>JAMKCF010000022.1:4836216-6111054 GCA_023634235.1 Pisaster brevispinus
AGGAGATTAACAACTTTCAAAATCCTCAGATTACTTTTAGATTGATTCTGTACTAAGAAACATGGGTGTTCAGAAACTACTGGTTGAATCTCAGCTCGATCGGAGATTAAAAACTTTCAAAATCCTCAGATTACTTTTAGATTGATTCTGTACTAAGAAACATGGGTGCTTTGAAGCTTCTGGTTGATTCTCAGCTCCATCTGAGACAAAATGTTTTCAAAATCCTCAGATTGCTTTTAGATCGATTCTGTACATGGGTGCTTTGAAGATAATGGTTGACTCTCAGCTCGATCTGAGACAAAATGTTTTCAAAATCCTCAGATTACTTTTAGATTGATTCTGTACTAAGAAACATGATATTTTGAAGCTGCTGGTTGAATCTCAGCTCGATCGGAGATTAAAACTTTCAAAATCCTCAGATTGCTGTTAGATTGATTCTCTACTGAGAAACATGGGTGTTTAGAAGCTACTGGTGAATCTCAGCTCGATCGGAGATAAAAACTTTCAAAATCCTCAGATTGCTTTTAGATTTATTCTGTACTAAGAAACATGGGTGCTTTGAAGCTTCTGGTTGATTCTCAGCTCGATCTGAGACAAAATGTTTTCAAAATCCTCAGATTACTTTTTTATTTGCTCTGTACTAAGAAACATGGGTGTTCTGAAGCTACTGGTTGAATCTCAGCTCGATCGGAGATTAAAAACTTTCAAAATCCTCAGATTGCTGTTAGATTGATTCTCTACTGAGAAACATGGGTGTTTAGAAGCTACTGGTTGAATCTCAGCTCGATGGGAGATTAAAAACTTTCAAAATCCTCAGATTACTTTTAGATTGATTCTCTACCAAGAAACATGGGTGTTCAGATTACTTTTAGATTGATTCTGTACTAAGAAACATGATATTCAGAAGCTACTGGTTGAATCTCAGCTCGATTGGAGATTAAAAACTTTCAAAATCCTCAGATTGCTGTTAGATTGATTCTCTACCGAGAAACTTGGGTGTTTAGAAGCTACTGGTTGAATCTCAGCTCGATCGCAGATAACAACTTTCAAAATCCTCAGATTGCTTTTAGATTGTTTCTGTACTAAGAAACATGGATGCTTTGAAGCTTCTGGTTGAAGCTCAGCTCGATCGGTGATTAAAAACTTTCATAATCCTCAGATTACTTTTAGATTGATTCTGTACTAAGGAAACATGGGTGTTCAGAAGCTACTAGTTGATTCTCAGCTCGATCGGAGATTAACAACTTTCAAAATCCTCAGATTGCTGTTAGATTGATTCTCTACTGAGAAACATGGGTGTTTAGAAGCTACTGGTTGAATCTCAGCTCGATGGGACATTAAAAACTTTCAAAATCCACAGATTGCTTTTGGATTGATTCTATACTAAGAAACATGGGTGAACACCCATGTTTCATCGGTGTTCAGAAGCTACTAGTTGATTCTCAGCTCGATCGGAGATTAAAAACTTTCAAACTTCTCAGATTTCTTTTAGATCGATTCTGTAGTAAGAAACATGGGTGTTCTGAAGCTACTTGTTGAATCTCAGCTCGATCGGAGACTAACAACTTTCAAAATCCTCAGATTACTTTTTTATTTGTTCTCTATTAAGAAACATGGTTGTTTAGAAGCTACTGGTTGAATCTCAGCTCGATCGGAGATTAAAAACTTTCAAAATCCTCAGATTGCTGTTAGATTGATTCTCTACTGAGAAACATGGGTGTTTAGAAGCTACTGGTTGAATCTCAGCTCGATTAGAGATAACAACTTTCAAAATTCTCAGATTGCTTTTAGATTGATTCTGTACTAAGAAACATGGGTGCTTTGAAGCTTCTGGTTGATTCTCAGCTCCATCTGAGACAAAATATTTTCAAAATCCTCAGATTGCTTTTAGATTGATTCTCTACCAAGAAACATGGGTGCTTTGAAGATAATGGTTGAATCTCAGCTCGATAGGAGATTAAAAACTTTCAAAATCCTCAGACTACTTTTAGATTGATTCTGTAGTAAGAAACATGGTTGTTCAGAAGCTACTGGTTGAATCTCAGCTCGATCGGAGATTAAAAACTTTCAAAATTCTAAGATTGCTGTTAAATTGATTCTGTACTAAGAAACATGGGTGTTTAGAAGCTACTGGTTGAATCTCAGCTCGATCGGAGATAAAATATTTTCAAAATCCTCAGATTGCTTTTAGATGGATTCTGTACTAAGAAACATGGGTGCTTTGAAGATAATGGTTGAATCTCAGCTCGATAGGAGATTAACAACTTTCAAAATCCTCAGACTACTTTTAGATTGATTCTGTACTAAGAAACATGGGTGTTCAGAAGCTACTGGTTGAATCTCAGCACGATGGGAGATTAAAAACTTTCAAAATCCTCAGATTGCTTTTAGATTGATTCTCTACCAAGAAACATGGGTGTTCAGAAGCTACTGGTTGAATCTCAGCTCGATCGGAGATTAAAAACTTTCAAAATTCTCAGATTGCTGTTAGATTGATTCTGTACTAAGAAACATGGGTGTTCAGAAGCTACTGGTTGAATCTCAGCTCGGTTGGAGATTAAAAACATTCAAAATTCTCAGATTACTTTCAGAGTGATTCTGTACTAAGAAACATGGGTGCTTTGAAGATAATGGTTGACTCTCAGCTCGATCTGAGACAAAATGTTATCAAAATCCTCAGATTACTTTTAGATTGATTCTGTACTAAGAAACATGATATTCTGAAGCTACTGGTTGAATCTCAGCTCGATCGGAGATTAAAAACTTTCAAAATCCTCAGATTACTTTTAGATTGATTCTGTACTAAGAAACATGGGTGTTCAGAAGCTACTGGTTGAATCTCAGCTCGATCGGAGATTAAAAACTTTCAAAATTCTCAGATTGCTGTTAGATTGATTCTGTACTAAGAAACATGGGTGTTCAGAAGCTACTGGTTGAATCTCAGCTCGGTTGGAGATTAAAAACTTTCAAAATTCTCAGATTTCTTTCAGAGTGATTCTCTACCAAGAAACATGGGTGTTTAGAAGCTACTGGTTGAATCTCAGCTCGATCGGAGATAAAAACTTTCAAAATTCTCAGATTGCTTTTAGATTGATTCTGTACTAAGAAACATGGGTGCTTTGAAGCTTCTGGTTGATTCTCAGCTCCATCTCAGACAAAATATTTTCAAAATCCTCAGATTGCTTTTAGATGGATTCTGTACTAAGAAACATGGGTGCTTTGAAGATAATGGTTGAATCTCCGCTCGAAAGGAGATTAACAACTTTCAAAATCCTCAGATTGCTTTTAGATTGATTCTCTACCAAGAAACATGGGTGTTCAGAAGCTACTGGTTGAATCTCAGCTCGATAGGAGATAAAAACTTTCAAAATCCTCAGACTACTTTTAGATTGATTCTGTAGTAAGAAACATGGTTGTTGAGAAGCTACTGGTTGAATCTCAGCTCGATCGGAGATTAAAAACTTTCAAAATTCTCAGATTGCTGTTAAATTGATTCTGTACTAAGAAACATGGGTGTTTAGAAGCTACTGGTTGAATCTCAGCTCGATCGGAGATAAAATATTTTCAAAATCCTCAGATTGCTTTTAGATGGATTCTGTACTAAGAAACATGGGTGCTTTGAAGATAATGATTAAATTTCAGCTCGATAGGAGATTAACAACTTTCAAAATCCTCAGATTACTTTTAGATTGATTCTGTACTAAGAAACATGGGTGTTCAGAAGCTACTGGTTGAATCTCAGCACGATGGGAGATTAAAAACTTTCAAAATCCTCAGATTGCTTTTAGATTGATTCTCTACCAAGAAACATGGGTGTTCAGAAGCTACTGGTTGAATCTCAGCTCGAAAGGAGACTAAAAACTTTCAAAATCCTCAGATTACTTTTAGATGGATTCTGTACTAAGAAACATGGGTGCTTTGAAGATAATGGTTGAATCTCCGCTCGAAGGAGATTAACAACTTTCAAAATCCTCAGATTACTTTTAGATTGATGCTGTACTAAGAAACATGGGTGTTCAGAAACTACTGGTTGAATCTCAGGTCGATCGGAGATTAAAATCTTTCAAAATCCTCAGATTACTTTAAGATTGATTCTGTACTAAGAAACATTGGTATTCAGAAGCTACTGGTTGAATCTCTGCTCGGTGGGAGATTAAAAACTTTCAAAATCCTCAGATTGCTTTTAGATTGATTCTGTACTAAGAAACATGGGTGCTTTGAAGCTTCTGGTTGATTCTCAGCTCCATCTGAGACAAAATATTTTCAAAATCCTCAGATTGCTTTTAGATGGATTCTGTACTAAGAAACATGGGTGCTTTGAAGATAATGGTTGAATCTCAGCTCGATAGGAGATTAACAACTTTCAAAATCCTCAGATTACTTTTAGATTGATTCTGTACTAAGAAACATGGGGCTTTGAAGCTTCTGGTTGATTCTCAGCTCGATCGGAGATTAAAAACTTTAAAAATCCTCAGATTACTTTTAGATTGATTCTGTACTAAGAAACATGGGTGTTCAGAAGCTACTGGTTGAATCTCAGCTCGATCGGAGATTAAAAACTTTCAAAATTCTCAGATTGCTGTTAGATTGATTCTGTACTAAGAAATATGGGTGCTTTGAAGCTTCTGGTTGATTCTCAGCTCCATCTGAGACAAAATATTTTCAAAATCCTCAGATTGCTTTTAGATGGATTCTGTACCAAGAAACATGGGTGTTCAGAAGCTACTGGTTGAATCTCAGCTCGATAGGAGACTAAAAACTTTCAAAATCCTCAGATTACTTTTAGATTGATTCTGTACTAAGAAACATGGGTATTCAGAAGCTACTGGTTGAATCTCAGCTCGGTGGGAGATTAAAAACTTTCAAAATCCTCAGATTACTTTTAGATTGATTCTGTAGTAAGAAAAATGGGTGTTCAGAAGCTACTAGTTGATTCTCAGCTCGATCGGAGATTACAAACTTTCAAAATCCTCAGATTGCTTTTAGATTGATTCTGTACCAAAAAACATGGATGCTCAGAAGCTACTGGTTGAATCTCAGCTCGATAGGAGATTAAAAACTTTCAAAATCCTCAGATTACTTTTAGATTGATTCTGTACTAAGAAACATGGGTATTCAGAAGCTACTGGTTGAATCTCAGCTCGGTGGGAGATTAAAAACTTTCAAAATCCTCAGATTACTTATAGATTGATTCTCTACCAAGAAACATGGGTGTTCAGAAGCTACAGGTTGAATCTCAGCTCGATCGGAGATAAAAACTTTCAAAATTCTCAGATTGCTTTTAGATTGATTCTGTACTAAGAAACATGGGTGCTTTGAAGCTTCTGGTTGATTCTCAGCTCCATCTGAGACAAAATATTTTCAAAATCCTCAGATTGCTTTTAGATCGATTCTGTACATGGGTGCTTTGAAGATAATGGTTGACTCTCAGCTCGATCTGAGACAAAATGTTTTCAAAATCCTCAGATTACTTTTAGATTGATTCTGTACTAAGCAACATGATATTCTGAAGCTGCTGGTTGAATCTCAGCTTGATCGGAGATTAAAAACTTTCAAAATCCTCAGATTGCTGTTAGATTGATTCTCTACTGAGAAACATGGGTGTTTAGAAGCTACTGGTTGAATCTCAGCTCGATCGGAGATAAAAACTTTCAAAATCCTCAGATTACTTTTAGATGGATTCTGTACTAAGAAACATGGGTGCTTTGAAGATAATGGTTGAATCTCCGCTCGAAGGAGATTAACAACTTTCAAAATCCTCAGATTGCTTTTAGATTGATTCTCTACCAAGAAACATGGGTGTTCAGAAGCTACTGGTTGAATCTCAGCTCGATAGGAGATAAAAACTTTCAAAATCCTCAGACTACTTTTAGATTGATTCTGTAGTAAGAAACATGGTTGTTCAGAAGCTACTGGTTGAATCTCAGCTCGGTGGAAGATTAAAAACTTTCAAAATCCTCAGATTACTTTTAGATTGATTCTCTTCCAAGAAACATGGGTGTTTAGAAGCAACTGGTTGAATCTCAGCTCCATCTGAGACAAAATATTTTCAAAATCCTCAGATTGCTTTTAGATGGATTCTGTACTAAGAAACATGGGTGCTTTGAAGATAATGGTTGACTCTCAGCTCGATCTGAGACAAAATGTTTTCAAAATCCTCAGATTGCTTTTAGATTGATTCTCTACCAAGAAACATGGGTGTTCAGAAGCTACTGGTTGAATCTCAGCTCGATAGGAGATAAAAACTTTCAAAATCCTCAGACTACTTTTAGATTGATTCTGTAGTAAGAAACATGGTTGTTCAGAAGCTACTGGTTGAATCACAGCTCGATCGGAGATTAAAAACTTTCAAAATTCTCAGATTGCTGTTAGATTGATTCTGTACTAAGAAACATGGGTGTTCAGAAGCTACTGGTTGAATCTCAGCTCGGTTGGAGATTAAAAACTTTCAAAATTCTCAGATTACTTTCAGAGTGATTCTCTACCAAGAAACATGGGTGTTTAGAAGCTACTGGTTGAATCTCAGCTCGATCGGAGATAAAAACTTTCAAAATTCTCAGATTGCTTTTAGATTGATTCTGTACTAAGAAACATGGGTGCTTTGAAGCTTCTGGTTGATTCTCAGCTCCATCTGAGACAAAATATTTTCAAAATCCTCAGATTGCTTTTAGATGGATTCTGTACTAAGAAACATGGGTGCTTTGAAGATAATGGTTGAATCTCCGCTCGAAATGAGATTAACAACTTTCAAAATCCTCAGATTGCTTTTAGATTGATTCTGTACAAAGAAACATGGGTATTCAGAAGCTACTGGTTGAATCTCAGCTCGGTGGGAGATTAAAAACTTTCAAAATCCTCAGATTACTTTTAGATTGATTCTCTACCAAGAAACATGGGTGTTCAGAAGCTACTGGTTAAATCTCAGCTCGATCGGAGATAAAAACTTTCAAAATTCTCAGATTGCTTTTAGATTGATTCTGTAGTAAGAAACATGGTTGTTCAGAAGCTACTGGTTGAATCACAGCTCGATCGGAGATTAAAAACTTTCAAAATTCTCAGATTGCTTTTAGATTGATTCTGTACTAAGAAACATGGGTGTTCAGAAGCTACTGGTTGAATCTCAGCTCGGTGGAAGATTAAAAACTTTCAAAATCCTCAGATTACTTTTAGATTGATTCTCTACCAAGAAACATGGGTGTTTAGAAGCTACTGGTTGAATCTCAGCTCGATCGGAGATAAAATATTTTCAAAATCCTCAGATTGCTTTTAGATGGATTCTGTACTAAGAAACATGGGTGCTTTGAAGATAATGGTTGAATCTCAGCTCGATAGGAGATTAACAACTTTCAAAATCCTCAGATTACTGCTAGATTGATTCTGTACTAAGAAACATGGGTGTTCAGAAGCTACTGGTTGAATCTCAGCACGATGGGAGATTAAAAACTTTCAAAATCCTCAGATTGCTTTTAGATTGATTCTCTTCCAAGAAACATGGGTGTTCAGAAGCTACTGGTTGAATCTCAGCTCGAAAGGAGACTAACAACTTTCAAAATCCTCAGATTACTTTTAGATTGATACTGTACTAAGAAACATGGGTGTTCAGAAACTACTGGTTGAATCTCAGGTCGATCGGAGATTAAAAACTTTCAAAATCCTCAGATTACTTTTAGATTGATTCTGTACTAAGAAACATTGGTATTCAGAAGCTACTGGTTGAATCTCTGCTCGGTGGGAGATTAAAAACTTTCAAAATCCTCAGATTGCTTTTAGATTGATTCTGTACTAAGAAACATGGGTGCTTTGAAACTTCTGGTTGATTCTCAGCTCCATCTGAGACAAAATATTTTCAAAATCCTCAGATTGCTTTTAGATGGATTCTGTACTAAGAAACATGGGTGCTTTGAAGATAATGGTTGAATCTCAGCTCGATAGGAGATTAACAACTTTCAAAATCCTCAGATTACTTTTAGATTGATTCTGTACTAAGAAACATGGGGCTTTGAAGCTTCTGGTTGATTCTCAGCTCGATCGGAGATTAAAAACTTTAAAAATCCTCAGATTACTTTTAGATTGATTCTGTACTAAGAAACATGGGTGCTCAGAAGCTACTGGTTGAATCTCAGCTCGATCGGAGATTAAAAACTTTCAAAATTCTCAGATTGCTGTTAGATTGATTCTGTACTAAGAAATATGGGTGCTTTGAAGCTTCTGGTTGATTCTCAGCTCCATCTGAGACAAAATATTTTCAAAATCCTCAGATTGCTTTTAGATGGATTCTGTACTAAGAAACATGGGTGTTCAGAAGCTACTGGTTGAATCTCAGCTCGATAGGAGACTAAAAACTTTCAAAATCCTCAGATTACTTTTAGATTGATTCTGTAGTAAGAAACATGGGTGTTCAGAAGCTACTAGTTGATTCTCAGCTCGATCTGAGATTACAAACTTTCAAAATCCTCAGATTGCTTTTAGATTGATTCTGTACCAAAAAACATGGATGTTCAGAAGCTACTGACTGGTTGAATCTCAGCTCGATAGGAGATTAAAAACTTTCAAAATCCTCAGATTACTTTTAGATTGATTCTGTACTAAGAAACATGGGTATTCAGAAGCTACTGGTTGAATCTCAGCTCGGTGGGAGATTAAAAACTTTCAAAATCCTGAGATTACTTATAGATTGATTCTCTACCAAGAAACATGGGTGTTCAGAAGCTACAGGTTGAATCTCAGCTCGATCGGAGATAAAAACTTTCGAAATTCTCAGATTACTTTTAGATTGATTCTGTACTAAGAAACATGGGTGCTTTGAAGCTTCTGGTTGATTCTCAGCTCCATCTCAGACAAAATATTTTCAAAATCCTCAGATTGCTTTTAGATCGATTCTGTACATGGGTGCTTTGAAGATAATGGTTGAATCTCAGCTCGATAGGAGATTAACAACTTTCAAAATCCTCAGATTACTTTTATATTGATTCTGTACTAAGAAACATGGGTGTTCAGAAACTACTGGTTGAATCTCAGCTCGATCGGAGATTAAAAACTTTCAAAATCCTCAGATTACTTTTAGATTGATTCTGTACTAAGAAACATGGGTGCTTTGAAGCTTCTGGTTGATTCTCAGCTCCATCTGAGACAAAATGTTTTTAAAATCCTCAGATTGCTTTTAGATCGATTCTGTACATGGGTGCTTTGAAGATAATGGTTGATTCTCAGCTCGATCTGAGTCAAAATGTTTTTAAAATCCTCAGATTACTTTTAGATTGATTCTGTACTAAGAAACATGATATTCTGAAGCTGCTGGTTGAATCTCAGCTCGATCGGAGATTAAAAACTTTCAAAATCCTCAGATTGCTGTTAGATTGATTCTCTACTGAGAAACATGGGTGTTTAGAAGCTACTGGTTGAATCTCAGCTCGATCGGAGATAAAAACTTTCAAAATTCTCAGATTGCTTTTTGATTGATTCTGTACTAAGAAACATGGGTGTTCAGAAGCTACTAGTTGATTCTCAGCTCGATCGGAGATTACAAACTTTCAAAATCCTCAGATTGCTTTTAGATTGATTATGTACCAAAAAACATGGATGTTCAGAAGCTACTGGTTGAATCTCAGCTCGATCGGAGATAAAAACTTTCAAAATCCTCAGATTGCTTTTAGATTGATTCTGTACTAAGAAACATGGGTGCTTTGAAGCTTCTGGTTGATTCTCAGCTCGATCTGAGACAAAATGTTTAAAAAATCCTCAGATTACTTTTTTACTTGCTCTGTACTAAGAAACATGGGTGTTCTGAAGCTACTGGTTGAATCTCAGCACGATGGGAGATTAAAAACTTTCAAAATCCTCAGATTGCTTTTAGATTGATTCTCTACCAAGAAACATGGGTGTTCAGAAGCTACTGGTTGAATCTCAGCTCGATAGGAGACTAAAAACTTTCAAAATCCTCAGATTACTTTTAGGTTGATTCTGTACTAAGAAACATGGTTATTCAGAAGATACTGGTTGAATCTCAGCTCGATCGGAGATTAAAAACTTTCAAAATTCTCAGATTGCTGTTAGATTGATTCTCTACTGAGAAACATGGGTGTTTAGAAGCTACTGGTTGAATCTCAGCTGGATCGGAGATAACAACTTTCAAAATCCTCAGATTGCTTTTAGATTGATTCTGTACTAAGAAACATGGGTGCTTTGAAGCTTCTGGTTGATTCTGAGCTCCATCTGAGACAAAATATTTTCAAAATCCTCAGATTGCTTTTAGATGGATTCTGTACTAAGAAACATGGGTGCTTTGAAGATAATGGTTGAATCTCAGCTCGATAGGAGATTAACAACTTTCAAAATCCTCAGATTACTTTTAGATTGATTCTGTACTAAGAAACATGGGTGTTCAGAAACTACTGGTTGAATCTCAGCTCGATCGGAGATTAAAAACTTTCAAAATCCTCAGATTACTTTTAGATTGATTCTGTACTAAGAAACATGGGTGCTTTGAAGCTTCTGGTTGATTCTCAGCTCCATCTGAGACAAAATGTTTTCAAAATCCTCAGATTGCTTTTAGATCGATTCTGTACATGGGTGCTTTGAAGATAATGGTTGACTCTCAGCTCGATCTGAGACAAAATGTTTTCAAAATCCTCAGATTACTTTTAGATTGATTCTGTACTAAGAAACATGATATTTTGAAGCTGCTGGTTGAATCTCAGCTCGATCGGAGATTAAAACTTTCAAAATCCTCAGATTGCTGTTAGATTGATTCTCTACTGAGAAACATGGGTGTTTAGAAGCTACTGGTGAATCTCAGCTCGATCGGAGATAAAAACTTTCAAAATCCTCAGATTGCTTTTAGATTTATTCTGTACTAAGAAACATGGGTGCTTTGAAGCTTCTGGTTGATTCTCAGCTCGATCTGAGACAAAATGTTTTCAAAATCCTCAGATTACTTTTTTATTTGCTCTGTACTAAGAAACATGGGTGTTCTGAAGCTACTGGTTGAATCTCAGCTCGATCGGAGATTAAAAACTTTCAAAATCCTCAGATTGCTGTTAGATTGATTCTCTACTGAGAAACATGGGTGTTTAGAAGCTACTGGTTGAATCTCAGCTCGATGGGAGATTAAAAACTTTCAAAATCCTCAGATTACTTTTAGATTGATTCTCTACCAAGAAACATGGGTGTTCAGATTACTTTTAGATTGATTCTGTACTAAGAAACATGATATTCAGAAGCTACTGGTTGAATCTCAGCTCGATTGGAGATTAAAAACTTTCAAAATCCTCAGATTGCTGTTAGATTGATTCTCTACCGAGAAACTTGGGTGTTTAGAAGCTACTGGTTGAATCTCAGCTCGATCGCAGATAACAACTTTCAAAATCCTCAGATTGCTTTTAGATTGTTTCTGTACTAAGAAACATGGATGCTTTGAAGCTTCTGGTTGAAGCTCAGCTCGATCGGTGATTAAAAACTTTCATAATCCTCAGATTACTTTTAGATTGATTCTGTACTAAGGAAACATGGGTGTTCAGAAGCTACTAGTTGATTCTCAGCTCGATCGGAGATTAACAACTTTCAAAATCCTCAGATTGCTGTTAGATTGATTCTCTACTGAGAAACATGGGTGTTTAGAAGCTACTGGTTGAATCTCAGCTCGATGGGACATTAAAAACTTTCAAAATCCACAGATTGCTTTTGGATTGATTCTATACTAAGAAACATGGGTGAACACCCATGTTTCATCGGTGTTCAGAAGCTACTAGTTGATTCTCAGCTCGATCGGAGATTAAAAACTTTCAAACTTCTCAGATTTCTTTTAGATCGATTCTGTAGTAAGAAACATGGGTGTTCTGAAGCTACTTGTTGAATCTCAGCTCGATCGGAGACTAACAACTTTCAAAATCCTCAGATTACTTTTTTATTTGTTCTCTATTAAGAAACATGGTTGTTTAGAAGCTACTGGTTGAATCTCAGCTCGATCGGAGATTAAAAACTTTCAAAATCCTCAGATTGCTGTTAGATTGATTCTCTACTGAGAAACATGGGTGTTTAGAAGCTACTGGTTGAATCTCAGCTCGATTAGAGATAACAACTTTCAAAATTCTCAGATTGCTTTTAGATTGATTCTGTACTAAGAAACATGGGTGCTTTGAAGCTTCTGGTTGATTCTCAGCTCCATCTGAGACAAAATATTTTCAAAATCCTCAGATTGCTTTTAGATTGATTCTCTACCAAGAAACATGGGTGCTTTGAAGATAATGGATGAATCTCAGCTCGATAGGAGATTAACAACTTTCAAAATCCTCAGATTACTTTTAGATTGAATCTGTACAAAGAAACATGGGTATTCAGAAGCTACTGGTTGAATCTCAGCTCGGTGGGAGATTAAAAACTTTCAAAATCCTCAGATTACTTTTAGATTGATTCTCTACCAAGAAACATGGGTGTTCAGAAGCTACTGGTTAAATCTCAGCTCGATCGGAGATAAAAACTTTCAAAATTCTCAGATTGCTTTTAGCTAAGTAACATGGGTGCTTTGAAGCTTCTGCTTGATTCTCAGCTCCATCTGAGACAAAATATTTTCAAAATCCTCAGATTGCTTTCAGATGGATTCTGTACTAAGAAACATGGGTGTTTAGAAGCTACTGGTTGAATCTCAGCTCGATTGGAGATTAAAAACTTTCAAAATCCTCAGAATACTTTTAGACTGATTCTGTACTAAGAAACATGGTTGTTCAGAAGCTACTGGTTGATTCTGAGCTCCATCTGAGACAAAGTATTTTCAAAATCCTCAGATTGCTTTTAGATGGATTCTGTACTAAGAAACATGGGTGCTTTGAAGATAATGGTTGAATCTCAGCTCGATAGGAGATTAACAACTTTCAAAATCCTCAGATTACTTTTAGATCGATTCTGTACTAAGAAACATGGGTGTTCAGAAACTACTGGTTGAATCTCAGCTCGATCGGAGATTAAAAACTTTCAAAATCCTCAGATTACTTTTAGATTGATTCTGTACTAAGAAACATGGGTGCTTTGAAGCTTCTGGTTGATTCTCAGCTCCATCTGAGACAAAATGTTTTCAAAATCCTCAGATTGCTTTTAGATCGATTCTGTACATGGGTGCTTTGAAGATAATGGTTGACTCTCAGCTCGATCTGAGACAAAATGTTTTCAAAATCCTCAGATTACTTTTAGATTGATTCTGTACTAAGAAACATGATATTTTGAAGCTGCTGGTTGAATCTCAGCTCGATCGGAGATTAAAACTTTCAAAATCCTCAGATTGCTGTTAGATTGATTCTCTACTGAGAAACATGGGTGTTTAGAAGCTACTGGTGAATCTCAGCTGGATCGGAGATAAAAACTTTCAAAATCCTCAGATTGCTTTTAGATTTATTCTGTACTAAGAAACATGGGTGCTTTGAAGCTTCTGGTTGATTCTCAGCTCGATCTGAGACAAAATGTTTTCAAAATCCTCAGATTACTTTTTTATTTGCTCTGTACTAAGAAACATGGGTGTTCTGAAGCTACTGGTTGAATCTCAGCTCGATCGGAGATTAAAAACTTTCAAAATCCTCAGATTGCTGTTAGATTGATTCTCTACTGAGAAACATGGGTGTTTAGAAGCTACTGGTTGAATCTCAGCTCGATGGGAGATTAAAAACTTTCAAAATCCTCAGATTACTTTTAGATTGATTCTCTACCAAGAAACATGGGTGTTCAGATTACTTTTAGATTGATTCTGTACTAAGAAACATGATATTCAGAAGCTACTGGTTGAATCTCAGCTCGATCGGAGATTAAAAACTTTCAAAATCCTCAGATTGCTGTTAGATTGATTCTCTACTGAGAAACTTGGGTGTTTAGAAGCTACTGGTTGAATCTCAGCTCGATCGCAGATAACAACTTTCAAAATCCTCAGATTGCTTTTAGATTGTTTCTGTACTAAGAAACATGGATGCTTTGAAGCTTCTGGTTGAAGCTCAGCTCGATCGGTGATTAAAAACTTTCATAATCCTCAGATTACTTTTAGATTGATTCTGTACTAAGGAAACATGGGTGATCAGAAGCTACTAGTTGATTCTCAGCTCGATCGGAGATTAACAACTTTCAAAATCCTCAGATTGCTGTTAGATTGATTCTCTACTGAGAAACATGGGTGTTTAGAAGCTACTGGTTGAATCTCAGCTCGATGGGACATTAAAAACTTTCAAAATCCACAGATTGCTTTTGGATTGATTCTATACTAAGAAACATGGGTGAACACCCATGTTTCATCGGTGTTCAGAAGCTACTAGTTGATTCTCAGCTCGATTGGAGATTAAAAACTTTCAAACTTCTCAGATTTCTTTTAGATCGATTCTGTAGTAAGAAACATGGGTGTTCTGAAGCTACTTGTTGAATCTCAGCTCGATCGGAGACTAACAACTTTCAAAATCCTCAGATTACTTTTTTATTTGTTCTCTATTAAGAAACATGGTTGTTTAGAAGCTACTGGTTGAATCTCAGCTCAATCGGAGATTAAAAACTTTCAAAATCCTCAGATTGCTGTTAGATTGATTCTCTACTGAGAAACATGGGTGTTTAGAAGCTACTGGTTGAATCTCAGCTCGATGGGAGATTAAAAACTTTCAAAATCCTCAGATTACTTTTAGATTGATTCTGTACTAAGAAACATGATATTCAGAAGCTACTGGTTGAATCTCAGCTCGATCGGAGATTAAAAACTTTCAAAATCCTCAGATTGCTGTTAGATTGATTCTCTACTGAGAAACTTGGGTGTTTAGAAGCTACTGGTTGAATCTCAGCTCGATCGCAGATAACAACTTTCAAAATCCTCAGATTGCTTTTAGATTGTTTCTGTACTAAGAAACATGGATGCTTTGAAGCTTCTGGTTGAAGCTCAGCTCGATTGGTGATTAAAAACTTTCATAATCCTCAGATTACTTTTAGATTGATTCTGTACTAAGGAAACATGGGTGTTCAGAAGCTACTAGTTGATTCTCAGCTCGATCGGAGATTAACAACTTTCAAAATCCTCAGATTGCTGTTAGATTGATTCTCTACTGAGAAACATGGGTGTTTAGAAGCTACTGGTTGAATCTCAGCTCGATGGGACATTAAAAACTTTCAAAATCCACAGATTGCTTTTGGATTGATTCTATACTAAGAAACATGGGTGAACACCCATGTTTCATCGGTGTTCAGAAGCTACTAGTTGATTCTCAGCTCGATTGGAGATTAAAAACTTTCAAACTTCTCAGATTTCTTTTAGATCGATTCTGTAGTAAGAAACATGGGTGTTCTGAAGCTACTTGTTGAATCTCAGCTCGATCGGAGACTAACAACTTTCAAAATCCTCAGATTACTTTTTTATTTGTTCTCTATTAAGAAACATGGTTGTTTAGAAGCTACTGGTTGAATCTCAGCTCGATCGGAGATTAAAAACTTTCAAAATCCTCAGATTGCTGTTAGATTGATTCTCTACTGAGAAACATGGGTGTTTAGAAGCTACTGGTTGAATCTCAGCTCGATTGGAGATAACAAGTTTCAAAATTCTCAGATTGCTTTTAGATTGATTCTGTACTAAGAAACATGGGTGCTTTGAAGCTTCTGGTTGATTCTCAGCTCCATCTGAGACAAAATATTTTCAAAATCCTCAGATTGCTTTTAGATTGATTCTCTACCAAGAAACATGGGTGCTTTGAAGATAATGGTTGAATCTCAGCTCGATAGGAGATTAACAACTTTCAAAATCCTCAGATTACTTTTAGATTGATTCTGTACAAAGAAACATGGGTATTCAGAAGCTACTGGTTGAATCTCAGCTCGGTGGGAGATTAAAAACTTTCAAAATCCTCAGATTACTTTTAGATTGATTCTCTACCAAGAAACATGGGTGTTCAGAAGCTACTGGTTAAATATCAGCTCGATCGGAGATAAAAACTTTCAAAATTCTCAGATTGCTGTTAGATTGATTCTCTACTGAGAAACTTGGGTGTTTAGAAGCTACTGGTTGAATCTCAGCTCGATCGCAGATAACAACTTTCAAAATTCTCAGATTGCTGTTAGATTGATTCTCTACTAAGAAACATGGTTGTTCAGAAGCTACTGGTTGATTCTCAGCTCCATCTGAGACAAAATATTTTCAAAATCCTCAGAGTGCTTTTAGATGGATTCTGTACTAAGAAACATGGGTGCTTTGAAGATAATGGTTGAATCTCAGCTCGATAGGAGATTAACAACTTTCAAAATACTCAGATTACTTTTAGATTGATTCTGTAGTAAGGAAACATGGGTGTTCAGAAGCTACTGGTTGAATATCAGCTCGATGGGACATTAAAAACTTTCAAAATCCTCAGATTGCTTTTAGATCGAATCTGTACTAAAAACATGGGTGAACACCCATGTTTCATCGGTGTTCAGAAGCTACTAGTTGATTCTCAGCTCGATCGGAGATTAAAAACTTTCAAAATTCTCGGATTGCTTTTAGATCGATTCTGTAGTAAGAAACATGGGTTTTCTGAAGCTACTGGTTGAATATCAGCTCGATCGGAGACTAACAACTTTCAAAATCCTCAGATTACTTTTTTATTTGTTCTCTATTAAGAAACATGGGTGCTCTGAAAGCTACTGGTCGATAGGAGATTAAAAACTTTCAAAATCCTCAGATTGCTTTTAGATCGATTCTGTAGTAAGAAACATGGGTGTTCAGAAGCTACTGGTTAAATATCAGCTCGATCGGAGATAAAAACTTTCAAAATTCTCAGATTGCTTTTAGCTAAGTAACATGGGTGCTTTGAAGCTTCTGCTTGATTCTCAGCTCCATCTGAGACAAAATATTTTCAAAATCCTCAGATTGCTTTCAGATGGATTCTGTACTAAGAAACATGGGTGTTTAGAAGCTACTGGTTGAATCTCAGCTCGATTGGAGATTAAAAACTTTCAAAATCCTCAGAATACTTTTAGATTGATTCTGTACTAAGAAACATGGTTGTTCAGAAGCTACTGGTTGATTCTCAGCTCCATCTGAGACAAAATATTTTCAAAATCCTCAGAGTGCTTTTAGATGGATTCTGTACTAAGAAACATGGGTGCTTTGAAGATAATGGTTGAATCTCAGCTCGATAGGAGATTAACAACTTTCAAAATACTCAGATTACTTTTAGATTGATTCTGTAGTAAGGAAACATGGGTGTTCAGAAGCTACTGGTTGAATATCAGCTCGATGGGACATTAAAAACTTTCAAAATCCTCAGATTGCTTTTAGATCGAATCTGTACTAAAAACATGGGTGAACACCCATGTTTCATCGGTGTTCAGAAGCTACTAGTTGATTCTCAGCTCGATCGGAGATTAAAAACTTTCAAAATTCTCGGATTGCTTTTAGATCGATTCTGTAGTAAGAAACATGGGTTTTCTGAAGCTACTGGTTGAATATCAGCTCGATCGGAGACTAACAACTTTCAAAATCCTCAGATTACTTTTTTATTTGTTCTCTATTAAGAAACATGGGTGCTCTGAAAGCTACTGGTCGATAGGAGATTAAAAACTTTCAAAATCCTCAGATTACTTTTAGATTGATTCTGTACTAAGAAACATGGGTATTCAGAAGCTACTGGTTGAATCTCAGCTCGGTGGGAGATTAAAAACTTTCAAAATCCTCAGATTACTTTTAGATTGATTCTCTACCAAGAAACATGGGTGTTCAGAAGCTACTGGTTGAATCTCAGCTCGATCGGAGATAAAAACTTTCAAAATTCTCAGATTGATTTTAGATTGATTCTGTACTAAGAAACATGGGTGCTTTGAAGCTTCTGGTTGATTCTCAGCTCCATCTGAGACAAAATATTTTCAAAATCCTCAGATTGCTTTTAGATCGATTCTGTACATGGGTGCTTTGAAGATAATGGTTGACTCTCAGCTCGATCTGAGACAAAATGTTTTCAAAATCCTCAGATTACTTTTAGATTGATTCTGTACTAAGAAACATGATATTCTGAAGCTACTGGTTGAATCTCAGCTCGATCGGAGAATAAAAACTTTCAAAATCCTCAGATTGCTGTTAGATTGATTCTCTACCAAGAAACATGGGTGTTCAGAAGCTACTGGTTGAATCTCAGCTCGATCGGAGATAAAAACTTTCAAAATTCTCAGATTGCTTTTAGATTGATTCTGTACTAAGAAACATGGGTGCTTTGAAGCTTCTGGTTGATTCTCAGCTCGATCTGAGACAAAATGTTTTCAAAATCCTCAGATTACTTTTTTATTTGCTCTGTACTAAAAAACATGGGTGTTCTGAAGCTACTGGTTGAATCTCAGATCGATCGGAGATTAAAAACTTTCAAAATCCTCAGATTACTTTTTTATTTGTTCTCTATTAAGAAACATGGTTGTTTAGAAGCTACTGGTTAAATCTCAGCTCGATAGGAGACTAAAAACTTTCAAAATCCTCAGATTACTTTTAGGTTGATTCTGTACTAAGAAACATGGTTGTTCAGAAGATACTGGTTGAATCTCAGCTCGATCGGAGATTAAAAACTTTCAAAATTCTCAGATTGCTGTTAGATTGATTCTCTACTGAGAAACATGGGTGTTTAGAAGCTACTGGTTAAATCTCAGCTCGATCGGAGATAACAACTTTCAAAATCCTAAGATTGCTTTTAGATTGATTCTGTACTAAGAAACATGGTTGCTTTGAAGCTTCTGGTTGATTCTGAGCTCCATCTGAGACAAAATATTTTCAAAATCCTCAGATTGCTTTTAGATGGATTCTGTACTAAGAAACATGGGTGCTTTGAAGCTACTGGTTGAATCTCAGCTCGATAGGAGACTAAAAACTTTCAAAATCCTCAGATTACTTTTAGATTGATTCTGTACTAAGAAACATGGGTGTTCAGAAGCTACTGGTTGAATCTCAGCTCGGTGGGAGATTAAAAACTTTCAAAATCCTCAGATTACTTTTAGATTGATTCTCTACCAAGAAACATGGGTGTTCAGAAGCTACTGGTTGAATCTCAGCTCGATCGGAGATAAAAACTTTCAAAATTCTCAGATTGCTTTTAGATTGATTCTGTACTAAGAAACATGGGTGCTTTGAAGCTTCTGGTTGATTCTCAGCTCCATCTGAGACAAAATATTTTCAAAATCCTCAGATTGCTTTTAGATCGATTCTGTACTAAGAAACATGGGTGCTTTGAAGATAATGGTTGATTCACAGCTCGATCTGAGACAAAATGTTTTCAAAATCCTCAGATTACTTTTAGATTGATCCTGTACTAAGAAACATGAGTGATCTGAAGCTACTTGTTGAATCTCAGCTCGATCGGAGATAAAAACTTTCAAAATCCTAAGATTGCTTTTAGATTGATTCTCTACCAAGAAGCATGGGTGCTTTGGAGCTTCTGGTTGATTCTCAGCTCGATCTGAGACAAAATGTTTTCAAAATCCTCAGATTACTTTTTTATTTGCTCTGTACTAAAAAACATGGGTGTTCTGAAGCTACTGGTTGAATCTCAGCTCGATCGGAGACTAACAACTTTCAAAATCCTCAGCTTGCTTTTAGATTGATTCTCTATTAAGAAACATGGGTGCTCTGAAGCTACTGGTCGATAGGAGATTAAAAACTTTCAAAATCCTCAGATTACTTTTAGATTGATTCTGTACTAAGAAACATGGGTGTTCAGAAGCTACTGGTTGAATCTCAGCTCGATGGGAGATTAAAAACTTTCAAAATCCTCAGATTGCTTTTAGATTGATTCTCTACCAAGAAACATGGGTGTTCAGAAGCTACTGATTGAATCTCAGCTCGATCGGAGATTAAAAACTTTCAAAATCCTCAGATTACTTTTAGATTGATTCTGTATTAAGAAACATGGTTGTTCAGAAGCTACTGGTTGAATCTCAGCTCGATCGGAGATTAAAAACTTTCAAAATCCTCAGATTGCTGTTAGATTGATTCTCTACTGAGAAACATGGGTGTTTAGAAGCTACTGGTTGAATCTCAGCTCGATCGGAGATAAAAACTTTCAAAATTCTTAGATTGCTTTTAGATTGATTCTGTACTAAGAAACATGGGTGCTTTGAAGCTTCTGGTTGATTCTCAGCTCCATCTGAGACAAAATGTTTTAAAAATCCTCAGATTGCTTTTAGATCGATTCTGTACTAAGAAACATGGGTGCTTTGAAGATAATGGTTGGTTCTCAGCTCGATCTGAGACAAAATGTTTTCAAAATCCTCAGATTACTTTTAGATTGATCCTGTACTAAGAAACATGGGTGATCTGAAGCTACTAGTTGAATCTCAGCTCGATCGGAGATAAAAACTTTCAAAATCCTATGATTGCTTTTAGATTGATTCTCTACCAAGAAACATGGGTGTTTAGAAGCTACTGGTTGAATCTCAGCTCGATGGGACATTCAAAATTTTCAAAATCCTCAGATTGCTTTTAGATTGATTCTGTACTAAAAAACATGGGTGTTCTGAAGCTGCTGGTTAATTTCAGCGCATTTTGAGAGAAAACAAATTGTTAAAACACTTCAAAATACATTTAGATTTTACGTCACGATTAACTCAGTTATCACATTGAGATATCGCTCCTCGCATAGCAAGATCATTTGTGCTTTAAACCTAGCTGAGGATCAGACGTAAACATTCTATACTCAATTCTATTCTATATTCAATACTCCGGTGCCACACGAATAGGCGATAATTCTCACCCACAAACTGATACTGATATTTTTTTATTGAAGACGGCGACGGCGGCGGCGGCGGCGTCGGCGTCGGCGTCGGCGTCGGCGTGTTTTGGGCTTTTCTATACGGCATAACTCTAGATTGAAGGTTAACTGAACATTGAAACTCATCAGACATTTGAACCTCAGTATCAAGACGACACAAACTTGATGATGTCATAATGACGTCATCGGGTATTGAATTACATTAAATCAAAGTTGAATATTTGTAAAAAAATCATGACTCATGAACCGCAAGTTGGATTTTTACAATCTACACGTCATCGGATAGGTCGTTGAAAGGTCAACAAACGCTGCACACAACGTGACCCCATTTGATCTTGACTTCCGGTTCAAACCGGAAGTTAAAATTAAAAAAAATCATATCTCAAAAACTACGTAATATTTTAACATGAATTTTGCATTGGGTTATAGATGAGTCATCCTGCCGAAACTTTTGCACAGAGATTATAGCATTTTAACATTTTCGTCTGGTCAAAACCGGGCGTCAAAGCGCACGGTGTGTTGACTTTCATTGTATGACAGCGCACGATAGTGTCAACACAGGCCAACACACACATACGCCGACACTGTACACAGCCACGCACGTGCACGTAGTTAATTTGACATGAACTACATGTTCGAATGCCTTTAGCGTCGCTGGCTACTTCATTGTACATGTACATTGCAAACCCAATTAATGATAGTCCGTGTGATATTTCAAAAATTCATATCTCTTTAACCACACTTTGGATTTCCACAATCCATACGTCGTCTGAACGGTCTTGATAAATTAAACATGCACTACACAAAATGTGACCCGTTTGACCTTAACTTCCGGTTCAAACCGGAAGTTGAAGTTTTACGTTTAAAAATATCCTAACTTCTGAACAACAGTTTGGATTTTTACAATCTATGCATCATTTGGGAGGTAGGTAACAAGTGAAGAAACGATATAAAGAATGTTATGCCATTTGACCTTGACTTCTGGTTCTAACCGGAAGATGAAATTAATAATTTAAAAAATCATAACTCCTCAACCACTCATTGTAATTTTATCAAGTATACGTCATCAAAAAGCGCTCATGAGACTTAAAAAACGATACATAGTGTGACCTCATTTAACCCTGACTTCCGCTTCAAACTGGAAGTTACAAATAATGTTTCAAAAAATCATAACTTCTAAAGCACATATTGTTTTTGTTTTTTTACAATCTTTACATCATTGGGGAAGTATTTATCAACTTAAGAAATGACACACAGAATGCGACCCAATTTGACCTTGACTTCTGGTTCAAACCGGCTGATCAAATTCAATATTTGAAATAATCATAACTCCTGAACCCCATAATGGATTTTAATAAACTACACCGCATTACAAAGGGCTTCTAGGACTTACCTTGCACTCCACAGTATGACCTCATTTGACCTTAGTTTTGGTTCAAACCGGAAGTTGAAGATTTATGTTGGAACAAAATCTTACTCCTGAACCACAAATCGAGGTGATAATATAAAATATCTGTTGAGGTCACAGAAAATAGTTACAGAAGTTAGCCCACCCTCTATAAAATGTTGGTTTTTATCAGTGCCTCAATTCTCTTAACTGTTTCATGCAATTGTTCCATACTGACCGTTCTACCTAACCCAGAGCCAGCATGAAACAGCAGTAGTGCACCCAGGAGACCACAGGGAACTGGTTAGTTGGCATTGCTTGTAATCTTCAAGTCATTCTGATGTATGACTGGAAGATTACAACAAGCTATACGTGAAGAGCAACCAACTCAACTGTTTCCCTGTTTTCTTTCATTTTCAGAATCATTAATGTCCACCGGTGTATGGCCGTAGGTCATACCGGGTGCAACATTTGGCGATCTTGCCAGGACCTGGTTGTGATGAGTGGCTGAGTCCAGTTACAGAAACTTACACGCCAATGCCTGCCCTGAATCATTAAGAAGATGGCGGCGGCATCTGAGTTGGAGTCTGTGCACCGTGAAGTGAATGCGTCCCTGTACCAGCTGGAAACCCCACAGCTAGTGGAGTTAGGAAAAGAGCTGGATGTTGAAGAAATTGAGGATGGCCTCTCTCGTCTCCGCCTAGTGAAGAAGATTTCAAGGCATCTGAACCGAGAAGAGGTTGATGAGTACCCCGATGGTGGGTTAACTATGCTCAAGACAGTGAAAGAGGCAATTGACATGGCTAACCCCACAGTAAGTCCCGCCGAGCCCTCAACAACAGATGAAAAGGATGCTTTTAGCCCAGCCCCAGGTTCCTCTCAGGTCCCGTCCGTAACACTGCGCCGGGAATTTAAAATCACAGGCCAGATTGGTGAGCCCGGTCAGAAGGACAAGCTGTCCTTTCCCAGTCTGATTCACCAACTTCAGATTGGCCTGGAGAAGAAATACCCGGAGGGAGCTCGTAAATGCAGTCATCAGGAGTATCGTCCCCGGCCTGAAGCTCCGCAGCTACCTGGAAGGAAAGGAAAATTTGACTCTCCCCACCCTCCGTCGTCTACTTCGTGCCCACTTCCGATAACGAGATGCCAATGAGCTGTTTATAAACCAGCTGTCTCGCTTGGAGAGAGAAACAATGGAGCCAGAGTCTCAAGTCTGAAATTCAATTGTGTCACTTGACACCAAGACAGCAGAAGGAAGTTACTCGACTGGTAGGCAACAGATGTATAGTGGAGTGTTGCCTGCAGCATGTTCCGGTTAAAGCACTCTGGGACACCAGAGCCCAGGTCTCCATTGTTCCTCAACATGGATGAAGAAGAACCTTCCCGATGTCCGACTACATTCAATTAGCGAGTTATTGGAGAGTGGGGAAAAGTTCCAGGTTACCGCAGCCAATTGAACAACCATACCATTTGCAGGATGAGTGGAGTTAAAATTCCAGTTGAACCAGCAAGAGACCTCTGAAGAAATGAAATTCCACTCCTCGTCAGCACTGGTGATATCGAGCAGATTATCATCGGCTACAATGTAATCGAATTGCTTGTCAAAGAAGGAGGTTCCTCCACGTCCATGAAGTCAGCTTTTCCGGGATTGAAACCTGCCAAAGTTGATGCGTTGGTTGGGTTCATCCACAACAACAATACAGATGACTTCAGCCATGTCAAGGTAGGAAGAAGGGATGTGCTGATACCCGCAGGAGAGGCTGAGGTTGTTACTGCAGGCCCTGTTGAAAAGGAGATGATAGTTCTGTTTGATCCAGATATACGATGTCCCTGGTCAGAAGGTCTTCAGATTGATGAGGCGGTTGTGAAGTTGACACCAGGATCCAGTAAAGTTAACATACTGGTAACCAACAACAGCAAAAAGAATCTCAAGTTGAGCAGGCAGACAGTGCTTGGTCAATTACACTTAATAACGTCTGTACTCCAATGGGAATTTCAAACCAAAGTCTGTACAGTTGCAGCAAATACCCACCCAAGCCCAGACTGCAGTGAGAAATGGGACCCTGCAGTTGATCTTCTTCATCTTTCTTCAGAGCAACAAGAAGCTATCACAAAAATGCTAAGAGAAGAGTAGTGTGGCGTGAGGTGGCGGTCTCACTTAGTTGTTTGCATTTCATTGTCTTTTAACAGCGTGTTCATACTTTTAAAGATAAATTACTTACTTCTTTGCAATGTATAAATCTCTAAATCCTGTAAATATTACCGAATAATCTCGCGGAAGATTTCTGTGAATACTTCTCCGTTACTTCCGTTCAGTGAAAACGTTAGTCCATTCACAATTTGTCTTATACCATGACGTCATAGGGTTTCCAGATCACGTGATGATTTATTATAATTATTTCTTTTAATAATCAGCCACAACTGTTTTTGCATGATTTGAAGATGTATAAATTCTACAAATAATTGTTGGTGTATAAATATTCAGATGATTTGGCAATGGATATGATAAATGCAAACTTTGAGATTTACTGAATGTATCTAGGGCGCCATGTTGGTTGCTATAAACAAACAGACTTGTGACCAATCGCAGCGACGCGGTGGCAAGTATAAAAGCAGGCGCATCTCCATTTTTTTGATCAGTTGCCGCAGGCTAAAGTTTCTGCTTGATTAGGTAAGAATTGTTCATTTATATTACTCCTTTGTTTGCTTAGATTGGTCAAGGTGTGTTCTATTATAGCTCCATCAATTATAGATTTTGTTGTGCATTTCTTTTTGAGAATTTATCCCATCTCAGCTTGAATATGAATTTAGGTGAATTTCGTGCACTTATTTCTGCATTGTTTTCATAAATATTGAAACTCAAGATATTTGGATGCAAGATTGTACACGATAAATCTTGATGATACTTGTACATTTATTGATGATTCTTTGAGAATAAATTAAATATGTTAATGTTCAGTTGCCGCAGGCTAAAGTTTCTGCTTGATTAGTTTGTTTAAGGGCAGAACAGCGGTAACTCAAGCAACTCACAAGCGTCCTTAGTCTTCTTATCTATACAAAATACTCCGGTAACTCCGGCTGAGCATGCTGGGTGTTTATTGAGTAGCAGTTGAACCTGGCGGAGTACCAGAACAGCGAACTGCGGGTGTTTATTGAGTAGCAGTTGAACCTGGCGGAGTACCAGAACAGCGAACTGCGGGTGTTTATTGAGTAGCAGTTGCTGGCGAAGTACAGAACGGCGAACTGCGGGTGTTTATTGAGTAGCAGTTGAACCTGGCGGAGTACCAGAACAGCGAACTGCTAAACTGTCTAAATTGTGTTGCGTCAACATTTATATAAGTGAAACTGTGTAATGGGTTTGTCTTGTTTTAAAAAATATTATTATGCAAAGATGCTGAGCAGAACAACACCGTCCAGGTACCAATGGGACAGAAGAAAACGGTAGCAACTGAAATAGTAGATGACATCATCAGAAATGAGGTACGTCAGCGAGGGGACAGTGAAGAAGAAATGGACTGTTACCAAATATTAATATCAACAACGGGGAACTATCAACCCTTCCATTTTGGGGTTGGTACATTTTGCATAAGGACCTTCCATCGTGTAATTCGGATTTCTCCTAATGTAGGTTACCCGGTCATTTACGGTAAAAAAAAAAAAAGCAGCCAAATTCACTTTCGAATGCATTCACAATAGCATGATACTTGTACATTTATTGATGATTCTTTGAGAATAAATTAAGAATGTTAATGTTCAGTTGCCGCAAGCTAAAGTTTCTGCTTGATTAGTTTGTTTAAGGGCAGAACAGCGGTAACTCAAGCAACTCACAAGCGTCCTTAGTCTTCTTATCTATACAAAATACTCCGGTAACTCCGGCTGAGCATGCTGGGTGTTTATTGAGTAGCAGTTGAACCTGGCGGAGTACCAGAACAGCGAACTGCGGGTGTTTATTGAGTAGCAGTTGAACCTGGCGGAGTACCAGAACAGCGAACTGCGGGTGTTTATTGAGTAGCAGTTGAACCTGGCGGAGTACCAGAACAGCGAACTGCGGGTGTTTATTGAGTAGCAGTTGCAGGCGGAGTACCAGAACAGCGAACTGTGGGTGTTTATTGAGTAGCAGTTGAACCTGGCGGAGTACCAGAACAGCGAACTGCGGGTGTTTATTGATTAGCAGTTGCTGGCGGAGTACCAGAACAGCGAACTGCGGGTGTTTATTGAGTAGCAGTTGAACCTGGCGGAGTACCAGAACAGCGAACTGCGGGTGTTTATTGAGTAGCAGTTGCTGGCGAAGTACAGAACGGCGAACTGCGGGTGTTTATTGAGTAGCAGTTGAACCTGGCGGAGTACCAGAACAGCGAACTGCGGGTGTTTATTGAGTAGCAGTTGAACCTGGCTGAGTAATTTCAGCGTGTGGCTGACCGTACAGACGAAATAGGCATACAGGGTATTGCCGGAGTAATTTCAGCGTGTGGCTGACCGTACAGACGAAATAGGCATACAGGGTATTGCCGGAGTAATTGGATCAATTGGTTGTTTGTAGGACTTCAGAAGACTTTAAGGATTGATAATTGCTATGTTCATTGTCATATATTGTTGAGTAAACTCAAGTTCAGAAATAAAGAAGTGTTTAAATGTTAACTGCAGCATCAAAGTGAGAATTCAGTTAGTTTTCTCTTCTCCGTCCTGAAGCAAATATTGGAGTTTTAGCTACCTGGTTGTATACCTCAACCAAACGAACCTAGGGATCCACACAAAATTTATTGTCGTTGTAGCCCACCACAGACGCTCGGAAGAGCGCCCTCTACGTGACGACCAGAGTAGAGACGAGGCGGCCGCGCACGCGACAGTACCATGCCTTTGGGCAAGACAAGAATGACGCTGGATGTGCACCTGATCTTAAGATGCATATTAGCCTAAGTGATGAGAAACCAGACCAGCGCACGTATTCATCCATCCCCCGCCCTCTTTATAGAGAAGTGAAGGAGTACATTCAGGACCTACTTAGCAGAGGATGGATCAGAAAGTCCCAAAGCCCCTACTCCTCACCCGTAGTCTGCGTCCGTAAGAAAGATGGGTCACTGAGACTGTGCGTAGAATACCGGGAGCTGAACAAGAAGACCATCCCCGACAGACAACCAATCCCTCGAGTCCGTGATGTCCTTAAGAGTCTTGCAGGAAATGCCTGGTTCTCGACCTTGGATCAAGGCAAAGCTTCCCACCAAGGATTTATGGATGAAGACAGCAGACCGCTAACTGCCTTTGTCACCCCATGGGGACGTCATGAGTGGGTTCGTATCCCATTTGGCTTGATGAATGCCCCTGCCACCTTCCAGCGTTATATGGAGAGCTGTCTAGAGGGCCTGAACAACGAGATATGTGTTGTCTACCTAGATGACGTACTTATATTTGGTCGCACCTTCGAAGAACATGTCATCAATGTAAAATGCGTATTAGAACGCCTGAAGGAGCATGGTGTAAAACTGAAGGCAAGCAAGCAAGTGCCATCTGTTTCAGAAGGAAGTACGCTATTTAGGTAGACTCGTCTCTGCTGAAGGACACCGAGCTGATCCTGCTGACACATCGGCATTACAGGCCATAAAGATGAAAACACCAACCTGTGTGGGTGATGTACGGAAAGTATTGGGATTGCTTGGCTATTATCGGCAGTACTTGAAGGACTTCTCCAGCAGGGCCAAACCGCTCTATGACCTGTTGTCTCCATCAACGACCAGCAGTGATTCACCTAAACCACCAACTTCTAGCCAAACGTCAAAAAAGAAGGCAAAGAACTCCCTGAAGAAATCTGGTCACCTTTCCTCCAGACAACCAATAACGTGGACAGGACACCATCAACATATTCTCAATCCCCTGATTGATAGCCCCATGAAACCACCGGTAATGGCATACCCAGATTTCAACCAAGCTTTCTTCCTCACCACAAACGCATCACAGGATGGTCTCGGAGCAGTTCTTTTTATCAGAAGCAGGAAGGGAAATCCAGAGTGATTGCTTTCGGGTCCAGAACACTATCACCGGCAGAGAAGAATAATCACCTGCACTCGGGTAAATTAGAATTTCTGGCGCTAAAGTGGGCAATAACTGATAAGTTCCGAGACTACCTCTTCTATGCCCCTTCCTTTGTAGTATATACCGACAACAATTCTCTGACGTATGTACTATCCACAGCAAGGTTGAATGCAACAGGACAACGCTGGGTAGCTGAACTGGCGGATTTTCGGTTTACCATCAAGTATCGCCCAGGGAAATCCAATCAAGATGCCGATGCCCTGTCACGTGTGTCAAACATTTTACTATGCTCTTGATAAAGTGTAGGGTCCTACAAATAGTTTTTGTATTGGAATGTCACACGAACAGAAATACTGTTCTAAGTGTCCTGTCATACTGCAATGCAACAATATTTTCGTAGTAAACTTCATGAACAATAAAATATTCAAACAAGCCACAAAACATTTTGTAAACCTGTAGACTTTGAAGAGCGTATTTTTTTTGTGAATTTGCAAAATATTAATAATAATAACGGACATTTATATTGCGCAATACCTATATGAATATACTCTACTGCGCGTTATAACAAAACAAAACTACATAAAGAATCCGGTAAGTTTTAATTTAATTTATCAAACCTTTTTTAAGTGGCTGAAACTACATTTTGTCCCGGGATGTTTTGGTTCATAACTGACATTTTCAGAGCGAAAATTGAAACATGACGCCATTGCATTTCAACAACTAATGGATATCTTCACACTCCAAGGAGGATTTTTTCGTCAGTCAAAATATCACATTCAAATATGTTTTGATTAAAGTTTTAATCTTTGAAGAAGTGGAACAGCTCTGTGTTTCGTTTGCAAACGAACACTCAGCTCTAGTTTTAGGATTACATCTATACTAAGAGACATGGTGTTCCGATGCTTCTGTTTCAGCCTCGCATTTTCAGAAAAAAAGAAGAATTCAAACACTTCAAAATACTTTTAGATTACTTCTTTAAGAAACAAGGGTGTTCTGAAGCTGCTGGATCAATCTCAGCGAGATTAGAGAAAAAAGGAATTAAAACATTTCAGATTACAATCTTGGATTAATTATATACTAAGAAACATGGGTGTTTAGAAGCTACTGGTTCAATCCTTGAGACAAAAGAAATCCAACTGCTTCAGATTACTCTTAGAATAATTCTTTACTAAGCAACATGGGTGTTCTGACGCTGCTGGTTCAATCTCACCGAGATTGGAGAAAACAAAGAAACATTTGTAAGCGGCTGTATGTGTGTTCATTAAGTGTGGTATCTTAAACTTCTAGGTGAAAACTTGACTTTTCACAATGAAAACGACACGAACGCGTAAAAAGTGACAGTCCTGTAGGCCTTGTCCTACTCTCGTAAAAATTTAGACTGAAATTCACTCTATTCGATTGAAACTAGTGACAAAATCATCTGCAGTTGTCACTAGTTTCAATCGATAAGAGTGAATTTCAATCTAAAACTTTTAGAGAGTAGGCTATGTATAAAAAACTTTGTTGACAAATTGTTAAAGATTTCCTCCCCAAAATCAGCAAAAGTCAACCACACATCTTTTTGATTACTCCAGTTATAGGAAATTCCTAAAACTCATCACTTAGTTTGCAATCCGTATTGGGTCAATATCTCCTGAAAATTCAGAAAAAGTCCATGAAAACGAAAGCACTGCCTCGTGTACACAAAGTGTTGATGCGTCTTCACTTCCGCCAATATTTTGAGAAAATCAAAAATGTAAGTTTAGCGTACCCTCCCCATGCTGTCGGTCTATGTGGGATCCGGGGAACAGAATTACAAAGCGCCCTCTTTGTTTATGCGGTGTATGTTGTGTGTGGACGCAAGCAACCTCGTTCCCAGTGGTACGATCTCATAGAGTTATATATAGGAACTAGAGAGCGCACTAACCTAGGTACGCGGCCCGACAAGGGCAGCGCGGCGGCCATTTCTTAAGTAGTCAAAAACAACGTCTGAACTATTTGTGGGTGTTGCAACAGAGCATGGTTAACAATGAAAGGGTTTACTGTGAAATTTATGAATGCCAGTGAAGACCGTTTAAAGTACTAAATAATCCCCGAATAAATATAATATATTAGAATAATATTCCTTCACTTTGGACAATAAATTGTGATCGTGGCATGTGTGTGTTCATCCTCTATTGAAACAAATAACCTAAACCCCACGAAACAACTTTAATACAGCCGCTTTTCTTTTTTTTTAGACCGCATAATGTGTATTATTTTAGCAAGCACACCGCGTAATTCGTATTCAATGTTGCCATCGTACAAAATGGCGCGCGTGTCTCCTTGCGGTCCCGTCGCGTTTGTGCACGTAGCATTACCAGTGCGCCCTCTAGTTCCTATATATGTACGATCTCGACGCGCCATTTTGTTTTCTTTCCCAGAATGCCTTGCTCGATCATAACCCCTGGAAGTGTGACTTCAAAATATCCAAATACATTGGATATTTTAATTAGTCCTGTGGTTGATCCATTCTGTGTTAGAGACTTCGCAGAGCGCGCTGTCAAAGGACGCATCAAGTCATGGAGCAGCTGGCCCCTCTCATTCTTTTTCGATCTTGTGATTCGTCTAACTGTATGCAGTTTAGAGTGACCATGTAAAAACACGATTCATTTGAAATGTATAGACCGTATTGAATAACCCCTTTGTTGCTATGAAAGTCGCCATCTTGTAGGGCAAACCGTATGCGCGTCTAAACGCGTACATCAATGAAGCACGCAGCGTTCCTGGGTTTGATTTCTACGGCGCGGCACATGCACGCACACACACACGCACACACACGCTAGACGCCATGTTGTAGGGCAGATATTTGAATGGTGACGTAATATTCAATACGGTCTATTGCGTCAAAATACGTGCATTTTTACACGCGCGTACTAAGTGCCCGACAAGCGTCCTACAAGCGCCCTACAAGGGGACCGCCTACAAGCCCTCGAATGTTTTAACAAGCGTGCACGCAAAGCAGTACATTTTGGTTAGCCAATCAGCATTGATTTTCATTCAGTGTTTCCCTCCCAGGGGTTTAGCGACGGTAGCGAGGCTGGGACGCAAGCTCCATGAGAAGGCAATATGCGGCCAACAACAATGCTGCTTCCTTAAATAGAGATAATTTTGTTCGCGTGAAAAAATACATTTTCATAAATGAAATATCACCTTGAACCAATTAAAATTCTCTTTTAGCCCATACCTTCTTTGCCTTTTGTCGATTTAAGATATATATTGGAGGTGTTGTTGGTTGTTGACGTTACTGTTCGTGTTAACGGTGTGTTAATGGTGTGTTGACGGTAATTAGTTGGACCCAAGTTAATAATGTTGGGCGCAATCTTTAAAGATGGCCTTTTTTCAAATTCACGCAAGCCAATTTTGAAATTTGCGTGCGCGCAATTTTTGAACTGAAGTTTGTCCACACAACTCTATGGTCCACACAAATAAAAATTGCGCGGCTGGGACACAAAATTGACACGAACTACACGGTTTGCATAAACAATTTCTTGCCGAACAAGCGTCCTGACGCGGTTGTCATACGCATGGCAGTTGTTCGTGACACTGCTGAATAACTGCAAATATGGAGGAAGCCCTTGAGGAGTTTTGCAAGGGAAATTACCGATCAGATTCGACAACAAGCTTGACCATAAGACAAGAAAAAGGGGAGAGGATTAATAATTATCTTAAGGGAATTCCCCTGCAAGAGGCTCCTTCGGCGACATTTAGAAATTTCGTGAGAGCCTTCCAAAGTGTTGAACTTTCCACTACTGGAGTTACTACTTTGTCAAAAGAAATTAGGAACTTACAGTTCGTGAGCATTCCTATTTTTACAACATTCTCCAAGTTTTTGAACAAAAAAATCGCTTCAGCCATACGTAAAAATCCAGCATCTTGCTACTACGAACTTACCTTTTTAAACTATTGAGGTAAAATTTCTTCATACAGCTTATATTTCACAACAAGTGGTGAAGATTACAGTTGAACGACAAAGATCGCGCGGTGTTCAAAGTTTGCGCCAGAGCTACCCTGCGCAAATTTTTAAATCATGCAAGGAAACAAAGATTGCGCCGTAAAAATGGCACACCGCGCGAATTTGAAAAAGGCCATCTTCAAAGATTGCGCCCAACATCACTATCATAAACTGTATTGTTCGTTGTAGTACGAGGGAGAGTGAGCGAGCTGGAGAGGGGGAGTTTGCACACATAACGTTGACATTTCATTGGCAAGTTTTAATGATCAGCAGGTGAGCGGCAGTAAATAAAATTTGCGTCAGTAAATACAATTTGACATCTGTAGGACTAGCTAGGTAGTCGAACTATTTTAGACTGTAGCTCAACTTACTTATTTTGTAGTACGGGGGAGTGAGCGAGCTGGAGAGGGAGAAAGTTTGGAGAGCAAGTTAAGTTGCACATAACGTTTGGCAAGTTTTAATGATCAGCTCTATGGATCAGGTGAGCGGCCGGATTTCTAAGCAGTAACACAGTACAATCAGTACAATTTGTTATTGGCAAAAGTTTCGGTTGCAAACTTCCCAGTACAGAGTAAACTGGGGCGCGCTGTAGGCCCCTACTCCTATAGTTGCGATGATCGTAACCCTCCATCCTCCCGACGGTCGTAACCCTCCATCCTCCCGACGGTCGCAGACCGTCGGGAGGATGGAGGGTTACGATCATCGCAACTACTACTCCTAGAACTATGCGGAATGCGGTTTGTTCCGCTATCGTCTCCACGACGCAACGATTTAATAGATCAGATGTTAATTTTGCATCGGGGACAAAGAATATTAATTTTGGTTTTTACCCTACACCGATGTGTGTTAACACTGTATACTCAGTACTTTCCCGAGTTCTGTGAAAAATTAGCCTAACATCTATTTAAAAAAAAAATTAAATCGTTGCGGTACCCGCTGCTAAAATATAGGATTCGAACTGCCTCTAGCTACCGGGCAACCTCGGTGGTCTAGTTGGTAAGACACTGCTCTAGAATTGCAAAGGTCGTGGGTTCGAATCCCACCCGAGTAATATGCCTGTAATTTTTCACAGAACTCGGGAAAGTACTGAGTATACAGTGCTAACACACATTGGTGTAAGATACTGTAGGGTAAAAACAAAAATTAATATTCTTTATCCCACATCTCCTCTCCGTAACGCGTTGACCAACAATTTTGTAACCCTCACTTTGAAGGGATGAATAAACAAACAGCGATGGCAAATTTATATGATGTTTATTAATTGGCTGTGAGAAATCTATGTAATACAAATGTGTTCATGCAAGGTACATTTATTTTAACCTTTTGTTTTTGTGTGTGTGTGTTGTTTGTTTTTTTCTTCATTTTTTTCTTTAAAAAAAAAATTACTCGCCCCCCAAAAGAAGCCAAAAACAAAAACAGACATGTGTTTACTTTTTTGCTGTTGTTGTTGTTGATTGATTAAAGCTCATAGAAAATAAAAATTAATCCAAAATATACTAATTATTATCCGATAACTATTTGTAAGGGCATCACAACACTCAACACGCGCAGAACACATGTGTGCAACAGATAAAGGCAGCATCTTGAAATTAATGACACTAACAAGTGCTTTGTTCCACCATGGTTTCACTGATACCACTCTATGTTAGAAAATGAAAACCTGTTAAACTTTAAAGCACTTAATCAAAGGGGATTTAATTACTACAGTTTGTTGGGTGTTTTATCACAAGAGACATGAAGAGACACAATTTAACAAAAAAGTTACTCACAGTTGAGAGCAGAAAAACTTTTGCACACATTTTAAATTTATTTATTTGTGACCTGCTCTATCGAATTGAGGTATATATCGACCCCTTAATGAAATTGAGTTATGCATACCGTGTTAACAAGTAACTCACTGGCTTTCCAGCAATGCCATTATTATTTCCGTAGCTTATTCCAGTCCGAAGTTATCGGGAAATGAAGAAAGTCTACAAGACAAAGCCACTTCCATTTTTTTACGACGTGTTTGTTTAGAAACTCGTTTTTAACTTAGCTAGCTATACGCGTGTGGCGTGAACGACCACACACGCAGAGACGATTCTCGATGTAGCTAATGAATAATTCATTTTGGAATAAACAGCCGACAGCACCAACCCCAGCCCCAGTGGACCGAACAACGGCGCAACGTGAAAGCGCACAGTCACGCGGTGAATGCGTGTATACATACACCGTACAATGTACATGGAAGTATCGACACACGCAATGCAATGCAATAGCATGATGTCTTTACTTCGCCTATCAGCCATGCTTAGTTTAGTAAAACTTTGAACGCAAAATTTGAACAGTAAAACTCTCAATAAAATACAAGTTCACAACAGGTAAGAAAGGTAACAGCAATTTAAGAATGCAAATGTGAAAATCTTATCTTTGGTTCACTAAGTATCGACTGACAAGCATTGCAAATTCACGAAATCACTCAGTTAATTCACACGAGGTCGGTCGTCGTTCAACTACGTTGTGTGGACGGCGACGTGTGTAGACTCGCGCGATCGCATGGTACACATCGCGCGGCCGTAAAACCGGCTAGAATCCTTCAGAGAATCGGGTAAACATTGAAACTGCGCAGACTCGTCACAATGGTTGCCGCCTCTCATCCAATCAATGATCTCTATTGTTGATAGTTGGAAAGCCCGGCTAATTTAAATATCAAGTTTTCAGCCGATAATTGAACAGTTTTTCGGCCTCCGGACTATGTTATCATAGATAAAAAAGAACAGTTCAGGTCATGACCTTTCTAATGGTACCAAACACAGTCGTTCAACGTGAACGGAACTGCTCGTACGCTGCCAGTGGATATAAGCAAACTTTCATGTTTTTGAAGGTAAATGAGACCGACTTTGAAGAGAATTAATTGCATACAAACATGCTCAAGAAAACGTACTTTTTGTGGATTTATTCATCTTTTCAATTAAAGGTAAGACCATGACAAGAAAGATCAAATTTTATTTAACCTCAATCCACCGAAATCGCAGAATCGTGTTTTGTAGTGTTTTTTTATGATTTTCGAATGTGACCAACTTTGGTATGGCGAATTACACGTAATACGTCCTGTCTGACACATTCCTCATTTCGACCTATCAGGTCACATTTTTCAGTTGAAATTTTTTGCATTATAACACTAAATGATAATTTTTGAAAGTAAAAGACCAAATTTAACTGGAAATTTAGAGTTTGTCTTAACACAAACTCTTGGGAGTACATGCCTGATGTAAAAGCCTGATGAAAAAAAATGAAAAAAAACCAAACAATTGAGATGACGTCATCATGAGGTCACTTAATGTAATGTTTCAGCAGTCAGTGTCGTTGTCTAAAAGTACACCAAGTTGCAACTCGGTTGGTCATTTGGTTTGGCAGATACATGGCTTTAAAAAGTGCACATTTAAAGCAATAGCACGTAGCACGTGATTGCGTCATCAATCTACGAATCAACACATATGTTGTCAGCATGAAGGCCATTATGTAAACCAATTTTGATACAATTATATAAACTCTGCCAAAGGCATCTAGTAAAAGTATATTTTGAACTGTTTTTAACCTGCCGCCAGATGGCGCTTTTTATTTTTTATTACGTCGTCAATCTTATTTTTAAAACCAAACCCTCGTCAGACAACAACATCGTTAAAAATAACTAAAAAAAGTTGCCACTTTTAAATTACAATGCACGTCTGGTTTCAACCGGAAGTAGAGGCCACGTAATTTCACGCATGCAATAAAAATCGAAGACCTACATGTACATTATACTACCTATGTAATCCCGCAAAAAGCATGCAACCAAGGGCCTCTTATCCTTGATTTGATACGAATTTTCAAAGATTTGAAAATTAAATAATGTAGTTTTCCAGGGCGGCATCTGTCACAGAGCGAGCAATAAATAGTTTCCCAGAGCGGGATAAAAGCATGAACAGTTATGTGATACAGCGCCCATGTGCTTGTGGAATGTACTGCTTACATTTCTGTTATGTGGGACTGTACACGCAGGCTTCTTGGACTTTGAACCTTATGATTCATTGAGCGGAACAGTCAGCTACAGTGCTTTTTTCTATACACAGATTAAATGCGCATTAATACTAACGTTGGCTGTAACTCCCGTTAAGGACCAGAAAATTAAGGTCATATTGGTATCATCTCTGTGCAAAAGTTTCGGCGGGATCACAGACCTACAATCTGATGTAAAAATTGTGAAGAAATGATACATGTAAGTAGTTATTGAGATATGAATTTTTGAAATATTTGGGTCATTCCATGCCAACTCACCTGATGGGTTGGCAGTCTCCGTCTCAGATTTTGCAAATTTTTTTTTGAACACACGCAAAATCTTAGAATCCTACTCCTCATAATTTTTGAGATATGACCCCCCTAAAAAATTAAGCCCCGCCCCTTCAAATTGACTTTTTGTGTTTTCGGCATTTTTAGAGGTCTGTATCTACAAATGGAGATAGGATATATAGCTACAAATTAATTTGAAGGGTATCTGGTATCCCATCAACTAAATTGTCAAAAGTTGCACAGGTCATTTGTATATCACGGTGTAGGTCTTTAAAAACGGACGTTTTAGCCTGCGTGATGACTTTTCGTCATTTTTGAAACCCCCTAGAGCCCAAGTGAAATGTCGGATTGCTTTTATATTACATGTGCATATGTGTGACCTGATATAAGGATAGACCAGTCACGCCTTTGATGGGTACTTGGCAGGGGTCTGAATATGGGTCCACCTGTAAAAATGCCCCAAAATGCCTTTTTCAAGTGGTTATTTGACAATGTGGGACATTACTGACATTACAAATTTTTCCCAATAACACTTTGTATCCAGTCTACTTGTGTGAAAAAAAAAAAGGTTTTTCAACTCCTTCACGTAAAAAAAAATAGTGAATGCCTAGATTATAGGTATATTTGCTGTGTATGCAATTTAGTGACAGCACTTGTTTACAAAAGAGCCACAGAGCCTGGACTTCTGCAGGCATGGTTTGTACACTACGGAAGTGTAGTGCTGCACCTTGAATAAAAAAAATCCCGCTCTTATAATGTACGTACACAATAACTATCATGTACGTACATGATACCTTATACACATTATCTCCAGACTTACATGTAATACCATGTACATAGACGTTAACTGTCAGGTTCTTACATAATAGTTGCCATGTACATGTAGGTACATGTGTACATGATACATGTAGTTATCATGTATGTGTACGTACACCATAATTATCCTGTATGTGTACGTACATGATCCTCTTCAGACTTGTCATGTCTTACACGATATTGTGCAGCATCTCCATGCGAAAAAATACTCCCAAACAACCCCCAGATGTAAAAAAATATTATACAGAGATGATATTAATAATTTACAATGGCAACGGGAACATGGCTTTGTTTGGATTATATTAGAATGTTAAATAGTTAACACCCAACATGTTTTGGATTATTCTTTCGCATGGAGATGCTGCACTGACAATATTGTGTCAAACATGATCATGTGTACATCTACAATTTGAGGTGACATCTTGATGATGTCATCAAGTGTCATGTGACATTAGCTAAAAGTTTCACTTTCAAAGAATTTACAGGAAAACATGCACTTTCAAGTTGAAACTTTGCATGTATTCAAATTTTGAGGTCATTTACAGGAAAAGTGCGTTATAAAGCTGAAACTTTGCAAGCACATGTATTCCTTGCACCATTTGAAAGCTGTTTAAGTGTTGTACAAAATTTTATTATTTTGTATCTCAACTTTAAAGCTCAATTATTTCTGTTGGAAATCCCCACTAAAACTACACATTTTACAAGTGTTTGCACTGCAGAGAGGGTTTGCCACAAGTCCATTCCGAACACCTTTTGTTTTGTTTTATTGGGGTTGAGTTCAAGGAAGTTGTCCTCACACGATAATTGAGTTCCTGTATAGATTGCCTGTAATCCTTTTCATCATAATTCATTTATGAGCCACAGTGTCATCTGCATCATTTCAATTTGTTCACATGACTAAAGTTAGAAACATAGTCATTGGTGTAAATAATGAACAAGCTTGGTGATAGTGGAGTCTGAAAGTGTACCGTTTCCTCGCTGAGAGAAAGTTCTCGCTGAGAGAAAGTCACAAATCTAAAGCATTAGGATGGTTTTACATCTAGAGATTTTATTTTCTTCATCAGATGGAGCGGTTGTATTGTGGTAAACACATACGGCATAGCATTGCAGTCTGTCCAAGTGTTGGTAAATAGCTTCTGTGAAGCATGTTCTCAGTTTCTCGGTTGTCAGTTTTCATGTTTAAATGCTGATGACATCCAACTCTATACTGACTTTAATAATAATAAATAATAAACCGCATTTGTATAGCGCATATCACTGCTAAGTCCCTATGCAATGGATAGGAAAAAAGAAAACAACAGGAAAAGAAATACATGTACCAACAGAAGAACAACTAGTGGTAAATGGTGAATAGATGAGTTTTAAGGCGATTTTGAATTGCCCAACCGTGACTGCTTCCTTAACAGACTCTGGTATGCCATTCCACAATTCAGCTGCAGCTACTTGGAATGACCGAGCTCTGTAAGAATATTTTGTGACAGGGGTGGAAGTGACGAGAAGGGACTTTGATTTGGAACGTAAATTTCTAGAAGGAATATATTTGTGAACTAGTTCCTGTAGATAAACTGGGGCTGTGCCTTGTAAACAATGAAAAGTAAGGAGGAGAATTTTAAACCTAATTCTAGCTTGAACAGGGAGCCAGTGCAGATTCTGTAGGATGGGAGTTATATGATCACTTTGGCGAGTGCGTGTGACTAGTCTAGCAGCTGAATTTTGAAGATTTTGCAGTTTATTAATTTAAGAATCCGGTAGACCAAAAACGTGGCTGTTGCATGCAGTCAATTCTAGACATTACAAGAGAATGAACAAGAATTTCCGTCATTTTTGGGTCGAGATATTTTCTAATGGAGCTGATTTTGTGAAGAGTGAAAGAGGCCGTCTTACAGATTAGATTAACATGATTACTCATAGTGAGATTTTTGTCAAAGATGACACCAAGATTCTTAGCAAACGAAACATGATTAATATTGTAATCATCAGACTGAATTGACACAATAGGAATATGAGAGCGGTAGCGACTTGTGAAATGGAGAAGTTCTGTTTTATCCTCGTTCAATTTTAATCCATTCCTGGTTGACCAGCTTTTAATTTCATTGATGCACGATTGAAGTTTGAGAATGCTGTTTGACATCTGATGATGTTGTAGGGTCAGGTAGATTTGCGTGTCATCTGCGTACACCATACAAGAAATGTCGTGGGATTTGATGATATCTTTGAGGGGAGAGGAGAACAAGGTAAATGCTAGAGGTCCTAAGACGGAGCCTTGAGGAACACCCTGGGCTGGAAAATGAGTAGCAGATTCATACTAGTCAATGACAACTGATTGCGATCTACTGGAGAAGTAGGACCTGCACCAATTCAGAGCACTATTCTGAATTCCAAATTTTTTCTGCAGTCTCTGGATCAGTACATCACGACGGATGGTGTCAAATGCTGACGAGTAGTCGAGCAGAAGTAAGATGGCCTCTTCTCTCTTGTCAAGTGCCAGAAGGATGTCATTATACACCCGGACAAGTGCCGTTTCACAGCTATGATGAGATCGATACGCTGACTGGTAAGAAGGATACAAGTTGTTATAGGATAGACATGTCTGAATTTGCGAGATAGCAGCTCTCTCAATGATCTTTCCTAAGAATGCTAAATTTGCAATTGGTTGGTAATTCTTCAGTTCTTCGCTGTCAAGTTGGAAATTTCTCAGGAGCGGAGAGATATTTGCATGTTTAAGGTGATCTGGAAAGTATCCTTCCAGGAAAGACAAGTTGATAATACGAGTGATGACAGGAGTCAATTCCAGAAGACACTTTTTGACAAGATAGCTTGGAAGAGGGTCTAGTCCACAGGTTGCAGATTTTGAATTGGTGATAATTTTGGCTCTTGACTTGACTTGACTTGACTCTCAAGAACTGAAGCGAATTCATTGAACACCAGATCTGTTGTGGCAAATTCGCTTACCTGGTGCACATACAAAGGTGATTCCTCCAAGGCATTGACGATATGATTGATCTTTTCTTCAAAAAAGTTACCAAAGCAATCTGCAAGTGGAGCAACTTTATTGTTGTCTTTTGGAAGAGTTCTGGTCCGACCAGGTGTGCACAGTCTATCAATCGTCTCGTTTAACTGACGCGGGTTGCTGTGTTTAAGCTGCTTCTCATGAAAATCCTTCTTTGCTTGGGCGATCAGAAGATGATACTTTCGGCTTTCAGCTTTGAACATTTGGTGATCGATTTCCAATGAAGAAGATCGCCAGCGACGTTCCAGTTGTCTAATGGAACGTTTAACTTTTCTCAAGTTTTCTGTGTACCATGGAGCTAGCGGACGACAGACAATGCAATGTGATATCAGTGGAGCATGCTTATCAAGAATGGTTCGGAGTACTGTTTCATACTGGAGAACTGCTTGATCTAGGTTGTAACAAGGTGATGTGTACAAGTCAGATTCGATGATGTCCTTGCAGAAAAGGTCAATGTTTATTTGCTTGATTTTACGAAATTTGATGTTCATTCTCACAGTGCCCGGTTTCCTGATATCAAGATGACACAGAATCGCAGTATGATCTGATGACAAATAGTTTGTTGAAGAGATGTTGGAAACAAACAGATCAGACGAGCGAGTGAGGATAAGATCAAGAGTGTGGCCTCTCTGATGAGTTGGAAAAGTGACGTGCTGTTTCAGATTCAATGATGAGATGATATCAGCAAAAATAATTGCTTCCCGATCACCTGGGTCGTATACATGAAAGTTGAAATCCCCAGTAAGAAGAAGAGTGTTTCTCTCAAGCACTAATTGCTCCAAGAAGGTAGAAAATTCTTGGAAGAATATCTGGGCAGTTAGCAAATTGTTCTTCGTTCTCTGGGGCCTGTAAACAATGACGAGACGTAGAGGCACCTGACTCCGAGCCGTGATAAGGATACTGATGTACTCAAATGACTCCATATTTCCAATTTTTGTCTCATGAATTTCAAAGCTCTTGTGTATGCAGAATCCCACACCTCCACCAGCTCGATTCACCCGAGGAACGTGAAAAAATTGGTGAGTAGAAAGAGTGGAAGTGAGATCAGCCAGGGATCTGTTGTCACGGGCATCGCCACTGAGCCAAGTCTCTGTTAGTGCGAGGATATCAATATGATTTGAAATCACCAAATCGCAAATCATATGAGTTTTATTCTTGATAGACCTGGCATTCCAAAGTGCAAATTTTGAGAACCTACAAGTGTTTGCTGCTTTGCATTGTCGTCTCGACTTACCACCTTTTGAACCATGGCGAGTCGGACATTTGGCAGCAATTCCAAGTGATCGAATGGTGGTCCATACACTAGGTTCAATCCGAGTTGAGCTTTGCAAGTTGAACAGCGCGGCTCTGCCATAAGAGATGAGCTTGTCTTGATGTAAAGGTTGATGACTGAATGGTTCAGCAATTGCCTGAGTCTCACAAGGGTAAGAATGTGGTCTGGGCTGATGAGAAACATCATGGCCAGGTGGAACTGGGCCAGGGTTGGGATGAATGTCTCCTGCAGTTACTAGAAGTAGCCTAAAAGTAGATGTAGAGTTACTATAGTAACGAATTCTCTTTCCAGTGAATTGATAGGCTTGAGGTTGATTAACTGTAGGTTTCTGTTGAGTAGATCCTATTACTGGCTCCTTGTGATGGCTAAGGACAAGGTATAGAAATCCGAATAAAGGAAGTAGGATTCTCCTGGAATGTTCCATTGTCCCTTGTGAATGGGTCTTTAAATCAAAGGTGTGGTTGACTTCACAGTAACAAGGCAATTGCAGACATTGCTTCAGGTTGCAGTCCAATATAAGTACAATGTATCTTGATCGAAAATCAGAAATTTTTGTTCTGAAAGTATACAGAGTCAGACTTGTAGAATCCCAAGAAAAATGGTCTAGCGAAGTCGATGACACTTTCCAAAGCAGTTGGAACCAAATTCAGATGAAAGACTTTGATTCTAGAGTTGCAGGTGATTCCAATCTTGCTCTTTTCTAATCTGTCCACATGTATTTCTCAGATCAATACCTGGATGGTGCAAAACAGGCTCCAGCTTAATCAAAACAAAACTGAATTCTTTGTTTTTGGTACTTTACCTCATCTTGTATTAAGAGTTGGAGACATTAACATAAATCCTTTAACCACTGGAAAAAATCTTGGGGTTACTCTTGACTTATCCTTGTTAATGAACAAACACATCAGTACAGTCTGCAGAAGTGTTAATTTTCATATTCGCAATCTGAGGCGCATACGCCGTTTCCTCACTCAGGATGCATGTCACAATGCAGATTGTAAAAATCCAATGTGGGGTTCAGTAGTAAAGATTGTTTTTAAATGTAAAATTTCAACTGCCGGTTTGAACAGAAAGTAATTGTCAAATGGGGCCACCCTCTGTGTAGCATTTGTTAAGTTTTTGAAGATCTTTCCGATGATTTATAGATTGTTATCCAATGTTTGGTTCAGGAGGTATGATTTCAACTCTGGTTTGAACCAGTTGTCAAGGTTAAATGGGTCACACCTTGTGTAGCATTTGGTAAGTCTTTAGACCTTTCTGATGATGTATAGATTTTAAAAAATCCAATGACTGGTTCAGGAGTTATGATTTTTTCAAACATTAAACTTCAACTGGAAGTCAATGTCAGGGTCACACCTAGTGTAGCTTTTTTTGTATTTTAAACATGTTAAAAGGATTTTCCGATGACGTATACCACCACGTTAACACTAGATCCAGAAAGGTGGATTTAGATCCGGCATTTTTTTTATGACCACAGATCAAGATCCGGCGTAGTGTTTACACCAGTGCTTGATCCGGCTTCGATCCCACTTTTAAACTGGATGTATAGTGGTGATGTATATTATGACGTCACTGCTCCTCTCAAAGAGCTCAAGGGTTACGTGGCAAAGATCAAATGTCACGACGTACATCAACAAACATTAACGATGGAACTATCTGTTTTGTTATCATTAATTCAGATGTTATTGGTGCAACTGGTAATCAATTTTTTAGAAGAATCTCAATGGAGGAGTATGGAATGTCAAGGTTGAGACATTTTGATCGTGAACAAGATCGTCAAAGAAATATTATCAATGCAAAGGTAGAATGCAGAATATACAGTACAGCAGATGATACGGCTAACAATGACCATGGAGGTAGAAATAGATGGGTAAATTACAAAAATACAGCAACAAGGCAAGCTCCAAATGTAATGATATTTATAAAGGGATGCTAAAAACAACAAAACATTTCAAACACGCACAGTCCATGTGCACTGTGCATGACACAACAACGAAGACTCGCACAAGCGAAAAGCACGCCATTCGTAGCGAAACCGGAAATGACCACATCAAATTGCGGTGTCTGATCCACCTTTGCGTTTACACTTGTATTTGGAATCCACTTTGCTGGATCTGATCAACCAATTGCCGGATTCAACTCTCCTCAATCAAAAGGTGGATTAAAATTGACGGATCTTGAATTGGGTCTGATACCTGCTAATGTTTCTATTAGTATTGCTATTAACATTTTCAATACATGTGACAAGCAGAAATCGACCTGCATGTTTATCATATCATTGAGTGTGCATGTGTAACATTCACAGATAACTCTTTTTTGGAACCTTGTTCTGACATTGACACTTTTTCTGGTAAACTACTCATTGACAATCACATCACAATTGATGTAAGGGTAAGATCAATCCAGATAATGCTTATCTAGATGCAATAACTATATCAATTAAAATACTATGTCTACATCACTTATATACTTGCAGATAAGGGAAATGATTCAGGAACCTGTGAAAAGTATGAGCACCAGCAGTAGGAGAATTTGTCTCATTTACTTATTCTTCTTGCCAAATATTGTGATGACTCTTGGGATGCAGTGTTCTGGAATCACACCATCTTTCCGCTTTGACTGTTACCCAGAAAAGGGAAGTAATCAACAGGCATGCAACAAACGTGGCTGCTGCTGGTTACCTGCCAAAGATACTGGCAAAGTTCTTGAAGGTGTGCCATTCTGTTTCTATCCAAGGGATTTCCCTACTTATCATATGGATTCTCTCAAGCAGACAGCCTTTGGTTACAGTTTGAATCTAACACGCACCACCAAAAGTTACTATAAAAAGGATGTGATGCAGCTTCAGATGGATGTATATTACGAAACCTCACAAAGGTTACACTTCAAGGTAAGCAACCACTACACATATAATGTAGACATTGACATGTATTGCCGGAATAGGTTTTTTGACATGAAACTCTGGCTCTTAAACAGTTTGAAGGACAACCGCAATTTGTTTTCCAAAATGTTTTTAGTTGATAATCAACATTGACCCAATATTACAATAGGAACAAACTTACATGTGTATGACCAAACATGCGCACCAATACTATTGGGCATTGGTTTGTGTTACATAAAGTACATCATGTACTTTATGTATGTCTTCTTCTTTTTTTCTTTTAGAAAGTAGGGCCTACATACATATTGTGTGTTAACTTAATAAAGGTATTAAACATTCATTTGTTTTTGCGAGGTAATAGCAGAACATTTCTCTCTTTGGCCGTTTGCGTTTTGATTTTGGTATAGCCTGTTATTGTTTATGATATTACTCTATACTCACATACCTTTATTCTATGTTCTAACATGCAAAACGTATAAAAAAAATAATGATGTAGATTTAAAGATGCATTACCCAATTTTAGGCCGATTTGATGGTTACAAATTAATTGAATTGTTAAATTGCTATGCTTAAGGATTGGGAGAAGTTACTAATTAGCTCTCAAGGAAAAAATGTGTGAATAATTTAGTGACAATAAAAATAATCAATTTTCAACGGAAATAATTAAAAAGCTTGGCCAGCCTTTTAATTTCAGATATATGATGCACAAAGTATGCATGTTGCAGATGTCCAACTATCAGACAGGATGTAACAGTAGGCCTACAATACATACATGTGAATTTATTGGGCCATGGAGGAATATAGGCTTTACATGCTCAGTGTGTGTACATGGGTTTGTACTTATGGGGCGCCGTTTGGCAATTAATTGGTTAATAAACCATAATTTATTAGCGTTGATTGTATGGTATGTAAACCACAAAATAAATTTGACAATGCTTTCTATGGTTTACACATTGTTACAAACCATGGTAAAAACATGTCAAAAATACGCGCCCTTAGCCTATGTACTTGCTGTGAACTGTTCACAGTTCAAAGAGGTCATAAGACAAACATATAAGCAATCATAAATATTTCCATGGAAAATCAAGTAAATTAATCTTGAAATATAAATTTGTGAGCATAAATAAAAAGAGAAAACAACTTCATGATATGCAGAACTTTGCAAATGCAACGATAGGTAGGAAACGAAGGCAGAAATAAAGGGGCATGATCATCTCATTTTTATGATCTTTACTTAATTAAGAATGAGACATATATTTTTTAAATTAAAGAAACAAAAATGATTTCAGGCTTTTATTGAGTCCCTTTTGCAAGTGGGGGGCAACAGTTCATTGCAACAACTAGATTACAAACTTATTATAAACAATCTACAAGTGTGTTCAATGCATGCACAATTGCATGTACATGCATGAAGAGACTGTCTTGTCCAAATCAAACCACAGTTTTTCCTGACCAGCATTCCGATGTAGATCTTGCCAACAAGTTTGGTGAATTCTTTGAAAGCAGGATCAGCGGGATTGTCTCTTCTTTTCAAGAACCTTCTCCTTCGATGGTGATGCCTCCACAGCTTGGAATTATGTTGGAGTTCAATTTCTCACATTTCGATCGTGTGTGAGAAAATCAAGTGAAATCACTCATCAAACGTCTTCCATCAAAATCCTGCAGCTTGGATCCACTTCCTACTTGGCTTGCTAAGACTTGCATCGACAAGTTGCTACCTGTTATAACTCATACAATAAATCTCTCTCTCTCAGCTGGTGTGGTTCCCGACTCCTTCAAAACTGCTCAAATTGTTCCTCTACTAAAGAAGCAGAATCTGGACTGCAATGTCCTCAAGAACTACAGGCCTATTTCTAACCTACCGTTCCTTTGTAAGGTTCTTGAAAGACTTGTTGCAGCTCAGCTTCGGATTTACCTGGATGAGCATCATCTGTTTCCACAGAATCAGTCCGCTTATCGTCATGCACATTCCACTGAAACAGCGCTGTTGAAAACTGCAAACGATCTTCTGCTCTCTGTGGACAAGGGGCATGAGGCTGTTCTTGTTCTCTTGGACTATTCAGCTGCTTTTGATACGCTTGATCATGCTACTCTTCTACGGCGTCTGGAAACTGAGTATCACGTCACAGGGACAGCTCTTCAGTGGTTCCACTCATATCTTCACTGTCGCAGCCAGATAATTGCTGTAAACAGTTCTTGTTCCAGAACCTTCCCACTTACTCATGGAGTGCCCCAAGGCTCGGTCGTTGGGCCTCTGCTGTTTATCCTGTTTACCGGCCCTCTAGGGAGAATTATAAGCTCTCACAGAGGTATACAACACACAGTCTATGCTGATGACACCCAAATATACATCACTATGAAACCCAATCAGTGTTTTAGCTAGCGAGCCGTGCAGCCGTGTTTTGCACGGCCAGTTTTCTGAAAACACGGCCTATTTTTTGAAGCACGGCTTGGTGGCTGTAATCCAGGCCGTGCACTGCTTTTGTCTAAAATGTACAAAATATGTGCTGTAATATTTCCCATTTTAAAACAACCCTAAGAAAAATGTATTGAAAAAAAATAAAATAAATAAACTAAAAGAAAGAAAGACAGAAAACCGTTGTCGACTCCGATCCCCCCAAGACGCAAGTCCCTGCATGTGAAATTTAAGCGGGTACCTTGGGTTTTGTAAGTATTATTTATATGGATCCGTAGCACCCCGTGGCAGAATGAACAGAGGGAACCATTCCTCTCCTTCATGTAAGTAAACTTCCACGGTCTTTGTCGACGAAACACAGAGGGAATTCGGAAAGATGACGTCAAAGAAACGTAAAATAACAGACTTCTTCTCGAAGGTAAGGGTTGGCCCTAGCCCTGGACGATATTGGAAATATTTACAGGCGATATATCGTCGGGCAAATATCGCCGATATGTCGATATACCATGAAGATTTTTGAAAATTGAAAGTACACAATAGAATGAGATAACAATGCCTCAATCGAACGCGAAAAAAACCCAGTTTTATCTCATACAAACTGCTGGGATAAAACACTGAATTAACATCCAGATTCCATGAAAACAGAAAACCTTACATTTTGGAGAGTTTTTTTTATCACTGGTTCCGACTCAATTAATTCATGTTTTCGACCTCCACGATCGGACGTTGCGATCTCTAAAAGCTGTTCCTCGATTTTTAATTCCGATTCGTTCAATGACATCGCTACACAACCATACACGTTACGTAAATACATGTATTTTTCAGTGCACCTGACGTTTCCCGACGTGGTGATTTCTCACTGAGGGAATTTCCCCTGCAGCTTCGTAACCACTGCAACACGCCGTTCCTTCGGCCCCTAATGATAAAGTATACCGCACAAGGAACGGTAGCGGCGGATAGAACATCCGCGGGATCGAGGTGATAGATACTACTATGGGATGGCAGCACTGTGCAAAGCATTACGTCATAAATATTCACACCAGTTGGCCAATCGGAAAGCGGCCAATCGGAAAGCAGCCAATCAGCCTGCGCCAAGCGCGTTCGTCGGCCTGTGTCTATCAGAGATACGCTCGATGAAGAGAGACCACCATGGCTAGATGGGAGGACGTAAACTGAGACGTCAGTTTCCTTATCTCATTCAATTCCGCAATCTGATCTACATGTACATGAATTGCATCCAAGATTCGTACTGTGTATTTGAAGATGCGGCATCCAAATAAGGCTGAGCGGATCGGCACCATCAACGTCTTGTTTTGAAATAAAAATATCGCGATATTTACGATATTTCGACATATCCAACGATGTCGATATCGTATCGTAACGATGTCGATATCGTATCGTAACGTGTAGAAACTCATTCAAAAGTATAGGGTCTTGCCATGGTCGACCAGGTATTAAAAAAAAAGAAAAAGTATTTATACTGCGCGTTTCCAAAACATGATCAAAGCGCATAAACCGGAAGCGTGTGTTTCGCACGTGCGCTGTTCAATACATAGACTTGACTTATTCCTTGCTGTATGGCATGATTGCATTGAAACATAAAAAAAAAAACTCTCTATCGAAAAATTCAAACATGGTCAAATAATTGGACTATACAAAACATTTTACTCAGAACATTAAAAACAGCAACCAACCATTTTTAGGTAGTCTTCAATTTGCAAAAAGATTAAAATAAATTGTGAAATTTAAGGACATAAAAGTGTAGGCAGTAAACTTGTAGTTGTAGACAATAATATGGGATTACAAATATATTCATTTTTTTAAAACTCTTGTTTAAATGAGATTGATATTCCAAACAAATTCTAATCTGACATGTCTGAACAGGGTTTTAAATGAGTCAACTAAACTCAACAATTACAGAGGAAATACTTTTAAGTTGTGTGTGACTGTGGTATAATTTCTTGCCATTTTACATTTTAAAAGCCAAGGCTTTAAAATATGAAGTAAAAATATTTATTAATATTCGTTGTTGTTATGCCTACAGGCCTGGAATTTCATCTTTGAGAGGGCAAGTCCATTTTCATTTTGCAAAGGGCACTTCCATTGTAAAATCTTAAAGTCTACAGGAAAAATTTTGAAGGGACACTAAGGCCAAGACCAGGGGCAACGGACACAATGACGGAAGCATGGCCTCCGTGGCCTCTTTGTAATTCCAGGCCTGAGCCTATCATTGAAAATTTGTGTTGATTGGTAATCACAGGTTTGTTATCGAAATAAACAAACGCGAGTTGCCTGTACCTACATGCACTGAGTAATGTCTCATTTAAAAAAAAATTGTGGTCTGTGCTCTGTGTGGATTTTTGGTGAAAAAAGTTGCACACCCTGTTTTTTTATTTGCACTCCCACTTTTCAAATCCTAGCTAAAACACTGAACCCAATGAGCAACGCGACATTTTGCAGAGACTCGGGAAGTGCATTGAAGATGTCAAGACCTGGTCTGCTATCAATAAGCTTTAGCTCAATGAACTTAAAACAGAAATGCTGCATGTCTCATCGCAATTTAGGAACTCCAGTAATCTGCCATGTCTCATCCTTGAATTGGGAAGTGTTCCATGCTCAGAGAATGTCCGTGACCTGGGAGTTATTATGGACAAGCACCTCACTTTCAACAAACACATCAAAAATATCTGCCGCTCAGCTTCATGGGGCATATGTAAAATTGGGAAGATAAGAAAGTATCTTGACAAGACATCCACTGAGCGTATTGTACATGCTTTTGTTTCTTCCCATCTAGACTTCTGCAATGGTTTACTGGCAGGTCTCCCAAACTCTCATATGGCTCCTCTTCAAAGAATACAAAATTTCGCTGCCAGATTAGTCACCCGTACGAAAAAATCAGAACACATAACACCCATCATTCGCTCTCTTCATTGGCTTCCAATTCACCAACGCATCCACTTCAAAATTCTTCTTCTTGTGTATAAAGCTGTTCATAATTTGGCTCCTGTGTATCTCCAAGACCTCATAGCCCTTCGTTCTTCTTCACTTTCATCAGCTACCCGACGCCTTCGATCTTCTTCAATCGCTCATTCCCAGCTTTCCCCGGGACCCCGCACTATGACATACTATGGCGATCGCGCCTTAAAATAGCTCCAACACTTTGGAACAAGCTACCCACCCACATTCAAGCAGCTCCTTCATTGGACATTTTTAAATCTCTACTTAAAACCCATCTGTTTTGTCATTCTGGTCATAGCGCTTAGAAACGTCCGTATTTAGCGCTCTATAAATGTTGTAATTATTATTATTATTATGCTGAGTTGCTTGTAAGTTGCTTGGTTGACAACCAGTTCTCATTGCCTAACATAAAAAACATGCGACTTATGCTCCGACAACAATTTAAATTACCCATTGAGACAATGGTGCTGACCTATCATACACTGGTTGTAATAGTATTTATATTGTTAAATACTGGTATAAATAACTCATTCGGAGACGTTCTGGGCTTAATCATATCGTGTTGTCATAACTCATCAAACATGTGAATACAATGTGTACATGTTACTTACTAGAACCCATGCAGCTAAAGTAGCTGTCATAAGAGGGCGCTATACAGGTTGACCATAACACTTGTTACATCCTTCCTCCAATAAGAAAAATAAATAAAAAATGATTTGCATTTATTTTAGAGTCTTTTAAATGTCCAGAATTCGTTTTCTGCAGAACCAAAATCCAGTGCGAGAACAATGTCACATTAAATGTTGCAGCTCCAGATAAATGCTTGGTTTCAGCTTCCATTTAAAAAAACACAAAAAACAACACATTGTTTTGTTATGGCTGTGAGTAAAATCTAAGTAGCCCTTTAAATGCTCTCTAAACACTACATGTAGATGAAGATCTACTTTTTTTTTTTTTCAAATACAGTGTCTTTTAGTACATGTAAGTGACAAAGTTATCGAGGTGAGATGGTGTTTCACTGTTCGTCCTGATCTGGTTGTCATCTGTGGTGGTGGTCAGGTGGTAGTCCTGCTGCGTCTTGTAGTGGTTCGATGTTAGCTTCAACGGTTGGTTCCTATTGGGGTTCGATGGCTTCAGTGTTTGGGTTGATCGAGATGAACTCCTCTTTGGTGAGACGGAGATCTCTACGATTTCTACGGTATGTTTCTCCGGTTTGGGTCATCACTTTGTATGATCGAGGTTGAGTTGTGTGTTGCGTTATGGTTGCCTTCGTCCAAACATCCTTATCTCTTATTGGGCGGATTCGAACTGTGTCACCGACTGTCAGTGGATGCAGGTCTTTCGCTCTTTTGTTGTAGTAATGTGCCTGTCGTTTCTTGTTGTCGGCCAGTTGTTTTGGAACCTTCTTGATGATTGTGGGCCTGAGCAGTTTACTGGTTGACGGCAGTAGTGTTTTGGTCCTTCGATTCATCAGTCCTTGAACAGGGCTGCTGGACAGTCCTTGGGATGGGGTGTTGCGGAAATCCAGTAGTGCCAAGTACGGATCCGCTTTAGATTTCTTGGCTTTCTTTAGCAGCGTTTTAGCCATTTTCACTGCTTGCTCTGCCTTGCCATTGCTTTGAGGATGGTATGGAGATGAAGTCGTATGTGTGAACTACCAAGTCGTAGCGAAAGTTTTGAATAGCTCTGATGTGAACTGTGGTCCATTGTCAGTGATGAGCACATCAGGAATACCATGGCAAGCAAAGTAAGCTTTGAGCTTTCTGATTACAGTCTTTGCAGTGGTGTCTTCTAGGTAGTCAATTTCCCAGAAGTTGGAGTAGTAGTCGACAGTGATCAAGTAGTTGTTGTCACCTTGAACACACAGGTCTGCTCCAGTTCTTGCCCATGGTCTGGTTGGAATTTCATGCGGATGTAAAGTTTCCTTCTGCTGTTTTGACTCGAGTGATCTGCAGATGTCACACTTCTGGATGAAATCTTTCACCTCAGCTGTGTTACCCAGCCAGTACAGACATTCTCGAGCATGACGGAGACATCCTTCAATTCCGAGGTGTGCTGTGTGTACAACATGTATGCGTTGAAGCATATCACTGCGGAGAGACTTTGGTACGAGGCCTCTTTCTCCTTTGAAGAGAAGTCCATCCTGGATGCTTAGTTCATCTCTGATGTCAAAGTAGGGAATGAGTGGTTTTGGAATGTCCAATTTCGTGTCGGGCCATCCATTCAAAATGGCAGCTTTCAGCAACATCATAGTTGGATCATCTGCTGTGTGCTGTTGTAGGTCCTTCAGTCGTTGTGGAGTGATAGGCAAGTGTTGAATCATGTTGACTGTTTCCAGCTCTTGCTGAAATCGGTCTTGCGGTTTCTCAGGTACATGTAGATATGCTCTGCTAAGTGTATCAGCAAGATACATGTCTTTTCCTTGGTGGTATGAGATCTTTACATCATAGGTCTGTAATCTCATCAGCATCCTCTGCAGACGTTTTGGCGCACGATGTAGAGGTTTGAGGACAGTCATCTCAAGTGGCTTGGGGTCTGTCTGCACATTCACTTGGCGACCGTATGTGAACTGATGAAACCGTTCGAGGCCAAAGATTACTGATAGAAGTTCTTTCTCGACTTGAGCATATCTTGTTTCACTGTCAGTGAGGGCTCTGCTGGCATATGTAACAGGTTGACCATTCTGCATCAATGCTGCCCCTATCCGGTCTGTGATGCATTGGACTGCAGAGTTAGTTCATAATTTGGATCGTAGTACTTCAATACTGGTGCTGTGGTTACCATCTTAGTAATAGCCTCTACCGCTTTGTCATGGCTATCTAACCAACACCAGTCTACGTCATGTCAACTTTCTCAGTGGCTCACAGGTATCGCTCAGCTGTGGAAGAAACTTGCTGAGGTAATTAACAAAGCCGTTGAATCTTTGCAGCTCTTTTTGGTTCGATGGCTTAGGCATCTCCTCTACAGCTTTCACCTTTGCTGGGTCAGGCTTGAGCCCTTCTGCTGTGATGAGGTGACCCATGAATGGCGCCTGCTTCAATTTGAGCTTCAACTTGGCTTTGTTTAGCTTCAAATTTCTCTCACGACATCTTTCTAACAGTGCTTTTAGTTTCATGCCGTGGTCGGCTGTTGCTTCAGCCATTGTATCACCTTTCCCGTACACAAGGATGTCATCAGCAATGGTTTGAACTCCATCAAGACCTTCTATGACTTGGTCCATCGGCGCTGAAATTCCTCTGGTGCCGTGCTGATTCCAAATGACATTCTCAACCATTTGTATCTGCCAAACGGTGTGTTGAATGTCGTCAAATATGAGCTGTCTTCGTCTAGCTCAACATGCCAAAATCCATTCTTTGCATCGAGTACCGTGAATACTCAAATGGCATTGTTCAAGTCGGGTAGGGTATCATCAATCGTCTTCATTGGGTAATGACTTCTGTTGAATGCTTTGTTGAGATCTTTGGGATCGAAACAAATTCGCAGCTTTCGTGGCTTAACGACACATACCAGGCTCGATACCCATGGAGTAGATCAACCAGTTTGATGATGTCCGCTGCAGTCAGTTTCTCCAATTCTTCCTTCAACTTCTGCTTCAAAGCAACTGGTACACGTCTCGGTGGGTGCACCACAGGTGTGACAGTCAAGTCCACATCCAGGTGATATTTGTTCTCCAGGCATCCCGTGCCTTCAAAGACATCTGCAAACTCAGTGATCAGTTGTTCTGCTGACTTCACTGTCTGCATTGGTGGAGCAACATACGCAATACTCTCAAAATGAATCTCTATCATCAGGCCCATCTGTTGCGCTGTTCTGCTACCTAGAATAGGTGTCACTCCTTCATCATTCACAACAACGAAGTCTACCTTGTACTTCTTCCGATTCTTTACAAATGTAGGTTGACCACCTTCAATTTACTTCGCCCAAGTGGTCTCAGTGTTGTCTTGTACATGGACAACACCTGATTCGTCTCTGAGAGCTGTACATCTCCTATCAGATGTTTCGGGATCACATTACAAGTTGCTCCTGAATCTATCTGAAGCAAAACTTGATTTCCTTCTACCAACATTTTGGCATGGATGTTCTTATCATATGATTTCTCCAAGGTGTGGATTATCTCTGGTACGAGTTCCATGGTCATGAGTTCTTTGTAAAACATGTACGAATCATCGGAATCGTTGTCCTCTTCTACTGCATGAACTCTGGCACCTTTCGGACGGCATTGTTTGGCAAAGTGGTTCATCTTGTGACACTTTGTGCATTCTTTGCCATATGTTGGGCATTTCTCTTTTACAAATTCTTGCTGCAACCCACAGAATTTGCACTTCCTTGCATGCATCGATGTTTTCTTTCTTGCACTCACTGCTGTACTTGCACCATCACTACGGGCCGTCTTTCTGTTTGTATACAAACATTTTTTATACAGCATGCACTTCTGTGGCGCTAGGTTCTTCCAAGGTTTTGATTCTTTCCTTGGACAACTCTGATGCTCGACTTATGGTTAGACATTTCTCAAGGTCAAGGTAACTCTCTCGTAGGAGCCTTTCACGTAGGGTGGAATCTTTGATGCCGCATATTATACGATCTCTTAAGAGTGAATCACGAAGTGCATCAAATTGCAACTTTCAGCGAGCAGTCTTAGCTTAGTTACACATGTACATGTAGATACTTCTCTATCAACTCTCCACTCTCTTGATTTCTAGTGAAAAATCTGTATCTTTCTACTGTTTCGCTTTTTTCGGATCACAGTGTGTATCAAAAGCCTTCAGGACTTCAGTTAACTTGGATTCATTTGTTAACCCAAGAGTCTTGTACACCTCTCGTCCTGTAGTACCAACAAGGTATTAAAACATCTTCACCTTGACTGGCTCGTCTTTCTTGGACATTGCCAATTCAATGTACATGTGTACAGTGTAAGCTCTTCTTTCCACCTTGTCCATGTGCATGGTAGGTCTCTGACCTCCATGTCAAGAGTGGCTGGTGGTCTTATTCTGTCCATGGTTCAATACTATGAATTGCAGGCAGATAATTGTATTCAAGCTCAGAAATCTACCCAGGTACTTCTCCCAAGACTTATACTAATCAGCTAAATCATGGAAGGGGTCAGACCCATTCCCCAGGATCAATAACTTAACTCAAACACAAAAATATCTGATACTGCAGGAATTTGATTTTCTAAATTCAATTGTTCCTGTCTTTCTTGACGGATCTCTCTTGGACAGTTCCTTTATCCAATTGATAATTTGTAGCACAATTTCTACAATATTATATCCGTAGTCTATTCCAACTTAGCACAATTTCTAAGTGAGTTCTATACACGTTTAGATGATCAAGTGCTTCTTCACATGTTTATGTAGAGCACTCAATTTTCACAGTACAGACTCGATTGAAACTCTTGCCTTTTGCTGACCTTTGTCTGGAAAATTTTCTTGTACATGTTATGTGTTGACCAAACACGAAAGCACTTCTGACACCATGTAATAGTATTTGTATCCCTCTATTAAATACTATAAATAACTCATTCGGAGACGTTCTGGGCTTAATCATATCGTGTTGTCATAACTCATCAAACATGTGAATGCAATGTGATGTTACTTCTTGGAACCCATGCAGCTAAAGTAGCTGTCATAAGAGGGCGCTATACAGGTTGACCGTAACACTTCATGCACTTGTTACACTGGTCACTCATTAGTTTACACAGCAAACATTTTCATAAACATTCTTACACAATTTTTACTGGCACATAAGTGCCATGGCATGTCAGATCTAGATCATTAGATAAAATGGTGAATTAAAAACTGTGTTCGCAGCACATAGGCTAAGTTACAACAAGTTTACATTAAAACATTTAAAAATTAACATTAGAAGGGGAGGAATGAAGACATTAAACATTGAAATAAAGAAGTAAATTAGAATCAAGAGAATGTAAAGAAAGTTAAATAAAAACCCAAGTAGCAATTAGGCTTAAATAAGTAATTTATTGTGTGTATACAAACATTAGAAATGGAGAAACATGGCTGATTTAAAAACTTTTTTTCATAGCTATTACAGCTTTAAAGATGGGTTTTGTTTCATAAATTGGCCATTATACATACATGTAAATGGACTATATAATGAGGTTTCAACCATGTGTCAACATGAGTTTCTCAAGTTCTTGTGATGATTTTGTACGCTGCGGAACTTGGCAGAAATGTTCAAAAGAAAGCAGTGACTTGAAGAAGCTTAGGCACAGCTGCTCCCTTCGTACCTCAAGGGTATCAAGGTTAAGGAGTGTGAGGTAGTGTAATCTCTGCCCATGATACTTTTAATGTAATGCTCTCTTTTGGATGTTTTTTTTACGGCTGTATTTTGAGTTGCGGTTATTCCTGGATGCCAAACAGGTGCAGCATATTCAGTTACTTGTCTCACAAAGCCAGTAAAATAGTGATCTCAGTGTTTTGATCACTTAGAACCTCCCATTAGCCTATTTCATTATTTCTGCAACTTTGGTCCCCCCCATTTCAAGTCACTCAGCATTAATGTGGAGTCCTAATAAGATTTTTGCTACAGTCACAGTGTTTAAGGGAATATCACAAATGGTGAGAGGCAGATAAAGAATTGGCTGCCAATTCAGAAATGACACATTTTATGCATTGTTGAGCCCACTCCTCGAATTTGTCGAGCTGAGTTTGAATGTTGCAGGGTGCTTTACAAACATTGGCAACATGATTGGTCTCAACTAGAGTGAGATCATCAACGTACTTACATGACTTAAATGTAAGTGGAGTGTTTGTTACAGCATGATTGATAAGTGCTAAGATCCAAACGGTCTGGTACGCATGCCTTGAGGTACTCCCCCATTAAGTGTTTTCCACTCACTAAGCTCCCCATAATACCGAACACATTGTGCTCAACCACCCAAAAAGCTGGCTACCAGGTGATGCGCCACACTGCTTACAAGTCTCGTTTTAGAGATAGGAACCACTTCTGCTCTTTTCCATTGACATTGTACGATTCCTTCATGACAGTCATCAAATACTACATTATTTGTGAGGCCATTGTTTAACCAAGCATTATTTGAATCGCAAGGAAAGTGCTTGTTTGAGAATCGTGAATAATTAAAGTACCCTTCTAGCTTCTGTTCACCTGTTCACTGTGCATACATACTATACACACATGTAGGCCTAGAGGTTACAGTCCATCTTGGCTTGCTTGTAGTATACATACTTAACTAACATAAAAACTGGTTCATTTCAGATATATGACCCCAACGTCAAGCGGTATGAGGTGCCCATCACTACACCTAAAGTTGCAAAGAGAGCTCCTTTGACAGAGTATAATGTGCAGTTTTCCAAGTCTCCCTTGGGAATAGTGGTTACACGTGCAAAAGATGGCACTGTTTTGTGAGTAAAATTAGTTGTACAGCCTTATCAGATTGATTTTCCAATCTTAACAAGAATCTTCAAGGATAAATACAAAGCTGTTCCTACTTTATAAGTACTATGAAAAAATTTTGGTTCTCACAAGTTTGTTTCCAAATGGTTAGCAAATTAAATGGAGACCAGCAACACCAGTCTCCTCTGCTTTCCTTCACTCTTTTTGCGGATAGTTCCTTATGCTACTGACTCCTCTTCCATTGGTCAACACTTTGAACAGGGAGCTTGTCAAAGTCAGATCTTGGTTTAGGGCCATAACTGATATGTCATGACTTGACTAAACCCTCCATTTTTTGCAGATGATTTCTTGAGCTGTAATGATCATCATTTCGAAAAAGCATCGATTCATAACTAGATCTAATGTGATTGTAGCTAAACAATCACAGAACTGTTCCATTATGACATTTCTGTTGCCAAAAATATTAAATGGATAGTGTATATTGTAAACTTCCTGTAATCTTGTTCGAGCTGGATGCAAATGTCATAAAGGGGTTATCACAGAGAAAGAAATGTGAGACAAGTTCGGATCTATAACCAAACATTGTGCATGTCAAATCGTTCAGGAGATATTGTTTTATTTTAAACATATCACCAGAGGGCGTTGTGTAAACATGTCATCACACCATCATATGTTTTGAAAGTTTGCCCACTTTGATGTTTCACACAAAGACAAAAACTACCTTGCATTCAGACAGCTCGAAGTTAAACCCGATATGGTTTATATGCAGTTTTAAGAGGTCAACACAACATCCGGTTTATTCACAAAAGCACGCCTAAGGCCCTGTCTACGTCTATAGTGTAAACTGCAAGCGCTGGCAACATTCAAATTTTGCAATAAGTTTTATTTTTTTAAACAGGAATTTTAAAACAGAGCAGATGTTAAATAACTTGCATTTTTAGATTGCGTTTTTTCCGATGTCCTGATGCCGTCCTGATGCCATCCGATGGCGTCCCGTGAGTTGCAATGTGTCGTTTCGTCCGTCATTCATTCGTTCTTCCACAAGATATCGGCACTGCAAATACTGCAAAATGCGCATTAATTTCCCCTGTTTGAACTCCTCATACACTGCCATTTTGCATGATATTCCTCCTTGTATTTCTGCTGGCATTTCCATGCCTTTGTGGTGATGACTTTCAACGTTTGTTTTCATAATCAACTTTGTTGTCGATCGATGTACTGCTTGTACAGAGCACATGCGTGAAGGTATTTCTGCCAGGCAGCCAATAACGAATTTTCCAATTGATATTATTGGCCAATAGGAAAATTCGTTGTGAGCTACATGTTTTAATAGGGGGAAAATGGCAATCTGGGAGATTTTTATACATGTTGGAATATTTATGTCGGGAGATTGACGCATTTTTCGTGATCTGTAAAATTCTGGATACTCCTCAATTCAAAGTCCGGTCATTTAATTTATTGAGGTGTTGATTTTCAAGCAGGAATCAACTCAAATGGCTGAAAATGTAGCGTTATCACTTATACACAATCGTATTCAGAGAGATTTTTGTGAAAACAGACCTAAATTACAGGTGAGCAAGATGGAAATAATCCGAACGAAAGATGTACATGTAGGCTTTCTCTCATTTCGATATGTGGCGTATGCAGGCATTTACTTAGTGACCTTACACAGGTCAGCGGTCATCTGTTAGTGAGTTAAACCGAATGTGTCATTTTTATTCTGTCCACACACCATGCTAAAAGATCATTCCGAAGTGGTTTAGCATAAACCACCCTTGTCGACTAATTTAGCTCACTCGGGTTCAACCTGATTCGGTTTAGTTTTAAGAGCGTTCAGAAAGTTAAACCCGAATAAGTTAAAACTGCCTTAAAATCAACTGTAGTACTATGTCTGAATTACCTCTATCATGCACTTCAGTAGATAATACTTTAAATGTGCATTTGTAACATTTCAATAGAGGGCGCTGTAACAAGTGATGATGTTTAAGTGTCACTGATGATTTCCCACACAGACACATAACTTGAACTTTCTGTTTGGACTGGAAGTAAAAATGGGTCGTCATTTTGGATAAAATGTGGCAAGTGTTGTAAGCTGTAATAAAACCCAAACATAAGCTTTATAATATGTGGTTCAGAAGATATGATTTTTTAAAGTATAAGCTTTGATTCACCGTAATTTGACACATGGGCACAATTTCATGGCTCTGCTTACCGTAAGCAAAGAATCGGCGCTTATGGAAGCAGGGAATTATTTGCTTACGTCAAGTGTATTTCACGGGTTAACAGAGAATTTTTGCTTGTACGCGTGCTTACGTGGGCCCTCTCTTACCTGCAACCTCATGCCCCTGCAACCTCGTGCCCCTGCAAGACTTGCATCACTGATGCCCATAATGTAGGGTTTGTTCGAACCCAACGCTCAGAGTCATCAAGGCTTTTATAGCGTTTCCAACTCAAGAATGGATACAGAACCTCCTTGAATGCTTGACTTATTTTGTTACAATCAGACATTCCCCAGCAAGAAGCATTGGTTTGATCTATTGGCCAGCATAGTAGACGTGAAACCATTTTTTTTTTTTTTTATCAGGTTGGCTCGGTGGTTTTTCCCCTGCCTTTCACCTTCGTGGACCCGGGTCGGATTCCCACGTCAGACCGGAGCCTTGCATGTGGACTGGGTTTTCAGTCCCTACCTGATTGAGTGGGTTTTCCCCATTTGGGTTTTCCTACCAAATCTAAAACTGAAAATTTCTTCTTGTTTCCTTTCATACTGTAATTGGCGCTAATGTTGATTAAATAAATAAATAAAAAACAAATTGAAATACTGCAAAATATGCATAAGACCAATACAGTTTTACCTGTTGCCATTCTACAGACCAAAGCTTCACACATTATCCTTCCCACTACCCGTACATGGTTTGCAGTTATATTCTGTGGTGGTACACCCGTCTGAATGTCAACCTCAGATTACAGATCCTCTCCCTTAACCAAAACTGACTTCTTTGTGAGTGTCTGTGGCATCTACACATCAATGCTATTGAACTACTGGTGGTGCAAAAAGCTTTTGTCTATTTTCAGAGAATGACACAGGACCAGTTGGTCCTGATTGTGCAGTTAACTCTACAGTTGTTTCATACGTAAACATGCAGGGGGTACCATTCCTCACAAATTTGCCTGTGCTAACATGCAGGGGGTACCATTCCTCACAAATTTGCCTGTGCTAACATGCAGGGGGTACCATTCCTCACAAATTTGCCTGTGCTAACATGCAGGGGGTGCCATTCCTCACAAATTTGCCTGTGCTAACATGCAGGGGGTACCATTCCTCACAAATTTGCCTGTGCTAACATGCAGGGGGTACCATTCCTCACAAATTTGCCTGTGCTAACATGCAGGGGGTACCATTCCTCACAAATTTGCCTGTGCTAACATGCAGGGGGTACCATTCCTCACAAATTTGCCTGTGCTAATGGAACCTCATAAATTGGACCATCTCCAACAGAACACTGCTGAAGGCAATGGATGTGGCAGGGAGCCAGAATGTCATGGCAGATGCCCTGTCAAGGGGCAAAGTTGTCCCTACAGAGTGGACTCTCCATTTGGCAGTCATCTAAAGCATCTTCCAAACGATCGACCGGCCCCACATTGACCTATTAACTTTATTGAATCATGCACTACATGTAGCTCCCTGTATACATGTACCAGGCCTGGAATTTCATCTTTGAAAGGGCAAGGCAATTTCATTTTGTAAAGGTGACTTCCATTGGAAAATCTTAAAGTCTATGGCAAACTTCTGATGGGGGACCAGGACCAAGACCAGAGGCAGCAGAGGCAATGGCCTTTGTTTAAATCCACACCTGGTACACTGCAGCTGCACTGTCATACCTCAGGCGTGGGTATCAGGTGCCTTGTCATTAGATATGGGGACATTCATGTTTAAATTCCTTTCTTCCATCCTTTCTCCTTCCAAGGGTGATAGCGAAATTGGAGGCAGAACAGTTCAAGGTCATTATGATAGCCTAGGGCTCCAATGGTTGATTCGCCTTGTCATTTATCCACCACTACTGTCACCACAACTAGCAGATCTACTGACACAGCCCCAGTCAAGTGTCCTTGCTAGCTGTTGTCAAGCATTCCCTCAGATCAACAGGACTTTCAAAAGAGGCTGCGGATTTGCAGCAGTTGGAGCCTGTAGGAAGTCCACCTGCTGTGCATACAACAACCTATTACAAAATGTTTACAGGTGGTGCAAAGAACAGCACCTTTAAAACAAGTGAGAGATTTTCTCGTAAGCTTATTTACAGTGAATTTGTCATTGGCTGCTATCAGAGGTTATCGTTCAGCAATTGCAGCTGTACAATGTACATGAGGGATTCTCTGATGGGTCATCTGTTTCTACCTACCAGGTTGTAGCACACTTGTCAAAGGAATGTTTGTCAAGCATCCACCATTAATAGTTATCACATAAGCGTGAGTGGATTACGGAAAAGTGTAGCACTTCTGCGTCCCATTTCCAACGAAACACTATCAAAGACCGAGTTGGATATGAGATGCAGACGCACTATATATTTTTCCATATTCCATGAGGGCGCGTGTAATAATGAATTTATCTTCAAGCAAACTTGACGTGTAACTTAATGTAGATGTAATCCAGTCTTTCATATCTGGTAGAATTCAAGGCGTGCCACAACCTGGTCCAGAAATGAAACCTGATGGTGAGACCCTTCAAGTGAAGGCTGCATCAGCTGCAGCAGACCCTAATTTCGTTCCACCAGTTGACCTAACACATCTTACAGAAGACCAGTACACCATAACAATGAATATGCTCAAGGAGGAAGCTGGTGCATTTGCCTGTTCAGAGCAAGATATCACATTTTATCCATCAATGATAAAATGCTTTATACACAGGGCGAACCGTTTGTTTCTACCCGCACGATACGTAAGCTGCCCCTATGCAGATAAAACTGTACAAGCTTAGGGGGTACTTACCATGCGGGGATGGCGTGCATTCATGCATTAATGTTGGGAAATTAACATAGGTAATTATGTTTTCGCGGGCAAGTTGTTTACATTGCTTTGTTTTACAGTCCTCTTTATGCAAAAATGTTGTTTTGGTTTACGGTTGGCCAATAGGGGTGTAGTATGACAACATTTAGCCAATGAATGTTAGGGGTCTTGTCAAAATTAATCCCGGACAGACCGTCGGACAAGGTTCATCCGATGTCAAATTTTTGTTGGACGGGCCATCGGATGGGAGTTCCAATGAGATGATGTTTCACACGCTGAACAGTATCCTCCTGTCCGATGCACAGCACCCAAAGCACCCCACCGAGCTCTCTGCGGTTTCATTGGCTGATTAAATACATGTACTAAGTATAAACAAACTTGCGGTTTGCAATTTGGAGTGAGTCTGCTCTGACCGTTTGGAGGTCACTGTAGTGTGCTGGAGTTTTTAACCCATTGTTTTTTGCAATAGACAAAATTACTAGCCAAGTTCCTGTAAACTGTTGCTTGTGTTCCCTTCCTCCATTCTTAAATTGTTTAGATTATCAGTTAATAATTAGGTGTTCGGGCATTAAGCCCGAACAACTCATTGTTATTGTTCGTTTTTTTTTTTTTTTAGTTTATCTTTTTCTTTTCAGTGGGCTTTGTCCACAAGCAAACGCATAGTTTAGAACCTTTGATGGACTTTAAACTTTGCATGTAGTTGGAGTATAACTAGCAGATGCTGAGTAAGTTGTGACGTCACAATTACGTCATCAGGTGATAAATTACAAGCCATTTCAGGTCAAAAAGTTACCATATGCCAAAGCTTGTATGTCTCTGAATATTAAAGATATGGTATTTATATTTAGGCATATGATAGATCAAGACATGGGCAACATTTGAAAAGTTAAAGCCAAAATCATATGACCTTTGCTTCCGGTCGTACCGGAAGGTCAAAACGCTGCCTTTGTGTTTTTTGTGTTTTTTGTGTAAAAAACTTCATTTTTGGTCATAACTCGAGATTGATATTGAATTTAACATTGAAACTCATCAGATAATTGAACCTTATTATCAAGACCACACAGACTTGATGATGTCATGATGACGTCATCAGGTTTCGAATTACAACAAATCAAAGTTAAAGATTTTTAAGAAATCATAACTCCTGAACCACATGGTTGATTTTGACAATCTACATATCATCGGACAGGTCGATAAAAGTTCAACATACGCTACACACATAGTGACCCCATTTGACCTTGACTTCCAGTTCAAACCGGAAAGAGAACAATTTCACAATTTTTTATCTCTAAAACTACGTAACATTTCAACATAAGTTTTGCATCACGTTATAGATGAGTGATCCTGCTCAAACTTTTGCACAGAGATGATAACTTTTTAACCTTTGCATCGGGTCAAAACTGGACGTCAAAGCGCACGTGTCCGCTGACCCACAATGTATGATAACGCACATGTACAGCCGGCCACGTGTAATGTGCTGTATTGAGTACTGTACAGCTACATAGTAAGATGACGTGATTTCCATTCAAGTTTGGACATGTCACAGTTCAACGAACTTATAACGCAAGCTTATGAATGGCGCTATTCCGCTTAACCTGTGTCATGTTTAGCGTTAAATTGCTCCCCTATTCGCCCTTCTGATGGCTTTTGGTGAACAAGGATTTGAAGACGAAGTTTCACTGAGGTGGCCACCTGCTTCAGTGATTCGTATGACTTTTATTTTTGTGAGAAAAGGCAAGCAGAAAAAGACAAACATTGGTTATGTTTTGATCATACACCGAGAAGCAGGGATTTGGCATTGGCACGTCAAGGGCGTTTAAGACCAGCACTCACGGCAGTGTTTATCGGTGCAACACGGTGAATAAAACGGGAAGCTTCGTGTGAACATTATCGTATTTCAAAACGATTTTTTATATAATGCACAGTTATGTTATAAAGTTTATCCTTAACCATCAAGTGGTGACGTAGTTGACGTTTTTTAAAAATGCAACCAATAGCTCATACTATGCTCGACTTATTTTGACGACATCATCGTCAGTGCATATGTATTGAACAATCAAAGTATCATGCACCGATACATAACGCGAAGCCAAATCACAGTATTTGAAAACCTGTTAAAACTTTTAAGAATTGTAACTTAATAATGTCAACATGATTTGCATAGTCGGATTTAATAATCAATAAAGAATCAATTTCCATTGAAAAAACAATAAACTTTAGTGAATGGCATACATGATAGTTGTACTTGTGAGTAATTTACTTCTTATTTGTTCTGGGCACACAGCAACGTTCCTACACATATACCCTATTATGACTTTCAGCCGCAGGGCTAGGGCATGGCCTTTTGTTAAGCTCCGTCGTGCGCATTTGTTTTGTTTTCTACTGTTTTTTATGCTCTTTCATAATCATTCCAATAGCGTCGATTTAATGATTAATACTGAAGACTATTATAGTAACCAGAATATTTATTTCAATATGTAAAATAAATGTAAACATGTAATAAATTTACACTTTTTTGAAAGGTCAACACTCAACACCCTTTTTATCGATTCAAATGTTTTGACATCAACACAATTACACTGACTCCGACGATACCCGAACACCTAGTGTTTGTTTCAACAAACACTAAAGCTCTAGTTAAACAAATGGAATGTAAGCATCAAATGATCATCTATGATACGACCATTTTGTCTTTAGTAAATACTCAGGGTCATTGAGGCCTAACCATGTAACCGAAAACCTGCCCTTGGGAGACCCCCTGCTTGTTTTCCAGTAGATAGCGATCTAAAGACCCTGCGGTTTGTAAACAAACCGTCTCTGGTGAAGGCCAGTCACTGTGAACTCATCCCATGGCCCATCCGATGAAGTAATCACTACAAGGGAATTCAACATGGGACGAGAAACCTGGTCCTTGACCGGTGCCGTCCAATGGCTGTCCAGGATTAATTTTGACAAGGTCCCTTATCCTTTTGTGCTGGGGACGCTTCCATAAGCGTGGGATAATTTGTGTTCAATCACTTTGTCACTGCCTTTCAACGCGTTTGAACGGGCAATTTTGTCTTTCTGAACACATCATATTATTAATTTATTTCGTTATTTGGGAACAAATTAGTTTGCTTCTTCTATAATTTCTTTGAGCATCTTATCGGCCTTGCCATTGGAGATAATTTTGTTTCTAGATGCTTCCTTAGTGAATTGGTAAAGTTAATTTTTACGGCGTTAACTTGCTACGGATTTATTCTTACCCTGGAGTGCAGTTTTTACTAGTTCAACATACACGGTAGAAGAAGGACAATTTAATTTCCTACTAAATGATGTCACACCAGTCCAGCGTACATATCAGTCAATCCCTCGTCCATTGTATCGTGAAGTTAAAGAGTATATCTTGGATCTCCTTCAGAGAAGATGGATTCAGAAATCATCATCAAACTACTCTTTACCAGTCGTTTGTGTGAGGAAGAAAGACGGTTCGCTAGGCTTTGCATTGACTACCGGCAGCTGAATTTGAAGACAGACAACCAATCCCTCGAATTCAAGATATACTCGACAACCTGGGCGGAAATCGATGGTTTTCAACCTTGGATCAAGGAAAAGCCTACCATCAGGGCTTCATGGCCAAGGGAAGTCGTCACCTTCCTGCATTTGTTATCAACCTTGGATCAAGGAAAAGCCTACCATCAGGGCTTTATGGCCAAGGGAAGTCGTCACCTTCCTGCATTTGTTATCAACCTTGGATCAAGGAAAAGCCTACCATCAGGGCTTCATGGCCAACGGAAGTCGTCACCTTCCTGCATTTGTTTTCAACCTTGGATCAAGGAAAAGCCTACCATCAGGGCTTCATGGCCAAGGGAAGTCGTCACCTTCCTGCATTTGTTATCAACCTTGGATCAAGGAAAAGCCTACCATCAGGGCTTCATGGCCAACGGAAGTCGTCACCTTCCTGCATTTGTTTTCAACCTTGGATCAAGGAAAAGCCTACCATCAGGGCTTTATGGCCAAGGGAAGTCGCCACCTTACTGCATTTGTTACACCATGGGGGCTGCATGAGTGGTTGTGCGCATTCCTTTTGGACTGAAAAATGCTCCGGCAGTTTATCAACGACACATGGAGGCATGTCTGGATGACATGAACAACGGAGTATGCACAATATACCTTGATGACGTCCTTATCTACAGCCCGACGTTCGACGGAAGAGCATGTTGAGAGAGTAAGGAGGGTACTACAGCGGATGCAAGAGAAGGGCATGAAACTCCAGGCTGCGAAGTGTTCTCTTTTTCAGTCAGAAGTCAAGTATCTTGGACGAATAGTGTCAGAGAAGGGCCACTGTATGGACCAGAAAGAAACGGCATCCCATGTACTGAGAGAGAAACGACCGTCAACCGTCACCGAAGTACAGCAAGTCCTGGGACTGTTGGGGCACTATTGACGTTACGTACCAAATTTCTCCCAAATAGCCAAGGTGTTATATGATCTGCTGAAACTTTAAAAGTCAGAGACACCGTACCAAAAATCATCGGAAAGGAAAAAATCACAACAGCCCAAAGGCTAAAGCACAGAGATGCAGAAATGACACCCTCAGATGAATGAAGTGCCACCAGGATGCATTAGAATCTCTCATCGATTGCTTAAAGAAGCCACCTGTGATGGCATACTCTGACTTTTCTTTCCCATTCATCCTACACACGAATACCTCCCAAGATGGACTTGGAGCCGTTCTTTATCAGAAGCAAGATGGTAAACTACGTGTGATTGGTTACGGTTCCTGAACGCTGAACGCAGCAGAGAAGAACTACCACATGCACTCCGGGAAATTGGAATTTCTTGCACTCAAGTGGGCGGCGACAGAGCACTTCAGGGACTACTTGTATTATTCCAAACACACTACTGTATACATAGACAACAATCCGCTGACATACATGTTGACAACCGCTAAGCGTAATGCCACTGGGCACCAATGGGTGGCAGAGCTGGCAGATTACAACTAAGAAATTAAGTACCGCCCCGGGAAAGCAAATGCAGATGCAGACACCCTATCCAGAATTCCCCTAAGCTGTGAGTCTCTTGAAGGTTCCTACATTGAGACAATATTTCAACAGGTGATGCAAGCCACTACTCAAGGTATCACACTCCAAGGTGATAATCCTGCAGTATGGGTGCAGGAGTGTTGATGATCACACCAATGTTGAGAGTACATCTGACGAGCCCACCATTGCACTATTAAGCAAACACGACATTCGTCAAAACCCTGCAATAAAGAGACTTCTGATGTACAAGGCCCTGGTAAGAAGACCAACATGGAAAGAAAGGAAAGGTGAACCAAAGCTGACCACGACCATGATGTACGAGTTGAGCAAAATGAAAGTGGATAAGGATGGCATACTTCACAGACACACAGAGTCCAGATCTCAACTAGTCCTCCCTCCCAAGTTCAAACGGCTAGTGTTCGAAGAACTTCACATAAATGCTGGACATCTGGGACCTGAAAGAGTAGCTCATGGCACGAGAACGATTCTACTGGCCTCACATGGCATCTGTTATAGAGCATTTCATCACCAAGGTGTGCCGATGTCTCATGCAGAAGAAGCCAGTTAGACAAGTTCGAGCCCCCCTTGTAAATATCACAACAACCCAACCATTTGAGCTAGTAGCCATTAACTACATTCATCTCGAGAAGAGCAATGGCGGTTTTGAGTACATCTTGGTGGTCATATGGACCACTTCACAAGGTTTGCCCAGGCCTACCCAACAAGGAATAAAAGTGGTAAAACTGCAGCAGATATCATTTTCAATGATTATATCTTGAAGTTTGGCTTTCCGAAGAGATTACATCATGACCAGGGACGGGAGTTTGAAAACCACCTGTTTACCCGACTTCAAGACTACTCCGGCATAGCCCATTCGCGTACTACACCTTACCACCCTCAGGGAAATGGACAGGTTGAGCATTTTAACCGAACCCTACTTGGAATGCTGCGGACTCTCCCTAAAAGCCAGAAGAGTGACTGGAAGTCCGCAGTACAAACAAGGTAGTCCATGCCTACAATTGTTCCAAGCACGAGATGACAAAGTTTTTGCCTTTTTACCTGTTGTATTGTAGGCACCCCCGCCTCCCCTTGACCTGGCTTTTGGGTTGGAACGACCTGATAATCATGCTGTTTCCAACCTAGAATATTCCCAACGCTGGCAGACTGTGATGAGAGATGCTTACAGGATTGCTTCACAGAAGGTACATCGGACTGGAGATAAAAATAAGACGTACTATGACCGCAAAGCACGAAGTACCATCCTGTCACCTGGAGACCGTGTTCTAGTGAAAAACCTGCAGAAGACTGAGGGTCCATGCAAGCTACGCTCCTACTGGGAGGATAGAGTCTACAGAGTGGTGGCGCAAACAGACACCCCCCAGAGCATTTGGTGTCTGATCACCTTGGCATATCCACATTGCGTCCCCATGTAGGTGCTGAGCAATTACCGAACACGGTAACCCAGTTCCCGTATCAACCAGTATACCTGGACCACTGGCTCAGCATTTGCCATCGTCCTGGTGGTATCCATCACCCCCGATGCATATGGGATGGCCTCCCCAGTGGCTGCATACAACGCAACAGCCAAGTGTGAACCAGTATCTCCTTCACCGACAGCTGCCATGTGGACAATCTGGTTAGCTCGTGACAGTATTTCCACAGCTACAACGTGTAGGAACAATACCAGTGTAGAGTTATCTGGCAGCATGATGAAGTTAAGCCTTGTGTGAGATAGAGGAACCACGTGTGGATTTAGATAGAACGATGCTACTCAGCCTATAGATGAAAGATGTCTGTCTTCAGGTATAGGAGAGACCAGCTTGTTGCTCTTACAGAGTTAATAGTTACACAGGGCTACGCAGGGCGAACGAGTGAGAGCCAAACCCTACAATTGCACTACAGCAGTCTCAGCCATCTTCCTGTAAGTCTCTTGGACTGATGAAGGATGGATGTCTCTGGAGCCTGATCACCTTCAGCGATACCTTCAACCGGTAGCCAGATGAATATCAAGGGAAATCATCATGTCTGTGACAGGACAATTCCTCAAAGATGAACTGTAGGCAGCTTTTTACGTAGTGGTTAAGCTAGATGTTTTGTTTTTTCAGCTCATGTATACTTTTTTATGATTACCTTTTACTGTGGAAATGTCGAGAACATTTATTTTTAGAGGGGAGTGTGTAGAACCCTGGTTTAGTATTTAGATAATTTTCACCCCCCTCAAATTTGAAGAGCCTATAAACTAACCCCCCCCCCCCATTTAGTCAACAGCGAATCTCTACTACCCCCCAGTGAGAAACAGCTTAGAGCAAGTTCGGGTGGGAGACTAGAGTGACTAGACTTACCAGAAACCATAGAGCACAGGGAGATTGATTAGATCGACCATGCACTGGAGCATGGTCGATCTAGTCAATTCGAGAGCTATGTCACACACTGTCACACTGTTTCTGGTATAGTCTAGTCCACTCTAGTCGCCCACCTGAACTTGTCCTTTGTGAATTGGTGTGGTTGTGTGTGCCCTCATAGACAGCCAGCCATATTCTGGATGACTATTTGTGAGCACACATACATTAACAAATATCGGATCATTAAAGTTGCTGTTCTCATCCATGTATTACATGTATGTGGATTTTTCCTTATAAGTTAATTCCAAGTTCATATTATATAGATCAGCTACATTAGATGTCATTTTTGGTCACTTAAATTGTATTTGAAAGGAGAAATTTTCAAGAAAAACTTTCAATTGTTTTCATTGTATTGAACTACCGTAATTTTCGGATTATAAACCGCCCGGCGTATAAACCGCAATGCTCCAAAATATGGAAAAAAATATTTAGTGTCAGCGTATAAACCGCGCGGCGTATAAACCGCGGCCAAAATGTTACAAAAAACTAACCTCAAAACACGGAAGTGAAGTTCGCAAAACTGCGTTTTGGGTGATTTTTGATCTCATACTATCAGTCCTGAATTATACTTTTTCCATCAACACACGTTTTCAAGAATTCGTAATTTGATGATCGGTTGTGTTGACCATGTTTTGAACTTCGTTGGCAACAAAATCTTCGTGAATCAACGATCGGTCGACAACGCACACCGAGAAATAGTTGAACTTTGCCCTGCATCGCATCGCCCTCTGTTGACAAAATCTTTTCACGTTTGATTAGACTTAGACTGGGCCCCGAGCCTCGAAGTGTGGCGTCAGATATTCAGGCTATGTGTTGTACAATGTGCAGCAGGCGCTATCTACTCGAGCCGTCAGAAGTCTAGCCAAGATCTTATGAATGGAACTATCAACGGCCAATCATCAACGGCCAATCACAGCATGTGTATGTGTACACACACAGAGGGGCCGTGGGTGTTTGCGGTCCTCTTTGTGGCGATGTGCAGTGACAGGCGGGCGGCACATCAGTCAGTCATTGTAGTTGCCACAGTGCGAGTTGCGTTGTAATTAAAGTCGAAATGTATTGAAGTTGACAATATTGTGTCATCACACAGGCATGTTTTGCAGGATTTTATTTCGTTTAAGAACATTTTTTTTATTTAGAATATTTTACAAATGATTTTCTTTAAAAAAATGCTCTTTTTTCTCTTCAATATTTATACGTCGGCATATAAGCCACCCGGCGTATAAACCGCAGGAGTACAAAAAAATGTCAAAATCAACGTATAAACTGCGGTTTATAATCCGAAAATTACGGTATAGGTTTTTGCCAAAGATGTCCTAGAAAGTTCAATGGAGTATTGTTTTTCTCATGAGATTATCTAGTTTTCTTATTGATATGTTGATTAGTTAGTTTGGATAATTGAAACCCCATGGATTATCAAATTTACTTTTGTGCTTATAAACATGATCATGTACTCAGTGTGTGCTACAGCCTGTGATTGGTGCTGCAGTAGAGAGTTACTAGGCAACCAACAACCAATGAGAATACTTTTGTTAGTGACATTAGTGCAATTAGCTCTGTCTTTAGTTTTTTAAAACGCACATAAGGATTAAGCACTGTACTATATGTACTTACATGTATAAGCTCATGTACACAATTATGTGTACAGTACATGAACACATGCATCTAACAATCCATATGCAGCGAGCTTAGGGTGTTCTGGGTGCAAAACTGTTCCATTGGTCCGGTGCACCTTCATCAAGGCTAAGGCCTGGTAGGTCGCCAGTCTCTTTTGCACAATAATGAAAATATTTCCCTTTTGGGGGGGTGTCTATTACCCTTCAGAGGGTCTGATCCTACAAAGATAAAAAAATATATATATTATTTCTGGCCTTCATTGTTGTGTTCAAAAAAGTCTATGACCCCTAAGGCTAAGATATTTTCTGCACACAAAGCATGTACTAAGTTACAGTACCCTCCTGCTTGGTTATTGGCATCCTTCAGTCTTGGGAGACCTTGGATCTGCGCCCTTGGTTGTCTTGGGGGTTGGAGCAGGGTCTGCTCTGACTGTTTAGGCTAACACGGGAGTGGCAGTCCCTGTCACATTGATTGTGTTGCCTTCCTGCGAGCCCTATTCTCCTCTCCTGCTGCAACAGGCCTTCCTCACTGCAAGAAAGGCCCTGAGCCTGTTTGGAACTAAGCCTGGCCATTCAACTTTGATGTTGTGTTTCTAGATGGTGTGGTAGTGGATCCCTCAGAAACCCCCCCCCCAATATTTAGAATTCAAGTTATTAAAAAATTGTGTTGTTAATTACAGTAGTGTCCCTTCATATAGAGGGTAACAGAAGAGGGGATTAGAGCCACATCATGTACAAAACGTTATGGGAAGGAATGTTTCTCAACACGTTTTCTTGTCTGGATAGATTTGTAAACTTTCAGTGCACTTAAACAACCAAAATATTTTACTGAAATGAATAAATGAATAAATATTTTGCTATAGAAAATATTATAGATTGGTGTTTTTCCCATTATGTAAGAATTACAAATTTTACATGTTTGAAAGATTCATGGATGCATTTTAATTTTTTTTTTTACTGCAGATTTGACAGTTCTGTAAGTACACTCATCTTTTCGGATCAGTTCCTCCAGATATCAACTAGCCTTTCAACACAGTTCATCTATGGTCTTGGAGAACAAAGAGGTCGTTTTAGATTGTCATCTGATTGGAAATCATATCCAATGTGGGCCAGGGACCAACCTCCAAAAGTGAGCCATAGAATTTACAGAGAAACATTGAATTGAAATTGTAAAATACATGCATATCTCTGAATTGTGCTATGCATGATTTGTTTTTTATGTTCTGTAACTCAATAATCAAACTTGAAATTCTACTTTAAAGATCAACTTGAATGAAATCACCAAAACAAATTTGACCGTTTATATTTGTTTATGTGTTTTGAAATTTTCTGCAGTGCAATTTCGCTGAAATTTGATCGGAAAAACCTAGCCCCTTTTTTCAATTTTTGAACTAGTGTTTTTTACCGTCGTTACCGCCGTTTGGAACCAATACATAATACTGCGGACTGGTGAAGATTGTTAATTTACTGCTTTCCCTGTTAATTTACTGCTTTCCCTGTTTATGTCAGAAGTACGAGAGGGCAAAACAAAAATTCACTTGAGGGTCGACCATGTAGATCAATCTTCTCATCAGTCTTCACATGCTTTGCTTCTTGAAGCATAACTCTATCAAATTTATTGTTGAAAAGATTGCACCTGAGAAGGGAAAGTTTTTCCATGCATTCTCTGGAATTCCCTTTTGAGGGCCAGAGGAGTTGATCGAGGATACAAGACTGGTGGTGAGATGATGCCACAGTGAACTGGTGACGAAGGTGCAAAGACAGCAGCCTAGACAGTCATCAAGAAATTTGAACATGAGTGGTAGGAGTTCCTGGTGCACTGTTACGGGGTCTTCGGAAGCCTGAGCTGGGGTATTTGAATGTGAGATAAAGAAGTTGGAAACTGAGGCCCCAAACTATAACTGGTGGTCTAGCTTCTCAAGAGAATTGTTGAGATCTTCTGTGTGTTTATCTGGAAGGATGTTTTTCCCGGTTGGTTTCTCTGATCTGCCATTAGTGTAATACACATTACTGGTACACTCTCGATAATATCTGTAAATAACTTTAGCACACCAGGGGTCGATTTCACAAAACCCTTCCTAACTTAGGACTAGTCCTAGGCAATGCTAGGAGATAGGACTAGTCCTAAGTTAAGACCAGTTACTGGTCCTAACTTCAGATAAGACTAGTCTTATCTCTTTGTGAAATCGACCCCTGATCCATGGGTCCATGGGCAGAGTGTTGAAGGAAGCACTCCTGCGACAGCTCAGATTGACCAATCAAATACACTTTCCCAACAGCAGGAGAGTCATGTGAATATGAACAACATGGCATATAGCGCGTAGCCCTGCTGCTGATCCCATTGCACAAAACCATAAACGCGTAAAGACTTGAGTTTAAGCTCTAACAAGGTTAGTATTACTGACGGTTCGAAAGCAATTGTCTTGAGTCATGTCAACATAAAAGAACCATCTTACCTCATAAAACGACTTGTCTCTTCTCATTACGCCACTGCAGTCATAATGTACTTGAGAACTTGGGTTTTTAACCAGGAGTTATTTATACCCTGTTTTTGCCATGAAACATTGTTAACAAATGTTAACAACTTTACTTTCACTGTTTATTCCAGCCAAGTCTGAAGAAAAAGATAAAGTCAGTTGAAAACAACATTTTTCGTGACAATGTGCTTGTTGTGAAAAAGTTGATTAAATGATAACAACCAAAATAGTTTTTCTTAAAGTTTTGTAAATTGTGTTTGAAAAAATCCTTAATACGCTAATAAAAACACTTGATTTGTTTAAAAAGGTTTATGATAAAGTTTTAGTGATGACCAATCATTTTGTCAAAATTATTATAAGTACCAATCTGAATGCTTTCTGTATATGAAGTTGATTAAATAAAGCACAATCCCGGATGAATATTTTAGAGAAGGCTTCTATTTAAGACACCCTTAGAAAGTAATAGGAGTGTGCATTTACCGTAAACTGACTAATGACCCATAACTCTGTCCTTGTTTTTTCAAAATTAATTAAATCGGCCTCCAACTAATTAGATGCCACAGCCTGTTGAAGGTTCTTATGGCAGATTGACATGAACCCTTTAAAAGGATCTTGAGGTCGCCCAGAAGCCTATTGTTTTTAGCCCCATTAGGTCAAGGTCTTTATGGCTAAAACAAAATAAATGTTTTTGAGTGATAACACAAGAAGGACTTGGTACATCAACTCCAAACCAGTCTTGGTCTTTGGATTGGTCTTGGGATCTCCCAGAAACCTATTATTTGGGAAGCCTTAGGGCAAATGTCAAGATCATTATGGCTAAAACAGAAGGAATGTTGCCCGAGTGGTAACTCAAGAAGATTTAGATTAATTTCAATGGGACATTTTGTTTGTGAAAACACTATTCTTGTTCATTCTATACTGTATGAGCTAAATCCATGTAGGTCCTCAATTTTGCACACACTATGTTGCCTTTGTTTTTTACCATGTCAAGTGGAATTTAGATCCAGATTAATGTATTTCTATTTGACTAGTCCCAATGTTTGAATCTTATTGAACTGAGCTGGTTAGTAACTCGGGACTTTTTTCAAAAGCTTCTTTTATTTTATTTCTTACAGGTTGGTGTCAATTTGTATGGAGTTCATCCATTTTACTTGAACCTTGAGGGCAGCTCAGGCAATTCTCATGGGGTATTCCTTCTTAACAGTAACGCAATGGGTAAGAAGTACATGCAAGTTTCCAACGAGGTAGAACTTGAACACTTTGTTTCTGTTTATGTTCTTGCAGATCTGTTTAAAATAAAGCATTTCCTCCTAAGTATCACTGGAAGTGACATAATTAGACATGGCAGTTTGACCTTAATTTCCTGTTAAAATTGGACAGAGCCCACGTATTTATTGGCTCACATTTCGAGGTAGATGATGACCCCCCTGAAAAATTGTGTAATTTCTTTTTTAAAGATTACTTGTTACAAAGATGGTACGATAGTAAGTATCCTGTGAAATTATTTCCTCTGAAACGCCTCCATTTCAATCTGAGAATTTATTCCTACATGAATGGTCTCTCAGATTGTTGAGGTTTGGTGTCTGTACACTGTTTGGTTGTCTGTTCGGTTGGTACCCGCTGTCACCTCCCTAAACGTGAAAGAATTTGATATTCTTGTGAAACAATGTGACAGTGTTTTGCTGCTTTCTCGGCAAGTAGAAACTGTATTCAGCTGAAATTTTCACATGTAACTTTTATTGTATCGTTCTTGATACTTTTGCCAATAAATCAGCATTATGTTGACAAAAACCAATCTATGGCCCTTCAAACTGTATTTAAAGAAGTGTACATAAAGTGCATAGCATAGTTGTATGTACTCCAGTGAGTATAGAGACATGTGATACTCCTCCATTCCTCATAAGGTTCAGTCCACAAAGTCTGATTTGACATTTATAGCTTGGTTAGTCTTTAATACAGCCGTCCACGCTAACCCTAAATGTGAGCAATTTCTGCTAACAAAGACATACATGTACCTTCCAAACTTTAATAACCTTCAATGTTCACAAATAGCTAGATCTGTGTCACAGCTTACTCTCCATGCAGACAAGTGACACCAGAAATATGGATTTTCCCAAAATAGTTACAAATTTATTATATACATTTCACTCCAGTATTCACTAATTTTAATCTATTTTACAAATCAATATTAAATTAAATAAAGATAAATGAAAGATCTAATAATTCAAGACTTGTTTCAAAAGACCTTACTTCAAAAGGTCTTAATAAATAATTAATATGTGTTAAACTTCTGCTGATACAAACCTTAGTTAATGGGTAACATACCAGTCTCAGATTTCAATAGCATAAACCATTAAGTTAGAAGTTATCTTGATTATAGATACATGTACATGTAGTTCCCAATAGATGCCATTTTTATGGGCAAACTGCTTTTTGGCTTGCAGGTGCGTCAAGCGCTCAAATTATTAACGCAGCCGCGTTGTTCACTAACCAAGTGTGCAATGAGTTTTGTGAATGTGTGCCGTTCTCATGCGAAACGCATGACTGTATGTTCTAAATTGCCCGTAAAGCCGGCCGATTTACGTCATATTGCAACCTATCTATGGCACATATATACATCATATGCCTCAATCAAAATTGGAAGGTTTTGTTGAAAATAAATTTTCACTGTAATCAAATCATATAGCTATAGAGTATTCACTGCTCTTAAGCTGGCAAAATTGTTGCCACAGAGATAAGGTGAATTCTGCTCGGAACTTGTGACAGTAGGCCTATATACTCACTGCGCAAAATGCATATAACTTCATCCAAAGAAGTGACAATGATGTTGATAATACAACACAAACTTATATTATAATTGATCAATCACATTCAAAGAGAACAAACAATTGTAGTTGTCTTTTGACCAATTTTGACCAATTATTACATATTTTGAGATCAAATTGCAAGTTATGATCAAATTAAATTTTGCATTAGACGGAAGGTCGGAGTGACGTCTTCATGACGACATCAATTGTTACGTTATATCACCACCAAGTAGTGTTTTACAAGATCTAAACGTACAGAACAACTTTGGCGATATAGCTGAATCTTGGCATGTATTCTAGCTGGGATGTGTTACTTCCAAAATTTTTGGTCCAGTCATGGTGACCTCATCAGGTTTTACATGAAGTCACCTTAAATGTCAATTTTTTAAGGCTTCATCTTCATAATAATATTGTCGTCCTGGCGGCCTTTCACTTTCATATAACTGTATCTGTGTACATCACAGTGGAAGAGTCCTGTGTAGGGCTACATGTACGTGTATTTATACTGTAGAGCTACATATGTAGGAAAGGCAGTTGGCATCGCTGTTACATTTAACATATTTGAACAACGTTAAACTAGGTCTACAATTTCATGAAGTTTCAACGCTTCAGGAGCTTTACTTTTTTAATTACGGTAATTATGCATTGCAACTTTGCACCGAAACTGACAATTTTCACCTCCATGGAGTATAGCAACATGGTTCAATTGACCATTGCAACACAGGGCACACACCAACCTCAAAATGTGAAGAGAAAAAACGTTTTAATGAAGTAGCACTGCAATCTTGTGTGTAGTGCGCACGTGACCTACATTTTCACCAACTGACAACTGATTTTGAATATCTATAAGAAATCAAAGTTTTGTTTTTTTATTATTGCATAGAGAACTGGAGCTCTTAAGGTTTGATCCTTTGTTTTGTCTGTGAAAGTTTGATGTGTGGAAGTTCTTTTTTCAAACGTTTTACCTGGTTTGAATTGCAGTCAAAACTGGTAGTTCAATAAGGAAACACATAGTATAAAGCTATATTTAAATAAGTTTCATGTCTAATTTGTAAATCTTGTTTGATTCAACTGTTAACACTTACCTGCTATTCACACAACCCGAACACCTAGTGTTTGTAATTCTATAAACAATAAATGTCTAGTTAGGTGTTTGGGCAATCTGCCCGGAACACCTCTTGTTTTTGTTCGTTTTTTTCTTTCTTTCTTAATACTACTTCTTCTTCTTTTCTCCGTCGCTTGTCCGCTAACAAAAGCACACTTCTGTAGCTCATATCAACTTGAAACTTCACATATAGTTAGATATTCATTAGGAGATGAAACCGCTTCAGTTACGTCATGATGACGTCATCAGGTATTTAAATACATTAATTCAAAGTTTATTATTTCACTCGAGAACCCTATATTGGATTTTACAATCTATACATCATCGGAAAGGGCATTGAACACTGAACAAAGGATACACTAAAAGTGACCCCATTTGACCCCAACTTCCAGTTTGAGCCGGAAGTTGAACATTTTAACAAATCATAACTCAATAACTATTTATTATTTCATCACAATTTTTTACATCAGATTGTAGGTCGGTCTGTAAGCCAGCTCAAACTTTTGCGCAGACATGTTACTGATTTGACCTAAATTTCTGGTAGAAATCGGACATTAAAAGCCACCTATGTATTGACCCGCATTTACTGTGTGTAATGCAAAAAGCACTGTGGCTGGCTGTTCCGCTCCATTGATCACACGGTTCATCGATCAGAGTGTCCATGATGCCTGATATGAGGCTTTGTTGTTGCTAAATTGTCAGGACATTTGTCTGCCAACAAAGACACACTAGCTCGGTGGTCTGGTGGTAAGACATCTGCTCTTGAAGTGTAAATGTCATGGGTTCGAATCCCACCCGAGTAACTTGCCTGTGTTGTTCTTTTTTTTAAGAAACTCAAACTTTACAAACAATTCATATCTTGAGAACCGAAATTGCTACATACATTATCTTTGCACCATATGACAGTTCTTGACATTTTGCATGACTATTACACAAAGTGTGTCCCGCGTAACCTTTAATTCTGGTCAAAACTGGAAGCTTAAATGAAACTAAGCATTCTTGGTCCTTGTTTTGAGGTCTGCAAACAATAGTGATGTCATGATGACATCATCAGGTGTCGAGTTACATTAAATTAAAGTTTTATATTTGAAAAAATCATAACTCAAAAACTACACAATAGATTTTCACAATCTATACATCATCGGATAGGCCTGTTATGACTCTAAAAACGCTACACAGAGTTTGACCTCATTTGACCTTGACTGCCGGTTCAAACCGGAAGTTGAAAATTCCAAAAATTCATATCTCAATAACTACTTATCATTTCATCACCATTTTTACACCAGATTGTAGGTCTGTGATCCTGCTCAAACTTTTGCACACAGATGATACCATTATGACCTTAACTTCTGGTCCTAAATGGGTGTTACGGCCAACGTTAGTAACCGGCATTTAATCTGTGTTTGGAGAAAAGCACTGTAGCTAACTGTTCTGCTCCAATATTCATAAGGTTCAAAGTCCACGAAGCCTGAGTGTGTGTGTAAGCAGTACGTTTTACATGGCGCTTGACGGTGGCGCTATGTCTAATAGCCATTCATGCTTTTATCCCGCTCTGGGACATTATTGTTGGCTCGCTCTGTAACAGATGCCGCCTTGAAAATCTACGCCATTTAATATTATTTTAAATCTTTGAAAATTAGTATCAAATCAAGGATAAGAGACCCTGGGTTGCTATTTGCGGGATTATACAAAGGTAATATAGGTCTTTGATTTCAATTGTTTGCATGAAATTACGTGACCTCCTACGTATACTTCCAGTTGAAACAGGAAGTGCATCGTAATTTAAAAGTGGCAACTTTTTTGGAGTTGTTTTTAACAATGTTGTAGTCTGACAAGGGTCCGGTTTAAAAAAAATAAGATTGACAACATCATAAAAATTTAAGAGTGACTTTCGGATTCTTTTCATTTTAAAAATTTAGGGATACAACCAGTGAACAAATTTGTAATCTTCCCACTTTGCTGGTTAACTAGCCTGTCAATTGTTGAAAATATTAAACTAAAGAAATCTTGCCCTAAACCCCACCATCCAATAAAAAATGAAGAAGGAACCACTCCATTTTGAAATAAAATAAAAAGGTCTTGCCTTATCCCTCTCCATCCCTGAAAATCCAAAATGACCCCCCCCCCCCCAAAAAAAAATAAATAAAATAGAAACTTAAACAAACAACACAAAATAACAACAAAAAACAAGGAAAACTTACCCTTTTGGTCCCCGTGTTTCTTTTCCACACACTGGATTTCTAGAATAATATTATTTGTTGTTATATTGTTGTTTTATAGAAGTAGCAATACAACCAGCACCTGCTCTTACATACCGCTCCATTGGTGGAATACTGGACTTCTACATTTTCTTGGGCCCTGGACCTGATGAAGTGATCCAGCAGTACACAGAAGTGATAGGTCATCCTTTCATGCCACCATATTGGGGTCTTGGTTTTCATCTTTGTCGCTGGGGTTATGGATCTGCAAATAAAACCTTGGCGGTAGTTCAAAAAATGAAAGCAGCAGGCATTCCACAGGTATCTTAGTCACAAATTCAAAATGGTTTTACAATCACAATTAAGATAAAATTAATAAGTTTTTTACAATTTTTCCATCTTATTGTATATTTGTGAATTGCAAAAAGAAAAGTTAATGGCCTGATGTTTTGACCCAAGAAGAGTCTTTCTCGAAGGGTAAATGACAACAACACACATTGACAGGTAAACAGGTGTAACAGAAGCAGTCATGTGGGAGAGTGTGAGAGCAAGAGAGGGGTGGGGGGGAGGAGGGAGATGAGCAGAAAAAAAGAAGAAAAAAAATTAGGGTCGAAGTGTCAGGCCACCAAACTAATTTTTGCATTTATGTTTGTAAGCAGCAGCAATTTCTAGTTTATTAATTTTTTTATTGCAAAAAAAATCATGACGTTTCGACTCTAGCAGAGTCTTTCATGAAGGCTAAATGACAAGACTACAAACATAAACAGGTACATGTATGCATTACTGATGTAACAAAAGCAGTCAAGTGGAAATAGATGATAGAGATGAAAGCACACAGAGAAAGCAGGAGGATGAACAGAAAGGAGGGTAACAAAAGGGGGGGTTAGGGGGAAGGGGCTGGTTGACTGCAAGAGGTGGGGAACACAAAGGACAAAATCAATGATGGGAAGAGGGAGAGAAAAGTAGTTTATTATTATTAGTGAATGAGGCAGACGTGGGGTGGGGGCTTATCTGTGGTAAAAAGGAGAAGGCAAAGACAAAAAGTTTTTAGTCATTTCCTTCTTGAATATTCAGACCATGGGGTTGAATGGTCTGGAGACATCTTATCCATAGCTTCTCCCTACTCAGACGAACAATCTCTCTGTGGTTTCCTAGTGCCTCAATGCCCTGTAGAATCATGTCAGAAATGGAGTGATTGGAAGATGATGATTTGAAGTGATGTCCTACGGGTGTATCCAGCTTATGGGTGTTGACTGTGGATCTGTGGCCGTAGAAACGTCTCTTGAGTGTAGTTCTCGTTTCACCTATATATTGAACACCACAAACTTTGCAAGATATTAAATAGATTAGATTAGTGGTGGTGCAGGTGACATGACCCCTTGTCTTATGGGTGGTACCACCGGTATGGCTGGTGAAGGAGTCTGATTCTCTGATGTGTTGTCTACAGACCGTCGATGCATTTGGAAGTGTTGGAACACCTGAAAGTTCCCTGTGGCAAAGGGGGGTTAATATTATCATTAAAGGGGGGGGGGGGGGGGGACTTCCGCCCGGACAATGAGATCTCTGAGACTGGGTGGGGGGGGGGGGGACTACGAACTAATTGTCAGCAAAATGCACTAATGTAAAAGTTGTATAAATTGTGATGTTTGAGCATATTGGTTATATAACCAATATTTATGTATGTCGGTTGCAATGAATCTTTATGCTCAAATATCACAACTTTTACATTACTGCATTTTACTGGCACTCAATTGGAGCAATCAGAATAAAATTATTTGGCACTTAAATGAAATTGTAGTGGAATGGTATTTGTGACAGTTTTAGCATTATAGAATTCATTTCGCCTTATCCTTCGGCATGCGTCATGCTTTTTCTGATTTGGAAGTATGCTTGTATGCATTAGACATTGCAATCTGCAATCTGCAATTTTTTTCTGCAGAATTCAGCAAGATATTGATAAAATGCTACTAAAAATAAACAATCTTGAGTTTTGACATTGCAAATAAGTGCAGTCATACTAGAAATTCTGGTGTAAAATTTGTAGTTTTTTAACACTATGGCATTTCCTGTTGCTCTGTTGACAACTTGAAACCAAGGTTGTATGAAAATGTCGAGCAGAGCAAATTTTTAGTACCACAGCCAAACTGTTCTTTTTGAAGACTATTCAAGCGATTTTGTAAGACATCCCTGACATACAACCTGAATGTAAGGACGGTATTAGTTAAATTTGAAATAGGAATAGAAAAGTCTGTTTTTTGTTTGTTTGTGTTTGTGAGCATGATGACAAATATCTATGAATATAAAGTTTTTTGAATATATAAGAAATGATTCTTTATTTTACAGGATACACAATGGAATGACATAGATTATATGGAAGGTCATCGGGATTTCACATTAGATCGGACTTACTATCAAGGTCTACCAGATGTTGTCAAGTATCTACACAGTAATGATCAACACTACGTAATGATTATTGTAGGTATTTTTAAAGGGAACTCAGTCTTTATCTCCATTTTAAAATGCTTATCTGCTGTTTATTTTTAAATAGGACACACAGTGGAGTGACATTGAGTATGCAGCTGGCCGCAAAGATTTTACTTTCAACAACGTCACCTATGCAGAATTGCCAGATTTAATCAAGTTTTGTCATGCAAATGGGATGCACTTCATTCCTATCGTTGTACGTTCAACTTTACTACAATTTTCTTTCTTAAAACTAAAAATCTTCTTTTTTTGAGATCTCTTGCCCAATATTTTTGTTCTCAAAGTTACTTAGGAACCATGGATTAATTCAAGATCAACCTGAACAAATCTAACATTATTGATGTTCTTGTAGAAAGGTAAACGAGTGCGTAACAATTACATACATTTGAGTGGGTCTCATTAAGAATCGTGTCATACTGTAAAAAACACTGTTATGCTGTTACACAGAATTTCACCAAAAGCCCTGAAGTACCTAGGAATCAAAACAACACTGTGACTTCATACTGCGGACTAGTTTTGTTTACAGAGCTATGTTGGCGGTCTTCCTATTTTGTCAATATCTTTGCTCGGGGATGCCAGTCAGAAACCGTACAGCCATTAGCTGCCGTGTATCCAGGAATCACACCCAAGTTAATAATAATAATAATAATACAAGGCATTTATATGGCGCTCTACAAAGAACACAGCGCAAGTTAACAACACAACCTATTATTTATTTATTTATTATAATTTTAAAATATACAAACCATTTGCTCCTTAAAGAGTTAGCCTTTGATCATTGATGGAGACGAAACTGATTGTATAGGGAGATGGGAATTTTACATCGGCAGCTCCTCATCTATGGTACTTTCACTGTTGGCATTGTGTTAGCTTTGAACACAATTGATGGTCATAGCATTTCATTACTTTCCTTGTTTTGTTTTTTTATGTTGCCAAAATGTTAGTTTACTATGGGCAAACACAAAAAAGCTAACCATTTGGTCTTTATGATGACTAAACCACATGACTTGGCATCTACTGTTAAACATCCATGCACACTCTGTGATTCCTGGGTAGTTATAGAAAACAATTGTAAAAACCTGTTTGGTCATGAACTCAGTGTTCATTGTTTTTGTTGATCTGAATATAATGCATATAAAATGAGTTGATTCTGTACATGTATTTGAAATAAGCTGTTACCACTGGTGCCTTTGGTAGTTGCAAAAATACTTTGTCATAGCTTTAAATTCCATGTCCAATCTTGAAGCCAAGAGCATGGAAAAGAAGACTAGATTCCTAATCTCCCATCTTCAGCTCTGTTTTTGTTTTGCTTCTAGCTGTTGCTGATTTTGTCGTTATTTCTTGGGCATGATCTGTTTAATTAGCTCACTGTTGGAACATTTTGCTTCTAGCTGTTGCTGATTTGTTCATTATTTCTTGGGCATGGTCTGTTTAATTAGCTCACTGTTGGAACATTTTGCTTCTAGATGTTGCTGATTTGTTCATTATTTCTTGAGCATGATCTGTTTAATTAGCTCACTGTTGGAACATTTTGCTTCTAGCTGTTCCTGATTTGGTCATTATTTCTTGGGCATGATCTGTATAATTAGCTCACTGTTGGAACATTTTGCTTCTAGCTGTTGCTGATTTGGTCATTATTTCTTGGGCATGATCTGTATAATTAGCTCACTGTTGGAATATTTTGCTTCTAGCTGTTGCTGATTTGGTCATTATTTCTTGGGCATGGTCTGTTTAATTAGCTCACTGTTGGAACATTTTGCTTCTAGCTGTTGCTGATTTGTTCATTATTTCTTGGGCATGGTCTGTTTAATTAGCTCACTGTTGGAACATTTTGCTTCTAGCTGTTGCTGATTTGTTCATTATTTCTTGGGCATGATCTGTTCAATTAGCTCACTGTTGGAACATTTTGCATTCTCTCCTGTCCATTTTTTGTTTTGTTATGTTGTCTTTGCTTAGTCTTTTTGTATTTTGTTTAGGGCTTTCCCCACAAGCCTCAGCCTATTTGTACAGCCCCCTTACTCACATTTTGTATTGTTACATTTGTTTTTTATCATTATATCATTGGTCATGTTTACCCTTTGCTTGTAATGTATTACTATGTTTTTTGTCTGAATGATTCTTTTATTATTTTGAATACGGAAATAAATGTTACATTGAATTGAAAAATATAGAACACAACAGTGATTACCTTGTGGATTACTTTTTCACTTGTTGACATCAATGCCTGTATGGTATTTCTGTTACCTCCTACCTTGTTTTTTATACTTTTTTTAAGATTTGGGATTGAACAAATGTTGTTTTACTGTGCTGGTACTCTTCTATCTAAGCTATTTACCCAGTCAGTTTTCCTTGTGGTTTATTACTTGTCAGTTTTAAAGTGTAAACTTTCTTGTACTAGGATCCAGCTATAAGCAGCACCCAGGCTCCTGGTACCTATCCACCCTACGATGCCGGTATAACGAAGGATGTCTTTGTCAAAAATTCTTCTGGAAATCCATTGGTGGGAAAGGTAAAGACAAGTATAAAAAAACTTTCTCAGTTTTATTAAAATGTATGGCTCCAATCTTGGAAACATTTTTTTCTTCAGTTTACTAACTTTTGCTTTGATTACATTAATTCTTGGACCATAAACCATGGCTTAAGAATTTATTTTCAGGCGTTCAACATCTTCCGTTGCTTATATTCCGGGTGGGTTATACACCGACTTGTTAAGTAAGCTTTGGCAATTTTGTTTAATAGTAAAACAGCAAAGTTCTCTGACTTCATTATATTTACCAAAACTTAGGAATAATCTGGAAACAAAAACCAAAACGACCCCCAAACTCTCATTTCAGTTTTGTACTTGCCTGTGCAACACATCAGTATGTACAGCGCTCCTGCAACAACGTTTGACAAAAATTGTGAGCTTACAAATGTAGCACATTTTCTGGTTCCCTGCACACACTGTGCAGCTATTTTCTACTTGGCTCATGAACGAACGTGTGAATTAGGTACATGTAGAGTCTGGCTGATCTGTCCTAGGAATGTGTATATTCATCAACAGCCAATCACAGCGTGCTGGCTGTTGGACTCCCCTTGTGTATGCACTGTGTGTGCTGTATCAACTATTTCGTACCAAACAGTCATAGGCAAAGTTTATCGAGCGCCGAAGGTGCAAGATAGGAAACTTTGGCTGAAGTGTGAAATGTTCACTGGAAGCCATTTTAGCAAGCAGCTCTGTTGATGCAACAATAGATCAGTGCAGACAATGACCTTGCTATCTATCTTATAAGAAAACATCTTGCCGAAATGGTGCCCATGCGTATTTCACTTTCCAACAATAGATAATGCTTCAGTTCCCCATCTGGCACCTTCGCACTCTATAATCTTTGGTCACAGTATAAATAAGACGCCATGAGGTTTTGTGTATTTGTTTTTAGTGAACTCTCACAGGCACATACAAATCTAGCAAATAAAAAGGCTTATTAAAACCATTTTACTCACCTGAAAATAATCTTGCTTTTACAGATTTTACCATGGTACCCCTTTTTTGTTGTTGTTTGTCTTTGTGACAATTAAGGACCGTTTGTTTTGCCTCGCCCAGCGGACTACAGAGGGAAGGGCTTTGACTCGTCCATGTACAACTTTAAAATGTGCTTATCAGGCATCTGTTTTTAGTTTCAAGAAAGTCTTTTTGCGATAACTGATTTATATCAACAGTCACCAACAACAGCTCACTGGATGCTGAGATGAGTTGTGGGATTGGTAAAGTCTCAACAACTTTTGCCATTCTTTGCAGAACAGTAAGCCTCAAAATTTGTATACACATGGTTTGTTCTCAGCATCGTTCTTTATTGCAGTGAGACATGCGCTACATATCCACATCATGTGACTGCCTGAATGCTTTCTATTGTGGATGTCTCCAGACAATCCAGACAGAGTTATCCTGTGAAGAAAGGATCTTTGACACCAATCTTTTGATAATAATATGTGTCCCTGAGACATCTTTTATGTTGAGTTAGCAGATTTCCCTCATTTTTGTAGTCGCCCAAAGCTTTCGTTGCTCTTTCATCTTTGGAAGAAATAACACAAGACCATCTAAGACTCCATAGCTCGTTATCTTCTAAGAGGGTGTATTAGTACTGTGTCATTTAGAAAAGGAAGTATATATCTCAAATCTTCCAGTGCAAGCTGATGGTGATAATTTCTTTCCTTTTCAACAGTAGCAGACAGTTGCAACAGTTTATCAATTAAATAGTAACACCATCTACCCAATCATTGGAAACAGATTATTATTTTTCTTGATGTAGGTTTGGCCAGGTTGGACTGTGTTTCCAGATTTCTTCAATGAGAAAACAAAGAGCTGGTGGTTTGACCAGATTAAGGATTTTCATGCTCGACTTAAGTTTGATGGAATATGGATAGTAAGTAAATTATATTTTATTTAAATGTTGAGATCCAATAATATAATAATAATTTAGGCGTCCGGATGTTGTACCGGTAGTCTTAGATACGACGAAGAAGATGTGTCATCTTATTGACATAGCTGTGCCTGGTGATATAAGGGTAGCCACTCCATAAGACTTGGCAGGTGAAAGTAGTCCCTGTGGTGGTTGGAGTACTTGGCACCATTCCGAAAGCACTGGGGAAACATCTAGATGAAATAGGGTCAAATGTGAGGGTAGATTTGTTACAGAACGCGGCGCTTTTGGGAACAGCAAGGATTCTAAGAAAGACCCTTGAGATCTAAAGCTACGAGACGTAGCCCGACTCGAGGAGTTACCGGCACAAATAAAAATGTTGTCTTTCTTTTGCATGCTGTGATAAGATGAAATACTAAAAATGAGTTCTTATATAGCACTTTATCACACAACTAGGGACGTATCAAAGCACTCAGTATTTTCCTGCAAGGTATGCGGAGCTACATTTTGAAGTATGATTCCTTTATAGCACCATGTAATGGTTTACAAGGTGCTGTGGCGTGTCGTGGCCGAGTGGATAAGATCACTGGACTCAAGCTCTGGTGTTTCTGATCAGCAGAGTGTGGGTTCGAGCCCCGGTCGTGACACTTGTGTCCTTAAGCAAGACACTTAACCATGATTGCTTCGTCCTTCGGATGGGACGTAAAGCCGTTGGTCCCGTGTGTTGTGTAACGCACGAAAAAGAACCCAGTGCACTTATCGAAAAGAGAAGGGGTCCGCCCCGGTGTTCCTGGTTTGATCGGCTGCATATTGCGCCACAGCACCTTGTAAACCATTACATGGTGCTATGTAAAGGAGTAGGTCTCATACTTCAAACGAAGCCCCACATACCTTGCAGGAAACATGAATGTTAAGCGCTTAGAGGCTGGCCTGCAGTAGGCGCTATACAAATACAATATATATATATAATATACTGCTAATCAAACCAGGAACACCGGGGCGAACCCCTTCTCTTTATGATAAGTGCACTGGGTTCTTTTATGTGCACTACACAACACACTGGACCTAGGGCTTTATGTCTCATCGGAAGGGCGCAGCAATAATGGTCAAGTGTCTTGCTTTAAGTTTCATGACCGAAACTCGAACCCAAACTTTGCTGATCAGAAACACCAGAGATTTGAGTCTGATGCTCTTATCCACTTGACCACGACACACAGCAACATACATACAGACAAGCAAACAGACACCATTCGGCAAATATAGTGAAACTAGTATGAGGAGCTGTGTGTGTGGGTCTTGCTAGTTGAGTTATTATATTAAATTTGGCAGTTAGTACACCTAATTATTTAAGTTTGTGCAAAATAATGAAGGCCTAATACTTTATCATTCCTGGTCTTTTCATACTGTCGACAACTTGATAATGATTTACACAATGACCACGTTACATGGTAAAGTCATGATGATATCAAATCAACAAGACATCCTGTGCTCCCTTGTGGAAGACTTTTTTGTTTGGTCAGGTTAAATCCTGCCGATACAAAAGGTCAGCTAAAATGAAAGTACTTAGTTTATGTTTATGTTACTCTGCCCTTTTTAAGAACAGCTACAATCCTTTTGGACTCTGTTACAAGATTGTCTTGTGGTGAAAAGGTCAAGGTCACCGTGTGTGAGTTATAGCTAGGACCCCGTTTACACTAGATCCAGAAAGGTGGATCAGACCCGGGTCTGATCCGGCAATGTGGATTAACGGCTAGTGTAAACGCAAAAAAGCCAGATCAGACCCGGTTCAAGATCCGGCAATTTTAATCCACCTTTCGAGGAGGGTTGAATCTGGCAATTGGTGGATCAGATCCGGCAAAATGGATTTCAAATACAAGTGTAAACGCAAAGGTGGATCAGACACCGCAATTCGATATGGTCATTTCCGGTTTTGCTACGAATGGCGCGCTTTTTGCTTGTGCTCGCTTTGGTGGGACATCCGTTGCTGTTTATATTTGTGTGTGTGTGTGCTGTGTGCACTTGGACTCACTGTGCGTGTGTGAAACATTTTGTTGTTCTCAGCGTCTTTATACATGCATCTTTACGTTCGGAGCTTGCCTTGTTGCTGTATTTTGTTAATTCCCATCTACAAAATATTTCTACCTACATGGTCGTTGTTATTCGTATCATTTGCTGTACTGTATTTTCTGCATTCTACCTTCGCATTGATAATATTTCTAGAAGTGGCGCGCTGTAATCGTGACCTTTGATCTTTGCCACGAAACCCTTGAGCTCTTTGCGAGGAGCGGTGACGTCGTGACCAATATACATCCGGTTCAAAAGTGGGATCGGAGCCGGATCAAGCGCTGGTGTAAACACGACACGGATCTTGATCTGCGGTCGTTAAAAAAATGCCGGATCTCAATCCACCTTTCTGGATCTAGTGTAAACGCGGTGTAAATGATTTCTGGTGGGGATGTTGGTATTGTTTGGTGGAAGAAATGGTCGAAAGGTCAAGATCACACTGGTTATCTGGTGGGAATGTTTGTATTGTTTGGGTGGAAGTAATGGTCGAAAGGTCAAGATCATACTGGTGACCAAGTGTGTGTACTGTACTCAGGTATAGGATCATAGACGATGCTTTTGGTTAGCTAGAATTTACATAGGATGAAGGCTTTCAACAGCATTGCTGTTATTTTTAAACCTACATTGATGTTCTTTGGGCATTAGCTTTCTGGTTGATTTTTACAAATTATTTTACCATAACCTTGCCTACACAAACTTCTGTTCTCCAGTGTTTACCTATAAAGCACATGCTTCCAATAAAAGAAAACAATTTATTGCTGACTTAATCTAGTGTTGAATTCAAACCCTTACAGACTAAGCATATTTGCTAGCATGTGGCCTCAATCCTCCCATATTTTGCCTCACCTATGAACCTCTGCACCAACTTGATTGACTTGGATAAGATCTGAATGCCTGAACAGGTGATAAGCACCTGTTATAGGTCTTTTGGCCCCAGTCTTTCTGAATCATTCACTTTAGCAGTTGGATATCTACCAATTCATTTGTGTACATTTTGACTCCCAAAATTGCAGACAGGCTAGGTACGTGTAAGTGCGCAGCGCGTTGTGCAAGGGGCAGTAGGATTTGGAACTGTAAGGGTTGAAACAGTTGTTTTGTACAAGTGGGTCATCTCTTATGATACCCTGATACAACACATTTCTATAACAAAACCCTTGTCCTATGTAGCAATGCTAAAATTATTGAAGATTAAAACTGTTTCATAATTTTTTGTTAACAGGACATGAATGAACCCTCCAGTTTTATAGATGGCTCTGTAAATGGCTGCGCTGAGACTTTATTTGACAATCCACCCTACACACCATGTATGTATGACAGCTGTACAGTATGAAATATTGTATTATCCATTCCACAAGTGTGACTGGTTTACAAACATAATACTTCTGAGTCCCAGAAGCAACCAGGGTTGAGGCCAAGTTCAATATGGGACACAGATGGGCTATTTTCATGTCCTGCGGTTAGGGAAGCCACCAAAGGAACATTCTGTTTCCGACATGTCCTTCTGTGGGTGAGGATGGGTAGGTATATACACAATCAAACTGGTGACATATAAACAAAAGGGAAAGTTTTTATGAACATTTATGGAAATGTCAATAATTACGGTAAGTTTGCTCGGGGAGGCTATTTCTCAAATTAGTGAAAGACTATCAAAGTACATTGCTGAAGATTTAATCAAGCCTTGGTCTTGATTTGCAGCTTAGTAGCTGCATTCTATCACACAACCATAAAAGGCCTCCAGTGGGGAACAAAAGTCAACACTTTTTGTGTTCTCTTTTGTTTTGTGAAGGTCTGATGAAGTACCATGCAGTACTGTTAGTCTGCTTGTGAAATGAATAACCACCACTAAGGTTTCTTTTTGCTTAGGTTTTTTTCTCTGAAGGTTTGCTTAAATATAGTAATTATTTAAAATTAAGGTTTGCACAAATAATAACATGAATTTCAAAAGGTTATGTTATTTAAAAGTTCAAACTATTTTTTTTGTTGGGGGGGGACTGCTTTTGAGGATGCAAAATATTCTTTTAAGGAGTGCAGTATAGCAACAAACTGCACTGCTTTTGAACATTCAGCAGAAATGAGGATATAAATAGAATTGGTTAGAACTAAATATAGATATTTTTCAACAATGTTTACAGATTTGGTGTGGTGATAAATCCTGATAGAAATTTTGCTCAAACAGGCCACCAAATTTCTAGTACTCAAATCATGTTTTATTCATAAAAAGTAGAACATTTGGGATCATACTAAACCCCAAAATGTGGTATTAAACTTTTTTCTGCATCATAATTTATCATTTGTTGTGACAAAAATTAAATTGTAGCAATTCTTGATGGAAAACTTTCTGCAAAGACGATTTGTGCTTCTGCCATTCACTCAATTGGTAGACATTATGATCTACATAGTCTTTATGGATATTCAGAAGCTGTTGCAACCAACAGGTAAGCTCAACTTCAATTTTCATAAATTTGTCACAACTATTGTATACACACAACCAAGTTTTTAGTGAATGGTTTAGAGTGATGCAAGGTTAAACTGTGGGTATTATTCTCAGGCTGAATGATACAAGATCAGGGAAACAATTTTTTACTGGATACTGCTACCTTTGATATTAAGGGCAAACCGACAAGTAATTTTAAGAAAATCAAGTGGCACACCAGACCCATTTGAAAGTTGGGCACACCAGACTCTTTCATACCCACATTTAGAAACTTCACGAAATGTCAAACTACTGGACATGCTGAGCAAGCCAAATCCAGTCATTTGAGGCCATGTAGTTACACAGGAATTAACTACACATGTAAATGTTTGTATTAAGACTTTGGGCAACCCATTCCAACAAAGCGTTGAATGAAGAAATTCTTTCCAAATCAATTAAAAACACTGAAGTTGTGATGATTACCAACAAAAATATATTTTTTACACAAAACAAATCATGAAAGGCCAACAACTGCATATACATTGTTTTTGGCATTATGTCTACTTTCATCTTTATACCATGTACAAGCATATGATTCAGTGAGTCTACTTCACTCCTACATTACCTGTAGAGCGAATACTACATTTGCATATTTCCTTAGGCCGGCAGGCATTTATAATGATAATAATAATAATCGATTCTTGTATAGCACTTTATCACAGCCCGAATGCCGTATCAAAGCGCTTCTGACATTATTACCCCTGGTCACTGGGCCATATATTTCGTTCCTTAAACCATCTCAGCTCCCTGGGGAGTATACAGCCGGTGCTGCGAGTTTACCGCGCTCCAAGCTAATCATTCACATAAACCATCTCTGCCCTAACAGGTACCCATTTTACCCCTGGGTGGGGAGAAGCAATTATGTGAAGTGTCTTGCTCAAGGACACAAGTGTCACGACCGGGATTCGAACCCACATCCCGATGACTTAACCACCAGAACTTGAGTCCGATGCTCTTATTCGCTCGGCCACGACACCCCACAAAGATGCAAAGAGTTTTACCAAACATCGCCCTCTGGCGCCCCCACAATGCCCTGCAGCATTCCCGCCCCATGACCTTCCTCTTTTCTCTTTGCACAGTACTGGTAGGACGTGTTTTTTATTGGTTGAATTTAATTGGTTTAAAGAACGTCTTTACCGTTGTTTTCTTGCCAGAGAAGTCTTGCTATTAAAAGAAGATAAATAGTTTTGTAGAGTTGTGAGTTTATAATATGAGTATTATGAAGCATTTGCCAAGGGCTTCACCTGTCAATATCGAGGGTATGAACCACCCCCCGGGACAGTTCGAGCCCTCGCGGGACTGCGCGGGGAAAATGTCCTTCCCCAGCCAGCTCCCTGCTTGGCAGCCACTGACGGCTGCGGGTGCTGATAGTCCCATGGCTGGGGTAGCTGGCTTGAACCAGTCTCCTACCCCGGCCACCAGCGGGACTTCCAAGCATATGGCGGGCTTCGGCAAAGGTCGCATAAACCAGGCCTCTACTACTGCAGCAAAGCCTTAAAAGGCCCGCCAGGGACGGGAAACGAGGCGCCAAGTCGAGCCTCAGTTCATCCTCCCCCTCGCCACCTCGCCTGTCCTCGAGCTCAGATGGATCTTCGTATCAATCCCGCCACGGTAAACACAACCGGGCAGATGACTTGATCTCTAGGGCTGAGTTTTTGCAGGCCTTCAATTCCATCTCAGCCTCTATGTCACTCCTTGCTTCCACTTGACAAGTGACCGTTGCTGTCAACCCCTTGGTAGCTCCACTTTCCAACCATCGGTGATTGACCATTGTTGGATGACTCATGCTCAACTGGAATTGCCCAACACTGTGAGCCGAGCCCGGGAGTTCTCTCCGGCCATGAGCCTGCACCCATCGGCGTCATTTATCAACGACAAGGGTGCACAGCCGCAGGGCCGGCCCCATCCAGCATGCCCGACGATTCACGCTTCCAGGAACCAGCTCGCCACTCACCCTCGGATATTACCAGCGGTGACGAGGACGATTTGGCCCAGCGGCAGCGCTTATCAATCGCATTTTCCAGCTACCTGCTGCGGCAGAACCAGAGTATCCCAAACATAAATCTTTCAAGTGCAATTTTCCCAACTGGATCAGGTATGTGCAAACAGCATTGAAAAAATACGTCTGCAGAGAAATGGATTGCCTACAGGCGACGGGAACTTGATTATTATCATTTGTCTAAGGAGAATTAAAAAAAATATATCTCCCCGATGTTGCAAAAGAATAGTTAGCCGCAGATGCGAGAGTCCCGGCATCCAAACGATGTTTCCCTGACAAGATGCGAGATAAATTCAAGGTCATATTGAAGAAGTTGATTTCAGCATCCTTCCCTCCTCCTGCTGCTGAATGAACTTGGTTTCAGGATGTGAAGATGGCTCCACAGTTTTGGCAGACCTATTAACAACGGCTTTTCATTGCTGTAATTTTGGTCTCCACTCGGTACTCGAAAACAGTTGGCATGAGTTTCAACCTTAGCTACATCGGCCCGACGGGGAACGTGCTAGATGCACTTTTTCTCCCTTCTTTCAGGGGCCCGCAAGCATTTTGAGTCCCTCCCATTGTCTGGTGCTGACCTCTTCAATGGAAAGTTTGAGGAATTTATGCAGGCAGAGGCTAAGCAATTGAAGGTGACGGAGAAGATCAATTTGAAGAAATCAGCTACTTCCGCCACCAGGACACCGCCAGCCATGGCTAATGCTACACTCACCATTCTTAAACGCAAATCCCTGAGGTCCAATCGCGGTAGGTTTTGCAACAGTGCGGACAATACAGCGGGTGCGCGCTCCATACCACAGCAGTTTTTAGATCAGCAACGCCCCCAGTCAGGGCCTGGCTTTCGGACACCAGCCCCCCTGCTACACCGAGGGCTGGCGCAGATGACTTCGCAGACTCGTGGCTATCCCCCATGGAGGACCCGTGGGAGGCCGCCTGCGAGACTTCACAGGGTCTTGGGCCATAGTTGCATCCGACTGGTGGGTGATCACAGTTACTCACTCGAGTTAACCAGCACCCCTCCGTCGGACATGATTATCCACCCAACCCTGATCTTGTCCAGCCCGACAAAGCAGCAAGGGAAATCATCTCCCTCCTCAAGAAGAGGGCAGTGCGCGTCCTCCCCGCCAGGGAGACGCGATTTGGGTTCATGTCGACCTTCTTCTTAGTACTAAAGAGGGATGTGGTGGCCAATCCTAAGGCCCCTAAACAGGCTGATCCGCCCACCGCATTTCGAGATGGACATGCTCAAGATCATTCTAGAGTCCATCCCAACACCGGAGTGGTCAGCCTTATTGGACTTGAAGGATGCATATCTTCATGTTCCAATCTGGAAAGAGCACCGCAAGTTCCTGTGATTCCAGTACAATGGGACCCGCTACGACTTCACAGTGCTCCATGGTTGCTCACCTGAATTGTGCAGGTGGCTGGGGCCGCATTGCGAAGACAAGGGCTCTTGATCTTCATGTACCTGGATGATTGGATCGTCGTGGGCCGGTCCCATGGGGCTGCGGAGGAGGCGCTTACCCGAACTCAGCGCCTCACGTCCACCCTTGGCTTCATCAATGCTAAGAAATCCCATCCAGTCCCGTCCCAGTTCCCAAATGTTCTGGTGGCTTTCCTCGATCTTTGGGCGGGACTGGCTCGCCCTTCAGGGGATCGATTACTGAACCTTCAACAAAGTTTGTCCCTCTTTCTCGCAACAACAGTGGCCCCGGCTTAGGCCTGGCTTCGCCTACTTGGTCTCGAGGCCAGTCTCTAATTTCTGCAGGCTGTACATGCACCCCATTGAATTACACCTGCTTTCCTTTTACAGGCCATGTCGGCATAGTATCAACTATTCTGTGTCGACTACACTCTGGCTGGTTCCCAACCTTCCGCAGGCCCCAGCCGTCAGGCACCATTTCAGGCTTGGGGGCCACACTCCATCCCCGTCTAGCAGTGGGCTGCTTGGGCCTCGATCACTAGTCATACCACACCACCGTCCTGGAACTGCAACAATGTCCAATGCTCTCAAGCACTACGTACCAGGCCTCGGTGATAGGCAAGGCGGTACTGATTCAGAGTGACAACACCACAGTAGTGGCCTTCATCAACCATCAAGGGGGCACTTGGTCAGTCCAACTGTGTACCCACACATGGGAGCTTCTTCACTGGTACATACTCAACAGGATCTCTCTTTCGGCTGTCCACATCCCTGGGGAGGAGAACGTAACTGCCGACGCCCTATCCAGAAGTTGTATCTGCCCGACGGAGTGGACGCTCCACCCGCTGGTCGCTCAATCCCTCTCTTCGAGGGGCCCCGACCCCAACGCAAAGCAGAGGGATGCGCTGTCAATCCGTTGGGACGGTCTGTTAGCATATGCTTTCCCTCCCTTTTCACTGATCCCGCAAGTCCTCACCAAGTTGGAGCAGCAGGACTGTCAAGTCCTCGTTGCCTCTTTTTGGCCTCGTCAACCCCGGTTCCCAAGGTTGATCCGGCTGCTGGTCCATCGTCCGGTGATCCTCTTGCGCTGGGCGGACATTTTATTCCAACCCAGCTCGGGTCTTCTGCACTAAAGTGGTATGTCAGCTGTGCATGAAATGACTTCGCTCGACCCACGCCCAGTTATTTATAACCATAACTCCACCACACCGCCCGTCATCGCGCAATACTACTATGCGCTGGCTGATCACGGCGGTTCGCGCTGACACAAGTGTCTCGTCCTCAGATTCGATAGGGGCCCACAAAATCAGTGTGGCTTCGACTTAGAGAGCATTTTTTAAGGGCTTGTCTTTATTTGATTTGTGATTTCTTATCATCTATTGTCCTCCAGGTATCAAGTCAGTGTTTTCCAGGTTTTTTTTATTAGTTTTCGAGCATGATTCATGAGCAATTATTGAAATCCATGTTGCTTGTCATTACTGGAGATCTCAGCATTCATTTTGATAATCTTCTTGCTTCAAACACAAAACGATTTCATGAGTTGTTAGCTGGTGCAACATGTTTCTACACCTACTCATGACAAGGGTCATACTCATGACAAGGGTCACATTCTGGACGCTTTTATATCACGACTATCTGATGAAAAGATTTTTTATCTCAGACCACTTAGCATTTTTGTGCAATGTACCTAAGTCAATACCTCATCAACACGTCATGCGTAACATCAAGGCAATCTACAGGACAATGTTTGCAACAGCCATAATGAACAGTGAGCTTCTACGCCCAGTGATAGTGTAACAGCTCAAGTAGACCTTTAAAAAACTGTTCTTCAGGACTTGCTGGATTCCCATGCACCAGCTATGACCCGATCTGTCAAGACTCAGCCACATACTCCTTAGTACACTTACAAAATTAAAACTGAGAAACAAGAATGCAGATGGCTGGAAAAGAGGTGGCGTGCATCTAAGTTGGAGATCGATTATCAACTCTGCGGCAAACAGAAACAACACGTTATCTCTCTTCTTCGGACATCAAAATGAGTTTACTACAACCAAATAATTGACGACTCTGGCAATGGCTCAAGGAAGGTATTTCACATTGTTAATCTTCTTTTGAATCGCAAACAGTCATCTCCGCTTCCAAAAAATGTATGTAGCAAATCTCTATCATTGCTTTTTAGCCAGTTCTTTGTTTCCAAGATTGTCTCCATTCATAGTGGTCTCTGTCCCAACGTGGCCTGTTACCTCCACAATCGTCTTCCAGACTTGCGACACTTGCACTTGCCACTTCAGAGTTTGTAGCCGTGCTCTTGCCTTGGATGAACGGCAGCAACTGGTGTGTGTAAATCATATCAATTCTGACCCTGTTCTGTTTAGTTGCGGTGTCCCTCAGGGGTCCGTTGGTGAACTGTTACTTTTCTCCATTTACATCAGAAGGCTCAAGCAAGTTTTGCAGCAGCATGATGTCAACTATCACTGCTACGGGGATGATATTCAGATCTATACATCGTTCTCTCTGGATCAGAATGAAGCCCTCCGTTCTGTACAGCACCTTGAAACTTTCATCGAGGACATACAAAATTGGATGAGCTCTAATTCACTCAAACTGAATGATAGTAAATCTGAGCTTATTTTGTTTGGTTCTAAATCACATCTGGCCAAGAAGTCGGATTTAGTGATCACTCCTTCTCAAAATTGTTGTAACCTTGGTGTTATGTTTAGTTCTTCCATGTCATTGTCTACCCATGTCTCTAGTATTTGTATTAAGTCATTGCGAGAAATTTAGGCTTTATTTGTAAATATTTAACTCGTTCAGCTACAGAGAAACTTGTTCATGCTCTTATTTCATCTCGTTAGATTTTTGTAATTCTTTGTTATATCAGCTCCCTAACACACAACTCGCCGGTCTCTGGAAACTGCTGCTTGTATCGTCACCTTTTCATCCTGTAGAACTCATATCACTCCCATACTTAAAATTCTCCACTGGCTCCCGATATGTGATCGTATTATTTTTAAGGTGTTGTTGATCATGTTGATGGTGTTTCATTTCTTGCATGGTTCTGCCCTTTACTACAATAGGAGCCTAATTTGTGAATATAGTTTCACTAGCTAAGCATTGTAATTGTAAACTTATTTGCCTGACAAGTACATGTATTTGAAATTTAATGCTTAAAAGTAAAATGAGGTTAATTACAAAAGCCTGTTATGATACAACCATGAAAAGTGATCCTGTGTCTGACAAATTCCTGCCCCCAAAATGCCAGCAGTATGGAGGTTGGTTATTTAAACACCTTTGACTCACATAGAGACCTCCATGAATAGCTATGACAAAGTAAAACAAATTTTTCATCAAGAACAGAAATACCATAGGATAAGATGCTGGTTCTTAAAAATTGTAATCCTCCCTCTCATTGAGCCAGTCAAGACAAACTGCTTCTGAACCTTAATTTGCCAAAATACCATTATAAACATGTATATTCCTAAAGACCAAGAAACCGTCCTGTCTCCATCCACTTTAACAGCCCTAATCACAGCGTCAAAGATGTTGAACTCACGGTGATTGAGGCTTGCAATGGTGATGACACAAGTTGCAGCTGTTGCACTGGTATGAGTGTCCATTGGAATTCAAACTCTCCCACGAAGGAAGTATTCTTGCTATAGACAGTGTCTACAGTTTCACTTCTTGACCCTGATGGACCTAAGTAATAAGCCTTTATGTACTTTATAACTTTGCTGTCAACTGAAAGGCTGTGTCCGAATTGGCTGCTATGGCTACGGCTGGCTCGCTGCTTCACCGTGCGTTGAAGTAAAGGACGCCCATAGCAACACCCCTAGCAACAGTCATAGCCATAGCTGTAGCTGTAACTGCCAATTTGGATACTGCCCGAAAGCCTTCAAGTCTGCAACTTAAACCTGACCTTAATCCTTTGAAAAATTGTGGATATAATAGATGTTAATCTTTTGCATCAGGGATAAAGAATATAACAGTGATGTGTATTTTTTATCAGTGGGTACTGCAATGATTTAATAGATAATAATTTTGCATCAGGGATAAAGGAAAAAAATGTTTTTACCCTTTCACCGAAGTGTGTTGAGCACTATTTACTGAGTACTTTCCCGAGTTCTGTGAAAAAAACCCACAGCCAAATCACATGGGTGGGATTTGAGCCCACCACCTTTGCAAATTGTTAGAGCAGAAGTCTTACCACTAGGTAAGAGCAGGGCTTACGCCAAGCATATTTCACAGGTTAACAGGGAATGTTTGCTTGTGCTCGTTCATACTCCACATAGGCATTCTTCGCTTACACAGCTAGCACAGATTTTTGGAGCTTGCACAGATTTTTGGAGCTTGCACAGTAAGCAGAGAATTGTACTCATAAGGGCAGAATTTGGCAGTATAAGCAGGTGGTAAGACATCTGCTCTAGCGATGCAAAGTTTGTGGGTTTGAATCCCATATGAGTGTTTTATCTGTGTTTATTTTTCACAGAACTCTGGAAAGTATACAGTGCTTAATACACATCAGTGTTTGGGTAAAAACAAATTATATTGTTGATATAGTCGACTTCTCATTAAGTAAGCCTATTGCAATGTTGTGGACTTCCAATGACTACTTTTTGACTGCCTAATTTAGCAGTCAGATGTCATCGCATTGCTATAAGCAGTTTTTTATTTATTTATTTATTTATTCACCATTGCCAACAGCGAAGAAATCGCCAATTACAGGAATGGTAGTAAAACATAGACATAAACAACATTGAAATACACAATAAACCATAAACTATGAATAAATGATATATATTAAAAATAGGTATACCAGTAATACTTTGCAGTAAAAATAATAATCAATAAAAATATAAAAATATTATATAACGAAGTAAAAGGCAGGACCGGCTAAAAAAATCTAATCTTAATAAACGATAAAAACAATAAACAATATTACAAGTAAAAAGCTAGTATTACAAGGAAGAAGAAGTGGTCACTGATAATTATATAACGAAGTAAAAGGCAGGACCGGCTATAAAAATCTAATCTTAATAAACGATAAAAACAATATACAATATTACAAGTAAAAGGCTAGTATTACAAGGAAGAAGAAGTGGTCATGAAGCCAGGGGCTACATGAAACAACCAAAGGTTACATGTATGATGGGGGTCAAGATCAACCTGAAATAGCAGATATTGCACGATAAATTTGTCCCCGGAAACTTCCAAGGCTGGCAACACCGAACACATCACATCTTCCATGGAGTCTGTTGTAGGTGGAAGAAATTCTGGAGACAAAGCCACGTTTGGTGACGTCAACACGACTCCGTGGAACATGCAGGACGTGCTGGTTGGCCAGCCTTTTCCGTCGCATAGGCACATGTAAACTGAAAGGGTTGGCATTGGTCAAATTGAAATGGCTGTGAAAATGTTTATACAGGAATAAACAGTCATTGACGGTTCGTCTATCAGACAGGGGAGAAAACTTATACATGTCACAAAGTTCAAGATAATCAGGAATATTACCGCTGTTATTGTTGAGAATCTTGTACATAAAGTTAAGAAATCGTCTTTGGACCCTTTCAATTCTAGCTTCAAGGTAAGGTGACACTGAATTAAATGTAACAGTAGAATATTCCAAATGGGGTCTGATTAGGGCACAGTACAAGGTGCGGAGTGCGTGTTCATCTTGATAGACCTGAAATTACGCCATACAAGACCGGACATACGATTTGCCTTCTTAATAATATCATTAACGTTAGGAATAAAACTTAGCCGGGAGTCTATTAAAATACCAAGATCTTTCTGCACAGTAACTCTGCTAAGAGTGTCATTGTTTATGTGATAGTCACATGTTACTGGCCGCCTCTTAAGAGTCAAGGTAAGTATGCTACATTTGCTGATGTTTAAAGACAGTCGCCAGTCTGTAGACCAAGACAAAAGCTTATTCAGATCATCCTGTAAAAATGAGGTATCAGCAGGAGAAACAATTTGGCGAAAAATTTTCAAGTCATCTGCAAACATTAAACAGCTGCTGCTTAACTGTTTCGGAATGTCGTTTATAAACAAAGTGAACAGAAGAGGGCCGAGAATGGAACCCTGTGGAACACCAGAGGGAGCTATATGCCATGATGAACACTGGCCTTCCACAACAACTCTGTGTTTCCTATTACTAAGATAGTCACTTAGTAGGAGCAGTAAATCCGGGTGAAGGTTATAAGATGAAAGTTTGTACAAGAGTAGATCATGAGAAACACGGTCGAAGGCCTTTGAGAAGTCTGTGTACACAATGTCCAACTGCTGTCCCCGGTCAACAGCACGGTATGCCTCCCGGAGTAATGCTGTGAGATTGGTGGAGCAATCTTTTCCGGGCACAAACCCATGCTGCTGCTCAGAGACGGCTGATTGGACATGCTGCATGATGTGTTCACACAGGATTTTCTCAAAGACTTTTGACACTTGAGGGAGTAAGGAGATGGGCCTGTAATTTTCAACATTCTGTTTTTTACCAGTTTTATGAATGGCAACTAAATTGGCAACCTTCCATTGACGGGGGTAGGTACCAGAACGTAGTGCCGTTCGAAACAGATGTGCCAGTGGACCACTAAAAATATCAGCATATGACCTTAATAAAGAGGCTGATAAATTATCCGGGCCACTGGCTTTAGAAGCATCAAGTTCAGAGAGTTTATGGAGAACTTCAGAGTCACTGATGTAAATGGCCTGCATAAGTGTCCAAGTTGTATGACTGAAGTGGTGGCTTATCTTATGGGAAGGGAAACTAAGTAAGAAATTGACTTACATTGATCTAGACAGCAAGTTTGAGAATAAACAATCTACAAAACACACACAATTAAACTATTTACAAAGTATCAGTGATACGCTGTGCTCGAGTCTGATTCCATAGTATAGCCAACACTGATCACAGGAAACCAAATTCTTTAGTTTCATTAGAGTACCTTTGTACCTTGTACCTTGTACCTATAGGCATTGTCCTCCATCCACTGCAGGATGTAGCCCTTTGTCAGAATCCTCCATGTTAATTGTCCTTTTCCTAGCCGTTCTGGTCCAGTTTTTTTCCTGTAATCTTCACTATGTCATCACTCCATCTTTTCTTTAGTCTGCCTCTGGATCTTCTCCCTACTCTGGGTCGCCATTCTGTGGTTTTCATTGTCTGTCATCCTTGCTACTTGTCCTGCCCATTTCCATTTCATTTTGTTGACATGTTTGTGACATCTGTCACTTTGTTTTGTCTCTGATTGTTTGGTGAGGTATCCGGTCTCTCAGTGTAATCCCTAGCCATTATTCTGTCCATTGCCCTCTGAGTTGTAGCCAATTTATTATATGTACTCAGTTATTGCCCATGTTTGGCATCCATAAGTTATTTTTGGAAGTACACATTGATCAAGCACCTTTTTCTTTAGCAATATTGGTAGATTTTTGTTGCGGAAGATTTCTCTGTATATCCTTCTGAAAACACCCCCATCCTGCCTTTATTCTGTTAAGCACTTCTTCACAGGTTGTGTCTTGCGTCATTAGAGACTGGCCAAGGTATTTGTACTCATCAACCTTTTTTATTGATTCATTTTCAATTTTGACAGTTTCATGGCAGAGATATTTGTCATAAATTTCGTCTTTCCTTTGTGCATTTTAAGCCCAGATGGTTTGTAACTTGATTGAGCTTATTTAATTGTTTTTCTAGACTTTCATTGGAGTTTGCGAATATGGCTACATCATTGGCTGCATATTGCGCCACAGCATCTTGTAAACCATTACATGGTGCTATGTAAAGGAGTAGGTCTCTCACTTCAGAAACGTTGCCCCAAACACCTTGCAGGAAAATACTGAACGTTGAAGCGCCTTGAGCGTCACTGAGTGACGGATATGTGCGCCCTGTAAATGTACATTATTATAATTATTATTATTATTATTATCATCAGCAAATTCACAAAATATTCTCAGTCGATGTTAATGTCTTCTTCCAACTCTGACTTTTTGAAGATTTCTTCAAGGGTGGCATTGAAAATTGGATCACCTTGTCGAACACCTGGATATTTTGATTTCTGATGAAATATATCTATCTAGGTGGATTTTAACTGTTGCATTTGTGTATATATCTTCAAGGATGTTGATGTAGGTTTCATTTATTCCGTTATTTTGCAATGCTTCAAACATTCTTTCTTTTCTGTTTTTCATTTTCTTTGTCTTTGTCTTCTTTTCTTTTTGACGAGTTTGCTTGTGACACAGATTTCAATCTTCTCATACTTGGATAGCTTAGCCCGACTCTTGAGAACCTTTCTTTTCTTATCCAGTGTAAGAATTTCTTGTTATCTGCTGTTGCAGCCTGTTCTTTGTCCTTCTTAGCTAGTTTAGTTGCTTCTTCTTTGATAATGCATTTGAATTTCACGCAGAACTCATCTATATCTATAACTTTATCATAAAGTACCTCAAAGCGGTTCTTGAGGTTCACTTGGAACTCTTCCTTGTTCTTGTATAGTGTCTTTTAGTACTTATCATCACGGGTTTGTTCTTTTGATTGATTTCAGTCAGGCTAGTTTCTTGCTGATAGATACATGTGTTCTCACTAGCCTATGGTCACTTCCGATGTCTACCTTGGTGGTAACTTTGCAGTTTTGTATGATACCTCTCTGGCTGGTTGAGAAGAAGTCGATTTGGTTTCTTGTAATGGCGTTTGGGCTTTCCAATAACCAGGTCTATTCTGTGTTTTTTTGATAAGCCTGTTGGCAATAATGAGTTTTTCTTGTATAGCAAACTCTATCAGCCTATTTCCTCTGTCATTCCTTATGTGTGTGCCAAATTGACCCATACATGGAAGTGATTCTTCTTGTTGCTTGATTGCAATTTTCGCATTACAATTTCTCATTACAATGTATATTCCGACTGACTGTTATCATTAGAGTACGTCAATGAAACTAGTCACCTTTTAATTTGTTTGACTGATAAACTAGATAACAAACACTAAACTGCTGAATGGATTGTTTTAAATATGCTCATATTGCAATTTTTTTATTTATTTTTTTATTATTATTATTATTTTTTTAAGGGGGGGTTATGTTTAGATAAATGGAAAAAATTTACCCTGACATTTAAACTTACTTGAGGCTTTGCCGCCAAATTCCATGGGGAAAGTTTGTTCAGATTAATTCATCTTTCAAGGTCTGAATTTGTATAGTGCACTGGTAAAACTACGAGGAAAAAGAAGTTTTATCATCTCCCGATCAACGTACCCTGGAAGTGGCAAATATGCTGGACATTGGCTAGGTGATAACTACAGTCTGTGGCAAGATATGGCTTACTCCATTGCAGGTGAAGCATATTTTCTTTGTTTTAAAGATCATCTTGAGCGAGATCACTAAAACTAATTTGACTCTTTATATTTGTTTACTTTGTGTTTAGTTATTATTCAGTAATAAATTGAAGTTTTCTGCCCTACAATTTTGTAAAACAATCCCTCCCCCCCTTTCCCATTTTTGATCCTTACACTAGTGTTGTAATTATTTCACCCCTGCGGCGCCCTCACATGGTGAAGTCCCATTACAGACCGGTGAAGACTGTTTATCATCGGCTCTACATGTATTTACCATTTGTCTTGTTTTAATTGTTCCTGAAATTTTCAAGTTGTTTTTCCAATAACATGTGTCAGTTTGTATTATGCCATCATACCTAACAAATGTTTTGTCTGTTCATTTTTACTTCTCATATATAAATTTTTTCTACAAAGACATATAAACCAAACTTTCTTTGTATTTTTATTTATGTCTACACCTAACACTTTGCTTTGTTTCAACAAAAAACTTTTAAACAAAAGTTTCTACCCAAGTGATGCTGCATGAGTTTTCACAATTCACTTTTTACAGTCAATATTTGTCGGATTGAAGATACAATTTTTTCCTGCTAGGTATTTTGTCATTCAGTTTGTTTGGTGTACCTCTTGTTGGAGCTGATATTTGTGGCTTTAATCTCAACACAACAGAGGAGTTGTGTCAGCGGTGGATGCAGCTTGGAGCTTTCTACCCATTTTCACGCAACCATAACACTTTGGGTGCTAAGGTATGTTTGTATTCATGAAGCAAATAATTGTAAACCTTGTATTGGATATTTTTAAATACCCAAGACAGTTTATCCATTCTGATTTATTGAGAGGAGATCACGTGTAGTAGAGACATAGTAATAAACATGTGTGTGTTGACATGCAAGCTTACTTGGGCGCTAATTTCCGCATAACACAATCAATATATTATATACTCAATGTAAAAAAATCTGGTAGCCAAATTGTTGAACGTTGCATGCAATTTGACCCTTCGTGAAACGGAGCCTTGAAGATTTACAAAACAGAAAAGTTTGACAGATTTTCATACATTATTACTCTGTTTAACAAAAAGGGCAACAATGTTAATGTAAATAAAAGAGTAGTGACCCGGTCTTAAACGATAGCTTAAAACACTGCAGGGAATTGGCTGTGCCATCAAGGATTCCGCCTTCGGCTCAGTCCCTGACTGTGCCGGTTTTAGACGGCCGTTTAAGACCTCGTTGTCACTCACAGCTGCTCCGGATAAATAAAAGAGTGCACCCTCAGTGTTTGGAAAGCGCAAGTGTAGTTCTTAGCTGAATCAATCTTCACATTTTGCTGTTCAATAAAAGAAATTGTAATACATGTGTTAGAGAAGACAATTCTATGTGGATGACAGACACTGGATGCTACATTTTAAAATTACAGTGCAATGTAATGTATGTTGAGTATATAATGTACTTATGCTATTATTTGTGTCAAAAAAACTCACCAATTCATCCAGTTTATTCTGAAGAGTAAAGGCTTTGTTTGCCATCTCCCGAAAAATGTCGTCAGTGGCTTGAAGGTGCTGTTGTAGGTGATGAAGAGGTAGTTCTTCCTCTATTTGCTTGAGTTCATCTTGCTTTTTGAGAATGTTGCTTTCATTTTGCTGGAACTCTGCAGTTACCTTCTGGTCAAAGTTGGTGGATGACTGATCACTTTCCTTCTCTGAGTGCTTAACTCGTAGCTTGAACAGTTTAAGGTCAAGCTTGTGGCATTGCTCCTCAAACATATCAAACAGTTTTTTGTAAATACCTAGTGATATGTGAAGAGTTGGGAGTACAACCTTCAAAAAGAAATTTAAAGATACATTTTCACTGCTTTTATATTGATGGACATGCATGTACAGTTTACAACATATACTCAGCATGGGGAGATATTGACCCCTTGCACACCACAAGCTCAAAACCTTCACTGAGCTGAGTTCGATGAGAGTCGATGAGAGTCATGCACAGCGTGTACATTTCAAAGATGGTGGCCAGTGCAAGGGGTCTAGTATCATTTAAACATGTTCATTTCTTACGTGATCAATCGCTATAGACCCAATGCACATGACGTCATCATCAAAACAAAATGTTGGTGGCGCCATTTTGGGGGTCAGATTATGACGACTGGCGGTCGCTACGCACATACAACTAATATGTGTTGTTAAAACATCGTCTGCTCGTGGCTTGAAAACAAAAATGTCGTATTTTTGTTAGTTTTCAACTGTCTTAACTAGCAACGGAGACCGAGTGTGATATTCACAGCATGGGAGAAGAGGATGAAAATTCACCAAATGGTGTTGGGTTGTCAGAAAACGTGAAAACCCTTACGTTGTCTGACAAACGGAGATACGTGGACAAGATACGTAATATTGAAACCTGTGATCCCTACCTGATCCCGGTATCGTGCTGTACACCATTGTTGAAATGTGAAAGACTACCGAAGATAGAGTTCCCAGATATATACATGTATCTGATAAATTTCCCCTCTTCATATACTGGGGAAGGTATGAAAGCCTACAAAAGCCTGGATGCATACAAATACTTTATTTCTGATAAAGTAAGCAACTTAGTTGTGTGGAACCAGCCGATGAAGCGCGATCGGACAACCAACGTTTTTGTGATTCTGTCTAAGGTTAGTCATACTCATACTGTACTAAATATGAGATTTTCGTTTTTCGATTAATCACTTTTATTTAAATTTTCCTTGAGGGAACTAATGTAGTGTCTAAACGCCACTTGTTAGCTGTGTACAGATTCTATGAGAAGTGGCAAACATTTTCACAATACTTTCAAACATCTGAATTTTTTTTTAATTAAAACAATAACATGTTACATGTATGTATGTTGAATGATGAGATAGTCCTACCCCTGGCCCCTATCATAAATGGTCAAGAACAGAAATATATAAGAAAACAACTCTGCATTGTTCTTTTTTTAATTCATATGGCACAACCTCTTTTCAAGACTGCCAGTGTCAGGAACGTTTTGTGCAAGCTACTTACATAGTACTAGCTAGGGTAGAATGTTCTTGACTGGCATATTTAACTGTAATTGTAGGCCCCCTACAATGATATTTTCTGACTCCTTTTTCACAACATTTCACTAATGTGCGTCTTGAACTAAAAGGTTGTACCATGTGTTAGCACAGTTTTGATCAGGGAGAGTTTGTAATTTCCCAGATTCTTCTGTTCCTGACCATTTATGGTGAGGGTATCAAAGTATATCAACAGCTGCTTTGAGCCAAACCCCATCATTATTTGGTCAACATGCAAACATACATGTAGACGAGCTTTATTTTGTGTTTCTATTAAAAAACCCAACATTGCTAATGCTAATGCTATTTACCCAGTCCTCATTACTATTTTTGCAATTCCATTTGTTATCAGGTAACCCATTCACAAAGACTCAATGACCTTCCTGTCTCTGTGTGGGTAGCTATTTGGGAAGATGGGGTTGTGATCACTGCACATTGCACTTGCATGGCAGGAGTAACAGAGCCATGTTCTCATGTAGCAGCAACTCTGTTTGCAGTGTCAAAAGGTGTGGAAATGTTAACAACCTCATGTACATCTAGACCGTGTGAGTGGCTGAATCCAGGGAGAAGTAGATGCAGTGGCAACTATGCTGAAGCGAGCAACATCAACTTCAGCAAACCCAAATGAAAATTGGATGCAACCACCCTCCCAACTTTGCAAGAGAGCGTATGTAAGTCTGTACCACAACCATCCAGTGAAGAAACAGACAACGGCTGAAAGGGACAGGTGTTGGGTCTGCAGTTTTGTCACTTGTGCCTGCCCATGCTGCAGATTTCATCCCAAAGGCTGTGCAGTTGAATTTTCCTGAGCCTCTGACAAAGCTGTACTCTGCAGACAACCTCAAGCTGTCATATCCTGAACTCATTGCCAAATGTGAAACTGTTTTTCAAACAATGACAATGGATGAGAACATGGTTAGTACATTTATGATCTGCTTCAATGGCTAGTATAAAGTTTGGTAAACATGAAATTCAGGTCATGGCATGTATGTGGCGCTTGTGCATAAAGGTTAATAATGTAATTTCTGCTGAAATGAACACATTAAATGTATTCTCTTTCATGTCACTCTCATTGGTTCACACAGGACATAATAAACATGCCATGACCTCATATGGGTTTCTATAAGTTTGCTCTGGACATTTCTTAAATCATATACTGAAGTTTGCGAGGCCTGAAGTGGAGTCATAGGGGGGGGGGATCAAAACAAATGTATTTCCCCCAATCCCAACACCCCCTCCAATCTGAAACAGTGCTCCATGTTTACTTTTATTTTGCTAGTCTGGGGAACAACTGAAGTATAAGCAGCTGCAGGCTAGTAAAACATACTATTTGAATTGCCTGGTGGGCTAGTGAAAAAAAAACTACCTATATGACTGGGATTCCCCTTGAAAATAATTGAAAAGAGGTTTAAAATAATATTAGAATGGGCTAGTATGTTAAGAACTTCATGTGAGCTAGTGAAATGTACAGTGAACTAGCCATGGGGGCAAGAAAGGAAAATATTTAAGAATAAGGCCTGGCCAAACCCCCATTTGTTGGAATTTTTCTATTTCGTTTTCAAGGATCCTGCACATTACAAATTTGTGTACATGTATATTCAAGATACTCTCTTTCATCCAAACTTTTCACAGGCAGGGGTTATTCAGTTTTAATATGAATGTAAAATGATGTAATCTACATACATGTACATTGTAGCGTAGGATCATTTACAAAAATTAATATAATCCTTTATACTCTCAGTGTACTGCAATCGAGGAGCAAACCCGTCATCAAACAAAGAGCAAGATCTGGCACATCTACAGAGCTGGTCGTATCACTGCGTCCAAGTTCAAGTCGGTAGTTTGTACGGACCCAGCCATGCCATCGGTTTACTTGATTAAATCAATCTGTTATCCAGCTGCATACAACTTCAGTACATCTGCCATTCAGTAAGTTTACAAGGTTTAAGGTTTGTTAAGTTATTTGAGTAAGGTTGACTGTTTTCAATTCTTCCTATGCTTGTTAATAGACAGAACTGAGCTCATTGCAGCCATCAGTTATGTAACTTTGGAAAAGGCAGTGGTTTACTACTCAACAGTTCAAACGGCATGTCTTGTTTTTGTTAGTCATTTGTTTGACATCTGACTTTAGGCCATTCGGCTTCTGTGATTATATTGAAATTCTTTCTTTTTTTCTGAAAGAAAGTTAAGCAGTGATCAAAACACAAATTAAGTTAAATAATAAAAGTTATTTTTTAAAGATTTGTTACTCTCTCTCTCTTGTCTCTGGCCGACACAGACAAGATAACAAATTTGTATTCAAATAACTAAATTTTAACAACAATTGATTTTTTCATTGTGAGAGTGAACTGTGATACTAAAGCTTATACAAATTTCCCAGTCTCAGACCTACAAAAGCTCAAAACTGAAGTTAAAAATCACTGAAGATACATGTATGATGTGATTTCTGCTTTCACTGTTGATTGATTGATGTGATTTGTTTTCTTCTTTCAGTTGGGGCTGCCAGCATGAAAAAGATGCAATCGATAGCTACCGAAAATATCAGTCATCAAGACATGATAGTCTCCATGTCAGAGATATTGGCTTATACATCCACCCTGATCTTCCCTTCCTAGGAGCAACCCCTGATGCAGCTGTATCCTGCAAATGCTGTGGAGATGGAATCCTAGAGGTGAAATGCCCATTTTGTGTGAAGGACTGTGATATCAGCGAGGGGGTCAAACGAAAAGACTTTCCTCTTGAAAGCAGAGAGGATAAAAAGCTCCATCTCAAGCACTATCATCCTTATTATTTTCAGGTTCAGACTCAATTGTTTGTATCTCGAAAAAAATATTGTGATTTTGTTCTATGGTCTAACACAAAACCTGATGCTCCACATATTGAAAGGATTTTTCCAAATGAGATGTTTCTTAAGGAGAATGTTGAAAAAGCAAAACAGTTTTTTAAAATGGGTGTTTTGCCAGAGTTACTTGGCAAGTGGCATACAACAGCCAACGTAGGAGAAGGGAATGTTAGTATGGAATGTAACCCACAAGCACATGAAAATGTTTGTTGTTTTTGTCAGGAGGCAAACACTGGCTATGGCACAATTGTTTGTCAGTCTAATGAATGCAGAGTAAAAGTATTTCATTTGAAATGCCTTGGACTAAAAGTGCCCCCCAAGACTAAGCAGTACTTATGCCCAAACTGTAAAAAGATTGAAAATGTACATAAACGTAAAGCAAAACTTAAGGAACAATGATCATTTTTATTACAGGTTAACCTAATACATGTTTCTTTAGTTGTTTGTTTATTTATTAATTTGTAAAAATATTTGTTTAGTTTGTTTAAGACCAAAGAACAAAAATCATAATCGGAGAGGGGGGGGGGGGCAAAACAGCTCACATCAGAGATCGCATTTGGTCTGGGATGTTGTTGTGGGATTTCTACACAACTACAAAGCAGGTCACTCAGTGTGTAAAAAGATATTGACCAAACTGACTAAAGAAGGACAGTGATTTCTACACAACTACAAAGCAGGTCACTCAGTGTGCAAAAAGATATTGACCAAACTGACTAAAGAAGGACAGTGATTTCTACACAACTACAAAGCAGGTCACTCAGTGTGTAAAAAGATACTGACCAAACTGACTAAAGAAGGACAGTGATTTCTACACAACTACAAAGCAGGTCACTCAGTGTGTAAAAAGATACTGACCAAACTGACTAAAGAAGGACAGTGATTTCTACACAACTACAAAGCAGGTCACTCAGTGTGTAAAAAGATACTGACCAAACTGACTAAAGAAGGACAGTGATTTCTACACAACTACAAAGCAGGTCACTCAGTGTGTAAAAAGATACTGACCAAACTGACTAAAGAAGGACAGTGATTTTTAGGAAAGTACATTATATTGAAAGAATGACATGTTCAAGACAAGTTATCTTCTTTTTTCCCTGAATACATGTTTAATGCAAACTACTGCTAACTCCCCCTCTGGAATTCACCTGCTTAGATATTCCTTCAAAAGTATAAATACTGGTATAAATTGTAAATAAATACATGTTGTATTAAATATAAACATTAATATATTTTTTTCTTCAATCTAAATGACACTTTCAATTTAATTGAAGGTTTCACAGTGTTTTTCTGTTTTTAAACATTTTGTCAATAAAAAATGTGGCTCGCTTTGCAATCGTTGGATTAAACCAAAAGTGTCTGGATGCAGCAAAATATTTATATATAAAATATGATGCAATACAACATAAGTTATAACATAAATAGATGTTTATATTTGTATACATAAATAGATTAATTATAATTATATAATGCACATATAATTTATGAATAATTTATTTAATAATAAAAATTACTCTTTCTCAAAAACATTTCAGTATTCGTATTTCATATTTTATGATTAAATGTTTTCTCCTTAGCAAATTTCTCAATTGTCCAGAAGAGTACCAAGAGGAAATAAGTAGAAACAAATTACATAACGGGGTAATATATATAAATAAAAATAATAATAAATACTAAAAAAGAAAGAAATCATATATATATTTTTTAATATCATATAATTTTTACCATAACATAGGGTGTCACGGCCGAGTGGTTTAGAGCATCGTATTCAAGTTCTGGTGGTTGAGTCAGCGGGGTGTGGGTTCGAATCCCGGAGATTGATCAAAGCACAGGCTACATGCACAATCTTATCAAATGTTGTCATGTTTGTCTTACCATCCTTCTTTGTTACCTTAGAGATTTTATACTTGATACTTTTGCCTGACCAATCCTATCACTCTTTCAACATGTATTCGCACTGAAGCAAGCTTTCTAGTGGTCTCTGCTTCTTCCTTACTTAGTTGATTCTTGCCTTTAGTGAATGCAGGTATTTTTAGTGTAGCACCATGTAAACCTACTGAGCCATGAATATCAAAACCTCGGTCTGCCAATACTACATCTCCTGGTTGCAAATTGTACAAGAATCCACTATTTTCAGTGAGGTGTTTATCACTTACTTGACCCCCCCCCCATCCCTTTGAAGTGTAAATGATAACTCCTTGAGGTGCAATTCCAATCAAATATTTCAACGTGTTTCTCGCCTTGTAGTTGGAATATGTTTGTGACTTTGCCCTGTGATCACTTGATCACTCCATGATGACTTCAAAGCAGTCAATTATAACTGCACACTTTGGGTATACAGCCCTGAAAATCATTGGGAGAGTTTTCCGCAGCTCTTCTCTTTCAGGCCAAAAGACAGCCATAGGAACCAACCTTGCACAAAGCACATCAACTACACGGTTAACTGTTCTTGAAACTGTACAACAGTTAACATCAAATCTATAGGCTAAATCTTTATTACTGAGATTAAGGCGAAGATACATGAGTGTCATCAGTAGCTGCTGGAACTTTGAAAGATTTGCTTTATGATGACCATTCAAAAATGGTGAAATTTTGTGCAGGACAGTCTGCAAGAGTTTTGCCGTTGGTTGACCTGTGTAAAATTTGATTTTTTCGTCATCTTTGAAGCTGTCTTCTGACATTGACAATTTTTGAACAGTTTCTCTTAGGTCATGGTTTGACTCCAACAGTCTCCTACACTCTGACTCCACAGAGACTGGATCTGCTTTGATCTCTGATGGTGAAGAATGTGTTGATATGGTTGAATCTTTGTGTGCAGAGTGAAACGAGGAAGGTGGCTGTCCTTGCAGATTCAGTAAGGTTTCTGCTGCTTCCTCTTTCAATACTTGCTCCCTCTTACTTTTCTCTAGTGCTTCAGCTTGGAAATCTATAAGTGCCTTTGCTGCTGTTTCTTTCGAAACATTCTCTCTTCTGCGGAGTTTGAGTGCTTGACGTCTTTCACACGTTTCCAGAGCAGTTTTCCTACGTTTCTTGTCAGGTGATGAAGTGTGATTAAAAACAGATGGTACAAAATCTGGTGACAGTGGATTATTGCTCTGTTTTCCTGCACAAACAAGGAACAAATTACAACATTTAAGTGCTTTTTATGTTGCCCATAGCTAGAGCTCACAGCTATATGGGTGGGGGGTGTGGGGGGGGGGACACAATTAGTTGGTACACAATTAGTTGGTAATGAAATCAAAGTCATCTGGTGGTCATAGATCATTCTTACTGTAGACATCTTATTAGATTGTATCCATTTAATTATTGATAATTACCAGTTTTATGATGTGTACATTCTTACATGTATGTTCCCGCCAAAACCAACTTTCACGCTCAGTATTAAGGGAAAAGGCAAACCAGAGCATTAGTAGGCCCCTATGCCTTACATAATTTGTTTGTAAGAAAGTAGCAGGGGGGAGGATGTGTACTCTCAATGGCAAAGACCCCCAAAGTGTATGAATCCAATTGAAAACTTATCATCTATTCAACAATTTTACACAGAATTTCTTGCAAACCCCCATTTTTCAACTTTTTAGACACCACCCCATTAACATGTGGGCATGGAAGGCCAAGATTTAAGGCGCTATGCAGCATGCTTTATTTCTTTTCTAAAAATAAATCATGAAATACAAAGACACCCGTGTGACCTACCTAAAATAAATGTTGTGACGGCAACCGATATTTGATTCGACATGTTTTAAGGTACAAGAATTAAAAAAAATCACCATAAACTTAATATAATTACTTACAGCTTCAGCCCCAACAAAAAGACCCCAAAACGGCTAATCCATTACTATACTAGTCATGCTAGTACTAGTACTAGTCTATTTCAGTACTAATATAGTAGCACAGCCCCTAAATTTATTTTAAGATTCTAAGGCTTGTCGAGCAAGCAACACTGAATAATCGTATGGTTACAGTGATCTATGATTACGATGAGGTTATGCAATGGTTAAAAAAGTGTCAGAAATGAACTGTCCCATCTAGACTTTGGCTTACACTTGGTCACTGGCTTACCTGCAATAAAATGCGCACTGCAGAGCCGACTCCAATCTCGTGGCACCCAACCTACATGTAGGTGACGTTTTACTGTGTTAATCCACTTTTGCCGACGATCCCCATCAGATGGAAACCGGTAGAATGAAACGGACGACCCCGCTGTTTTCCTGTTTTTGCATCCTGCAACTACACAAGTATGCACCATTTTGTACAAATCCAGGCGTGCATGACTACCGCGAACAAGGCCAAGAGTCACCAGAAAGGTTTAAAACAAAAAAGTGGACTGAACATACACTGTTCGTCTCACATAAGTCGCGGCGCAGCTTAGCGTGTGTGCAAAGTGTGTTGTAATTTGACACCCAAAATGGCGTACGGTACAAATTTTTTTAACTATGTGACGTCATTGCAATGGGTCTATATCAGTCATGGGGTTTGCTTTTATACTGTGAGATATGTTCTTGGACCTGGATTTCCTGGACCCATCAGCCAAGTATGCTTCATAGTCGAGAAGTATTGATGTAAGCGTACTTGGCGGGGATGGTTGCCTTTCATCGATGGTTTGTTTCATCAAATCTTTAGGGGTCTGGCAGTAGAGACAGCAGTACCTGGCTGTGTATTTATAATAACACAAAGTAATGTGTATTGGAATGTGTTTCACATAAGTAGCTTAACTTAAAATGTAATTAACTTTAAGAAGTTATACATGTAAGTAGCATTAAAATTTTACCATTGCAGCTGCAGATGCCATACATCTTGGTTAACAGCTCGTACTTTCCAAAGAAAAACGGGCTGAAGGATTTGCCTCTTAAAAAACAATAACAAATGTACGGGACTGAAAAATGTTTATGATTCATTAGGGTAGAATAGTGGCTAGTAACTTTTTAGTTATCATATAAACGGGTGTGGAATAAACAAAAAAATTAAAATAAAAATACAATAGTGCTTCTGCGTCCCATACCCAAACGGGTCGAAGGCTGAGTTGGATAGGGATGCAGATGCGCTATATTTTTGCATATTCAACCAGCGTGAGGTGATAATAAGTTTAACTTCAAGTAATCTTTACGTGACTTCAGCTGAGAATAATAACACAATACCTGCAAAGTTAGAACAGCTCAATATGCAGGGTGTAATATTTATTGTGCAATAATCGTTTAATATAACACTCATGTTGCCATGGATCAACCAATCAGAATCAAGGTTTCAAGTGTGCTTGAAGATAAGTAAATACTTTTTAAAGCAATATAATGGAATACCTCCAGGTCTGGTTAGCCAAATCAAACACTTGCTCCATTACTGGTGACGCAAAGAATCCTTTGCTTCAAAACAAAGGAAAACCACAGTGTTTGTAGTGAGTTAGGATGTTCTGTGTTGACTATTTGGAATGACATTTTGAAGCTTTGGCCACCCTTATCACCATTTATTTTAATCCAGATTTCGTCCTGTGGAATCACTCCATTGTGCCATGTTAAAGAATCATTCCTGAAAAGAGAGAAAAAAACATGATGTAGGGTTGTCAAAAGTATGCTGTGTAAAAGATGATGAAAGTGTTTGTGAAATATGTAGTATGTTGCTGTTTGTACAGTGAATAGTATGTATGTAATAAGATGCTTTAACTTACAAGTCATGTCTATCTAGATAGTCAAGTATCAATGAGCTTATGTTGGTCACAGTTACACAAGGAACCTCGCTTGTCTCCACACCATTGTAGCCATTTGCACCATTTGAATTGAACACCAAGGGAACAAGTTTGCCAGTCAATGTGTTCTTGAGCAGAGAATTTTCTCATTTACGCATCTGCCTTTCAGATGAAAAAGAAATCCCAGCTGTTGCAAAGTATCTGAGAAATAAAACAAAAATAAGCTGAAGTAAGTACATATTGATTGCAGAAATGAGCATACTTTGCATATCGAGTGTTCAAAGACGCAACTATTAACTAACCTGTGAATCTTTCTGAGCTGCTCCCAGGCTAACTGGCAATCCCTCATCATAGCAATTGATGAGTCTGTATCAATTGAGTCAGGATGGGTCTTAGAGGCACCCTTTTTAAAACTTTCTGAACAAAAGCAGGCTGTAAATTTGTAAATAGAAGAAAATTCATGGACAATCCTTGTTCGTCAAATTGATTACATTGTATTAAAATAAGAGTTATACAACTTTTTTGTGCAGTTCTCGGTGTTAAAGGAAAGGAAAAACTTTTTTTTGAAATATCACGCAAACAAAAAAGAGTTGCAAAGGGCAAATTCAAGGTGGACAATATGTACATAATAAGGAAATAAGAAAGAGTTTGTTCACTCTCTCATTGTTTTAATTCGGGCTGCCTTTCCATTGGCACTTAACTTGAGCCACATCCACTTGTCACTGACATCTTCAATTAAAGATGGGATTGGTTTGCCCCTTTCATGTTGTGCTGCAACCTCTTTGAGTACTCTTGCTGGCATAGACATTTTTCTTGCACTTGAGCTGTTTTCGGTTTTAGTACAATTTTCGCAATGACATTCATGGGCATGCTTTTTTACGTGACTAGGGCATGCATGGGAGGCCATTTGTGTGAACTTGCCTAAAGTTCCACATTGTGTACAAACTGTTGTTAGGGTGGTCAGCTGAAACTTTAACACTTGGGAGATGGCCTGATGCCACTTTACCCAATGTTTGTTTGGCAAACAGGGCATGGCACCTCAGTGCTTGCTCTGAAGTGAAATCACTGTGACAAACACTGAGAACAAAAGTTATGTTCGTAGGGTGTCTGAACAGAAGGTGATCCTAGTATGCGCTGGCAAATTGTACACATGAAGATGGTGTCCTCCTCGTGATCTTTGCCTAGTATGTCCAGTTTATATGAAACGTTGTATGGGCTATCGCAAGGTGCAATATTGAAGGGGTGTTCTGCTGTTTCATATTCCATAGGTGGGCGAGCACTATCCTCAACTGTGCTCACATTTGGCAAACCCTTTCCACTTCTTTTTAGTTTCTTTTATACAGCTCACAAGTGTTCCATTTTCCTGTACGCATGTGTTTCTGCCATTCAGGGACTTCAGTAGACTTAAAGTTTTCCCTTATTTGATACTTAATGTGTTTTAGAACACATCGCCAGCACACTACTAAAAAGGGTATTCTTGAAATAAGAAAAACATCTTATTTTGAGAAAATATTTCTTGTGTCACTCCCTAAAAAAAGTTTCAAGGGAGTGACACAAGAAATATTTTCTCAAAATAAGATGTTTTTCTTATTTCAGGAATACCATTTTTAGCAGTGCACAATTTAACGGGGTGACGACTGACCTCATCAAGCCATATGTTAATTTTCAACACAGATTCAAGCTCTTTTCTGTACTCAATACAATCAACAGCTTTGTAATCCCAACTACTGTTTGTTACAAATCTACTTGAGCTCACGTTAGTAAATCGCCCACAGGCTCAACACAGTTTTTGCAAAGCCTTGTGATGAAATTGCAGTGTCATTTATCTAGCTGTTTTGTACCATGTTGAGTCAATAAATAAAACCACTTAACTGTGAAAGAGAGTCTTCATTACTGTCAATTATTGTGTGTTTACAACCAGAATTTAGGTGACACGACAACAACGTAGACGAACTAAAGCCATCAGTTACAGAGTGTATAACACAGTGTACATGTACATGTACATTAACGTGCTTAGACTGTGCTGTGTTTTTGTGTGTATGGAATTTGTAACTGGCGCCAAATCAATAAAACACGTCCAGACACCACACACGCATTGTGTGTACGTCTGTCCCGTGTAAACACGTACATTGTATGTTGGATCGATGCCCAGTTGCGCAACGTCAGCTGAAACTTATCTTTTTCAATCGGCTTTAAAAAAAAATTACCGCTTGCGCTGTACCTTATGATTTCATTTAGTATTTAGTTGAAGTATAACGTGTTCAAGAAACTAGCGTCACAATTTCAGGAAAAAAAAAAATTATATTTTTTTATTTTATTGGACTGCGCGCATGATTTTTGAAAACTCTGTATTTGGAAAAAAGTATACATGTCGACACAATAAACCTTTAACAAATAAATACATGTAAACAATGATCATTTTGGAAAACCACGAAGTAGTAAATCAATACACAGTACATGAAAACTGCAAAAATACTGTAATGTGCAGTTTAATTCTACCCTAAATTGCAATTTAAGTTAAGGTTGTCAATGTTGCCACACGGTGTTTCACAGCGCGGGGGAAGTCATTACTACAAAGCGGTCGAATTAATAATTGGAGTATACGTTTGTTCATGTGAAAATCTTTTATATTACAGTGTCAATGCGCGCAGGACGGCCGTGCACTCTGTTGTTGCCTTATTTGTATGTTTCATCTAACTCAATGTGATACTTTTGTATTGAAAATTATATATTTTGTTATTGTATTATTAAAACTAACCTGGTATGATCAATTACAGAATCAGGACCCTACAGCATTTAGTGATGATATGCAGTCATCTACAAGACAGGCATTACACCTACGATATGCTCTTCTGCCTTACATTTACACAATGTTCCATTTAGCACATGTCAAAGGGAGCACAGTTGCAAGGCCTTTGTTTTTTGAGTAAGTATTACCGGTAGTCTTTTTAGGTTTACATGTATTTGAAAATGTTTTTCTTTCTCATCAGCAGTAGTATTGTATGAAACATATAAAGGAACACAATGCTCCGTCTGGTTAGAAAAAGAAAAGAAGCTTTTCCCCTGTAATTCCCCTGTAATTCCAGAGTACTGCATAGAATGATCATAGTTTATTAGCAGCAAACCAAGCGTAGTTTATTTGTTTACTTCTATTGTTCTCATAGTATTCAATGAAGTTTTACAAAACCACTTCAAGCTGGTGGACTTGTTATCATGAACATTCTCTTAGTACACAGACTTGGACAGGTTGTAAACAAGTGTTTGTTTGGTCTGTTTGCATTGTTGGTTGACTTGGCAATTCTTTTGGAATAGTTTGTGGAACAGTTGCAAAATGGTTTGAGGCATAAACGGTTCAACAGCATTTGCCAAACAGTTGGGAGGATCGTTTGTGTAACACTTCAATGCCCTCAGCTTATCTGGTCCTCTGGAATGTCTGAAGTGCAAGGAGTCAGAACAAAGTGTCTATAATCGGATTACTTTCCATTTAATTGGGACTTATAGCTCAACTTAAAAGAGCTGTCTAAAATAACAAGTTTAAAAACTAAAACACTCATGCCTTTTACACTTGTTTTCCGTTTGGTTAATTTCCAAAGTGCTTGCAAAATGTTGTTACATATTTTACTTTTAACTATAAAAAATTACCAAGTATTACCTGAGATCAGAACTTATATTGCTGCAATCAACCCCAGTGCCACCGCCAATAATGTCCTCAATACGAGCAATGGAGACCGCTCAGGATAATCAATGTTGGTGCTATCCCATCCAGTGACGCTGTATCTGTTGACTTGTTGTAATTTGAAAAGAGTATTTGTGATAATACAATTCCAAATATCATATCTGTGCTGGACTATTTCCACTTTTGTTATGTTAACTGGGAAGTGGTGGGGATATAGTTCAACCGAAAGAGTATGACCTTTTATGACTATGTTGGTCGGTGGTGAACAGGTTTTTTCGAGATCAATGATATTTTTGCAGATCCTTTTGGTAGCAAAAACTAGTTTTGGGAAGTCTTGTTCGCTTCCTCTTCAGTTGCATGTAGGTCGATTCAGAGAATCGGGTAAATCTCTTTGGACAAATTTTTAAGAAAAGATGGGTGTGTGGGTTTGCAATGAATTTGAGGCCAAAATTTGTTAATTGCCTGCGATATATCCTTGTGGAATAATGCCGGGTTGTAGGTTGTCGTGAAGACGAGAGGTGTTTTGGGGTTTTGTTTTGCTTCCGGTTTATTGTGAATCATGTTTGCCCGTTCATGATGTGATACTTTTAGTATCTGTGTGTTCACTTCATCATGGGTGTAGCCTCTTGCTATGAGTCTGAATTTGAACAACTCGACCTTTTTGTTGAAATCCTCTTTGTTGTTTGTGTTTCTTGCAAAACGGAGGGTCTCCCCGCATATGAATGCATTGAACACGTGTGGGGGATGGGATGAGGATTTGTGTAGATACTGGTAGGTTTCTGTGGGTTTGGTAAAGACTTTTGTGTCTAGAATACCTGTTTCCTGAAACCTAGCGCCTTTGAATATGGTAAGGTAAAGATAGTTGATTGAGCGTTTTGAGGCCTCAAAAGTGAATTTGAGGGTGGGGTGCATTTGATTCATGGTTGTTACCAGTCTTTTGAATTCTTTAATATTGCTGCCGTAGATAATGAGAATGTCATCTCTATAGCGCCACCAAGTGAGAATGTGTTCAGCTTGTTGGAGGATTCGATTTTCGAGATCATGGAGGGTTATGTCACAGATTTCTGGACTGGCTTTGGAGCCCATGGCACATCCAACTTTCTGTAGGAAAAAAATATTTCCAAATTGGAAGCAGTTTCTTCCAATTATGAGTTTTAGAAGAGTTCCGATGTGAGAGGAGTGTGGTTTGGTATATTTGTGGTTGTTTTGGTTGAGTGCATCGCATATACAATTGATTGCCTCTGTTTGGCGGACATTTGTGTACATTGAAACTACATCAATGCTAGTAATAAGTGAGAATTCATAAATGTCTGTATTGAGTTTTTGTAAGTGTCCAAACTTTACAGAGAAAAGAGTTTTGTGGGCTAAAACAATATATTTAAAAGATATTTCATTTTGTATGTGCAATGCTAGATTCCCTGATGATTCAAAGCTTTATGATGTGGACAGACAATTCATGCTAGGCCCAGCTGTTGTTATCACTCCAGTCTTAGAACAAGGAGCTACTGCAGTGAATGGAACATTTCCCAAAGGAAGATGGTACAATCTTGTCAACGTAAGTTGGTTTATGCTGGAACAAAAACTCCTTTCTGTTACAAATGTTGTGGTTCACTTCATGGATTCCTTTACCTGTTAAACGTATTTTTGCTTTAGGCTTCCACAATAGACTGTTATACCACACAAAGGGCACTTTCCGAGACCAGCTCGTCCTCTTTTTCTCTAGCGTTCGTTGTGGTAAGCTTCTCCCTTCAACTGATTGTATTGCCCTGATACAAGCAGTGTCGTTTATTTTCTTCTGCACTTTTATAATTCCACACATTGTTGGCTTTTTGTTTGGCTTTTCCTGATAGGTTCCAATTATTTTTTTTTTTACATAATACTGTACAGTGAGTGAACAGGTGAACTCAGACAAAGCAAGCATGGGTGTACTCCTAGAAATGTTGATCCTTGCTGTTCATGCCGATAATTCAAATAAGCCCCGTCCACTTCAAGATCTGCATGAGCTATGTCCGCGTTGTAGACATTGCAATAGAAAAATTCCTTGCAGATTGGGGATTCTGGGTGTTGCCTTGAGGGTCTCTGGCCTGTTATAAATTTGGGGGTCAAAAGATTTTGAGAGCACAAAATGATTCTGAGAACATAAAATGATGTCAAACACACAAAATGATTTTGAGTGCACAAAATAATTAATTTTTAGTCCGCAAAATGTGTTTTAGCTCGAAAAGTACCCTTTTTTTCCGAGTGTACAAAATAAATTATTTTGAGTGTTCAAAATGATTTTGAGTGCACAAAATAACTTATTTAGAGTTCACCATGATTTTAAGTACACAAAATGAAGAACTTGAATTCCTGTTTCATTAATTTTTTAAAAACATGTTTCTCTTTAAGGGCTCCGCATTAGGAACAGTAAATCAAAGTGGACACAATACTTGTGAACAAGTGACGATGACTAGAGCAGGCTGGTCAAAACGTTGAGACCAATTAAGAACTCACTTCGCGGCAGTGAAGTTAATAAGTCCTTTCAATTCACTAAGCGAAAGTAGTAGTCCCTGCCAATTTCCTACCTTCTGCCCAGGTAGTAGCTAATAAGCTGGTCTCCCGATGTAATCTCCCAAATTCCAAAATCTACTCCACGACAGTAGAATAAATAGCAAGACCTAGTTCCCTGAACAAATATACAAAGCTAGTAGATATACACATGGTGTACCACAATCCGAATATATATTGTAATAGTGTTAAAGAAAAGAAAGGTGGAATTTTTTCTTTTGTTTAGAAAAATCGTTTGAAAGTTTTCAAACTGCCATAAACAGACCCAAATAATGAGCCTTTAAAACAGATTAAGTATAAGTTTACAAATTTCAGTTGTAACTGGCATATAATTATGCTAAAAAGGGCATGCGTTCACTAACGATGAAAATGCAACTTCATAAAAGATGGCGACATAAACAAAGATAGAAGACCACACAAGAGGGTGCTATAACAACTAATGGTGCTAAGGTTTTTGTAAAAAAAAATTGCAATTGCATTGGTAAGAGGTGGGATTAGGACTTGATGAAGCTTTACCTGAAATTTACCATTTGAACATTGAATTTTTACTGAAAAACTTGAATAATAAGTTCTTTTCCTAGGAATAAACTACAGTCGACTCTCGTTATTACGAGGTCTGCCGGACTGGCCGTTTTCCTTGTATTATCCGAACCTTGTCTTAAACGCAGTGCACTATTTAGACGTACATGTACTGTACATGTATACACACGTCGTCATAGTGCATGCATTACACACGTGTCTAGGCTAGAACAGAGCGGTTTGCTTCCTAGTTATACAGTTCTTACGAGCATCCTGTACACAAAAATATCACTGATAAATGCATTTTTGTTGACTATGATCATAGAAATTGAATATTTTGCATAACTCAAGATAAAATCAAAGCAAAGTGATGTCAAACTTGCCGTTCATGTGTCAAACTTGCCGTTCATGTGACCATGATGTGACAGATTCGTAACTGCGTAGCGCCTATGCTAAACGTTAGGTTGTTTTCGCTGGTAGCCATCAGCGTGTAAGCGAAGTAGCATTTTAAGCATAGGTTACCAGCGAAATGTTTCTGGTTTTTGGATCGGACAGAACCGTATAGCCGGTCCAATCCGATAAATAGTTTGGCAACAAAAATGATTTTCCGAACCTTGACTGAATGCAACAAAAAAAATTTAAGATCTCGCTACAAAAGTATGAAAAACAATTCATTTTGTCATCACGGGGCCGCAAAAATACCTCGTATATCCGTGTTCTCGTTATGACCGTGCCCGTATCTTCCGTTTTTTTAAGACATAGAAACACGCATGGGACATTTCGGGAACGGTGAAATACCTCGTATAAACTGGCGTCTTGTATCATCCGAGCTCGTATTAATGAGAGTCGACTGTATTAATAAAATCTACCTTGTTATAAGAAAGTTTTTTTTATGAAGGGCTTGTAAACTGAGCTTAATCAAATAATTATGTTTCTAAACATAAGATTTGTTTTCACTTTGTTTTATTTGCTTTGTACACGGGTAAAAATGCGCCACCAATGATGTCCTGGTCTTGTCACACAATTTTTTAGACCGACAAACACATCTATAGTAACCCACAGGTATATAAGTGAACAAAGTCTGATCAGATGTACACTTTTCAAGATATGGTTGTCTCAAGATTGATTAATTTAGTATTCATGTCATAAGAAGTAAATTAATAATGTTTGATTTTACCAATACATGTATGTGTGTAAAGCACTGTATACATGTACTCAGTACTTTCCCAAGTCCTGCGAAAACAAATCTATAGGCATACTACTCGTGTATGGGTTTCCAACCTATGACCGTTGCCATTCTAGAGCAGGTGTCTTACCACTAGACCACTGAGATTCCCTGGTTGCTAGAGGCAGTTTGAACCCTATTTTTCAGCAGTAGGTATATGTACCACAACAATTATTTAGATGTTAAATTTGCATCGGGAATAAAAAATATTATTTGATTTTACCCATACACAGATGTGTGTAAGGCACTGTATACTCAGTACTTTCCCAAGTCCTGTGGAAAATAAATCCATAGGCATATTACTCGGGTGGGGTTTGAACCCAAGACCTTTGCCATTCCAGAGCAGATGTCTTACCTCAAGACCACTGAAATTGCCTGGCAGCTACAGGCAGTTTGAATCAATCAAATTTAGCAGCAGTAGGTATATGTACCACAACAATTATTTAGATGTTAAATTTGCATCGGGAATAAAAAATATTATTTGATTTTACCCATACACAGATGTGTGTAAGGCACTGTATACTCAGTACTTTCCCAAGTCCTGTGGAAAATAAATCCATAGGCATATTACTCGGGTGGGGTTTGAACCCAAGACCTTTGCCATTCCAGAGCAGATGTCTTACCTCAAGACCACTGAAATTGCCTGGCAGCTACAGGCAGTTTGAATCAATCAAATTTAGCAGCGGGTACCACAACAATAGATAGAAAGTAAACACACATCGGTATATGGGTAAAATCAAATTCCAAAAATCAAAACTCAAACTGCAAATTTTACCATCTATTAAATTTCATAATGTTAAGCTAGTTTTATTTTACAATAACTAAATTTTCTCGTCAGTAATTTTGAGCTTTGCTTTTACATATTTCATTGTCTTTTTTACTCTTTTATGAGTGGCTATCATCTCTGTGACTGATGTTTTTTAACTGTTTCAAGTACCTGCAATACTTGTTTCACTTCATTTGACTGAGGAATATCATGGTTTTGGAGTGTTTTTTCCCTATGTGTAATTGTAATGTCACACTTTCTCGGACTAGGAGTCTTCAAAATTTGGATACAAACCTCCCACCACATACACATAAGCAATGGTAATACCTCATTATTTTTTTGTGAACACACTAAATGTACATTCAATCTGCAACAAAACAACTGATCTTCTTGAGCTCATAACCAAGAAAGACATTGATTTATTAGCGATTACTGAAACATGGCTGAAGGAGTGAGATACTAGGACAGTCTCAGGCCTAACTGCTACTGGCTACAGTTTTATCCACAACTCACAATTAGGGGCGATGCTGGCCTTCTTTGACCCAACAACCACTGAGATTTTCTTCTTCGAGTACATTGTATTTGGTATTCAATGTACCTCCGCTTGTTTTCTGCTGATAGTTGTCAGAGTTTTCTAGTCTCCTCCAGGAATTAGTAACTTATCCTTCAAGACTCCTTATGCTAGGAGAGTGTAACACTCACTACCATCAATCAGAAGCTCCAGACACCATTGTGTTCAGGCACTTCCTTGATTCACCCACTCTCATGGACATGTACTTGACTTGGCGATAACTCCATAACTTTATCAGACTTGGCAATGACTTCTTCAGAACTGTTGACATTTTTGACCCAACGATGTCTGATCATTCACTGGTTACCTGCTCTTTTGATGTCGGTAAGCTGCAAAGGTTTCATTCCAACATCGTTTACCAAAAAATTAAAAAGATCAATGCTATCAGCAGTAAATTCAGAGCTCTTCCCTAATGGATCTAGCCAAAGCTAAGCACCCACCCAGATGTGCTTATTAACACCTTTGAAACAGTTATGAAGCTTCTACTTGAGAAACATGCACCACAGAAAACAAAGACTGTTACACACCGCCCAAACACACCTAGGTTTCCCGAATACTATTTGTGCTGAGAAACTCAAGCACAAGAAATGGAACGTTGCTGGAATTCAACTCTATTTGTGATTGACCCTGAACTTTACAAAGACCAATGTAACACAGTGGAGATAAGTGATAACACCAAAACCCAGTATTACCGGTATTTGATATCTAGCAGCATGGGTGACACAGGTCCTATTTTCAGTCCAAAACCTCATCTACCTCACATTACACATAACTCAACAACTGAACTTTCTAATCACTTTTGCAAGTTCTACCGAGGCAAGATTTTCTGCATTCAGCAAAACCTCCATCAGATTAGTGAGCAAGACTGTTTCAATCTCGTTACTAAAGTAATACTTCCTAATGGATGCAAACTCTCACTTACATCAATATCTCACATACAAGTAACTAAGATGAATCACAAATCTACGTCGAAATCTTGTCAGTTAGATCCAGTTCCAACTAGACTGCTGAAAGCATTAGTGCTGAATTTGCACCTATTATCACTTCAATTGTAAACTCCTCTCTGACTTACGGTGTCTTTCCATATGCTCTGACATCTGCCATATTGACACAATACCAAAGACTAGGAACCTAAAAGGCGCTGAGATTAAAGGAGTTAAATAACTACAGACCTGTTACATTCCTGTCATTTTGTTTCAAGTTTGTTTAGAAAGTTGGTGCTGACCAACTTACTCGGCATATATATGTCGCTACGAGCCTTTCCAGTCAGCCTACAAAAGACTGCATGATCAAACTGAAACAGCACTTGTTTGCATACACGATGACATTTTACAGGACACAGACCAGGGTAGGATGACTATTCTTGTGCTGCTAGACCTTAGTGAGACATTTGATACCCTTGATCATAGCATCCTACTTAACAGGCTGAAATCACATGTGGGTGTATCACAAACACCAAACACTTAGTTTTCATTGTACCTTGCTGAGCAACACCAGACTGATCATCAACAGCTCTCACCACACTGAACATCCAAAACATTAGGATGTGATATTATATTCACTGCAGTATGGGGTCCTGCAGGGGAATGTTATTGGACCCATACATTCCAACATCTACATTTGTCCCTCTGGGAGATGTCATCCGTAACTGTCAGTTGAATAGCAACAAGACTGAAGTCATCATCTTTGTTTCACCTCCCTCAATAAAGAAAGTCCCATCTTTGTGTGTTTTGTCACCTTAAATCTGCACTTTTCAAAGATTTATTTATAGGAATAAATGTGTGATCAAGCTGAAACTTTGCATGACGTGTTCAAGCTGAGACGTTTAATATCCAAAATTTGAGGTACTGTTCTAATGACGTCATCAAATGTCACGTGACTTCCTAGAGGTGTAGTTTTGAAAGGAACAGCTCTGTGTTTTGTTCGCAAACGAGTACACAGCTCTAGTTCTTTGATTATATTTGTCCACTCTTTTTATTATGCTGCCTTTTTTTACTTAGTTCAAGTGGCTGGGGGGGGGGTTCTGTTTTTACTATTTGCACTGTGTTGGACCTGTGTGCCAGGGAGTGGGTGGTTGCTTTTTGGTTTTAGTTAGCAGGTTGTACTTTCATGTTGAGTCTCGTTTTTGCCTTTGTTTTCTTTGTACTTTATTAATCACTTTATTTCTCTCCTTTTATAATGTACTGCCCACTTTGTGTTTTAGGTTTCTTTCTAGGTTTACATTATTTCCCTTTTTGTAGGATTGTTTTATAAATCTCTCTAGTAGACATAAGCATTTGCCTGTGGTCTCCTCCTCAAATTGTACCCCCCTTGAATCACTGGTACCGCTCCCACCACAGCCCGTCTTGCCAGTGCTGCTGCTTTGAGTTCGGTGGTATCGCAACCTGACCATTCTCGATGTTGTCTACCCAGCGCATCTTTGGTCGGCCCACGGATAGATGGCATCCCTCTGGCATCCCATCCACAATGGCTGCTGCCATACCGCCTTGATAAACCACATGGCCCAACCAAGTTGTTGAAGTACCATCGGTTGAGGATCATCTCCATCATTCTTTCATATGTCACATGATCTTGCCACTCGGATGTTGAGGAGGTGACGCCAGATGGTTCGGCCAAAGCTGTCTAGGCGTTTGATGTCAGCTGCCTTCAGCGACAGGGTTTTGGCACCATACAGTACCCTTGACATGATTAGTGCCAGAGTGAGCTGTATCTTTACCTCAAGGCTGACGCGGGGGGAGTGTAGGTATTTGCGCTGCTGGACAGTGGATTTGCCCATGCCTAGCCGCATTCAAACCTCCTTACTGTCATCAAGCATGTGGTTGATTGACATGCCCAAGTACTTGAAAGATGTGACACAAGGTATTTGTGCTGAGCGGTATGTGATGATGGTATCATCGGTTGTTGGCTGGATGATCATGTACTCAGTCTTATCAGGGTGGATAGCTAGCCCAGGGTAGTGAGCATCTCTTCAGCATCAGCTCTGCACAGTGCCATCAGTACCAAATCATCAGCATATCTGATCTCCTTTAGGGGGATACCACTGACATCTGGAGCCATTAGGTGCGCTGTGCGATTGTACCACTCTCGCATGAGGCACTTGGTGTAGAGGCTGAAGAGTGTTGGTGACAGTGGACAGCCTTGTCAAACTCCAACTGGTGTTTCAACTGTCCTTTCCACCAGAGCTGGCCGTTTGAGTTGATGTAGAGATCTTCGAGTAATCGCATCACATCCTCTTCCACACCTAGATACCGCAGTTTTGCAAACAGAAGTGTGGTGTTGACTGAATCAAATGCCTTCTTAAAGTCAATGTTTTATGAATGTGTAATTGCAAAACCCCTTCTCTTTATGATAAGTCTCAATGAGTTTGTTTACATGCATTGCACAGCTACAGTGCAAAATGGATACGTAAACTCTTGCTTTTCTAGTCGTATTACATTGAGGGCTTAAAAGATTAATCAACATATGCTACCTATGGCTTTATATCCCATCCAAAGATTAATCAACACATGCTACCTATGGCTTTACATCACATCCGAAGATTAATCAACACATGCTACCTATGGCTTTATATCCCATCCAAAGATTAATCAACACATGCTACCTATGGCTTTATATCACATCCAAAGATTAATCAACATATGCTACCTATGGCTTTATATCCCATCCAAAGATTAATCAACACATGCTACCTATGGCTTTATATCCCATCCAAAGATTAATCAACACATGCTACCTATGGCTTTACATCACATCCGAAGATTAATCAACATATGCTACCTATGGCTTTATATCCCATCCAAAGATTAATCAACATATGCTACCTATGGCTTTATATCCCATCCAAAGATTAATCAACATATGCTACCTATGGCTTTATATCCCATCCAAAGATTAATCAACATATGCTACCTATGGCTTTATATCCCATCCAAAGATTAATCAACACATGCTACCTATGGCTTTATATCCCATCGGAAGGACAAAGCAATAATAGTCAAGTGTCTTGCTTTACTGGACACTCATTCTACTGATCAGAAATACCAGACCTTGAGTTTGATGTCCCTCGGCCACAACATGAACCTTATGGACATTTTGATTTAATCAGCTTATCCTTTTGAAGTAATTTTATATCTGATTAAGTCAAATGCTTTGATAACTTTTAGATTTCCCATTCTTATTCAAGCATATTAATTAAGAAATGGCATAATAAACGTTGACTTAATTCCATGAGTTGTAAAAGACACTCATTTCTGAAGAGATTGATTCAGCAGTTAATGTAGTTATTGACTAGAAAATCAGGAACTTATGTCCATTGTGCACTAGAGTCACTTTACAATGTTTGTTTTTATTTAACAGGGTAATCATTTCAAGGTAAACAGCACTGAGATAGTTGAACTGAAGGCAGATCTTGGTGAGATCAATGTTCACTTACGTGAAGGATTCATCCTAGCCATGCAGTATAACAACACAGAAACAACTACTACAGCTTTTCGCAAGTCACTCTTTACAATTGTTGTTGGTGTCAGTGATGATGGAAATGGTAAAGGGGAGCTCTTCTGGGATGATGGTGATTCTCTGGGTACGTGGCATTACACTCTTTGAACAAACATATATTTATAATATAGGTTTTCCTGGCCAATTTCAACAAAAATCCATTCATTTTAACTGCTGGCTCATTCAAATTCATTTGAAAATGAATGCTCCATTGAATCAGCATTTAACAGTCGAAAGGAGTAATTCAATTTTACCAGTTTAGCATTCACTGGTCAAATAAGATCATTCAATTTCATTCGGCCACAAGACTCATTCAATTTTGTAAAAGCCAGCAGCAAGAGCTGGTCAACTATTCAATTTTCATCATTTTCCAAATGTTTGCATTCAAATTCAAATTCTATGTTATAAGCTTTCTGATTCGTAGCTGCCTATATAACGGCAGATATTTTGAGGGAAAAGTCATTTTTACACTAGTTTGGCATTATCTCCAAGTGTAGGCCCAAGCAATTTTGAATGAAAAGATGGCTGCCCGTGGTCGGTACAGAGTAGCGAATAATGTAGATAAGGAGAGACAGATTGAAGCATTCGAGAATAACCAGGCTGACTACCTACAACTAGCAGACACTCTTGGCATCAAGAGATCTACTGCAAGGTCAATAGTGGCAACATATTTGCGTACCGGTCGTCACGAAAAGTTGCCGACCGGGGGAGCACACAACACCAAGGTAGATCACTGAAAAAGATTAGCTCCAACATTAGCTACCAGACAAACCTCAGGAAAACAATAAGATTAATAAGATTAAAACTTTCAAGGCTATAGCAAAAGATTTAGTTTTCATTTCAAAGTTATGGGGTACAGGCTTTAACGATGTAAATGAAATGTAAAATACATGGAAACACCTCTTACAAAGGACAACTTATGTGCCAGTAAAGGAGCTATAATTTCCAGCTTACTCGTAAAGTCATAACTCATGTTTAATTTGAATGCACAGAAGTTGAAATTTGTTGCCCATAAACGAAAAAGAAAACGCAAACTAGCAACAAAATCATGTTCCCTTCGGTGAATCTTAATTTGAATGCATCAATTGTAAATAGGTAGTAGAAATTCAGAATGGTCAAAGTGTAGTCTTGAATGCCTATAAATGAAATAGAATGACTGAAACGAATCTGAATGAGAAAAACGAAATCAAGAGTGCACGAAAATGGAATTGAATGCATTAATAGCTAAAAAGAAACCCTAGTTTGAGAGGATTAGGGGGAAATGCGTGAATTTGAATGCATGTTAATGAAATAGAATTAATTTTTGCTGAAATTGGCTGGGAAAACCTATAATTCAAGAGAATATTCTGGTGATGTGACAACTAATTTTTTACAGCTTTTTAATTCAAGTAGTTTTTAAAGTTGTTTCAAATGTTTTTATAAGCCTTCAGGCTTACAAAAAGACTTGATACAACTCAATGTCAGGAACAATTTATTAATTTTAAAATTGTTGCATTGTCTTACAGGTCATGTAATGTGTAAAAAAAATTAAACGGAAGAACCCTAATTGTAACCTTCCATTACATTGTCGTTGGAATATCAACAGCCTAATGTAATTTTATACACACTTAAATTTACTTTTTCTTTTGTAGAGCCACCACAATTGTATATTCTTATCAACAGGTTTCATCCCTTAATAATGTAATCATAATAGAGTTCCCCCAATGGCCTATCCATTCCCATGCCCATTATGTTCAATGCTCAGGGGCTAACAGCAGAGTGTGGGGTCAACCAAGACTTAGGGTGAGTTGGTTCCACAGGCTCCATGATCACAGGTGATCAATGCATAGATACCGGTAGATGCAGGGATACCAGATCAATGCCAAACTTTATTCTTGTTTATCAACAGGAAAAATCTGAACGTTAGAATTCTCAGACAATGGTCAGGCATGCCAACTGGCTTAATAACAAAAAGGGATTTTAGACACAAATTCTTTAAATTTTTTAAGCCCATCTGAAAAATCTTGGACAACCTGGCTTGATACATTCAATGATCTATGACTACTCCTTTAACCAGTTTCCGGAAAACCCCTCTCATAACTTGATCCCTTAGATCTGTTTACGTTATGAATGCAGAGAGACAAATAATGCAGATGCTCTGCAAATGAGGAATGCAGCACTCATTTCAGTTGCAACATCAAGTATGTTTGAACCAAAATCACATAGAAAAAATCACTGACTGGCTTAAATAATTAAATAAAAATAAAGGCTTACTAAAAGAAAGCATTTGTTGAAATACTTGTGCTGAACTTAACTGCAAACTTCTGTTGGCAATACTATGTGTGTATCACACTAGAGATTAAGAAGAATGACAAAGGAATGCTTTTGTTTAACATGGTTGATTGAATAGCTGCCTACTTGAATTATGACTGACTGACTTGTGGTGATGAACTTAACTAAGTTACTGGTCTGTTGGCCAAAGTAAATAATAACACATCATTTATGAAATGCTTGAATGACTGTAATAGTACACATGGTTCAGCATATTCACCCTCAGCTGCATCAGCTTGATCACATTCAAATCATGACTACAGTCACTATCATGACTTTGGGCAACATGCATTGTCTGCGGATGAGGAATTGATTAGACTGCATTGTTGACTCAACTCAGACAAGTAGAATCTGGCATTAGGGAAGTGAAGTAGTGTTTCAGAGCAATGTCTACAAAATGAATATTGAGTCAGTTTTCTTCATACAGATTTAATCAATAGAAACTAATAAATAAATAAAGAATAAATTTCTCTGCCAGGTCTCCACAGAATCTTCACCCGTAATACACATCGGCAATCTCAGTCAGCTTGTGCAACAACATATGTTGCCATGCGGAGTTTTGCTGTGCTGAGATTGCATTCGACGTTGAGTCTGATGAATAGACGTGTCTAAGTCTCTGACTGCAAGGAGTCTATGATAAATGTACAAAAAACGCAATAGCCATGGCCAGATACAGTATTAGGACTTGGTCAAGTTTGATAATCGGACGTACACTTTTTGGGATATGGTGGTCTCAAGATTGGCTAATTAAATATTCATGTCATTATAACTAAGTAAACTAATAAATTAAGTTAAGCTCATTATATTTAACTATAACTTAATGTCTTAAGCTTTAATATGATATACTATCTGACTCTTTTATACTAAGCCAAGTTTGATTTTTGGAGAACACAAAATGCGTTTACAAAATCTATGGGTTTTTGACAGAGCGAAATAATAAAAAGAAGAAAAACATAAGTACAAATCTTGACAAAAACTATAGCTGTTCCAACTACTATGTCATACCAGCCAACAAAACAACACAAAACCGACAAACGAAACCTGTGGTTGACCTCCTGTCATGACATGAAGATGGGGTCACAAAGTTTCTGGAAATGTGTCAATCATGAATTATTCCGGCCCTGTGGGCAGGCATTCAAGCTGGGGTTTTTTCTCGTTTTAAATCAACTAATTTTCTGAAGAATCCCACTCTCTTCGTTACACACAAAAAATAATATGTCAAAAGAGGGTATAGCAAATACAAAATCTAAAGGAGTGTTTCAGGATCACACATAGGTGGAAATTCTTTTAAATGGATACTAAATTGTAACAATTAAGATAATCGAAAGTTACTTTGACTTAAAAAATAAGCTATAAAAACCTTTGTTTACATTAGTGTGTGAGAATTCCTCAATAACGGTCAAGAATGTGGAGCAGATCCAAAACCAAAAGAGGTTTTCAGGATCAGAAACAGGGGCCAACAATTGATATGGACTATTCCAAAATAATGTGAATAAAACTGAACATAATTACAATTCTATGAATAAGAAAGAGTTACCAAGGAGGGCTCTCATTCCTTTCCATGTGCCTCAGGTATGCAGAAAGTATTACAGTGTCCAATCATTTATATAGGCCAGCATCTTTTGGAAGAAGACAATATTGACTGAACTTCATGGGGAAAAAACACCTTCCATAAAAAGGATGCCAAGAACCTGCCTCATGTTGTACTCAATTCATAGAACTTAGTTATATCTAACTTGGTTTTTATCTGATTAGATTTATTTATTGTCCATTGTCTAAAAGAACATACAAATATACTTAAAACTATGTAGACACAAGAATAATTTACACATTCACGTAATATTTGAATTCAAACAAAACACTTGTAACAACTCTCATACACATTATAAGCTTTCAAGCTTTGCCTCATGAAATGGAAGAGTCCAGATTTCACCTTGTGTTAATAATTATTCTAGGACAATGCACTATTTGTGTACTGTTTCAGCCTGGAATTACATGGAGGCCACGGAGGACATGTCTTCTGTAGCCTCTGGTCTTGGTCTTGGTGTACCTTCAGAAGTTTCCCATAGTTTTTCAGATTTTCCAGTGGAAGTGCCCTTTGCAACATGAAAATGGCCTTGCCCTCTTAAAGAGGAAACTCCAGGCCTGCTCTTTCAAAATATCATCACAAAGCCCATTCTGGAAAGTGATGACCCTCGCTTACCACTCTTACATTACATACAATTTAAATTCCCTATATTTCATACAAACACAGTGCACACACCTAGCAGGTGCTGAGAGAAGTGTTGCTTCACGCTTATATATTTATTTCAATAACAATTGTTAACGACTGGTGCTATACTAGCTACACCCACACTGCCAACTTCTTGACCAAAACTGCAGATATTTTTGTTCCAGGGATGAAATTATTGGCAACACAAAGGCATTCTCGGGTTTAGTCTAATAACTATAGTCTTCATAACTTCTGTAACTTCTGTTACATTGTCTAATGGCAAAAAGTACAATCACTCACTATCAGAACAGTTGCTACCGGAATAAAGTTGAGTATTATTTTTGATTACTGATTCCACTACATTTTTTTCTACAGCAACTTATGAGAGTGAAGAGTATTTGTCTGTTGTGTTTACATCATCCAATTCTTCATTGAATTCCGAAATACTGCACAACAATTATCCAGGATCAAATGCGATGAACATTGGAAGCATTCTTGTCATGGGTGTTCTCAACAAACCATCAAGCGTCAAAATGAATGGCACTTCTGTGATGTTCCATTATGATGTAAATGTACAGGTAACCATGATTTTGCATTTTATTTGCCCCATCAGCATACAAATCATTCAATGATATTTTGAAATAAACAGTTTGTATGTAATATAATAACCATTTAAATTCAACTAGTTCCACCTGTGTTCTTTTTATATTGCACTGAAGAAAGTACATGAATTCGGACAAAACTGTGGGTGCCAGTGTGTGGTAATGACTTGGTTGGAGGCTGGCTGGCTGCTGTTATAAAGGGACCAAGCTTAAATCTTACAAATACTCCAAATTTGCTAGTTTTAGGCTGGTATGTGGTACCTATTTAGGATTAAACTTTGAATTGAAATGAATTGCAAATTCAAAATACATTTAGATTGAAATAGTCTGTGTGGTGTTTGACATCATGCTTTGTATTAGTATAGTTTATATGCATATCAGCGACCAAATGTATATTGTCTGTCTGTACAGTGCAAAGTCACACCACACACATGTATGCAGCAAAACAAAACAAATGTATTGCAGACAAAAATCTTCACAATATCTGCTGTTCTAAATGCCAGTCTTTATGTCATGCCTGAAAGCCCAATTTCATGGCACTGTTTACCATAGAATTCTTTGCTTACGGCATCCAACAAAATATGTGACTCTATGGGTCATAAGCACAGAATTTTGTGGTGAAATTGGGCCCTGGCTTTGACCAAACAGAATGCCTAAAAGTCTCCAAGGTATTTAGGAAATAAACTATTGGTAACACCAAGAGGTTGTTGTTACATTGAAATGCCTGTGCAAAGTGTTTCCTTGTAGGTCTGATATCTTATCCCAGACCACCTAACCTCATTTTGGACAAGGTTACTGCAGACTATAATGTTTGTATAATCTGTGTATAATCTTTGTTTTGTGATGCTTTTAACCTCATTACTCCTTTTGTCATTTTGGTTTTAACCTTTGTGTGCCCTGTACCATGGAGCAATAAACTAGGCTGGTTTGTGGTTTCATTCACCCGTAACCTAATTGTTATTGGTTTTTCATTTTCAGAATCTCAGCATTGGAAATCTAACTGTTCCCCTACAGTATTACTTCCTGTTGGAATGGCTTTAAGAAGAGCCCCAGATTGCTGCATCAAACTGTTAGATCATTAGCTCCATCTAAGATGGAGGGGTTGGATATGGAGATCTTGTTAAACATTTGTTTTTGAATTTGAGTTACCGGTAATGGTTTAAGGTGGAAGGGGCAATCTAATTGTCTGAAATAATACATAAATGTGTTATGCTACAATTCATCATCGTTTTTAGGAAGGGATGGGGCATATGTCAAGACGTGCTGTAAGAGCGTTTTGAGGTATTCACATTTTAAAAGAGGCTAATTTCCCAAACTGAAGACTCTTATTAAAACTTTCTTGTGCAGTTTAATTGGCCTCATATATGTGTGTTGTGAAAATGGTTAAAATTCATTAATAATAGACTGTGCAAGTCTTGCACAGATCAAAAATGAGAAAACAACTTTGTACATTCGCATTTAAACATGGGATGTCCATCTGTTTGTGAAAAGGCAAAATGCAATTACTGTAATACTTGCCCACTCACCAATTAAATGTAGTTAAGAAATTACTCATAATTTTGAAAAAAAAAGAAGTTCTGGATGGCTTACAATCATTTTGGAAGGCAAGAAGTGAAAACAATCAAAAATGTTCATGGCCCTGCTTACAGTGGAATTGTGCACATACGCTGGCTGCCACGGCTCATACAAATACATGCTTTATAAGGTGCCGTAAGCGTAGAATTCTTTGGTAGGCGTATCCTGGTCTTTAAGTTGAGGTAATGGCCAAAGGTTGAGGGGGCAGATTGGACCCTGTCAATACAGTTATTAGTCTGGATTAATACACAAAACCCTGAATATGTGTATGCCACAATTATACACAAATAAAACAAATATAAATAGGCTTGAGAAAGGTTCATGACTAAAAGAGGGAACAAATGGCAACTTGTTGATATTCCAGTAAAACTGTTAAGGGACAGCACAGCATTCTTTTCAATACATGTCAGTAAAATGGCAGATAACAGTGATATCACTAAAACAGCCTAGTTTGTGGTACTCATATTTCTTAGTACTGAAGATTTTTTTATTTTTGACAGACAAGTAATTTTTTTAAATATTTTCTGGTCTGATGTTTAAAGTTTGTAGTTATTATTCCTAATACATTACTAATTTTATTTGTATTACTTTTTTCATCAAGTGCCTATAGCATCCAACTCTACTTCTGGTGGCTATAAAAAAAAAAGGTGATTAGAGTGTGGGTTCAAATCCTGGCAATGAAACTTGACTGAGACACTTAGCCAGTTCTTTTTGAGATTAAACATCCTCTTGTTACACATGCACAATTATTTTCAGTCAAAAGGCTTAGGCTTGCCAATTTGCTGATGGACCTCTTCCTTTTTGAGATACCATGTTGTGGATCTTCATATGGGAAGGTTGCTTACATTTATGTGTGGAAAAGAGTGCAGCCAAATACTACAGCTTTACTCCAGTGGTTTTGGAAAACAATTAATTTTCATTTACACCTCTGAAATATTCCGTCTTCAAATGTCTTGAATGTTTGAGTTACATAATCAGTCTATTTGAACTCATAAAATATTCTACTCTAAACCTTCTTTGGGAAAATAGGTTTCTTAGTAATTAGATAACTCATAGTAAACTGTAATTTCTTTTTCAAAAGTCAACCAAATATAGCTGACAAAGTACTGTTGTGTTTGTTATTTAATCTTTACCAACAGAGAGTTGTGTGTCTGGTTCCAGTTGGTTGCGTTGTTAGCGTGAGGCCCTAAATGAACAGAGAGATACAAACTGACATGAGACTCACAGGAAGCTGTTTCAGACTTCATTGTGTTTTATTTGTACAACTGGGCTGGGGTGCTAGCTTTTGCCCAACCATTGTCACACATGGCTGGTTTAATGGGTAACATACATCAATTCAGCCTACCAATCACTACAGTATTGACATTCTAACTTGAGAATCACTCTGCTTTCAATTCGAACAAACTTATAGTAAACAAAATGTAAACCAATCTTAACTTGTTCAAACTTTCCGTCTATGTTAACTACAGCAAAAGTAAAATATTAAAGGCAAAACACCTTCCTCTTAAAGTGGAATTAATAATACAAAATATTAGTAATTCTAAAAAATTTACATACAATGAAGTCTAAAATGTGAGATAAAGAAATGGTTTTAATAAACAAAAGGTTGGAGATATAAATTATGTTCAGAATGTCCCTGAATATAGATACTGCCTAACTTTACCAAAATGATGTAAGTGATAGAAAGAATTATGAGATATTGGACAAATATGAGCTTTCATGTCCAAGTTACAGTCAAAAATAACTCCAAGGTTTTTCAAGTGTTAGTTGTGAAGCTACAATTTCATGGGACATAGTGTTAACAACGGGGACCGTTTTCAAATTAGCAGGTGTACTTAAGCCCTTTTCACACGAAAACAAAAACCCAACATTCCTTGCGACGAATTTAACGAGCACTGAAGTCATTCCACGCCTGACCACTTTCGCAAGCTTTCACATGACACCAAGTAAAAATGTGACCACGTTCCATGAGACGAGAGTACAGACTTAGCTGGTTACCACTAAACTATAGAGTTTTTGTTCTTAAACAGCGCTAGTACCAGTTAAATGATGACGTATGTCGTGTGTGCACAGTGTGTCGCGGTAAAAAATAAACCATGTAAACATTCTTCAAAATGGCTGACACTCGCGAAGACGTTGGGGAGTCCATTCATAATACTATGCCCGTAATATCCTCCAAAAAACGACCGGCGAAGACATCAACCAAAGATAAGAGTAAGAAGGCCGAGAAATCTTGGTGCTACGAGGAAACGATTGCCTTGATAAACATTCTCCATGAATCAAGCTTCCTTTGATGTTTTAATTGACCTTTTTTCTTTTGGTTTCCGCGATGAACAAAGTCAAGAAAATGCAGCAAGTGCAGCAACACAATAACATCGTTGTCGGCCATTTTGAGGGAACGCACACGTGGTCGTGGTTGGCCCGGTATTGGTGTGTAAACACACAAAGGTCGGCTCCCGAAGGTTCTTCACGCATGCGTGTTAATACCGCTTTCGCGAGGATTGTCGGTCAATAAACAACGGATCGTTTCACACAAAGGTTTGACTAGATTCCTTGCAGAAAATTACGCTAGCGTAAGATTTTGTCGGAGGTCGGGACCTACTACAAAATTTCGCAAGGTTTGCGAAAATTTCGCAAGGATTGTAGGCGATGTAAAATGTTACTGTCCTTTCACACGAAGCCCAATTTGTAATTTTTTACAAAAAATTGTTAAATTTCGCAAAGAATGTTCTTTTTTTCCGTCTTGTGAAAAGGGCTTTATACAAAGAACTTCAGCTTTATCTATGTTTAATTTCTTATAATTCCAAGCCATCCAAACTACATGTTGAGCGCTGACAGACTGACAGCTGCTCACACCTCTCTCTGATATAATTTGCTATTTTTCTGAGTTTCAACGCTCTCCACATTAATTCTCATGTACCAGCTGAATTGTAATGTAGCACCACTGGACAATTGTTCTTCCGCATATTTCACTACATATTTAATTGTGATTGAATCATCGATTTTGAGCAACATCAACCACTACTCCATGTAGTAGCCATTACTACCTTCACCATATCTGCATGGTATACATTGTTGAGTGCCTTTAAAGACCCGGCTACTTGACAATGAGGATATCACAATGGCTTTCTATGTACTGTGTGCTTCTATTGGGATTTGCTCAACTCTACAATGGAGGATTTCCAAGAAACACTCAATGGATTAAACCCTCTTTAAGCAGACGCATTGTACATTCACAATACACTGGCAGAAGAGTTTCTTACTACAGCAACTCCACTTGTACACTCCAGGTACCACTAATTCAATCTGGTGATGTGCATCCAAACCCTGGTCCAGGTCGTCATGAGGCTAGTGCCTCTAATGACAACTCCACCACCTTGTATCCACAGCAGCTGGGAACCAGGCAACAACAGTCCATCATAAAATATGATAAGGCAGCACTAATCAATCTCAAGTATCATCCGAGAATTGAGTTCACTGTTTGGGCCACCATACGATCTCTTGGAATTACCGCCAAACGTCCAACTCGACGAGGGAAAAGAGGTGGACAAGGAAACAGAAAATGTAAACGCAACCGAAATGAACTTCTTGTCACAATTGCACATGAACATTGCCAAAGATCTATGTTTTCCAACTTTGCACTGTGGAATGCAAGATCCATGAGAAATAAAATTCCCTCTATTCCTGATCTTATTATCGCCAATCGTCTCGATATTCTTGCTCTGACTGAGACCTGGTTGAGTGGAGATGAACGGGACAATCGATCACTTGCAGATTTAAATGCTACTTTACCTACGCATCATTTTCTCCATGTTCCTCGGAAGGACAGATCAGGTGGTGGCATTGGAATCTGTTTTCGCAAAACTTTTGATAGTTGTTCAAAGGAGTTTTGGAATACTCGAGTCATTTGAGTATGTTAACCTTCTTATTTCAGCTCGTAAGCAAAAACCGCTTCGCTTAGTTATTGTCTATAGACCCCAGATAACAAAAGATTGTCGATTGACTGGTCCTATATTCCTTTATGAATTTGTTTCTTTCATCGAGAAGTTATTAACAGAACAGAATTACCTTCTCATTGCAGGTGACTTTAACTTTCATGTTAACGACGAGAGTAATCGTGGGGCCCAGAAGTTTCTTGATTTTGTTAATGCATTTAATCTGAAGCAACATAATAAACTTCCCCACTCATCAACAAGGTCACACGCTTGATCTTATTTTAACGCGTGTACCCGATGAATTTGTTTTTGGTGTTTCTGCAATGCACTACCTGTCATCAGACCACGCTGCATTGAATATAGCTCCCTTAGCATTGGTAAACCAGAGGCTGTCAAAATGGAAATTTAATGTCGTAAACTTCATGACATCGACACTGAAGTCTTTCGCAATGACATTATGGAGTCTGATCTCAATTTCCCAACTTGCTCTGATTTAAATCAAATTGTCATTCATTATGAATCTGTCCTTACCGGTCTATTGGACAAACACTCCCCACTTACAAAGAGATCGATAACTTGCCGGCCACACGCACCTTGGTTTAGCAAGGACTTGCACACTGTCAAACAAAATCTTAGGCGACTAGAACGTCAGTGGCGATCTTCAAATTTGGTCATTGATCACCAAATCTTCAGAGCTGAGTGTAGAAAATACAGTCACTTACTATCCGAGAAAAAAACAATCTACCATTCAGGACATCTGCAAAACTGTGACTCACGGCAGTTTTTCCAAAGAATTGATCCGCTCTGCACTCCAAAAACAACTAAAGTTCTTCCTTCAGACAAAGACAGCATTGTGCTGCTCACCGAACGCATTCTAAAATATTTCTCTGACAAAATTGAAATCATTGTCAGAGATCTGAATGAAATTTCTCATCGTGACATTACTGGAATAGCTATACGTACTACAGCTGCAGAAATGTTCGACTATTTTTCACCAGTTCGAGAAGAGCAGCTGGATAATGCAAAATCCAAGTCCACAATGTGCAGTCTTGATCCTGTTCCCACCTCCTTGATAAAGCTGTACATCAATGAACTGGCTCCCATACTAACCCGCATCGTCAACATGTCATTGGAGACAGGTTATTTCCCAGACCCACTCAAACATGCTCACATTTCTCCACTCTTGAAAAACCCCAAACTTGATCCCGAGGAACTCAAAAACTATCGACCCATTGCCAATATAAAGTTTTTAGGGAAGATAATAGAATGTCTGGCTGTTCAACAAATTCAGGATCATCTGTCCTATAATTATCTACATGCGGCTACTCAATCAGCCTACAGGAAATATCACAGCTGCGAGACAGCTTTGCTACGGGTGTATAATGATCTACTTCTTGCACTCGACAAAGGACAGGAGGCCATCTTGGTACTCTTGGACTATTCGGCTGCTTTCGACACCATCAGTCATAACACCCTCATTCACCGCCTTCAGGAGAGATTCAGCATTTATGGCAGCGTGCTGAACTGGGTCAAGTCCTACCTTATAAACAGATCTCAATCTGTGGTGATTGGCCTAAACGAATCTCCATTGCATTATCCGGGTCAAGGCGCTCCACAGGGGTCAGTAGTCGGACCTTTGCTATTCACCTTGTATTCTTCTCCATTGGAAGACGTTATTAATCATCATAGCATTGGCAGCATGATGTATGCTGATGACACTCAAATATACATCACCATCAAGCAAAGGGAAAAATCTTCAAGCATCTTAGATATACAAAACTGCTTGAAAGACATCAAAATTTGGTCAACCAACAATGGTCTGAAACTCAACGATAACAAAACTGAGATTATGCATGTCACCAGTCGCCATAGATCCTGCTCTCCAATTAGCAATATTGCCTTAGATAATATCTCCATTTCCTCAGTTCCTAGGGCTCGCAACCTAGGAGTGACCTTCGATGCTCATCTTTCTATGAATGATCATATTAATAATGTTTGCCGGGCTGCTTCATTTGCCCTTCACAAAATTGGTAGCATTAGACATTATCTAGATCAGAAGTCTGCTGAAAACTGATCCATTCATTAGTTATGTGCCGTATTGATTCTTGTAATAGTTTTTTGTATGGTTTACCTGATCTTCAAATTAGTAAATTACAACGGATTCAAAATACTGCTGCTAGGCTTGTCACTCGTTCTCGCACTCCTGATCATATCACCCCTATACTGCAGTATTTACACTGGCTTCCAATTAGGTCTCGTATTGATTTTAAGATATTGGTGTTAACTTATCATTGTCTTCATGGTACAGCCCCTGCTTATCTCCAGGATTTAATTCAACAGTATCAACCGGCTAGAAACCTACGTTCAAAGAACAAACATCTTCTCTCAGCTATCACATCTACATCCTATGGTTCTCGCTCTTTTCAGAACGCTGCTGTACATCTTTGGAACAGTTTACCCAACAATGTCAAGCTGGCTGAAACTACTGATCTATTTAAAACCCGGGTTAAGACACATTTGTTCAATCAATGTTATCACAGTTAATTTATTCTTTTCTGCCTTTTCAAGTTATTTCATTCTCTTTTCTAAGGGCATAGGGACCTCACGGTGATATGCGCTATATAAGAACCGTGTATTATTATTATTATTATTTATATCAACACAACATTTTTCAATTACATTCATATAATCTTAGTATCTTCTGTGTTTGGAGAAGCTGAAACATACTAACATAGTGCCATCAGCATAAAAATGACAAGCTACACCATGGCTTCGAATCAAATGACCTATGGGATATTTTTTTTTTATGTTAAACAAGATTTGCCCCAAAATAAAGCTTACCTCATTAAAGTTGCACTGACCTGACCAAAAATTGACTTTGTCGGGTCAAAACCAGAACTTGCCGTGAAAAAATTTTATTTCCCAGGCCTCGTTTTCAGGTGTGTAAACAATATGATCTAGAATTTGGACATGTGCTCTCTGTTTAAATAAAATTTGGCCCCTAGGCAATCCATTTTAAATAGTTATGACGTCATTATCTTCAACAGCTCCCTCTCGTGACAAGTTTTAATACATACTTTTTGCTAAAAACCTGCTGCAAGCTCAAAGTTTCTTATTTAAACAATTTATATAATAATAATAATAATACTGGGTTCTTATATAGTGCTTTATCACACGTATCAAAGAACTCAGTAATGGTTTATGGGGTGCTGTGGCGCAATGTGCTGCCAATCAAACCAGGAACACAGAGGCGGACCCCTTCTCTTTACGATAAGTGCACTGGGTTCTTTTATGTGCGTTACACAACACACAGGACCAACGGCTTTACGTCCCATCTAAAGGACGAAGCAATCATGGTTAAGTGTCTTGCTTAAGGATACAAGTGTCACGACCGGGACTCAAACCCACACTCTGCTGATCAGAAACACCAGAGCTTGAGTCCGGTGCTCTTATCCGCTCGGCCACGACACGCCGCAAATATCTTAAGAACAACAATTAACTTCTTAAAAGACATGTTAACCAAATTTCCAAATTTGACTGATCAACCATATTTTACTACCTCGTGGTCATCCATGAGATCACTGTTAGGTGGTAGGAAATGGTTGATCAGTCAAATGTGGGCTCTGAATTATCGCCACACATTTTGCAGATTTTGTCTAAACCTGTTAGCCGAGCAGAGGTTGCTTTGGTCTTCCGCAACTCTCTCTTCCTCTCAGCTTTATCAACTGGCTATGCTCAGAGGTGATGGAACCCCTCCAAATGAGACTGGGCCAGGTGTTTCAAGACTCTCCCATGATTCTGGGTTGATGTCAAAGTTGCATAGAGGTTTTCAGTGTGTTTTTGTAGCGCTTACGCTACCCACCAACAGATCTCTTGTCCTGTGACAACTCGCAGTAGATAAGTCTTTTTGGAAATCGCTCGTTGCCCATCGAACTGTGCTCTAACTCAAGAGTTTGAATGCTTGGGAGCTTTGCACACCTCTTCTTTTTGTTCTTTTTTTTAGATGTCCATGTAGCTGTTGTTAGAGCATTATCGAACCTGTATAAAATTAACTTTTTGGATTTAGCACAACGAATATGTACAAAATCCAATCTCGACTCAAACCCCCAACAATTCTCAGTTGGTCTACACTGCTGTTGCTCTTTGTTCTCATTAGAATAAGAAACACTCTTTCATCAAGAAACACTACACGCCCATTCACATTTAATGAATGGAACGCATTGAAGCGTTTGAATATCTCCAAGGTAATAAAGTGTGGTAAACGTGGTGGACCGAAACGCGTTTCTTTCAGTGACAAGTCATCACAGAAATTGCAAGTTGATCACTGGAACGCCCGATCAGTGAACAATAAAGTTACATTTATATGTGATTTAATCATCTACAACAAACTGGATGTTGTTATTGTGACTGAATCTTGGCTCAGAGGTGACATGTGAGATAATCACATATTGGCTGATCTTGGCTCAACTTTGCCCAACTTTATAAAAGGTGGAGGAATCTGCATCATCTACAGAGATTGTTTGCGAATAACCTAGAATCAGGTAGCTTCATCTTTCCATTCTTGGCATTCTGGACTCTGCTAATTTGCATCAATTACATATTAAAGAACCAACACATCAAGCAGGACGCACAATCGACCTGCTTATTTCATTGAAGGATGAACATATACCTGACACAATTTTTGCCACTGCTCAACCATCTGACCACCATGCTATTTTGTGCTATTTTGTGTAATCTGAATATTGCTCGCCCGGATACCTCCAAGAAATTATGTTATGCAGAAAGCTTCTCAATCAACCTGAATCAATTTCGTCAAGATATTGTCAACTCTACCATGTTCTCGTCTCCAGCCTCTAATTCATCCGATCTTGCTGATCTATTGTCCTATGTCACCTTCTTGATGACCCTGCACTTGAGAAGGCCACACTCATTACAATCAGAGCAGAGGCTCCTTGGTATACAAAGGACATCCTAGATGCCAAGCGTGTTAGACGCCGTCTTGAGCATAAGATGGTCAAATCGGGACTCAAGACCGACAGGCAAATATACAAATATCAATGCGAGATCTACCAAAACGAACTATCAACCTCCAAATCTGGTGGTTTTTTTCGGTCACAGAATTCTGTCTGATGTGAAGCAACTTTTCAAGTAAACAAGCTCACATCACCAACATCAAAGCCAGTCCTACCTGAACGTGGTTCCGACAGTGGCCTAGCTAATGACTTTGGCCTTGTGCTGTTGCCTGAATAGTCGCAGGGGAGATCTCTTTTGTGCAGGTGGGAATATACTCATCAATGGCCATTGGCATTCGTGACAGGACATCGGCATCTTGATTGGATTTCCCTGGGCGATACTTGATGGTAAACCGAAAATCCGCCAGTTCAGCTACCCAGCGATGTCCTGTTGCATTCAACCTTGCTGTGGATAGTACATACGTCAGAGGATTGTTGTCGGTATATACTACAAAGGAAGGGGCATAGAAGAGGTAGTCTCGGAACTTATCAGTTATTACCCACTTTAGCGCCAGAAATTATAATTACTCGAGTGCAGGTGATAATTCTTCTCTGCTGGTGATAGTGTTCTGGACCCGAAAGCAATCACTCTGGATTTCCCTTCCTGCTTCTGATAAAGAACTGCTCCAAGACCATCCTGTGATGCGTTTGTGGTGAGGAAGAAAGCTTGGTTGAAATCTGGGTATGCCATTACCGGTGGTTTCATGGGGCTATCAATCAGGGTATTGAGAATAATGATGGTGTCCTGTCCACGTTATTGGTTGTCTGGAGGAAAGGTGACCAGATTTCTTCAGGGAGTTCTTTGCCTTCTTTTTTGACGTTTGGCTAGAAGTTGGTGGTTTAGGTGAATCACTGCTGGTCGTTGATGGAGACAACAGGTCATAGAGTGGTTTGGCCCTGCTGGAGAAGTCCTTCAGTACTGCCTATAATAGCAAAGCAATCCCAATACTTTCCGTACATCACCCACACAGGTTGGTGTTTTCATCTTTATGGCCTGTAATGCTGATGTGTCAGCAGGATCAGCTCGGTGTCCTTCAGCAGAGACGAGTCTACCTAAATAGCGTACTTCCTTCTGAAACAGATGGCACTTGCTTGCCTTCAGTTTTACACCATGCTCCTTCAGGCGTTCTAATACGCATTTTACATTGATGACATGTTCTTCGAAGGTGCGACCAAATATAAGTACGTCATCTAGGTAGACAACACATATCTCGTTGTTCAGGCCCTCTAGACAGCTCTCCATATAACGCTGAAAGGTGGCAGGGGCATTCATCAAGCCAAATGGGATACGAACCCACTCATGACGTCCCCATGGGGTGACAAAGGCAGTTAGCGGTCTGCTGTCTTCATCCATAAATCCTTGGTGGTAAGCTTTGCCTTGATCCAAGGTCGAGAACCAGGCATTTCCTGCAAGACTCTTAAGGACATCACGGACTCGAGGGATTGGTTGTCTGTCGGGGATGGTCTTCTTGTTCAGCTCCCGGTATTCTACGCACAGTCTCAGTGACCCATCTTTCTTACGGACGCAGACTACGGGTGAGGAGTAGGGGCTTTGGGACTTTCTGATCCATCCTCTGCTAAGTAGGTCCTGAATGTACTCCTTCACTTCTCTATAAAGAGGGCGGGGGATGGATGAATACGTGCGCTGGACTGGTTTCTCATCACTTAGGCTAATATGCATCTTAAGATCAGGTGCACATCCAGCGTCATTCTTGTCTTGCCCAAAGGCATGGCACTCTTCTCTTAGCATTTTTGTGATAGCTTCTTGTTGCTCTGAAGAAAGATGAAGAAGATCAACTGCAGGGTCCCATTTCTCACTGCAGTCTGGGCTTGGGTGGGTATTTGCTGCAACTGTACAGACTTTGGTTTGAAATTCCCCTTGGAGTACAGACGTTATTAAGTGTAATTGACCAAGCACTGTCTGCCTGCTCAACTTGAGATTCTTTTTGCTGTTGTTGGTTACCAGTATGTTAACTTTACTGGATCCTGGTGTCAACTTCACAACCGCCTCATCAATCTGAAGACCTTCTGGCCAGGGACATCGTATATCTGGATCAAACAGAACTATCATCTCCTTTTCAACAGGGCCTGCATGGATTCGTCCAGTAACAACCTCAGCCTCTCCTGCGGGTATCAGCACATCCCTTCTTCCTACCTTGACATGGCTGAAGTCATCTGTATTGTTGTTGTGGATGAACCCAACCAACGCATCAACTTTGGCAGGTTTCAATCCCGGAAAAGCTGACTTCATGGACGTAGAGGAACCTCCTTCTTTGACAAGCAATTCGATTACATTGTAGCCGATGATAATCTGCTCGATATCACCAGTGCTGACGAGGAGTGGAACTTTCATTTCTTCAGAGGTCTCTTGCTGGTTCAACTGGAATTTTAACTCCACCCATCCTGCAAATGGTATGGTTGTTCCATTGGCTGCGGTAACCTGGAACTTTTCTCCACTCTCCAACAACTCGCTAATTGAATGTAGTCGGACATCGGGAAGGTTCTTCTTCATCCATGTTGAGGAACAATGGAGACCTGGGCTCTGGTGTCCCAGAGTGCTTTAACCGGAACATGCTGCAGGCAACACTCCACTATACATCTGTTGCCTACCAGTCGAGTAACTTCCTTCTGCTGTCTTGGTGTCAAGTGACACAATTGAATTTCGGACTTGAGACTCTGGCTCCATTGTTTCTCTCTCTTGTTCGGGGACGTTGTTGATAGGATTTCTGCGGCTACACCCTGTCCCTCAGGGTAACCTGTTGTCGTTTCCCGATCTTTGGGGGGAGGAATGAGGTCGTTGTCTGCCAAGACGACACCCTCTAGCAAAGTGTTCCACAGAACCGCACTTGAAGCAGTGGGAACAACTTTCACCATTACCGTTATCTCTGCACGTCTGGCATCCTCTGGGTCTAGTTACGGCTGGGGGTCCTCGGAAGGACTGTCTTTTGAGCAGGGCATCTCATATCTCTGTCACTTGGGCTTTTAACAGGCTGATGTCGGCAGCACTGGCTTGTACTTCTTTAAAGAGAGGGTTCTCCTTCCGGGGAACTTCGGCTGGGGCTTGTGACAAAAGTGCACTTGCTTGTGCTTCTTGAATCAAGCGACCCTTCCGCAAGTTGAGCTTCTGCTGGCTCTCCTCTTCATTGGTTGCTGCATGGTTTAGGCGTTCCAGTAGATCTTCATCAGAGATTCCCTTTTGGCTCAAATAGGGACGCATCTCTGCCTTGACACTGCTATCTCGAAGCCCAGTTAGAACAGAGTGTAAAAATACTCCCTGAACTAATGCGGCGTCATAAGTGAAGGTAGATCCTGCTTCCTGGGATGCAAACACAACTCTCTGCCTCAGTTCGAGAGCACGAATTAGAAAGGATTGGGCTGTTTCCTTCTGTTCTTGGGCCAAGCGAGACAGTTGGTTAAACAGCTCAGTGGCATCTCGTTATCGGAAGTGGGCACGAAGTAGACGACGGAGGGTGGGGAGAGTCAAATTTTCCTTTCCTTCCAGGTAGCTGCGGAGCTTCAGGCCGGGGACGATACTCCTGATGACTGCATTTACGAGCTCCCTCCGGGTATTTCTTCTCCAGGCCAATCTGAAGTTGGTGAATCAGACTGGGAAAGGACAGCTTGTACTTCTGACCGGGCTCACCAATCTGGCCTGTGATTTTAAATTCCGAACGCAGTGTTACGGACGGGACCTGAGAGGAACCTGGGGCTGGGCTAGAAGCAGATCCTTTTCATCTGTTGTTGAGGGCTCGGCGGGACTTGCTGTGGGGTTAGCCATGTCAATTGCCTCTTTCACTGTCTTGAGCATAGCTAACCCACCATCGGGGTACTCATCAACCTCTTCTCGGTTCAGATGCCTTGAAATCTTCTTCACTAGGCGGAGACGAGAGAGGCCATCCTCAATTCCTTCAACATCCAGCTCTTTTCCTAACTCCACTAGCTGTGGGGTTTCCAGCTGGTACAGGGACGCATTCACTTCACGGTGCACAGACTCCAACTCAGATGCCGCCGCCATCTTCTTAATGATTCAGGGCAGGCATTGGCGTGTAAGTTTCTGTAACTGGACTACAGCCACTCATCACAACCAGGTCCTGGCAAGATCGCCAAATGTTGCACCCGGTATGACCTACGGCCATACACCGGTGGACATTAATGATTCTGAAAATGAAAGAAAACAGGGAAACAGTTGAGTTGGTTGCTCTTCACTTATAGCTTGTTGTAATCTTCCAGTCATACATCAGAATGACTATGTAATAACAAAATAAAAACTAAATAACTAAATAATAATGAAACAATAAAATAACTAATATAGCTAACTCCTTATCTTCACCCAAAACCTAGTTCGTATAAATCACATGTTCCGAAGCAAATTAGATATTCACAAATAAAAACTAGAGTTTTCCAGAGCAAACTACTCTTCAAGCCAAGATAAAACAAAGTAAAGAAACACATAAGATAAATGGATAAAGAAAAACATTACTTAGAAAAACCTGTTGTACACTCAAGAAGAAACTAATCTTCCCAAACTTTAAACAAAGTACTGCCTAAGGCTTTTGGCTACTGGACTAAATTCCTCAATTCCTTAGAGATAAATATGGCATTGCCAGCACAGCTCGTAACTGGTTCAATTCCCACTTGGATGATCGTGATCAACACATTGTCTCCAACGGTGTTCTCTCCAAATCATTTCTCTCCCATGCGGAGTACCTCAAGGATCAGTCATGGGACCCTTAGAATTCATTTTGTATACCAGCCCTCTAAGTGATATTATCAGAAATATTCGTCACATGCTGTATGCTGATGACCCCCTTATCCTGAAACCCCAGCGAGCAACCTTCAGCCATCAACGGCTTACAGGAATGCGTCAGTGATGTACAAGCATGGGCCAACAACAACCTTCTTATTAACTGTACAAAGACAGAGGTCCTAAATATCACATTGCACTTACCCAAAACCTGTACTCTACCAGCATTCAACATTGGGGACAGTACAATTGGCACATCTGAATTAGTGAGAGATCTTGGGGTTATATTTGATAGCAACCTTCATCTTGATTCTCATATTCGAAAGATCTCTTCAATTTACGGTCATCATACAACTCACAATATCAACTATCAAATGGTCCACTTACCTGTAGCTAGGTCAACGAGCTTTGGCCTCAGCTGCACCATCACTATGGAACAAACTCCCTTTCAATATCCCTCAGGCTATATCTACTGACTCATTCAAATCTCTATTTAAGACTCATCTCTTTGTAATTTAAGGTTAATGCGCTTAGAAGCACCAGTATCAAGCACTATATAAATGTTGTTGTTGTTTTGTTTTTTGTTTTTTCTTGTCTTCTTATCCCTGAACCTTCTTTCGTAATTTTCCCAAAAAGTAAAGGTCATACAGACTTAAAACATATCATGTACTTAGACCTTAGTGTATAGATGAAACCACACCTTTTGCGGAATGATGACATCAAACTCACATCTATAGAACTATAAATGATAAGCCATGCCAAAAAGTGTCCTAGACATCCCAGGTGTCTTCACTATCACTGTCTGGATTTCTTCATCACAAGAAGACAGTAACCGAACGGTGTCAACAGTACTACAGGTTATGTGATACTGACCACTCTTCTGTCTCCAGCAAAGTGCAAATCCAGCCCAAGCTAATCTATAATTCATTGCAGAAAGGGCATCCACACATCCAATTAAACAGCATAAGCATCCCCTATCTTGTGTGTGGGCTTTGCTAACACCATCGATCAGGCCCTGCCGGCTATCCCTCATTCCTCTGCATAAAAGAGATGGAACTTTATGTCAACACTATAAAACCTTGGATACTTTTGCCAGAAGAAAGAAGAAGCAAGGCTGGTTTGATGTTGGAATTGCACAGCTTGAAACTATTTTGAAGCCAAGTGAGCAGACGATGGTCAACTACATGTACATGAGAAACCCTCAGTGGAGACACTTGCAGTACACTGAGAGGCAAGAAACAATACACACTCAACTGCACAAACATCTAAAGGCTTTATACTCTTGTCAAAGCATCCAGCTATCGGATGACCGTGGCAACATCCATGGCATGGTAGAAGGCATGAATAAGGCTTTTTTGTCAATCACTCAAAAAGACCTTGCCACTCAATTCATCCGCTGATGACTTCGCCAGCGAATGACTTGAGTGGCAGTCTTGTTGGTGGTAGACCTAAAGGCCTTCTTCATGCCTTCATCAAATAGAAAGATGGGTTAAGCACTACCACAAGCTTCACTCCTGGGAAAACATTGTTACAGATAAGTATTGAGAGCATAAACCTACCATGAAAAAGCTTGACATCCTGCCCTCCATGGAAGAACTTGGCAAAGCCATCAACACCCTTGCCTATGCAAAGCTCCAGGACAAGATGCCCTTCTTAACGACCCCAATGAACTTCACTGCAGGTGCTACAAAGAAGGGAAAGTGCCCCAGGGCAAGGTAACCACCCCAATGAACTTCACTGCCGGTGCTACAAAGAAGGGAAAGTGCCCCAGGGCAAGGTAACCACCCCAATGAACTTCACTGCCGGTGCTACAAAGAAGGGAAAGTGCCCCAGGGCAAGGTAACCACCCCAATGAACTTCACTGCCGGTGCTACAAAGAAGGGAAAGTGCCCCAGGGCAAGGTAACCACCCCAATGAACTTCACTGGTGCTACAAAGAAGGGAAAGTGCCCCAGGGCAAGGTAACCACCCCAATGAATTTCACTGGTGCTACAAAGAAGGGAAAGTGCCCAAGGGCAAGGTAACGACCCCAATGAACTTCACTGCCGGTGCTACAAAGAAGGGAAAGTGCCCAATGTGGGTTTAAAGCAGAACGATCAATCATCGTTATTCTATTCTATTTGCCAGAGATATTATACCCTGTGTGTCTGCACAAGTGCAGAGAATCATAATCAGAGAGATGCAGCTCTAAAACCAAACAGCGAAGAACACAAGAGGCTCATTAACTGTATCACACTTGCAAGCACTTGTCCATTCTTGTATGCCAGATTTATACAACAGGACAAAGGTCTGGAATGGGGGGGGGGGTAAACAATAACCCCAGAAAGGGACTTACAAGGCATGTTTTCCTGAACCTGTTGTCCCTCTTTGTATGGGTGAAACAAAGCGTATCACGGTAGGTGCCTGCATGTGCACGCTACACACTGGGAAGTCCGGGTCCATAATCAGCAGAGAAAAAGAAATTGTAAAAAAAAAAATGAAAATCTAAAGTTGTTCCAGGTGTTAAAAAACATCCACCGTAAGTCTGTCCAAAAAAGATGAAGTGTTTAAAACTTAACAAATACACATTTCTTATTAAACACCTAGATGAGAAATGAGCAATGATTGATGACATAGGTGTTAAATTACACAATTTAAAAGTTTATTTCAAAAATTGCTCAGAACATCTGTGCCAGAACATCTGTTTAAAGAATGGCACATTGCCTGATTGTTATTGATGATGAAGTCCACCAATGATGAGATTGCATCAGGTCAGTTAACTTGCATTTGGCTACATGGGTGACAAAACAATTGTTTATGTTTATACAGAATGTACCACTTTGTCAAGGTAAGCATATCATATTTTGTATTAAGTGAAAACAAAGTTAAAGAGACCTGACTTGACTGTACTGACACTGAGGTGTGTGCATGACTACATGTACATGTGTACATTGCGTGTAATGAATTGCAACATATACATGTACATAATGCTTGATGCATCACCATTTTGTCTCAATTTTGGACTCCTTCTGTTTTGTTGACCATAACTCTCCTGTCTAAAAACACTGCAATAGTCATCATCCTCTGATCAATTTTCTGATAAAATAAACTTGCCCAAACCTTTATTTTTAGCATAAATATTCCAAAGAAGTTGACAACCAAACAGTTGGCAAAATAGCTAAAACATTTACATGTAGTTTATTTTTCAAAAAAATTGCAAACAGTGCACAAAGTTATTTAGGTTAATATTATTTTTGTAATTGAGCATTAGTTGTAAGCTTCAATGACAGAATAAGATGATAATGTTTCCATTAGATTACAAAATGGAGCTGTTGTATGAATAGACACAGAATACCATGGATTACTGCATCATGAAAATAAGCTAATTCCTTAAAGTTAGCTCCATGGTCTGATGTTTCTATTTTGCTTATTTCTTCTTAATTAAACTAAAAGTACAGCATTGGTAAAACTAATGTGCTCTTGGGCCCAATAGCAAAGAACTGCTTAACCCCAAATATTGACCAAAACATTTTTGCTGAAGCTGCTTTATAAAATTAGGCCTAGGTGTGGTTTCTCTATAGGAGTAAATCCAAGGTACTTTTGTATATTAGCAACAGTGCTGGTACTACATGAACAATAGGGCACAACCCCAAAGTAAAAAGAGTAAAGCATGGCCTGCAATCAGTTTCCACAATTCCTAAATGTTTAAACAAACCAACAATAAAAGAAAATTTGAGCCTTTTTTTGGCCTATAGAGAACAGTTAGATACAATGACAATACTACTTCCCTGCTGTGTTTTGTAACAATAATTCATAAATACCAGAGACATTTTATCCATTCTGATTGGTTGAGAGGACATCACGTGGCAGTATTTAAACACATGTGATATAAACACAGTCAGAAGTGTTTAAACATAGACTGGCGACTTTTTGTCAAAAGACAGCGCTCTCAGGTAACTGCGCATAGCGCGCAAATTTAACAGCCCAATTTAAGTTGGTATTAAGTCGCATAGTTTATTTCCTTGAAGTTTAAAACCTGGGTGCGACAGTTTGAAACTAAAGCACGCAACTTCGAAACTTGCGCAACGAGGTACTCCTCGTTCAACACACACATCAAAATTCAACGCACAGTCGATGTGAGCTGAGGCTAAACTGTCAGATTTGTTCTCAAATTTTACAGTGTTTTTGTATATTTTGAAGGGAAGGTATTTATGAGTGGGAGTCAAAGTGTGTTGAAGAGGTTTTAAATTAGTGGTTTAAACCCGCCGAGGCCTGGTTTTTGATAATTATACCTGGACTTTGTCTCAGTAAGATTATCAAGAACCAGGCCTTGGCGGGTTTAAACCACTAGTTTAAAACCTCTTCACCACACATTGATTCCCTTAGTAACAATGATAACAACATCTTTGAGTAACCTTGGTGAACACACTCCCACACAATAGCATCAGGTTACTTTCTATTTTATTTAAAAGTTCAGATCTAGACACTATCCAGGGACAATAATTGACATTCTTTTTGTAGGTAGAATGTATATCATCTTTTATTTACAATGTCAACACATTATTTTCAAGTCCAATTTGCTTTGTACCCACAGCAAACATTACGCCAGCAGACAAGGGATGTCTCACCACAATGTGGTTATTGCGACTATCAAGACTGGATAAATTGTTCTATGTGTAACCCTGGAAAGTGTAATCCTATGAAAGTAACTGTTACCCTGCACCGTAGTCCTGATTCTCAATTTGGATTAAAATTGGTAGCACAGTTAAACGGAAAGTCACAAGTTCCAATTAACTGTATTACACAACCCTGTAATTTTCATATTCTATGCACTGCCATTATGAAATTTATGTTAAATATAATTTAGCCCATTATTATTATTTCATCATTATGATGACATATTTTGGTAAACAATATACATAAAGCCTTCATGAAAGTCTCTGCTGGGTTTGAAATGTCAGGCCATTAACTGTTTTTGAACAATATACATCATGTACATATAAAGAGAAACAACACGAGGGCTGGTTAGCTCAGTTAGTAGAGCATTTTGGGGGTAGTTGAGAGGTCATGGGTTTTGAGTCTGACATTAGCAAATTTGTCTGAAATTGTCACCTATTCATTGATCAAAAAAATATATTTCCTCAACTTTGGCAGTATTTCAGAGAGAAATACATCTGTGGGTATAATTTTACACTTCACATTTAATAATCCAAATAAATTATAAACCTTGCCACAGAATGTATCTGTAAAGATTACAGCAACCATTGGGCTGATCAAGATGTCAGGTTATTCTAATTTTTAATACACATAATATGAATTAAATTGGTAGAACAGTTAAACGGAAGTCACAAGTTCCAGTTGACCGTTTCGTTTGGTAATATGATGTATATTCGATGAAATAACTCTCCATTCTATAACATCAATGTTACAATTCATTAAAAACTTTGTCCGTTAGACATCTACTTCAATAATTAAACAGTCTACACTATCCTGATAAATAAAACTATACAGTGAAGGTTAATCATACAGTTATCTTGACCATTCCTTGAAGTGTTCCCGACGCTGATGATGTACCACTTCTGTTGGCTCTTTTGACCGCCCTGTATGAATTGATGGAGGGAAAAAGTTGGTAAAACAGTGCCAGGTACAGCAAGAAACACATGAGAAACCTGTGATTATTATGAGAGATTTCATTAAAGTCTTTACCGCACAATCTCAACAAATAACTTCATTGACTGTGACAGTGCACAATAAGAAATGTACAGTATGTCTGCTGCCAAGCTTTTGGTATCTTATTGGCTATAAAGTAGTTTTAGGCTATGTGTTGTATGCTATGTGAAGATAAATGCACCATGTTTTCATGGTACCTAGAGGTGCTGTGCAGTGACAATTTCCCTTGTAGGCCTAGTAAAATGCAATACAAAATGTAGGAGTTGCCTCTCAAAAATCACAATTTGCTACTCGATATTAGCATTATTATAAGTGTGCACAAAACTGTTCAGACACAATATTTTGCTAAAACAGTGCACATGTAGCTGAATTTGTTTCAGGGGTTTTGGCCTCAAAGCTGAAATGCCTTTGTTTTTGTTCAGATATATATATTTTGTTAACCTAAATTTTCTGAAATCCTTACTGGCCTCCATCAAAATTTAGAATAATTTACAAAATTAATACGCAGAACCACACCTTCATATTTATCTTAACTCATTGGGCCTTATAACTCCAGTCCAGCTAGTCTTCCTTCAGCAAGCCAACATCTTCTGACTGAACCAAGATCTAATCACTCTTGGAGAGATAGATCTTTCCGTTTTGCTGCCCCTCGACTTTGGAACAGCCTTTCTTACAACATTTGCTCCATTTCCATCCCTTAACTCTTTCAAAACTTCCCTCAAGCCCCACCTCATGACAGTTGCCTACAACAGCAATTAATTTATATGTGTTGTTTTTTTCTGTAAATTGTTCTTTATTGTCACGCCTTGAGTGCCTACTTGTTAGGTGGATTTGCTGCGCTACACAAGTGTTATATTATTAATTATATTAATAGTGTTATATTATTAATTGTATTAATAGTGGTATATTATTAATTGTATTAGGTGCATAGCTCGGAACACCTCTTTTTTATTCTTTTTGTTTTACTTTATTTGTTTTAAATATTTCTTTTCCCCCGAGATTGTCTGGTAACTAAGGTACACTTCCCAAGCTCACGTAAGCTTGAAACTTCACATAATAGTTAGATATGGACTAGTAGATGAAACCGCTGCAATGATGACAACATCAAATGTCAAATTACAAGGTTTTTAAACATGAAATATTCAAATCTTTGAAAATCAGTATCAAATCAAGGATAAGAGACCCTAGTTTACTATTGCGGGATTAGACAAAGGTAATGTAGGTCATCATTTTTCATTATGTGCGTGACATTAATTGACCTCTACTTCTGGACCAGAAGTGCCTTATAATTAAAAATTGCAACTTTTTTTTAGTTGTTTTCAACGATGTGTAGTATGGCAAGGGTCTGGTTTAAAAAAATAAAACCGATGACGTCATCCAATCCAAGAGCATCCTCTAGTGACATATTAAAAACAGTTCAAAATACACTTTTACTAGATGTCTGTGGCAGAGCTTATGATAATTGTTTCAAAATGGTATACATAATGGCCTTCATGCAGACAACATATGTGTGGAGTCGTTGATTGATGACATCATTATGTGTCAAGTGGCAAATTTTCAAGCTGTGTATGTACCAAACCAAAAGTCCGACTGAGTTGAAATGTGGTTTATTGTTAGACAAATGACATTGACTGCTGATACTGGTAGTGACATCATCATGATGTCATCACAGCATTTGTTGACAGTTTTTTAAGTTTCAACCACTTATTACATATCTTGAGAACAAAGCGAACTGAAAACCTAGAGTTTGTCTTTAGACAAACTCTAAATTTCTAGCTATTACTATTACTATTATTTCATCTTACCACAGCATGCAAAAGAAAGATAACATTTTCCTTTGTCGAGCTTTAAAGAGTCATAGAGTCAAGTAATTTACCTTGGTGAATCAACTGGACTATTTGCTTTCCTTGGTTGATCTTTAACAAAATTCCTACATGATGCCAGTTTTGATTCTAAAGCCTGCAAAGATAAAACAATGGTTCCTTTTAACTTCAATGAAAACTGACACTTTTTTTTGTCTTTAACATTAACAGTTAAGTCTGTAAACAAAACAAGAATAATGAGATTAATCTGATTCCTCTTCCAGCTGCCCTGACAACATGACCTTGACAGGGAGGGGGGGGGGTCAAAAAACAATAAATCCCACTCTACAAGATCCTTAGACTAATCCACACACTAAGTTTGGCGTTGATATGCCAAGTCCTTCACAAGTTATCACTCAGACAACATCTTTTTGCTTTAACCATAATCACTAAGGGGGTCCAACAAGGCTTCTGGGGGACCCCTGTCTTTATTAAGACCATCATGCAGTCACATAAACTAACCACCCCTGTCAAGTTGCCAAGATCAAGTCAATTAACAGCTAGTGTTTGTAAAACGTATTATTATCAATAATCACAAACAGGAACTTACCCCGACTTTTCTCAGGAGATCTCCAACAATATTAAGAGCTGAAATTCTGGCTGTAGGTGTCAGAGGTGTATTGCCTGCATTTCCAATTACTTCACCTTATTTAATAAAAAAAGCATTTCATTAGTATTACTAATGTTAAAACAAACAAAAATTTCAGACAGTAGAGGTGACAAGGTAATTGTCCACACAAGTCTGTTGTATGGATGATAGGTGCCACGCAAAAGTTGAACAGCCCCAAAAATGGCCCCTCACAAATTCTGATGATTTTAACAGTGTGATGGCCTGGTCTTCGCTGCATGGTAATGACCTTGGTTGGTGGCTGGCCGTTGTTAATGAGAAAACAGGTACAATAAAGAAATAATTTTTGGTCTGTGCTGAAATCTTCTGGTCTGTATCTGAATTTGCACAGAGAATGATACCATTATATCAATGATGGTTAACATGCCAAAAAGTTATGCAAAAAGAAACAAAACGTGCTTACACGCAATAGCTAATGTTCGTGATGGTAACTGCAGAAATAAAAACATTCATACAAAACCATGTACAAGTACCAACTTCATTCTCCTCATGAAAGCATAAACCAGTAAACAAACCTTTGCTCAAGCCTGGTGTGGTGTTAGTTTCTACCTCATGTAAAACTTTATTGTCTGTTTCAAGTAGCCTTGTCTTGCTGTGTTTATAAGGGGTTGTATCCATTTTATTGTTGTCTGGCAAGTCTTGTGCACCCTTCAAAGCCATCATTTTTCCTTTCACTTGCAGCTCATTAGCCATATCTGTTGAAAAGAAGTTTTAAAAAGTAGCTATATATCACATGTGTTTTATTTGATGGTTATTTCAATTTCATTGGTACTTTAATAGCGCTCCGCCACTAAGGACCTCACTTTTGCTGAAAGAAGGTGACATTTTTAAAGTTTAATGTGCCGTCAGTTACAAGATGGTACAAAAATTATAACTCTTTTATGTATGGTTCAAACGTTATATAGTTTTAAATAATAAATTGTAAATAATAAACTACCATGCCAAGGCTAAAGTTATTAATAAGCTATACCGCACAGACCTTGAAATAAATTGCGGTGGGAGAATTCAATGAAATTGCATGAGAATAAACCGCTACTAATATCCCAAAGCGCTTCTGTATTTAATAGTTCGAGGACTCTCCACAAGCAAGAGGGCGCTATACAGGTTCACCACTAACTGTCGAAGCGAAGCAGTGAACCAAAATGAAAGGTACAAAGGTCGAACGATGCCGTGCGTGTGGACAATGGGCTATGTGTGGTTATGGCTGTAGGAAGTGGGTTACGATGCCTAGCATGGGAATTAATGGCTGAGTGGTGTACAGCTCGTATACGATGTACAGCGTGAATTACGTGCAATGTACACACGACGATCGTGCTTGGTTGACGATACGCGTTTTTAAATCATTAATATCATCAACAAAGGATTAAAACCCTCAGTCGAACTGCTGTGGATCCAAGTTAGAGCACAGGCTTTCATTTCATGTATTGTTTGTGTCTTTTAAAACTGTAGTTCCTGAGATCGAACAATAACAAATTTCATGTGTAAATGCAATAAGACTTTTTCGGAAAGAAGTATAATAATAGTGCAAAATTAAAATCTCGACGAAAACAAAGGTGGTTTCGGCGGATGGTCGAAACCCCCCTAAAAAAGATTACATTAGAAATCTTTCCCCAAAAGTGTAGGGAACTAGAATCCTTTGTCAATAACCTGAAAGGAGAATTTAACTTTAATGACAGAGGCCTTTAACTAAAGTGTAGGGAACTAGAATCCTTTGTCAATAACCTGAAAGGAGAATTTAACTTTAATGACAGAGGCCTTTACTAAAGTGTAGGGAACTAGAATCCTTTGTCAATAACCTGAAAGGAGAATTTAACTTTAATGACACAGGCCTTTAACTAAAGCCAATAAGAGCATGTGGAACTTGGTGGGGTAACCACAAGCACAGCGCTATTAAACGTGTTCTCGGCAAACTTGGTTCTTGATAACTCAGTGAAACCAATAGATTGCCTAAAATTCAAAGGGTGTACAAGAAGTGGGTCAATGCCAAGTACATTGCATCTTCTTGGATGTGCAGTATTTGTTGACCTCCTCTCACCCTGAGCCATCTTCTTGAAGTCCATGCAGGAACACTCTAAGAAAAAAATACCCATTGTTTAGTAAAATTTTACTCTTTGTGGTGGTAAAAAGGGAACAAGGGTCTTTTGAAGGGTTAAACGCTATGCAACAGGGGTTGCGTCGTAATTTACTCAATTTCTGTGTAAAACGGTTTCCCAACAATGCGCCAAATTTCTTACCCAACTCTATTGTGTCAAACTGTACCCAACAAATGACTACCCATTATTTTGACCCCGCAACATTACTCAACACCGTTGTGTCCTATATTTATTGCGCACCATAACCCCAAGTGTTGAGTAAAAAAAGAAAACGTGCATTTTGACAGCAAACACGGACATGGCATACGCAAACTTCATGTCAAACATTTTTATTATTTATATTCACCAATATCCAATTAAAATCAGTCAGATCAAAATATTATTACAATCAGCTTCACTTAAAAAAAATTCTTATATAAGAAATAAATGAATACAAAAATGTAAAAATAAAACAGAACAGAACAAGCAACTTGCAAAGAACAGATTAACAAAAAAAGAAAAGTAGTTTTTGTTTTTTGTTGGTATTAGAACTTTGACTTTAGTAAAACTAAGAACATCATTAAAAAAAAACACTATAAAAAAACATTTAAAATTTCAAATAATTTTCACTATTCCAACTTGCATCAATTTAAATTTTGGTTCGTGTTGAACTTCACATGTCAAACTACAAGGCTTGCAAAAAAAAGAAAACACTTTGCATATTTCAAATTTGCATATTTTCACTTTGAACTTTAACTGGCAAACTACTTACAAAGAGGAAAACACTTTACGTGTTTCAATAATTTTCCAGATTAACAAACTTTTCACAACTCTCTGGGTTGACCTAATTTTGCCTTTTATTCATGTTGAACTTTAACTGGCAAACTAATAGGCTTAGAGTAAAAGGCCACTTTGCATGTTCATGTAATTATCCAAATGAATCTTTTAACCATTCTCTGGATTGAGTCCACTTGACTCATTTTTTGATTTTTATTCGTGTTGAACTTTAACTGGCAAACTACTTACAAAGAGGAAAACACTTTACATGCTTCAATAATTTTCAAAATTAAAAACAATTCCCCAAATCTTAGGGTTGAGTCCACTTGATGACCCGATTTTGCTTTTTATTCGTGTTGAATTTTACCTGGCAAAAAGGGCTTAGAGTAAAAGCCCACATTGCACATGAATCTTTTAACCATTCTCTGGATTGACTCAATTTTTGATTTTTGTTCGTGCTGAACTTTAACTGGCAAACTACTTACTAAGAGGAAAACACTTTGCGTGTTTCAATAATTTTCCAAATTAACAAAATGTTCACAACTCTCTGGGTTACTATACTTCCTCAAGAAATTCTTCTGCACCACCTGCGTATGGTTGGATGTCTTTCTGAGTAGGGTGCAATATGTTTGGCAAAAATGTGGTGCGTGTCCTAGTGTGACCATGGCCTGTTCCCCTCAAATTAGAGTGGGCAGATTCCAAGTGTCTTTTATAAGTGTATCCGCTATAGTAGATGTGATTACATCCTGACTGACTGCATATGATTTTAGTTTTTGATTTTGTTGTTAATTGATGTACTTGTCTGAGATGTTTCCACAAAGTCTGTAGACTATCACAATCCTGCAGACATTTGTAGCATGTATGTGTTTTGCCTGTACATGTACTCACTTTTTCTGCCTTCATCAAGTTAAATTGACTCATAAATTTCACCCTCTGTCCAATTTTGTGGATCAGATCTTTAATGCAGTCATCATCCAGAAGTTCCAATGCGGATGAGTCAATGTCATTTTCTAAAAGAAAAATAAGTAATAATAAAACAGTTAATTTTTTTTTTAACAAATCGATACAAATCAAAAGGCCCTACAAACCAATAAAAATAAACAAAAATAAATAATATGCAAGAATAAATAAAAATAGGCAAAAACGAATCAATATATTTAAAATAAATATTTAAAAAATGTAAAAATTTAAATTAAAAATAAATAAAAATGAAAGAAAATAAAAGAAAATAAATAAAAACTAGACATATTGCATTTGTGCACAAATGCCGAGCTGTTTCGCCTTAACATTTTGAAATTAATCAACTGAAAATGAAAGGGGTTTTTATTCAAAGCAGTTATGACATATCAAGCCTGTTTAAAAAAGAATTTGGATTATACCACGTTTTGTTAGCAATTTATGACTAAAAGGTGCAAAAAATGAAAAAAATCATAAAAAAATCATGTGATGACGTCATCATGACGTCATTTCAGAATTAACAAGAACTTGCCAATATCTAACAACCTACCAAGTTTCAACATGATAGCACTAATATTTCAGGAGATATACGACTTCAAAAAGTGCACCTTTAATGCCACGTCACGTGACCCCCGATGACGTCATCGATCTGAAACTTCACACATATAATGGCTGCCTCACGTTTAACATGTGTGTAAATTTTGAAGTGATTACACAGAACTTCACCACACACATCTTCTAAAAGTCCATTTTTAATTGTTTTCAACCTGCCACTAGAGGGCGCTGTTGTGTATCGTGACGTCATCGGTATTTTTTTTTAAATGCACACTCTTGCCAGACACTAACATCGTTGAAAGCATTTTCATAACATTTAGCACTTTTGAATTACGAGGCACTTCCGGTTTCGACCGGAAGTAGAGGTCATGTGAGGTCACGCACACTGAATAAAATGAAGACCTAACTTATCCCTATACAATCCCACAAACAGAAACCTACGGTCTCTTGTGGCTGATTTGTTACGGATTTTCAAATATTTAAAATAGAAACCTTTATAATGACGTCACGTGACAGGTGATGACGTCATCATGACATCATTGTTTTAGGATCATTATTGCACCAATGCCTTTCATCACTGAAAGTTTCATTGCAATTGCTAATTAGGAACTATGCAAAAGGCCGCTTAGAACGAACGTGTGTTATGTCAATGGCTCTTTTTACTGAAACAGACAAATAAAACTAGACATATTGCATTTGTGCACAAATGCCGAGCTGTTTCGCCATAACTTTTTCAAAAAATCATAAAAAATCATGTGATGACGTCATCATGACGTCATTTTAGAATTTACAAGAACTTGCCAATATCCAACAATCTACCAAGTTTCAACATGATCGCACTAACACTTAGGGAGATATACGACTTTAAAAAAGGCACCCTTAATGCCGCGTCACGTGACCCCCGATGACGTCATCGATCTGAAATTTCACACATATGATGGCTGCTCGACGATCAACATGTGTGTAAATTTTGAAGTGAATACACAAAACTTCACCACACACATCTTCAAAAAGTCCATTTTGAACAGTTTTCAACCTGCCGCTAGAGGGCGCTCTTGTGTATTGTGACGTCATCGGTAATTTTTTTTAATTACCCACCCTTGCCAGACAATAACATCGTTGAAAGCAACTTCATAACTATTTACACTTTTGAATTATGAGGCACTTCCTGTTTCGACCGGAAGTAGAGGTCATGTGAGGTCACGCACACTGAATAAAATGAAGACCTAATATATCCCTATACAATCCCGCAAACAGAAACCTACGGTCTCTTGTGGCTGATTTGTTATGGATTTTCAAATATTTAAAATAGAAACCTTTAAGATGACGTCACGTGACAGGTGATGACGTCATCATGACATCATTAGTTTTAAAATCATTATTGCACCAATGCCTTTCATCACTGAAAGTTTCATTGCAATTGCTCTTTAGGAACTATGCAAAAGGCCGCTTAGAACGAACGTGCGTTATGTCAATAGCCTTTTTTACTGAAACTGACAAATAAAAAAAAATAAAAAAATAATAAAAAAAACTTTAACGAAAACAAGAGCTGTTTCGCTGCGCTTTGCTGCGAAACAGCTAAAAAGGAAACTAGACATATTGCATTTGTGCACAAATGCCGAGCTGTTTCGCCATAACTTTTTCAAATAACTCAATTGAATATGAAAGTTGTTTGTATTCAAAGCAGTAATGATGTATCAAGCCTGTTTTAAAAAGAATTTGGATTATACCGAGTTTTGTTAGCAATTTATGACTTAAAGGGGCAAAAAACGAAAAAAATCATTAAAAATCATGTGATGACGTCATCACGACGTCATTTAAGAATTTACAAGAACTTGCCAATATCTAACGACCTACCAAGTTTCAACATGATCGCACTTATACTTCGGGAGATATACGACTTCAAAAAAGGCACCTTTAATGCCGCGTCACGTGACCCCCGATGACGTCATCAATCTGAAACTTCACACATATGATGGCTGCCTGACGGTCAACATGTGTGTAAGTTTTGAAGTGATTACACAAAAGTTCTCCACACACATCTTCAAAAAGTCCATTTTGAACAGTTTTCAACCTGCCGCTAGAGGGCGCTCTTGTGTATCGTGACGTCATCGGTATTTTTTTTTAAATGCACACCCTTGCCAGACAATAACATCGTTGAAAGCAACTTCATAACTATTTCCACTTTTGAATTACAAAGCACTTCCTGTTTAGACCGGAAGTAGAGGTCATGTGAGGTCACGCACACTGAATAAAATGAAGACCTAATTTATCCCCACCCAATCCCGCAAACAGAAACCTACGGTCTCTTGTGGTTGATTTGATATAGATTTTCAAATATTAAAAAAAAGGAAACTTTAAGATGACGTCACGTGACAGGTGATGACGTCATCATGACATAATTGTTTTAAAATCATCATTGCACCAATGCCTTTCATCACTGAAAGTTTCATTGCAATTGCTCCTTAGGAACTATGCAAAAAGCCGCTTAGAACGAATTTTGTCTGAAAAATACAAATTAAAAAAAAATAAATAAATAAAAAAATAATTAAAAAAAAAACTTTAACAAAAACAAGAGCTGTTTCGCTGCGCTTTGCTGCGAAACAGCTAAAAAAAAAAAAAAAACTTTAACGAAAACAAGAGCTGTTTCGCTGCGCTATGCTGCGAAACAGCTAATTAAATAAATTAACAAAAAATCAACAAATAAAGAAACACCTCAACAAACAAACAAACAATAAATAAATAAAAGTGGAACTTTAGTAGTATAGGCCTACTAGTAAGCTATGGGTTGTACATTGTTTTTTTCTATGGTAGATAATTTTGTTCGAAAACTAAATAGGATTGACAGTTTAGTTCCAACATGCTCAAGAGTCAATATCCTGATGTTAAATATTGTCAAGTCAGGGAACCAGACCAGTTTTACTAACGTTACTATAGTATAGTAACTGCTTTGTAAATTTGTAGCTGTTATACACAAATCAACACAACACTACATGTACATGTCATGGCCTGCAACGTTGTTTGGCTATGTGATGTTGATATAGGCTATAACGTTGTTGAAAAAATGTTGAAAAGACAATAGGGATCTATTTTAGATTGAGAAGCATTTCCAATTTCAAAAGACAATACTTCTTAAAATGCACTGGACTATTATGAATGGACTAGGGCCTAGTAAGTGACAAAGTGACGTCTGTCTGAGCCATGCAGGCGTACACGACGTGATCCGATGCATACCGCATACGTGCACCCACTATTTTTCACGAGGACAATTATCAAAACAGACCGGACTTATATTCCAATATAGCATTCTATTTTCAACCAAAACTATGCCCATGTTTTGCACAGGGACACCTGCTGTATTTCAGTACATCTTAAAATGACAATAATTACCTTTAAACCGGGGAATCAGAGATTCCAAGTCCCACTGCCTCAACTTGTTTACAACTCCTGCATCCGCCATGTTGTCTTGTCGTTCGAAAATGTTTCAACACAATACACGTCAACGCCGCGCTCACACGTGCGCATCGTTTACCCATTTACAAGCAACATTTTACCACAAAAAGAGCATGTCCGGCTTTGTTTAGTAAGTTGCAAGGTAAACTTGACCCTGTGGCAAGGAAAATTTGTTCTTTGGACACATAAGTTACTTTCACATGCAAATTTTTTTATGCAACTTAAAATGGTACAAATTACCTTCTCGAGGGTACTAGCCAAATCACCACGTTGCCCAACATTGCGTAAGAAGGTACTCAACTTTCGTACCCAACACATTTACTCAGCAAATTTTTACACTTCTTTTTTAGAGTGAAGATGAGCAGGACATTCTTGGGGCTCTTACTTACCTACCGAGATCAGTGAAGGAAACCAATCAGCTCAGTGTCAAACCCATTGATCACTGACCGACTTATGCAGCTACATTGCAGAAGATCAGCGAGGAAGATGGTGAATGGGTCTATCAAGGTAAGTTGCTAAAACAGTTCTCTTGAGCCAAGATCTACTTTGAAAACCACTATGCAGAGTCAGCACAAGTGTAGACAGCATGCATTGGTAAAAGGCTGTCCTGATCTAATATGGAATTATCCGGTAACATCCTCCTATAGAATGCAAGAAGCTCCAAATGAATCCCAACACCAAGAAGGAGCTTTATGCAAGCACCAAAATGCTATACCTGTTATCCAATCCAGTAGAAGGCAGGCAAGAGTGAATAGTCGTATTTCTGATTTTGGAAACCTGATTCGTATTAACCCGATTTCAGAATTTGCAAAACTGTGTACCATAAACTTAGTCGTTCAGAAACAAGACAGCAGCATTTGTGGAATTTGTGATTGATCAGGACTTGGACATTGTGGCACTCAATGAGACATGGTTGAAAGCTGATGATGACGTCATCATTAGAGATGCCACACCAGATGGTTACAAGTTTGTGCATGTTGCCCGTGAAGAACGTAAGGGCGGAGGTATTGGACTGTTGTATAAAAGCAACTTCACAACTAAAATTGACACACCTGGTCAATTCTCATCATTCGAGTCCCTTCATGTACAAGTTACAAGCAACTCTTGTTCTTTTAGACTTGTTATCATTTATCGTTCTGGTAATGACAAGGAAGGTCGCCGGTTGCCGTTTAATGTATTTGTGGATGAGTTTGGCTCGCTGATGGACCATTATCTTCTTCATCCTTCCAAAATCCTAATAACTGGTGATTTCAATATATGGATGGATGAGCCAGCCGATACGAATGCGCATATTTTCGACAGTCTTCTGACTGCTTACAACATGACTCAACAGCATTGGTCACATTTTAGACTTGTTCATAACACGAGATGGCGAACCGATCATATCAAGTGTATCAGTTGACCCTGGACTGTCCGACCACAACGCAATCACATGCAGATTGGCTTTACAAAAACCAAAGTCTGTGAGGAAGATCGTTTCTACACGTAATTGGAAGGGGTTGGACAGAGATCTATTCCGATTTGGTGCTTATGAAGCCTTGTCATCAATCGATGTAGAGAACAACCACCTTTCCAGATCAGTGGATGAATACGAGTCTTCACTACAAAATCTCATCGACCAACTTGCACCTTTAAGAAACAGACCTGTAATACAAAGACGGATTTCGCCATGGTACAACAATGAAATTCGTGCTGCTAAACAAGCTAAGCGAAGGTTGAAGAGAAAATGGAGAAGATCGGTTGCAGATCGATAATTGTTTCAGAAGCAATGTCAAGTTGTAATCACACTCATCAGGAAAGCTAAAAGGGAGTTTTACTCTGCAGCTGTCCTAGGCTGCTCAACTGACATGAAAGCATTGTTCATCATCATTGGCAAACTTCTTCATAGGGTTGGTGATCCTGCATTGCCTAGCTTCACGTCAGAACGAGATCTAGCTGACAGGTTCTCTGAACATTTCATGAGTAAAGTCACCAGAATACGTGATGACCTAGGACATCACGTGACACAGAGTTCCAGGAATGAAGAGGTATCAAGTTCACCAGAGGACCTACATCTCTCCTCGTTTGAGCCGGCTTCAATTGATGAGGTGAAGAAAATCATCATGCACTCACCTGCTAAGTCATGTAGTCAAGATCCTTTGCCAACTTGGCTGATCAAGGAGCATTTAGACATATTTGCGCCGTTTATCACAAGGCTGGTGAACAGGTCGCTCGAAAGAGGTGTTTTTCCGGGCAATCTCAAGCATTCAACGGTCAAACCGCTGCTGAAAAAATCTGATCTCGACAAAGAAGTTCTTGGAAGTTACAGACTTGTGGCAAACCTGAAGTATCTGGGGAAGGTAGTTGAGCGAGTTGTGGCCTCACATATTCTTGGATCCATTAGTGCTAGACAGCTACAAGATCCCCGTCAGTCAGCATACAGGAAGAATCACAGCGTTGAATCGGCTGTGTTACGAGTTTGCAACGATGTGCTTCAAGCTATGGATCGGGGTATGCTGACGGGTCTTGTTCTTCTAGATCTAAGTTCTGCATTTGATACTGTCGATCATTAGATGATGTTGCAGAGACTGATTGATCTTGGCGTTGGGGGATCTGTCATTGATTGGTGCAAATCATATCTCCATGGCCGGACCCAATCAGTGCAAGTTGGAACCGTTTCATCGAAACCAGTATCCATGGACTTTTCTGTTCCGCAAGGCTCCGTGCTAGGCCCACAGTTTTTCTCCTTATACATACTACCCGATCAAGGACATCATCACTAGACATAACCTCATGTACCAAGTGTATGCAGATGACATACAACTGTATGTATCCTGCTTGCCCAATCAAGCTGACATTAACACCATTGTAGCTCGGCTTGAGGCATGTGTAGCTGAGATCATGGTCTGGATGAATGAGAACTACCTGAAGCTGAATGAAAATAAGACCGAATTCATCATGTTTGAGTCTGTGCAACAGAGAAAGAAAGTTACCATCCCTCATCTTAAAGTTGCTGATTCTCAGATACGTCCTGCTGACAAGGTACGTGATCTAGGCCTCATGCTTGATGCCAGCATGACTATGGAGCTCCAAATCTCAAACTGTATCAGAACTTCAGTCTACCATCTTCAAAACATTCGTAGGATCAGAGATTACCTGAACCCACAGGCAACTAAACAACTCATGCATGCCTTCATCAGTCCCGCTTAGACCTATATAATTCAACATTGTATGGGCTCCCTCAAAAACAGATTACCAGACTGCAGAAAATACAAAATACAGCAGCTCGTCTCATTTCTGGTTCCCGGTCTTCATCTCATATCACACCGATTTTGAAGCAACTACACTGGCTCCCCGTCAATCAATGACTCAACTACAAACTGTCCATGATCACCTACAAAGCACTTAACGGTCAAGCTCCAACCTACCTATCTGAGCTGCTACAAAAATATATACCTGGACGCTCTGGTCTTCGCTCTTCTGTCACTCATAACAGGCTCTCTAAGACCAGATCGAGACGGTCGTGGGGAGACAGGTCATTCTGCGTGGCTGTTCCACGACTCTGGAACACTCTCCCAAGAGATCTTTGTACATCTACATCCCTTCAGTGCTTCAAGTCCAGTTTAAAGACACATTTGTTCAAACGTTCTTTCTAAATCAATATCAAGTTTTCTGTTGAATGTTACCATTCATTTTCTCTTTGGGCGCCTTGGGTGTCTTTATTGACAGATATGTGCGCGGTATAAATGTATAATTATTATTATAGAATGCAAGAAGCTCCAAATGAATCCCAAGAAGACATCAAAAGTGACATAAATGCCATAACCAGACTTGTGGCACACTTATTGTTCCATTTGAGGGAGCTGCAGCCAAAGTGTCAGAGTTCATGCCCTTGTTTACCAAAAATTATAGGTCAGTCTGGTGGCGGCTGTTTTGTGGACCAAATTCTGCACAGTGGTCAAATGTACTAGTTCTTACAAGTCTCTGCAAGTGTCAAATGGCAAACTTGAGCGGACCTTTTCCAAGATGAACCTCATCAAATGCACAAGTGCATATCAAATGCAGCAAGCAAGCCTTATTGGGCAATGATGCCGTTAATGACATGCTGACTCTGAACACAGACAAAGTTCCACTGTGAGAGTTTCCCCCCCGATGTTGCCATTAAAAACAATTTGCACAACAACTCATGGACATTTGCAACAATTATGGCAGATCAAAAGCTGAGAATGGCAGAACAAAATTGATTGTGTTATTACATTTTGTCTAAGTGTATTTCTGTATTATAAGTGTATTTGTAAAGAGAAAACAAGAAGCTTACTCAATCATTTTTTAATCAAGTAAAAAAGTTTTAATAATTTTTCATCAAGGGGTTTCTCATTACCACCAATTTTTCATTTGTCCTCTAAAACATTTCATCATGATTTCACCAAGGTTTCAAACATACAAACTTGAGCCCGTATTCTTCTCTGTTCAGGACCACTTTATTAGTCTCTCATTTTACTGTTTTCCCCGGTGTACACAAAATCAACAACAATTGACTGATATTGATCCCTTGGAGAAACGGAATGCATCTCCGCAAAATTCACGACTACCATTTCCACAATTTCTTTGTGTACATTTTTACTCCCAAAGGGGGAGCAAGATAGGCAAGTGTACAATATAAGTACACTGCGTGTTTTGCAAGGGGTCAATACATAAAGTAAAAATTGTAACCAACATGTATTTCATTTGGGTTTTACCTTCCACATGAATAAATAAAGACTCTGGTGCAAGTACTTCATGAATTACAAACCAGAAACAACAACTTTGAACATGTACATGTACAGTGTACTTGCCTCTCGCCTCATCCTTCATTCTCTGAACTGTTACTTCCAAGGTTTCTTTCTCATCAAGCTCATTTTCAAGAAATGCATTCCTTTCTATGGCCTGTATACAAAATGGAAAGAGAAAAGGTCACATAATGTACAAGTAGTATAATGATAACCTCTAATAAAAAAATGTCAAGCATATAGGAACTACTGCAAGCAGCATTGGTACTAGTCATTTCGAATGACCACAGCTTATCACAGGAAAATATTTGTTTGAATAAAAAGCAATTTGATGTCAAGGATCACTGATGTTATCAATCAACCTTGATTCCCCCCACACCATTGTTTTGCTAGACAACTTCACTGAAAGTCTACTCATAACAAAGGCAAGTCTCTGTAATGGCAACTTGGCAAGTTTGTCACTTTAAAAACTGTGACTGTAAGCAAAGTCAATAATAACATAATTCTTATCTACAAAAGAACAGCACTGCTAAAATGTTAACATGACTAGTCACAAAGCAAAATGTATAACAAATTGTAGGTTTGAATTAGTTGTAGTAGTTTTACAATAAGGTTGTTTGGACCGAAATGGATGTCAATCATTCTCCTTAGATAGTGTCGGGGCTCGGGGGCTAATAACACTATTTTTACGAAAAGGAATATCTCAAATGTTTTTTGCTGTCACGTCCGATGACGTCATATACCAACAGGCGCCATTTTGATGACATCATATCGACGGGCGCCATTTTGATGACGTCATGCCGCCCTCCCAAAAAAACACTGTGTGGGACCCTTAAATTAAAGTTAATTTTTACCAATGTTGTATATAATGACAAAACATCTTAATCTGCACAAAAAGCAGACAAACCCTGTCTTGGTAACTCAGTACATCTGAGGCTTCGTATGGTGGAGACAGAAATAAAAAACTTATAGATACACCATAAAATCAATTCTTTTGAGGTGGTGGCACTTTCAGCACAATAAATGACAAAATACTTATAACTGTAAGCAAATATAAATATTTGCTTACAGTTTGCAATGCACCCTGCACCGTGTGGCAGCTTGTTTATGAGAGCTCTGCATATTTGGAACTGAAATTCTATACAAGAAGAATTGTATTTTCCTCAACACTTCACTGGGACAAGTTTTATGTGCTTACATGTACCTTGCCTCAACATTGATAATTCCCTTGGGATATTTTTGATATTTCTGATGCCAGCTATCATGCTGTACAGACATAAGCCATTGTCCTTAGCCAGCAGAGTGTTTAGTGCACTTTTCCCAAGGACACAAATGGAAAGTTCAGCCAGCATGCCTCACTAGTCAAAAGGAGGACTGTTTGCCTTAAAAAGATACCTTGCACAGAACGACATGTTTCCATCTTTATTAATGCAACACATACGTGTAGGGTCTTTAGGTATCAATAAAATACAAGCTTCAAGAAGAGGTGTTCGGGCTGGTAGGACTACTACCCAGAATCTCAAAGCAAGGAGGTGATGTAGGATTGTTGATGAGAAGTGAGCTGAATGCACATGTACACATGACCCGCTCTCCAACACCATACTAATCCTTTGAGTTCATTCAGCATCATTTCAGCATCATTATTAGAATAAACCAAATTGTTCTTTTCAGGGTTACTGCATTCTCAAAAAGCAATTGTACATAGTGTACATTTAAGATTGAAATGATTAACTTGTTGCAAGAACTAATTACATTTAAATATCACTCACCAGATTTAATCTTGATTCAAAGTCTTCTAACGATGTCACCGTAGTTCTATCACAAAAACACAAATAATAATTGACATTAGTGTTTGTGTCCTGAGGTCCACCACAAAACTGTTCCAGTAATATCTCGCTATGATTATTATTATTACCCTGATCCAGATCCAGACCCTGACCTGGACCCTGAATTTGAGGCAGACCATGACTAAACTTGGGCAACTTGTGATATGAACTTCTTGGATAGTCGCGTGACAAAGAGTTGTGACAACTCAAAAAGTCAAAACTTTACCTCACAAAAAAAGTGTAATGTACATACATGGATGTGACCCCATATAAATTTTCGCAAAGTTGGTCAGTTATTGAAACAAGTGTGCGTGGTGTAGTTTTTCCCCCCAGCGGCAGGATGGATTTCTTTTTCATCCTACGCCATTCAAATTTTTTTCTTTCTGCCAAAATGAATCTTTCCTGATATGTCACTTGTAATTTGCAACAATACTGATGTGCCAATTTGTCCGGGATAAAATATATTTCATGTCGTTCCGGCATTCAACATGTTCAAGTGTAAAGACTACACTAAGCTTGAATTTGAGAAACAACAGATTTTACCCACTATGTTTTTAAGGAATATGCATGAAACCAGAATCAAACGTGAGATTTGTGGGATAACATTTTTCTTTGAGTAAAATTAAAAGATTGATATGGATCAAAAGGGCTTCAAATTTGTGTATATTTCTGTTTTAGGCACATGGAGGCTTGATTGTTCACCTTTCAAAACGTCAAAGGCTCAGAGCTTCTGGGGGCTTCGCTCCCTGGAGCCCCACCAGGGGCCATAAGGCCAGCCCCTGGACCCCCACCGGGGGCCATAAGGCCAGCCCCTGGACCCCACCAGGGGCCATAAGGCCTGCCCCTGGATCCCCACCAGGGGCCATAAGGCTGGCCCCTGGACCCCTACCAGGGGCCATAAGGCCGGCCCCTGGACCCCCACCAGGGACCATAAGGCCGGCCCCTGGACCCCCACCAGGGGCCATAAGGCCGGCCCCTGGACCCCCCACCAGGGGCCATAAGGCCGGCTCCTGGACCCCCACCAGGGGCCATAAGGCCAGCCCCTGGACCCCCACCAGGGACCAAAAGGCCGGCCCCTGGACCCCTACCAGGGGCCATAAGGCCAGCCCCTGGACCCCACCAGGGACCATAAGGCCGGCCCCTGGACCCCCACCAGAGGCCATAAGGCCGGCCCCTGGACCCCCACCAGGGGCCATAAGGCCGGCCCCTGGACCCCCACCAGGGGCCATAAGGCCGGCTCCTGGACCCCCACCAGGGGCCATAAGGCCGGCTCCTGGACCCCCACCAGGGGCCATAAGGCCGGCCCCTGGACCCCCACTAGAGGCCATAAGGCCAGCCCCTGGACCCCCACCAGGGGCCATAAGGCCGGCTCCTGGACCCCCACCAGGGGCCATAAGGCCAGCCCCTGGACCCCCACCAGGGGCCATAAGGCCGGCCCCTGGACCCCCACCAGGGGCCATAAGGCCAGCCCCTGGACCCCACCTGTTTGTGTGTTTTGTTTCCCTCTTTTGGAGCCCCTCTTATACAAAATTGTGGGTGCCCTGAATCGGCCCCATCTCATGATGGGCCAACAAGCTTGTAATACATGCAGCTCTTGGAATCTTTTTAAAACTTTAATTTCCAGTATCATGCAGAAGGAATTTCAGGACAAATTGGGGTCATAAATGATGTACATGTTTGTTCAATGCCTATTATTCATGTTATTAACTATCACTTAACAAAGAGCAGTGGAAATTCTCATGTCAAAAATGTGTATCTGGAGAATCTGCAAACTTTAAAAAGTCAAATTTATGACCTTTTTTTTGGCCCTTTTAATGCTACACTTAACAAAATTTAAGACAAAAAAAAGTGAATAAAGCAGGGAAGAAACAGCTATACATGTGTAACTACTCACCTTTTGTTCTTTCTTTACACGCAAAGATTTGTAAAAAAATCTTAAGACTGAATTGAATGCTTTTTAATGCTTTCTAAGGCATTAAATTTGGATAGTTCAATTTAAGGCTTTTTAATACTTTCTAAGGACCCACAGAAACCCTGGTATCTTAATGTCACTCACCTTTTTGCTCTTTCTAAATCATCATTATGCTGCTCTAATTCCCGGATATACTTGGACAGTTCCTCGCGAATTGCCTTGATTTGTGCTAACTCGTCTTGGAGCTCATTTATTTGTCGTAGATATTCGTTTTGTGAATGTTCCAGTTTTTCCTGTTAAAAAAAAAACTATATAGATAAAAGACACCCAAAACACAAGTCCATGGGGAAAAAAATCAGTAAAATTTCTTGATCCAAAGTTCTCGACCAATCCTGAAGGAGAAAACAGTGGCTCATTTTCAACTGATTGCTTACAAACAAACAAAAACTGTACATGTATGTACATTTGTACAACAATGACATAGATATGTAGGAGTAACAAATCTACACTGTACTTGTACATGTATGTTACTATCAGAATATATGCATGGTGCTTCATTCTTAGACAGGCAAGGCAATTTTCTGTGGTAAAAGGACAGTTTTTGAGGGTAATTTTAATTTCTACTGAAAACAAGGAACGATGACCAAGGGTATGGAGGATATTTCCTCCATTGCCTTCATGAAGAGTCAGGCCTTCATGTTCACTGTCAATTTGTTGACATTAAGCTTGTGTTGGTTAAACATTTAAATGTTTACAAAATCACTATCCAGTTAGTAGGCTAATTTAGTAACCGTTTGACTGAAACAAAATATCAAAAATTTTGCCTTTCAATTTTGCTGCATTTTTACTCTATTTTTCTTTGTAAAACAAATTAGTATAGTTGACACTGTCGGAAAACTTACTACTGAATTGCCTATTAATTGTTATCTCCTGCGAAAAAAATCTGTCAGAAGGCTAACAAATAACTTGTTTGTGCTCTTCTATTTGCGGACAAGCATGGTAATAGCCAGCAATGTGTCTGGGCATCTTTTGAACCCCTTATTTTATTTTTGGAAGGCCTGAAAAACTGTCGGATGCCCTTAAAGACGCCCTGTTTATTTATTTGGCCAAGTAAATTTTTCGTACAGTCCACAAATATTACATCCAAATACCAGTGTTGTGACTTCACTAATCTGGCTGGGAATCTGGGAATGTTTTCGCCTCCATTTTGATGAACACACATGATACATGTGGGGAGCTCCGATTGCTTGTATTGCTTGCTCGCTCGTCACCATTTTTTTTTCAGTGCCGTAAACTTCGGCATATAAGCCACTGCTTATACGTTGATTTTGATGTTGATAAAAACTACTGCGGCTTATATGCCCGGCGGCTTATACGCCCGGCGGCTTATACGCCGACGTGTTAATATTGAAGAACAAAAACCAACAAACACTTTTTACAGAAAGATCGATTGTAAAATATTCTAGATGAAAAAACACTCTTGTTCTTTAACAACAAAACACCCTGCAAAACATGGTTTTGTGTGATGTGACGGTGTTGATGAAATGTTGAGAACCCCAGCATATCTTTCGAGCCGAGGGAGGGTTGTGAAACTTGGGGCCCATACCATGCTCGTTTCGATTATGACTTTCGCTGGTGACCGCTTGTACCATTCTTATGCCGTAAAGAAGCAGGTAACCAGTTGTTTGATCACGATGTGGCGTGAAAAAACTTCAATCAAAAGAAATTAAAAATGTGTTATTTAACTTTTATAAATCTCCAGCAGAAACAACTTATTTCATGGCTTAAATGTTCTTGAAAAGTGATAATAATCTTGACACTTTGCGAAACAGTCGGGAACTTCTTAAAAAAAAACTGCATTTCTTAGCTTAGCTTTTGAAGAATTCAGGAACGTTATAATCTGCAGGTTTTTATTTGAAGGGCACCTCATTGGTCATTGCTTATTGTTAGCAAATACGCTTGCCAATTTTGCACGTACAGTAAAGCTCAGACCAACGAAACGCGTATGGTACCTCTTATACTTGCGTGTAAATCGACAACATTCCAAGCAGTATCCTTGTTGCCAGACTATTTGTTGGAACGCGCAACAATGCAGTTCCGTTAGTGTCGTCTCCGATCAACACACAGCAGGCAATGAGTATCATGAATAATACATAACCTTTCGCAGAAGCGGACCAATCAGGTGCCGATTTAGGCTCCATTGATGCATGCCACACATGTACTGTGTACCGCGACTGTCAACTGGCTGTGTGTCACGGCCGGCCGATTGGTTTAAGGTGATCGCGGTTTGGCGGTCCGCGAGCTTCCCAACACGGCTACTCGTTTGAGTGAGACCTGGTGGAAGAAAGTCTGTGTTGAAGGAAACTTGTATCAGGATTTTTCAGTTTTTGACAGGGCGGTTAGTTATTTTGGCAGGGCGGCCTGAAATTTAAGGAGGGCGGCCCGCCCTCCCAAAACCCGTTGGGTGGTCTAAGAAATGACCCACGTGTTTCCACACGGACCATCAGTTCAGGGAGTGATGCACCGGCCAATCACTTAAAAAAAAGAAAATAGGTCCACTTGACTGCAGATCATTCTAATTAACTATTTCAATAACGATCGATGGTGTTAACTTCAGTACATTTTGACTTCAATGCAACGCAACTCGCACTTTGTGGGGATGTACAATGACTGATGTGCCGCCCGCCAGTCACTGTTCATCACCACAAAGGACCGCAAACACGCACGGCCCCTCTGTGTATGCGGTCGCCGCTGCGGCTTATACGCCGGGCAGCTTATACACCGGGCGGCTAATATGCCAAAGATTACGGTAGTCGGTGTGGTTTATTTCTTTTTCGCTTGTTTCCATTTCCGAGTTATTGGTGCGATGGCCTGTCAGTCTCAGTCTCAGCAAGAACATCAGCGAGGGTCTAACTGGCAGGGCTGCGAGATATTGGCATTAACAACTATTTGGGGCGACGAGGAATACCACCATGCCAACGACGATCCTTTTTCTGTAAAGAAGAAAATAATACAGCGAATTTCCATTTGATTAGCTGCCTTCCCTTATGCCTTAACATCCCCGTAATTTCCTTCGTCGGAAAAGCTACGAACAGACACCAGTACAAAAGAAAAATGAAAGGTGTTCGAGCAAGTTCTCATTTACAGGCGCCAATTTTTTTTTATGTTGATGTTGTCAGCATAGCAACTAGCTGCAGTCAAGCAGGACATATTAAAAAAACTCAGCAAACTACGCATGCGCAATGAGATGAACCCGAACCAGCAGTTGGTGGTAAGGGTCGACGATATGACCCAGTAATCAACCTCGTAGCTCAGTTGAGTCCGCTGGACAAGAATAAATCTATCATGTGAATGCAAGTTCAGTTTGGATTAAGTCATGTTTATCTTGTGGACACCCCTGTGCCCGGATTAAGAGTCAATTGTGACCCGCTCTGCAAAAAAGGCCCATAAGTCGCGCTATGCCTTTTCACGTAATGGGCTCGTCAATGTTGAAAGGGTGATAAATTTTTCGTTGGTGTGATTTTTTTATTATCCCATTTTTGACATCGCTGATATCCACACTTTCATAATTTGTAAGATCGAATGTTTATTTTGACCAATAAAGATGAAAAAAAATGTGTTTTGTGTACATTTTGTTGGTGGTTTGCGCGATCGATGTCCGCCGATTCAGTGAAAAGTTGCGCCATTTTACACATCTGGCACCAAATTATTTGGAACCCCCCTATTATAAATTTGGTATCATCTGAAAGCTGAGGACGTTGCCTTTCTGTATAATAGACATAGAAAAGGTTAAAGGTCAAATGCAAAAGCAAGGCAGGTAAATTTCTAACACGTATACAAAGGGCGCTTGTTACTAGGAGCGTGGATCTTTTCGGTCACGTGTATACAGTGTAGTGCAACGATTGGTCAATGGGCGCACGGTCGAGCGCTCGCATGCGCCATGAATGGGATTGGTTGTTTATTCATTGTCAGGTGACTGCCACGTGACTGTTTATAGAGTGCGTGCCACGCGAAAACACAGCGCAATACCTGTCAATTCTGTCCAACTCAACTGACTTGTCTTGCTCCGAACGTAAATATTTTGATAATTATTTACTATTTTAGCCAACATATTTTGTTTTAAGCAACAGGTTTTCTATATTGTTTCATTAATTATTTGCTTAAGTATGGGTTCGAAGGATCAGTGTCTGGCTGAAGCTTTGAATGATCTCCGTGAGGAGAAAGACAATTGGTTTCGTGGAATGGAAGATTACAAGTTTTTGTTAACTTCCGATGTGAAAATGACGACGTTGAATCAGAAACCGATTCGGAATCTGATTCCACATCGCCATTTTCAGCAGGAGATAACGAAAAGATCGACCCTGACAGCAAAATGTTAACTCAAAGATTATTTCAAAATTGATTAATTAACTTTAGTTCGATCTTAGAAGGCAAACCATGTTGACTGCTAGATTTAATAGAAGGAAATATTAAATTTGTAAACTTTATTTTGTTTTTACAAAAACTTTTAATTTTTAGCCCAAAAATAGTTCTAATCCTGAAAAGCGAGCTTAATTAAGAGTTTTATTAAACAACTCAAGCTGATAGTTTAAAATTACAAAAAAATGTGAAATAATTTTTAAATATTTTTTTCCCCCAAAAACTCTTGTTTTCACACAAAAAATACATAATTTTAATTCATAGGGTTTATATAGCCAGTGTTCATTTGTTTAACTTTAAGAAAAAGCTAAATTCACCGAAAAAGGTCTAAACTCTTCAAAATAATTCTCAAGTGTGTGTTTGCTATTTTAAAATTTGCAAAAAAATGAAAAGAAATAGCACAGTATGCAAATTAATTTTTAAAAATAGCGATATAGTGCATTAAATGAAATGCAAAATATATTGTACTTTAAAAGTCATAACAAACGCTTGGTGAAAATTTCAGACGAAAAGTCCAACGGGAACGTACTCGTTGCTAGGGACTTTCACAAGAACTTGGTATTGAAATACTTTAAAATGCACTGTAAAGTTCTAAAGGCTGTTTCTCCATAACCTATTTTGACAAAAATAGCAGTATTTGTATGCAAATTAGAGTATAACTCTGGATTGCAAAATGCAACAGACTTCTAAAATACACTAAATTAAAGCTGAGAGAAAGACCTTTCCATCCATGTATCTTACTCCAAAATTATTTTTTGCAACATAAGGGCCATTTTTGCAGAGCCGGTCACAATTTAACTCCTTGTCTGAACTACATGTACCCATTGTTTCAGTTTGTAATACAATTTTGTTTCACTCAAAAGCCAAGCCACCTTTGCTGAGTCTACACAATGTATGTGGTTCGATGACCTGGTTTTGTGACCCTTAGGAGTGGGTATAGTGCTCTATTAAACCTGGAAAGTGTGTTGACATCTGCTGGCTTATACATGTAGTTGTGATCGGAATGGTAGAAACAGTTAACTGGAAATCACAAGGTTTTGTTTTTTTAACTGTTTTGGAAAAAACCCTCGATGCACAACATAAATAAATTGAAATGGAATATTATGTATTGTGTCGTTATTGTAAAATGAACAGCCAGTCAGTGTAATTACATAAAGGTTCCTGTGACATCCAAGGATTTTATGTTTTATTTGGAACTTGTTAACTGTCATGCGCACAAAACAAACCCTTCCTACTAACTGTAGTCAATATTAACAATGAATGTGATGATTAAAAAAACCACCTACACTATACCTAACTACCCTATTTTTCTGGCCCGTTTTGCCAACATAACAATTTTTTTAGTGTCTTTTTTAATGTACTTTTTAGGGTGTACATGTAAACTGTCATTTCATTATGAAATTAAACTCCTGCCGGGGGGGGGGGGGGTTAATGAGGTCAAACATTCAAAGAATTTCAGGTTATTTAATTTAGTTGATGAAGACTACATTTGTTATATATTACAAGACAAGTTTTGGATCTTCAATCAATCTAATTAATCTGGCAGCATGTGCAAAACTACCTATTGCATAATGGAATAATCCCATACAATGAATGAATGAAGCTTGCATGCTCAACTCCCTATCGCTACTTTGCCTCACTCTTGCTGCTGTATTTTCTTTATCTCTATGGTTTGATTAGCACCGTAAGGCATTAATGTGGGAGTGGGTGCCATTTCGCTAAGCAAATATTTTTCTTATAAATTTGATTAACATTTAGCAATTTTCATTATCTGCTATTTTACATTGTTGCATCAAATTGTTGCATCTTACTGCAATGCGTCCATTGCAGTGCATACTTCCTATTTTACTAGTGTGAATTGTACCATCTTGCACCAGAGGCGAAAAATATACCGCAATGCATCTTTGGAAATAATAAATAGTCGCTATTTGAAGCGCGACTAGTCGGGTAGTAAATTTCACTAGTCGTCCGGGCCTACATGTACACAACATAACGTATGTGCATCTCTGCAAATGTTCCCAAGCCACTAATTTCAGAAAAAAAATAACATGAAAAGAACAATACTATTATTATACATGTCCTACTGGGGAAGAGGCTTGATTAGTAAGTCAGTATTAGACCCCTTGCAGATGACGTCATACTCTAAAAAAGTGCCCTCACTGAGGCCAAAAGGAGGCAGATCATTGGACGATAGCTGTTCTTTGTGCGTAAAAACGTGCACGTGACATCAGCGTACCTGTAGCGTGTTATGCAAGGGGGGTATATCGATTTCTATAAACCCCTTGCACAACGCGGAACGCACCTCCTAATAATGCGCATCTACCATTTCCATCATTTTGGGAGTCAAATATTTTGTGCACGTTGGTGCCGATTTTTACCTCCCAAAATGACGGAAAGGACGGGCATGTGTGAGTGTCCTGCCCATTGTGCAAGGGGTCTATATGCATACATAGTACATGATGTAGGAAAACTGTCAATACCTTTAGTGCATCTGTTTCAACCTGTAGTCTTTCCTTAGCAACTGTTAACTCTTTGACCTTGTTTTCTGCAGTTTCAAGTTGTGTTTCTAACTCTGCTTCTAATTCTTGACTGCTGATTTGAAATTCATCTAATTCCTCTTTCGCCTCTTCCCAGCTGAAAAAAACACAACATTGGAATGTTTATGAGCTGCCATTGCATCATGCCAAACTTAATTTATATGACAGTTTAAACGAACTGGTATCAACTAAAGATCAAGAAAGACTATAATGCACTTAATTAACTCAAAAAAAATTCCTAGTTTAGTTGCTGCACAATAAAAAGGTGGGGTTTTTTTAAGATATTGCTCAAAATATCAAATTACACCAAAACAATGTTTTTAATTTTAAAATGTACATTTTAAAATTTAAAACAAAAACATTTTTTGACTTTCATGTTCAGATATTTTGCATGAGTTTATAGAAACTGAAATAAGTTTATAAGGTTTTATCACTGCTTCTTTTAAAAACTTACTATCCAAATTAAATTTCAAAAAACTACTTTTACAAAAAGGCATTACTTTCTGCTTTTTCTAACAAGATACGATGACAATAATGGCAGTATGGTAAACCTAACACAAGTGAATACATTGAACAATTACAAGTTGAGGTACAGTGCATCCCCAAGGTATATACTGGCAGACATTGTAGTGAGTCTGTACAGTAAACTTGTGAGTGTAAATGGATTAATGTTTTACCGAGACCGTGGTTAACATTCCAATAGGTGAAACTTACTAGCGTCCGCACTTGGATTATTGACGTGGGTAAACTAACCGACACAACCGGTAAAACTAACCGACTAACTTAGGACAGACACAAGAGGGCGCTATTGCTGTGAACTTTGACCAGGATGCATGACAGCGAGAGTGCAACCGAACTTCCGTCCGTGTAAATTACATTTGCGTGGGACGTGTAAATACTTACATAATAAGTGTACACTACGTGTGGCGCGGCGGGTCGGGGGACCAGATGTGGCTTTTTACCGGGACGGCTTTTACCCAGATCGCGTTCACACTGGACTTTTCGGCTCGGTTAAACTGACCTGGTCAATTTAACCGGTCAGACGTGGGTCGGTTAAACTACCCATTCGGGTCAGGTAAGTTACCTGGGAGGGAAACTTCCTGGGCTGTTCGCATTGGACTTAAAATGGTTAAGTTACCCATTTGCTCGGTTAGTTTACCCAAAATAAGTCCAGTGCGAACAGGGCTTAAGGTCCACAAGATATGACAAAGTGCCATTCCACATCTTTAAAGGCTTCTTAAAGGCTAGAACAGTTTTGCAATTTACATCTTTTTTACAGTGAAATATTTCTAATCATGATAGTAATAACAGTAGTGTATATGAATGTCAACTCCTACTCAAACCAAATCGCCCTCAACCAACTTGCACCCAAACCAACACGTACTCCAACTAACTTGTACTCCAAACAACTTGTATAAATTCAACTTGTGCTCATATATTTTTGAAAATAGAATGTTTTTAGAATTGAAGTAACTTGGGAATTCCCATCCCTGTTGAAAAAATATTCCTGTTTAATTGGAAAGGTTAGTTCATTTCTTTATTTGTGAACTACCCCTGTCAATTGGCCCCAAAAAAGAGAATCTACGCCTAATTACCCAGACATACCATTTGGAACAAGAACATAAAACATGTACAAGTAACAATACAAAATATTAATCAAAACTGACGCTTTGTTTTGCCAATTATATAACATCAGTTAGGCCCCTATCAAATTTGAACAATCTGTATACTCGACTTGGCTCCCTGTTGGTATTAAAATAACAAATAAAGGGAAGCTAAAAATATTCACTTTCCTTAGAAAAACTTGTTTCTTATTTAACAATATTTCATCAATCACTAAATACAACATTGCTAGCCAAATAACTGCATCCAAAAGTTGCGAAGGGAATAAAACCTTAACATTATTTTTTTAATTTGGGATAATTTGTTTCTTACAATTCTAATAGGAATTAATATCTTTCAAAAATAACATTCTACGTGCAAAATATTTTAGCATGAGTTGGTGGGAGTAGGAGTTTACCTTCTTTTTTTTATCGTCTATGATGTAGAAATAAAATGACACCACATGACCTTGATCCCCTGCCCACATGGTTATTAAAGATCTCAAACCGGCAAAATGTGAAGAAAAAAAAAGTTTTTCCTTCGGGTACACTCAAAGAATTTACCCTCTCGCCACCCATGGAGGTAGAAATAACCACCAGCAGTCTACATTGTGATGATATGCATTGTATAAAAGCCGCTACATTTAGTTTGGGCCATCCAAACTGTCACTCATGTTGGGTGGAACATCAATGCAAACACACCTTTCTGAAGTTTGTGCCCTTGGGAGACATATTTTATGATTGGGAGTATGGGTTTGCATCCTCCTAGAACTATGAGGTATGTTCTGCATGCTGCAGACGATAGCAGAACGAACCTCACAAGGACTCCAGGAGTTGGGTTTGCAATAGAGGGCAGGCTAATGATTCCAAATAAAATCAACAGATCCTGAACGAAAACAGGTGACAATACATGTAATTTTCTCAAGCCTCTGCAAGACCCAGTAACTGGAGCACTGTACTCCATTTTTTCAAAATTTTGACGTGTACAAAATACTGTTAATTTGCGAAGTACAGTGCCCCCAGTTACTGGGTCAACTTTAAAAGTATTATATACTTTTTTTTTTTTTTTAATTGTCAATGGATACTTGGTGAGTTGTATGACATGTTTTAGGTAAACTGATTAACTTTTTTCAATGTGAATTCAAAAAGTGATCCAGAACTGGTCAAACAACCATGACGACTGTACTATATTTAGTGTTTAACAGGTTTAGCACTTTATTTTGGGTTTGTTACTGTTGTGTTTAGTTTATTGGATGGTATTCTTCATATGTAATCTGGTAGTGGTAATAACATAAATTGGTAATGTGAGAAGTAATTTAATTATATGTGCTTATTGCAAATTTAAGTGATTCGAAAACTGGTCAATGATCCCGAACTGGTCAAACGAGTGTGGTTACCATGCTAATTCAATTGTGTTCTAAATTCTAAATACAATTTGTGTATTACTAATTTTACTATTGTTACTTAGCCTAGTCTGCTAGAGTAGTGGTAGTAGTAGTCGTAGTGGTAATAATAGTACTATGTACATGTATAGTAGGTTGTATGAGTTAGTACTATATAAATTGTTTACCCAACCTACAAAATACATCAATAATACAAAATATATTATTATTATTAACGTCAGTTTAATGTTGTAAATTTTATATCGCTACGACGTTAATCGTCATGTCGGCCCCTACTACTTCAACATGTACAACGAGTGTATACTACTAGGAAGTACTACTCACTTTTTTCTATAATCGTCACACAACCTTTTCCAGTACACTATCTCTTCTTCGGTGTTTTTGAACGACAATTGTTTAGCCTTTTCAGCCATGATTAAGGCACGTTTAACTTAGTAATGTAAAGCAAGTATTGGCACACGACAGGTGACAGCAGCAGTGGCTCAATCTTCCAAGCTTGGTCTTCCTCTCTCTCTCTCGACAGCGCACTGAATTCGAGACACAGACTCCAACCGAATGTACATGTACATGTACATAGTTTACATGTACGTGTACATGGCTATGTACAGTACATACATAGGTCGCAGAATTTTGCAAGGACGATAGTCTAGTCTTAGACTGAGACGTTTTTTTGGTGTTATTTTTAACTTGAACGAATACCCACTCAACTATCATTTGTTGCGTGTCGTGTATTACGTTGTGGATGGTAACTACATACGAACGTCTTGCATCAAGACTAGAATTAGAAAATCCAGACGCAAATGTTTAACGAAGACAAAATGGCGGTAGTTGGCCCATCTCTATGGTCGGCGGCCCATTGAGGTTCTAATATTAATAACCCGAATCAACTCGTACCCAAGTCAACTTCACCAATGGTGGACCCTTGTAATTTCTTACAAAAAAATTGCAAGGTCACCTAGTTTGTACTTCGTTCATTTCAAGTTATATATTCCTTTAATCCCCTCTTTTTGTTGTTGCAGGAAGTGAACAAAACCATGGAATGACACACATTAATAAAGTTATTGTTTTGGTGTGATTATATTGAAGACAGGGAAAAAAAAGGGTCTTCTTGGAAATATGTGAAGAAATACAAAAAGGAGAATATTTTAGTAGACTTTGTGAATTTTTTATGTATTAAATGATAAAAGAAAAAATTACAGAGTTGTTTTCCTCACTAGAATGTCAACATCCTAGTTTCTTTTTGATTTTTAAATAATAGACATTGGTTGTTTTTTTAGGGGGGGGTCGTTGTTCAACCCATAATTATTTCAAATTTACCCAGTCAGCTCCCCTTGTGGTTTATAACTTGATAACATAAATTTATTATGCAAAATATTTGTTTGGGTGATGGAAACAATTTGTAAATAACTTTTAAATATTTCTCTTGAGCGCATTTGTGTGTGTCCGCTGCCAAATAGTGTCCACTGAGCATGCGCAGTGGACGCAGAACGCTATTGGCATGTATAATACGTGCCAAGTCCGGACGAAATGGACAGGAATGGACAATAATTGGCAAGAAGATAACCGAACTTTATTTGGCAGGAATGGACAGTATTTGCCTAGAACTTACCCAGGCGCAGATCCAGGGGCCAGGGGGCACGTGCCCCGGGTGAAAAAAACAACAACAACAAAAACCTTAGTTTTTCTCCTTTTTTATCCCATGCATGTCAAATTAAACAGGCCGCCGATTGTCTTCTACGTGAAACTCCCATGAGCCCCAAGCTCTGCGTTGTACTCACCGGTTTCATCCCAACTCAAGGTAAACAATGCACCGTGGCACCTTCTTTTGTTAATCTTTTATAATATGTATTTTGTAATTGTTTAGACTTGCAGCAACAACATATAGGCATTTGAAAACCGACATGCCAATTTGTCCATGCTAAAATATATTTTACGTCGTTCCAGCAGTGTTTTCCCCTTTTCAAGATATTGCTGGACAAGTGTAAAGATAGTACATGTACTACACTTGAATTTGAGAAGTGTAAAGATAGTACATGTACTACACTTGAATTTGAGAAACGCCAGATAGTACTTTTTTTTACCCGCGATGTTTTTAATGAAATGCACCGACCAGATCAAACGCATGCCATCACGTGTTGCTTCCTTTCTGCATTTTTCTTTAAGTCGGCTGTGCATGGATTAAAAAGACCTGCAATATTGTAAACCCTTTCCAAATAATACATCACATTTATGTCCATCGGTAGAACTTTTGATTTCCTTTTTCAACAGTTATCTAAGATAAATGACTATTATGTGACACCCTTTTCACAAAACATAGGATTATTGGTCGGATCAGTAGGTTTGCCGCCTACTTATACTCGTGAAATTTTCCACTAAGTGATGGAAAGTAGGTAGCACCACCAACGAATGTTCTCTTCAACATCAGCAAACAAACAAAAACTTCTGCTGATGATGTACAGCGTACATTCAGTTCGTTGTCTACACTGAGGGAGGAGCATCACTGAAAAAAAAATCCAGACTCAAGAGATTTGTGGGTTAAACGTTTTGCTCATTCTCCGGCGTTGACGTTACAGAATTGCAAAAAGTGTGCCTCTTTCTCTGTATTTAGACACACGGAGGCTTGTTTTTCACCTCCAAAATGCCAAAAGCTCATTAGCCTCAAGGGGCTTCGCCCCCTAGACCCCACCGGGGCTTCACCCCTGTCCCCCACCAGGGGCCGTACGGCCGGCCCCTGCACCCCACCCGTTAAATTTCTTTGAGCCCCCCCCCCCCATACTAATACATAAGTCCTGAGTTCTTCTCCATCGTGTCCTTCCTGTTCTATCCCTCCAGTGGTCCGCACACAGGATGGCAACGTCGTTTGCAGCGGAAAGGTCATTGGCTGTGACAGGTGAATGGAGTTGTCGACAACACAGGAGATGGCTCATAGTCTGCTTCTCCCCACATTCGCAGGTGTCTGAGTCGGTTCGCAATCCCCATTTTACCATGTTGGTGTGGCACCTCCCGACTTGCAAAGGGGGTGCGTAATATACATGTAGACGGCTGAGGCTTTTCCCATGTGGTCCATTTGGAGTTGGCGCCACTGGGCAGACGTTCCGCGGCTGGAATGTTCATCGCTGAGGTGCGCCGTTGTGCCACCGGTTAACAAAAATTCCCGAATCCGCGCCTGTTACTGGACAGTATTTGGCAAAAATGGTCGACAGCGGCGGAATGGACAATATTTGACAGAGGTTAACGGACGTATTTGGCTGTATAGGAATGGACAGCATTTGGGTTGACTTGAGTATTTGGCATGAAGTTAGTGGCCACATAGAGTTCCTTGCTCTATGCTGGGATCAACACTTTCTGCAATGATAGCCTTAAAATCACAGGTTATATGTAAAGTATTAAAAGTTTAACGCAAAGTTTATGTGAAAAGTGAAACTACGGTCATACGAGATATTTTAGTAAATTTCAAGCGAGGGAAACTCAATATAATGTTCTGAGGTGCGTGTTCGTTCCTGCGGGTTTAAAAACTACGCAATAGATGTACAAAGCAGTGTTGTTCGCTCCCCCACCCCCCCCCCCCTGAACCTTCAGGTCTCGGTCTCGGTCTCGAACTGTTGGGTCTCGAATACAGTACAACACTGGTAGAAAGTGCCAAATGTAAAGGAGATGAAGTGTTAAGAATCCTTATATAATCACAAATAATCAAGAAACTTTTCCCACACAAAATTTTAAACGACAAACTATGAAAAGATATAACTGTACGACGTCTACTTTTGGCAGAAGGCACGCTTAGTATTTGGCAATTCTCGGTACATACTCAATGTGACGTCATGGACGTATGACCAATCATATCACAGTATGCAAATGAGGGGACACTTTGGCAGCGGACAATTATTTTTCGTGACAGGTGTGAGTAAAACTAAGGCAAGATCGTAAACAACTGGGTAGATGTTGGCATCAAGATAGAGCAACTGGTCCCGTCTCATTCTTCTTTGGTCTTGTGATAATGTGTCTAGCCCAGTAACTGAGGAGTTGTACTATTTGTTTTATATTTTGACATCTTCCAGTGGATTTAAGACACAGTAGTGTCCATGCTATAAATGTTTTTGAAAATAGATATTTATTTGTAAATCTCACCACTGGACGCGACGATTCCTACATCACAAACAAATGCATGACCATGCCATAGAGCAAGGAAACTTACATAGCCAGACCTATGTTGCGTTTTGTCATGATAATTGTCATTTTCCATTGTCAGAATTTATTTCTCTCAATATCACTTTTATAGCCTAATACTAGCTGGGCCAAATTGTCAAATCGTCCTATTTTATGTTATCGGTTTTCAAATTAAAATAAATAATTGTCAGACTTATTACCCATCTAAATATTTATAGAAGAGGTTAATATCTAGCTGACGGGGATTGGTTTTAAAAATGTGCATGTATACTAGTTCATGATCATGAATAACTGATTAGCTAAACAAGTTGGTAAAGGCCTGGTCTTTTTTTTCCGTGCTTGACATCTGGGGTGCCGCCGCGTGCGCTTTGACGAAAGGCTAGTAGTCTCACTGAAAGAAGTCGAATAGCGAACAACATCAACTTCAAAAACCATGGAGCGATCCAACACAACAACATTTAAATCAACGTTCCTGCATCCAAAATGCCATAATCCCCATGCAAAGTTCTGGACACATAAGCATGGAGGTAGAATTTAAGCTAAAAACAGAAAGTAACCCATCAGTTTCTGGACGGGTGATCCAGACTGGTCTATGGCAGCTGCAAAGCCGGACACTCGATTGAAGTCTGACTACAATAAACTAGACACAACCTACGCTGGGTACCATACGCAAAATCATGTTTAGTTAAAAGTGAGGAAACCATCCGGCAGCAACACTTATCTAGAAACCAGTGACGACATGCACTTCAAATACATGAATGGCGAGGGCCTATTGATTTTAAGTCTGAGATCGTGGTTATTTCTCTGCATATCGCGCAATTTCCCCCGCAGGATGGCTATCACGCGCCCCCTAACTTGAAATCTCAGACTAATTAACCGGTACCACAAGGGAAGCGCCAGCCTCGCTACCATGGGCAGCGCGCCGCGGCCGTCGTATCGATACCTCTCGTCGCTAAACCCCATAGAGTTATATAGGAACCATAGAGAGCGCACTAGCCTGGGTACGCGGCCCGACAAGGGCAGCGCGGCGGCCATTTCTTAAGTAGTCAAAAATAACGTCTAAACTATTTGTGCGTGTTGCAACAGAGCAATGGTTAACAATGAAAGGGTTTACTGTGAAATTTATGAATGCCAGTAAAGACCGTTTATAGTACTAAATAATTCCCGAATAAATATAATGTTTTAGAATAATATTCCTTCACTTTGGACAATAAATCGTGATCGTGGCATGTGTGTGTTCATCTTCTATTGAAATAAATAACCTAAACCTCACGAAACAACTTTAATACAGCCGCTTTTTTGTATAGACCGCATTGGCCTAATGTGTATTTAGCAAGCACACCGCGTAATTCGTATTCAATGTTGCCATTGTACAAAATGGCGCGCGTGTCTCCTCACAGACATATAATACCTATAGACCGACAGCAGGGGGCGCTAAACTGAAATTTTGGACTTTCTCAAACTATGGGCGGAAGTAAAGACGCGTCAACACTTTTTGTACACGTTTAGGCGTAGCCGCGAGGCAGTGATCCCGTTTTCATGGACTTTTTTTGAATTTCCAGGAGATATTTGACCCGATGATGGATTGTAAATTAAGTGATGGAATATAAGAAATTCCTTGAGTGGTCAAAAAAGTTGTTTGATTAACTTTTGCTGATTTGGGGGAGGGAAACGTAAAAAATTTGTGAACTAAATTATTATACATAGCCTAGGCCAAGGCCTACAGGACTGTCACTTTCTACACGTTTGTGTCATTTTCATCGTGAAAATTTTAGTATTTACCTTGAAATTTAAGAAACCACACTTCATGAACATTCCATACAGCCGGTTACAATGTTGGGCTTTGAGGTTTAACCGTATAAAACGTCGTTTCTAACTTCATTTTCGGGAAATAATCCCTGGACTCTCTCTACAACACAACATTATGCACACTCCGGCCCGCCTTGCATATGCATGCCTTCGGCACGTTTTGCGTACGCTCGCGTGGAATGCACGCCAAACAATCGCGTCTGTCAGTAGCACGTTAATCTATAGGCGGTACGCATCACGTCCGCGCAAAACACGCACCGACGCGCACTTTGGCCGGAAAGTGTGTGATGAACGAATTTTTGTTGATACGAAGAATAATTCCATCTACTCATTATCAATTTGGAGAAAGTTCAGTAAAAAGAGGAGATACGGCAAACAACTAACGTGAGAAAAGGTATCTAGTTGTTGATTAAACATTGTTTCCAAGTCTGTTGGTGATTTTTTTACCCTTAAAACACAACTTTTCTATCATCATCCACCCGCTCGCCCATTGCTTTACACGTGTTTTCGCTTGCGTTTTCGCGGATTTTGCCCATAGTTTGGGTATGGTCGGGTGCTTTAAAAATTACGGTATCCAGACGTTGATTTCCATAGGCGCTGTCGGTCTATAGGTATTATATGTCTGTGGTCCCGTCGCGTTTGTGCACTGGATTACCAGTGCGCCCAGCCTCGCTACCATGGGCAGCGCGCCGTATCGATACCTCTCGTCACTAACCCCTGGTAGGGATGTACCGAGAAACAACGCTGATTGGCTCCCATGGGTGACTACTTTGCGTGCACACTTGTTAAAAACTTTCGAGCGCATCATGGCGCTTGTAGGACGCTTAGTACGCGCGTGTGAAAATGCAAGTATTTTGACGGGATTCCATTTCAAATGAATCATGTTTTTACACGGTCACCCTAAACTGCATACAGTTAGACATATCACAAAATCAAGAAGAATGACAGAGGACCAGTTGCTTTTTGACTGGATGCCTCTTTTGCAGGTTACCATACTTGAGCGCGCGCGTAGAATGGATCGGCCAAGGCCTAATTAAAATGTGCTAGATTCTAGCACATTTTAATGGACCAATTCCAGGTGTTATGATCGAGCAAGGCATGCTGGGAAAAAATGGCGCGGCGAGATCGATCACGCCTGGGAACGAGGATGCAGTGCGCCCTTAGTACGCGCGTGTAAAAAATGCACGTTTTTTGACGCAATACAATCATTTCAAATGAATCATGTTTTTGTATGGTCACCCTAAACTGCATACAGTTAGACGTATCACAAGATCGAAAATGAATGAGAGGGGGCCAGTTGCTCCCATCCTCGTTCCCAGGGGTAATCGATCTCGCCGCGCCATTTTTCCCAGCATGCCTTGCTCGATCATAACCCCTGGAATTGTTTCATAAAAATGTGCTAGAATCTAGCACATTTTAATTAGGCCTGGGCCGATCCGTTCTACGCGCGCGCTCAAGTATGGTAACCCTTAAAAGAGGCACAAGTCAACCTCGTTCCCAGTGTACGATCTCGATGCGCCCTTTTGTTTTCTTTCCCAGAATGCCTTGCTCGATTGTAACCCCTGGAAGTGTGATTTCAAAATATCCAAATATATTGGATATTTTAATCCTGTGGTTGATCCATTCTGTGTTAAGACTTTGCAGAGCGCACTGTCAAAGGACGCATCCATGGAGCAACTGGCCCCTCTCATTCTTTTTCGATCTTGTGATACGTCTTTACCATTGATCTCCATTAATATTGATGGAGATCAATGGTCTTTACTCATCCTCGTTCCCAGGGGTGATCGATCTCGTCGCGCCATTTTTTCCCAGCATGCCTTGCTCGATCTTAACCCCTGGAATAGACCTTATGCATTGACGTCATCCAACCGCCATCTTAGAGGTAAAACGGTGACGAAACAATCGAATCGCACAGATTTGTACGCGCGGCACACAGGATTGGGCAATGAACAACCTCCTTTTGACCTCTAGGTGAGGGCGCCCTACTGAAATGACGTCATGTGCATAAGGTCTATTGGTTCATTCAAATGTGCTAGAATCTAGCACATTTTAATTAGGCCTGGGGCCGATCCATTCTATGCGCGCGCTCAAGTATGTAACGCGCAAAAGAGGCATCAAGCATTGATCTCCATTAATGGAGATCAATGGCATCAAGTCAAAGAGCAACCCAACCTCGTTCCCAGTTCCCTCGTCTCGACGCGCCATTTTGTTTTCTTCCCCAGAATGCCTTGCTCGATTGTAACCCCTGGAAGTGTGACTTCAACTTATCCAACTATATTGGATATTTTAATTAGTCCTGTGGTTGATCCATTCTGTGTTAGAGACTTTGCAGAACGCGCTGTCAAAGGACGCATCAAGTCATGGAGCAACTCAACCTCGTTCCCAGATAGGCGGCTCCGGGGATCACCGAGAGTGACTAGTTTTACTACGCCACGAGACAAAGCAGTCAAACACCTCCTCCATTTTTCTGGTAGAATCAATCGTCAAACAACTTTACGTACGTGGCAATCAATCGTCAAACAAGAACTGTAAAATCTTACGTTGAAATACTGAGTTTTGACAAAATAAGAGGGTACCAGACTACTGCTATTACGTTCGTTCTCTAAACCGTATTTAAAATGCACAGATTCTGTCAATGTAGTCAGGGTACCAGGGTATCCATTCACTAGTACATCGGTCGCTAGGCTGTCGTTGAATAGTTCGCGTTGCGTTCGTGGCACGCACTAGTAAAACTAAGGCATATCATGTGACGCGCTCTAAACCAATCACAGCGCAGAAAATATGTATGAGGTGTTATAAAATATAATAGACCCCTTGCATATGACGTCACACTCTCAAAAAGTGCCCTCACTGAGGCCAAAAGGAAGCAGATCATTGGACGATAGCTGTTCTTTGTGCGTAAAAACGTGCGCGTGACCTCAGCATACAAAATAGCGTTTCGCGTTGTGCAAAGGCCGGGGGTCTATGTTAAAAATGCTGGGTAAATATTTACTGGGTAAATTCATTTTTTCATTTTGTACTCAGTTATTTGGCACATTTTTCAGTTGGGTAAATATAAAACAGTACCCAGCAATGGGAGTATTTGTAGTCATATTCGTTGGGCAACCGATACTAAACAAATACTCACAAATGTTATATTGTTTCAATTACCATTTCATTGGGTAGAAAATTTGGCATTGCCCCAAAAGTTGGAGGAATTTCATTATTTTATCCAATGGTTGTGAAAAACGTAGTATCACTCTAAAAAAGAAGTGTACAATTTTGTAAAATTTTGCTGTGTAAAACTGCTGAGTAAAAATATTGTGTCAATATTGGGTAAAACGACAATTTTTGTTGTACCCCTCACTTGTGTAAATTTAATACACAAGGAAAAGGTAATGCTTTACCCAAAATTGGGTAGGAAATCAAACAGCTTAACGTCGAGGTTCAAATCACTCAATAAGTGGGTAAAACAAAACCTCAAGCAGTGTAACTTTTGCACAACAAGTGGTAAGAAGTAACTGAAAATGAGGTAAACTGCTCCACATGGAAACATTTTTCCCATAATGCAAATGTGTACCATACACTCGTGCATAGCAATTCGCCGGTGTCGCATGCAATTATGTCCTCTATGCAAAACCGTCCGGCGGACATGATTGCATATGCAATCATGTCCGCCGGATAGTATTGCATATGCAATCGTGTCCGCCCGGACGCTGCTGCATAATGCAATTGTGTCCGCCCGGACACATTTGCATATGCAATCGTGTCCGCCCCCGTGCAAAACCGTCCTTGCAGTAAAATAAGAAAACATTGTGATGAAATCGAAAATAGTCTAACGCGTTGCTGCAATGAGACTGCACATGAAACTGTCTTCTACTGCTGTGCTTCTACTTTATTGGTGACAACAATACGTATGTAGTCAAGTGTAGTTGTAGTATTCAACAACTGTTTATGATTCCCTGGCTATGGAAGGCCATTAGAAAAGGAGATCTTTGACGTAAAACTTGCATGGAAAAACAACTCGTGAACGTGCGTCAGCCAGACCACAACAAAAAAATAGCGCCCTCACTAGAGGTAACCCCCCCCCCCCCCCCGTCGTAGCCTATGGGAAAATATTCGGCCGTTGGGTATTCGCTGCAATCATAAAATACGTGAATATTCATGCTGCACATGTGCATACGTACATTCAGTGCATGCACGCTCGCTTACGCACATTCATGTACATGTACATGTACATGTCTGCCGGACGGTTTTGCATAGCCCCGGACACGATTGCATATGCAAAAGTGTCCGGAGCGGACAGTATTGCATGGCGGACACAATTGCATCTGACACCGGCACAAGTCACAATCAAAGATGGATGGGGTGGACGTAATGCTGATGCTGCAGGGCGTTGATGTTTGATGTAAATAATTTCCAAAGTTGCAAGAGAGCATTTGGTTTGTGGTAGTTGTTCTGTTCAAGAAACAATAGTCTGTTGAAAAGAGTGAGGCTTCATGAACCAGGAAGCCATGGATTGCTGGAGCTTCATTGACTTTGCAACACGGGTTCTTCACTCTGACAGTTTGAACTGTCAATAAAAGGTTATTTTGCCCCCCCCCCCCCCACACCCAACTGTTGGTGACAAGCAATCAGATCTCCAACACTTGGTCAAAATATTCTGTCCAATATTTGGGTAAATTTATTTGCCAACTGTTGGTAATTGTTATGATCCAGAAGAAGGGCAATGTAAAGAACCCAACTGTTGGGTTTTTCTTATGATCCAACTGTTGAGTAAAATGTTTACCTAATAATTGGGCATGGGGATTACCCAACGACCGTTGGATAGAAGTTGCCCAATAGATGTGTAAGTTGACTATCGTACCAACGTTGGGCAAAAAGTTGGGAAATTTTTGCCCATTATTTTTTACAGTGTACCACAGACAAAAAAATACCTAGATCGGCCGCGCGTGCGCGCGCTCCACTCATCTCATCCTATTAAGCGCTTTCGTCAAGTACATCTGACATTGCGCACTCTGTAAGTATCCTCGCGCTCTGTTTTCTATCAGCTGCCAAGTGCCAGGTATGTCGGTCCTTCTTGATGTTCAGGTTGGTGGCTTTCATGTCTTTATTTATTCTGTTCAGCCATGTTGTTCTTTGACCGCCCCTTGGCAGCTTGTGATGACGTATGCACTCTATAAACGCTTGCTTGGCTGGTGTTTCATCAGGTAGGCTCAGGAGATGGTCTGTCCATCTCAGGCGTCTTTTGGTGATTATGACACTCCAAGGCTTCTCGTTTTTTTTTTTTCATAGAGCACTTTATTTGACACCTTTTTGGGGGCCACTGAAGGCTGAAGATTGAACGCAGAAGTCTCCTGTGAAAGGCGTCAATTTTTTGTTCTAGTGACTGGTTAGTGTCCATAATTCACTGTAGAAATATGGATGCTATGAATGCCCGGAATGTTCAGAAGAGTTTGGTTGCATGGGAGATCGACTTGCTGTTGAAAACACTTCGAAATTTGATTTGTTGAAGGATACCATCGAAAGTACTTTCCTTCTGGTGATGTCTTCCTCAGTGTCCAGTAGGGAGGCTAAGTATTTACACTTTTTCCAACTGGTGTTAATTCCGTTTCTGCTGATGTGATGTTTTTCTTTCTTGGCGTTGTTTACCTTTAGGTTTCGCTCTTTCAGTACCTCGGGTGCCCTCCGTTCCATTTCCCTAAAAGACAGTCTCCTTGAGGTACGCCAATGTTGGTTTTGAAGGGCTTACCTAAAGCCCCGGTCACAACCCACCGTGCGTGTTTTTAGTCCGTACGTTTTTTGGGGAGGCCACGGCCGCCACGTTTTTCTGAAAACGTAGGGGTGAATCCTTAGCCCGACCGTAGCCCGAACGCAGCGAAAGTTCCTCGTGTGCTTAAAGTGCTATACGGCGTGTCTGCGTGCTCCCAAATCCGTACTGAGGCGGTACTCACCACGTACGGATCCCCAAATTTTGCCCACGTTTTTGCAAGTAGACAGCACGCACTTGCAAGTATGGTGGGTTGGGACCATGGCTTAAGACTGTACCCACTCTGACTTATAAGCGGACTTCTCTGAGTACGATTGCCAAAAGTTGAAGTTCATCCTGCTCCAGCATTTCTTTAAGGTCTTCAAAAAGATATACTTTCTTCACGGAGTCAAATGCCTTTGACATGTCAAGAAGCATAAGGTGAAGTTCGTATAGCTATCAGCTGTGATGGCCTTTTCTGCTAGGATCTTTAAAGTGAAGACTTGTTCTGTGGTGCTTCTACCGTGTCGATAAGCGGCTTGGGATGCCGGTGTATATGGTCATTCAGTCTGTCAGCGATTCTCCTCGTCAAACATATCGCCAATATTTTGCGGATTATTGTCAGTTAAGACAATTGGTCTTATGTTCTCTGAGGGTCCCTTTGGTTTGCCTGGCTTGGGAAGGGGGATGAGAATGCCTTCCTCAATGTCATTTGGGTAGATAATTGTGCTTGCTATATCATTCAGAGTACGAGCGACTTCTTGGGCAATTATCTCTGGTCCATACTTCAGCAATTCAGCATTGAGGTTGTCTTTTCCAGCACTCTTGCCATTTTTTTTATGATTTAATGGCTTTCACAACTTCTACTTTGGTGAATGATTTGATCATTGTTTGTGGTGGAAATTCTTCAATTATAGCTTCATCATTCAGGTCAAACTTGCTTTGAAACCAGTTTCTGATGATCTCTTCTTGACCATCTGCATCGATGACCACATTACCGTTTTCGTCTGCAACCGATAGGGTTTCATCTGCTGTATATTTCTGATGGCCTTGAAATATTTTGTAGAGTAATTTTTCTGGTTTTCAATGTCTTCAGCTTTTCTTATCAGTTCTTGCTCCTTTATCTCTTTCATTGTGTTTCTTTTATCTTTATTTTGTGTCGCTTGAATGGTTTGAAATAGCTCTTTTTGCTTCAATGATAGTTCTGTGATAGCGGGGTGTGTGTAACTTTAGTAGATTTATTTACATACCCCAAGACACCAGAGGCTGCTGATAGGCATGCTTCTTTTATGTTGTTCCATCGTTTGTTGCTGTCTGTTAATTTTTTCCCTCTAGAATTTTTTGATATGCACTGAGACAGTAATTCCTTTGGTGTTCTAGATCTTGCAGTTTGGCCAAGTTGATTTTTGTCACTCTGGTATGCCGGTATGTCTTCTTCTCTGGGCACAGTTTGAAGGTTGCTCTCACCAAATTGTGATCTGATGTCAAACTGCATCCTCCGAATGATCTCGAGTCAGTGAGTGTGTTAGGTACTATAAAGTAGTATATTTGGTTATAGTACGGGTTGCGTCGATTTGGGTTGTTTGATTGGGGGCTAGTCCACGTGGTACGAGTGTCTAAGGCTGTGTCTGAACGTGGTATTAGTCAGAAGAAGATCGTATTTAAGACACAGTTCAAGTAATCTTTCGCCATTACTGTTGAGCGACCTTTGCCAAACCTCCCGATATTATTGTGAAAAGTTTTCCATGGCAGAACCAGTCTTTGCATTAAAATCTCCAGCAATTACAGTTAGTGTTTTATTTTTATTCAGAGAGGTTTTAACTGTTTCTTCCATGGCTTCATAGAAATCATCTCTTACCTCGGGGTGTTTTTAACTTTTTTGTAGTGTCGGAGCATTTTTATGCATTGATGAGGTCAACAGATGTGTGATCATTCAGAACAATAGAAGCTGTTGCAATAATTCTTTGATTAGCATTGAGGCCGGCATCAATGATGAAACCTATTCCTTGATAAGAGTTTTCCGATGGTCCCGTGTAGAAAAAGATTTGGTTCGCCATGGACGCAGCAAAAATGTCACATGCTTGAGGCGACGCGCAGATATTGACAATGCCAATTTCATGTTATAGAACTTATGCACATGATGTCATATCAGTAGGGCGCCCTATAGAGGCCAAAAAGCGGCCGTTCATTGGCCAAACCTGTGCGCCGCGCGTACAAATCTGCACGTTGCCTCAAGCACGTGACTAATGTCAGCCCCCAGGCTGAACCAGCGTAATGTACACGCGGCCGATCTAAACGACAGGTGTTCTGAAGTCACGCATGTTTTTACGCGCAACAGCTATCGTCCAATGATTTGCCTCATTTTGGCCTCAGGGATGACGCTTTTTGAGACTGTGATTTCATATGCAAGGTCTATACGGGATATTCATTTATTCACAACTGAAATTTACATAATAACGCTGATACCAGGGCCCAATTTCATAGAGCTGCTAAGCACAAAAATTTGCTTAGCATGAAATTTCTTCCTTGATAAAAACAAGATTACCAACCAAATTTCCATGTGTTGCATATTGCTTGTTACTGGTAGTCAGCTGTTGTTTTCTTATCCTGAAAATCACGTGGAAATTTGGTTGGTAATCCTGTTTTTATCAAGGAAGAAATTTCATGCTAAGCAAATTTTTTTGCTTAGCAGCTCTATGAAATTGGGCCCAGATCGGAGGTGACCATAAACAGGAGGCCACATATCCCTTATGGGCCACGTCTATTACCAATATAGAATGCAATCACTTCAGCATTTTCTGTAAACTCTCACGCATTTGTCTTAATTTTTTTATATTGCTTGGTATGTATGGTATTTATAATTTATACCTAAAATAATACATAATCTTAGAATGTTGAAAAATGAATATAATAAAATACCTGATTCTTACTAGACGAAAAAAACCAAACCCGTATTACCTATGGTTTGAATGGAATCGTCGAGTGAATTTTCCCTCGTTTTATTTATTTTGAATTTAAAAACTAGAATCGATTTGGGTTTTTTATTCTAAAACTGCAAGTTGAATTACTGATCAGAGGCAGATTATTTAGATGTGTATAATGCATTTTATTGAAGGCTTTTGCGATTCTGCCTAAGCTGCTATTCGTCCAGTCCACTTTTGGACTAATTCGCCATTGTGTACAAACCATCAATGGTACAACCCGATGAACGAGATTCCCAACTGTGAGCGTAGGCTAATGTTCGCTCGGCCCCAGCGGCCTATCAAGGCAAGGCGCTGGGGACGAGCGAAAGGCTAATGACGGATAATAACCCACAAGAGGGCGCTATTTCAGGATTCGTCAATTGGAATTGTATAAGTAGCACACATTTATTATGATCTACCTCTACTCTAGATAGACCACATTTTCCCTCCCCTCTTCTGTTGTGCTGCTGGCTCTCTACCGCCCATTTTCAGTGAGTATGTGTGTAGCCAGAGGAACGTTGGGATGGGTACGTAACAATAACTATGCCCTATATTATTATAGTTCATGAGCCTTATACTCGAGGTTTAATCTAATTTGGTTCGATGCTGTTTGTTGTTGTTTTTCTAATTATTTAACCAACTCATTCTTGCCTCAACTTCATCTCTAGCCCACGTCAGTGTATTGTTATGTTGCAGTAACTGACGTCCTGGTATAGGGACTAATGTTTTTTCATATTTTTAGCGATTTTAAGAAGCTAAAAATTCTGTTAATATTCTTCATGGCCATAACTACACTCTTGAGTTGAGGCGTCCATAACAAATATTATCCATGGAGGATATTCCAGAAAATAAATCGCAGATCCATGGCCATGCTAACGTTTTAAACATCATATATGTAGTGTACTGATTGACGAGTGAGCACGTGTGCGCATGTGCGTAATGCATAGTAACTCCATCGACTTTCGGGTCAATGGGCCTTGTCCCCTTGTAGCACGAACGAATGTAGTCTAGGTGTACTGTAAGACTATGTATTGATCTGTCACAATATTTACAGCGAGATGGCACTAGTATCATTTGGAAGCGGTTCGTTGATGATAGCGCCCTCTCATGGAGAAATCAAAACGAGAGGAATCTTGCACCAGACTAAAACAAGTGTGATGAACTTGCTATGGGTGCGCTTGCGTGCGAGTATTCGTAAACGGAGTCAGAACAGAAAGTTACAACGGAGGCATCAATTTCCATTTTATTTTTCAAATAATGTCACCCAAGGTTAAAATTAACAATTCTGAACTCATCAGGCTGGGAGTTCCAGACCCAAGGAATATGGGAACAAAGTTTTAGCTCCCTCCATCAAGTATAAATATGAAAAATACTTGTTATGAATTTATTTCGCAATGGTACAGAACCTTTATACCCTGGACTCCGTCACATTGTATGCAATGGAGGAGTCCAACCTGGGCTAGTGTTGCTCTACGATGAATCGTTCACAAGTCAATTTTAACTTGTCAAGTTAACTTCTTGTTGTACAAAAAAATCCGTACCTAAGTCAACACCTACACAAGTTTACTTGTTTTAGACCCAGTAACTGGGGCTCTGTACTCTTAAAAAAAAAAAAAAATTTTGTCATCTTTGGTTGACAACCGAAGATGACACGATCGAAGATGACCAAATTTTGATAAAGGATACAGCACGACCGAAGATGACAAAATATTTTTAAAAGGAGTCAAGCGCCCCAGTAGCCAGGTCTAAACTTGTTTGTACCCGAGTCAACTTGTCGTACCCAAGTGGACTTGTACTAACTGAAAAGAATTTTATTATTAAAAACTAAAACAATTTTGCTTGCTGATGGGTGAGACCTACATGTAGGTAGGTGTGGCATTGCAATCTCATTAAGTTGTAAGATTACAGAATAATCTCCATTTTTAACATTTAACAAATTTGTTTTGGTTTTAATTAAACATTGAATGGTTTTTAGCAAAGCAAAGTGACCATGGTGACAACAAAAACTTCAAGCATATAATCGTTTATCAGTTTTCTGATGGTTGGCGTTCGATCGCATGCTGCAGCGAGAGGAAGAAATGCGGCTATAGGCCTACCCACTGTCACCTCGCTAAACATGTGATGTTTTCATGAAAATACTGTTCATTTTTTATTTTTTTTTTCAGCAAGTAGACAAGCTGTTATCAGTTCTCATGGGATACATTTTTTTTCATGTTTCTCAACAAGTAGACATTGTGTTCAGCTGAAACTTTCACAGGCATGATAGGTGGGTTTTATTGTATCTTTGTTGATAATTTGGCCTACATGTATAAACAACATTACGATGCTAAAAAAAAAATGATGACCCTGCCTTTAAAACAGGTTCCAGTATAGTTGCGATAATGGTAACCCTCCATCCTCCTGACCGTCGGGAGGATTGAGGGTTCCGATTAGTTCCAGTAATGTTGCATTTTACTTTTCTTTTTGTTTCCGGTATTTTTGTAATTTTTCTCTTTCTTTCTTTTATAAATGGAAAATTTATATCAAACCTGCAAAAGCTGTACTCCAAAAACAACATTGTATTTTGTACGGGCTGTCAAAACCAATTTTTTCATAGCAATACTGATTTTAATTTTTTTTTTACCAAAACATTTATCCAGTCATAGCTGGAATAACAATGTGGGCAATGTTCAGCTAAACATTTTTTGAGTCTGGGGCCAAATTTGACTCACTGACTGAACGATGTGGTGCTACTGCTGAAATCAAGGAAGGAAAGGCATTAACTTTCTAATTATCAAATAATTTCCTTGAGGATTGTAAGACATTATTAGTGCTACCGAAGTGTCCCTTTCGCAGTCAGTGCAGTTGGTTACCTCTAAGTTGCCAGTAAAAATTGCCCAGTGTGACAAGGCCAGAAGACCGTTGGTGGTGGTGGGGGCTTGTTCAACGCCACATGTGGGGGTGGGGGAATTTTCCTCATGTATTGGTAAGCCCATCATTGGCCACTTGATGTGGTTACTCGTGCCATCTTTCAACCAAAATGAATTCATGTGAAAGTCCATCATGAGGTTTACTTGATTAGCAAGATCTCACCCAAGTAGTTGTGAAGTTTGCATAGTTTGCATTAACTGTAAGTGTATTTGGGTTTCTACACCAGTGACTTCAATTTTGGTCAACATTTTTCCCACAGGGGACATTAACCTTCTGTGATGATACAAAACACAGGAGCTGGTTGTCAAACCTATAACTTTATCACAAACAGTCACAGTAATTTAAGGGCCACTTCTTCTGTGCTAAATGTCAGGGTGTCATCTGGGGAGATGCAGCTTTGCTTTTCCCTCTAACAGCCTGTAAAGTCATGGCTTATCTAACTCAGATCTTTGAAAGTGACATACTTTAATCAATGTTTTCTTAATCCATTATAGCTGAACAAAGGAGCATGGAGGATTCAAAACATGAAGACCCGGAGTACTGGTGTGAGCCATACATAATGGAAGATAAGACAACTAGGAAACTCTCTGACATACATTCATTAGAACATGTAGATCTTCAGTCAAAGAGACCCAGTCTACATCATGATCCTCCAAGAAGTACATGTAGCTTGAAAACAAATGGACAAAAAGATAGCTATTTAAACAAACCAGTTGTCACAAATGTATTGAGTGCTAAGCATAGACAATCATTTGGAAGTGATTATGTAAAAAAACCCACTAATGCATCAAAGGTGTTAAACGAAGGTCACATGGGGGAAAAAGAAATAAATCCTCAAGGAAAAAGAAAAAACAAGAAGGGAAAGTCCCAAGATTGTGCTACTCAGCATTTCATCAGAAAAGTGAGAGAAGGTCAAAGGCTTTGTGAGCAAATCTCACCTGAACATTTCAGCTCCAGTAGTGATTTAGAAGCTTCATGTTCTCTGAGTGAAAATGTTGAGCCAGATCTTCAGCAAAAACAGTTAAATGTAGAAACAGGCAAAGGCACCCCATATTTGGCGTGCAACATAGGGCAAGAATTTCAGCAAAAGGTACTACATCATCCATGTTACCCTACTGACTCTGGATTGTGTGGCTTAGGGCCAAGTATCACACACAATGCTTATGTCCTACAATGGTTGCAGCAGCAAACAAATCAAGGTGAAAGCAAACAGTGTAGATGTAACATGCATGCAACAAATATCCAACAGGATTCTTGTCATCAGGCATTTCAAGCTACTTCCACAAGCCAGTTATACCCTACACACAGCAGCCCACTGCATCAAGCACAACCCTCTCACAGTTGTACATGTACATGTACATGTATGTCTTCTGACAAGCAAAATATGACTTGTGAACTCATGAATATTATTCAACAAGGCACACTGCAGACTCCTGCCTACCTCCTGCAACCACCTGAAGATTTCCAAACTATGCCTTGCCAGAAACATCAGGTACCTATCACCCCTGATGCACAGTCTTTTCTCGCCATGTTACAACATAAGCCTGACATTCCAGCCACTCCTTGTAGTCATCATTCAGACATTACTCCACCAAGAAAGAAAGGTTATTGTTGCATTCCAGGGAGTAAAACCAGTAGTCCTTGTATGAATCATTTCAAACACAGTTCATCACACAGTGGCCAGACATGTACATGTAACAGTCCACAGCACGCAACTTGTCTACCAACAAACCGTTGTCAAACGTGCATACATCAGCAAGGTTCTCCCATGCACAGCTTCACTGCCAATGCACAGTGTTCTTTGGAACAGGCTGCAATGGTTCTGCATCAAAGTCAACTACATCACAGCCCAATGAATCTCAACACAAGAAGCATACAAGTCAGTCACGGTAGTCCATGTAGGCAGGAGGCACTGGATCATGGTGTAGTTTATAAAAGCCCGACAAATTCATCTCGACATCTAGAACTAGAAGACACCTTGATGTCGACAGCGAGTCCTTTTTGCAATATCAGTCCAGAAAAGAGCAGAGGTACAAGTAAGATAATTTTGGTATATTATTTTTCTGTCAATTTATTTATTGGCAAAGTTGGAAATTGGAATCTTTCTTTTTTTTTCTTTAAATTTATTTTCTCTGAACCCATTTCTGCCAGTATTTATTACTTACTGAGTTTAAATAATAAAAAGAGCCTTGATAAATTGTATACTGTTGGAAAGAGTTCAGAATTCTCTTTAATGAAATGTTTTGCTGGTTTTCAATTTCAAATCACTAGATGGACAAAAACTTAAACTTAAACCATTGTTTTACATGGGGAATATGTAGGCAGGAATGGGTTACACCAAGTATATTATTAAACAATAAAATGTATGCGGCTTTTCACATTGTCTACATATTTTTCCTTATCCACTCAAATCAAGGTCACTCTATTCAGTTCAAAATTATTAACATTTTGACTGTATGCTATAAAGTTACCATTAAAAACAAATAACAGGTAGATAAGTAAAACACTAGAGCTGAAGAATATTAATAAATCAAATCTACTTCACTGTTTGTACATGTACATGTATGTATTGAGAAAAGTTGTTGCCTTCATTTTACTTTCAGTTGAAGACAAACAAGCAAACAGTGATAACCTGCCGCCAATTGGGGTATTTTGGGATATAGAGAATTGTGCTGTTCCCCGTGGAAAATCAGCCCTGGCTGTTGTGCAGAGTATCAGAGATAAATTGTTTACTGGTCACAGAGAAGCAGAGTTCTTGTGTGTTTGTGACATCATTAAAGAGAATGCTACCGTTATACAGGAACTCAATGATGCTCAGGTAATTAGTGTTGTTATGTATAAGTTTCAATCAGGGTAAAATGTATTTGATATTCTCGTGTTTTATAAACAAATTGTTTATACAAATTTTATCTACATGTAAGTGTATTTGAAGGTTTGTAATATCATCATGATACACGTAACTTCTTGACATAATGTGTTATTACCACCCCAAAAAACACTTAAAATGACCCACATCTATTTTGTATGTTTCTATGGAATGTATTAAACAACCTGCCATGGTCCAATGTACCAATATCTGCTGTCCATGACTGGATATCAATGACTGGATATCAATATATTTGAGGGATATGATGTTTTGGGCAGCTAATCCATAAGCATCCAAAATAATCAGGCAAGACAGAAACAAGTGGAAAGACAGAACATCAAGATAATTAGTACCAGCAATTATGATTCATAACTAATAATTTAATACAAGAATCGATATACACGCAAATAAACCCAGTAAACTAAGCATTAGAAATACATGGGGACAATGCAAAATTTAAAGACTCTAAGAAACCGGTGAGAGATGACTGGTCTGCACTGGTAGTCGTTTCTATGTTAACGGCCCATCCTTGTAGCGGCTTGATAGTTGGGACACAGGTGCACACTAGACCGGTCTGGTCAAGGCCGTCTAGGCAGAGCCTCAAAATCTGGCATGGGTTTTAGGCCATCTAGGGCAGTGTTTTAGCTAGCGAGCCGTGCAGCTGTGTTTTGCATAGCCTTGACCAAGGCGTTGGAGATTAATTTTGTCTTCATTTATTTATTTGTTTTCTTTGCGCCGCACAACCTGCCAGCGCTAGCGTGGTTGCGTGCGTGTGTATGCATGCGTGTACACACTGCACTGCATGCAGTACAGTATTGCTATGCGCCCGCTCTGTGTGTGCGCACGTGTATGCTGCGTGTACTAACGGGATCAACGCCTTGATGTGTCTGTGTTGAAGCCATGAGGTCATTACTATAATGCGCGCGGAAGACAAGACCCCATTGGCCAGTGGCGGAAGTCATGTTTACTAATAGGGGGGGGGGGGGGTTGTGCAATCATTTGTAATCGCGCTTTGAGTACACTCCATTTTCAGAAGGAATCTTACCATTAACAAAGAAAAAGAAAACCATACCGTTGAAATTCTTTCTCTATCAGCACTAACAACATAACAGTTTGGGCCTCTATGTTTTATATTTACATTATTAAAACTACTCAAGCAGTTAACAATGCAAAAAACAATCATTTACGAATGTTCTCTAGTGTAAAGATTAAGTGTTGACAACGTTTGAACTGAGATACAATCACCCTCAGATAAAATGGACTCGTCCAAGCAGGCTCAACGGCCATGGCGTTCGAATCTTGTGCATGTGTGATTGTGTGTGGAAGCATGGTACAAAGGTCATAATGAGGGAAGCTTGTGATTGGATGTCGAAAATGAATCATTCTTAAATGCTTCCCATCCTGCATTGTCTGCAATAGGTCTGATGAAATATCTAAATATTCATGATCTGCTTACCAGCAAATCCGAGGGCCCCCCCATTTACGTCCAAAAGTGGGCGGCGAAAAGAGAAAAAACATAAGACCCGGAAGTTACAGACCCAACAAGGCTGTCGGCCTAACGGCCTCCGCATGCGGACAGTAATACGAGTGCGGATGACTCGCGCACAGTAGTAGTACGAGCATCGTGCGATGCGATACACACATTACGCACAGTGCCATGTATAGGCAACGGGTGGGTTTTACGGCATCTTTTTCGGAGTGAAAACTGCGACAGCCTTGAGCAAGGCTATGTTTTGCACGGCCAGTTTTCTGAAAACACGGCCTATTTTTTCAAGCACGGCTTGGTAGCTGTAATCCAGGCCGTGCACTGCTTTTGTCTAAAATGTATAAAATATGTGCTGTAATATTTCCCATTTTAAAACAACCATAAGAAAAATGTATTGAAAAAAATTATAAATAAATAAACTAAAAGAAAGAAAGAAGACAGAAAACTGTTGTCGACTCCGATCCCCCCAAGACGCAAGTCCCTGCATGTGAAATTTAAGCGGGTACCTTGGGTTTTGTAAATATTATTTATATGGATCCGTAGCACCCCGTGGCAGAATGAACAGAGGGAACCATACCTCTCCTTCATGTAAGTAAACTTCCATGGTCTTTTTCGACAAAACACAGAGGGAATTCGGAAAGATGAAGTCAAAGAAACGTAAAATAACAGACTTCTTCTCGAAGGTAAGGGTTGACCCTAGCCCTGGACGATATTGGAAATATTTACAGGCAATATATCGTCGGGCAAATATCGCCGATATGTCGATATACTGTGAAGATTTTTGAAAATTGAAAGTACACTATAGAATGAGATAACAACGCTCAATCGAACGCGGAAAAAACCCCCCGTTTTATCTCATACAAACAGTCAAACTGCTGGGATAAGACACTGAATTAACATCCAGATTCCATGAAAACAGAACACCTTACATTTGAAGAGTTTTTTTATCACTGGTTCCGACTCAATTAATTCATGTTTTCGATCTCCACGATCGGACGTTGCTACACAACTATGGGGGGCCGTTTATATATGGGTTTGCTCTTATATGTATGGGTTTGCTTTTATATATATGGGTTTGCTTTTATATATATGGGTTTGCTCTTATATATGTGTAACTGCTGATTTAACAGGCCCGTTCACCGTTGACGGCTGTTGACATCCTTTATATGAGACGATTTTGCTTTTATATATGGGTGTCCATGTATTACATATATGGGTGTCATGTCCAATATACAGAGGGCGCTGTTCAATATATTTGTGTTGGTCTTTTATATTTGAGTTTTGGTCCTTTATATATTCGTCTTTGATCCTTTATATATTTTCGGTGGTCTTTTATATATTTTCGGTAGTCTTTTATATATTTGTATTCGTCCTTTATATATATGGTTTTGCTCTTATATATATGGGTTTGCTCTTATACATATGTATGTGTTTGCCCTTATATGTATGAGTTTGCTCTTATATATATGGGTTTGCTCTTATATATATGGGTTTGCTCTTATATGTATGGGTTTGCTTTTATATATATGGGTTTGCTCTTATATATGTGTAACTGCTCATTATTAGTCATAAACGGCCCCCCATACACAACCATACACATTACGTAAATACTATGTATTTTTTCATTGCACCTGACGTTTCCCGACGTGGTGATTTCTCACTGAGGGAATTTCCCTAGCAGCTTCGTAACCACTGCAACACGCCGTTCCTTCGGCCCCTAATGATAAAGTATATCGCACAAGGAACGGTAGGGGCGGATAGAACATCCGCAGGATCGAGGTGATAGATACTACTATGGGATGGCAGCACTGCGCAAAGCACTACTTTATAAATATTCACACCAGTTGGCCAATCGGAAAGCAGCCAATCAGCCTGCGCCAAGCGCGTTTGTCGGCCTGTGTCTATCATCAGCGATACTCTCGATGAAGAGAGACCACCATGGCTAGATTAGCCTTGTCCAAGGCTCTTTACGCAAGCACCCCGCTTTGAATTCACCAGGAAGCATAACAACACTGGCACGATACTGCAGTACTTGATATACAGTATACCGTGGGGTCGAAGCATGGTTTTTCAACCTCGTACCAAAAAACGAGGCCAAAACAGACAAGGCTCTTTACGCAAGCACCCCTCTTTGAATTCACCAGGAAGCATAACAACACTGGCACGATACTGCAGTACTTGATATACAGTATACCGTGGGGTCGAAGCATGGTTTTTCAACCTCGTACCAAAAAACGAGGCCAAAACAGACAAGGCTCTTTACGCAAGCACCCCGCTTTGAATTCACCAGGAAGCATAACAACACTGGCACGATACTGCAGTACTTGATATACAGTATACCGTGGGGTCGAAGCATGGTTTTTCAACCTCGTACCAAAAAACGAGGCCGAAACAGAGCCTTGTTCCCACTGTAAGGTCAGATTGTGGGCGGAGTTGCTTTATGTTAATATTTCCCGAAGGTGTAAGCTCATTGGTCAAACACATATCATTACGTCATAGCGAGAGTTTATGATTGGACGATTATCTTCCCAGTACAGGAAGTGAATATTCAATATCCGATTCCAGCATACGTAATTAGCGCTGGAATCCCTCATAAGCTGCCGTTTACAATGGGAACAAGGCTCTGTTTCGGCTTCGCTTTTTTGTACGAGGTTGAAAAACCATGCTTCGACCCCACGGTATACTGTATATCAAGTACTGCAGTACCGTGCCAGTATTGTTATGCTACCTGGTGAATTCAAAGCGGGGTGCCTGCGTAAAGAGCCTTGGACAAGGCTATGGCTAGATGGGAAGACGTAAACTGCCACGTCAGTTTCCTTACCTATGCTCATTAAAATCCGCAATTTAATCTACATGTAATTGATTTGCACATCCAAGATTCGTACTGTGTATTTGAAAATGCGGCATCCAAACCCAAATAAGGCTGACCGGATCGGCACCATCAACGTCTTGTTTTTAAATGAAAATTCGCGATAATCACAAAATTTAAACATATCCAAAACCGATGTCGATATCGCATCGTAACGTGTAGAAACTCATTGAGGTTTCGTTAAAAACGTGAACAGAGTCGAATTAAAAGTATAGGGTCTGGCCATGGTCGACAAGGTATTAAACCGGAAGTGGAACTTTTTTTTAAAGTACCGATCGTGTTTCGCACGTGTGCTGTTCAATACATAGACTTGACTTAGTCCCTGCTGTATGGCATGATTGCATTGAAACATAAAAAAAAGATCTCTCTCTCTCGAAAAATTCAAACATGTTCAAATAATTGGACTATACAAAACATTTTATTCAGAACATTAAAAACAGCAACCAACCATTTTTACGAAGTCTTCAATTTGCAAAAAGATTAAAATAAATTGTGAAATTTAAGGACAAACTGTAGGCAGTAAACTTGTAGTTGTAGACAATGGGATTACAAATATATTAATTTTTTAACTCTTGTTTAAATGAGATTGATATTCCAAACAAGTTCTAATCTGGCATGTCTGAACAGGGTTTTGAGCCAACTAAACTCAACAATTACAGAGGAAATACTTTTTTAAGTTGTGTGTGACTGTGGTATAATTTCTTGCCATTTTACATTTTAAAGCCAAGGCTTTAAAATATGAAGTAAAAACAATGAAGTAAAAATATTTATTAACATTCGTTGTTGTTATGCCTACAGGCCTGGAATTTCATCTTTGAGAGGGCAAGGCCATTTTCATTTTGCAAAGGGCACTTCCATTGTAAAATCTGAAAGTCTACAGGAAAACTTTTGAAGGGGCACTAAGGCCAAGACCAGGGGCAACGGAGGCCATGGCCTCCATGGCCTCCGTGTAATTTCAGGCCTGAGCCTATCATTGAAAATTTGTGTTGATTGGTAATCACAGGTTTGTTATCGAAATAAACAAACTGTACCTACATGCACTGAGTAATGTCTCATTTAAAAAAATAATTGCGGTCTGTGCTCTGTGTGGGTTTTTGGTGAAAAAAAGTTGCACACCCTGTTTTTTTATTTGCACTCCCACTTTTCAAATCCTAGCTAAAACACTGATGTAGGGAGAACCTCAAGACCTGGCGTGGGTCTTACACATGTAGGCCATCGGTAGAGTGCAAGAATTGGGTGGTTCAAGCCGTTAGTAATTTGGCAAACTGTTTCTATTGGCGTGAGGCTGACCTACTGTACCAAGGCTTTGGCTGGACCTTGGTGCGGCCAAGGCTGATGAAGTGGTGACACCCACCATTGAAGAGTTTGCAGAACCCCTGGAGTGATGAGTGCAACCCAGCATGAGAAGTACCTTGGCTTATAGTCCTACATGTACATCACTACACAATGCAGAGGGCAATTAATACTTAAATTCTTGTGCTTGCTGCAAGTAGCAATAATAATTTAAGAAAACAATGTTACTGTAATGGCCACTGCATTAATCAACGAACATTTTATATCTAACATTCCGTGCGTGCTAGAAAATGCCATACCACATTCCATGCATGTGGGGCCTAATACCACAGACATTCTTCAGGTGTACCAATGTAATCAATTAATTAACAGGTGAGTTTAAACGAGGAGGAGGAATCCCATCTGTAACAATGGTACAGGGCATATTTGTGTTACAAAATGGGCCAACCAGTCAAAAATGTTTCATAAAATGTTGTAAGGATTGGAAACCTAGGGGATATTATAACACCAAATCTTTAATCTTTCGCAATAATGGTAGGCAAAGTGAATTATGGCATGTTGTTTAGTGTACATTCACAGACACCCTCTAGGGAAACATTGTTCTACAATGTAACGCTTGATATCATGGTTATAACACAGTAACTTACTGTACACGACACGTACACTATCTTACAAAATATCTTATTGTCTTTACAAAAAGAATTAATAAAAAAGCAAGACATTTCAAGGGGTAATTTTCTGACCTGGTACAAGTTTCCTCTCTGTCACTTCCATTTTATGTTTGAAGTAGAATGTCCATGCATGTTTATGTCCCCAACCCCTTGAACATCAGTTAATCAAATGATTGTCGCCAAGTTGGTTTTTGCCATTCTACATGTTCTAGTGAAATACTTAAATTCTCTGTGCACACAGGTGACCGTTGCACACATCAATGCAACAGCCAAAAATGCAGCAGATGATAAACTGAAGCAAAGTCTTCGTCGCTTTGCTGATACTCATAATCCACCAGCTACTGTTGTACTTATATCAGGTATGTAACACTTTTTGATCACAAATTTAGATCTTTTTCCATTATTTAAGCCGTCAATAAGATGCAGATTCTGATTTTTAATAAGAAGTTTTTTGTTTCCAGTCATGAACTGCGCCATGCATCTTTTCACAGTGGCTATATAATATATATCAGGGATACTCTTGTGGTTTATTACGAGATATTCTTTGCTGGTGAGGGATAAATCTACCAGTATAGTAGTTTTAAAAAACAATGTTAAAAGGTATCATTATCCAGAAATTACATGTTCGACATCATTGCACAATCACCTTGGATTATAAGAATGAAAACAAGGAATTTGCCAGCTTTTGTGACATCCAAGCGTATCTTATGCATGTTGTTTGTCTATTTCTCTCATGAGAGCCACTGCAATGACATACATGTACATGTCTGCTAAATAAACACAAAAGGGCACTACCTCAGCCTGCCCAGATTACTACGGCATGTCATTTTGTGTGTGTGTGTGTGTGAGTTTGTTTTCACATTCAAACCGGGGACCTATAACAAAAGAGGACAATAGGGTCCCCGGTTGGGTAAAGGTCCCCAGTTGGAAATTGTGTACAAAACCAATGGGAGCTGTTGCCAAAAAGTTAAAGTCCAAACAAAAGAGGGACAATAGGAGGTCCCCGATTGGAGGTGTTTACACACTTGTGTGTGTGTGTGTGTGTAAGTGGGCAAGCGCTACATACGCAGTGTGGACCTGAGAACAAAAGAGGTCCACATAATGTAGGGATCTGAAGCACTATGTGGACTTACACACGTCCACACAACGTTATTTGCAGTGTTGAGGAATAGGATTTTCCTTAAGTGTACAGAACAAAGGAATGTCCACACAACGACTGCAAAACAAGACTGTGTGTGTGAGTTTGTTTTCACATTCAAACCGGGGACCTATAACAAAAGAGGACAATAGGGTCCCCGGTTGGGTAAAGGTCCCCAGTTAGAAATTGTGTACAAAACCAATGGGAGCTGTTGCCAAAAAGTTAGAGTCCAAACAAAAGAGGGACAATAGGAGGTCCCCGATTGGAGGTGTTTACACACTTGTGTGTGTGCGTGTGTGTTAAGTTTAATTTTATGGATTGACTGTGTAGGGACTTATTTTTGAAAGAGGTGCATGCAAGGGCTCTTAGTCATGTTAGTATACCAGAAATATTGTACAATTAGAATAGCCTCATGCCACTTTGTAGACTGCTTCATTTGATGACAAGAATTCTAAGAAATATAAGTAGAGAAACAAATCATAAACAACAACAATCATGCATTGGCCCTTTTTGAAATGACCGGCTTCGACTTCGGCTTTGGATCCAGTCCCCAGCGCCATTTTAAAGCTCAATATAAAACGACCGGCTTCGGCTTTGGATCCAGTACTTGGCACCATTTTGAAGCTCAATATGAAACGACCGGCTTCTGCTTTGGATCCAGTACTTGGCGCCATTTTGAAGCTCAATATGAAATGACCGGCTTCGGCTTTGGATCCAGTCCCCAGTGCCATTTTGAAGCTCGATATGAAATGACCAGCTTCTGCTTTGGATCCAGTACTTGGCGCCATTTTGAAGCTCAATATGAAACGCTCGGCTTTGGCTTTGGATCCAGTACTTGGCGCCATTTTGAAGCTCAATATGAAACGACCGGCTTCAGCTTTGGATCCAGTACTTGGCGCCATTTTACAGCTCAATATAAAACGACCGGCTTCTGCTTTGGATCCAGTACTTGGCGCCATTTTACAGCTCAATATAAAACGACCGGCTTCGGCTTTGGATCCAGTCCCCAGTGCCATTTTGAAGCTCAATATGAAACGACCGGCTTCTGCTTTGGATCCAGTACTTGGCGCCATTTTGAAGCTCAATATGAAACGACCGGCTTCAGCTTTGGATCCAGTACTTGGCGCCATTTTGAAGCTCAATATGAAACGACCGGCTTCAGCTTTGGATCCAGTACTTGGCGCCATTTTGAAGCTCAATATGAAACGACCGGCTTCAGCTTTGGATCCAGTACTTGGTGCCATTTTGAAGCTCAATATGAAACGACCGGCTTCTGCTTTGGATCCAGTCTCCAGCGCCATTTTGAAGCTCAATAAGAAACACCCGGCTTTGGTTTTGGCTTGAAGTCTAGGCTTTGTTTTTGATCAAAAGCTAGAGCCCGTCCAAGAGGTGGCTTTGCTGGTTTGATGACGTTAAATTTATGATGGTGTTACTTTTTTCTTGCGGCAGCCATTAAAAGTCCTCAGTTACAGTTACAAAACTGGACAAATTTAGCTCTTTAGTGAACATTCTTTTATCAACAGTGCCCACATATCACCACCTGAGTAGCCAAACAATTTTCCTCAATGATCATGATGATATTTTGGTAAGTTTTGAAAACAAATCTATTTATTGTATACAGCTGTAAGCACTTTCTTAGTATTCTTTGCTTAATACTTTATTTTGAAAATCAAGGTTATTGGGTAATTGTTACTACTTTTGTTTTTAAGTAATTCAATTTGTGATAAAATAAAAGTTGTTCATTGTTGCACAGTAATGCTTTCCCCCCCGGTTTTTACTTGATAGCTGAGTATGTTACTCCAGTTTTCAAATGACAGAACTAACCTTTACAAATTGTATTGCTTTACGGTTTGTAAAAGTAGTTTTTTAGAATTGTATTCTTGACAGTTTCAATGCAAGGCATACGGATTTTAAAGTCAATTGTTTTTTGTACTTTTATTTGAACTGGTCAGTTTTGTTGATGAAAACAATCATGATTAGTTAGCTTTCAATTAACTAAAGGATTGTTCAATCAAGTGAAGCTAAAATAAAATAAAACACATACAATTAAACAGATCATGTGGCTGTAATTATAATTATTATACATTATCAAGTATCTTCATAATGCCTGACACACACAAAAAAGCAGACGACGCACGTTTTTTCTCATGCATTATGTTTTTCCCATGTTTTTCCGGAGCCACATGAAGCCGAAGCCAGGGAAGCCGAAGTGTTTGAAACAAACACGTGGCCATTTTGTTAATTGTCAACCTGATTGTGAAGCCGGAGCCGCGCTGAGCTGAAGCCCCAAAATTGAATCCAAAGCCTCAAGCCGAAGACAGTCATTTTGAAAAGGGCCATAATGAATTTTAAGCTTGAAACCACTATTACCACTTTAAACAATATGTACATGTAAGGTTTTAATAACACTTGTCCTGGAGGACTTTCACTTTCATTTAAATACAGATGTTTTGGACATACAAATTTTTTATGGTGGAAATTTTCGTGTAGCTTCATAATTAAAATTGGAAGAAGCTACATAGACCCTATGTAAAAGTATGTTATTGCTCGCCATACTGGAGTACTTACACTCCCACGTCACACATACCCTCATTGATGATGAATGTCATTCAAACTAAGATGCACTTCTTGTTTTTGTTTGGGGTTTTTTGTTTTTGTTTTGTTTAATACTTCTTTTTTTCTTTGTCACAAAGACACACTTCCCAAGCTTTGAAATTAAACTGACACATACAAAGTTAGATTAGTAGATGAAACCGCTGTCACAGAATGACGGCATCATCAAGTGTCGAATTGCATTAAGTCAAAGTTTTAAAAATCTTAATTCATGAACCACCCAATAGATTTTTGTGTATCATCATCTCTATATCATCGGAAAGGCCTTAAAAAACTAAACAAAACCTACACAGACCTTTTTGACCTTAACATCCGGTTCAAACTGGATGGTAAAAAAAAAAAATTCATATAAGAACTACTTACATGTATTATGTCATCACACTGTTTACATCAGATTGTTTGTCTTTGGCATGTTTGGCCTGTTCAAACTTTTGCACAGAGATGGTACCAATTTGACCTTAAATTTGGTTGAAATCGGACGTTAAAGCCAATGTACATGTATGTATTGAGCTACATTTAAACTGTATACTGCACAAGCACTGTTGCTTGCTGTTCTGCTCCTTTGATCGAAGTCCATGAAGCTTGATTTGGCATTAGGCTGTGGTAAATGTCAGCAATTTTGTAGGCCAACAGAGACAAATTTTCCAAACTTCCATAACTTTCAAACTTCACACAAAGTTACATTGGGAACAGTACATGACAGTGCTTTTGTGACATCATCATTATGTCGTCTGGTACTGATTTACATTAATTTAGGTTGTAATATTTTGAAAAAATATATCTCCTGAATTACATTAGCTATTTTGACAATCTATACATCTCATGAAAGGGCTTTACCCACTTTGTTAATGCTGCACTGACAGACATGACCCTATTTGACCTTGTCTTCCAATCAGAACTGGAAGTTGAGTGAAAATGTGTACCCCTGGGCCTTGTTTTTAGGTCTGCAAATTCCAGTTCATGAACTGGAATTTGGACATAATCTCTGTGTATGAAATGAAGCCTTCCAATTTGTAGAATAATTATGTCATTATCTTCAACAGTGCTCTCTCATGACAAGTTTAAAAATGTATATTTTTGCAGAAAAACCTGTTGCAAGTTCAAAAAGGTTTAGACTGAGCATGTCTGGATAACAAATAAGCTATGACATCATGATAAGCTATGACGTCAACAGTTTTCAAATGAGACTAATAATCAAAGTTTCTTATTTCAAAAATTTAAATCGTTGGATTTAAATTATGTTCTCTTATATCAATATTTCCTACAAACACATATTTTCTAATCTTTCTCATTACATTTCACCAACTCTGCAAATGTGTATGTCTTTACCGGAAAACCTTGTTTTTGTTTCAACAATAACTTATTTTCTATTTTTTCCCCCAATTGAAATAGGGTTGAGGAGCCAGAAATGTAAGGTCATTCTGAAATGAAAATATAAAAAGGAAACCTTTATTAGTGCCCACTCTAGCAAGTACAGAAACAAATACACTTAAGTGGCTAATAGTGTTTAGATTTTGCTGAATTTTTTTAACATTGACAGATTGAGAGCTGAATTATTGTATGAAAATTATGGATAAAAGAAAAATGCCTAATGTTCAAACCCCTGTGCAATAAAATGCATTCTACTATGGAATGTTAGCATGTGGAATAGACAATTGAATATGATTTGGGCTTGACTCGGACTTAAACTTTGGCAGTGTTCGATTTAAGCTCCCCAAAATGTTGAAGTAGAGAAGTAGAGGCCCTTTTAGTGAATGGAAATTCAAAGTTATCAGACTATTAAACCCTTACCTAGCCATTGGTGACTTAAGTAGGCCAAGCTTACAGTATTCACAAAAAGGGAATTCAATAAGTAAGAATTTGTGTACTGCTATAAAACATTATATTCAATACAATATATTTTGTGGCTTTTCCATGCTTCCAGCATGCAACTTTTTAAAGAGGAAATTCGCACCTTCTCATCGGGTGCGGAGATTGGCTGTCGAAACAAGGTTGCACAATGATAATGGAACTGTACAGATGACAGAGGATCTGGAATAGGAACAGACTGATGTTTATTTTTCCCTTAAAAACAATTGTTCTTAGTTTTTTGAAATGAAAACTGAATTTCAATTATCAATGATTTCTTTTGACCCACCCATAATTTCTTTCTGATTCTTATTAGCTGTTCCGAACTTTCAGTCGGAACAGCTATTGTTTTTGTCGAGATCTTTATTATTAGCTGTTCCGACTAAGCAGTCGGAACAGCTATTGTTTTCGTCAAGATTTTTCAAAACGTTTTACAAACGTTGTTAAAAGTTTCCACCAAAACGCCATAGGTTTAATACACGATTTTTCTTTATTCGTAATCTTAGAAACAGTAGATATGACAGACTTGAGTCCTGTATTGAATTGAAGCTTAGTACATGAAGTTATCACTAAATGTTATACTGTTCAATTTCTTAATCAATTAGCTGAGTTATAATGACATGAATATTTAATTAGGCAATCTTGTTACCACCATATCTCCCAAAATAAACGTCCGATTTTCAAATTTTCTTCAGATGTTGACTCTCTGGGTATTGAAGTTGTGCACAATGAAGTAGTTTTATATGTCACGTCATCTTGAAATTATTTTTATTAAATATATACAGTTATTATATAATTAATAAAATCACTCTAACCGTGTTGAAGATCCGATGGCACCGCGGTTTACCGTGTTTCTTACCAAGCCAGTGATCTGTGGTTCGAATCCCCCGGGAATCTCGACGAGATCAATATATTGATGCATACATTTTACATTTTTTTTACAATAAGAAATATGTACCTACATTAAAACGAACAGTACTACATATTCTTTTTTTCCAAATTTTGGCTCATGAGAACTTCTTTCCTGGAAAATAAAACGATCCTGATTTTGTCCTCGCTCGGCATGATCTTTGGTGTACGTTCTACTATGGAGGAGGTTCTACATGGTTCTACGATTACGAAGCACGTATATAAGCACTACCTCCATGCTCCATGTACAGTATGGTTATATAGCATAGGCGACAACAACTTGTTCGCGAGTAGCGCTACTTTTGCAGTTTTTCGCTTTATGTATGTTGTCAATCACCACAAAGTCCCAGCCTTTTCTTTCTAAAACTTATCACTGAAGACAAACCCATGTGGAACATAAAAACTTGTTTCTTTACTTATTAATTTGGCTTCGATCTAGGCATCATTACTCCGTATGAGTAAAAGTGGACCGTGCATGGACGAATACACCTGCCTGAGATTTGGAAGTTTACACGGCATACACATTTTATAAATGACCATCGAAATGGTAGGCCTACTATCAATGTACATGTGTCTTGTGGTGAATCATGATGATGTAGTGTTAAGTGTAATTAAGAAACTTCACAATCTTTATCAACAAGCGTAATGGTTACGAATGAGTGAAATCGTTACTAAGGCGAAATGGTTACAAATGACCAAAGATGATTCAGAGTAAGCGAATGATTTCCGAATAAGCGACATAATTAAGATTAAGCGAACTGATTCCAATTCAGCGAAATGATTGTGAGTACGCGAATTGATTCATTCACATTTTATTAATGAAAAATTTAAATGGTACTATCATTCATGTGTCTTGTGGTGAAACATTGAATGATGTACTGTTGAGTGTATTTAACTTTACAAATCTACATCAACAAGCATCTGGTTATGAATGAGCGAAACTGTAACGAATAAGCGAAATGGTTACGAATCAGCAAAAGTATTCAGAATGAGCGAAGTGATTCTATTGATATACATGGCTCTGCTTACCATAAGGGAAGAATCGGCGCTTACCGATGCAGGGAATTCTGCGCTTACGTTAAGTGTATTTTACAGCTTAGCAGGGAACGTTTGCTTGAGCGTGTGCATATCCTCAACGCTAATTTGCATTCTTATAGCTTTAAAGCTAGCGCAGATATTTGGCGCTAGCACAGTAAGCGGAGAAAGGTGATCGTCAGCACAGAATTTTGCGGATAAACTGGGCCCTATATACGTTGGGTTTACTTTGCCTTATAAATACGTCAGCTCGGTTCATACTTCCTGCTAATGCGAATGCGATGAATTTTGACGTCACAAATTCGCAACAAATAATTTGCTTCAGTTGACTTGTGCTCAACTCCTGCGAAACTTTTGCTGCGAAAACAGCACCTTGACTTGAAAATTTGATTCGCATTCGCAGGAAGTATGAACCGTGCTCTACCTGTTTGGTGAACCAGTTGTGTCACTTACTGCTATTCACAACAACATAATTAATATTGTGCTTGCGGCACAAATTGCCACAATGCATCTTGAGAATCAAAAATTCGTCGCGACAAGTGCCATAGTTGGGTTTGAGGTGCGAATAGTCGAGTAGTAAATTTCCCTAGTCACCCAGGCCTACCATGAAGGGAACTTGCTTCACATGAAAAATCCTGTGCAAATAGGTCCAATGTCATGGCTCTGCTCTGGAAGCAAAGATCCAGCGCTTGAATTCTGCGCTTTCGTAAAGCGTATTACAAAGCTTAGCAGGGATTTCTTTTGCTTGTGTGCTTCTAAGCTAGCATATTATATTCCGCGCTTGCACAGTAAGCGGATAATGGTGATCGTAAGCGCAGTTTGGTGGTAATCAGAGTCATGAAATTTGGCCCTGTTCTGTGTAAGTGGGTTTGGTTAGGCCTACCCTTCAAACTTGTGAAATTTCTTGTTGTGTACAAATTAATCTTGTGAAACTGGCCCAATTTCATGACTCTGTTTCACCGTAAGCAAAGAATTGACACTTCAGAAGCGCGTAAATTGTGCGCTTACATAAAGCATATTTCACAGCTTAGCAGGGATATTTTTGCTTGTGCGCGGGGAAACTTATCATATGTATTCTTTGCTCTGAAGCCTGCGCAGATATTTCAGCGCTTGCACAGTAAGCGGAAAATGGTGATTGTATGCGCAGAGTTTGGTAGAAAGCAGAGCCATAGTAAAGCTGATGGACCATGTTCTAAAGTGGGTTTAGTTTGCTTCACTAATTTGGTAAATTCCTTGTTGATAGGGGGCCTATATGAGGGGAAGTTATAGCTTGACATTATGCATAAATCTTGCATATTGAATTGAAATGTCTCCTAAGAGCGCCCCCTATCGTCAGGAGTAGGAGAGGTATGTACAATTACAAAATTATGAGAGTTGTAAATACAATTTGTGTTTTTAAACACGTATTATTTCACTAAGAGTTATTCCAGTCCATCAAAACTAATCAAGGTACAACTTATTTACAAGATAATTAACGACTTAATGAGAAATCGGATCCAATGGCTAGCTGGCAAATTGTGCCGTGATTGCGCAATTACGGCTACGTGTAAGACTGCCTTGAAATTGGAATCCTAATTTCGTTTGAAGGCATTGGATTGGGTTAAGTTGCATACCATAATTAAAATCTTAGCGTAATGGATACAACGTAGTACTTCATAAACTGGATGCAGTCACTTTCATGGCATTGCTACACCATTATTGCAATACAGTGTTGACCTTTATGGGTGGGTGAGGACTTACTTGACGGGAGTCTACGACGTTGTCGTGAAGTTGGCATCTTTTTATTTGTTTTCTAACCGCGTTCAGGACCCATTACTTTGTACATGTACATTACTTTGTACACGTACAAAGTAATAACCCATTGGATTTGTACACAACCAATAGGCCTACATTAGATTCCTACGTAGGTTTATGGTTTTCGTTAAAACGAACGAACGTTTTAATAGGGTTTTTAGAAAAAGGCACTGCATTGGGATGTTACATACATAGAGTCTTATTATATAGCTCTATGGTTACATACCATCGTGTACCTTATCAAATTTATTGGTATGAAAACACATTTTTGTTACTGTGACGTCATCAGGTGTCAAATTACGGTAAAAAGCCTTAATGAGTTTTTCTTTGCAACACCATATCTCAAGAAGTATACAGCCGATTTCAAATCTTTTTTCAGTAATAGACTCCTTAGGCTTAGGAGATTAGCCTTAGATAGCCCTGACCCAGAGTTGACCTTTACTTCCGGGTCAACCGGAAGTGGAACCATATCTCAAGAGTTACACAACCGATTTTAATTTTTTCTTCAGTTATAGACTCCTTAGGCATTATTTTTATTTTTGAAAAACCTTGACCCCATGTTGACCTCTTCTTTCGGGTCAACCGGAAGTGGGACCATTTCTCGAGAACTACACAACCGATTTTCAAACTTTTTTCATTTTTAGACTCCTTAGGCAGTAAATAATAACTTTGAACAACCGTGACCCAATGTTGACCTCTACTTCCGGGTCAACCGACTATATCTCAAGAACTACACAACCGATTTTCAAACTTTTTCAGTTATAGACTCCTTGGGCTTTAAAGATTAGTTTTAAATAACTTTGACCCCATGTTGACCTTTACTTCCGGGTCAACCGGAAGTGGAACCATATCTCAAAAAGTACACAGCCAATGTTCAAACTTGTTTTTCAATTATAGACTCTTAGGCATTAAATATTAACTTTGAAAAACCGTGACCCCATGTTGACCTCTACTTCTGGGTCAACCGGAAATGGGACCATATCTCAAAATCTACACAACCGATTTTCAAACTTTTTCAGTTATAGACTCCTTGGACATTGCAGATTAGCCTTTGGTAGCCCTGACCCCATGTTGACCTTTACTTACGGGTCAACCAGAAGTGGGACCATATATCAAGAGCTACACAACATTTTTCAAACCTTTTTTTCAGTTATAGATTTCTTGGGCAATGAAGCACATAATCCAGGCAAAACAACACGGAACAGCTTCGTGTTTGTTCACAAACACCTAATGTCTAGTTTTTATTATTATTATTATTCTTTGTTTCCACCCTTAATCCCATAGCATTTGTACACGTTTTTTCTTTAGGCCTAATATCCTAGAGCGTAAATAGAAAAGAGTTGAATCATATATCAAATTGAAGCTTAGAACATAAACTTGACTCTTAACGTAAAAAATATTAAAATTCTTAATTAATTAGCCTCTTTACAGCGAGGTGAATATTTAATTAGCCAATCTTTGCAGCACCATATCTCAAAAAGTATACACCCGATCGTCAAACTTGTTTCAGTTTTAGACTTTTGAGATACTGTAGATGTGCTTTCCGGCCTAAAATGTGGAACGACGTCACAATTACGTCATCTATTGCGCATTTTCGCCCATGTACAAAACACATGGGATGCTTTTTTAACAATTGAGGGCGCTATACCAGTTTAACGGTGCTCTTGCTTGCTTTCTTGAAACTTGATCAAGTCCTCCTAAACCCATTGGCCCGTGTTGTTGCGTTTTTTGTATGTAGAGTATACTATAAAGAGTCATTCCTGCGCCGACAGACACAAGTCTACGTTCATTCACAAGAATCGAGAATTTTTCTTGCTCTCACTGCAGAGCGTCGTGTCAGCTCAGATCGCTCGTTATTCAGCGTGAACGTAGCAACATAGAACGCCGTGTTGTGGGACGATGTTGCCCGCGTGGCAGACTTGTCTGCGCTTGGGTCCCGTTCACCGGAAAACGATCTTTTAGGTTTCTTATGCAAAGGCATTACTTGAAGCTGAATCGTGAAGGAAACAAGGCTACGCCTGAAACCACGTTTTTAAGGTTCTTGTGCAAATGCATTACTTCGGGAAATCACTATGTAGCAAACAACAAACCTGTTGGGGGTTGCAATGAGGCTCGAAATGTAGCTGAATGGGGAAAGGTGTAGACAAGAAAAAATACATTTTTCATGGGTGTGCATGAAGAGTCAAAATGAACAATAAAGTCATATCCAATATTTACTATTTTAGCCCAACAAAAACATTCAGTATTAAAAAGACACAACAAATGTTAGTACAATAGTATAGACCAAAATTTAAATCGTCTACCCAAAATTAGTATGTGCTACTAAATCGCAATTGTGGCATGCACTGAGATGTTATCAGCGGAAAGCAGGCGTAGTAACAGATTAATGATTCCTTTTGAATTAATAATTCGTTTTGAATTAATAATTTGTTTCGAATTCATAATTCGTTTTGAGTTTATAATTCTTTGATAAGAGTGGTTCGTGTTACGTACTTACTTATTAACTTATAACGCATTTAATATTTTATCGCAACAAAAATTACATACACGATATTAAAAAGTTTTTTGTTTTTTTTGCAATTATGATTTTAATACAACAGCATAGACCAATCTTTACTTAATAACTTGTGAGACCTGTGGTATGATCGCTTTACTTACTAAATTGTGAGACCTGTGGTGGTGTGATTTTTTTGCGTACTAAATTGTGAAACCGTTTCCATGATATACAGTCTTGTGTGGTTTGCGTACAAACTTGTGAGACCTGGACCCAATTTCATGACTCTGCTTACCGTAAGCAAAAAAACGACGCTTACGGGTGCAGAGAATTCCGTGCTTACGTCAAGCGTATTTCAGGGGCTAGCAGAGAATTTCGGCTTTTTCTCGTGTGTACTTCACGTAACTAGGCATTCTTCGCTTACACAGCTAGCGCAGAAATTTGACGCTTGCAAAATAAGCGGAGAATGGTGACCGTAAGCATGGATTTCGGCAGTTACCAGAGCCATGTAATTGGGCTCATTTGTTTAAATGAGGGGTAGTTCACTTTATACACTAAGTTGTGAGACCCAGGCCCAAATACATGGCTCTGCTTACCAAAAGCAAAGAGTCAACGCTTACGGAAGCAGAGAATTCCGTGCTTACGTCAAGCGTATTTCAGGGGTTAGCAGAGAATTTCGGCTTGTGCGCGTGTGTACTTGACGTAACTAGGCAACTATTATAGTCAATGTTTCGCGGCACTTTTTGATTGAATTGTTTTACGCTTATCCGAACCGTAAAACGTAAACGTTTAACCGGTTGATCGGTTGGTTAACTGTGTAACTGTCACAGGCTTAGTATACATGCTAACTTGTGAGACATGTTCCTCGATAACAAAATTTCGAGTAAAAAAAACGTTAGCACATCTGCGGTTGTGATCAAAAAATTGCATCTTCAGTGCAACATTATTTGGCTCTGCACAATTATCCTGCAAAATAAATGTGCAATCGAATTGTTGTGGAATGCTCTCTAGCGTTCATTGTTCTTGCATTTAATACCTCAAGCACAGTTTTCATAATTATAACAAAGACTATGAGCCTGATTGGAAACGATATTTATGTGCACTTCAAGTTCTTTTCAGTTATAGACTCATTGAGCATTGAAGATTGAACTTGGGTTACCGTGAACCAATGTTAACCTTTACTTCCGGGTCAACCAGAAGTGGGACCATATCTCAAGAACTACACAACCGATGTTCCATTTCTTTTCAGTTATTAGATCCTTTGAACATTGAAGATTGAACTTGGGTTACCGTGACCCAATGTTGACCTTTACTTCTGGGTCAACCGGAAGTGGGACCATATCTCAAGAACTACACAACCGATTTTCTTTCAGTTTTAGACCCCTTGTGCATTGAAGATTGAACTTGGGTTTAATCAAAGCACAACAAAACGGAACAGCTTTGTGTTTGTTCACAAACACCTCAATGTCTAGTTAATGATTATTATTGCTTCCATTATTATTATTATCATTATGAATGACCTTTAAAAGTATGAAAGTTACATAATAAAAGTAATTGCAGATAACGTAACTTTTGTAGTTTATTTTGCAAGTAAAAACAAATGCTGATGATAAGCCTTATTGCAATTCTTATTTTGCTGCAGGTGACATCAACTTTGCACGTGATCTATCTGATCTTCGTCATCGCAACAATCTTCGAGTGATTTTAGTTCACCGTGATGAAGCATCTGAAGCGCTGAAGGCATGTGCCAATCAGACTATCACATATCAAGACATTGTCCATGAGTTACCATTTCGATCACCTGCTAAGGTAAATCAGTTATTTGTATTATGAGTTACATCAAATGCAGCTATTCACTTGGGTAAAGTGCGAGTGAAGTGAGCAAAATTTGGCCTCATCAAACCAAATGTTTGTAATTACCGGTAGTTTTTGTGTATGCACATGCCTTGTAAATATTATGTGTACAGTATGTACCATAACTGATATGCATCTGACTTGTTCAACTGTTCCTGTATTTATAACTTTATATGGTGCCGTAAAACAAGTTTACAAAGAACCTTTTCAACTAGATCATTCAGGCCTCCAAAAAAGTAGTGCTTTAAAAAGATATACATAATTGGTATCAAGAGTCATCAGAGTAGAGTCCGCTTCAGAGTCCAAGTTCACATGGTCTAAATCCAAGCCTTGTGCTGACTTAGTATAAATTGTTTCTTTTTCTGACTTTTATACATGTTTGCAGATAAACCAGAAAATGCTAAGCCTCAAATTCAGTTTTTCACAAAAATGACACTCAGCTTAATAAAGGGGGAGAGGAATGATTAGGAATGCTTATAGTTAAAGAGGGAATCATGGGCTGTACCAGGACATGTAGGACTGTCACCTCATGACTGCTAATTCATTCCTAATTACTAGGATTGTCAAAAAGGTCAAGTCAAGTCACAAGTCTTGTAATGTTCTGAAATAAGATCAACTCTTGTGGCAAACTTTTGTTGGATTAAAGCAACACGCCAAAAGTGGAAAATATACAGTGTTTGCCTTTACCATTTTTTTCAACTAGCCAGCAGGACCAGTCAGCTTATTTTTTTAAATGGTCCTCCAGACTTTTGACTGGTTTGTCACATTTTATAAAAAAAAATTCATACTGATTTTAACAATATTCAATTCAATTGATTTTGCAAAGTCAAAATAACTGCATCGATAGCCATCCTTTTCTATGTTTAGGCAGTTATTGTTTTTGTGTAGGAGGGTATTTGCTGATGTCATAACTTTTTTAATTTATGAATAATAAATAATTAACTGACACAGGTTAGGTATGTGAGAGGCAAGTGAGAAATGATCTTTGGATATTTTCATTTACCAATGACAGCACCAGCACTAGAGGTTAATTTATCAGAGAAAAAAATTAGTAACTTTGAAACCGACTTGATAAAAAGGAACAACCTGAACTACATATTGATCGTACAAAGAGGGTTGTGCAATCGTCACAACAGTAGTAGTAGTACTCAGTCGTAGTAGTACTCCTTGTAATTTTATTATACTGACAGTAACAGCTACACTCTAAGTAGTGTAGCGAGATTCGCAACGCCCCAATATTGATTAAAAAGGAGACAGAAAAACAACGATTTCATACTAACTTCAGTTATTGTTGACTATGTCAAGAGAGCAGTTGTTTCTTACTTTGGAAGCGGGAGGCATCAGTGTGGTTTTAAAACCCCAAATTACTGTCGATCAGTCATAAAAAACAATCCAAGCAGTCTGGTTTCAAACCAGTTCACTTTTCCTACACAGTCTGCGTAGCCATAACGATGACCCCACTTTGACCTTTACTTCCGGTCCAAACAGGAAGCTCAAAACTTTAAAAAATAATGTTTGTATTGTTTTGTAGCTACATTTTATTAAAAAAAACATGACCCTACTTTGACCTTTACTTCCGGTCCAAACAGGAAGTTCTAAAAAGAAAAATCAATTTTGAACAAAGACATTATCTTTGTACCTTCTGTAGCTTATTGCACATTTGTTTATAGTTAAAAATATGTAATGATGTGATAACATGTTTTATAGACCTTTATCATGGTGCGGCCATCTTGATTTTCTCCTATTCAGCTCAATGTAACCAAACCGAGACTGGAAGGAAAAATAATCTGGTACCTTTTTTTGTACGATGAATATTAGCATCCAATACTGTTACTGGATACAGGGAACATGACCAAGATGGCGGCAGCATGATAAAGGTCTATACAGCACCCTCTGGTGACTTGTTTAAAGTAGAAAAAATGTCTCCTGAATGATATGACATGCATGATGTGTGCTTATTTTGTAGATGCAAACTTTTCTACAACATTTGCATCCAGTTCAAGAATAACACAACCTTGTTAGATTTGTGGCAACACAAATAACCTTCTTAGGTCAATGTACCAGAACAGCTACAGTGTACGTGATTGTTAATTACAATCGCTATATGTTTTTGTTTTTTTAAAGTCAAATTTAAGTCAAGTCTCATCTCTCAAGTCATAAAAATGTCGCAAGTCACAAAAATGTGGTTTTGAGTCAGACTCGTGTCCAAGTCACCGACTTGAGTCAACAACTCTGTAATCCTTAAGATGCTCCCCTTTGATGATTTGAGATTGCACTGTTTGATTTTTTATACAGATGTATGACGTCTATATGTACATCTGTTGAGTACATGATGTATGGAAATTATATTTGTTAAGTATGTGTGGGTTTCTTTGTAGACGGTCTCTGAGAGTAATACACTCATTGTGCACAACCTCCCATCTCGCAAGGATGTAAGCCAGCTGCGCAATCGTCTGAAGCAATTATCTGATAACTGTGGTGGTAAAGTGCTTCATATGTCTTACAAGAATGCTGTCATTCAGTTTCCTAATGCAGAAAAAGCTAGCAGGTAAGTCATCTAATGTGTTGTGTGAATGGTGTTTTTTTTTATAGGTGGATTGTATTAATGCATGCACATTGTTTCCTTTCTTCAATCATACAATGCTTACTTGTGCAAGTTTTGCATACTTGAATGTTTGGACCCATTGAAGTGAAGATTGTGTTTTCTTAACATGTTTAAACAATTTGAGTGGAGAACACATTCTCAAAAATATTTGAAGGTACAAGTCTTGAAGTCTATTGCCAATGTACTAACACTAGCCCACAATTATTTAGAAAGTCTTTAATATGGAGTTAGGTCTATACAACTATTTATTTACAAAATGCAGTAACACAGTACTACGAGAAATGTGACACAATTGTCACTAATATTTTCACTACCAGCTGCACAGGCTTACACGTAGATAAACTTATGCAGTATGTTTTATAACACTCCATACTTGCATTCTGCCTTGTGATCGGTTAAGAGCACCCCTTACAAAGATTCTGCTTTTTGATGGCTTAGAGTGCATGATAGGTTTCTTTGGTTTATAACCTGTAATGTTTTTGCATAGCTTGCCAGGCGGCCTGTGAGTTGTTTTGTTCAAAGTTTTGTTCTAGTCGCTTTCTTAGTTTAACCACTTCATGTTGGATGACGTCTGTAGATGCAAATTTTATTTGGACAGATTATGGTGATTACGGATTTCTTAACGCCCGGAACAACTTAAGATTTTCCTTCATGTTTTGCTGACATGTGGACGATTAAAGTTTTTATCCACCTGGACTTTCCAGTGTGTAGCACATTGAGGCAGGCATCTACCATGATACGCTTTGTTTCACCTGTACAAAGAGCGACAACGGATTCCAGGCCTATGTATTGTTGATACACAAATGTGGCATACAAGAATGAACAGGCTGCCACATACAAGAATGTACGTCATCCTACGCCTCCTCTCTTTCCTCTTTTCCTTGGTTTAAATTCAGTCGCAGAGTTCTGAACGGAGGCTGGAGGTTAAGCAGCGCTGACCTTGTGACCAATGTTGTCAAGCCAAGAGTACCGGCACAAACACTCATCAAAAACTATGAAAACAGCAATAAAATTAAATAGACAAAGATCACGTGTGTTCTACATACAACACTATACAATAAAAAGGCTGCACTATCCACAAAACTTGATATAAAAAATATAAAAAAATCAATAGCCAAAGGCTGTTGCTACTGTGCAGCCCCCTCAATGACATGATTGCTTTGATTATTTTTTACAGGGCAAAGATCAGACTGGAGGGGGAAAATGTATTTGGCAGTAAAATCTCTGTTGCATATCCCAAGAACAAGAATCAGTCACATAACCTCCATACCATGTCACCAAGCAGGGGTCACATCAACAAAAGTTCAACATGCCCTATGGATGCTAGCAATGAGGAGGTGGCTGCTTTCAGTCGGCACAGTAATGAAGGGGAAGATGAGCAAGAGGAGGATGAATCTGAACAGGAAGAAGGTAGTCCAGTTTATTTTGTATGGGTTGTGTATGAAACATTGTTGCTAAAAAATGTTGTACATGTATTTCGTAACCAAATTGTGTCATCCTACATAGACCAGCTTATCAAGTGTGTGTGTGTGTGTAGTTTAAAGTGCGTATTGGAATCATTGTGTGTTCTTTTGTGAAAGTTAGAATGATCTTCATACAAGATAACTTAAGTACAACATCGCCTCTTTGCCGAGGGCAAAGAGGGCAAAGATGAACAATTTGAAACAGTGAACAAGTTTTGTTTCTAATTGTGTTCACCCCAATCTTTGTTGTTCTCAAAATTATCAGCTATCAATTTGATTAAGAAAAACTTCCTGTGTAATACTTGATTAATAGTGAGATTGTCAGTGTCAGCCAACGTCCGCAGTTTGAGTCATCTTCACATGCATCAGTTTCAGGAAAACTCTCCCAGTGTTTCTGCAGACTCACATCAAATGAAGTGTCATGAAGATCAGTTAGCTCAGAAACCATCAGCCACCAGAATAGCAGCAGCATTTAAACCCATACAGCCTGATACAATACATGTCACTCAAACATTAAACGCAGATGAACAAAGCAAAACAATTGTTGAAATCTGGCCAAAGAACAAATCATTAGATGTCAGAGATATAGGGGATTCAAAATGTTCAAGACAGACAAGTCCAGAGGGAATACCAAAGTGGAATTGGTCATCTGTGATTTTCAACCAGCATACCACATCATCAAGCAAGGGACAGCCAAAGGCTAAAAGTGAAATTACACCAGGATTACTGCCTTTCAAACCAATTCCAACTGTACAGCGCATTCCAACCCCACCACCGGGACAGACAATTTGGAACAGAGGTGAACATGAGCGAGTTAGCCAGTCTCCACCATTAAGAGGAGTATACAGGCCACCATCACCAATGCTTGCCAATCCTATAGGTGATTGGCAATACATGGCTAACCAGGATGTAGATAATGGTGTCAGGAAGGGAGCAGAGTTATTGGTCACTAATTTGGACAATAAGATGTCAAGAAAAGATCTCAAGCATCACTTGCTAGCAAAACTCAGTGATCATTGTAAGGTAACAGTCCAACACATATGGCACAATATCAATCAATAGAAGATTTTACTGTTTTCTCTAGACAAATGACAATGCAGCACTGTCTATGCACTTTATAGTTATTGAGAAAAAACCTAGGCACCTTAGTTGTAAATTAGACCCATGATTTTTCTACAATCTAAAGATGAGGTCTTCACTGAGCTCACCACCGCTGTGATCAGAGGCCAGTGTGAATCAAGTAGAAGCAGGTAGAAACATTTAACACTCTGTTGGTCAAAAGAATGGTCATCAAAATACTATGATGAGACTTCATGAAATACCTAGAAACTGGTGCTTTGCTTGGTACAACATTTGTACAAAGAAAAGTTGTATTTGAGTTTTTTAGGTATACAAATCCTATTTCAAGAAAACAAGGGCTAAAACAAAATAAATGTTTGTTATTTGGACAACTCCATTTCCAAAAAGATTGTCATACGTTTACAGGTAGCTTGAATTAACCTAATAAACATTTGGCCAACATTATGGTCCATAGTTTATCTTATTTAATATAACAAACAATCTGAAGTGAAACTGATTCTTTTCAACATATCTTCTAAAATTGCATTTAAGTTTAACACTGCGTGTTTGAAAATGTCAAAACGTACATATCCTGTGTACAAAACCTTGAGGCGTTGAGACAAAGGTCTTTGCACGGAATGTCTCTCATGTGACATACAATGTTGTTATAAAATTGAGATAACATTAATTATATCAAGATGGTCAGCCTAGCAGATCATTATTTGTTTGGCAATATTTTGAATTACTATTTATGGTTATTTTAATTAATTAATTCTGATAAGGTGCTTCATCTTATCTTCGGTGGTGCAATACCTGGTCGCTATCAGGCTGTTGTAAGAGTACCTAGTATTCCCGATGCAATCAGAGCCATGGCCCACATCAATAGATACCAGATTGGAACCAGACTACTTCATGTCAACCTCTTGCTTCCCAGTGATTCAAATGCAGATAAATTGAGGTAAAATCTCATTCCTTTCAAACTCTGTAACCCATTATCAAGGTACATTTATTTCTTTGGACTGATGAAATTTAATAACCCCTAATCAAGCCCCTATCAAACTATTATCAATCTTTTCCTTGAATTGAATTGGCATTATGCACCCATTGTTATTAAGCTGCTATGAACATGGTGAATCTTTTGACAAGCCATTGTGTAACCTCTAATAAACTATTATGTTGTCATTGGGAAGCCCAAACATTTGATGTGAAAAAATCCACAAGCTACTCTGAGGAGATTGGATTCCTTGACCCCAGCATTGTTTGGTGACTACAAGAGCTCAGTTCCAATTCTGTAATTAGCAGCAGGCACCACAACAATAATTTAGTGGATGTAACCGTTACATTGAGATATAGAATATTATTTTGGTTTTACATTTATTGTGTTAATTATTGTATACTCGATGCTTCCATGCCCTGCAAGTCCTGTAGTTAGCAGTGGGTACCACAAACAGTTTAGCTGATGTAATAGTTGCATCAGCTTATTACAGGATTCAAAGTGACCCTTCTTTATGTGATTTCAGATAAATAGCTATGACTGCTTCATTTTATGAAAGGCAAATAAATTGTAGCACTTAAATGACAATCTGTTAAGAAATATCTGCATAAGCTTTTGTAGCAACAACTACTTTAATTGTTACTAGTTAGTCATTCAGGTGCTACAGTTTCTGCAATTACCTGACTAACACAGCTACCCACCACTTTTTGCTTCATTTTATACAATTGTAGGCTGATGATAATTCCAATGCTTCAAGAAATTCCAGGAATGTGTCTCCCCCTTTGTGATGTCAAAACCTCATTTGAACGCAGGTATTCACATACATGTAATTATCATACAACTATGTCAGTGTAATTGAACATTTATACTAGTATTCTGAGTACATTTCTGGCACTAAATGTAAATTTTATGCAAAAAAAGTGAAGTTTTTGTTGTGGGGTGGGGGAGGGATTTGTCAGTATTCATGGTTGAAATGTTTGAAACTGAGTACAAGTATCTTGTTTACATAGCCTCAAGGTTGTCAGGAAAATAATTGAACTTTAACATTTGTAGGTACAGACAGGTTCTGTATGTAAATGACCTCTACCAGATACCAGACACTCTGACAATACGTGACACACCAGTGGGTAAGGTTGTTGCATTAACTACCCATAGTAGACCTAGTTCACCCAACTCATCAGGCTTCAGTTCACCGGTAGGCTATCAGTCACCACTGCCATTCTACATACATAGGTAAGCTATTCAACTGTTTTAAGAATACATATTTCCAAGCTACTCTGTAGCTTAGATGAATTTAGCCTAAAAGGGAATCCAGAGTGACAGAAGGACATCTATGTGACCTGCTCTAACGACATGTAATTAGGACTGTCCCGGATCTCATAAGTTCTTATTGATGGTTGTGCTTTTTGATGATTTGAGGTAGTCAAAATATAAAAATTGATTCAAGTTAGATAATTTTGGTTTTACCCATATGCCGATGTGTGTTAAGCACTGTGGACTCGATGCTTTACGACTCCAGCAGGCAACAAATTTATAGGGTGGGATTCAAACCAACGACCTCTGAGCATCGCAATAGGTCAGTTTGGATCCAGGCCTAGAAATCCAACGCGAATCCGCGAATCGATTCGCGCGAAAATTCGCGCCCGGCGTTAACGCCGCGAATCTGAGTAGATTCGCGTGAAGTTGCCAGCATTCAGAAGGGGAAAATCACTTTCTCAGCTTTATATTTGGGTCAACATGAATATATTTTTACTTTTCCGAAGACCCACTAATTTTTATATTTTTTTATTCCGTTAATCCCACACAAAGTTAAGTTTTTTAAACCACTCATGTCGAGTCGAGTCGTCGTCTGATCCTTAATCCTAAACGGCCGTCGTGCACCGTGCACTCTGATATGCTTGTTTGTGTACTGTTGATGCGACCTCTAAGGGGTACGTTTTCGCGTTCGTAATACAATAACTAGTTCGGTTGAATTTTGGTCGTCGGTAAACACTGGGGGCCTTTCTCAAACCTCGGCTTGGGCTCCGGCTCCGTGCCGGGGCTCCGTGCCGCGCCGGCTCCGTGTGATACAAATACACGCTGCGCCAACAATTTATAACGGAGCCCAAGCCGGAGACGGAGCCCAAGCCGAGGTTTGAGAAAGACCCCTGGCCAAGGACCGAAACAGTTGTTGGTTCCAGCCGCGAAAACGAACCCCAGTACATTTTGTTTTATCCTGTCCGCGGATTGGTTGATAGCACAAAAGATCCCGTTTTTGGACCAATAGTCTCCCTGGATAGTAAGCTCACGGAATCAATCTGCTTTTATACACGTGGTTACCATGCACCGAGATAGTCGTTTTCCCAAGATTATTGCAATTTTTCTTTTCTCTCCGTTTCTTTTTCTGGACTCCAGTTTATTCTTAAAAAATCTGAAAACATTGAATAATGATAATTTTAAAGCAATAGTGAGCTTTTATGACAAATTATTTGATTCTCAAAACATTTAGTGGAAAAATCCAACGACGTACATCGCTGTACTTGGTAAAAATGCTTACAGTCGAGTAAGACTATTGGCTCCAAAACGGGATCTTTCGTGCTATCGACCAATCCGCAGACAGGATAAAAACAGATTGAGATGAGGTCACTAAAACTTTCAACAATATGAGGACTGTTAATAAATAATAGTCCATGTCATAAAATTGTTCTTCATGCAAAACTGAAAGGAAGAACAATGTGGGTTTACATCATAAAAAATGTGCAGTCTTTCACTATTTTCTCCCAAACCTCTTCAGTTTACATTTAAATCATGAATGTATGTCACTCACAGAGTTGTTATTTGATTGATGTTTATTTGAATAAAGTGGAAACACTATGAACACTGGAGTACTGGAATGTTTTTATGTCTACTCATAATTGCTTTATTTTCAAACACTACATTTTGCAAATATACTTGTAAAATATGCAACAAAAATGAGATTCTCCCCAAAAATATGCGAGAATCCATTCCCCGAAATTTGGGAGAATCTTGGATTCTCGCGAAATTCTTCAGCGAGAATCCATTTTGATTCTCGCGGAGTCATGCGAACTTCTAGGCCTGGGATCCTGCAATTAGCAGCAGTCATCTAAAAATATTTATTAGATATATAGTAATTGCATCTGGCATAAAGATTGTGTTGTTTTGGTTTTACCTTTGCACTGTTGCGTGATAAGCACTATAATCAGTGCTAAAAATGCGTGTGCAGTGCTAGGGTTGGAGTATACAGTGAGTTTATGGTGCTACACATAGTTTATGGGTTCTAAAATTTATAATGATGATGTCAAGCATAGACAGTGTTATTAATTTTAGCAGCACCTCCTTCAAGTAAGAATTTCTTTGTAAAAATAACTTTAAAAAAATTTTAACATAGGAACCCTACCCTGGACTCATGTGAGGAATTCTGTTCTCTTCATGATCAGCGTGAATCAAGGGATTACAGGAATCTGACTCAGGATTCATTTGTCATTGTATCACTCAAGACATTTTCTGCGCAGGTTCACTCTCTACTACAGATACATCATGGAAAGATGCCCCTTATCAGGTAGGACATTTTAAGAACTGTTATTTGGTGTTCACGTATATGTATAGCATCTTGCTACCTTGTGTATCTGGACATTTGTCCTTTATACAAATTTGTGACTTGTTTCTAATGATTAGTAATCGGCTGTACAGGACACCTTGAGGTTTTGACATGTTGAATAGTTTTATTTATAACACACCTCTTGCTGGGTCTCTATCTTGGTAAGCCTAAACAAGGTCATGTGGGGTTAACTAATAGAGCCTAGTGCATGAGATTGGCGCATAATTTGCAGGAAAAAGTTCTTGAACTGGGCAATATACTTAAATTTTTCAACTGGTTAGAGCACCCTCAAAAGTCTAACAGTGAACAGCAACCACAAATTGTCAATTTCATGGATGTGTGGTAAGTATTCTTAATAACCAATTGTAACAGTGAACAACAACTAAAAAACTGAATGTCTAGGGAAACTAAAAAAGTTACCTTAATTCTTGAATTGTGTATTGTTGAATTACTGATGAGGTTATTGTTGAATTTTAGGAGTTCGGTAATGAAATCCTGAAAAGTTTCTTGTCTTTTTCATAGTTTGGACTGAGGTGTGTTATAAAACACACATGGACTGGCATAAGTCAGTCACTAGTCAGCTAGTACACATCTATCACCCTCCCAAACCCCCCTGGCCTGTGAGTGACCAGAAGACTGTCCTATTTCCCCAGGCCTAGGGCCAAGGTAAATAGGTCCCTCTCTTCTGGTCACTCACAGTCTTGGGGATAGAAATGCCCTTGTGACTGAATTACACCAGTCTATATGTGTATATTAATCCTCTAGGATTTGTGCTTAATTAAACATGGAGTCATTTAATTCTTGAAGGCAGCACTGAAAGTCTCAAGGTTATCTACTGTAACTAGAAAACCTTAAATAACTTTCATAGTTTAGTTCCTAGATGATAGTTTTGTTACCAAGTTGTGCACTGAAGTTTGCTCAACTGTACTGTCGTCTTAAAGAAACAAAATGTTAATATAGTAAATGAAAATAATCACAATAAATTTGGAAATGAAAACGATTGCCTACAGGTACAGATAACTTCCTCACCTAAAACTCTCTGTAAAATGCTTTCGAATCATGGTATTTCATGTGCAAGTTTGTCAAGAGAGCAAGCGTGGTCACCATTATTGTGTACATTGCGTGTTAAATACAGTGTACATTGAAAAGGGAGTGTACAAACATAAAATAACTACTTGTGTGTTGCGCATGATGTGCATGCTTTGTTGAAGGCTGACTTTCTATCTTTCTATCTAGCTGTTTGGTGCATTAAAATCGCATAGTGTAAAACTCAAGCTACAACTTGTCAAATTTATAGGGCGGTTGTGGTCGGTTTGAGGACTAAAGGGTTTGAAAGTTTTGTCATACTTTGTGGTATAAACATTTTGACTGTCATTATTTTTGCTAAACATATGGCAAGCGGTAACAGCATACATGTATGCATGGTACTGCACCTGTACAATGTACGGAATGCTGCAAACCCCAAAGTTAGCACACAGTACATTTTTACTGTGGGGAAAAGCTCTTCAAATCTTTGCTGACTAGTCTGTGGTTCAACTCTCACTTGAGTACTGTAGTGTGGACTAAACATAGCACTAAACACATTGCTATTTTGTTCATACAATCTCCAAATGTACATGTATTGTGTCATCAGCATGAAGGAAGCTGTTTAGGTTCATTTATGCTTTCCATCAACAATCATGCCCAATCATTTCTGTGTATAGTGAAAGTGAGGACCTACTTCTCTTTGGATATTCTTGTAGTCACATAATACGGCCCAGTCCAGAGCCATTGCTGCTTACTGGTCCCAGATTCTGTTTGTAATTGCTTGTTATTTGTGTCTTCCCTTTAAAAGAGATCCCTACATATCAAATCAAATAATGAACCACTGAACTGCAGAGTGAGGTGTTTATAGAATGAGTACTAAGTGTGGGTTAAACTAAATAGCTTTTTATCCCTGATGCAAATTTAGCATCTACAGTGTATTAAACAAAGTTCATATTGTCAGTGTTAGCCGGTGCCGTCAGATACCACAGATTCACATGCAAAACTATCCTGACCATGACTCACCCCTCAGGAGACGGCTACCTCATCACATTATGTGGGTACATGGTAAGGGAGAAGGAAAAATTGCCAAACACAAAGAATGAGCATGGACGGAGCCACATCCACATGCTGAGGACTGGGCAAATAAGCATCATTATCAGGATTGTTAGAATCGAAAAAATCTAAAAGTTCATAGACCATTAAGATTTTCCTTTCGTTGGCTTCTACAGGAAGCTGTCTCTTCAGTTTCAAGTAGTGAGCTCACTTACATGTACAACATTCATCAATCAACTCAACTAATCTGTATACCAATCAGTGAAAATACTATTTGCTTTTAAATTTTACATCTCCTATTATGGTCTCCTATTATATCTGGGAAGCTCTCGCTTAAGCAGACAGACGCATAGGAGTCTACTCTTTTCACTATCTGTTTCGTGTTTGTACTCTTCTCAGCATGGTTTTGTAGTCTGCCAAGAAGATATGTGCCTGATTCGAGCTAGCAGCTATGAACTCTGCTAATATGGATACAAATTGGGTGGCTGGGGGTCGATCACATGGACAGAGGGGCTGGGTTGCCGGAAGTGACAGGGCAGCTGCAAGTGATGGCACTGGCACATGTGCTGGGGTTGCCAGAAGTGACAGGGCAGCTAAAGTTGATGGCACTGGCGCATGTGCTGGGGTTGCCAGAAGTGACAGGGCAGCTAAAGTTGATGGCACTGGCGCATGTGCTGGGGTTGCCAGAAGTTAGAGGGCAGCTGAAGTTGATGGCACTGGCACATGTGCTGGGGTTGCCAGAAGTTAGAGGGCAGCTAAAGTTGATGGCACTGGCGCATGTGCTGGGGTTGCCAGAAGTGACAGGGCAGCTAAAGTTGATGGCACTGGCGCATGTGCTGGGGTTGCCAGAAGTTAGAGGGCAGCTGAAGTTGATGGCACTGGCACATGTGCTGGGGTTGCCAGAAGTTAGAGGGCAGCTGAAGTTGATGGCACTGGCGCATGTGCTGGGGTTGCCAGAAGTTAGAGGGCAGCTGAAGTTGATGGCACTGGCACATGTGCTGGGGTTGTCAGAAACAGGGCAGCTGCAAGTGATGGCACTGGCACATGTGCTGGGGTTGCCAGAAGTGACAGGGCAGCTAAAGTTGATGGCACTGGCGCATGTGCTGGGGTTGCCAGAAGTGACAGGGCAGCTAAAGTTGATGGCACTGGCGCATGTGCTGGGGTTGCCAGAAGTTAGAGGGCAGCTGAAGTTGATGGCACTGGCACATGTGCTGGGGTTGCCAGAAGTTAGAGGGCAGCTGAAGTTGATGGTACTGGCGCATGTGCTGGGGTTGCCAGAAGTTAGAGGGCAGCTGAAGTTGATGGCACTGGCACATGTGCTGGGGTTGTCAGAAGTTAGAGGGCAGCTAAAGTTGATGGCACTGGCACATGTGCTTGGGTTGCCAGAAGTGACAGGGCAGCTAAAGTTGATGGCACTGGCACATGTGCTGGGGTTGCCAGAAGTGACAGGGCAGCTAAAGTTGATGGCACTGGCGCATGTGCTGGGGTTGTCAGAAGTGACAGGGCAGCTAAAGTTGAAGGCACTGGCACATGTGCTGGGGTTGCCAGAAGTTTAATGGCTGCTGAAGTTGATAATACATGAAATAATGATCACAATTTGTCTCCATTGGTCGGATTGATGATAGCACTGAGGTTGGTGCTTGGGTTGATTGCAGCAGGAAAGTTATCATCTCAGTTCATACTTGTTAATTTTGTATGATTAAAATTAGAATGTATAACAACATCTTGAAAGCACTTTGGAAATAACTAAATGGAGCATGATCATAAAAAGTTTGTGTGCTTCAGTTTTTTAAATTCATGTCTGTTCAACAGGAGCAATGATCCCAACACAATAGATGGTCATCATATTATAGCCCTTTTGTTCTGACTCCAGAAGACCAGATAAGCTCAGCACATTGAAGCGTTACAAAAAAGATCCTCCCGACCATTTGGCAAATGTTGTTGATTCTTTTCTACCTTAAACCATTTTGCACCCGTCTAATGGTGGTTAATCGGCCCTAAAAAGTTGTTTTAAAAGGAAAAGCTGATACCTGGGATACCTTTTGACCATTGCCTATCAAAGTCGGCCCCTTTCAAGACTCCTGGAGGATTACCGAGAGATTACCAAGCAATATGGCCTTATATAGTTCTTTTTTCTTATGCCTAGAGCTTTTATAAGTACCATAGTTGTTTAGAATGCTCAAGTTTTTGTGAAGTTAATTGTCTTTATTGATATTACTTCTCACAAAAAACTATGTTATGGATTTTCAATTTCTGTTGTATACTGCAGTTTTATGGAATGTTTTGCTGCCGAGTTCTCTGCTTTGTCCGAGGGTTATGATACAGGAGTACCACTTGAACATCTCCTTACATGTATCCAAGGTGTACAAGTAGGAGTCAGTCAAGATGGACACAAAACAGTGTGTTGGGAAAAGAGAAAAGCAGAGGAAGATTTTCCAGTGGGTAAGTAACCCTTCACAACAAGGCAGGGCCTTTCAATCACCACATGGCAGGATCCTATGTGTTTAGCCTCACTAGTGCGGCACGGTTCTTTGACAATCTGGCTTTTAAGCTTCCCTTTTTCAAGATTTTTTTTTTCAATCTCCTTTACATGCAGACACTTCGTTTGTGGTAGCTTATTTTTTTAGAAAGGAAGTCCCTGAAATGATGTAATTAGTGAAGAAGGCATATGAGGCCAAACATTAAGCCAGATTGTATAAACTGTGCCACACTAAGACTGCAAGTCTCACATATATTCAAATGGAGCCCATTACAGTGTGCAAGTTTGTTTCCTTCTCACATTAACTCATGTGAGTGGGACCACAGTGGTCCCCAAACTCTTTCAATACGCTTGAGATTTGCACATCTATTAGATGTAAGTCATAGGCTTTATTCAATCACCACAAGGCAGGGCTATATTCAATCACAACAAGGCAGGGCTATATTCAATCACCACTGGGCGGGGCTATATTCAAGTACCACAAGGCAGGGCTATATTCAATCACCACTTGGTAGGGCATTATTCAATCACCACCAGACAGGGCCATATTTGGTCACCTTGATCCATGTCTTTATTCATTCACAATGCAGGGCTTTATTAAATTGCCAAAAAGAAGGATCATATATATTATCTGCAATCACTATAAGGAATGTCCATATTAAAATAGCGCAAGGCCTGGTTTATTGCTACAAGGTTGGATGAGATACATTAGGATAGGTCAGTGTTCATGCTGCATGTTATTACAAGGGAGAATTCTATCCATCATTCCAGGTTGAGATTTGAAACACTTTCATAATTTACTGGCTGGTTTTTTTCTCTAAATTTTAAACCAGTTGGCTTGGGCTTTTTCCCAATTTTTTGTGGCGTGTCGTGGCCGAGTGGATAAGAGGACCGGACTCAAGCTCTGGTGTTTCCGACTCAGCAGAGTGTGGGTTCGAGTCCCGGTCGTGACACTTGTGTCCTTAAGCAGTACACTTAACCATTATTGCTTCATCCTTTGGATGGGACGTAAAGCCGTTGACCCCGTGTGTTGTGTAACACACGTAAAAGAACCCAGTGCACTTATCGAAAAGAGAAGGGGTTTGCCCGGTGTTCCTGGTTTGATTGGCTATATATTGCGCCACAGCACCTTGTAAGCCATTACATGGTGCTACGTAAAGGACTAGGTCTCATACTTCAGAAACGTTGCCCCAATTACCTTGCAGGAAAGTATTCTTAAAAGCGCTTAGAGGCTGGCCTGCAGTAGGCACTATACAAATACGTTATATTATTATTATTATACCATTCATGGTATTATTTTTGGTGAAAAAAATTAACATGACTAAATCTTTGGCACAGGGATTTACATAAAACTTTCCAATGTTCAGTGCGGATTTGGTCATCCTCCAGTCAGTTAGACACTTCTGATAATTTTGCATGGCATGCTAAACTTGCACTTCCCTCAGTGCTGTCAACAATGGAAACAATCCAGGTAGCCATCTAATTGTCATTTAATTTCCATACCATTTTTGCTATACTGAGGGCAACATCATACAGTATTTTATGATACAGGGGCATTTCAGGAATTAGCTAAGTAGCTTTCGGCAAATTCAGCATTATTGTCACTAATTGTCAAGTTAAAAAGCATTGCCAAATTAATTGTATATAGTTTAAGATATTTGTGTTTATGGTTGTTTGTGTAAACAGGAGTCCGAAGTGCAACACCTCTGCTGCCTCCACAGCTTTTCCAGTTCAGTAAAGAGGCAGTGGAACTTCTCAAACATACCCCAAAATGTCGTCTTCCTTTCTCAAAGTTCATTCCAAGTTATCATCATCATTTTGGGCGTCAGTGTCGTGTAGCTGATTATGGATTCCTCAAACTTATTGAACTCTTCGAAGCTATATCACATGCTTTACAGGTATCACCAAAGTTCATGCTATTCTTCCGTAATTTGATTACAGGATTGTCTGGATTTTTTAATGGGAAAACTTGTTTTTTCTTGAGCTATTTATTACAACTTGTAAAAAGGGAACTGTTTTCCAATTAGATAGTTTCTCATCATGTAGGATTCATTGGGTACATGTGAGAGATTGTACATAGATTTATTGTGTACATGTCTGCTTTATATTTGAGTAATGATTTCGCTTAGTAAGCACTGGTTGAAAATGGTGTAAGGCACTTTTACACTTGATTTAGAAGTAATTAATGAAATGGTTTACAGCATATCTGTTAACTATACAAAAGGTACTTTACCACTGGAAAGCCCGGTTCATACTTCCTGAGAATGCGAATGCGAAGCGAATGTTGACGTCACAAATTCGCAATGAAAATTCGCAGCGAAAACAGAGTTGTGACGTCAAATTCTCGTCATGATTCGCTTCTCATTTGCATTCGCAGGAAGTATGAACCGGGCTTAACTCTATACTCTGGATTTATTTAGTTAACATATCAAAAGAAACATTTTGATGGCCTAACCATGGGTTACATTGTAACATAAAAATATTGTTTTTAATAATAATTTTGAAGGTGCTTGGAATGACAGAGAACAAGCTGCTAACACTGACACACCGTATTCAGACCAAACGCTTCTCACAAGACTTACTTAAGGTGCTCAAGTCACAGGCCAGCAAACAGGTAAGTACCTTACTTTAAGGTGAAGTGATAAAACACACATCCTGGGAAAACTGATGTTGCTCTATCAAATTTGTTTACATATTTATTGCAATTGTAAAAGTTTAAATAATTTTAGTTGAAACGTGTTGCATTATTCTGTGCTTAGATTTTTCTAAGAAAGGTTTTGTTCCATTTAAAAAAAAAAATAATACAACACAAGATCAAAAAGTGCCCGCCAGAGCCCGTCCATGTTCTCCAGTTGGTCTGCTTGACCTCTTTTTTTCTAGCATTTGTTGGAGTAAGACATGTTTGGTTGACCGCTGTTTTTCAACCTGGTTGGGTGCAGGGTGCAATTGTCTCTGCAGTTCACCTTACAGGGAAACTGAACATCATGGTACATGTAGACGCTAACTCCAGTGGAAAAATCCTCCTGACAGAAGCTTGTCCTTCAGCACATAAACCTATTGGCCTCAGTTCTCAACAACTTACTTCTGTTCTTCGTGTCTATTGTGATCGGAGCCGGGACCCGAAGGTATGGGCCAATGCCTTCTCCATCAATTGGGAAAACATGTTCCCATTTGCTTTTCTTTCAAATGTTCTCCTTACGAGGGTGCTGACGACAATCCAGGCAGAATATGCAGAGTGATCCTCATGTCTCCATTCTGGCCCCATTAGTCCTGGTTCAAAAAAATTGTATGATTGTTGATCCATCTTCTGTTTATCCTTCCCGAGTTCATTTCATCTATCATAGATTACAATACCGAAGAAGAGCAACTCATCTTCGCTCAACAACCATGGTCTTTTATTAATGTCAGTTAATGCAAGTTGTTCAATCGAGTTATGCTTGGGCATCTATGGGACCGAATGGAATATCCACTTAGGAACCACAAGCTGGTTTCCGACCCAAACGACAATGTTCTCTGCATTTTTTTCTCTGCATTTTGTTATGCGAAGACACCGATGGGTGCACAGTTCGCCGACGGTTGTCTTCACGTACCCTGGTAAATGAGTTACCTGGACTTGCCTTGTACTGATGAGTGACACAATCGATGCTGCACAGCGCCAATTTCACGGGTTCGAATGAGCTTCAGCACAAGTGGGTCTGCGTATAAACCCGCAAAAAACTGAGGTTATGTGCATTGGCGTTGATCCAACCACACTGATTCGTACTCTATCAGGTGATCAACTCCTCACATGTACAGAGTTCTGTGCATTGGCATTGATCCAACCACACTGATTCGTACTCTATCAGGTGATCAACTCCTCACATGTACAGAGTTATGTGCATTGGCGTTGATCCAACCACACTGATTCGTACTCTATCAGGTGATCAACTCCTCACATGTACAGAGTTCTGCTACCTGGGATGTAATGTCAATCGATCCGCTTTTTAATGCTGACGAAATTTGGCTTGGGTGGCGTGCAGAAAACTTGACATAGTATGGACCTGTTCTGCAAGCGATCACTTGAAGGTCAAACTGTTCACCGCGTGCATCGAATATGTACTCTTCTATAGCGGGGCCAGCTGGATGCTAACAGAAATGCTCCAGAGAACCATTGGGGCGTCCCATCGAGCTTTACTACGATATGCACTCAATATCAGATACCCTGAACGAATCATCAATACTAACTTTATCACCGAAACAATGTCACACCAGCATCAACAACACTACACAAGCAACGTCTACAACTGACTGGACACGCAACTAGGCCTGACACTGCACTCTCAATACTCCTGGACAAGAACACCCAACCTACAGAACCATATCGTAGACGTGGGGCACTTATGCGAACCTACCAACAGCAACTTTCTGATGACCTGAGGATGGTTGGTATTAGATTGAACCAGCTTCACAAAGCCACTCAGAACGCCAAACAATGAAAACAAACAATATTTAGCCACTGAGCAACACCCGTGCACTGCACGCGCAGGACATCACCATGATGATGATGGCAGACTACATGTATCAGACATGTGATTTATCAGGTTTATTTCCCAATTTCAGGATTTTTTTTGAAACCTTGGCCCATTTTGGAAGAAGTAAAGCAGTCACTAAAAGGAGAAAGGAATAGTCCACATTGCATCCAAACCTGTAGTTTTGTATTTCTGGTGACGCACAGAGTCTGTAACACTTCTGTCTGTAAAAAACATTTGGGAGTTTCTGTGTCTAGAATAAGGGCGAACAAGGTCCGCAAGCTACTTCTCTGGAATATTCACATTCGTCAAATCTATGCAGCCCTAGCAGCCCTGTCTTGTAAGATCTTCCACCCAAAACACATACTAAAGCCAGTTAAGACATGATGGGTAGTAATTTTTGTCCAGTTTAAATCTTCAAGAGAAGTTGAACAGGAGTCAAAAGATTTGTCCCAGCAGTCATTCACTCAGATGCGAATAGCATCTCCTTTGGCTATGCGTGGACCAACTCTACAAACTTTAAACGAGTCAAAGTGGATGTAAAGAACATCCCAGACTCAGGAACTAGACTGAAAACTTCAATGAGAAAAGTAGTAAATTTTAGTGAAAACAATTTTGCCAGGGGTTTTGTTCAGATCCATATCCATGCTTATTTTTATTTCTGCAGTTGTATTAGGCAGCAGTGATTTGGGAAGATTCCTGTCTATACTATGGCTTCAAGTTAAATGTTGAGTTGTTTTCTTATTTCAATATCCTCGGTGCTTTATAACTGCTCATTTACGTTAAGCAAATGGCCCTCTATGACTTGACAATGTTGTTTCTTATTGCTCAGATGACACTGCAGGAGTTCCCATCAGCGTATGAAAGATGCTTCAACAAATCATGGAATGTAATAGATTATGGAGTATGTGATATCCATGATTTACTTGCGGAGGTCCCTGAGAATATGGCCATGGTAAGACATGGTTGACCACCATAACCTGTTTATTTGGCTTAGGACATGTTATTTTAATTCCCTGATTGACTGAAGTTGATTATTCTTGCAGTCAGATTGGTCAAAAAGACACATGTATTGACACAACCGACATAAAAGCCCTACAGAATAAAATTGTCAATAATTTGTTTTAAAACATTTGATATGTCTGATGTATATATGTTATTGTGTTACTTTGACTATAAGCTCACCCAATCCTAGAAAAGCATTTTAAGTCTATAGTTAAAATTTAATTAGTTTTTCTGAATTCGTCAATGAATTTATTGACTCAGGTTTCTGGAGAAACAAAATGTTTACAAGTAATAGTTTTATGATGAACAATAATATTTTAGTCATTTGTTGTAATCACTTTATCCTGGATGACATGTATACTGGACACATTTTCTAAACTGGCTTACAGTGGATATTCTTAAATTCCCGGAACAACTTTAGAGAGCCCTAAATTGTTTGCAGTCAGTCAGACGGCTGATGTGTACATTCCATTGTGTAGTATGCACATGTATTAACAATACTCACCTGTTTGCCATTGATATCATTAGTTGTGCAGAAGTGTCTTATGGCAGACATATTGCATTATGTACACTTAATATATATATTTTTTCTGATTTCAATATTAATGGTCATCTTCACTCAATGAAGCTGAAGTACCCATTACCAATATAAACTTTGCTTTTAACTTTGAAGTGTAATGTTTGCTTGTATTCTGGTTACAGATAAGTTGGAATGGAGAAAACACACTAGTTTTCATACCAAAGAGAGGTGACAGAATGTTTTATTTATCTCAATTATTTTCAAAGGAAATTTTAAAAACTGGCCTAATATAATTGTAATATTAGAAATAGCATGCAATTGTGAAGAATACATTTAATTTAATCAAGATTTGGTGAATAATAGAGTAAACTTTTACATTAGCGCTGCAAAGTTGCCAGCAGTCCTAGAGAGAATTTATAGTTTCTAATGTTATTTTCATATTTGTTTTATTGTTGATATGTAATTGGTGTAATGAGAGTATAAGTCATGTGTGTTAGTCAGTTTGATTGGATGAAACATGCAACACACAGAGTCAGGCTTATAAAGTAGCATCCCCTGAGTTCCTGTGTGTGTTGGTGGTTGTCATGTCAATAGGCCTTAATGTGGTGAGACACTGTAGAGGATTGCCCTGGTGTGGGTTCAGAATTAGCTATTACATAATAGTGTTACATAACAGTGTTACATAACAGTGTTACATAACATTGTTACATACAGTGTTACATAACAGTGTTACATAACAGTGTTACATAACAGTGTTACATAACAGTTACAAAATGGCTTTCCATGGTCTGATTGTGCTTCAGAAACATGACTGTAAAAAACAACAACAAGCCTTTAAACTCTGTAAATATCAGATTACTAATGGCTAGGAAAAAAGTTGCTTTTGGACTGAAACAAATTCTGCATGGGTAATGGGAAAATGTTTTATTTAGGTTCAAACCATTATTGCTTCAAAGTTTGGCCTTAAATGTCTACTTTTATTTCTTTTGTGTAAGAAAAATAGCTAATCAAACAAGTTTTGCTGTTCTTTCATGCTTTTTTAGAGCAAACAAAAGAAGAGCTTATTCGTATGCGTAAGTTCAGCATGGAAGTTGAAGAGCTTCTGTCCTACCAGCCTCGCTTTAGGATGCTGTTTTCAAAGTTCATTCCTGCATTTCACCACCACTTTGGCCACCAGTGTCGTGTTGGGGACTATGGCTTTAATAAACTCATTGAGTTGTTGGAAGCATTGCAAGATGTTATTCAGGTTTGTATGTACTCAACCCAGTACATGTATAAGTACCATGACTCAGTCATAACTATCAAAGGTTGACACAGACATTGTACAATTCAAAAGCATAGTCTTCAGTCTGGAGTGGTGTCCTCACTTGTTCAGCTGCTATGTGCTATACTGAGAGGAACTGACCAGAAACTCCTGGCTGGTGCGGCCAAAGTCAAAAGATGTTGCTGTACATCAAAACTTGTGCAAGTAAAAACAACGTGCAGGTTTACAGGCTCTGCAGGCTGGCCGGTGGCCTCATGGCACTGATGTCAGAAAGCATGGGAAAATCACAGTGTTGTTGAAGAAGTTGCCCATCAAGCACTTCTGATGGGAATAATATCCACTCAAATGACTAGGGGAGCTCTCCAGAAGAGGGAGAGGACAAAACTGGACACGCATGCCAAGGTTTGCGGAGCTGAGCCACACCAGTTGGAACAGCTGGCAGCATAAGCAAATCCCATAGCACAGTATTATTCCAGTCAGCAAGTGTGATGTCTTTTTGATCCCATTGTAATTTTTTAAGACAGAATTTTTTGTGTCACAAGTGAATGATTTATTTCAAATAGTAGTTTTATTTATGAGGGATTGTATTTCAACTCTTAGATTTGCTGAAGATCCTTGTATTTTGTATTTATTTCTTGCCACATTAATGGTTTGACTTTGTCTTATTTGACTAGGTGGAGGAGCAGGGTGATGACCGTGTAGTTAAACTGACAAGGAATGAGCAGTTAGCATTCATAGCTCATCGTACTTCTGAAATGCTGCAGGCAAATCGTCTTCACCTCATCAATGTTGCTTTGTTCCATGAGGTGTATGTCAGATCTTATACATATTCAATTTGCTTCAAGGACTTGGGCGTCAACAATTTAGAGGAGTTAATGGCTTTATTTCCTCATGTTGTTGAGGTAGGTAGAAATGACACAAATTTGTAAATTCAAGATGTCCACCTTGTGGGTATCTGATGTAAAATGTTAGTGACTGTAAACCCATAATACTAAAAATGTAATACTACTACTAAGCTATTGGATCAAACTGTAAACTATGATCACAGGTGCATTCTCTGCTTTCATTATTCCAATGTGTTAAGGTCAGTTAACCATTGAAGGTGTACCTATTTCCCGCCGTTGTGTTAAATGATTTGGTGGATTGTGTTCCAGTCAGCACACTGAAGCGTGATTCTTTGTATATAGTGGTGTCATATAGACTCACGTTTAGGTCGCTTGCCTTATGATGCTGAAAAAGAGTTTCTATCATCACAAGGCCGGACGGCCTCTTCAAGGTCAGGGCTACACTAAACTGATTTGGGCTGTTGACCCAAACCAACTGCTACCAGAGGCACATTACCACCTACTCCTGGGGCTGAAACAGGGTTACCCTCTTCACAGTCCGTAAGGATGTAAGCACAGGTATCAACCACTAGGAGCCTGGTTGGTAGAGCAGACTGCACTACCTTCCCAACTTGTTTACAAAGTAATAATGGTTAAGTGCCTTTCTCAAGAGCTTGGGTCCGGTGAACTAGACCGCTCAGCCTTGACACGCCACTAATTTCTGTATGTTTTGGCTTGAAGATCTACTCTACCCTGACTACTGTCAGTGTCAAGGACACAAGGTTTCTCAATGAGATAATGAGATAACTATCCTTGGGGTTTTTCTGCTGACACTTCCATTAATGCTGAGTGCATTGTCTAAAGCATTTTTACATCTTCTTTGTCTATCCACACAAGTGCAAAAAGACCTCCATTACTGAAGCAAAAACAAATTTCTCCTCATTTCAGTTTGAAAGGTCTTGCCATGGCATTTGCTTCCAGTTGAGTCAGACTTCTCTGCATGCAGTGGTGCACCTGGCCCTAAGACTTAAAATTAGATCGGGGCTGCTAAACTTATTGTCAAGGAAGATGTTGTTTCCCTGATCAAGTAGATTTTAATCAGGAATGGAGATGGTATTTGCAGGAAGAGCAGTTGGATCCTCGTCAGTGTAGAGTTTCATGTTCACCATGTAGCCAGCTGCATCCTTACTGCCTTGGCATTAGGCGTGTAATGCGATGCCGAAGTAGGCTCATACCGTTAACCATAGACCATAGGTGACCATAGAATTTGCACAACTGCTTGTCAGTGGTCATATCTTGTGGTGGATTGTACACCATCTTGAACTTCTTTGTCACAGGATCAATGACTGTTCGCTATTTGAACAGCCAATCAGTTCAATTGTCAATTAAACTTTTGCATAAAAAAGTTACACAAAGTCAGGGTTTTTTACACTTAAATTTACTTTTCTTCTTGTTACTAAACATAATTTAGATCGTCAGTGATGGTGCTGAGAAACGCCTACATATGGTAGAGAAAATGCAACTCAGCCAGTTAGCTCAACAGATTCTAGTGGTCCTTCTTGAATCTACTGCAGGACATCTGCTTATCAGTGAAATTACACATGCATACCAACAAGTGTGGCATCAACAGTTGCTTCCTATTGAGTATGGACACAGCAGATTGGTCACACTAATGAAAAACCTCCATTACATTCTCATGGTAAGATATTCTATACATCATAGAAGCATGTATGACCCTTTGGAAAGATTGAAAACAAAAGTATCATTATTTGTTAGTATTGATTTATTAATTTCACAACACTTGATAATAATAATTGCATTGTAGTGCATAATACTAGCTAGTGCATTATACTAAGTGCTTTCAGAAACAAAAGCATATAGACCGTCGGCCGTCCAGTCGTATCTTACAGTCTTGTTCTCTTCAACAGAGGGTTTACTCAGTAACCACTTAAAAACGAAGATAATAATACCAACTTGCAATTTTTGCTTGTTCCCACGCTCAAATGTTGCACATAATTTCGTAATTTGACGACAAAAATCGCCCTAATTTGTGCAACGATATACGGTAACTGAGTCAGGCGCGAGTAGGTTGTCCAATGAAATTTGGTCTCTCATCAGGCAATTGAGCAATCAAAATTGGTCTTATGGAAGCGTGCGGATGTACGAAGGAACGCGCTGCGACGTATTATGTAGAAGCGAAGCGCATTTACGAATTTGCACAATTTGGAGATTGCGCTGCTCATTCTGCATTCTCAGACTGGGCACTGAATCTGAAAATTGAGCAAAAGTTTGCGCAATCTCGATATTGTGCAAATCTATAAAATGCGCTCTGCATAAACAAAATTTTCACGCAGCTGGATCGTCATCATGTGGGCAACATGTCAGAAACAGACAGCGAGAAGCAGTCTAATTTACAGTGTTATGCCCATTTGTGTGATGTCCATGAAGCCTTTACACCTATAACTGAAACATAGTGGACAAAATTCAGACAATGTGTGCAGATTTGGAAGGAACTTGACGGAAAATCAGCTGAAATAGCGAGGTGTTTCTTGCAAGATAGTGGCGGTGATGGTGCAGCTTGCGCTGCACTATCTAACTAAGTTAGTACCTAACGCAACGATGGTGGTTTCCCCCCTTTTCATCGGAAGGGTTACCAATATTTCACGGATGCTACAAAACAAAGACGGGCTGCACTTGCCAGGCAGAAGCGAGATAAGGAACATGAGCCTGCTGCTGAAGGTTAGAGAATTGTTTCAAGTTATATATTGAACATTTATTTTTGACATTCGTGACTGCATGCGGTGTTACTAGTATATTATTAATATTATACCGGAAAATACAAGTTTTATAGAGCTGGGGCAGTGAGTCAAAATAAATTGGTCCACATGTTCAACATGTTGTTTCAACTGGTTATACACAATCGCACCATCATGATGGGTAGAACAAATTTTGCCCTGGCTTCATCCTTCAATGTAAATGTCACAAAAATGTTTTTAAAAAGAAAGACAAAAAAACCCAAGAGGTGTTCATGCACGTATTGCACGGACACAGGTATAAAGAACATGTTGGGCATTCAGACCCATATTTGTACACAGGAGTACTCTTTGTAGCCCTGATGTCTAAGGTTCATGACCAAGACTCAAGAGCTACGTTTATCAGCTACACTAAGTCTTGGGTAGGTGCAGTAATCAGTAACCCTCCTCCCAGTCCCAGTGGCCTTTGCACGAAGGGTAATGGCTCGTATTGTGTACATTTTCTGTACTAACTAGTAGTAGTAACTACAGGCGATATGACTAATGAGCCATTTCTGTCGGAGTGTCCATATTTGCAAGATTTTCTAAATTTTTACAAATAAAAAAAATTCATAAAAAGGGAACAGAAATTGTCTCCATGAGTTGGGAATTAATTATAGCACTGAATAAATTATTTAATTCCTCAACAGATCGACAAAAATTTTTACAAAAGACTGTCGAGTTGCCAGTTTGAAATAAATTGCTTGTAGAGACTTCCATAAAATGGTTCCCACCTTTGTATTTTAAAAACTGTTTTGCTTGTTTTTGTTTAAAAAGTATTATTATTTACATTTTAGAAAAATCTTTGGTGTCAAAAGTGTTATTTGAAGAGGGACTTAATTTTGTTATGTATTTTTTTTTCCCAACCAGATCTCAGTGAATCTTCTCACATCGGAGAGGAGGACTCGGAGCCTGCTCAAAAGAGAATTTGATTGCTCCAGTCAAGTTCTTCAATGAAGAAAGAGGGAACCTTATCATCTGCTCATATTTTACTGAGAGTTTGCATCATTTGCCATGAAACTCGGTATTCAAACGCTTTTTACAGCCCAAATCGCACATTCCACATTTAACCATGAATAATGTGTGTACAACCCTGCACCCCCCTCCCCCAAAAAGTTGAAGTAAATAAATAAAATAAAATACACGTAATCAACTTATACATGTATGTGTTTGGTTGGGTAAAATGGTAGCTGTAGGGCTCGTCTGTTTTTGGAAAAAAGGGGGAGGAGCAGGTGATACTGATGGCTACATGTACAAGATATTTTTTATTTTAGTAGTTCTAATACCTGTGCATGTACTATGTAATTACGCAAATTCTCTAAATTGGCAGTGCATGTGACAGGACCATCAATTTAAAGCTAAGTTTCTTTTCAGAACCACATTAATTGAAAGTTGCATGTGCAATGTTATGGTCAACAAACAGTAGTAATTCAAATGAGATTAAAAGGTTTGCGATGAGAAGTAATCAGGTGAAGTGTTTCTTGTAACAAAACACTGTGGTCTGTTCTGAACTTAGGAGTTCTGAAAAGAACCAGGATGCATCACAGTACAAAATAGAAACAAACAAATCACTCATTTGCTTGCCACAAATAAGCATACCTTTCAGTATAATTATGGTTAGCTTTTTTTAATGAAATGACAATGGTCCAGTAAGCAACAATTCTGCTACTTACAGGTTTTGTAAAATTAAGCCCAGACTGTCTGACTAGAAATTGGTAATCTAATCTGAGATCATTCTCCATGACCAATCAACTTTCCTAGCACATCACTATTTTTAAATACTTATTTTAACTTTTTATATTTTTTTTACAACTACCATAGAGCATCTTCATGTATATATTATTTTTAAATGGAAAATATTGAAAAGGACATTAACGTTGCATTTACATTTCAATTCTTTATCTTATCACACTTCATTAATAATCGATACACACATTTTGTATTATTCAACGTGTTGAAATAAAATGTTAACATTTGTTAAATGAGCATTCCTTTGTCTTTATGCACACAAACCATGACCATTATGACATGATATTATGTGGTTCTTTTTGTAAGTTATGAGTTATTCATACAGGGGACTGTTTTAAAACTCATACAGAGCTGTGGTGTGAAATTTAAACAAAATTTAATGCACAAAGGAATGGTTTTTTTTAACAGATTTGTAGGACATATTTTCTACAGAAAATGATTTGTAGGGACTGGAAAATTCAAGTACAAAACCTAATAATTTATTAAATTCAGCATTTATATTTTTGATTATGCAAGTTGAATTGACATTCAATAAATTCAAAGATGGAAATATCTGAGGTTTGTCACTTTTTCTAAGGGCTGTTTTGACATACTTTGTGGATTAAAAAGTATATCAAAAACTCCAGTTATTTTACAATCAACAAGAAATAGTTTGCTTATTTATTTGGCAAGACTGAACCCCCCTCCCCAAGTCAGGTTTTTTATACTTGTGGTGTACCCCATTCCTTTCCATGTGTTATACCTGAATTGCCTGGAAATAGTGTTAGAGATTCAACAATTTCACAATGAATCAACTGGCCTATAGCATATTCCCCACCACATAAACACCAAGTACAGTTGAAAATTAGTGTTCCAATAGTTGATATAAGCATACAAACTTTTAGAAATGTTGTTAGCATACATGATCTTTAAAATTATAAAGGTTTCCACATCATAATCTGAATTTTTTGGGGGGTAAACTGTGCCTAGCTGGAGAAAGCCTCTCTTATTTTGGTCAATTGAGGGCGCTGTTTTTCTTATGTTTTTCCTTATGTTAAAAAATGTGACATTTTATCCGTGAATTACACATTAATGTGCAACATTTGAGCGTGGGAACAATTGGATTCTTGCTCAGACACATATTATCTACAACTGGGCTAAGTTTCATGCAAACCCTCTCCGGAGAGAACAAGAATCGTTTTCTAGAAGGATTTCAGAGCCACGGCCCATAGTCTAATATGTCTTTAAGAGAAATTAAAAATTGAAAGTTTGAGGTTGTTGGCAAAAAGTCACATACGGCACCTTAAAGGTGTAGTTTAAACAAATTCTTATCTAAAGAAGAAATGCACCATCAAGCCGAAATCTTGCATGTATCCAAGCTGGGATGTGTTACATCCAAAATCAATATCAACATCAATATCAAGTGTCACGTAAAGAACCTAAAAGGTGCAGTTTTACAAGATGTATATCAGTGTTCTCCACAGACTTTTTTGGGGGGAGGGCAGCATGACGTCATCAAAATGGCGCCGTCCATATGACGTCATCAAAATGGCGCCCATTGGTATATGACATCATCGGACATGAAAGCAAAAACATTCGAGATATTCCTTTTTTTTTTAAACAATGTTATTAACCCCGGGCCCCGACACTATCTTAGGAGAATGATTGACATCCATTTCGGTCCAAACAACCTTATTGTAAAACTAATTCAAACCTACAATTTGTTTTACATTTTCTTTTGTGCGCCGCACCAAAAACATACATGAAGGATAGCGCACATTGTGGGGTTTTAGAAAGCTGGATATGTGTTGTAAAGAAACAATGAAAAAATTGCACTTTTGGACGATCTTATCCCCTAATTTCTGCCCTAAATCATGCTTGTTCCATCAACAACCATTTTCATGGATTCGTGATCGGTTGTTTAGAACTTCATTTGCAATTAAATCATCGAGATTCAATGACCGGTCGACAACGCAAACTGAGAAAATGTTGGTTATCTTGGACTTTGGACCCTGCTGTTGTGGATGCACTACACATGGATTACCGGCAGGCGACTGAACGTTGTGGGGCCCGGGCCGATGCATGTACGCTGGATACTCGGCATTCAGAACCATGTGGTTATGTGCATCGTGTTTTAACGTTTGTAACGTACAATGAACGATCGCGATTCCAATGCTGGGGTTTGGAAGTTGGGCATGGCTCGTCAGCTGCTCGTTTGATCATATTAAGTGCGGGCGAAAAATAGTTTGTGTGTAAAGGAAGCTTATACCAGTGTTCGGTGCTGCTGTTGAAGTTGCTTTCATTCCGTGATTTGGCTTTTTTGGGCAGGGTGGCCAATTATTTAAGCACGGCTGCCAGTTCTTTGGCAGGGCGGCCTTAAACTTTGGGAGGGCGGCCCGCCCTTCCAAAACCCATGTGTGGAGAACACTGGTATATGTAGAGAAATAATGCACAATCGAGCTGAAATCTTGCATGTATTCAAAGCCAGAAGTACTACGTACGTCAACAATTTTTATGTCATGTTAAGGTTACTTTATCAAGTCACATGAGGTGCAGTTTTTCAAAGATAAATCTACAGGAAAAAAAGTTTTCAAGCTGAAACCTTGCATGTAATCAAATCTTAATTTTACATCCAAAATTTTCCACTTTGCATGGTAAAATGAGAAATTTACATTCAAGTATTCAGTACACAAACTGGGTGTTATGTATGCAAAGTAAGAAGTACAAGAACAGTCATGTTCTGCTAACAAATAAACATCGGCATAACCATTATAGGAACATCGGCATAACCATTCTAGGAACATCGGCATAACCATTATAGGAACATCGGCATAACCATTATAGGAACATCGGCATAACCATTATATGAATAGATTTGCATTACTTTTACAAATAATCAAATAGACTTACAATTTGATTGGCATTTGGCCCAATAGTCCTCAGTTATCAATTTTCAATCTTTGCAATTATTGGGCCCATGTAGAAAGCACAATCCTGCAATTTTTATGAAGGTTTGTTTGTTTTGTTTGTTTTGTTATGTCTTGTCTTTTTGTTTGTCTGTTTTTCTTTAGGTAGTTATAATGTAATGTTTTTTCTTGCTTTCTTCAACTTGTATCCCATGATGTAGGTGAAGAACGAATGGATGGATGATTGCTTCATAGAGCTGACCCTTGGACATCAGTTTGCGCACAAAGTTCGCAGCGTGCTGATCAAAAATAACCGTCTCAGTATGACCTTTCAAGAATTAATAATCAAGTACCAAAGCTTGTATGGTGTAGAGCTTCAGCCAACAGACTATGGACATACAACATTAACGTCTCTGATTGGAGCAGTACCAAGGGTGCTATCGATAGTCAGTAAGGGTGCAAGGCAAGCAGTTACTCTCAATCCAAGCTGCCTTGGTAAGACACTTTCATTGTTCATCAAACAATTGAGTTGAGTTTGTATCATTTACATCAAAATAGATCAAGTTTGTGAAAGGTATTATATTTAATTGTTCACACTCTAAATGACATTTACTTCATGTTTTTCTAGTTGGATTGTTCTATCATTGATTTTGAATCTGTCTATCTCATGATATGTTTCATCTGAAAAGTCTCTTAGTAGTTTTTCTTTATTTTTGTTGTTCTTTATTTAACAGCTCCTCATGGGCCAGCTGAAGTAGAAGACACTAACAAACTGAGAAGGCTTAGTGACCAGGGAGTGTTTATTCATAAACATGATAAAGGTATGTCAATATTAATCCAGCTGACCACATAATTTGTTTTGTTTTAGTGTTGCGGTTGTTATATGAACACAATTGTTCTTCACAGCAAATGTCTATTTCCTAAATACTTATTGCATACATTTTTTCAGAAGTGACTGTCGTTAGTTTTTAAGTTGTCAGTCAACTTCTCATAACTTAACCATTGAACCACTACTAATGCATCCCCCAGTTACCACCAGTTATCACCAGTTACCACCAGTTACCACCAGTTACCACCAGTTACCACCAGTTACCACCAGTTACCACCAGTTACCACCAGTTACCACCAGTTACCACCAGTTCTATTGCGTTTAGAGTTTCATATACAGTAGTGCCCTCTCTTGTTCTACCTATGTCAGCGCCAACTCTCTTCCCCCTTCCTGGCTTAGCCACCATCTTAGTCTTCTTCTTAAAATCTCTTTTGAGTAGTGTTGGTTCTGAAAAGAACCAGTGGTTAACATCTCTGTTGCTGGATGCCGCTTATGTACTGCCTTGTAGGGGATTAACTGGTAGTTAGGCTTGGCTCGGTGAAGCGTGTAGGCAGGAGCTGGGGCTAAACCTAAACTGAAACCAACTAGGAGTGGGTAGGGAGTGTGTGCTTACTGAACTGAATCAGTTGTTGACAAGCACAGGGAAGATGAGGGAACCTAGAGGAGACTGAGGGTATAGAAGACCCAAGTCTAAGGGGTAGGGGATGTGACCTTGGATATAGGAGATCCATTAGTAGGGAAGAGTGGGAGCCAAATGTCACTGATGTGGTGGAAGCCTATGTCTTTAAGGAACTGTGTCGTGCTTGTAGATTTCGATGGCCTCTCTGATCCGTCTAGGGTGCCATGCCTGGATGGGAGCGATGAGTTCTGCAGCCTCCCAGTCTACTCGGTGGTCAGTGATGTTGGAGTGCTTGATGATGGCTGACTTCTCATAATCTCCCCTCCTTCCGTGCGCTCGATGTTCTTTGAGTCTAGTGGGAAGGTTATGCCCGGTTTCCCCGACATAAACCTTCCTGCATTCACAGGGAATGCGGTAAACTCCTGCATGTGTGGAGGGATCTTGCTTGTCCTTGTGAGATTGAAGAGAGCTGTGAAGTTTCTTGATCCGTTGTAGCCGTTGCACTTCAGTGTAGTCTTGATGTGCTGCAACTCCTGCTGAAGGCTGTCTGGCTGGGTCACAGATGTTGTAAGCACGTTGAACCAGGGTGCAGTTGACAGAAGACTTGATTCTTGGATAATGGAAGGATCGCTGGTTGAGATATCGGTCGGTGTGGGTAGGTTTCCTGTAGATGCTGTGGTGGAGTTTGCCGTCTGGTTTCCTGGTGATGAGGACATCAAGGAAACAATCTTGCTGGACTGCTCTTGCTCCATGGTGAACTTTGCAGAAACTGGAGGAGAGAGTCCGGTCCGTGGGGCCAAACGATGAAGGTGTCATCCACGTAGCGGAGCCACAGGCTGGGTCGGAGATTGGCAGTGAGTAGGGATGACAGCTCAAATTCTTCCATGAAGATGTCAGCTAGGACTGGGGATATAGGAGATCCCATGGAGGTCCCAGCTGTCTGCTCGTAGAACTTGTCCTGAATTTGAAAACAGCTGGAAGAAACACAAGTTAAAAGGAGGTCATGAATTTGATCAGGTGAAAGATCAGTCCGGTCAGACAAGGAGGGGTCATGGGTAAGTCTCTCCTTCACTATGAGGCAAGCCTCATCTGTGGGGACGTTGGTGAACAGAGACTCGACATCAAAACTAACCTGGATGTTAGTGGGCTGAATGGTAAGGCTGCGAGTGATGTCTACAAAATGGCTGGAGTTGGACACGTGGTAGGGTGTGTGACCCACCAAGGATCAGAGAACTTTGGCGAGGTACTGGGCTGTTTCGTAAGTAAGGGAACCTCTTGAAGCAACTATGGGGCGGAGGGGGACTTCAGGCTTGTGGATCTTAGGGTTTCCGAAGAACCTGGGGCAGGTGGAGGTAGAGGGACGTAGCCTACGGTACAGTGGGAAGGAGAGGGCCCCGGCACGGTGGAGGGAGAGGAGTTTGCTAGCAACCCTCTTCTCAATACCAGCAGGTATTATGTTCTTCAGCAGGGGACGGTACGAATGAGATGAAAGGATGCTATTTACCTTGTTGGTGTAGTCTGTGCGGTCCATGATGACTGTGGCGTTCCCCTTGTCGGCAGTCAGGATGCGGATGGTTTCGTCCCGATGAAGATCACGTCTGTTTAACTTTGGAAAGGTTGGGTTTGGCGGGTTTAGCCTTCCATAGAACTTTGTTGATCTTTATCCGGACATCATCCTCTCCGTCTTGCTGAGGTGTTTCAGGGCTTGCTCGGTAGATGGGATGATTTTTTCTGGTGGGATGGTCTTGGGTGGAACAGCAAAATTCATCCCTAGGGACAAAACGCTAGTCTCGGTGTTGGTGATGCTCTTTTGGCTCATGTTGACCACTGCGTGTTTCTGGAACGTGCGTTGGTTACGAAGGTGAGCTGGCGGTTGTAAGGGTATAGGAGATCCTGTTGGCTGACCAGTTACGCGATTGAATAGAGATATAGTAGATCTCGTCTTCTCGGAGGGTGCACGGTGGAAGTGGAGATATAGAGGATCTCTGCTTCAGGTGGATCAGTCTGTGGAACTTGGAAATCTGCTTGACCTACTGTCTTTTCATGTCCCAGGAAGGCAGGGGCTTCGGTCTTCATCTGATTCTTCCCGTCTACATTTTAACATCAAATCTCGTAGTACAGGCAACAAGTCTTTTTCCATAGCCGGCCCCAGGGAATGGAACAAACTCCCTGTTCACATCAGAGACTCTCCTCCCATTTAGACATTCAAAAACTTCTCAAAACCTTCCTCTTTTCTATTTCTATCTAGCTTCTGCTATTTGTTCTAGGTTCACTGTGAAGCGCTTTCATCTAGTTCAAGGCGCTATATGAACACTAATTATTATTATTAGTAGTAGTAGTAGTAATATTATTAGTACACAGCAAAAAGGCTCTGGAGAGACCCGGATCCCTTGCAGGCCTCTTGACTTCATCTACAGGTCAGCTTCACCCTTCCAGGAGGTCAGTTGAGTGACCTCGCAAGTGACAACATAAGCAAACCTATCACATGTGATTTCTTGCTTGAATCCCCCACACACATGATCCCCTGGTTTGAGGACTGAAGTGGTATTTGAGCCACCCACAATGTCTGATGGGCGATTGTAAGCAGCTACTAATCACTTGGTTTCTTTTCTGACATTCTGACATTCTGTACACAGCATTAAGCTTATCATATGATTAACCATGATATCCACACAAAAAGTAAAGCAAAATAATGAGAAGCGTCTCGGATGCAAACTGAAATTCAAATTTTTACAATTTTAATACCAACAATCAAACTCAAAATTAAACCTTCTGTTTTACATACATGTGTAGCATCATAGTCTTCAATTAAGGATCAATTAATTCACTTGCAATACAAATTATGATCCATTAATAAACACCTCAGGGAGTTAATGAACTCTGATTGGTCGAAGACTGGTCACGTGGGGGGTATATTAACATGTGATATAAAGACCAAATCTGTGAACTAGTGAATAAATGGCCCCTAAACAAGCACATTGTTGTGTACAATTTTGTATGGACTGTGCTTTTTGTGTGGAAGCTATCAAATCAACTGTTTTCTTTGTGCGTGTTGTTTTTAGTTATTTTGGTGGGGACAGATGGTGCCACTTGCACGCACATACCTTGTGTAGGTGTGGAATGCGCAGACAATGTATCAATTTAAGGTAGCTGGTACGCGCATGAAACTAAGGTAATGCAAAGCATAAAATTGAACACCACCAACCAGTATTTCTATTTATGGGGCTGTTAATTTTCAAAGCTCATAGTCTGGTTCTTCAAATTATGCACAAATAGTTAATTATGTTTAAGAGATTAGGTGTCACGCAAAAGTTGAACAGCCTAAAGAATGGCCACTTGAACATGGATGGAACATTTCTTTAAAAACCTTAAAGAAAGAAAACATTTAAAATTCTGATAATAATCATTGTTTTTCATTAAGGGATTTATTCATGGGAATAACAGTGTGGGAGCAGGTCTTCATGTGTTGTAATGACCTTGGTCGGTGGCTGGCTGCTATTAATGAAACCTTGTCTTCGGTTCGGTCCATTAACAGCGACTAGCCAACAGCCCGGTCATTACAACGCAGTGAAGACCAGCTCCTCACACTGTTATTCCCTAATTAAAAATTGATCATATAATTCAGTTAAAAATTCTCATAAGGAATCATGTCAAGATACTATAAGATGTCAATCCTATTAGCAGAGACCAGCTGTGGCAATTTGACCGAGTACAATTTATTTTAAACAACAGTGTAAACCCCTTTCATACAGGAAGTTAATTTGTTGTCCGTGCAAATGACAAATATAAAAATTGAGGGTTTTTAAACAAAATGTCATACACAACCCATTCTCTCCAGCTAGGGTCAAACATACAAACAGCGATTATGGGCAATCAAAAATATGATCCAACTGATCTTAAAATTAAGTTTTAAAATTTTAAAATTAAATTTTTGAAACACAACTTTTTCAACTGATTTCAAATAATTTTGATATTAATGACTCTTTCCTACTAACTGAAGGGGTTTACTTATATTCAAAGTTTTTTTATTTATTAGTGCATTTCAAACATGTTATCGTCAGTTGGTGTCTTCCAGTGTAACTGTAAAGGACAGAAAACTTTAAAACATAACTCCACCACTTATCAGTTGCCAAAGATTAAACCCTACATCATGGCTGAAGTCAGACCTGTAACATTTTGTAAAGCTTTTTTGAAATCTGTCCTCTACTTATTTGGAAATGCAAAGATTGTTTTAAGAGATGGTGATCAAGATTTAAATGAGGCCCTTGATGTGTGTAATGGTTCTTTATTATTTCCCTCATTAGCAATTTAAATTCCAATAATGCAAAACACACATGGAATGTTCTTAAACAGTAATTCATATTTTGTAAAGCATAGTAAAGTTTGGGTTGTCTGTATAACAATTTCTGAACAGGACCAGGAAAGACCTATTCAAGCTACAGTATGAAATAATACTTAGTTTTATTTTGTTGTGTCTTGCAGTAGACCAACATAAGCCAGCATCTTCGGCAGGACTTAAGATGACTACATCTGATAAACCAAGTACTGTTAGATGCAGAGCACTGTCCACCCCTTCAGATGAATCCAAGACCCCAAGACTATCAGCGAATAGAACTAGAGGGCGCTGCCAGCTTGCTGCAAACTTTACAGCCAAGGAAGAAATATAGTAGACTATTCAGAGCCAGTCCATTTTGGCTATATTTGTACTCACATGTACATCATTTTACAGATGTCAATAAAAGCTTGTTTTGATGTAAAGATGTGCGTAAAGATGATCTCTGACAGTTGACATGTTACCAATTGTTTTATTTTTATTTTATTTTTTTGATCAGATAGAGCAGTTAAGTTTATAGTGATCATGAAAATATTTGTACCTTAAGCACAGTTTGCAAGTTGGGTATAAATGCAAAATCACTAAGAAGTAACAAAAAATTACAATACTTGATTATAAAGGGATGTGGCTCTTTATGTGCAAAGAGATTAAACATGTTTAATCTTTATAATTGAAACTAAAAAGTATTTCATAGTTGAATAACCTTAACAGAATGTTTTCATTGAAAGACACAGAGCTGTCTATTTTTGTTAATGTTCCAATCCTCTAGGAGTATTCAGTGCTGTACTTGTTTAAAAAATTATTTTATAAGCACTTCCCACCAACTAATCTGCAAATTAGTTTTGATAAATAATTAAAAGGAAAAAAGAAAACTCAGCAAAAAAGAAGTAATAAAGTTTACAAATATCGGCTTATCCCTGTTGAAACAATCCATAGGCTATTGGATGGGTATTGAACCCACTCTCTAGAGCAGATGTCTTAACCACTACACTACTGAGCATGCCCAGTGCGAGAGGTTAGTTTAAATCCTGTAATCCCTCTTAAGTAGCCTGTGGATTATTTTCTGCAGGACACGGAAAGGATTGGTGAATGGGTAAAACACAAATAATATTCTTTATCCCTAAAACAATTATTACATCTAGCAACATAGAGCAGGTAAAATATGCAAGATTCAGGTAAATCTTACTATACTGTTATGTAAATCCTGTGCTGGTTGATTTTGTAAAAGTCATGAGTTAAAGAAATCATAGCAATTGCTAAGAAGATTACGAAGACATAATTTTATTTGATGTATTGTCTTTTGGTGAACAAACAGGTTGGAACAAAAATTGTTTTGCCTTTTTTGCTGAATATCAACACATGTAATGATGATGCAACGTTTAAAAAGGCATGGACGTCTAATGGCGTGTAACCAACCTTCCTTTATAAAAGCCTAAATAATTAAAAATTGCAATAGACTCAGGGATCAGACCTCACACAAAAGTGCTTTGATAAATTAAAAGGGATAGATTTATGATTTGTACTGACTGGTGGAATGTTGTAATTTGTTTATGGATGATTGGCAATGAGAACAATTCCATGAAAGAAGGAAAAACAAACTGGTATCTATGTGTGTAGTGTGTACAAGTAAGTACAATAGTCAGTGTTTTAGTCTGGGCTTATTTGTTTACTCCGTCACTTTTTATGCTTTGCAGTAAATAGTAGCCTTAATGTCTGACATCGAGGCATTCTGTTAACAATTGAGTGTTGGACACACCGTGATCTAAACAGAATATTCCATGTTTGCTGTTACATGATGTACAACTATGTCTTTTCTATTCATTTGTAGTTCATCATCAGAATAGATGTGTGGTAGAATTAATTTGTACACAAACCATCACTTTATGCCCTTTACAATTACAATTCCACAATTCCAACTCGGTTAAATTATTTCCTGTCATTGAGCATCCTTTATAACCGTACACAAAAAAATTACAGGGAAATTCATCAGTTTGTAACAACTCTTGAAGCCACATGGCAGGTTAACTTAGTTGCTGGTATTCTGAACACACTTATAATACAAACAACTGAAATGTTCCAATCTCAACTCTTTGCCATACTGACTGCTATTGATACAGCATACTTTGGATACATCAATGGGCTCTCTGATCAGATCCTAGTCAATATCCTCATGATAGTTTGGAACCAAACTTGTCCACAGTGGGCCCTCTCTTGCCTGCTAATTCTTGCAATTGCATTATTCCCTAGGCCCAAGGTCTCAAAGTTTTCACGCATATAAAATTTTTCATTCAAAGAAAAATCACAATTTAGTTTATTAAAATTGTTAACTAAGATAGTTTGTGTTGTTCAATCTACCAGAGGTAGGTTTTCAGACTCTTTTTAAAAGTTGGTTCCTAAGGCTAGTTGCCATCAATAATGTGTTCTACTTGTTTTTCAGTATGGCGGACTCCAATAGTGCAATGCGTCACAAGATTCCAAGCAATTTGTCCCTTGCTCCAAGTGTAGGAAGATTAAATCCCATGCCCTCCAAGACTTGCATGTCTGCTGCCCCTAATGTAGGGTTTGTTCTCAGGCATCTCAGTGTGACATTTGTTCTGGATGGATGCCACATTAGTTGGAGGTAATCTTGGCATGGGTTTGTAGTGGTGACTTAGCTCAGAGCGACTTGGTAGGTTCCTCTCACAGTTTGAAAGCTTCTATACTAGGCCCTGCTGGCATGCCCACTGAGCCTCTGCCAAGCAGTACCGTTCATGGTATACACAGAGCTGCCCCCTCTACTGTAAGGAACTTTTGCTACCGGAAAGGCTTAACGGGTAAGTAAACCTGAAGATTAAAAACCTACAAAAATTGGTTGCCAGTCCCACACAAAGCCAATGTGGTTTATTCACCGTTGTGTCCTGATTGAATAAAGTGAAGGCTGGGGAAGTCAACCAGAACCAGCCTGGCACACCGGGTCAAACACAATCCACATAGTGCCCCCAGCAAGATTAGAACTGGGGTCCCAGAGATGGAAGGCGAGGAAAGATCAACCTGATCAACAATCTAATGATCCATGCACAGCACCTCTTGATTAAGTGGGAGAAGTTGTTGGTAGCTACTATTAGAGGCTACGCCCAGTAATTCAGCCGTATTAACCAGACGGTAGCCAACTGGTTAAAGGAATGTTTGTCAACTGCCCACCATAACAGAATCTATACCTTTGTATAGGCAAGGTTTTACAGACATTAAACCCCTTGCTAGCTTGTCTCATTGACATTACCACAAAGGCAGCCTTTCTGCTTGCAGCAGCAACAGCTTGAAGGAGTGAATTGCATACCTTCACTAAAAACGAGGGACACATTTGATGGGAACCTCATGGGTTCAGACTTGTTTCCCAAACACTTGGAACCAGACATCCTCTTTCCCTCATTAAATCTGTCTTTTCAGTCCCTGAGGACAAGTTCTGGTGCCCACTTAGAGCCCTCAAATGGCACCTGACTTGAACAAAATCACTAAGTCGGAATACCATATCTAGAGTGATATAGCAAGTCATTAAAGCTTCAATACCAGGGCTGGTATCTTTGCCTGTTGGGTCTTTTCAGGCACTCAATGTCTGGGCAATGTCTACATCTTGGGCACTCCTAAAAGGGGTTTCTTTGCATGAGATCTTACCTCCTGCTACCTGAAGGATGTTTGCAGACAGGGAAGCCCAGGTAGAGCAGCCCTGGCGTCTGGTAAGCATCCAATTTTAGGTGGTTGCCAAGCTGGAGAGACAGGTCCTGCTGCTCAGACAGTTCTTGCAAAGCAGCAACTATTTTCAGTGAGTATTTTTTCAGTTATGTACTCATTATGTACCCATTATGTACCCATTATGTACCCATTATGTACCCATTATGTTCATAGTCCTTGAGGGGTCAATGCCTACTGCCGCTGCTTCCTCCTCACTAGCCCAAAAGTGTACACATCCTGGCTCAGTTTGGCGTTGACATTTTACATTTATAAGAATAACTAACAGAATATACATGTACAAGGTACATACATTACAACTTTTCAGAAATAGTACACATATACATGTTTTATGATATTACGTTGACTTGTACAAAAGAATGTTTTAAAGGTATATATCCTGTCAGCGTGTAGGGAAAGAGAGAAGCTCAGTGCTTTTGAGATTTTCCCTATTGGACAGATAGAACATTGAACAATGGACAGACAAAGCTTAGAGTACAAAATACATAAGTACAATAACCAAAAATAAACACAGTACAGGATGACAGCAGAAACTAGATTATTTAAATGAAGGTTGATATGATAAATTCATTACAAATACAAATTTGACAGATGATGTTTTAGTTTTCTTTTAAATGTATATAATGAGACAGACAGCTTTAAGTTCATGTTGAGACTGTTCCAATATGCAATTCCACGTTGACTGAGACTATTGTTATGAAGTGAGGTTCGGCTATAGTTTACATATAAATCCCCCTTCAATGCTCGACGAGTGGCATGGCAGTGCAAAGACGATGCCAAAGAAAACATTGAAGTTTGTCAACAGTAGGCCAATTTTATATTTAAACAAAAATTTATCCAAGTTTAGGCAATACAGATCATCGAATTGAAGCACTTAACTTCAGCAAATAATGGGGCTTTTTTTATGTTAATTATAAATAACTTTTTTTGGTAATAATACGAATAGCTTTCTTCTGTAGCAAGTAAAGCTTGTTACATTGAGAAGTTGAGTATCCCCAAGACAATATCGCATATTTTAAATAGGGAAGAATTAATGAATTATACAATATTAAAAGACTGCTTCGTGTCAGGATATATTTCAGTCTATTCATAACACCAACGATTTTAGAGATTTTACCAGCTTACACATCTATATGTTTAGTTCAAGAGAGGTTGTCATCGACATAAATTCCTAAAAATTTAGAGTTTTTAGTTTGCGCCAGAATAGTGCCATTGAGATAGAGAGATGCAGTTTGGGTATACTTTCTTTGTCTAGAACTAAATATCATATAATTCGTTTTAAGGAGATTAATTGACAGTTTGTTTGCTCAAAGCCAGTTGTTAATTTTAACTAGCTCTATATAATGGTTTTGTATACCAATATCAACATCATTATGATTGTACAAAAGGTTGGTGTCATCTGCAAATAAGCAAAAAGAGATCATGTTGGAAGAATTACAAATATAATTTATATAAATAAGAAACGACAAAGGACCCAGTACCGAGCCTTGTGGAACTCCACAGGAGATATATCTATTGGACGAAGTTTTAGACTCAAATAAAACAAACTGGTTTCTATTTGTTAAGTAGCTTCTAAACCAATCCAGAGGCGAGCCTCAGACACCGATGTGCTCTAGCTTATTGATAAGAATATTGTGATTTACCGTATCAAATGCTTTGGACAAGTCCAGGAAAATACTAATCGAAAACTGCGTATTGTCAATTGCATTAACAATTCTATTTAGCATACTTGCAATGGCTAATTCAGTTGAGCGATGCCCTCTGCAGCTGTATTGTGATTCTGACAGATAACCATGTTTGTGGATAAAAGAGATAAGGCGCTTATAGACTATCTTTTGAAAAAGTTTAGAGAAAACCGAGAGTATTGAGAGAGGTCTATAGTTACCGACGTCTGTTTACAACCTTTCTTATGTACAACTTAGGTACAACTTTTGCTATTTTTAGACTGTCTGGAAAAGCTCCATTGGTAAAAGACTTTTTAAAGAGCATTGATAATTGTTTTTGCCAATACATTCTTTGCTTTCTTTTTGACAAAAGAACTTATACCATCACTGCCTGGGGCATTACCAGTGGGGAGTTTAAAGATGACAAAAGAGATGGCTTCTCGACAAGTACAATGTTGGTGGGTGTCTCCAGTTGTTGGTGCAGCCAGGTTGGTTTTGGGGCTCTTTTTTCTTGCACTTCTTGTGGTTTTCTTTGTTTCAGATGACTCAGCCATGGCCTAACGTTGATTGTATGTACTTTGATGAACAGCCAAGATGTAAAATAGGGTGCCAAGATGTAAAATGGATTTTGATGAAGATTACGGGGGAGCGATCTTGTTAAGCTACTTTAATGCATGGAGCGCCCTCTACGTCAGTGCTTCTCTAATGCAATTGTGAGAATTAGCATGTAAGAGAGTGGACTACTCCAAATCTTAGTTGATTTGGTAGTCCCGAGGGGCGGGTACTTTCCTGCTAATTTTTTCTGACCCTCCTGCCCCTCTTAAAGGATTGACCTTTATCTGGAGGATTTTTCGCTTTAAAAAATTGGATGTTGTGTCCCCGGGCATCATGGGTAAAGGGTATGGGCTTGTGAGGGTGCTGTGGCACATATACGTGCAAAACTTAGCGATTGAGACCTTCGGCCTAGGGAATTATACATTTGTAAGTATTAGCAAGTATCTGCCCCTCGTGGTCTTCTAAATCTCCTAAGATTTGGTGTACCACTCAACTCGATCCTCAAAATGATAGATGGTACAATTTCATAGATAATTTGCATGAAATACTCATTAAATTTAAACAAATTGGTTTTGGGTCATTGATGCAAAAACACACCTCAGGCTATCCACGCATTATTTCAGCACATTTGGAGTGTTTTAACAGATTTTTAAAAATTCCGATCAAACAGCTGGTGACTATTACTTGTCCTGCAATTGTACAGCTCATCTGGCCTTGGACCCCTTAACAATAGACCGTATTGAATATGACGTCACCATTCAAATATCTGCCCTACAACATGGCGTCTAGCGTGTGCGTGATGGTATGCATGCATGTGCCGTAGAAATCAAACCGGGAACGCTGCGTGCTTCATTGATGTACGCGTTTAGACGCGCATACGGTTTGCCCTACAAGATGGCAACTTTCATAGCAACAAAGGGGTTATTCAATACGGTCTATAGACCACTTTCAAGATGAACACAAACTTACAATCTTTTTTTAGCCCATTCCCACAGTCACAGTACAGCATGACATAATGATTTGGGACATATTGTGACGGTCAGTGCATGTTGTATGTATTTAAATTGTATGCAAGGGCACGTGCGCGAGCTGGTCGGTGACTTGTGCCGATCTACGCATGTGCCGGGCGGAGCGACTGGTTGGTCGTCGTGTACACGAGGTGTGCACGAGGCGAGTCAGTCGGCTGCAAGATCTTGAAGTAACAGGTACGTGTTCATTGTTCTGTTTACTGCATGCTCAGTACAATTGCTTTTGCGACGCTTTTGCGTGTGGTTGATGCTAGAGGTGCATAGAGGGTTTGAGCCAGAGACTCCGAGACTCACAGGGTTGACTGATGTGTGTTCCAGTTAGCCGTGAAGGTTTACAGGGTTAACTGACGTGTGTTCCAGTTACCCGTGGAGGTTTACATTGTATTTGAGTTGAACGGTTGTCACCGGGTTAACTATCGCTGCGTGCGTGGTTTACCGGTAGGACGTAAGAACCGTTAGTCACGATCTTTCGTGAAGCTATTGCTAAGTAAACCTGTACTCTAGTGCGCGCTGGGGTTGGCTGATGTGTGTTCCAGTCAATGCTCGGTTGTAGTACTGGTTGACGCGCTGTAGTGACACGTGGTTGACTAGGCGCGGTAATTGCGCGTAGCTGTTGTACGGGCAAATAACAGTAGAAGCAGGAACACAGTACGTGGTTGACTTAGTGATCTGTTTGTTTTATGCCGTAGATAAGTTAACCTACTGATATTCTGTTGAATCATACTGGAGAAAGGCAACAATATAATTAAACTGGTTGATGCTTGTTGGTTATAAATTGATGTCCTTTGTGAATTATTCTGTGCATTAATTACTGTGTATTAGGGAGAGACAATCGATTACAATCGGCGGTATATTTCCTCCAAAACGGACAAAGCTCCTTAGCGTTCAGATTACTTTATGATCTACAACCTGAGGTGGAAGTAGGCCCGGGATCAAGTTGTAAAGTTCCGCCACAAATGGTGTCAGAAGTGGGATGATTGTAATCGATTAAGTCGAGCTCTCTGTTGAGATTATTCCTCCTTTGTATTAAGAAGAGGAAGTAGTACACAGGTTCAAGAGTTGGCAATGCGAATGTGGATTGTTGTTGTACTTTTGTTGATTTTTGCAATTGTTGTTCTGGTTGCGGTTTGTCAGTTTGCCAAGACTCGCGTGGAGTTGAGGCGGTTACAACGAATTGCAAGGGAGCAGAATTTGACACTGTTGCGAATCCACAGTTTGACTAGTCAGAGGCACGGTGCCAGAGTTTCGCGAAGTTTTGAACTACAAAGAGTTGCAACACCGACTGCTGCGCTAGACGTGACTCAGTCACCTAGTGGTCAGTGGCCGAGTGTGGCAACAGTGTAAGTTCTAGCAAACTTAACGCGTATGTGGTAGATTTGTTTGCTGTGTCTTACTGGCTGGTCTGGGTCTGGTGATTGTCGTAGTTGGACCAGAAGTAGATTCGGTCCTGTTTTTGTGTTGGGTTTACTGGTCGCCTGTTGGTTGACTGGAGGTATAGTAAACCAACATGAGTAAGGGTCCCAAGGGTCAAGAAGGTACCTTGGGGGTTGATGTTCAATTGCAGAAAATCCACGAGGGGTTAGTTCGTGCAAAGTTGGACATGGAACTTTTGCAGTGGGAAAGAGACCACTATGCTGAGATGGGAAAAGTTCCGAAGACGTTGGCACATATAGGAGCCACCGGTTTCCCTAGACAGGGGAGCGGTAAGGCTGATTATGAGAATAGTCATGTGAGGTTTCAGGTGGACTCGGAGGTTGACTTCCAAATCCCAGAGAAGACTTCTGGGTACAGCTCTGGTATTGGAACGAACCCATTTCAGGGTATGGGTATGTCATCCCAGGTGAGCCCCCTGAAAGATAGGGGGATGAGAAATCGAGAGAGTACCCCTCTTAGAGGCTATGTCTCAGAGACACCCGCCCCTGCTGAGGCTTTGTCAGTTGACAATGATAGAGACGATGCACAGTCTTTTGTGTCGAATCAGAGTTTTATGGGACAGGGTAGACAGAGTACCAATCCATTCCTTCAGGACATGGATATTGTTAGTCCGAAGAGGTTGCACAGTGAACCTTTGAGTTTGGCAACTCGGCCAAAGAAGGCGGCTATTATGTCAGCTGAGGGAAGAGTGCTCCCTGTGATGAGTCCAACTGTAAAGGGTACAGTGCCGTTGAACGAGTCAAACGTTGGTGTTGAAGGTGAGGGTAAGATGTTGGAGCTTAACAATCGACGCCCAAATATCACCCCTGATAGGTATAGTGGCAAAGTATTGTGGCGAGAATATCACCGACATTTCGAGTCATGTCGAGAGGTCAATGGGTGGAATGAAGAGCAATCAGCCAGGTATTTGTCAGCAAGCCTTCAGGGAAATGCTCTCAGAATTTTGGGAGATGCTTCCCCTGATCGCAAGTGTACCTATGGTGAACTAGTAAAATTGCTTGAGAGGAGATTTGGTTCTGGGAGACAAAGCGAGAATTATCTTGTAGAGCTTAGGCATCGTCGGCAAGGGCCGAAGGAGAGCCTGCAAGAGCTTGGTCAGGCTATCCATGAGTTGACGCTAAGAGCGTACCCTGAAATCCAAGAGGAGTCTCGTGAGAGGTTGGCCAAGAATCATTTTCTTGATGCAGTTGATAGTCGGTCAGTACGGGAAGGTATAAATCGGGCCCGCCCAAAGAATCTGGACGAGGCAATCCGGGCTGCACTGGAGACCGATAATTTTGAAAAGGTAGAGCAGCAGAGGATACTTGATGGAAAACCTCCTAAACTGGCGAGGGCAATAGACTCTGGTCTGGATCAGAGAGTTGAGAAAATGGAGGCTAATTTGGAGGTGCAGGCTCAGACTTTAAAGACGATGGTTGACTTGTTGGGAAGGTTGTCAAGTCAGTCTGTTGAGTTACCTGCTCAGGCAGAGGAGTCCCCCCAAGGGAGGAAAAAGATTGCGAGAGGCAAAGTGAAAGAATGGAGATGTTTCAATTGTGACAATAGAGGTCACTTTGCAAGAGACTGCAAGAAACCTCCAAAGAAAGCTGTTTCAGACCAGGGAAACGGCAGCCAGCCCAACGGTGGACCCACGGAACGGCTGGAAGTCAGAGAGGGTCCAAGAGGCAGTATCATGGCGACTTAATAGTTGATGATAAAAGAAGAAAAGTTGAAGATGGGCAAAGAGTGATAAATCTGCCAAAGTCGACTGTGGATCCCCGTTATGGTTTCTTTGTGAATGGTCTAGTCAGGGCGACTGATTGTCGATTTCTGGTTGACACTGGGTCAACCGACACTCTGATCAGCAGTGAGGTTTACTACAAAATTCCCAAGGAGCGAAGGCCCCTTATGGGAGAAGGAAGCGTGCAGGTGAGACAAGTGGATGGCAGTCCACTCTCAGTACTTGGCATCGCTGATGTAGAAATTCAGATTGGTCGAACCACCCAGTCGGTCAGGGCGATTTTCACAGAAATGCGTTGTCCAGGAATCTTAGGGATGGATTTCCTTGTGCCCACAGGTGGGAAGTTGGATTTTCGAACTAAGAGGTGGAGCTTGAATGGCGAGGACATAAAATGTACCAGCAGTGTCGGGGAACCGTTTGTTGGTCGTGTGGTTGTTCATGAAAACACAGTGATTCCTGCTGGCTATGAGGCAGTTGTCCCTGGTACCATAGCAAAGAGAGGTAATGCTTTTGCAGGTCCGGCACTAGTTGAACCTTTAGAGAATGGGGGTGAACTGGCAAAGAGAGGACTGGTACTGGCCAGATCTCTGGTAGAGGCAGGGAATGACATTGTTCCACTGCGAGTGTTTAATCCTGGTAGGGAGCAGAGAGTTGCCCGAAAGGGGACGACTGTTGGTGTGATTTGCCCGGTTGAGCATGATTTGATAGAAGGTAGTTCTGGGGTGATGGCGGATCCACCACTGGAAGTTCCTGGTTATTTGAGGGACTTGTATGAGAGAGGCACTGCAAGTGTTGAGTCGAAGTATCACGAGGAGGTCAAGAAATGCTTAAGTGACTTCCGTGATGTCTTTTCCAGTGGTGACCATGATATTGGCCGAACAGAAGATGTTAGACACCACATACAGACGGGTGATGCTAGGCCTATCAAGGAGAGGCCAAGACGTCAACCTTACTGTAATCAGCAGGAGATAGAGAGGCAAGTCCGTGACTTGGAAAAGAGGGGTGTGATTGAGCCATCAGATAGTCCTTGGGCCTCAAATGTTGTTCTTGTGAGTAAGAAGGACGGGACCAAGCGTTTTTGTGTCGACTATAGAAGATTAAATGCAGTCACCATTAAGGACGCTTACCCGGTCCCACGCATTGACGAAACATTTGATGCTTTGAGTGGGGCAAAGTGGTTTTCGACACTAGATCTTGCCTCGGGGTATTGGCAAGTTGCACTTGACGAGGATGCAAGCCAAAAGTCAACTTTCGTTGTAAGAAATGGGCTGTATCGGTGGAAGTGCATGCCATTTGGCCTTTGTAATGCCCCAGCAACTTTTGAGAGGCTCATGGAGAAAGTCATGGCAGGTTTGCAATGGGACATCCTTTTGATTTATTTGGACGACATCATTGTTTTCGGGAAGTCCGTGACTGAGATGATAGAGCGTCTCAGAGTCGTGTTGGCGAGACTCGGACATGCAGGGCTGAAGTTGAAACCGAGCACTTGTTTCGGCAGTCAGTAGCTTACCTAGGACACATAGTGTCTACAGAGGGTGTGGCCACGGATCCGCAAAAGGTACAGGCGGTGGCGGACTGGCCTGTTCCAAGGTGTGTAAAGGATGTAAGAAGTTTCTTGGGTCTTGCGTCTTATTATCGGAAGTTTATCCGTGGGTTTGCAGGAATAGCCAGTCCTCTGCATGCGTTAACTGAGAAGTCACGAGATTTTGTATGGGATGAGTCTTGTCAGGGTGCTTTTGAGGAGTTGAAAAGTATGCTCGTGACCGCACCAATATTGCCCTATCCAATTCCAGACAAAGATTTCATCCTAGACACTGATGCCAGCGGTGACGGCATCGGGGCGGTGTTGTCCCAAGTCCAGGAGGGGAACGAGAAAGTTTTGGCATACGCTAGTCGTAAACTCAGCAGGCCGGAGAGGAACTACTGCGTCACTCGTCGTGAGTTGCTTGCTGTCGTGGTGTACTTAAAGCAATTTAGGCAGTATCTGTATGGTAGGAAGGTCAAGGTGAGAACCGACCATGCAGCGCTTCGGTGGTTGTTTCAGTTCAAGAACCCTGAGGGCCAGTTGGCAAGATGGTTGGAAGTGGTTTCTGAATATGACATTCAGATTGAGCATAGGCCTGGCAAGAAACATGCGAATGCCGACTCGTTGTCCCGGCGGCAATGCAAGCAATGTGGTAGAGATGAAGCTATCGGTGATGACCAAAAGAGTTCTGTGGTCCACCAGGTGCTTCCTCAGAGGGAAGATCCTAAGGTCAGGGGTGTTGTGGCTCAACCAGTCTTGTCCTCAGAAGCTTTAAGGAAAGCCCAGATGGAGGATGAAATTGTAGGATGGTTTGTTCAGCTGAAGGAAAGGGGTGAGAATCGTCCAGAATGGAAAGAAGTGTCCCATCTTCCAAAGAGTCACAAGACTTATTGGTCTGTGTGGAAGCAGTTGGTGGTTAAAGAGGGTCTGTTGTATAGACAATGGGAGTCAGATGCCGGTGACTCGATGAGGTTGCGGCTTGTTCTTCCTAAGCAGTTCCGGGAAGAAGTATTGGGCGAGTTGCATGGAGGACATTTGAGTGGGCATCTGGGTGTCCATAAGACGATGGCCAAAGTGAAGCATCGGTATTTCTGGCCCGGTATGTCAGCAGACATAAGGTCCTTTTTGAGAAGTTGTGACTTGTGCGCAAAAAGGAAGTCACCTGCCCGAAAGAGGCGGGCTCCCCTACAACAGTATCGTGTTGGTGTCCCTATGGAGAGAGTGGCCATAGACTTGCTCGGGCCACTGCCGAGGTCGGACAGTGGCAATCAATGGGTCATGGTGGTCGGTGACTACTGTACTAAGTGGATGGAGGCCTACCCGCTTCCGGATGCGACAGCCAGTACAGTAGCACTGAAGTTGGTTAATGAGTTTGTCTGCCGGTTTGGGGTCCCGCAGGAGTTACATTCCGATCAGGGTACCAATTTCGAGTCTTGTGTTTTCAGCGAGATGTGCCGTGTATTGGGCATCACCAAAACCCGTACGACTGCCTACAATCCCAAGTCGGATGGGATGGTTGAAAGGTTCAACAAGACTCTGGTTAACATAGTAGCGGTGCTCATTGACCCGAAAAGGATGCAAAGAGATTGGGATGAGTGTCTTCCGTACGCAACTTTTGCGTACCGTTGCACTCCCCATGAGTCAACTGGGGAATCCCCCAACATGATGATGTTGGGTAGAGAGGTGAGCATTCCGGTTGACTTGTTGGTATGTGAGTGTTGTGATGTTGAGGATGGTGTTGGGACAGATTTCGCAGAGAGTTTGCGACAGAATATGAGGCAAGCTCATGAGAGAGCTCGACATTGTCTTGGGAAGAGTACCCAACGACAAAAGAAGGACTATGATCGAAGGGCATCAGATCATGGGCTGAAGGCAGGGCACTTCGTGTGGCTCTTTAACCCAGCCAAGAAGAGAAACTTCTCGCCAAAACTCCAGTTGCGCTGGGAAGACCCATGGTTGGTGGTCAAACAGTTGTCTGATGTAACCTTCCGTATTCAGTTGAAGAAGGGTGGTAAATGTAAGGTTGTCCATGCAGACAGACTGAAACCATACCTTGGTAAAGAACTTGAGTCATGGGAAGCGAAAGATGAGGCAATGGATTTGGAGTCAGACACTCCTCCGTCCATTAGCCCCATAGAGTCTCCCAGTGGGACAGATGAAGTTCTTATAGAGGAGACTGCACCTTTGGCAGTTGAGAGTTCTGAGGAAGTGTGGGAAGGGACCACACCCTCAGTAGAGTGTTCCCCTAGGCGGTACCCTAGGCGGGAGCATAAACTACCGATTCGCTATCGATAGTTTTCTGTTTTCTATTTGGGTTGGTTGTGTTTTGAAGACATGAGTCAGTGGTTACAAAGTTATAACCACAGGTTCTTGTTTTGTGTGTTCAACAGGTATAAAGAGTAAAGAGAACAGAAGAGAAAGAAGCATGTCTGGTAGAGGGAGAGGAGGTAGAGGAAGGGCCACCGAGCCAAGACGCTTCCGTTGCACCGAGTGCAACAATTGTTTCGGCCAGCGTCAGGGTCTATGGAGACATATTAAAGAGAACCATGGGCCAGTCATGTATCTCTACTGCAGAAGATGCCACTACAAGGCTACCAGACGGGAAACCATGCACCGTCACTATGCTGGATTTCACAAGACCCATCAATGGGAGAGCCGACAGATTGTCGAAGAGCGGGAGAGGCCAGAGGTGACATCAGCTACTTCACGTATGGTAGTGGCTGGATGGAGCTCCGCCACAGTTGCCAAGCCACCGGCTAGTTCAACGGCCCCTGATCCAGACGTCAATGAAGTTGTTGATGAAGACGTGGCAGTGATCTCACTCTCTCCGACCCCGATCTCCCCCCTTCGACCGAGTTCTCCATCTGAGGCCCGTTCCAGGGCTGTACCTGAAGTTTCCCCCATCAGAGTGGCTACTGGGAAACCGCGTGGAATGCTGGCTATGATAAGGCCGCCAGTTTCCCCACAGTCATCAGAGGCTTCTTCCATGCCATCTCTTGAAGTTGTCACGCCCATTGCCTCAAGTGCTGACAAGGAGACCCAGACCCCACCAGCTCGCCGGCTGGTCAAAGCCATCATCAAGGAGCAGCGCGTCAGGACGACCTTCGTCGAAGGAAGACAGATAAGGAGAGAAGCGACCGTGGATTCGTCCGAGGCTTGGGTAGAGGTGTAGTTAAACCAGAGGAGGAAGAGAGTAGTGCTATATCTTGCTTATACTAAAGTTTTTATATTTATAGTTTTGTATTCACCTTTTATAACTCGTGTACTTTTTGAATCAGAGTTTTGCCAATCATCAGGGAATAGTGTAAATTTGTTATTTTTATGGAAATTGAGATAACTGAACTGTGTGTGCATTTTTATTGCCAAATTGCTGCCTTTAATTATGTATAAATTATTGTTGTAAATTGTTAATGAGACCAAAGATTACCTCCAAATCTATGTAAGTTGAAAGTACTTGGAAATTATGTGCAGTGGTTTACGCAAACTTTTACCAGTCAACCGTATGCATAACGTGGTGCATATTTAATGAGAATGAGGAGATGCATTACAAATCTTGCCGTAGTCAACCATACAGCAAACTGTATAAGGTTTGTTTTTTTTGTAGGTCACAGGGTCATGCTAAGTATTACACATATTGTGTGAGGTTGACATGTTTTTTTATTTATATTTTTCTAATGGTTTACTTAAGATGTATAAAGGTTCATGTATTTTATTGATTACATGCACTGCCCTTTTAGTTGTTTTTTAAGTTAAGCTGGTTGGACTGGGGCAGTCCAAGCTTAGCTCGGGCCTGTGTGACGGTCAGTGCATGTTGTATGTATTTAAATTGTATGCAAGGGCGCGTGCGCGAGCTGGTCGGTGACTTGTGCCGATCTACGCATGTGCCGGGCGGAGCGACTGGTTGGTCGTCGTGTACACGAGGTGTGCACGAGGCGAGTCAGTCGGCTGCAAGATCTTGAAGTAACAGGTACGTGTTCATTGTTCTGTTTACTGCATGCTCAGTACAATTGCTTTTGCGACGCTTTTGCGTGTGGTTGATGCTAGAGGTGCATAGAGGGTTTGAGCCAGAGACTCCGAGACTCACAGGGTTGACTGATGTGTGTTCCAGTTAGCCGTGAAGGTTTACAGGGTTAACTGACGTGTGTTCCAGTTACCCGTGGAGGTTTACATTGTATTTGAGTTGAACGGTTGTCACCGGGTTGACTATCGCTGCGTGCGTGGTTTACCGGTAGGACGTAAGAACCGTTAGTCACGATCTTTCGTGAAGCTATTGCTAAGTAAACCTGTACTCTAGTGCGCGCTGGGGTTGGCTGATGTGTGTTCCAGTCAATGCTCGGTTGTAGTACTGGTTGACGCGTTGTAGTGACACGTGGTTGACTAGGCGCGGTAATTGCGCGTAGCTGTTGTACGGGCAAATAACAGTAGAAGCAGGAACACAGTACGTGGTTGACTTAGTGATCTGTTTGTTTTATGCCGTAGATAAGTTAACCTACTGATATTCTGTTGAATCATACTGGAGAAAGGCAACAATATAATTAAACTGGTTGATGCTTGTTGGTTATAAATTGATGTCCTTTGTGAATTATTCTGTGCATTAATTACTGTGTATTAGGGAGAGACAATCGATTACAATCGGCGGTATATTTCCTCCAAAACGGACAAAGCTCCTTAGCGTTCAGATTACTTTATGATCTACAACCTGAGGTGGAAGTAGGCCCGGGATCAAGTTGTAAAGTTCCGCCACAATATTGATTAAATACCGGTACTAAAATTCAAACAAAAAACCTTCCTGATGTAACGCATTAAAACCCGACTGTGCAGTTTCCACGTCTAAACTGACCTATTGTCTGCCCCAGTTCCAAGATTCAGTTTCTGTTCAGTTGCAAATATTTATGGTCAGTGTCTACATCGTTATGTTATGCTGTCAGGGAAATTTGGTAAATCATTGAGAAAGACAACTATTTCACATAAAAAGGTGAAAAGACCGGTTTTCTATGTCTTTTGTGAACTAAACCTTTAGCTACCAGTGTCCAAGCAATGGTGGCGCAGTGCGCAGCATTTGCCTGTACCAGCTGAATATGTCCGCTGCATTGACAACATATTTGTTATGTGGACACATGGAAGGACTCTTTTAATAACTTCAATAAAAATTTCAACAACTTCCACTCCACCTTAAAGCTCACACTAGAACACCCAGCAGGTGAATTTTCTGTACACCATTAGTCAAACTTGACAATTGCCGCTTATAGCTACTTTGCTTTGCATGCATCAAGTTTCCACCCCACTCACACTACTAGATCTGTGGTGTACACTCAAGTCCTACGCTACAACAGAACAACTTGCCAGGGCTAAACTCATTCCCCAGGATGTTCTGTTACAGCAAACCTTGTGACCACACTGATGGAACACATCTTGTGGTTACATACAGCCCTAAACTTAAATCCCTGCAACAAATTATCAATGAACTTAACCCATTCCTGCAAAGTGACAACACGCTTAAACACATAAGAAAGTCCCATCTCCGCATAAAGACAGCCCCCTAACCTCCGAACACAACTAAGGTGATCTTAACAGCCACATTACTGCTAATAGAACCAAGCCCTGCAACAGTCTTAAATATCGGCTCATAAACCCCTGGTGTTAGACCAAGATCCTGGGACCGAACAAATCTTTACTAAATTGCTATCAAAGGCTCATTCAACTGTAACTCCACCAAGGCGATAAATGTCATCACCTACAAGTGTTATCCTTCACCAATATTGCACATAGGACAAATAGGACAGTCGCTCTGACAATGAACAGCCGCAAGGTTGACAACAGAAACAATAACATACAGAAACCAGTGAGCTTGGCCATTCCCTAAACCAACTTAAGGTGGTATGTCGTGGTCGAGCCGTCAACGCTCTGGACTCAATTAGCTCTGGTGTTTCTGATCAGCTGAGTGTGGGTTCGAGTCCCTGTCTTGACACTTGTGAGCTTAAAGCAAGACACTTTACCATTATTGCCGCTTCATCCGGATGGGACGTCAAGCCGTAGGTCCTGTGTGTTGTGTAATTCACGTAAAAGAACCTGGTCGCATTTATCGCTTAGAGAAGAAGTTTGCTAGTTTACATAAATCAGTCACATAAGTCAAAACTTTTTTTTACAAACCTGTCTTGAAAATGAATTGGCAACACATCCGGGATGCTGCTGTAATTTATCCTCTGCCAACATTTCTCCGCCAACTTAAAGCCGTCTGCTTAAATCCAGTCTGACATTGTTTTTATTTAATCCCTCCAGTCTGACCTGGGAGCATGCATGTGTGGGAACTTGATCTTCTTCCTATCCCTCATATTGTCTAGTCTTTTTTCTCCAGTTTTCCTGTTTTACTATGTGTGGGACAACATGCTTCCGAGCATCAGTAATTTAGTTAACTTTTGTTGTCCCTGACCCGCATAGTACTGTTTGGTCCTTTTGTTGAGTAGTTTTCGTGTGTCCTTCCCAAGATTAACTTCCTATACTTGCATGCTCCCCTCAAAGACTCATTTTTCAATGTTCTCGCTATTTGCCCTCTTGTCATCACCATTTCTATTAATTATTTATTTGTTTTACTTATTTTTTTACTTATTTATTTGTTTATTTACTTATTTATTTATTTATTTATTTATTTATTTATGTTTATATGTATTTATTCATTTATTTGTTCATTTATTTATTCATTTATTTATTTACTTTATTTATTAATTTTATTTATATAAAATTAGTAGGGGAGATGGCCTTAGCTTTCGATCCAAACCGGACCTTCGTCAGAGGCATATTTTTTTCTTCGCTTTGTCGTTTCTGTTTGGTTTCTTTGTTCCTTTTAATGCCTTGTATTGTACTTGTTGTTCTTGTGTTGTTGAGGTCGAATAAATAATAATAATAATATCTTTGTTCCAGGGCTTTGAGTATCTTATTGGTAGATTGGTGCGCTTATCAGAACAGCATTCAGAGTCATCAAGGACCAGAACTGTATTGATCAAGCACTTAATCGGGAACACATCACAATCGCTCATGTAGCCAGCTAGTTTTATAGGCCTTTTATAGGGCCTTGTCACACAAGGCAACTTTTACAGGCAACTTGGAGGTAACCTTGCATTCTACAGGATCACTTCGGTAGCACATGGGCCTAAGTCTCCATCCCTGCATCTTCTTTCATTGTCTTCACCATGTTCTTGAGTCCAGCCTCCATGATGTTATCCAACAGTTTAGCATGGTGTGTTTGGCAGTTGGTAGTTGTTCATATTCATGCCATCACACACAATATGTCGTGCATATTCAGTACACAAAGTCCAAAGTCGCATGCTGTTGGTCACTTCATATTCAATGTCCTGAAATACGCCCTCTTGTAACAAGTTCAACAATTTTGTGCTTTCTTAACTAAAAGGTGGAGTTTGAAAAGCCGTTTGTTCCGTTTAGAAACAGACACAAGTTCTAGTTCTAGAATGGCAAAGGTCATGGGTTTGAATCCCACCCAAGTATATTGTCTTTGGTTTTTTCCACATATTTTGGTGTACGAGTATAAAATCTATATTCTTTATCCCTAATGCAAATTTAACATCTGTAAAACATGTGATGGACATTGCTTTAATGTGTGAAGGAAACAAAAGCACGCATTTGAATATAAGTGAGACTTGCACAAGAATGGCATGTTAATAATAATAATAATAATCGATTCTTATATAGCGCTTTTTATCACAGCCCGAGGGGTGTATCAAAGCGCTTCTGACATTATTACCCCTGGTCACTGGGCCATATATTTCATTCCATAAACAATCTCAGCTCCCTGGGGAGTATACAGCCGGTGCTGCGAGTTTACCGCGCTCCAAGCTAATCATTCACATGAACCATCTCTGCCCTCGCATGTTTCAATTTATTTGTTCTGGGTGTATACAGAGTGGGCCTTATCAACTTACTCATCACACTTGCAATATGCAATTGTTGACAAACAATTTCAATGTTTTATTCAAGCAAAATCTCACACAAACGTTTAAAGAGTTGTTTTAATATTACTGATGAAACAATGTCTGTAGCAGTAGTCATTGAGAGAAATTGCTACCTGTGAACAACTTTAATCCTTTTTCAAAAATTAGAAACTGAACATATTGATTAAATCCTGTTAATCACTAAGATATGGGCCCAAATAATTATTATTCCAGGTTTTATGGTTCAGTAATTTGGAGCACAACATTTAATCCAAATTGAATTAGTTGCAAACAATTAATTAATGCTGCAAATTCTCTTGAAATTAAGTGGTTGAAGCTTGACTTCACATAACAATAAACTTGGTAGGAATGAACAAATCTATAATTCTACTTCAAATTAAAGTTTAAAACCTTACAATGCACTTAAAATAGTTCAAATCATGAAGGATGAGTGTTTACCATACAAGTTATTGAAGAGGTGTAAATGTTCTCCCAGCATCAATGTTAAAGCCAGTTTTGTATATGTCTCTAGCTGTTAACAGGCTGCAATACATCACATGTGACAAGTGTGCAAAGGATCATTCATCTCACAATCATTGAAAACATACCTAGTGCTGCTGGAACTGCAGTTTCAAGTTTAGTCATTCACATATAGTGATTCACAGATGAGGTTAATGCCCAGGTCAACCCCTACAGCCGGTTTAGACTGAATGGAATGAACTTTGTGATACTTTTACATTGAATGTTTAATTTAGTTACTGGGTGCAACCTTGGGTTGCTGCTTGGGGCCAAGTATATTTGTATGAAACATAGATTTTCCCCGCCAATTTTCAAATCATTTTTATTATCATTCATTAAATTTAGGGAGAACTTTACACGTGAGCAAACTTAGGTTTCTTTTTCATTTCAGGGGCATTCAATTTCATTATGATGGTCGGACGCACAAGGATAATTTCTTAATTTTTCCTTAACTTAATTGAAAATTTGTCCTTAACTTAATTGCATCTATGGGTTTAAGATGTCAGATTATGATTAGACGCTAAGATAAGTATTTCATAGGAATACGGACAATCAGATAGGCGGAACATTCTGAAAGGCGTTGAAAAAAGTTGAATTATATTTCCCCATTAGTGACAATGGTCGACCCCTACAGCCAGTTCAGACGGAAAGAACATTGTGATTCTTTCAATTTTTTTAAAGACATAGAATGCTGAGATAGTAAAAATGAACAAGTCTTTTTTATTGTTGATTGATGATCTGCAGGATCTATGAATTTTAATCTAAACTGATGAATGATCCAGGCATTAAATTAAGTGAAAACTGTGTGTGAAATTGGCCAAGAAAACCTATAATAAAGAAACTTCATATCTTATGCCTTTTCATGAGGCCCTTTTTCTGCGGTTGCTTGTATAAAGGATTAATTTTAATTTATAAATAGTGGCTCAAGGACCTAAACAAAAATAAGATAATTGGCTAATTTGAAGTGAGATATGCAAATGATTTACATGCTGAGAGTTCTGTTTTTAGAAGAAGAATTCATTTCTGGCCAACTTCATCCAACTGTTGGATGAAGATCTTTATAGATAGTTCCCAATAGACGCCATCTTTACGGGCAAATTGCATTTTGGCTTGCAGGCGCGTCAAGCGCTCAAATTATTAACGCAGCCGCGCTGTTTACTAACCAATCATGCAATGAGTTTTGTGAAATGTGCGCGTGCTGCACGCCGTTCTCACGCAAAACGCATGACTGTGTGTTCCAAATTGCCCGTAAAGATGGCCGACTTACGTCATTTTGCAACCTATCTATTGGTAGTGTCGAAGGCTTTCCTTTCATCAACCATCTTTTTAAAACTACAGAATAACTTTTCTGTTTTGTTTGTTTGGTAGTTTTTTTAAGAGTTGACAACTGGCCTTGTTACCAGTGATGCCAGTGATGAGAGAAATACTAGCTGGCTGAGTGATAATGAGAGAACATTGTGTATGTGTGTGTGTGTGGGGGGGGGGGGTTGAAGCTGCAATATGTGGACAAAATCAATCAAGTTATATTAATCATGCAAAAACAGTTACCTTGGAAGAACATCCAGGATTTCGAAAAGTGTGCAACAACAAATTTTTTAACTTGGGAACTTTTTTGGACATTTTCACAGAATCTTTAAAAGCATTTACGATGAACAATGCCTGGACCAGACTCATCATATTCCTGCTTACTGATCCACATTTGTTGAAAGGTGGAGAGTGATGCCAGAATAGATCCACCTATCCATACTGAGTATTTTCTCTCGGGAGGAGCAATAATCTTGATCTTCATGGTGCTTGGTGCCAGACCAGTAATATCTTTCTGCATTCTATCAGCTATGCCTGGATACATTGTAGACCCACCAGATAATACAACATTGGCATAGAGATCTTTACGGATGTCTACATCACACTTCATAATGCTGTTGTAACAAGTCTCATGCAAGCCACATGCCTCCATTCCTGTAATAAAAGATATTGATACTCAATTTAACTCATTCAATTCCCTTTCCAATGAGATCATTCAATAAACACAGGCTAGCAACATTTTTTGCACACAAGCATACAGCTCCCTATAGGTCTTTTTGCATTTGGAACCTTTCAACTCAATATTGAGGGAATAGCATTCAAAGTAACCTGTATGTTTTTTCTACTATCACTTGAAAGCAGATCTTTGTTTCCCTTAATTGTAAACTTGGCTTTGGATGGTGAACATGGACAAAACTAAAGCTTTAGAAATGTTAACTACAGCTAGAGGAATTTGCTCTCAGTTTGTGTTTGTTTTTCCTTTTGTCTTTGGTGACTTAAGTTGCACTTATGTTATTAGGAAGGGATGGTATATGTTCTGTCCACTGAAGTCACCCATGGTAGGGAAAAGTAAGTTGACAAATAGGCAATGCAAATTACTAACTACAATTAAGATTTGCAGAGAGATTGCCACCAATGTGTTGCATTACCGGTAAGTTTACACAAATTTGGCTTTGCTTTCAGAAGTTAGTATGTGTGTGCTAGCAAGACCTTACGAGATATTTTTCCCCAGAGAAAATTACAATCAACAACAGAGTTATTCTAATAGACCAACAAGGAAACTAATAATGTTTCCAACAACAATGAAACTTAATAGTAGCAGTAAATGCTTAATTTTTGTAACAAAGTTGTATAATATAATGATCAAAATCATTGTAATGAAGTTTAAATATTACCAAGGAATGCTGGTTGAAACATTGTTTCTGGGCATCTGAATCTCTCATTACCAATGGTGATTACTTGTCCATCTGGGAGCTCATAACTCTTTTCAAGAGCAGAACTAGATGCCGATGTAGCCATTTCTTGCTCAAAGTCTAAAGCAACATAACACAGCTTTTCCTTAATATCACGCACAATTTCCCTCTCGGCTGCAAAATGAAAGAAAAAACAGATAGTTACTTACCAAATCAATGTTTATTAGATTGAGTTTTCAAATCCGTGCTTGCTCCTCTCAGTTCAATGTTTCAAAAGTTATGCAAGGTGCATTTTTTAAATTTCATGTCAGGAATACAACATTTTGTACAAAAACTAGAACTTATTGTTTATGAGTCAAATCAGTGTATTCAGATGGCACTAGGCTTAACATATAGGCCTGTGATTGATGGTCAGGTTTTACCTACTTTGTGACGGAGGAAACTTGGTCTTTTTTCATAAGTCTTTGTGCTTTTTAAGCGTTTGGACTGTCAATCAAATAAAATTATCCTTTACTACAAATAAAAAATTTAAATAAATAAATAAACAAAGCTGCAGTATCAGTGACTTCTAGAGACCAAACATCACATTTTTTTTTTTTATCTGTTAAAAAAAAAATCAATATCTTCGACATCGGATGACAGTTGTGAACATTTTTTATCAAAATTTATGTCAAGGCAATATTTACATCTTGCCATGTAAACTGCTTTGATGACCTTCCTGCTATTTCTGATATTAACCCTTTAGCACTCACGCAATGTTACACAACGCATCATTTACTCCTTATCGCGCCATGGAATTTCACATGATTTTCAGCCATACCTAGAAATCCTCATATAACTTTCGATGTGATTATTTCTTGTGTTACAAGTTGATTCTATTTTTTAGAGGATGAAACTATCTTTTGAATGATTTTCACAGTTGTTTTTTCTTTGCGTTACCAAATTGAAGCTTTGAGGTTGGAAACACAAGAGAGACCAACATAAATTTGAAAACATTGTTTGCGTATATGGTAAATGTTTGTTACGTGGAAAGTTGTGCACAGAAGTTTTCTCAACTGTACTGTCATCTCAAAGGAAAACAAACCTGATTAACAATAATCATAACATACCTTTGGAAATGAAAAAGAATGCCTCTGTTACCAACAGGTAACTTCTGTACCTAAAACCCGTTGTAAAATTCTCTCAAATCACGGTATTCCGTGTGTAAAAACACCAATAAGATTATCGCAAAACAAGTGGAAGGTCAGCATTACTGTGTACATTGTGCGCATGATTTGGGTACTTACAATACGGTCCACACCATACAGAGGAAAATCAGCTACTCGTTGTGCCTCACATGCGTTGGTGATAGGACATCCGATCTTTGAACCTTTTTAGGTGGACATCGTAAATTTTCTTATAGCGACCATGTGCTATGTTAAGACTACTGTAATCTTGAGATCGCACTCTATCTAAGGCTGTTTGCTGCGTTTTAATCCCATGTTTATAACTTGAAATACAACTTGTCAAACTTTGAGGGCGGTTGCAGGCGGTAAGCAGAGTAATAGGCAGGGCGGCTGTGGGTGGTGTGCGTGCTAAAGAGTTAAATGCAGGGCCATAATTAATGATTAGAATCTAAATTGAGGTATGACAAATATTACATGTGACACACCTGTTGTTGTGAAGGAGTAGCCACGTTCAGTTAAGATCTTCATCAAGTAATCTGTGAGGTCTCTCCCAGCAAGATCCAGTCTCAATATAGCATGAGGTAATGCATATCCCTCATAGATAGGTACAGTATGTGATACACCATCACCAGAATCCAAGACAATACCAGTGGTACGTCCTGATGCATAGAGTGACAACACAGCTTGAATACCAACATACATTGCAGGGGTGTTGAAGGTCTCAAACATTATCTACAGGTAGTAAACAATACCACAATACTGAAAGTTAATTTAGTAAACAGCACTTCTCATTCACAGTTAACTATGAATACATGAATATGAATTTGCTATACAAGGGTCTTTTAATGAAACAGTGGTTTCAAGGTCAAATTCAGCTTTGTGCTGATCTTAGTTTCTAATATATAGAGTTATGAACGTGGAACGATAACGACAAGTGTCTAACCTTGTTAAAATTGGGTACTCTTTCAGAGGAAATTTGAAAAATGACATTATTAAACCCTAAATGGTTTGTATACTCCACACTTTTTGTCTGCAGTGTGAAGTAACTATCTCAGCCTTAAGTCTAGATCACAGCTAATCAAATGGGACCATCAATAAGCTGAAAGAACCCAAATGAGGCTGCATTCGTTTTCCTAGTTAGGATCACTTATTTTGTTTCCTTAAGTTTTAAATGTATCTCACAACATAGCTATAAAGCTTTTACATCACACACTATATAAACATTATAACATGATAATGATAATGATATAGTAGGTTTAAGAAGCACAAAGTTTAATAAAATATCAATAAGAAGTTCAGAGAAAACAATGAACATTGTTGAAAAACATTGACTTTCAATCAAGGCATAAATGCATTCTACTTTTGGCCTGACACTTTGTTCTTGTATTATACAAGGGTAAGGGCAGTCTTTCCTCTCAAAAAAGTATCTCTGTGAGGAAAACAATTGTTGCTGAAACATTTCAAGGGACATCAATGTCAAAGGACATAGAGGCAATTGCCACTTTTAAGTATTGGGGCTGCTATTTACAAATTTCAAAGGTTACCTGTGTCATTTTTTCCCTGTTGGCCTTTGGGTTCAATGGTGCTTCTGTCAGAAGCACAGGATGTTCTTCCGGAGCCACTCTAAGCTCATTGTAGAAAGTATGGTGCCAGATCTTCTCCATATCATCCCAGTTAGTGACAATGCCATGCTCAATTGGGTACTTCAAAGTCAGAATACCCCTCTTACTTTGTGCTTCATCACCAACATAGCTATCCTTTTGTCCCATGCCAACCATTACACCCTGTAGGTTGCAATTAAGTAAGAAAGGGTGGTAGTACATACACCTTATCCATACTTATTTACTCTTAATAGCTCAAACCGCCTGAAACCAAACTGCCTGTTACTCCTTAAATCACCCCAAATTGCCCGAGAAGTTTGGAAAATTGTATCTTGTGTTTTACACATGCAATTGAAACACACTGAATAGCAGTGTTGTAACTGTTGACTTGAGTCAGTGACTTGGAGTCTGTCAGACTCTAGTTGCCAATTTTATTGACTTGTGACTTGACTTGACTTGGAGAAAAATTGACTAACGACTGACTTGACTTGAGGGAAAATGACAGAAACCTGAATTAACTTGCGCAAAGATGACTTCCGAGGTCGAGAATTGAGTTGAAAATTGAGTTGAAATTTGATTTTTTGACAATGCATTTTTTTGTTTAAAAAAATGTGGCAAAATCTACTCTTCGGCTAGGATATCGCTGCTGACGATGCCGATATTTTTGAGTGCTCTTGTCATAAGGCCGAACATGGTCTCCGGAGCATTCAATTTTCTCTCTGCTTTGCCTCGGGAAAATAGAATGCGCCAAGGATCACCTCAGGAGTAATAGTTTAAACCATAGCACTCAAAGCAGTCAATATTTGTATATTACAAACTACTACAGAATGGCTTGGTATTTGAGTTATTAGGCATACCTTATGTCTTGGCCTACCCACAATTGAAGGGAAAACTGCCCTGGGTGCATCATCTCCAGCAAAGCCCCCCTTACACATTCCAGACCCATTGTCAACCACCAATGCAGCAATATCATCATCACACATCTTGAGCAATTGAAGCCTCTGGTCACGTAGAAATTATCCTATGAAGAGGCAACAAATACTGTTGAATACATGTACATCAGATTTCAAATATGACAAATATACAGAATCATTGAACCAATGGTTTCACATTAGTCAGAAAATTTATATTATCTACCAGTACTGTAAGGCTTGGTGGTCCACAAAACCATGTAAAAGGAGATTGACAAAATAGGTAGAACACCGGCATGCCAGTTCAAATCCCGCTCTGGTCAATTTTTCTTTGTTCAACCCCAAATCTTTTAAACAATTTTACCCAGTCAGTTTCACTCATGGTTTAATATCTGATATCTGAAATAAAAAGTTGCATCCCCTTAAGGTGATCCCCTGGCTGCTGCTTCCCAGGTTGTATCGTAAACTTGGGTGTAATCTCTGGCTACACGGCAGTTAACAGTTGTATGGCTTCTGACTTGCACCCCCGAGCAAAGGTATTGACAAAATAGGGAGACCGCCAACTTAGGGCTTGATAGCTCAGTTGGTAGTGCGCTGGCAGGTTAATCTTGAGGTCGTCTAGTCAACTTTTCTTTGTTCAATCCTAATAATTGTGATGATTTTACTCTCCTTTAGAGAATGTAAATGTGTTGCCCAAAATGGTTTCATCGCTCATGAGTGGGCAAACCAATCAGCAGTTTGACAAACTAACTAGTCAGTAGTTTTAGGTTCTTTCTGGAGATTTCTATATTTGCCATACTAAACTAGTCCTTAATGCCAAATGATGGACAGCCAACTATTATAAGTATAATATTTTCTACATATCTCTCCACAAAACAGGGATCTAATTTCAAAATAAAACATTAATCAATGAGATCACAGGGCTTCCAACCAAGAAATTCTTATATAGGACCAAAAGTATTTTGCAAAATCAGAATTTTCTTTTTATCATTTTTAATTTATCACTTGCTAAAAACTATCCGATGAGGTTTGGTCTTAAAATGAAACAATAGACTCAGGCCAGTGGCAGGTTCAACTGGGTAATTCAAGCCCTGCATTAAATACTAGCAGACTAGACATCAGAATATACACCAAAAAATATTACTTATTTAAGTTATATTTATTTTTTAGTAGTTTTGCATAGATGTGCAGGCAAACATGAGCTTACAAATTTAAAGCCTCCTACTCCTACTTCTAGAGTCCTAGTCCTACACTAACAATTCAATCACTACTGAGGGCTGAGTACTGTCTACTGAGATCACACGAGGACATTTTTTAAAAGACAACAACATTCCAATGTGTATTTGTATGCTAAAGAAAAGTTAGCAAGCAAGAGACATTTTTTAGAACACCACACAAGTGTTATAGCTCAGCGCCAAATAAATTTTGCAAAAAGACTTCCTGGAAATGTATAGGGCCTTGTGTGACATCAGTAGGTTTACGTAGTTCAAGGTTCAAAAGCAACAGTTTTTACTCACCAGTATAAAATACCAAATTGAAATGTTTCTTTCACTGTTCTTCTCAAAATAGTGTTCGGCGCCCTAAAAAGAATACTCCTCCAACAACATGCAGAGCCCAGCTAGCTACTACCTGCGCGCATATGATGCATGCTCTGCGCCCAGCGCGCCTAGCCCCGGCGTGCCGGCCGGCAGGCGGGCCACAGCACTAGAGCTGCCGCGCCGCCACCCGAGTCGGGGCCCAGCCCGGCAGCGCCATGCACGCACACCCAGCTAGTTTCGGGGCGGAACAGTCCACCTTGCAGACAGAAGGGAAGACAAAATTAAAGATCAAAGTTTTGTGTCTCACTTACTTATTGATTTTTCACGTTTAATTGGTTCAGCTTGTAGGTATATTATTTCGTTTTGAATGTTTATTTCGTGGCCCTCGCCGTTTGAATTATTATCATTTTTAACAAGTGTTTTAATTGCCCATTCGATGTTGATTACACCTCCAACATAGTGGTTCAATATACAGTCCTAGATGACCATATTTGGTAACAATTTATTGCAAATCATCTGATTGGTCAATAGTTTGTATATGGGAGGGGCGGGGAAGGGTATCGTGGGGGGCCGGCCGGGGAGCCGGTTCACGTGATTTTGCGCACATAATTTGGGCGGCGGCGGCCCCGCAAGCGATCCCGAATACAGGACATGACTGGATTCACACGATTTAAAATAATGGGTTTACACAATAGAGCTTTATTATTGGTAGTCGGACAAGTCGAATCTAAACAGGGCTTGGGCTGGCTCCGTCCATCGCCTCATTTGAAGCCCAGGAAAGTGCACGTTTTCTAAATAACAGTCACACTCACTGACGGACCCTAGGCCGGAGCCCAAGCCCAAACTGTGGTTTTGTTGAAAAGGGGCACTATTTTTAGTACAAATCCCAAAATCCAAAAATTACAGTAATTATTTGCAATGTATTTAAACACGGAGTTACATTACTATTGATAGGCCCATAATAGTCGAATCTTTCGTAAACAGGAAGAGGTGACTGAGGTGGTCCAATACACCTACGTCAGCCCATTGCTAGGAAACAACGAATTGTGCACATTGCGCTGATCAGCGTAGCAGTATTAATCGTACAATGGAGCATGGGATCATTGCGAATACCACATTGTTCATTTTGAATAAACACCTCCGTCTGTACATTTTCGGGATGTAATTAATTGCACTAAGTAGTATCAGACAAAAGTGGAGAAGTACTGCCTAGTCTGTGGGTGGCCTGTGGGAAATGTTGTACAATCACTGAATCAGCATGATCTTAAGCTGCTTCCCTTCTGAGTTCTGGATTGGAGTGAAGCCCACTGCAAATTCTGAAGAATTGTAGTTCCTATGATAGTGCGGTCATAGATGTTCAGAACAAATCTGGATGCCCTCTTCTGAATGGTAGTCAAGGCGGATCCAGAGGTCGTCTTCTGCTGACGCCATCTCGGAGCCTCCCACGGTCGCTTTCCACTCACTGGATTTCCACGCATACCGGTCCAGCATCGGGTGGGTATTCAATTAACAACACACAGCGTAACCCAGGACTTAATTTATTTATGTATTTATTGTTTTCTTTTAAAGACAAATGCCTTTTTTTGCATTATAACTTATATATAAAGCTTTACTGTGTTATCTTTTGAGCAACACTAGTTAAACAGGACACATATCGGCTTCGTTTGGACTATTTTATTTAGCCTAAAATAGACCCAAATGGTCTCAAAAAGAAACTATCAAATTTTGCCGTTTTGACCACCTAATTCAACTCTGTTTTATTACTTATATATTTTTTTTCATGAGGATTTGACAAAAGAGGCTACTTATTCACTATGGATTGATGAAAATTATACCTGATTATGAAAAATTGAAAGTAAAATTGATAGCATTCTGTAATTTTATCCTTAATTTTGAGAGTTTTGGTAAAATTAAAAAAGAAAAAACGTCAGCAAAAATACACAAAAAGCGTACAAGTGCGGGCCGAGGCCCAGCTCAAGGGAACAAAAAAAAACAATAGATGAAGAAGCTCTTTGTTGTTATCTCTCAGTTTTAACTTCGAGCGTAATACAAAAAAAGTTTGAATTATTCATATTTTGTAACTCTTTAATTTCGCTTTCTTTTTTGAAATGAAATGAAATGAAAAGAAAAACTTGGATCGGCCCCTGGATGTATTACAATAAAACACCCAAGTTCAAGTAGATCCTTGTCCTAACATAACATCCTTGTCCTCCATCCAATTGGAGGACTGTAGGTTGGTTACGTGGTGGCATTCATTAGTCGAGCCACTCATGGCCCACGTCATAAACCGTACATTTTGTTACTATACAAAATACTACTCAACACTCATTTTCGTCTAAAACTTTGTTTTACTATTACACGCTAGAGCAAACACAAGCATGCACAGCAGTAGGGCCTATACAAAACGCCCTCTTGCAAAATAATTATTTAGCCAACACTCGTAACCACTCATTCAAATCCACTGGAAATATCAAAGGGCTTGATTTCACTAAGAGCTAATATTGGTCTTAACTGCAAATGCCCTGGTACAAAAAAGAACGGTGAGACAATAGAATTGGGAATTTAAACGTAATGCTGGCAGCAAGCAGCCAAATGCATGGATGGGATCAGTGTTTTGGGTTTTTTTTTTTTCAAATCAAACCTCACAATTGTAAATAACAAAATTATGAGTATAGTTCAACATTAACAACTAAAAACTTAGTGTGATCTAGTGACACGTAGTCACGGAGATAGATACAAATTTTAAAGTGAAATTCAAATTGTATGCCAAAAAGAAGGTCACACATTGCCTTCGTATTGGGTGCCTCGGGCTATAAAGCAATTGTTTAATTTCCTTGGTTAATTTCTTTCGACCGTGTTACTTTAAGAAGTAAATGGAAAACCACACAATTTTGAGGCATAGTTGTGTTAGGATCATTATATTCTACTTTTAAAACTTTTGAGCCCTACTACTTTCTAAAAGGAGAAACATTGTCCACCATTCTGGGCAAAGAAGAGTACAAAAAGCTCCAGTCACAGTCCCAAAACAAAAGCACTCCCCCCCCCAAAACAAACAAAAAAACCCAAACAAACACACCCCCAAAAAATAAACAAAACAAACCTCAAAAACATAATAACAAAACAACGGCAGCAGCTCCTCTAAACAGCATCATTTTATTGTAAGCTTTTAAACTAAAGAGAAGTATATCTTTTTCTAACAATCTTTCAGATAATGCTTTAATAATCCAATGCTAATTTCAATATGCTGGTAGTTGAGAGCACCTCATCCCAGTCCCATACTCCTTGCAACTGCAACTGGTATGGTATGATCTGCAACTGGTATGGTGGGCTAAAGCTTTCTAATGATAATTTTATCAATTTCATGGTATATGTTGAAAACTTCTTTTGCCAACAATACAAACAAAAACTGGCATTTTAAAGACATTGTTGCTTAACTTTTGTCAAATGCCAGGCTTTAATAATACTTTCTCTTAATTTTAAGCTTTTATACTATTTAACTTTGTAACAGGTATTACATCAGTTCTATTCAGAAGAGTAAATTCACTTCTGCCCATCAATAAACATGCCATGCAACCTGACTGTGAAAATGTCATCCAATTTTAATAAAACAGTGAAAAGCATTTAATGTTTTGTTATGGGGATTTTATGTTAGGGTTATTTTGATTAGGTTTGGCACCAGTGTTTTATTTATCATCAGTAAGCTTTCAGATGGAAACTAATCATTTTTTTTAGAAATTCATTTAGTTAAGTTTTCAATATGACAAGTTTTTGTCTCTGGAGATGGATTCCCCTCTTTCAACTACATTTGTAATTAGATTGCTGTTAAGACATGATTCTGGGAACACACTTGCTTTGTTTTTGTTTATGTTTTCCCCTAATTTGAAAGATCAATTTCTTGTGTAAAAGTTTGTAAAAGGCCTGGGAGTTCATGTGACTTCACAGGACTTTGAGGTTTTGTTTTTATGTCACTTACTCTAATCTTTCAATAGTTTAACAACATTCAATGGTACTGAAAACTCAACATTTTTGTTTTTAGTAGCCCCCACAAAAAGAAACCTGCCAGATTAATATTAAACATTTATAAATACCCCCAGACAGTTTGGCAGTCCTATTGGTTAAAAGGCGGTCACTTGACCATATTTACCTCTTATTAACTGGCTGATAAATACATAGCTGGAGCTGTTTAAGACTAGTTGGCTATAGCGCATTCAGCGTTCATAGACATAGCGTGTTGGGACACAAGATTTCAAAGGTGCTTTAATGTGTTACGCAATCATTACAAGTGTTGTCTTTTTTTAAACAAGGGCTTATATGCATAAGATTATTCAATGGTTAAGTTGTCAACATCTTCAGAGTGTCTCCAAATGTGTGTTTTGGTTTTGACCTGTACAATGAGAAAAACAAATATTTGCAGTGAATTCCACCTATTATATCAAATAAGTTTCAGAGTGAGCATGAACTTACAGCATAGCCTTGACCTAGAGTGTGCCTAGGAGAAGCATTTTTTTCAAAGAATGCAGAGGACATTCTGTAATGCATGCAGAAACTTGAGTTTCAAGCTGAGAAAAGTGTTTCTAAGCCGGATGTATAAGTATAACTATTTCTTATACACCCACAAAAAAAAATCATAAAAATGCTCAGTATGCTAAATTGTCCATAGTCGACTCAAACTTGCAAATAAAACTTGCATTAAATGTGGGTTGTTTTTTTTTTTCAACTAACTCGAGCTTTCTGCAGGATTACATCTTTTCCCATGATGAATTTCCAAGGAAAAAAATTGATGGTGCACTGTTTGTTACTTTTTAATAGATGTTACCTTTTGCATCAGGGACAAATAATATAATTTGGTTTTACCCTTACCGGAGTGATTCACCTGTGTTTTTTTTCCACAAAACTTGAGAATGTACTGAGTATACAGTGCTTAATACAAATCAGTGTAAGGGTAAAACCAAAAAATATTGCTATTTTTTATTACAATTTTTTTTAGATGTGCAAGAAATAAACCTCCTTTAAAATGTATAGTGTAATTTTTAGAACAATAGGGTGAACGCATTTTGGGAGTTTCTGTAATCTACAAAAAGGGCAATGTGTAATGAATGACAATGCTCCAGCCAACAAGCACATTAGAACTTGTCATGTAAAATGGCTCATGTGGGCGCGTGCCACCTGCGTTAGGCCTTACAATATGTGTATAAATTTCCTCAGTCTGGTGTATAAATGTGATCAAATCTCTTGAATTTTTTTTTTTAAAACAAACTAGTCAAAAACAGTGTATAAATCGTAAATATCTACTTTTTCGTGTTGTCTTATTTATTTTTCATTTTGAAAACATTTTGAGGGTTTATATGTCCAGTCTTGGTCAATTTTGTATCGAAAAATTCCTGAAGTCTACCTGAATGAACTTATTTCAGCAACCAACGTCAGTCCAAAAATGATTTTGAAGTGTACATCCTTACCAACTAAGTGCTTAAAACAAGTATTTGATTGGACAAGCTTTACTCACATCATTATTGAGTTGAACTTTAGACCAATGAAATGTTGGTTTACTAACTTGAACAAAGCCATTGCTTAAGCGTGTGTTTAACAAATTTCAGCAGCATGCAAATCTCCAATTACAAAACAACTTTCTAAAATGCTAAGTTTCTATACTCCGGGGCAGCGGTACAGTTACCCAGTAAAATTTATTTTAAAAATATCAGTAACAAATACATTTTCTTTTGCTACGTATTTCAGTCTAAGAAACACAATTAAGAAACAGCAACACTAACTTTTCCTTTGCTCTCAAGAATTCAGACAGGGTTGAAGAAAAAAAAAGGAGGATACTTTAGTCAGTGTTGTTATTTGGTGCTTGGAAGTAAAGAATCTGACCTGAGTTCACTTTTTATTTAGATTCATTGAAACAAAAACAAAAACTTTGCCTTTTTGCTTTATTATTATTTTTTCAATGTTTACGTGAGCCTCAGTTTAGACTGAGAACCCCTTTCCACACTGTTATCGTTTTTCTGTGATCACTTTGTTTTAGTTTTTGTGTTTGAATGAAGGACAGATGGTTATGTGCTGTCTAAAAGGCAAATATTTTGAATATATTACAAAACTTACCTCTTATTACTGCCTTCACAAATGATCTAGTATCCTCTGTTACAATCCTGTGAAAAGCTGGTCTAGCGATAGCCATGTGTAGCTCTCCCCAATGAATAAATGGATGCACAGTGGCCACGCCCTCAAGTGTTACAGACTTAAAGAACTCAAATTGACTAACTCCAGACCATTTAAAGATGTCAATGGATCCAACACTGCTCACACCCAGTATGTAAGTAATCTCTGACAATAAGAATAAGTAAAAAACTAATGAGATAATTTTATGAAAGCACGTAATTGACAGAGTTATTTCTGAAACAATTGAAGATCAAAGTTTGCCTTGACTTTATTAGGTTCAACGGTGGTAGAGTTTTACTTAGGGAGGATCGGGTGGATTGTTTTATAGGACGCAGAAAGCACTTGCATAAAAATTAAAAAAATACCCCCCCCCCCCCCCAAAAAAAAAAAAAGAAGAAGAAGTTGCTAACCAGATCACAGATCATATGCCAGAACAACAAGCTAGCATCTCAGACAAGCTAACCTCAATGTTCCTTCCAATTAGCAAGACATCCTCTGTCACTCTGCTATCAGTATATGCCCCCACAATGGATTGTCCCAATTCAGAAAAAGTCCACTTCTACTCAGATCTGAACAAAGCTGTCAGCTCTATTGCAAGGACTGACAAATTAATTGAGCTGGGTAATTTTTATGCCAGAGTTGGAGGAGACTTCAAGACATGTCACTCAGATTTGGGAAATTTGGCCATGAAAACTGTCATTCAAACGGTGAACTGTTGCTCTCAATGTGCACTGAATGCCACCTAGCTATCACAATCACATTCTTCAGGAGTCCTGACAAATGTTTTTTCTCCTGGATGCACTCTCATTCCAAAAAATGGCACCTCGTTTATTTTGAGTTAACCCGGTGATCTGATGAAGAATTATGTGGGAGTGCGATCTAAATTTCATAGCCAAATAGATTGTTTAGCAGGCAAAAATAGCATCCAAAGTATCCACAAATCAGTTGACCAACAAAAACCTCTCTTTTGACTACACAAAAATCTGACAAAACAAACCAGCGTAAAAGCAACTAAGTGCACAAATAATTATTGTTTTTCCAACAAAAAGCTGTACCAAAGTGTACAACAAACCTTCTACCCAAAAAAATACTGCAATGAAACTACCTCCCATTGGTTAATAGTTAAAACCCATCCCTGATTGGTCAACTCATTTAACCAATCAAAACCCAACTGTAGCATAAGCCTCATGCCGATTGGTTGTCAACACCACAGGTGGATCCGCTCAATCCATATGGATAGCTTCACAGCAAACACAGCCGTTCACTAATAATAATAATAATAATAAAGAATATTTATAGGGCGCCAAAATCCACCAAAATGAGGTACTCAAGGCGCACAAGAGGGGAAAACCACACACAGCAAGAAAAATAAGACAAATAGACCAATTACACATAGGCGAGATTAAACAATGTGACTTTCAACTTAATCTTAAAAATATTGAGATTAGAAATGTTGCGGATTTGAAGAGGTAAATCATTCCAGAGCGTGGGTCCAGCATGGGAAAATGACCTATCGCCCCATGATTTACTACTCTTAGTAACCTGTAGCATGCATGTATTGGAAGATCGGAGAGATTGCACAGGAGTATAAGCTTTAACCAAAGAAATGTTATAAATAGGAGCAGAACCATTAATGCAATGAAATATAAGCAACAGAAGTTTGAAAGTAATACGAGATTCGACTGGTAGCCAGTGTAGTGACTTCAGTACTGGTGTAATGTGAGTGTGTTTCCTGGTAAGAGTGACAATGCGAGCAGCTGCGTTTTGTAATTTTTGTAGTTTAGAAAGTTGAGTTTGGGGTAAGTGAAAAAGAAGACCATTACCGAAATCCAGTCGAGAAGAAATGAGAGCATGGACTATTTTCTCAGTGGCTGGACGTGTCAGGTATTTGCGGATCAGGCCAACATTTCTCAACTGGTAACGAACAGATTTACACATATTGGATATATGAGCTGACATAGACATTGTACAATCGAAAGTTATACCAAGATTTCTGCAAGAATGAGAGAGAGGAATCACAGAATCAGCAATCTTAAAAGAAGTAATTGAACCTTTGAACCAAATAATAGAAACTCAGACTTAGCACAGTTCAATTTAAGAGAGTACAGACTCAACCAGCTACAAATATCCTCCACACAAGATTCAAGATTGTGAATGGAACATAGTGCCTGACTTTGACTTGGAGGAAAAGAAACGTATAACTGAATGTCATCTGCGTAACAGTGATATTTGACAGAGTGACGTTGAAGAATGCTCTTTAGACCGCTGAGATATATGGAAAACAGTGTAGGACCACCGACAGATCCCTGCGGAACACCACAAGTTACAGGCATAGAATCAGATTTACAATCATTAATACATACAATCTGAGAACGATTACCTATATATGACTCAAACCATTTATATGCCTGTCCAGTAATACCAAGTGATTGAAGAGTATGAAGTAAGATCTTATGGTTCACTGTATCGAAAGTGGAAGAAAGGTCCAGAAGTAGCAAAGCAGTAATATTTCCACCATCCATTTCATTGAGTATATGGTCAGAGACATTAACAAGGAGAGTCTCAACGCTGTGCAGTGGACGGTAGGCAGACTGACGATTATCGAAAAGGTCATTACCAAGAAGATATTCAGAGACTCTAGAAAAAACAACCCGCTCAATTATCTTAGACAAGTATGGTAGATTTGATTTGGCTTCTTCAGGAGAGGATGGATGTGAGCAATTTTTAATGACACAGGAACAGTGGCTTGATCAATGCTCAAGTTGACAATACTCACAATTATTGGTGCAAAAGTAGTGGAACACTCTTTGAGCAATGTTGTGGGGATTGGGTCCAGTTCACAAGACTTTGCGGGAGTTTGACGAAGGAGATGCTCAATCTCATCTGCCGTTGTAGGTCTGAGAGTATCCAGGATGGCTGGAGTCCTGGGGGTTGGTAACATTGACTCATCAGGATGAAGGCTACTGCAGATGCGATCGATCTTGGATTGGAAGAACTGGCTGAAACACTTAGCAAGCGATTCACTGCTGGTGTGAGTGGGTAGTGGAGATGGTTGTTTTCGGTGAAGAAGACGATTGGCCACAGTAAATAAGCGTTTGGAGTTGCTCCCACAATCACCTATTACACCCACGTAGTATGAACACTTCGCTTTGTGCACAAGTGCATTGACGACATACTTTTGAGCACAATATAACTGCCGGTGAATCTCCAATCTATTGGAGTACCATCTTCGTTCGAGACATCTACGCTTCCGTTTTGCAATGGTGATGTCCTTGTTGTACCAAGGGCTGTTGTGACGTTCCTTAACATGTCGGGATGTTGCAGGTGCATGAGAATCAAGAAGGATGCGTGATTGAGAGTTGTACTGATCGACAGCATCGTTGACATTATCCATCGTAGAAGGTATTATGCTTTGCATGGCGTTCCTGGCAAATGAGACTCTGTCAACAGCTTTGATGTTTCGTACAACTACTCTTTTACCGTTATGATGAGGCTTAGTAAGGTGGAGTTTGCAGGTAATGGCAGAGTGATCAGATATTCCAGGTATAACTTGAACATCTGAATAAAGCTGGTTTTCAAAGTTACGAACAATGAAGACATCAAGGATGTGGCCTTTAGCGTGGGTAGGCATTGTGACTTCCTGTAAAAGACCATGGCTGGTTAGCAGGTCATTGAACTTCAGGGTATTAGGTGATGAAATATTATCCAGATGTATGTTGAAATCACCAGTGATAACAAGAGGTGAGGGTTTGAACATTCTGTTGTCAAGCATTGAAGAGAATTCATCGAGAAACGTGGAGAATGATGAATGACTCCTCGGAGGTCTATATATGACAATGATGTCCACACTGGTGCTGTCGGACGTAAAGGTACCTGACATCATCTCAAAACTCTCAAAAGCATCAAATATTCACCTTGAGGTCGTTGTGAAATAGGATACCGACACCACCACCCCGCCCAGTAGCTCTAATTTGGTGCTTGAAGGTAAAAAACAATGCTCACCCCGTTAACACCAATGAGAGCTATAGTTACCAATAAGTTATCTATGAATTAAAATAGACTAGCTCCGAATCCCCCCACAGTTTGTGCATGCAAACGTGCACCCAGAATCACATTATGCCGAGTATAAAGCATTTGATCATTTAGTTGATAAAATACGTTATAATCAACCCTTCAAAACGAACCTCTTCCACCAACCATAAATCTGCTTTGTGACCTTAGTTCGAGGATGAAAGAGACTGAATGAAGATCCAGTTAATAATTATGACTAAAAGGAACAAATTTTCCCATCAAGACCTTTGAGGTTTTTCACTTAACATGTGAAAAACAAAGTTTCTTCACCAACAGACACCACAATGCAAAGACCAAGACTGGGTGGCAAAGGGTGGCAAAGGTGGCAAAGGTGGCTAGTATTGTGATCTTCTCTCACCACTGGCCCTGGTTCGATTAGCATCTCAAATTTGCAACTTTATTATAAATTCACAAGTTCATGTTTTTAAGCACCAAGATATGAGAGGACATTCATGGAAGGGGCATGTATAACAAAACAAACATGGCAGAGCATGTTGAGTTTGCATCTTTGAGTTTTTTGTTTTGTCTGACTGCAGAGTTTGTTTCTTTGTTTCTATCTCTTTCCTTGTATCAAACCTTGCATAAACTTCACAGTTAAATCAATCAGTTTTGCTCTTGGTACTTCATTTTATAATGTTGTTAGTTTGTTTTATCATATAACTTTTTAAAGAAATAAATGTCAATTTCTCAAACTTACCATCAATTAGAAATGCTTCCAACTGTATAATTCCAACTGCATCGATGTTTTGTTTTAATGTCCATCCCAATAAAATGGAGTATTCATACACTGATATTGGTTGGTTCAAGTCTACTGTGCCATGTCTAGTTGACACTTTCTCACTAGCAAAGATCATGAGAGGAACTTCCTCAATTACAATTCCCAAAACATCAGAAGCTGTTTCTGTTAGTATAGATGTTTCCAAGACAAACTACAGAGACAAAATTAAAAGAAGAAAAGGTATGTTGATAAACATAAAACAATCAAGCATGCAGAAAAACAAAAAAGGGAAATTAAAAGGTATAATTCAAATAATTTGAAGGAGTGAATGGGCAAGTTTACTGGTGTGTGCCAATTATGATCCCTTTTTTAAAAACTGTTTTACTGTGCCCGACATCATTGCGCGGTTATCACAAGCAACAATGTGTTCATTTCCAAGCAGTTGGCAAAATGTAATACTATGTACCTTACGAACAGTAGCATTCCATATGAGTATAAGCGAATAGGTTGTTCCATGACTGCAAGCAAATCCCAACCAGCTGTTGCCTGCAAGTTCCAGGTATGTAACAGATGTGGCTCCAATGGTTGAGATCAATTGCAATTCACTAAAATTCCCTGTCTGAGGATTGTATTCAAATACAGCTGATGGAATGTCCTTATTTCCTGCATTTGAAATAACCATAGAAAAGTAAAACAAAAAACAAAAACAAAACTAGAACAAAAAACAAAAAACAAAAATCAAGAATAGGATGACTTTACTGCATATAAAAATAATTTGGATTAAGTTGTACCTGTAGTTGGATCGTACAAGTTGGCTACAGCGATAAAGAAAGTTCCATTGATGACAAACATGGCTGTATCCATAGCGTGCTGAGCTGGTAACCGCACTTCATAAGATTCACTGCTCATCTTCATGATTTTAACTTCATCAGCCGTAGATGAAATGCCAGTACAGAATGTGCTCTGTCAAAATGTTTGAAACAAATTTGTGATTGTAGTAAGCTCCAAAATCAGTGATACAGTATCCTCAACATGGTAATTACCCATTTTGTCTGAAAGTATTGAAGGAGACAATATTTGCCACATTACCATTGAAATTTTGCAAAAATTCTGGTAACAAAAGAAGAAAAAACACACACTACTTTTAAATATGAAGATGATAGATTTTGTAACTAACTGGCCTGCTCAGGAAAGATGTTTTTGTTTAAGAAATCACCAACAATCGCCATACAATGGCTTGACTACCAAAGTCTACCAGTGCTAATAAACAACGTTTAACCAACAGTTAAAGTCAATGACTGTATGACATCTACAAAGGATCACAAACTGCACATATATTAATTGGGCAAATAATAATAATAATAATAATAACAACAGTGGCTTCTTATATAGCCCTCATATCTGTCACTCAGTGACACTCAAGGCGCTTCAACATTCAGTATTTTCCTGCAGGGTATTTGGGGCTACGTTTGAAGTATGAGACCTACTCCTTTTACATAGCACCATGTAATTAATGGTTTACAAGGTGCTGTGGCGCAATATGCTGCCAATCAAACCAGGAACACCGGGGCAGACCCCTTCTCTTTTCGATAAGTGCACTGGGTTCTTTTACGCGCTTTACACAGCACAAGGGACCTACGGCTTTACGTCCTGTCCGAAGGACACAGCAATCATGGTTAAGTGTCTCGCTTAAGGACACAAGTGTCACGACCGGGACTCAAACCCACACTCGGCTGATCAGAAACACCAGAGCTTGAGTCCGGTGCTCTTATCCACTCGGCCACGACACACCAAATACATCCCCACCAAGTATGTGCAGCATTTTGGTTGCAGAGATGAGATCCTAACTGTGACTGTTGTTCATACAGCTTGAAATGTGGCTTCTACCAGGGGTTTGGAAAAAGACAATCGCAATGCAATTTTTCTACCATAGTGCCGGCAAGCTTTTGCAATGCCAACAGGTACATCAAAATGAAAATTAAGTCTCAAATATTAACAAGCACTGTCTGTTATGTTTTGTTCTTTAGGAGTTTAAGTTCAATATTAAATTTAATGGGGAAAAATTGATCTAAATTTAGCAGTGTTTGGTAATTATGCTGATCTTCCAAAAACTTGTACTATAGTGGTGGGAAAATTTACCAACATTCCCACATACTCAGAAATTAAACAAAATAGATCATTGTATTATACAATTTTTATGATATCATACAACTTTTCCAAAGTACTATCTTGTAGGTTTTCACAAAATGAAAAACAATATCTATGGCAATCTGTGCAAATTTGTAAGGTTTAATGCAGAATTCAGAGAGAAGATCCATAACATTCATACAGACAGACAGTCCAAAGCCAAAAGGCAAATTACTTTAAGATCATTCACATGCAATAAAATATTTATAATTATTTGACATACTGTAGTTAAAAAAATAAATAAATAAATAAATATCTATGGCAGTCAATATTACAATCTTAACCCTGTAGGCCTACATGCCGTTCCTTTCAAAACCAATTCCCTGTTCTCTGATAGGACCCAAGTGTGTGTTCCATTGGAACGTTTGTTAAAACAAGCAATTCCAATTGTTTGTTTAAAATATATATGTAATGTATTTTATAAAGGTTTACCAAATTGAGCAGGAGGCGTAACAGACCCGGGTGAGCAATTGTACCATTGCACATCATTTGCAAATTTCTTACCACAATAACGGTCAATATGTACAAAGCTTGGTCATATTTTCCATTCTTTATTGTTTTTCTGACACCCTGTTGCGCCCTTAAAAAATTTGAAGGTTGTATAAAACATATCACTTGTACTGTACATTGTGTAAAGCTTATCATTACCTGGTCACTGACAGCCAATGCTATGAATACATCACTTTCAAACTGAAACAGTTCAGCACTTGAAGCTGCAGTGAAAGGCTCATCATAAACCGGATAGCACTTATGTTCATCATCTGGACATAAATACAATGTTGTGCCAATACAAAAGTCTACATCAGCTTCACTGCTCTCTGTAAATGCTATCAGTAAACCACCATCTGTGTGAAGGCTGTCAAACTGGAAAGTTGCTAGAGAGTTGTCCAGTTGAAACTCTTCCTCAAAGAAGCTCAGTCGTACTGCTTGCCCTGATGCAAAAATATTTATGTATATACACATGTAATGAAATGTGTGTTACTCATGTTCCAGGGCCCTTAGGCCGTTTGTGAGCCACCTATGAGTTTTGAAAATAATTAATACCATATATGGAAATATTTTGGTTAGTGCTTGGCTTTATGCTTAGCATTATGTTGATTTCATGTGCCGGCCAGCTACCTTAAATGTATACATTGTACGTGCATGCACACAGCCCCAAAATCTCTTGCCAAAATAAAAAATAAATAAAATAATAATAAGCCAAAAAAAAAAATTGGTTGATTTGATACAGTGTCCTGTACAACATGCATTTAAGTGCATACAGAACTTTTACACAATACGCTTGTTAGGGGCCATGTATTCACTTTTTCACAGAGCTGGTCTTTATATGACACGTTAATACACCCCTATGTGACCCTTCTTCAACCAATCAGAGTGCATAAACTCTCCCAGGTGTTTATTAATGGTAAGTAAACAGATGGGCAAAATCTTAAATCAATTGATAAATTGTCTTGATACAAGAGAAGACAGATGACAAACAGACGACTACAGATATCCGATCAGACAGGATTAACATTGAACATGACAATCTTTGGAAAGTAATTTACCGAAATATACATATGTGTGTATTTAACAAAAAACTTTGTAATTTTTTGGTAAAAAAATTATATGAAGAGAACAAGGATGCAAGTGCCTACCCATGACAGCAAACTGCAGACTGTTAATAGATTGGCACATTTCTCGCAAAGTGTCATTAAGGTAAGATATCTGCCAGTACAGCCAGTATGCAATGGTTTGGTGGTCATGGAACATCTGTTGAACATCTATGCCATCAACTAATCCCAATACCGTAGTATCATTGAGAACCATCACTTCGTCGGAGAATATCTTCATTCAAACAGAAAAACACGTTGTACATGAGATATGAAATGTGTTAATGTAAGTAGCAATGTGTACACAAGTAACATAATCTTTAATTATTGAATATGTGCCTAAACTGTAAGAACTGTATTGAATTCCACCCACTCTTAAAATTACAAGCATTCAATTGTAATCACCAGCACCACATTTTGTCATAATCTACAGTACTGTAATAATAATGACAACCTCCCATTGGTATTGTAGACTACTTTTTACTTTTTCTCTATTTATTTATCTTTTTTAATTCCAGTAAATACTCATTAATTTATCACTTATTTCATGGCAGAAAAAAACACATTTCAGCAAAAACATTAATACTTAATCATTGTACAATGCTGAGAGAGCAACCCATCTACTAATTTAGAAATAAAAAATCCATTATGAAGTATTTTCTGTGATAATTTTTCAAATCAAGTGGAGAGGAGCATTTCTCAATCATTTTGATCAACATAAAACAGACAAATTAAAAGGAGATTCAGGGTGTTCAACTGGGCTTCGGCATTACTTTGTTTAAAGTTTTTTTTAATAATAATAACAAAAAGAACAACTAATTCTTATATAGAGCATTTTAAAATAAGGTATCAATGTGCTTTACTTTAGTGCCCTGGCCATTGGGCCAATAACATTCCTTTAATTTTTCTGTGCTCCCAGGGGAGTATACCCAGCTGCCACGGTGCTTCAAAGACTTTTTCATACATGATGTCAACCTCTATACCCTTGTAGGTACCTATTTATACCCCTGGGTGAAGAGAAGCAATTATAGTAAAGCATCTTGCTCAAGGATACAAGTGTCATGACCAGGAGTCGAACCCACACTACGAGGACTTAACCACCAGAACTTGAATTCGATGCTCTAAACCAGCGGCCATGACACCCTATGCCAGTTACCTTCAGTTTCAAACAGACATCTGAATCAAAATGAACATCTTGATACTTGTGGCATTTGGACATGCCCACATGTTTTGTTTCTGACCATGATTTTGAATATTCAATGGATGTGCACAACATTTACCTTACAAGGACCTAGAATGTTCCCGTGTCTGCCCGTGGAAGTTTTCTTGAACAATAATTGACACTCGTGTGCAATTGCAAGGAATTGATTGTATTATTTGTGATCGGCAGTTGGAAACCTGTAAACATCGTATGTCCATAGATTGTAAATTCCAACTCCAGTGTCAATGGGATCCAGTCTTGGTTGATTTCCGTCCGACCAGAAAGGACAGCAGTGCAAAATACCAAGTGATACAGTCCAGTGCTGGAGGACTTGAGACCGGTCTTGAGCCCATTTTTTGTGGACTCGGACTCGGTCTCAGAGCACCGTAACTCTGACTCGGATTCAGTCTCGACCCATGGGACTCGGCATGACTCAGCTCAAGACCGTAAAAAAAGGGTAAAATCACACAACTTTAGCTACCTTTGTGCCCACGTAAATCGTCAATGATGACAAAACTATTGTTTCTGTTGATGCAATGGCTGTGGCCTTTGCATGTCAACCACGGACCCTGTTTGTTTCAATTGTGTATGTCAGGTTTAAAGTCTTGTTCAACTCTGTGATGGTGTTTTTTTGTCATCTGCCCTCTTCTTGATTAACCTTCTGAATAGTGTTTTGCACGACCAATAATGCTCAATCTCAAACTTGAAATGGCAGGCTAGGTATAGCTGGCTCGCTGTGTTCGTTTTCATTGGTTTACGTTGATTGGTCCATGGAGATTTTCTACCTCCGTGATTGGTCGTATACAGTCCTTAAATCATCGACACTCAAAGTGACATGTTGACACATACGGATTTTGAACAAGTCGGTCAGATTTGTGTGTTTGTTCTCGTTTTGTTATCTTCTTTTTTCCCACTGGATGTTTTAAGTGTAACCAACCAAATGTTTAAATGCAAAAAATAGTTAAGGGCCTGACGTTTTGACTCTAGCAGAGTATTTCTGGAGAATGACTCTGCTAGGATGGAAATGTCAAGGCCATGAACTATTAATTTGCATGTTTTTTGATTCATTACACAATGGAGATCAATCACGTGTGTCTTTAAACTATGTGTTTTGACTTATTTAAATGGTACAAATGCAAGCAAATCTGGTCACAAGTCTGACAGAAATGGATCCGAATGACCGAAATTGCATGCAGAAATGTTCCATATGAGTGTCAGCAATGTGAAGGTACTACTTAATATGCACAGTGCATTAATACACCGTGTTCAAGGTACAATACACCAGTTCAAGGTAAACTCTGCACTCGAAGAACGCATCATTGAGGTACTGATTTCAGGAATCAAATACACACAGACGCAGAAAAAATTGCTAGGCAAGGACAACAAGTTGAAGTTGCAAGATGCTCTCGACATATGCCGTACCCATGAAGCTAGCTGTGTTTTTTTTATATGGCTCAACTCGGCAACATCGGACACAATGCAAAGGTGGATATGATCAATGTAAAAACTGCGGGGGCAGTCATCCATACAAGCCGAGAGATAGGTGCCCAGCATACGGCACTACATGCAAAAAATGTGGTAAAACTAGACATTGGCAACATGTATGCCTCAGTTCTGCTGGCAAAGGACAAAGCCCACAACAGCGACACAAACCACAACCCAGACGCGCAGTCGACCTCGCGGATCTTACAGGAGAAACAACACTCCGAAACCGAAACAACATCAAAGTGAGGTCCACTACGTTCAACAGGACATGGATGATATATCCAATGACTTTCAGAACATGAGCTTTGAAACAGTCACATTTACGCAACAGATCGACGGTATAAACACTACCAAGGACAAGCGCATAGACAATCGCGATCAAGTGTTCACGACGCTCAACATCAAGCTCAAATAACGGCCAGGCAATCACGCAATCACACCCTCACAGCAAAAGTTGATACGGGTGCACAGGAAAATATCATCCCTCTCCGCTTATTTCGCCGCATGTTCCCACCTTGTTGGACGCAGAAGGATTTCCCAAACCTCGCTCTACAACCCCGCAAAAGGGAATCCTCACAGCTTACAATGGCACACGAATACCGCAGCATGGCAGTATAACAATTCCATGCAAATTCAACAGTGGTGAGTGGATAGATGCAGAGTTCTTCATTGCTGACACGACAGGACCTGCAATTATTGGACTACCAAGTTCACGTGCACTAAAGCTCGTCACGATGAATTGTGCCATACGCACACCCGCAACGCCTCCGCCAACGCCAATGCCCAACGTCTCAAACTTGGGGCCCATACGCAACAAGGAGGACCTCATATCCGGATCGATTCACCGGGATTGGCAAGTTTCCTGGTCAATTCCACATTACACTGCACGAGGACACGCAACCTTCTGTACAACAGCCTCGCAAATACCCCATCCAGCTCAAGGATGAAATGAAGGACGAACTTGACAGGATGCCAGCGTTAAATGTTATAACCAAGGTAAAAGAGCCCACAGACTGGGTGTCCTCATTTGCATTCAGCAGGAAAGCCAACGGCCAACTTCGGATCTGCCTTGATCCCAAAGACCTGAATCGAGCCTCCAAGCGCACTTATCACAAAACGCCAACGCTCGAGGAGATTACTCACAAGTTTAGTGGTGCATGGGGCTTCAGCAAACTTGACGCACGTCACGGGTACTGGTCCATAGAGTTGGATTCAGAGTCCAGCTACCTGACCACATTCAATTCGCCTTTCGGATGATATCGCTTCAAAAGACTACCATTTGGACTCAAGATTTCGCAGGATATTTTCCAAGAGAATGGTGCATGGGGCATCAGCAAACTTGACGCACGTCACGGGTACTGGTCCATAGAGTTGGATTCAGAGTCCAGCTACCTGACCACATTCAATTCGCCTTTCGGACGATATCGCTTCAAAAGACTACCATTTGTACTCAAGATTTCGCAAGATATTTTCCAAGAGAAAATGGATATGATATTGGAGCAATGCCCCAGAACAATCGGCATAGCCGACGACGTTGCAGTGTTTGGGCATGATATGGAGGAACACAACAAAAACCTCCATAACTTCATGCACGTATCTCGTTTCTAGGTGTTCCGACATAATTCCATTGTAAGCCACGCCTACTTTACAGAAAATGGCTCAGCTGATTACCAGAAGCCCATAGGAGTGAGCTAGTTTCCTCAGAAATAAAACTTTCTTTCATAAGAAATGCCTTTGAGCGATAAAATGGGTGACTACACACACAAAAACAAACAAGGGGAAAGTAACAAACTGCTCTGGGCGTGCAGCAGGTATGAACGCATGTGACGCAATGACTTGCCAAGAAGACTAACTTTACATAGACATGAGGGTTTCGGACTAAGGACCAAAATGGACTCGGACTCAGTGGGGAGGACAACAGGGACTCGACTACAGCACTGATACAGTCTGACCAAACGCGATGAGAGCCTGGACACCTGTTCCTTAAACCCAATCACCAATACCAGCCAGCAGGACATGATCAACAGTCAACTTTTCCTATAAAATAACCTGCTCTAAGGTAACAGCCATTACTGCAGGCATATACTAACACACACACAAGGTTTTAGTAGTGATGACAAATAATGACATTAACTTTTTTAGTTTTAAGTTTATTACTTGATGTTTTAGTTTTAACTATAAAGTTGTCACACAATTATGTTTTACCTTATTAGCAGTAATGGTGTAATTCCCAAGCAAATGAACAATGTCCTGTTCAAAAAGAACAAGATTAATATGATTGACAGTTGCAACGAGCAGATCCCCCTCGATGTAGACATCATTGGTGAAGGTTTTGGCACTAGTGATCTCATGAGATCCAGTCAATGTCACTAGAGTTTCATTTATATCAATGCCATTCACAGTTCCTGGTAGATTTATGTCACCTACATTGAGAAATACACACACACATTATGGGATGCCTTTGTTAAACCTATCAAACTGAAGAAAAAAAATGATTACATATATTTTCGACAGTTCATGATCATTTCAAAAGATGCCACAACAATGCTTCTTCATTAGTTCTTACTAACATGCAGTTGCGTAAACAGACATTTCCACTGGTGGGGGGGGGGGGGGGGGAGCAAGCAGGGCAAAGACACTTCAAATCATAATTGTTTTATCCTTTAGATCGGGCAAAAAGCTATTTATTACTGCTAAATGGGAGGGGGTTTGCCCTGTGTTTCTATGGTTAGCTGTAGATTGCACTACACAACCTCATAAACCTTTACAGGGTGCTATAATACCCTGTGTAGAAGTTTCTATACTAATATTATTCAATCATTCTCTGGTTCAAATACCCAATAAGATAGATGTGATCGCTAGTTTTAAAATTGGAGATATTATCTCACCATACACAATGATGTCGTTTTGGAATTGCCAAGCTCCCTCAATGACTTGGTAACTATCTGTGAGAACCACACTCATTACCAGAACACCCACATTCACAGTGTCGATCAGACCAGTTGCTGTTAAATTGCCCTCAACATGAAATCCATTTGTAAATGTGTTCTCAGCAGTCAGGTCTTGATTGCTGTGTTTTAAAACAGCATCAGAAGATAAATCTATTCCATCTGTTGAACCTAGTAGTAGATAAATACACTGAATACATTAAATTACCCAACCACCATCATCAATATGTCCATCTCAAAAAAATAAAAGGAAACATTTGAATTAGGACAGCGTTCAATTACAGACAGTTCCAAAAAAAAAACCTGTAAACTGCAAATGAACAAACTTGTTACAATTAACTTGCGACACATATATCTTATCACATTAAAATCAAAAATTAAAAAAAGACAGTTCAGTATGCATTCAAAGAATGACCCACTAAAATGTTGATATGCCTAAATTTGTTAAAAGTGTTAAAAGTGTAAGTGTTTTTATTACATTTTAAAAAGATATGGTTAATATATGCACCTATTTTCTTGTATACAATATTGGTCTTTCTAAAGGCATTTGTGTCCTTAACAGGGGCGAGAGTCTTTGAAGGAAAAAAAGTCTGAAACTCGCCTCCAAATTTTAGGAGACACGTTCATAATACCATTTTGTAATCCCTGAATTTATAGATATCACTGAGCTAGAGAAGTAGATCAAAGAACAACATTTCTATGTATCTGAATTTGGGGCGTCCCCTCCCCCCCCCCCCTTAGTTACACCACTGAACCATGCCACATCCTGTAGCCTTAAATCTTGAGGGTCTTTTGCAGGATCTTCACTGTTCCAATAAGTGCCCCTGCTGTACAGCCCTATTTTGGTAAAACAATGTGAGTCAGTTTTTCAAGTGCTCCAACCACCATTTGGACTACTTTCACTTTCACCTGCCAATTCTTACGAAGTTCCCAGGCCAGGTCTTGGTATTTCTTGTTCTTTTCCCATCTCCATTGAAACTTCACTTTACACCACTTGACACAGCTATGTCAATGAGATGAAACATCTCCATCGTCTTATCTAAGACTATATCTGGACACCTATGTTCAGTAACATGACCAGTCTGAACACTGAAGTCCCAGAAGAACTTGGCCTGGTCGGTCTACACAACTTGGTCATACAATTTCACAAGCACTTGGACACCATACTGGCTACGCAGATCTCGGTAAATCACCTCGGCCAACTTGACATGTCTTCATTTGTACAACATCTAGGCCATCATACTACATTCACTGACAATATGAAGTACGGTCTCCTCTGCCTTATTACCGATCTACACATAGGAGAGACGTTTGCTTTCTCTATCCTTGCCTTCATTACCATTGTCCTTAAAGATTAATTTTGCACCTTAGTATTCAAACCCTCAATTTTTTCCTAAATTTTCCACTCTTCAACCAATTCCAGGCCTGATGGTGAGGTCTGTTATTATTATCATTATTGTTGTAAGTATTGTCATCATTACATTTTGAGTTCAGTGTAAGGTGTTACATTTCACAAACATGGGCATTGCCATATCATCACATAATACCACACATTTACCTTCAATGATGATTTGTTCCAAAAACACAACATCATCTGTGAAGCTCACATCAGTTGCAATGTCTTGATCTGTGGACTTCATTACTGTGTTGTCCAGAATAAGAGTCAAAGTTTCTGAACCACTGACAACCTCTGATACCAAATCACACTCTACTTCAAGGCGCTCGGTGCTTAAGCCACCAGTAAAATATTTTTCGCCAGAAATAATCTGCAAAAAAATACACAATCTTTGGCATTATGTGTAAAAAGCTCAACATATGTTGCAATCACTGATATTTTAAGATGGAGAGTAAAAGAACACAGCACTTACTTTGGTTTTCATTGAATTAAACATAGGATTAATTAACTTCAGAAATGATAATACATTATTTGCAGCTGAATTTTTGGCTGAACCTCAAGTTACACAGGCCGAAGATTTATATGGAATGGGGTAAGAAATTAAAAGGCAATTAGAGAAATGGATTAATAAGTTGTGCAAGAAAGGCATGGTTCACTAGGAGGGGAAAAGGCCAAATCTTCTTCAAATTGCTAGCAACGTCTGAATGTCCATTCAGCCCCAAGGCTGCACTGTTGTCTGAATGTCCATTCAGCCCCAAGGCTACACTGTTGTCTGAATGTCCATTCTTCATTCTTCATTCCTTGGTCTCTAAATGGACCCAGGATATGTGATAATTGATCTAAGATGGCAGTAGGTTTTTTTTTTGTGCATGATTTGGCCGTGTTGCTATCCATGAGTGAGTGACATAGTGCATGTTCCCATAGTGGATTTAGAAAAGACATATGTTGAAATGGCACGTTCCCATAGTGGATTTAGAAAAGACATATGTTGAAATGGCACGTTCCCATAGTGGATTTAGAAAAGACATATGTTGAAATGGCACGGAACGTTCCCATAGTGGATTTAGAAAAGACATATGTTGAAATGGCACGTTGTTCAAGTCTTTCTTGATGAACAAAATTCTCTATTGTGGGTGTCAAGGACTCCTAAGCAGTAGGTACACTGTTGGCAATAAATGTTCATATTAATTTGTTTTTTTTATGAATGAAAAAAACAGCCACAAAGTACTTCAAAAATGATTCATTGCTATTTCTTAAAGGATCCCTAAAGTTATTGGCCACCATTTTATCCAACAAGCCTATGGAGGAGCTACCCAAAACTGCTATATTCTAAATAAAGGAGTTTTAAACTTGCTTTCTTCAGACTGCAGCAAGGAAGTTGAGTAGCTGGCAACTCAGTCCAAACACCTTTATAAAGTGACGAAATCAATAACAAAGTACTGAAAACACAAAGTGGCCTAAGCAACTCTTGTTTGTCATTGAGACCAGTTTTGAAACGAGTACAATTGTTAGGTTTGTTTTTACAATTTATTTTCTTCCATTACTTTATCTTGGCATCTTGGGAATTTTACACAATAAGTCAAGTAGGAACACACAAACACATTTTGTTAAAACGATTATTTCACAAAAGAAGTGTTTCCAGAAGTAATCCTGCTGAACAGTCTGTTCAGGTGAAATCTCTTTGGAGTTGGATTCAGTTTGGTTGTTGTATTGATTAGTACTACAGGCAGCAAAGTAGTGTAGTTTAAAATAATGTTGTAGGTAGTTTGTATGACAAAATTTGTCAATAACAAGAATTCATTTGGGATTTAACATTTATTTCCATTCCTTACCTGTGCTGGATCTGATATGACAGCATCATCCAGTATAAACTTTAAGTCAACACCTCCAATTAGTCCAAGACAAATCACGCTACCATCAATTGTAACAGAACCCTTAAAAACAGTAGGGATCTCCACTGTCTGGTTATGACCAGACTGCACCAATGTATCTGCCAACTCTGCAAACAAGAAATACAGATATGAAATGAGTTTTGACTGTTACCACGCTCTTGTTCTACTTGGTGTACCCATATGTCAGTGGTGCTATGTTACTGATCAAGAGCTTTTGTTTCTTTAAAACATCTGTAAGACATCAACTAAAACATACATTTGACTTCACGGCCCCAGTGTTCAATCAGCACTAGGCGCCAGTGTTCAACAGGCCAGGCACCAGTGTTCAAAAGACCCTGTGCACCGGTTTTCAATAGACCCTCAGCATTTAAGTGTTCCTTAGGCCTTAGGACCAGTGTTCCCTGGTCCCTAGGCACCAGTGTTCGTTAGGCCCTAGGCACTAACGCTCCTCCATTATACAGAGCTTTTAAGTGCTGTATTTTTATTACAATGTATTGAGGTAAGCTTTTTATTAGTCTGAAGAGTTCTCAAGTCCAGAAAGATGTTGTTACAGTTTAAACAAAAACAAGCTGTTGTGTGCTTGAGTTCTCTCTGCTCTGTTGATATTTTTGTAGGCTTTCACTTTTTGTAGGCTTTCACTTTGTGTAGTCTCCCAATTGTTTTGTAGGCCCATAGGCACAGTGCCTACTGTTACCTATAGTATATATTTGGCCCTGCTGTGCATGGCACCTAAGCTGCACATTTTATGATTTGTTGTATTTAATAACAAACAAAGTGTATGGTGATGAGAAAAAGACACTTTGGAGAACTGATCAGATCACACATTTAAGACCACAGTTTCTACTACCGTTTCTTACTGCTAACTGGAATGCAAAAGAATACTACCTTGCCAGTGGCTCAAAAAGACAACAATGCAAAGCAATTGCGAACATTCACAGTGCTTTCAGTGGTATACCTTCTTGATTGTTATGAAATTGCAATTTTTTCCTGTACAATGTAAAGTAAGCATAACAATGTGCTTACTGGTAAATAGCTTTTATGAAATTGGCTTCTCGTTTGTCTGTAAACAATGTGACAACTGAGCTTCCAAGTTAAGACGCCTAACTCTTTTCAGTAGATCACTTGATAAATAATCAAATCTGATGCCCAACTAGATAGAGTAAAGCACACAGCATAAAGAGATGTAGAATTTACTTGTAGATTGTTAGCCCACCATTAGGGAAAATGTATAAAGTTAAGACTTAATAATGGCTGAAAGCAGTGTTCAATGTTCTGCACCACCAGCAGTGAGAACATAAACCAATTATGAAACTACCCCTGACGAAATGCAAGAACTGAAAACAAAATTAATGAAAGCCTAGATACAAGCTGAACCAGAAAGAGCTGTCCTACTCTCATGATGCACAGCCATACTAATGGAAAGCACTATAAAAGTGCTCGACGGTGCCATTTGCATCCCAAAACAAGCTATGTACGACCTGTGAAAGAGGCAATCAGCCCCTAGGCATACAATTATCCAAAATAAAGGAATCTGCAATGGTAACAAAATGATTGATACTTACAGGCAACTGAATGTGTCAAAAAAATGAGCTTCAACAAATAACCCTTGCATTATTTAAACTGCCTTTAAATGAATTTTGTGCATGAATATTAAAATACAATACAAATCCAAAATTGTAAGTAATTAATGAGATACATAAAACATGGTTAATCTTACCACCAGTGTACAATTACTATTAGTATGTAGTAAGCTTTTGTGACAAGTGTCAAGCCCGGTTCATACTTCGTGCAAAAGCGAATGCGACGTGAATTCAGTGATGCAAACAATCACGTATGCACTATTTTCAAACTGTGAAGCAAGGAAATTCACTTTGCTTTCACAACTCCTGTGAAGTATGAACCAGGCTTCATCCCTTACTCACCAGATATATCCACTCCATTGACCTCCTTATACTCCTGCATTGTAATATCACCATCAACGTGCATGCCATTATAAAGCATCCACTTGCCACTAATTGTCTGCTCTGTACTTTGAAGCCACACAACAGAGTCATACAACTAAAATAATAACAGAAATAGTGTTAATGTATGTTTGTATAAAACCAGCTACAACAATAAACTGGTGGTCAATTTGAACACTGCTTATTTTGATAATAATCAGGCACAAAACTGCACACCTCTTTTAAGTAAGAGTAATCCAATTTGGCAAATCAAACTGAGCTTGTGGCTGGCCAGCTCACCACTTTGAATCTAACTGAGCTTGTGGCTGGCCAGCTCAACACTTTGAATCAAACTGAGCTTGTGGCTGGCTGGCTCACCACTTTGAATCAAACTGAGCTTGTGGCTGGCTGGCTCACCACTTTGAATCTAACTGAGCTTGTGGCTGGCTGGCTCACCACTTTGAATCAAACTGAGCTTGTGGCTGGCTGGCTCACCACTTTGAATCAAACTGAGCTTGTGGCTGGCTGGCTCACCACTTTGAATCAAACTGAGCTTGTGGCTGACTGGCTCACCACTTTGAATCTAACTGAGCTTGTGGCTGGCTGGCTCACCACTTTGAATCAAACTGAGCTTGTGGCTGGCTGGCTCACAACTTTGAATCAAACTGAGCTTGTGGCTGGCTGGCTCACCACTTTGAATCAAACTGAGCTTGTGGCTGGCTGGCTCACCACTTTGAATCTAACTGAGCTTGTGGCTGGCTGGCTCACCACTTTGAATCAAACTGAGCTTGTGGCTGACTGGCTCACCACTTTGAATCAAACTGAGCTTGTGGCTAGCTGGCTCACCACTTTGAATCAAACTGAGCTTGTGGCTGGCTGGCTCACCACTTTGAATCAAACTGAGCTTGTGGCTGGCCAGCTCACCACTTTTTATCAAACTGAGCTTGTGGCTGGCTGGCTCACCACTTTGAATCTAACTGAGCTTGTGGCTGGCTGGCTCACCACTTTGAATCAAACTGAGCTTGTGACTGACTGGCTCACCACTTTGAATCAAACTGAGCTTGTGGCTGACTGGCTCACCACTTTGAATCAAACTGAGCTTGTGGCTGGCTGGCTCACCACTTTGAATCTAACTGAGCTTGTGGCTGGCCAGCTCACCACTTTGAATCTAACTGAGCTTGTGACTGACTGGCTCACCACTTTGAATCTAACTGAGCTTGTGGCTGGCCGGCTCACCACTTTGAATCTAACTGAGCTTGTGGCTGGCCAGCTCACCACTTTGAATCTAACTGAGCTTGTGACTGACTGGCTCACCACTTTGAATCTAACTGAGCTTGTGGCTGGTTGGCTCACCACTTTGAATCAAACTTATGCAGATGAAAGCAATTACATAAATTTGAATGTGTTGCAATATATTTTTACAGCTTAGCCTCATTAAGAAGCTTTTAATAACTGATATTGTATCACATGTTTAATACAAGCCTTACATGACACTACACAAACTTTGCCTTGTGGACATACCTGCAACAAATTAATTTCATTGATAGTTTTGGCAATAGTGACATTGCCTTTTATCTCCAAAGATGTGAACCAGAGCTGACTATCAATAACCTCTCCACCAGAATTTATCAATACTAGGTCAGCAGATGGGATTACATCATTCACTTCTGTACCTGCTGCAAGATACACGTTATCTTGGGGAAAACAGTAACAAAATTGCATAACTATAGAATAAGTACAGGGCAATATAAACTTACTAATTAGGCAATAATATTGTGAGGATCAGGTAATTACTGCATGGTTATGACTGGGATGGGGCTGGCTGCTTTGTAACAAGCAGCATTAATGATTACTTTTAAACAAAATAAATGGTTAAAATGCTCTGAATTTGTGACTTCTATTTAATTTGGGTAAATGAAATAAAATTTTAAAAAATGCCAAACATTGAAATACTTTGGTTGGTGTACAGCTTTACGTTTTGCACTTTGCTCATTTATATGTGTGTACCATCTACCATCATTTGATAAACTGTGTGCACATTCTTATGCAAATTAAATGAGAGCCAAATCACCAATAACATACATCAGAGATACAAACAAAGAAAATAGTTGGTTAAATACAGTACCTGCATATCTCATAAAAACTTTATCACAACCCATCCCACATGATCTGGTTTTGACCAATCAGAATGGTCTAATCTAAGGTTTCTGGACTGTGGTAATAAGGTAAGCTATCGTGCTCGTTTGTTCTCTGGTAGTTTTGAATGGGTTAACCCCCACAATATTTGCAATTCATTAAAAAAAGATATGATGTCATTAATGGCTTCTTCTTTCCTCTGAACATTTACCTTCTAATGCCAGATCCCTGTTTGATTTAAAATGATTCCACTTTAAAAATGATAGTTTTTATGACATACCAATAGATATATTGCTTGAGAAAGTTTTCAGTCCAGATAACGTCTGATTCAGAGTGCAAGACAGATAGAGTCGGCTTAAACTTCCAAGATTTACACCATTAATGAACTTATCAACTGTTACATTTCCATCAACTGACAAGTTCCTGTTTAAAAAAGTAATAATATAATAATCACTGAAAATTGCATTAAATTCAAATCACATCCGTTTGAAATCACCAAGATGACAAAGCAACCTAGCAAGAGTTTTATTTTGTTATTTTTCATTGTACACCACACACAGAGATCCTTGTTATTTGATTGGTGAAATGCGCTTCACATGTCATCCATTATTTTGCCATGTATTCTGCCGCAACACTCCATAATTTAATATTGGAGTCCTATATGGATACTTATTGGACACATCAAGGCGACATTATAAAACTAGTCGTTCCATGCTGTTTGTCCAAATGAGGCAAGCCGTGTCACGGTGGACAAGGTTGATGTGGATAAGTACATGGAGTTGTCCAAGGTGTTCAGTTTGTTCAAATTTAATTTTCAGAGTGGCGGGTGGACAAGTTTCCGTGTCTATTTTGTGTTTATCTTGAACCAATTTCAAATGGCGAGGATCTATGTGTGAGTAATACAAAACAAATATTGCATGCATTTAGTTCGTGGATTGTCGCAGAATATAATCACAAGGTGAAATCTGACTTTTCTCTTGAAATAGAATAAACCAGATTTCATCCGGTGATTATATTCTGCAATAATACCCTCATATGCCTCATACCCTCATATAATAACCTGAAATTAAACCAGACTTGGTACATGTGTTGCAGTCTGTAGCATGAATTAGATCTTTACATAACATTTCACTGCTGAATGCTATTGCCTTTGGGTTTGTAATGTTAAAACATTGTATCCAATTGCTGTTCAACAGAAGTCCTGCTAAATCTTGTTGATATTGTTGATTTACAATAACAGAAAAACATCATTAGCAAGCATTCAGTTTCTTACCCAGAAAATGATTTTAGTCCAAATATCACACCATTTGTATCTTTAAGAACCACTGATGTAATGAAGGAATCAAAGTCAATTCCAGAAACATTTCCATACACTGTAAGGTTCTGAGAGAACTCCACACCAGCTGAAAACTCCAAGGAACCTTCAAAATACCAACAGTGTAGTTAATTCTCTAAAATATAAATATATAATCAATATTACTGAAGAACAAACACAACTATTTTATGTATGGATCAAACCCACATTACTACAGAGAGAATGCCATGAATTTGTGCTGTCCCATTGAAACATTGGTAAACTATGTTAATCATTAATTGCTTCAAAATGCCACACATGAATGGAAAGTTGGTTGGAGATTCTAGGGCTTGAGGTGATGAGAATCAGTGGCACACACATGATGCATGATTTGAGGGCCTTAATTTGCTGGCAGATTGGGGGTGAGTTCAACACTGTTCATACAGTCAAAATAGTTATACTTTATAGTTGCAAGCATCATGTTAGCACAACAAGTAAAGTAATGTGTACGTTGTATAGTGATTTCTATACCTGTTGCATTACACAAAGGAGTAGTACAATCAAAGATCTACTTGAAGAAATCTCATGTACAGCCATTCTTAGCCAAGTCATTTGATTCTGTGATGTGCCTTATGACTTAAGCCGTGTGTGAATTGACAACTATGGCTATGGCTACATCTGGATCACAGCGTCATCATGCAGCGTCATCATGCAGCGTCATCTTAGCAACAGTCGCAGCCATAGCTGCCAATTCAGGCACAGCCTCAGTCTTCATTATGGTCATTTTTTATGATTAAAATTAGGAGAAAATTTCACAAAAAGAACTTTTGGAGGCATCACCAGTCATGAAGGTACTCCTCTAAGGCAGAACCACTTTTTCAGATGTTGTTAATTTTATAAAATTTAAAACTTCTTACCCAAAATGGTTTGGTCTCCAGACAATGTGATGACATATTTCTCCAAGTCCTGAACATTGACCTGATCAACAGTATCGGTCACTAAAAGCTGGTCACTCACTGAGATTGGGGAGTAATGATGTGATTACAAAGTGTTTTAATGTTAAAATGTGTGTGTTAGGAGCCAACTACTTGACAAAGTCTACCTCAGGTCAGACCTGTTTTATCCAAGCTATTTACATATCTAACATTACCATTATGTTTTTCCCTGGTGGTGATGGAGGATTTAACAGGATTCAATCTTTGTAAATGTTGTAAGCATATTAGGTCAAATCATTATTACTGAAAATGAAAAATATGCAGAATCAAGAATGTAAAAAAAAAAATTAAATACAAAATGTTATTAAAAAACTATAATAATACTTGTAAACTCTTTGTTTTGAAAAGTTGATGGTCAAAATTTAATGCCTTTTAAAATATTTGCAAGGAACCCCCCCCCCCCAAAAAAAAGTAATAATTGAGCACACCATACATCTTAGCCCTTTAGAAAAGTTTAGAGACCATTAATTTCTTTAAAATCATCACCATATGCCCAGACATATGCCCAGTTTTATTTGTTATTTGTTTAAACAATTGTTTTTTTCTTGTAAAAGTGTCGAACAAAATTATATTAAACAGAATTTTGGTTTTGCTTGAGAAACATAGACACTATGTTAAACATGGGAAACATTGGAAAATGAAAATTTCAGGTCATGTCCTTTACTTTGACCTATTTGATTGAGTGAAAGTAGGTATTTTGGTACAGGTATTTTGGTACAAACCTCTTGAATGATGGTATACTATTGATGTGTTTCAGATCCTCATCAGATTCTTTTACAGGTCTACTAACTATAGAAATAAATCTGTATCCTCCATCTTGTATAAACTATCTACCATCCAAATAAGTTATGCTGACAATGCATTAAGTTGATTTATGATTGAATTTTCATTTACCTATCAGCTGATCAAAAGTAATAGATGATATGATAGACTCCTTATCTCCTACACTCATGACTGCTGAAGAATATAACTCTTGAATGTTGACTGAGTTGATTTCATCTGACACGCTCAAGTTGACTGTTTGAATGTTACTTAATACTATCAGGGACTCAAACTCTATATCTGCTGTTTATAAAAACACACACATAAATAGTCAACGAGCCTATAAGTTCAAAATATGATTTAAGTGTATTATTATAATGCAATGAAGTACTCAATAAAACATTTCAGCAATGTTCCCACAATGAGAATATGATGAGGACTTTGCATTTTTGCAACATGGTAATCTTTTGAATCATTATCAAAAAGGGTAACCTTTGTTAGTTCTGCAGCAACAAGTTTATCTATGCATTGAAAAAAAGCAACTACAACAAACAAACTTTATTCATACCAATTTCCTGATATTTTTTGTTTGACCCTTACACTGATGTGTGATAGGCACTGTACATTCATTGCTCTCCGAGTACCTACTGAAAGACATTCCAACAACTCAGGTGGGATCCCTGTGGATTTTGATTGCACAAGACTCATAAAGCACCGAGCTTGTAAAGCATTGAGTATTCATGGCTTAGGTTGGTGTATGATCAAAATCAAAATGAAATTCTTTTTCCCTGATGCAATTGTCATATCCATTAAATTTTGGTTGTAAACCCTTGTTTATGGCAGCATTAACTTCAAATGTTCTACTGCAATCATATCTTTCCTAAATGGAGGTTCGTCAAGGAATTTTCCACACATAAAAGCATTACAGGAAGCAAAAATAAAAAGTCAAATAAATGAGAGAACCAAATTTCTTGGGGTACCTGTTATATTCTGGTTGCCACTGATGGTGACAACATCAACAGATATATCCAAGTCGTTCAGCAATTTCTCTATGTACAAGTTGTCTTTCATGATCACATCGTCTCTAATTGCAACACTGCCACCAATGGTCTGAACACCAACCAGCTTGATAACCTGCGTATCACATATATATCACCAAAAAAGTAAGAGGTTTAGATTTTTTTCTGTTGAAATAAAATCACAGCTACACATAACTATCTCTATGTTGACACTGCATAAAGTGGTGAAAATTGATATCAAGAATGAAACACTGGATAGAATTTTGTTTATTGCATTCACCCCAACAAAATGAGTTAGAAAACCAGGTTGTTCCTTTTACAGCCCAAAATGTCTATAAACCGACAAATACGACTGAATTGTGCTCACACAGAGCCTTTGTATTTAGGGACTAATACAAGTTGGTGAATAAGATGACTTCACAGGGGAATCAAACTGACCTCAGGAGGCATTGTGGGCTTTTAGGTCAGAGAGATTCAAACTTACCGTTCGGTTGAGCTCCAATAAGTCTACACCACTTATGTTGACATCTAAGCCTAGCTCCAGATCACCATTTATGATAACAAACTCCTCAAAGATCTTATTGCCTGGTATAACATCAGATATGTAATTGGTTTAGTCAGAAGGCAAAGAAATTAGAAATTCAGCGTGTGTGACATTACAAAACTAGGTGTTAGGGCTTCAGAAAATATACATAAGTTATGTTTTATGATTTATGATTCCAGATTTAAGATTCCAGATGCATACATTCATGTGTTATTCAGATTCAGTTTAATACAGATGTTTATTCTCTTTCAAGACCTATCTAATGTAAAAAGTCTTTGTATTGCTCAGTAGTGTTTTATATAAAAAATATATAATTGAATACTTGAAATTGAACAAGTTTTTGTGTTCACGTTATGTTTCAAGGCTCAATTCAATTTTAAGTCAGTATTGTTTTGATAGGGAAAAGCTGAATAACATAGCACATTTAAAGCTGGCTGTTTACATCAGTCATCAACCAGGATATCCCGACCAGGCTTTTCTGATCGAGCAGAAAAAAACAAAATCTTTTGATCATAATTTGAACTTTCTAAGCCCATTTGTTTGCTTTACCTATTAAGGTAATGTAAATTATTTGGTGACTTTTGGTTGAACACAGGATTGAGCAGAGCCTCGTTTGATGGCATCGTCATTAATACATTTGCCATGGATTAGGGTAGTAATCTGACTGCCATATGTTAGCCAAGACTTCGATGTCAAGTCTTCAAATTCGCAACCTCAAGCTAAAATTAACTAAAAGTGCATTCATAATAACAATATAAAAGGCATTCATTAGGTGCTTTTAAACATTGTATCAAAGCACATTACATTATTACTACTCCTGTTCATTAGGCCATAAGCATTTCTGAAAACATCTCAACTCCTTTGGAGTATGCAGCACCGGTAGCCAAATTGGCGCACAGGTTGCTAATCATTTGCATCAACAATCTCTACCCTTGCAGGGAGGTTCGTGATATGGCATTGTATGGCAGGAATTAGTCAGTGATGGATTAACTATAGAAACAGACAGACGATCCTCCACATACCTTCAATACTGGAAACATCATCAAGTTTGACCAAATCCTGTGATAACTGGTAGCCATCTATGGTGTCATTTACAAGGTTTAAGTTGCCACTGATTACCAGTGTGCCTCTGATTTCTACAGGCAGGTCAATGACCTGAGGCAGTGATAATGAGAGAATCTGCTGCTGTACCTCCGTCAGGTTGACAGTATTAATAAACTGACCAACAGTAACATTACCTTCCACTGCATAAAAAGAGATAAAAACAAATCCAAACCTGCTTAATACATCTATGAACGATGTCAGCACATGTTTTGTTGGCATTGCATCATTAGTGTTAGAAGAAGTACTGCTTAAAACTAAAATGAATCAAATGTTGTAGCTCTGCTGCCGTTGCCATTTTCTCTCCCACCCTGGCTCATCCTAGCCCCAGACTTGCACAGAGTTGGCTTTTGAGTTTAATGTTTGCTTTGCTGTTGTTTTTACATCTTATAATTTGGGATTGAAGAAAGAAAAATTGACTAGAGCAGAATTTGAACCAATGACCTCCAGTTTATCATGCCGGCGCTCTACCAACTGAGCTATCCAGCCCTATGTTGGCAGTCTCCCTATTTTGTAAATATCTTTGTTCGGGGGTGCCAGCCAAAAGCCATATAACCATTAACTGCTGTGTAGATGCCATTTTTGCATCTTATATTTTGGTTGTATCTTATAGTGTTTTTATTTATGTCTTTATATTTTAAAAGCTTTGTTCATCCTGTAACTGAGCCCACAGACTATTAGCTCATTCCATTTACTGACACACAATGTTCTCATCATACCCTCCACAGAATCTGCAAATGTCTTGAGTCCAGTCATAATCTGTAGCACTTCAGAAGACGTACTGACAGTCTTTGATGGTAACTCACTGATATCTACTCCAGCTAATGTAGCATTTTCTATCATGTCTACATCTCCAAGCACATGAATCTCTTGAGTGAAGCTGACACCACCTGCAGATGGTTACCAGAGTCATTTAAACATGTCATTAATGGGTGGTCAGATGACCAATAATGACCAATAACGTCCAATGAACCCTATGAGCATATACATGTACTGGACTTGGACTTCTTCATATCCATTTGGGAATATGAACTAAACCCTACAAACCTTTATGTATAGCAGTGTGTACACACCGTTGAGCAAAACGACCACACAGGCTGAGTGGTGCAGGTAGTGGCAGAAACTTCAGTGTCACATTCCCTTCAGGTTTTCTCACCTCACATCCAACTTGTGAAATTCCTTGGTTGCATTAAATGGATAATTACATCCATTATAGCCATATAGATATGTGAAAAAAACTTGAACTTTTTCATATGAATGCACAGAACTTCAATAATGTATAAACATGGACAATCTTCCAGGCTGTGAAGCAACAACAAATTTCTCAGAACCATAGCAACCATTTTAACAATAACATAGACAACTTCAAGATTGGTTGCCACAAAGGTAAAGGTTCCAGTTAGATGATGTATGAATATTGGGGATCTCATGGCTTGAAAGATGATCTGACAGTTTGTTAAGAGCTAGAAATTTAAACCTTGAATAAATGGGCTTATAGCAAAATGAAAAATAAATGGATAAGTCAGGAATATGTCTTTAGTGTACAGATTGGGTTCATTCAATTATTACTTATTCATATTACTGTTTCTCAAAGATCAAACATTCCAGACAGAAATACTTTTGTGAGGTAGTCATATAATGCATTCGTAGCAGTAAAACTGGGCATGCAAAACAAACAACCAAACAAGAAAAAGAAGGAGACAAAACAGAATATGAAGAGATGAACTAAGTACTCCTAGGGACCTTGCTTGGCAACAGACAGCTCAGGATAGAGTGAAATGGAGAGTTGGTGAAGAGGCTTTCCTCCTGCAGTGAAATAAAACAGACTAGAAAGAAGAAGAAAAGAAAAAGAAGCAGTAATTCCCATACACAACAATATACAAAGAAACTATGATGACTTACCTCTTATAATCTGAGATCCTGTTGTCAAAACAACATCCTTAGATATATTCATTCCATTCAGGAGATTAAGGATCACAATGTCCCCATTCACAAAGAGGTCTTGAGCAAAAAGAATGGAAGTGTTGATGATCTGACCTGGCTGGTTGAGAAGAACAAACTCAGAGATGGGGACTGTGTTGATACTCCCATTGACGATCATATCACTCAAGGAGACAAAGTTACCTTCGAACACTTTGTGACCTAAAAACCAAATGTGTGAAATCAAAGTTACCTGTATTCAGATTTATTGGCAGCATACAAATTCTTATGTTTTATTCTTGGTGGGATACTGATAATATGCAGCAAAACATCAAGATGCAAAGTTGGCAGGGAGATTTAACCTATCTATCCCCTTCCCCATTATCGTTTTGGTTATCAACATAAATGCATTTAGAGATGATTTACCATAAATGGTTTGTGTGCTATATCTGAGTACTGCAGTGGCATCCAGTTTGGTCACATTGATTCCATCTACAAGATCAGTCAGCAACTGGCCTTCAATGTTGACCATACCTTCAAAGGTCGTGACCCCTGATATATTTCCATCTTGGGTCACATAAATCGCAAGTGATTTAAATGATGAAAGATCAACCTGTGTAGTTAACAATGGAATTCAAGATTAATACATTTTTTTAAACTCAACATTATATCATTTGGTGGTGGTAGGTAGTTGATATTTAAATCAGTCTTCTACATGAATGTGTTATGACTGGATTTTCCTGTTCTAGGTCTTAGATCTAATGGTACCAACTTCAGGCCTCATAAAACATGATGGACCACTGCTACTTTATCATGTTTAACACCATGTCTGGAGATCTTTAATCTCAGGGTTCTGTCTTGAGTCTTGATCTCATTACGGGTTTTAAAATAATAAAGTATTTAAATACAGTTTTGAAAATGTACATTAAGGGGGGTAATAATGACAATGTTAAAAATCTTTAAAACATTGATTTAATTAACATGACAAATGAAACTGAGAGCTCTCTAACTTTAAAGTATTACCTTTTATGGTTTGGTGTACAAGGTCCAGCACACTGTAATTTTCAGATTTTAGAAAATCCAGAAAGTGCATGAGTTTTGATAGTGCCATTTTGCCCACTTGTACACTCCAATGTGGGGTGCAATTACAACCCTGTCAAGTTATGTAATGATCCAAAGCATGTTTAAAACTTTATGAAATGAACACTTTTGTTGTATCCTTTTGGTGATGTGGTGGGTTTTAAAATGAAATTGTAGGTGACTTTGACTGATTGATTAAGATCCATGGCCTTGTCACATCTAATGACACATATCTTACTTGTCACAAAAAGTTCAAGTGTTAAAACAAAGAGAAAGTGCTACAAAAAGACAATATCTTGACAAGACCAATCTCAGCTCAACAGCTGAGTGGCCACTACATTACATAATCCGTGTCCATAAATCATACTATTGCTCTATTGGCACATAAAGAATGTTGTCTTAAAGGTAAATCAATCCAAACTTACCGTATCCACAGTCTTCTCCAGTTCAACAACTGCATCGTTTGTCATCATGACATTTTTACTTATAGTTTTTTTGCCATTGATGATATGGTTGAGATGTGTAGTTATCACATCTGTAGATAGATCTAAGCCATTGATCTGACCATCTACTGTTATATTCTCAGCAAATGATGTTGAATTGGTAAACGTCAGGAATCCCCATGCAGTTTGGTCCTTATCAAGGGTCATCACATTTCCTGCCAGTGGCAACAAATAAATATTCTTGTATCACATTGCTTCAGAGACAAATTTTCCATCCAATACACTTTGTCTATATCAGATAGCAAAGACATTCATGTTTTATAAATACATGTATTATGTACACAAATAATAACAAGCATTTCAATTTCAGCCAAAGCACATGCAATGTATATTTAACTAATGTTACACATACAGTCCAAACTATTCAACGACTGTAAGTGAAAATTCTTCAAGTGCAGTTGCTTACCTGGGATGGCTATTGCATTGACATCTCCTTGGACTTGGAGGTGTGCATTCATGATGCTTACATCATCTGTAAATGTTACATCAGTATCCAGTATTTGATCTCCTCCATTAAGCCAAACTAGTGTAGCATTGAGAGTCTGTACATCAATGTCATTGATTGAGCCATCTTGACTGTATGTAATGTCTACATTTGTGCTGACTGAGGTGACAGGGTACTGGAACACAAGTGAGGCTTTTAAAGATAACAAAGAAATGCACCTTTAATTATTAATTGACAAACAAATTAGTCAACATGAACACATGTTTATCCTGCTTTACAGAATATTTACTTAAACAAACAGCATTGGTAATTTAAAAAGAAGAGAACAGAAAAGTGATGAGTTTCAATCGGAAAGCTCACTGACTCTTAAGTACATACCACAGGGCCCAATTTCATAGATGCTTAATGGCGGATTTTGTGCTTACTGCGTGAGTTTCCATTTTATAGCGATGCTAACCAAAAGCACATGCAAAGGCATACTAACCGTCCAGTGATTACTGTATGAAAATGAGTGACATCAAAAATGCAAATCCATGGTGAACCCGCAAGCTGGCTGCCTAATTTTTCTTGCTAACGTGTGAAATACACTTACTCTGAAGCAAATTTTTCTGCTAGTTAGCATAAAAATTTGCTTAACCATTGGCCAAAGTACCAATCTTCCAGAGAAATGTTTCCCTTTGAAAGCTACTGATTCTAAAGCTCATATCAGTATCAATCCTCCAGAGAAATATTTCAATCTGAAAATTTCGGGCTGAATTAGAAATATTGTTTAGTGCATGAAACCACAGAAAATATTATTGGGTATATCTTCTGAAATGTGGTCCAGGTAAGTTTGTATACCCAGAGAATACCATTTCAGGCATTCTAGACCTTTACAACATCACAGCAGACTGTCATTAAATTAATTTTATATGGCATTAGATTAGATTTCAAGAATTTAGTAAATGAGTTATCCATGTTTAAATTACTAATGCCCTGAATAGAATAAGTCAATAAGCTCTACTCACAATTAATGACTTCCACTCCATCGATGGTAACAATGTCATCTTTTTCAGCAAGAATCTCTGATAATCTTTTGTTAATGCTTATACCCGTAGCTATGATGGCTTCATCTATAGGGAAGGAATACTCTTCACGAACTGTAAGATTTGAAACCTTCAACGTCTCTTCTGTTACAACAGTCCCTACAAGAATCATTTGACATCCATTAATAAAATTGTTTTATTGATCAATTGAATGAATTGATTGAATGATAACTGATTGGTTGAATGTTTTATGGTCTTGATACAAAATGTATGTTTATTGTTTGTAATTTGCTATTACACTTTACACTGGCAACTATAATTCGTTAAAAGGTACATTCCACAAAATAAATCCTGTGACTGAGAAAATAAAAATGTATACAAATTACAAAATTGTAAAGCTTCTAAATAACTGTTTCATTTAAAACTTAATTTTGTATAAATCCATAAACCTGCAGTGGCATGGGGTGACCACCCCTGGATGGCTGGATTTCTGGCAACCAAGGGGACTATTAAGCTACTTGGAGAATTATTTTGATTATACCTGCAGTAAATAATGATATTTAGTAAATGAATTTGGATGTAAAATTAAGGCAATGATATCAAACAGCAGAGTTTCACAGTCTCACCTTGAATGATTCCTGAATGTTGATATGTTTTGTATGTTGCAATCACTACTACAGTACCAAGAAGAATATCTTGAATGGCTTAGCAAACGAATGTTTTACATCATAAACTTACCAAATATAGCACTTAGTAAATAGTTAAGTAAATAATATACTTTCACTTGAGTTTTGTACACACTAATTAATACCTGTGAAGACAACAGGACCAAGAACCTCCTGGTCACTTTTCAATTTTAAACTGTCTTGCAGTTTCACAGTAAGTCCTTCAAGAGAAGAAGTCAATGTGACGACAGATGATTCAACGTCTTGAATACAACTTGGAATTTCATCCACGACAACATCTAAATAAATCAGTAGAGTCAAATTTCAGTACTTCTTGATTCACTCCAAACAAGGTACATTTAGGACAAAATGATATTTAAATCTCATTCTTGGATCATCTCATTATTGAATCATCTCATTATTGAATCATTTTATTATTGGATCATCTCATAATTGAATCATCACATTATTGGATCATCTCATTATTGGATCATCTCATTGTTGGATCATCTCATTAATGGATCATCTCATTGTTGGATCATCTCATTATTGGATCATCTCATTGTTGGATCATCTCATTAATGGATCATCTCATTGTTGGATCATCTCATGATTGGATCATCGCAATATTGAATCATCGCGTTATTAGATCATCTCATTGTTGAATCATTTCATTATTGGATCATTTCATAGTTGGATTATCACACTATTGGATCATCTCAATATTGGATCATCTCATTATTGAATCATCTCATTATTGGACCATTGCATTATTGGATCATCTCATTATTGGATCATCTCATTATTGGATCATCTCATTATTGGATCATCTCATTATTTACTTCCCAAATATCCCAAAGATTGGATTGACATGATGAGAATTGCAATGTAAAGCAACTCATGAGGTCATAGCAATACAAGAAAGAGTCAACTTACCGGACTGATTGACAGATTTTAAAAACAGTTCAAAGACATTTGTGGTTCCATTTTGATAATAGCTGGTTGCCAACTGCTTATCAGTTACAATCAGCAAAAATTCATCTTGAGTATCCACAGTTTGCAAGGTGGCCCCCTGTGTGAATGACAGCCCTTCATTACCAGCGACACTGGTCAATTGTTCAACGGTAGGCACCCAATCACCATCATCATTCAGCTCATAAATGATCACTTCCTAGTAAAAGATTAACGAAAATCATTTCTGGATTTCTTAAACACTGGGTCTGTCACACTTCAGCAGGCTTATTATTCGTTTTGACAACTTGGTCTTATTGATACAGATTATGAATTATTTCAAAATTACCCTCCTTTGTATCATGAACACACCATCCACTGTGTTTTGAATCCAAAGGCAGGCTACTATCAGAATTTCCAAGTTTCATGTTAAAAGGGAATTTAGACACCTGGCCCAATTTCATGGCACTGCTAAGAATTCTGCTCTTACAGCATCTTGTAAAGCACATTATTCTATAGGCTGTAGGTGCAGAACTCTGCAGTCAGCAATGCCAGCCCAATTGTTGAGTCCGATTTGAATCTTAGTTAAGAACCTAACACTGGTCTTATCTCCTAATACCTGTAAGCTGGACAGCACAAGCAGCATGTCCCCATTTGGAAGTTCAATATCTTGCCATTGGGAAGCACCTTGAGTTGGAATACGCTGATACTCAATATACTGAAGTCCTGCAAATATACAATGTGTCTATCCACTGTTAAGACAACTGATTTCCCTTATGCCAACAAATGTAAAACGTCGGGATTCACTTACTTGTTATAAAGCATAGGTTTGGATACTGTAGCCACTGTATTTGTGTTACACTTTTTGCTAAAAAATTATGCAAAAGAATGCAAAAATTCAGTCCATTTGTACACATGTTTTGTATAGCTCTTTACAATTTTGTCACACAGGATGCAAGGCCTATAAGCAAGTTTGTAACCAAGCATTTCTGTGTATTTAGGATTTGAGCTTTATTAGCAATGTATACTGAGCAAAAATTGAACATTTGTTGTGATTTTATATTTTAAAACCTGCACAATACACAACAAAAGATGAACTAATTCAGAAATGCTTAAAGCCTCTCTGTATGGGGAGAGTTCATGTATCATGGGTAATAATATTCAATATGATAAAGAACTTACACTAGTAGTTCAGGTCAGACCTTTTTTTCTTATTCAGATTGATTTACAGTGTTCTGAATAATTATTCATAATAAACAAAAAGTTATTGCTTATTCTGGGTCATGAAGTACATTAAGACAAGGTATCTGAAGAAAAAGGTTGAACATATTTATTTTGACAAAAACAACTTTAGGACAAAAACATGGTTTGCAGTCTATCCTTTGACCATTTCGGGTTGGTATTCTTAAAACTTTTCCATAACAACCAGCGGAAACTTTATGGAGCTTCTGGAAAAGAAAAAAAAATATTGTTGCCACAATAAAACCCTGACATGACAAAGGTAATAAAGACAACAAAGGTTCTTATAATTAGCACCAGGATTTGACGTTGTCCTGTAAGAAAATTTTAGAAAGCATGCTCTTTATGATTCACAGAAACTCGGCCGTGAGCCACGGCCAATAATCTGCCACGGAATTTCAGAACACTCAGACTAACCTCCCATTGAGCCAAAAACAATGATAAACAATGGTGGCAGTCTGTCCATTCTTGTATGCGACATTTGAACAACAACAGGACAAAGGTCTGAAACCAGGGGTTTCACAAAAAACCTGGAAAAGGGATATTTTGAGGTATGTTTTCAAATACCTGGTGTCCCTCTTTGTATGGATGAAATGAAGCATAGCACGGTATGTGCACACTACACAATGAAATGTCCACCACTGAAAGGTGGATATTTCCATCAGCTCTTGGGCTCCCAGCAAAAAAATTGAGGGCGCTCTAAGTTTTTCGGCCGTCATAAATCATCCGCCGTAAGCCAGTTCAGAAATTTTTTGCAGATGTACACGTCATCCGACGTGAAGTGGTTAATAAATCTCGAGTTGAGTAGAGGTACAGGGTAGGGAAAGAGAAAAAATAATGAGCCATTCACTAAATGAATGTGTTAGATTATGATGATGTATTATCAGAGAGGTAATGCACAAAATACAAATACAAAATGTCAACATGACAGAGCAATTTACCTGTCCACCAGTATATGATTGAGTCTGTGTTGGTATCTAGTACTCCATCTTCTCCTACTTGTTGGTAGTTTGCTACAGCCAGGTAATGGTTATAGTTCAGGTAGAAGCTCAGTACGTCCTTTGGTGCACTGCTTTCTAATCTTTGAACTTTGATGAGTGAATCTGTGTCTGTGTATATCAATGGGAACATAATGTTTGAATTGCAAAAAATGGTGCAAGAAAAGCAAAGCAATTTATGTTCATCTTATCTTTGATGCACAGTAATTTATGACCTCCTAGATAGGCCAAAATCATATGACAAATCTCCAACTGCAATTCCACCTCGACACAAACAAAGCTTAAATCCTTTCAAAAGCTCCCCCTTTTTTTAAATATTCAATGTAATTTGGATTCACATTTCTTATAGTTTTAAGAAAATCTCCTTCGTTTTGGATGACTGCACTTTCCACTTAAAGTATGAATATGTTTTACTTGGTTAAACAGAAGTTCTTACGAGGATCAAATTTGTAGACGATGCTGCCAACATCAATGTTGCCTTCATTGTCTGTAGACTGAGCCACAATAATGTAGGATTCCCATTCAATCTCTACTACTGCAATGGCTGATGCACCATAAGTCTCCACTGATGTCACATGGTCAAAATGAGCACCGCTGAATACATAAACACTGGTACCACATCAAAATAAAGACAGCTATAATGATCAATTGAAGTTTACATTGACTACTAAGATATTTACCATTTTACTATGACACTACAGCTTTGAATGTAAATTGCTAAAACAATTTTACAGAAACATTAGATGTGCAAAACTAGTTAAAATTAAAAAGCATGCCTGGACATCATTATGATAGTAATTCAGGCCCTAGACCCATTAGTGTGTGCCCCTATTCACTGAAAATTTAGCATTTCTCAAACATCTCAATTCATTAGGAGTATGCAGCTCCGATCAAATACGCAAACATTTAGCTCACTGATCACAACATCAATTTCTGCCTTTGTTATGGGGAACAGATTTAGGCTAATAGTGTGTTGCTCATTTTTCATGAACCATATTCTGGATCAGATACTAGTATGTCACTGGTCTACCTGAGTAGCTGGCTGACTGCAGAAGCGTAGTCCTCAGTTATAGACCAAATGCAACAAGGTGAATTTAAGCCAAACTTAAACTTTACATAAGGCTGGCTGTAATCAGTTTTTGCTTTGTTGTTTTGAAGAGCATTCCAAGAGACCATATACCAGTATTGAGACATAGATTACATCCCTTAAAGAAACTCGGCAAACAAATCCCGTATTGGTAATATTGCCAATAGAATAGTTGATCGCACTTTCTGCTCCCTCATTTTCCAAAAAGTCACCTTCCAGTAATATATAAACCCCAGAAAATGTGTATACATGCCAATATTTTCTGTGCCAGAAATTGAATGATGTGTACACCCAGTTCTGTATCAACTCAGAATACCGGAACGTTAATACCCCCAGGACATTCCATTGTAGCATGCACAGTTAAAGAACTCGCCATGCAATGCTTCATTTCCCTATAAAAAAGAGGGGCAAAGGGTACTGGAATTCATGCTAAAAATCTCCCATTTTCCAAGGGGTTATTGTGTAATCCCCGATTCCAGACCTTCATCCTTTTGCCATGTTTGTTGTTCTGACAAGGATTTCGAGAGATCAACAGGCTACCACCGTTGTGTTTCATGGTAATCAGCTCAATGTGAGGCAAGTCAAGTGGTCCATAATTTGAGTATACCATGGCCAATTATCAGCCATGGCTTACGGCCAACGATTTACGATTCAGGGATCAATGTCATGTTTTCTCGAAAGAAAGCAAAAAAACCTTTTGCATTTCATGAGAATTTTTCTTATCTTTACTTTGTTTAGTTAGGGTTTCATTATGACATCGATGTTCTCGAGAACAAAATATTCTGCCAGTTAATTCCGAAAAACTAATCCAATCCATGTGGGCAAGGAAACATTTTGGAAACCCCAGAGTGAAGTGGTTAATGAAAATATAAAGTTCAGAACAACATCCATAAAAACTTAATTTGTTCTATTTCGCACAACAAGAGTATTTTTACTACATGAGAATAACTTACTACATGTTTGAGCGGTACTGTGTGTACCCATCTGCCTGCATGTTGGCCATTACAAGGTAACCATCTCCTTCAAACTCAAAGAATGTTAAATCAGCAGCTCCGTGTGTTAGAATCTGTTGCACCTCAGACACACTCTCCACTGCTGATGCATCAAACCGGTAAATGTAGGATATACAATCATATGACCCAGTATCTGTTATCTGATTGGCTACGGCAATGTATGTGTGACCACCAACCTGAAAAGCTTCGATATCTGATACGCCGAATGTTGGAAATTCAAAATCTGGAAATCAACAAATAAGAACATTTAATGTACATGTATGTTTCACAGCAAAATATTACAAGAATAACAAAATTAATTGCCGTGTATATGCTTACTGCATCGTATTTAACTGTTGTAAAATAAAAAATGTTGTGACAATATTTTCTCTGTTAAGTTTGCTTTATGGCAAAAAGTAAAGGCTTCTAGAATCCCATACATAACTTGACCTTCGGCCTTGTTGTACATGGGGTGCAGAAGCACTAACTGTCAGAACAGTCGACCCTCAGTGTATAGACAAATGTTATAAAGAGGTTCTGCTTATAAAGAATACATTCTGAAGTCCCAAATCTCAATTCTGCTTTGCGTTTCTTTGTTTTGCCATCCTGTTGTAACACAATTCCTGTTAAAAAGATGTAATTTGGCCAGTCCCAGAGACCTTGTTTCAACGAGAGTGGACTGTATTCCACTCATGCTTGTTTAATATAACAGTATACAACAGAACTCCTGACTATTACCAGTTTTATTGAAGATCTTCCTTTCCTGATCAAACAGATATATGTTAGCAGTGCTTTGATAAGAGCCATCTGCTGACTGTTGTCTACCAACTATCATGTAGTTATTGTTGTTCACAAAAAAATACTCAAGCACAGTTATGTTGTTTGCAAGAAGTGGCGATATTCCCTCCAGATCTATAAATATGTCTGGGTGAAAATTAAGACATTCATTCAGTTACAGAGAGAGTAAATTACAAATGCTTAATATAACAATTACATGTATCTCTCAAAGTCATTACTTAATTTTTCTGCATATAGGTGACATCACTGCAAGGAATGAATGATTATTATGCTTCTAGATCATAACTCACCCACACAAGGTTGTTCAACAAACCAAAAACAAGCTTCTTCTTTTTTTGTTTGTTCCAAACATATTAAACACAGGGTAAACGGTTTCACCTTTCCACAAAAACCTGTAGATAATCTAAACTCTAAATCCAACAACAGGTTTCAGAGATCTGTAATAATTATCCACGACATGATGACCTTAATGCACCATGTCTTCCAAAATAGCTCATGATTTGTGGGATGATTCAACACCATAAATTTACACTTGACTGCACACAGTCAGAAATTTCCAATTACACTGGATATCTTAAAACTATCTCTGCAAAATGTCCATGAATTTATTAATAATTCCAAACAAACCTCAACCCTTCAGATTAATTGAATATTTAAAATGTAATAGGAAATATGAATGCGGTAGAAACTACACAAGATTTGGTTAAGCACTTGTCAAGACAACAAATTTGAGTATTCAAAGGAGAATCTCACACGGGGGTGGGGGGGTTGCAATGTGAGAAAAGGAGCAATAATAATTATAGTGTGACTAGACTTAACTGTATTTAGAAGATTTTCATTTCACAATTCCCAAATGCTGAAATCATTATCTAGTGCTAAAACTTTTTAAAACAAAATAAGTATGTTATTAAAGTAAAATCATTTACATTGAATAAAACTATGCAACAATGTTTTAAAGAGTTATTTGAGACCCCTTTTTACACAAAAAAACATACTTCCCAGTTCAGCATTACATGTTGTCCATATAACCAAGTTTTCATTTTTACAGAATGTTTTTGTTTGTTTTGTTTCTCTGTTTGTTTGTTTGTTTGTTTGTTTTGCTATGAAGCTGCTGTTGTAAGTAGGATTGAGTCCATGATGGTCTGTCAAGCTGAAGATACCATAATGCTTACCTACTACATTGTCCACTTCCCTGCGAGTCCTGCGATGTTGTTTCTGGAATGAGCGATGGATGTCCACACGGAAGCTCTCTAACCTTTTATCCAAGAGTCTCTTTAAATAATTCCCATCTTGATTTGCATTTGTGTTGTATGTGGTTGACTGACAGGAGCAAAAGCTTACAAGAATGAAGACCAGTAAAAGCATGACTGATTCCATCCTGCAGATACTTGCCATATCTGATAATCATTCATAAGAAAGTACAAGGAGTCAATCCAAACCTAGACCTCAACATTTTAACTGAAAATATGCATAATTAGTAACAGTCAAAATGTTTGTGTACAGATTAAAAATCAATACAAACTAAGAGCTATAATGTCTGTTGGATAACACAAACTCTTCATTCAGGAATGTGTAACATTAATAGTAAGTGAACACCCAGTTGTTAAACAAAGAGTTCCTGCCTGCCATTACCACTGACGAAATAAAAAAAACAGAGTTTTAATCACAAATGTTTTCATTTAAACTTCCAGTTTGCACAGGAAAGTTAAACAAGTTTATTACTGTATACACATTAACAATTTTACATAAAACAAGAATAAAATTATTAAAATTTGATGGGTTGTGGCTCTTCAAATTTTGGGCACAATAAACTTTTAATTACAGTAAGTTGACACCTGATGACATCATCATAACATCATCGCTTGTTTCTCATCTAGGCATACAGATTTATGTATATAGAAAGTTTTTAATGGAGGGGCATTAATTTTTTTGGGGGGTGCAAGTCAGAAGTCACACAACCGTTAGTTGCCGTGTAGCCAGAGATCACACCCAAGTTTACGATACAACCTGGGAAGCAGCAGTCAGAGGATCACTTTAATGGGATGCAACTTTTTTTAAAGCATGAAAATGAGAAATACAGGCCAAGTACCACATACATACAGAAACAAATACCAGGAGGGGAACAAGACGAGCATGGAGAACAGCAGTATTATTATCATTGGGGGGGGGGGGAATTGAGTGCATGAGTGTATGATGGGAGCATGCAAGTCTGAACAGTCCAAATACTACTATGTGGGTCAGGGACAACAAAAGTTAGCTAAATTGCTGTTGCAGACATTGGTTCCAGCTACTAATTCACATGGGATAACTTGCTATGCACAAATACATGATTTAAGTTCCATACCTTGATAAGATCCCATGTACCATAGAGCAAACTTTCAATTATGCTTATGCTGAAGGACAACCCTGACAAGTGTGGGTGCCTTGATGTCTACATACAAGCAAACATATACTGCAAGTGTGGGTGCCTTGATGTCTACATACAAGCAAACATATACTGCAAGTGTGGGTGCCTTGATGCCTACATACAAGCAAACATACTGCAGCCAGTCCTACTCTACCATCACTAACTATCTGGTATTCCAACCTTGTGTGTGGAAGAATTCCTGGCATTGTGCTCACATCTGCATCAAAACAAAGAAAACTCAACATACATTTGAATGTGAATTTTTGACAAGAATAACAAGAATGTCGAGGCAGTTGAAGTTAGCATGATGACTTGAAATGTGACTATTCATGAACACTTCTATTAATGCAGTAGGAAGTGGATAATTGGACACCAGTAATCATGGTAAAAATGCTCCATTCAAAAACACCTAACTTGGAAGTCTGCCAAACACATCTATACCATTGGAGTGGGATGAGCATGGTAGAGTAAGGTGGGTCCTAGCTCTATGGGTGGAGTGACACACTGGCATGCAACTACAGGTTTGCATCCCTCAGGTGGGACAGTACCAAAGGTTATAAAGCACTGAAGGCACAAGATAGGGAGCTCAGGCTGAAATGGGAAATGTTCACTGGACGCCATTTTAGCAGGCACTCTGTTGATGCAACAATAGATCAATGCAGACAATGATCATTGCTATCAAAACTGTAACAAAATATTTGCTTGCTAAAATGGTGCCCATGTGTATTTAATGCTCCAACAGTAGACAAAGCTCCAGTTCCCCCATCTTGCACCCTCAACGCATTATCAACTTTGAACAGTACACTTTTATTATGAGCAGCATTATATCTTCACTGACCCTCGTGTCATACTCATGACATTCCTGCATTCATTGAGTCTAGCAATGTTATAAACAAGAGCAACATCATGATCTGAAAGCACACCATAATGATTTAGTTTGCTTCAGGTGGGAGCTTTGAGCAGACAGGGTCCAAGAAGACAAATTTTGAAAAACTACTACTAGGTAATATTATGGAGTTCTGGGTGTTCATAATTTGGATAATTAACGTTTTCAAGACCCCTGCAGCCACAATCAGCTTGTACCAAAATCCCTATTGCAGACCAGTCAAAAGGTCAAAGTAAAGTTCACGCCCTGAATTCAGTTTTCAATGTTTTCCATGCTTACATAACATCTACATTTCTCAAAAAAAGAAAACAAATTTCCCTTCATATTATTTTTCAGACGTTTTTAACAGGAAAACTGTGTCCAAACACAACTCTTAGTTATGTCTGGGGATGTTGATGACCGATGTTTTAAGAGTAAACAAGAAACAATTGACGCAAACTAGTCCACATGCCAGCGTTGTGGATTAAATAGAAGCAAGTTTACACTATGCAATTGTTTCATTCATGACAACTAAGCATATAGTAATGCTTCACCCCACTGATAACCCAACTTTACGGACATGGTTGTTAGATTTGAAGGATATCTGGTACAATGTCTTATTCACTCACAAGTGCATGATCAGTTTGAATTTCCAAGACTATCTAGTGTTGCTATGCCATATGGTAAGAGGCAAGGTTTTGTCCTGCAACCTCCAGTTGGGACTGGAGTGAATCAATAAGAGAATAAAGATCTTAGAGATTAAAGAAATGATGACTAAGAAAAAGCTGGCCCCAAACCATGTGCCACAGCAACACTGGATTTAGTCTGAGGAATTCAAATTGATCATTCACTTGTGACAGAACAAGGCAGTGTACTAGACATCATTCAAATATAACTTGAAACTAGGGCAACCAAACTGATTGAGAACCTGGACCTTCTCAACCTTTACCCACAATCCTTTTACACATTACACAACACAAAAACTTAACAAACGTACATAAAGATTGGTTGGACAGCTTTTATTAAGCATATTTTTATCTTCTGTTTCTCACAAAATAATAAATTTGTTCAAGTTTCTGTTGGTCTAGACAATAGCCAATAATGTCACATTGTTTTTTATTAAATGAAAAATCATTCAAATATATTTAAATAAACATATAAATGACCAATCCATAAATACATCCTGCTTTTTGTTTTCTCATTACTGTGTTGTTTGCAATGTCAGTAAACTGTTATTTGTCTATTAAAGACAAACATTTCAACAAGTTTGTTTCCACAATGTTTTGAAAATGGCATGACTTTCCTTTCACAAAGAAAATAACAATTTACTGACATTTCATCTATAAGTTACTAGTATTAATGAAGATGTATCATGTACATTGACATTGTATGAGTACAGGGACTGTTTGCACCGTTTAATTCATCTTCACATAATGCAACCACATTCAAGATACAGTTGTATCAGGAATTCTAACATTAACAACATAATTAAGGTTTAAGCGGCGTCCCTAGCAAATGGCTGCCAATCAACACAGCAAATTGGACGTGCTTTGAGATTATATTCTAGATGTACCGCGGTGAAAGTCTAGTTGTCAGTAAATCACTTATTTCTTATCAGCAAGAAATTCAGCTCCAGCAATTTTAAAGACATTTATAACAATTTTTGTGTTATTTCTTTTTTGCTGTTGATGTTTTATACAAAATTACAGAGAAAAGATAAAGCAAACTACATAATGATAAATTAAAAACATCAAGGTTTTGCTTTGCAAGTACTCTGTAAGAAAAGTATTACAACCAAAGTAGCACCAACATCAATAATCCAGATGAAAGGTGGACACTTAACAATCAATTATAAAATACTGTAATGAGATTGATTACACCTCATGGCAGTGCAACTTTTACATTTCTTGAAACACTTTTAAAACCACAATGTTATATTTTGATAACAGTACAAATGAGTGTACTTATCAGGACAGACATGTCACATAAAAAGCAAAAAGAGATTTTTTTAATAAAACAAATATGTAACTGGCAAATTTGTTATTCTTACAGGGACATTGTTGAAAAAAAAGGTGTTTTTTTTTAAATGCAATGGCAAAATAATGACAAATCTTTATTGATTATGTAATCAATAATGAGTGCAATACATTATTTTGTTAGGGACATCCTATGTATAAAAAGTTAAAGCACAAGTCAGTCAAAAATCCCTTTACCGATGAGAATTTGAATAAATTAACATTCTGAATACCAGCGACATTTGATGTTATTAAAGTCGCATGTGAACAAGTACAACCACCATGCACTAAACATTGCAGAGTATCACAGCATCTATCGATACTTCAAGCATCTTGGTCCGTATCTTGACGTCACATCAACAAGGACTTACTTCTTTCTTCAACCAGTTTGGCATGGATCTGAACAAGAGTGTTTATCCATTGACTAATTGTCTCAACATTTTACACAATGGTTTGCAATGATGCATTCCATCATGTACAGAGTTTGAAAAGAACAGCCAACAGTTTGGTATAAAGAGGGTTAATAAAGAATTTAAAGGTGGTCAAATTAAGGCCATTCAATCCCTGGTATTATTTTGTTGCTTTAGTTTAAAAGATAAAAACTATTGAAAACTACGTCCAAGACCAAACTTCTAAATATACATGCTATCAACACAAGTAGAATCTGCTTTTTAACAAATGAGAGTGAGAGCCGAGCGGAGAGACAGCTGGTTGAATGTAATACCAGGGAGTGTGTGACTACCAATGATGAGGAAAACTATGGAGAACTCTACAACTCATCCTTGACCTGATCTCCATCCTCCTCTTCTTCATCTTCCTCATCAAAATCTTCATCCTACAAAAATGAAAATCACACATCATATGATCAATGTGAATAGCAAGTAGTAGCAGGGATTACACAACAGGGGTCCATGTGAATAGCAAGTAATAGCAGGGATTACACAACAGGGGTCCATGTGAATAGCAAGTAGTAGCAGGGATTACACAACAGGGGTCCATGTGAATAGCAAGTAGTAGCAGGGATTACACAACAGGGGTCCATGTGAACAGCAAGTAATAGCAGGGATTACACAACAGTGGACAATGTGAAGAGTTGATCAACTACAATTACCTTGATTTCCAAAGTACTGAAAAGAAATTGTTTTAAGGCCAATTAAGAGTTGTCTTACCTCATCTACACCAGCGCCCTCTACTCCTCCAGACTCCAAAAACTTGATAAGGTCTTCCAATGTCCTTCCACCATTATAATCAACAATCTGTCAAACAGTAAAATAAACATACAATGGCACCATTTTTGAAATATTTAAGTAAATTTTTGGAAGTTGCTGAGCTAAAAACATACTTTTAGAAACACAAATCTGCAATTTATTGTTAATGAGCCTTATTCACAAGGGGGGGGGGGGGGGAGATTTAAAATTTCTGATTCAAGATTAGCAAAAAAACATATGTATACCCCACAACTCCCCCCCCCCCCCCCCCCCCATGTTATATCAAATTCACACTGAACTCGAAGACCACAAAATTGACAGGGAAAAAACTTCTGGTTTGAACCAAAATATTCTCATGCCTGACAACTTCAACCTGACTACCTACATCACAGGGTCATCTGATATGATCTCCACACAAAGTGTGGCAATTTTTAAAACTGTTTTTGATGACATTCCTATCAATAGACAAAGTTTTCAGAGAGGAACGAAGTCCTAAATGTTTGAACAAATTTTGTTTTGAACAACTTCTTGGATATTTTAAGGAAATAAAACCTGTGCTTTCCTGTGAGAAGCTCCTAATAATTTCTCTTGTATGAATTTGTCAAATTTATTCCACAAACAAGTACTAATTATTGGAATTCTCAGTGAAACAGTGAACATTCAAAACTTAAAGGCATTATATGGAGAATAACTTTAATCTCAAATTCCCAAACTTTACACTCATGTCAAGGATGGGCAAAAAATGGCGTTTACATGTACTTCAAAACAGTTTGTCTTTAACATTGTATCTATTCATCAAGCGAGCAAACATCATTTTAATTTTTATTGCACAAATTAATTATCAGCAAAGGAGCAAAATCCAATGGCATTAAACCTTTTTGACATTCTCAATGCATCATGGGAAATGAAGAATGTGAATATCAAACACGATTTGTTTTTGTGTGTTTACAAAGTGAAGTGGTATAAAAGTGAGTTATTCAGGAGAAATTGTTGGGGATTGCCTCTCCCGCCTGGATAACAACTATGTCTGACAACTTTTACACCCAAAACAATTACTTTTTCAAAACCCATTGATATCCTGTTTAAATAGCATTTCTTAAGACATAAAGACACTATTGACGGACAAACGCCATAGAGTTGTGCACTAGGCGGAAAAACAAATGCTTACGCATTACATCACCATTCGCTCCATACAAAAAGGCCTGATGTGCCCTCTTTTTGCGCAACAGTACTGCTAGTGTGCACGTACGACGTGCAATTGACATATTACAAGGGAAAGGTACATTTGCTCAACCTAGCACTGGGCCGTGCTAAGCGTGGGCAATAAGGGTAATGAAAAAGAAGAAGTTTGTTTTACTTTTTTCTTTGTCAATGTTGTTAAAACCATGCCCTCAAGCAGCCCACTGTACTGCAAATTGTGATTTACTACTCACTAGTTGCTTTGCTTTTGCTCCGGTATGAACCAGATTTAACCAAACTGAAAAACTGATTTGATAACTGATTCAATAGATTAACCAAGTATCATTATCCTTAATATAATATGAAAACTACACCAAGTATGACCTGCAGGGTGTAAAACCAGTTCAGAATTCTACAAAAACAAAAGACTATAATTTGTTGACCTTGATACTTGAAAGCTACTAACCTCGTTTGTTTCCTTTTTAATGAATTTTAACGTGGGGAATCCTCCGATTGATATTCCCTCAACTTCATTAGCAGTGGAATCCATTTTAGCAATAACAAGATCCTCTCTATCTTGGAAATGCTTTCCCAAATCATCAAATATTGGAGCTAACTTCTTGCAATGCCCACACCATGGAGCATCTGAAACAAATAACATATTGTACAGTAAGTAGATGTAATGTTTTCAAGCACATAGGGACCTCAAGGTTATGTGTGCTTTATAAGAATCATCTATTATGATGAACATCATTCATGGGATGAGAATCTTTTCTCATCAGATGTAGAGCACAATGCCTACTTATATGGCAGTAACAAGAACCATACAAGGCAGTCAGCCAGCCAGTGGCTTCTACACCTGGGGTGCATACCAGTACCCCCATCACAGAGAGGGGGCTATTTTCCATACGGACAGCAGACCTTGAAAATTGCAGGTTGGAGCAGTACTACAACTAGCCAATAAAGACCCAGAGAACAATGGATAGCGTTGTTCTGAATGCCACTACCAACAGTTGGTTTTCCCTTTGACATGAGCAGGAACCATTCTTAGGACTGCAGTCATGTCATTGAATATAGTTCACATGAGCAGGAACCATTCTTAGGACTGCAGTCATGTCATTGAATATAGTTCACTGTAAAATCTGTTGAATTGTACCATTTAGACATTGTCCCTGAAGCAATGTGTTTGCCTTATTGACCATTTGGTCGGGAAATAAAATATTTTCAAAACTGAATTACTCATTTTGTTGTATGAACGCTCTTTTTACAAAGGTTTACATACATGTAGGTCACATCCAATTGCTTTTAAGTGGAATTCTATATACAGAATTGAAGAGTTGAACTAGACTTATTGACTGGTTGATGTTTCACCTGACAACATGTTCTTGGTCACAACAATAACATCACTGATCGTATCATTCATCCTTTGTGGTTTTTCATTTGAGGAAACTTCACTGATTGTTGCATTGTAGACTAGTCATCATCATCAATGATTATGCACGGTTCATACTTCATGCAAAAGGGAATGCAAAGCAAATTTTGTAGCACCAAACAATCATTACATGCGATGTTTGTCCCACTGTGACACACGGAAACTCACTTTACTTTTGCAATTCCCAAATAAGCGATGTTTTCATTATTTTAAATTCAATTTTATTCAATTCAAGTTTAGTTCAATTTATTGTTTGGTAAGTTCATTGTTCTTAATTAAATAGCTCAAGAAGAAACAGTCAAGCAATTTTGAAATTAGAAAGCAATTTTTTAAATACTTACAAAATTCTACCAAAACATCCTTGCTTTTATCGTACACCACTTCATCAAAATTCTTGCCCACTAGCACTTTGACTGGTTCCTTATCCCAGTCTTCAGGAACATCTTCTGTCTTAAGATGAGCCTAAAAAATAACATAGAAACTTCCAATTAAACTATTACTCATTTATCTCGAGCAAAGTGATGGATGTCACAAATATTAGCATGAAACTCTCAAATATTCATTCAAAGAAATTTCGGTGTAAAAAAGGGACTTTTTATGCACTTGAGCCTAATGACAGTTTAGTTAGTTTCTTGTAACAAATTCCACCCAAAATTATTAAGGAGAAATGTTTGTTTTGGCGAAACACAAGTCTTTATCCCAACCGTTTTAAAATGTACTAGTTCTCCTGTTGATTATTACATTGATTTAAAGAGACAAACCTTCAAATCACATACAAACAATAACAAATCAGGTGTTTTGACCCCAGTTTACCCTAATTAACTTGAACAGTTGTAGACATTTGAGGAAGTCAATATTTCTTTGATGTGTCCAAACATCTATGCAGATACAGACAAACAACTAACACTTTCAATGGCTTTTATCCCATCCTTTGGGGTATTTGTTTGTATTTTTTAATTCCTTTCCAATAATGCTTGTATCACTAGAACCTGGGTTGGGAGGAAAACGTGTGAAAACAAATCAGGGTAAGTCCCCTTCACACTACGTGGCTTTGTTTTCAAGTGACATTAGTGCAACTGCTATTCCATCTACCATGTCATAATATGGACCACTAAATGTTGAAACAGCTATTGGTTACTTCAACAGGGATACACAGTACAGAAAAGGTGTATTTTCAGTTGAAAATCACCTGCAAACAATTACTAATCTGGTTTTGTAGAAAGGTTACCAAATCGCAGGACCGGAATTTCATCTTTCAGAGGGCAAGACCATTTTCATTTTGAAAAGGGTACTTGCATTGGAAAAGTCTATGGGAAACTTTTGGAGGGGCACCAAGGTCAACACCAGGGCAACGCATGGCCTCTGTGTAATTCCTGAAAATGTACAGTAAATTCTAGATTATTTGTAGCAATGGAAGTGACATAAGAACTGGTCCCTCACATCTGCAGGAGTCAAGCAGTGTTTATCATCCACTCACTTATGTTATAATTCTATGAAACTAAATTATGTAAGACATTTAATTTTAAAATTGCTTACTGTGAACCAGCTAATGTTTTAAAATAAAGCTTTGGGTTTACAAGATGGCAATGAAATAGTCAAAATAAAGGAAAATAAACTTCAACTTTGATAACTTGTCCTATTTATTCAAAACCTTACCTTTAGTTTACCATCCTTAAAATCTTGAACAAATTGCTTTATATTCTCTGCTGTCATTTCATTTGTTTCTGGTTTGTATTTCTTCATGTCATCAGCTAGGACAATGATTCTCATAGTTGGCATTTCTTCTTTAGCAATTGCAAAGAATTCAGTGATGCGAGCGTTGTTCTCAACTTGTGTGTTGATCAGGACAAATAGCATCTGTGGAGATATAATAACATATTTCATAATCTCAATCATTTGTACATAACTGTTTTTCTAGAGAGATGGAATACCAGCTTCTTCTAGCCACCGTTGTATGCAAGTGAAACTCAATGTGAAAATATGTACATAATAACAATTCCTGTCAAATATTTGATGCTGATTACTTGACCAATTTTTTTGGAAGATTGTTGGTGCATTCAACCCACATATGCTGGAGTGGGCCGATAGCATGATATATCACTATTATGGTTAATCTAGTAATCATGGTTATTGATTGTCGAGAGTAGTACTACTTACACTTTTTTCAACTTCTTGCACTGCCTTGATAAAACCACAACCCACAATCGTGATTTGTATTACATGTATATCATTAACAGTGTCTGTGTCTGTAAATGCATCATGCTCTATGAGCAGTGAGCATAGACATGTGCTGTACACAAGCAATGCTACTACACTTGCCATGTTGGGAGTCATATTGCTTGTAAACGCAGCCTCGCCTAAAATGCACACTACACTGTTTAACACAAGGGGACATTGACTCCCAAAATGGAACAACCAAGATTATTATAATGCTGACGTCAGGTGACTGGTCAATACTACAATGTATACATGTGCTGGGCCCGCTTAGGTGTGCAGAACCTTTCAACCAGTAGCATGGGACCAGCCAATCCATATGCAACAAATAAGATCGGTGTTGATACTACACAACTAACAATTATACCTAAGATCCAACTGGATGCTGACCAGCTGCTGGTTGACAGCCATTATGTTGGCAGCCAATATGTCTGAAATTCAGTACACCACCCACAAGAGCACACAGTGCTAGCAACTCCACTACTGAGGATAGAGACGCAGCAGTAAAGCTTAGTGACTATGAGCCAAGCTTGGTGTCTATTTTCTAGTTAAATTGGGTGAATTTAGGTACATTTAAAGTTAACAAAATGTTCACTTCACAAAACAATCATTAAATCCTCTTTGTTATGACCACCAGTCATGAAAAACTTCACTTTCTGTTTGACTTTTTATTGTCCATATCGACTCCAATCCAAAAATCAAACAATGTTCCCGCAATAGAAGCATATTTCAATAGTAACTGTAAAGGCAAGATACTTACCTCTCCTTTAAAAGCTTTTGCAGCCTCACTGAAGGCAACATGGACGTTACTGAACTCGGCGTCATCTTTACTGATGAACAGCAGGTTGTGAACTTTCACTGGACCACCAAAGATTTTAGGTGCAGACTAATTCATACAATAAAGAAATAGAACATTAATAATAATAATAATAATAACAGTGGCTTCTTATATAGCGGTCATATCAGTCACTCAGTGACGCTCAAGGCGCTTCAACATTAGGTATTTTCCTGCAAGGTATGTGGTGCTATGTTGGAAGTATGAGACCTACTCCTTTACGTAGCACCATGTAATGGTTTACAAGGTGCTGTGGCGCAATATATAGCCAATCAAACCAGGAATACCGGGGCGAACCCCTTCTCTTTTCGATAAGTGCACTGGGTTCTTTTCGTACGTTACACATTACACAACACACGGGACCAACGGCTTTACGTCCCATCCCAAGGACGAAGCAATCTTGGTTAAGTGTCTTGCTTAAGGACACAAGTTGCCTAATTTTAAGCATCACCTCATAATTGTACACATAAAAATTTGTAAGTTCACCAAATGTTACACCCATAAGTAAAAAAATAACAGATTTATTGGCTAAAATGTAAAAAAATTGTCTTTTTCCACCTTAAAAAGGGTACCGTTAGCCTGTACAAAATCCCCATTAGATTTCAATAATTGAAACCTTGATAACTTTTGAACGGAATGTCCGATCTCTTAAATTCAAGCAGCAATTAGATCGGGTGATGATAAGTCATAACAAAACACTGGAAAAAAAGATACACCATCCTTTAAAATAAATGGTGTGGTTTTGCTAGTCAATGATCATTTCTACATGCATTAAGTCAGGGGTTTCAGAGAAAACATTAATTGGATGACAAAACAATTTAAAAGCCAAAATTTCAAAAGTCAATATATTGAATGTAGATGTACTTACTTCATCAGTGAATTCAATAACAAGTGGCAGACGGTTGCTAACAACAAAAGAATTAATGGCATCTTCAGTTAGTTCTCCCTCAAAATTATCACGCAGGTTGTCAAACTGAAAGCAAAAAAAACACAATTAATTTAGTATAGTGTCTTAGTGTACCTGACACTTTTATTGCATATTTTGTAGTTAAAGTGCTATCAATGTACATATAGGGTTATTTGAGTAACCTTGTATGATTTCATCTAGCAATAGGGGTGTATTTTCATTAACCGTTTACTCCAAGGTAAGACTGTTCTTTGATTGCATACAGCACTTGCAACTCCTTAACTTTAAAGGAACTTAGAAAGTTTTTAGTTGCTCTTAAGCAAACTTATTGAATTATTATTATTATTTTGTTTACAAAGAAATTCAAAGTTGTAAACAATATTTAACATCAAAACTGCTTGGTTCTTTAAAAAAAAACATGTTTCACATAGGAGATTATGCACAAAGTAATATGTCGGTATTCAACTAAGACCTAGTCATATCATCATGAACCAGATGACCTCGGTTAAAGTAAATAAAGACAAAGAAAAAAACTACTAGGCTTAATCAGCGTTTATGATGCATTGCATACATCCTCTGTGGACAAGGGGTATATGAAACATGGTTTGGCAAAACTCACTGGGTAGATAACAGACTGCTACAAATTGAGCATTATGGCATTCTTCTTATCTTTGTCTACATCACTTTTGTCTACAGCATTAAGTGGATAAGTACATTTCTGAAATGTAAACCCTTTTACAAAATAAAATAATAAATAATATAGAAAAACACTGTTGGCATTGTGCTGTTTTGGGGGTAAATTTTTAAGGGAAAGAGCAGTTAGACTTCCCAATCATCAACTAAAGACCCCTTTTGGGCAGAAGAAAATGTGAATGGCCACTTTTTCAGTCCTACAAGACAGTGTAGGTGTATATGGTTAAGAAGTAGGGCAGTTCCACGGTGTCGGACGTACATTTCAGACACTTTAACTGAGTGTATTATTACAGTGCTATAGATAAAAGGATTTTTTATTCTGGATAGAGGTATAAGGTAGTCACTAAAGTTATTTAATTAAGAAATTATCCAGCCACATCTTTTAATGTAGAAGCCACTCGCCCAAAACACCATGGTGTCGGACGTACTCAGAGAAACGCCTTTTTTTGTAAACCGTTATTTGTATTTCAAACTCTGTGATGTGTTTGAACTTTGATGCAACTTTTTCTTATTTTTGGATTCATTAGACCTCTGTTAATACACTTAATCATAAGACATTTGTTTTTTAAATTTCAAATTTAAGAAACGGCCTTTAATATATGGGTGTCGGACGTACATTTCACAGTGTCGGACGTACCTGTACGAAATTGCATTAAAAAGTAGGTAACAATCAGTTCAAAATTGCACTTTTAGGGGGTTGGTGGCCTAGCATTCATATAAACAGGTCAAGAATACTTAATAAGTTGGAAATGATCAAACACAAACTACATACTTTGAATGCTACAGTACATGTAGCAATTAAAGAAAATGCATTAAAATTAACGCAAGAATCTTGGACGTAAAAAGCCGTAAACTTTTACAATACTTGTGTTTCACAGTGAATTGTCCCCTATTTCCAGCAAGAATTGGAGGCTCAAGCTTTTGAAGAACATCTTTTCTGGCACAAAATATGTGATCTTCACATTTTGGCTATTTCCAGTGACTCGGACTTGCGCATGACAATGACATTCACTTTAACATCCACACTAAGTGTGTGACCAAAATATCATACTGCTACCCAGCCACCAATATGCAACTCCATTTTTGTCCCTAAAGTTTATGTGACAAGTTCTGTCTGACTGACTCAGAGAGTCATTGAAGTCAGCATCTTCCTCTTCCTCTAGAACTCTCACCTCTGAATACAGTGTTGAATCTGATGCAGGCCTATCACTTAAAGTGACTTACTAGAAGAAGAGCTTTCCCTTAGTTTTCACACTAGTAGTTTATGAGTGTTGGGTACTGGAAAAGTTTTGTTAGCAGTGGGTTTCCCAGCATTGTTTTATGCTGTTCAATTACAGTTTTTGGTATGAAGTGGATGCAAACATTTGGGTTTCTGTCTACAGCTACTTGGAAGAATGACATTGGTGTCACAGCCTGTGAGCCTTCCCACTTTGCACATACATTGTAACGCCAAACAAAGCGTTTGACAGTTCCCCCAAATCTGTCCACAACACTCTTTCCATGCTACCATGGGAAGTTGTAAAGAAGGGCCCCACCCACCTGAGCTCTATATCAAATTGCTCTTCCCACATGCCAGTTGGAGAAAAGAATTATCTGTGCAAATGACTGAAACGAAGCAGAAAACTGTTTGGCTGTTTTCCAAGTAGAGTTGGGCTTAGCCCACCTTTTTAGAGCTACAACAGCCTAACAATGTAGGATAAACATCAGTCCTATCAGTATCATAGTCACCATTACAGCCCACCCTTTATACATGTCTTAAACGCCAAGTTTTTAAAGTATGAGCAAGTCATATCACTTTGATTGCAAATATCGCCCTCTTATAAACATTGCATATTGCTCCTACATGTACATACATGTACAGTCGACTCTCGTTAATACGAGCTCGGAAGATACGAGACGCCGGTTAATACGAGGTATTTCACCGGTCCCGAACTGTCCCATGCGTGTTTCTATGTCTTAAAAAACGGAAGATACGAGCACGGTCGTAACGAGAACACGGATAATACGAGGTATTTTTGCGGCCCCATGATGACAAAATGTATTGTTTTTCATACTTTTATAGCGAGATCGGAAAAATATTGTTGCTTAAAAGCTTACCGTACAGTCAGCCAAGTTTCTGAAATTTCATGCTTGTTGCCAAACTATTTATCGGATCGGACCGGCTACACGGTTCCGTCCGATCCGAAAATTAGAAACATTACGCTGGTAACTTATGCTTGAAATACTACTTCGCCTACACGTCTAGCGGCTACCAGAGAAAACAACGTTCAGCATAGGCGCTATACGCAGCATAGGACGAATAAAAAACTCTTGTAAAATATGCATTCAAATAAGTGGCAACTGGGTGCTGCCATCTTGGTTAAGTCACAATGCCTGTTGATCTTGAGAAGTCTGGGCACCAGACTTTAAGTAAAATCAGAACTGCACAAATCATATGCACAGGGTGACTATTTTGCACAAGGTGCATACGCAGGGCATGCATGCTGCGTTCATGCGCACACAACAAGAAAGTGGGCGACGTCAGCACAATGCGTATTTGTGATTTTTCTGTCATCCAAGCGGCAAGATATTCACGATACAAAGGTGGCATTGCCCAGTCGCCACGTATTTGAGCATACAATTTTTACTAGGGTACATACATGTACGTCACACTGTTATATAAAGGAATTAATCGCTTGGTAAGCCCCATCATACAGTGTAGTAATTCCCCAAATGTAAGGAATAAGGTGAAATATGTACATGTAGGAGAAATAGGCCTATGTGATAAGAGGGCAATATTTGCAATCAAAGTGGTACGACTTGCTTGTACTTTGAAAACTTAGCGTTTTAGACATATACTATATAGAGAGTTGTCTGTAATGATGACTATGATAGACCAATGTTAGAAGAGAGACATAACAGCACAAGGTGGGCTAGGTTTGACTATCAAGTGTGGCTGTCTCTTTGAGTGTTGTTTGAATACAGTGAAGCGATTAGCAATACTTTCCATATATGTTTTGGAGGTGTCGGACGTTCAGGTGTTGGACGTACGAAAAAAATGTACGTCCGACACCAAGATTTTGTGCAGCTAAGAAGATTTTTTAAAGACATAATTCCATGTATGGATAGAGGGTATCAATTGTGCTTTGCAAAGTAAATTTGACCATTTTCTGCCCAAGGTTGAAATAGGGAGATTAAAAAATCCACCATTTTGGTGTCGGACGTACATTGAAAAAGTAAGTTTCCTAATATAGTGAATATCATAATTTTTTGAAAGAAAAATTACAAATTTTTTCCATCATTGTGTAGTAACTATAGCACACTTCAAACAGTGACAAAACCAAAAGAAACTCTATTCATTCAGGATAAAAACTTTGATAAATTTTCCGAAACATTATTTTTGACCCAATTTCGCTATTTTTAAAGTATTTTTTCAGTTGAAAATAACAGTTAAGCTGCTGAATATTTTTAGTAAAAAATTATATTTCAATAAAATTCATAAAATAAGCTTTAAAATGATGTATCATTTGTCACATTTATGCCATTTTGAAATTTTGGCATTGAGGTTTACATTTCCGTGGAACTGCCCAGTAGCCATGCACCTAATTGTTAAACCTTTGCTTGGTTTTCCCTCACTGCCCTAAGTAAACATACCTTTTTGAGTAGGATAACACTGTCGTCACTAACTTCATACTTTTTGAAGACCTTATCATCAGATGTAATGCCAAATGCAATGTCATCCATTTCTGAGGCAACTGCTAAAAATGCCTTGGCCTTGTCTGATTCTAGACTTTTGAAAAATCCAACTACAGCTACTTCATTTGCTTCTTCCAGGGCATCTGCCTCTGCTACAGTTGTCACAGCAACGGCTGGTGGACCAGTCTTCTTTAAAAGCCAGGTGACAATTTCTTTTTCAGTTCTTCCTCCTGTAAGAATGTATTTTCAAAGTTAAATTATGAAATACCAGTGTGCAAGTTTGATGACTAATCATTTCAAGTATGGTCTCGATAATTCAAAGCTTCAAACATCACAAATTAAGTAAGTTGAAAAATCAAATCTCCTGAACTACAATAGATAAATTCACAATCTTTGTGACATTTGAAAGATCTTGACATATCATACAACTTTATCACAGAGTGTGTACAACCGGAAGTTTAAGTGAAACCTGTTAACACGTTGACTGCTGCCTACGAGTGTATTCGTAGTAACAGGTGTAACGGATTCTGCCACTACGAGTATACTCGTAGAGAATGAAAGGTTTTTGTATTGTTAATTAAATTGAATACACTGGCATCACCGAGAACGCAACAAATATGCTTCTGGCAGTGGTGAGGACATACATCTATAGAATTTGTATTACAACATGTAGATACCAAAAAAGTACCTATTTGGTATGCGCGCATGCGCACCACACTTGGCAAATGGGAACGCCCTACGAATCTATGACCGGCAGTCAACGTGTTAAAAAGCACTATAATAGGGTATGGCGCCAAAATAAAAAGGAATTAAAAGATGGTTTCAGTTGATAAAATCTTCTTTGACATCTATGCCTTCAAAATAATACCAGCTACTAACGACACATTTCCTAGAGAATGTTGCACAGCACTGTAAATGCATGACCAATAATTTGATATAGGGCCATCATGTGTTTGAATAGTGGAATAGTCAAATAGTCCACTAGCACAGCTCAACCAACATTGACTAGACAGGTTAGGGCTAACTTAATCTAATTATGGTCAATGATAGTTCTTGTGTGAACTTGGCTATAGATGCAGACAGAATAATAATATAAGGTAGCAAGAAGGCCCAATTGGATAAAAGGCAATGTGAATCCTATTTTGAATGTAAGTAAAAGTCTTGTACACTATCTTTTTTTTTCAGTGGACTGTTTACATGAAAATTTTCACATATTTTCAGTTCTTGAGCCTCAATGCTAACCATGCTAAGCAGAGAACATTAACATTTATTTTCCATGAACACTAAAAATTCATATGTAATTATTTTCACATTACTTTCTTTGACATATCAAAAGCTATCATCAATCTTTTAATCAACTTAATGAAATAGTTCACACATTAACAAAACACTGACCCAAATAAAACCCGAACAACTAGTGTTTGTTTCAACAAACACTTAATTCTAGTTGTTATTATTTCTTTACAGTTACAAAAATATTTACATTGAACATGGTTAGCTTTTCTGAGGCCCCAAAAAATGTTGTTTCCGGTTACAAACCATTTTAAAATAAAATCAGGTCAGATTTAAAAAAAAAAATTATTAGTTTTATTTTTTATTCTGATATATTTCACGAGTGTGTAAAAACACCCTACTTGCCGGACGATTTAATTCAACCAAAAAACCAGCGAGTGACAAAAAACTGCCCCAAAATCCATCACAGACCTCTACAGTATACTTTAAACTTACATGAGGTACACAGGAGATGTTGCTGGTTAATGAGGTATGATTGTGTCAGATATGTTTCTAAAAAAGATAAATTTTAGGTTGAAATGATGTTCAAAACAAAAGCTAAGTTAAGAAATGCTTGTTTCTTAAGGAGCTCCCAACTGTTTTAAAAAGGGTCATCACCTATAAGAACAAGATGAACGTTTAAGCTATGTAATTATGTGTAAGCAGGGTTCTCCCCCTGCACCAGCTAGATGCTAGTGTATCGGGCCGATACGCACAAATTGCGTGCCGATACGCGCAAACTTCAGCCAACACGCACAACAACAAAATACAAAACATAAGTTATGCTCCAAATTGCACTGTAGGGCTTTTAAAACCAAGATAAACACCAAGTGTAAAACATTCCGAAAAAGTTTCAATTTAGCGTGCTTCAGCAAAATATCAAAACAATTTGGGTCTAGAATGCCCCCAGTTTTGAAAAAACCTGGGGATAACCCTGGTATTAAAGTTGTTTTTGCTGGGGATTTCTGAAAGTTAAATAACACATTTTTCAGTGACGGTTTCATTTCTTTTCAAGTTTTGTCACATCAACTTCTTTGTTTTTGCTCAAAAGTTTCTCGAATCATCCTAAGAAAAAAGACTTAGGCCAAATAAAATAAATGTTGTGTTTACGATAACGGGCTGAAAAAAATCCAGGTAGGTAGGTAGGAAAAAATTTTTTTATTTTGTTCATTTAGTTTTTTGTTCTTGAATTTTGAGTTATTTATTCACATTTTAAACTTGCTACCATTATACTAAGGCCGAACAAAATAATAGTTGTGTTTCCGGTTACCCGACCGTCCCTAGAAAATCACGCCGACCCTGTATCTTTTTATTCCAAAAAACGATATAAAATAAAATCTTATGGTGCCGACCCTAAACCTCATTTTTGTGCACATCGTCAAATTTTGTGAAGTAACTTTATTGCCAAATTAAATTCTTGCCAAACTATTTATTATTTAACTTAAAATGTAGGTTTTTAAAAGGAAATCTACCGGTAAATTCAAGATATCCAGCTCGTTTTCTGTCGATAAAGTCCCTGGTATTTACTAGCTGCGATCGTTAATTTCAGTATACGAACGTTAAAACATGCATGCACGTTGTTAGTCTGGCTCTCTCCTCGAAGTCCCATACTACAATACGTAGGCGAGTAGGGAAATACACAACCCAATTTTCCAGGGGTTAGAAGACGCGCGGTGGAGTCTAATCACAACCTTCTTCCTGTGATATATCATACAAAATTGTAACCTCGTTTTCACAAACACATCGCTCTCGCCCCACAATTTTCCCCAATGTGCGTCGTCGACCGATCGTTCCACCGATCGTTTTCGAAAATGTACTGCAAAAGAAGCGATTTTAAACAAGCGATCCTTTATTCACGAATCCATGGAAATGGTTGTTGATGAAAAAAGTTTTATAAAGGGCAGAAATTAGGGGAAAAGATCGTTCAAAAACGCAAGTTTGCGAACTTCACTTCCGTTTTTTTTTTTATTTTTTTTTTTTTAGCTTCAATAATTGTATCATGGAGGAAGATTGTATGCACCTTTGAGTGTTTAGATAAAATATGTATCAATCATGGCAGAACCCATGTATTCACAAACCATCAAATCAGTGAATAGACAGTGCTGATAGGTACTATTGACATTTACAACAACAAATTTGACGTGGTCAGTCTTTCAATTGAGCGCGCAAAATAAAAAAATATCGGAACATTAGCCTACCCTAATTTTCGGAGCCATAAAAACTTTAAGCAAAAAAAAAAGTTATTGCCTACCTACCTACCCTATTCCCCTGCCACAGTGTAATAGGAAACACAGGTATTCTTTTGTTTGGCCTAACCTTGTTTGACTCATAAAGATATAAGTAGTCATGTTGAAAAGTGGTAAAATCTAAAAGTGTATAAGTTCTTTAGAAAAAAAAACATAACATGGGCTATAGACAGTTACAGAGGGGGTCAAGTTGCAAGCGCTTCAGAAACAGAAGTTTCAGGGAAAATTTGTATCTCACCAATCGGGGCTATGTTTTAAATGCTGACATTAGCTTTACCAATTCTCAATTTCACGTACATGTATTGACAAAATATCATGTTATATTTTTAGGGCCAATGATTTTCCGCTATCGCGGAACACAGACGGATTTCGCGGAATCTGCCCTTTAAAACAGAAAAACAGGATTTGAATTTGAACTTTAAAAAAGAGACCAAAACGTTGGGTTTTTTTTCATGTTACTAAATTGCAAAGCTGTTGAAAATGAATAGGCAAGCAAATTTAACATTGTGATCTTTATTAAAATTCTTTTTTTTTTTTAAACTAGAAAACATCAGAAATCAGACCATAATAAGTTACGAGATCGTAACTGTTGAGCCTATGATGAAGCAAATGAATACACTGTACAGTACTCGGAGGACAAAATCATCACATACACGGCACGCATTGATTGTTCACCCATAAAGGTCTAAAATCAACATTTTGTCGCCAAAGGGAAAACAAAATGGATAACGATTTGTTTCTGTGTGGAGCTAGAAGTACACGGTCACGTGATGTGCACTATTTGATACCACAACGGCTGTTGCATGTTTCTAACTTGTTTTTGTTGCAGCGATGCTGTAAAATTTCTAGAAATTGCCAACTATGGATCTGAATCGGCCGTTGAATAATTGAGAGTTTTTGAACATGAAACGGAAATGTTTGTGTCTAAAGCGGAATTCATTTACCGACTCACAAAATAGTTAGAAAAAAGATTTGAGGTCGGCAATTTAGCCGCAAAAATTCAGGTCAGTCGGGTTACCGTAAACACAATATTTATTTTGTTTGGCCTTAGTGAGTTATAATGTTAACTTTTTATCTGTGTTTTCATCTAAGTGTACTATTTTAAAAAGAATCATCTTGATACTTCTAAATGATTTTTCAAAATGGGAAGTCTCAGCTCATTGCCGTACCAAATCAAAATCTTTTTAGCGGGGACTTTCCCAAACCCCCCTTGAAATAATCATGACCGTCGGCATTCGAATTGACGGAGTTCACCGTCCGATGTCGTCATACCCGCGGGTGCCCATCCAATGACAATATACCGCCCTCCCAACAAAAAAGGCTGTAGAGGACACGATAATCATATGTGACTGGTATCATGCTCATTTTTGCTAGCAGCAAGTTATTTAGCAATAAACTTCTGCTTCACCAGCTCTATGAAATTGGGCCCTGATAGGAATGTTTCCAGCCCAAACCAACAAAAATCTGTAGGTATTCAAGAAACTATAGGGAATTGTCTTTAAGATGTATACACAGCTGTTGTCTTGGTTCATTATGTATTGGATGCAATAAACAAAAGTTGCATTGTCGCAGAGTAAAATTGAAAAGCCAGATTTCACCAAGAGACTATAGTCTGCAACAATGCAAGAACCAAATGCATTCAATATATAACTCACACATACTGTAATTTTCGGAATAAAACCACAGCACCGAACAATTTCTGACATTTTTTTCAGAGGTCACTGTAAAAGCCGCCCAGAACGTAAGCTGTATCAGAAAGTGCCAAATTTTCATATCACATGCACAAAAGATAGGGTTTGAAACAGCAGTGGGTTATAAGCCTGTGACGGTTAAACGTTTAAACGTTTAAACGTTTACAAAATCACTTTCCGTTTAGTAAATTACTAATCGTTTAAACGAAACGAAAAATGAAAAAATAAGCCTTTCGTTTTCGCTGCCTTATCGCTGTATTTTTCTGCTTGAAACAATTTAGTTTAATTGAAATTGCCCGACAACTACTGTTGAATGGCCCGATACTTTTTATCTCTGGACCCTAAGCTTGGGCGGTTTTTGATTTTAGGGTCCACGGTATACCGTCGCCAAAATACCGCGGTTATCGGTATTACCGGGAACTTTTCGGATGGGGAAAAACCCCCCAAAAGAAGCACAACAAACACCACGCATTGAATTGAGGCCAGACAATCATGGTTATTTAACAACAGGTTAGCGCTGAGCTTGTCTTTATCTTTTATTAGGACAAACAGATTGACTTGTTTTCAACATAAAACTTATCAAAATAAGCTTACTGTTCGTGCAGCAGCGGTAGGAAATTCTCATAGTTGATAACTTGATGAAAATACCGCGATCTATTTTCGTTTGCATGCTGCACGCGCTGTCGGTTTCTTGGTGGTACCCGCACAGCCACTTGTGCATTCATAATGCATGTACTCGTTAACCAGTGCGTCATGATCCCGATCCGAACGTGTAACCAGGAAGTCGCTGAATGTCGGTGTTTATCAGAAATTCGCCGCTTTTGACGCTCTTTGTCGCAACTTATACAAGCTGTCGGTAGAGGGCGCACTAAAAATGTAGCGCCCTCTTGAGGTTACCGCTCACCCAAATGGCATTGCAAAACGTTGAGCGTGCGTTTGCTTGTGCTGTGATCGCCCGTTTACTTACAGAGATACGGCCGGGTGCCGCCGGGGGCAGGAAACTGCTAAAAACCGCAAACAATAAACAGTCTGCTCGGGATGGACAATTGGGCTTTGTATTCTCCTCATTTATGGCCTAACAGATAAGTTTTTTTATTTTTTTTTTTTTAAATGGCTACAGCACATGCGTTCGTGTGGGTTTTTTTTTGTGGTATTGAAATTGAAAACCGTGCGGGACGGTATTTCGGTATTTCTAAAACAGCTCACGGTATTTTCGGTATTGAACAAAAACCGTGACTACTCGGTAATACCGTATAACCGCCCAAGCTTACTGGACCCCCCGACACTATCAAAGGAGAATGATTGACATCCATTTCAGTCCAAACAACCTTAGGCCGAACAAAATAATAGTTGTGTTTCCGGTTACCCGATCGTCCCTAGAAAATCACGCCGACCCTGTATCTTTTTATTCCAAAAACGATAAAATAAAATCTTATGGTGCCGACTCTAAACCTCATTTTTGTGCACATCGTCAAATTTTGTGAAGTAACTTAATTGCCAAATTAAATTCTTGCCAAAGTATTATTTATTTAACTTAAATGTAGGTTTTTAAAAGGAAATCTACCGGTAAATTCAAGATATCCAGCTCGTTTTCTGTCGATAAAGTCTCTGGTATTTACTAGCTGCGATCGTTAATTTCAGTATACGAACGTTAACATACGCATGCACGTTGATAGTCTGGCTCTCTCCTCGATGTCCTATACTACAATACGTAGGCGAGTAGGGAAACACACAACTCGATTTTCCAGGGGTTAGAAGACGCACGGTGGAGTCTAATCACAACCTTTTTCCTGTGATATATTATACAAAATTGTAACCTCGTACTCAAAAACACATCGCTCTCGCCGCACAATTTTCCCCAATGTGCGAGGGCAAAAATATTTTTAACATTCATTCCGACCCTAAGTTTTGGAGCAAAAAAATATTTTAACAAAATAAAATGTGTTTATGTCCCTACCTACCTTAATTTTTTGGTCAGTGTAATAGGAAACACATATATTATTTTGTTTGGCCTTATTGTAAAACTACTACAACTAATTCAAACCTACAATTTGTTATACATTTTGCTTTGTGCGCCACGCCGAAAACAAACACACAGGATATGCCGCACAGTGTGGGGTTTTATTATTTTTAGAAAGCTGGCTATGCGTTAAGAAACGTTTTAAAAAAAAATGCATTTTTGGACGATCTTATCCCCTAATTTCTGCCCTAAATAATACTTTTTCCATCAACAACTATTTTCATGGATTCGTGATTTAAGGATCGGTTGTTTAGAACTTCGTTTGCAATAAAATCTTCGAGATTCAACGACCGGTCGACAACGCAAATTGAGAAAATTCTATGAACTTTGCCACGCATCGCCCTCTATCGGCAAAAGTTGTTGTTTGAAAAGCCTTAATCCAAGGCTGTATATATTGTACCAATCTGCAGGCGTGCCGCACACTGTGCGGCAATTCTTTACTCGGCCCGTGAACATGTACTGCGTTGGAGACTAGCCAAGCTCTCTTATGAATATGGTAATTACAACGGCCATCAACGGCCAATCACAGCGTGCAGAATGTTGGTCAGCTTGGACTTTGGACCCTGCTGTTGTAGACCATACGTTGTGGGAGGCCGATGCATGTGCGGTGGATACTCGGCAGTCAGAACCATGTGGTTATGTGCATCGTGTTTTAACGTTTGTAATGTACAATGAACGATCGCGATTCCAATGCTGGGGTTTGGAAGTCGGGCATGGCTCGTCAGCTGCTCGTTTGATCGTATTAAGTGCGGGCGAAAAATAGTTTGTGTGTAAAGGAAGCTTATACCAGTGTTCGGCGCTGCGGTCGAAATTGCTTTCGATCTGTGATTTGTCATTTTTTTGGCAGGGCGGCCAATTCTTTGGCAGGGCGACCTTAAACTTTGGGAGGGGGGCCGTTAATAGTCAAAACATTGGGACTTCCTTGTACCATGGAGGATTGTCTTTGGTGTTCGTGTATTTTAGAACATTGACTTGCCGCTGACAAACGTTTAAACGGTTAACCGTTTAGAAAAGTTTTGTTTAAACGGATAGTAAATTAAACGTAGGGTCACAGGCTTAGTGGGTTAATCAAAACCCATCCCTTTAAAGTCCGCTGGGAGAGGCAAAAAATATTCCTTGTGTGTCACGATTAACCAGGGGTTTAGAGGTAAAATCTAATAGCATGCTTATTTTCAAGTTTGTAAGATAAATTGACATGTTTTTTTATTTGCTACATTTTTATGTATCCGAAAAGTGATCACTACAAAAAGATACAGAAAACCATGTGTTTACTGCTTGGCATTTTTTACACTGTATCCACCGTTGTGTGATGTGCATAAAGTACCCTCTATCATTCATGTGTACCACCACACACAGTCCCAGTAAATGCAGACACATACACAGCGTGTCCAAAGTTCAACAGACAGCCAGGGGTTTCCCTTTTTTTCACTCACATGCCAGACGATTCAACAAAAATTTTGGGTCGCCCACAAGTTTTTTCACTAGCCCACATGTATTAATGCACACAATTTTTGAAGCGTCAAAAAAACAAAAAAACAAACACCCCAACAAACAGATAAACAAACAAACTGGAGTGAAATTTGCCAAATTGCATTTTTGGACAATTTTATCCCATAACTTCTGCCCTCAGTAATACTTTTTTTTATCAACAACCATTTTTATGGATTTGTGATTTGAGGATAGGTTTGATAGAAATCTTCATGATCAACGATCAGTTGACAACACACATTGAGAAAAAAATTCAATGAACTTTTACCCGCATCACCCTCTACATGTATCAGCAAAAGTTGTCAATGAATCTGCAAGCATGCGCCACATTGTGCAGCAATTATTTACTCGGCATGTGAATGTGTACCGAGTTTGAGTCTAGCCAAGCTTTCTTATGAATATGGTTATTATCAACGGGCCAATCGCAGCATGTGGAATGTTGGTTAGGGTGGACTTTTGGACCTGCTCTGTTGTACTTGACAATACACCATGTGTTTCGTGTGGGTGCGTGAACGACCGGCAGGTGACCAAATGTTGTTGGGCCAGTGGATACTCACTTCTCAGCACCATGCTTAAATGAACGATTACGATTACGATGGCGATCGTGGGCACAATAAATCTAGCAAACATCAAGACCCGCCAAACCTAATTACAAACTTAAAATAGTCTCTCTTTGGGATTTTACCACCGCTAATTTATTGTGAAAAGGAACTATTTTTGACTTGCCCGGCGGACTTTTAAAGGAAGGATTTTGACTCGCCCGCCACTGTTTTCACTCGCATTTGGCGACCGCTAATTTTGAACCCTGTCAGCATGCTGTGACGGGCTGTCAATATCTATTTTTATAGGAAACTCTGGAAAGCTGGACTCTTACTCATCATTCACACTAGTCTTGGAGCAAGATGTTGTTGTTCCTTATCACTCAACTATCACAATTGCCCTGCTATTTGCGCCTCTTACACTCTCTTCACCAACCATTGAATGATAGCAGAGTAGTTGCAGAGTAGCAATGTAAAAATTGGATATGAAAATTATAAAACCCCCTTCTAAACATTGTGGATGACTCTAAGTAAACACCAACCTTGTCCGTCCTGACATGACCTTGCTTCATTTGGACATAAGGGTGGGGACTGATTGGTTTGAAAACGACGCTGCGAAGCGTCCAAATCGTATTATCCATAGTGGATGGGAGCCTGTCTAATATCACATTTTGGAGTGTCGAAGCAGCAGCAAGTACATAACACATGATGCGTGTTCCACCAATCCAATAATGAGAATATGTGAGTGTGGTATATTATTTAACATTTGTACTGTCTTAAAACCCTGAAGATTGTCTTAGTTTTTGCTAATAACATTGAAAGGCACTACAGTGTAAATGAAGTAACATTTGGGTAAATCACATAATTTGTCAAGTTGATTTCACTTTCAAGTCATTCGCAATGCAAAATGTCTGTCCTTGTTACAAACACCAGATATGATTTTTGGCCCTTGGAAAAATAGGAAAATTTGTATTGAGTACAAGGGCTGTCCTACATACATCTGATAGGCTTTAATAAAATTAAAGACAAGTATTACCTTTTGGGACACTCCCAGTTTCAGTAAAAATCTTACTGTATGAAAGACATGGACCCATGAGCAGACAGACCCATTAAAAAGTATGTGCTACAGGGCTACATTAGCCAATGAACTAAATTAAATTGGTCTACACTTACCACTGTAGTCTATAGCACTACCCATTTTGAAGAACTTCAGAGTCGGATAACCACGTACTTCATACTTTTTGGCAACCTCTGTGTTCTCTGTCGCATCTACCTTGGCCAGCTTGATGTCTGGTTTGGAATCTTTCAAAGATTGTGCTGCCTTAGAATACTCTGGAGCCAATGATTTGCAATGGCCACACCATGGGGCATCTGCATACAATAAACACTTAGTCAGTTACAATTTACAATTGCACAATGAACACTTACCATGTCTACGAGCTTCTACTACATGTAAATCATGAAAGCGGTAAAAATTGAAAAAAAAAAATTCAAATTTGTTATGTATGGTTTATTGGAGGCATGAGAATGGATGATGATAAAAACACTGCAAATCCTTTGTGTACATAAATAATAGCGAATCGTGCAGAGCACGTACCGACTGGGTCAAGGGAGGGGTTTATAAATAATGTTTCTTGCCTTTATTGTAGCACGCAGAGTCACGAATAACAAAACGTATGCGCCTACAAATTAAAAACAATGTGACTGCTTGTGTGTTGCACGGATTTTGCGTTGAGAACATCGTGATTGCAATGTGGTTTGCGTTTCGCGGAACTTTTGAGTGAATTTTTCGCATTCAAAATTTTGCTAAAACATTTTTACACAAACTGGTCTCACATCAAACAGTGTGTAATTCGTGAACATAAAACCATTCTTTTACACAACATGCCCCATAGAAGTTACAATGTTTATACCACGGAGGTAAGGTAGTATGCTCACACTGTGTACACTCAACGCAGCACCCCAACCAGTGCTTTTTTAAACAGTCGTTGATTTAATCCACTTCCCATAATGCATCAGCGGCAAACCTAATACGTGACCACATGATCTACTGCAGCACTGTGCTGGAGCGGTAGGCAGGGCACCAGTTTAATTCTGAGAGTGTACTGTGAAGTAAATCATGATGGATGTTTTCACTGATTGTTGACCTAATAATCATCAATTTGGAGCACCAAAAAATGATCATGAGTACAATTTAATGCCTGATGTTGCATCTTTGACATATCGAGGACGAGTTGGCTTTTTTCAAGCTATTTTGTTGAGTCTTTTTGTCATTTCAGGCATTTATTTTGGCTGAGTGTTCGGAAGATCATAGCATATTGAGGTATCCCATCAGTACAATGTATGTACAATGGTTCACTGGGGCGTTTATACGACTGTTCCGCCCCATCTTGACAATCGCACCAACTATAGTTGGGACGACTAGTTGGGGGTCCCAACTATAGTTGCAGCGGAGCTAGTTTATCGGAGCTCTGTGTGCCTGTGTGGCAGCGGCGGCGTAGACGGATGGCGCGAGTAATGATGAAATCTTCTTAAGTTTTTCTCAAGTTTTACCTTTGCACTGTGTTGGCAGCTGAGCCGCAGCCAAGGTTTGAAATAACATGTTGAGACTAGCGCATACTACCAGGGTGAGCTCTACGCCCACATGTCACAGTCCCCAGGATCAGATTGGGACGCCCCAACTGTACACTCAAGCTGGGACCAGTCCTACTCCTAGAACTACGCGGTTCGTTCTGCTATCCTCTCCATGAACCTCATAGGTCATCATGAGAATTTATCATTTTTTGCACCTTTTTTTTGCGGAGTGAATTTTCTGGACCCATGCCGAGCTCACTGTGAAAACAAAGAACACATAGATCTGGACCCATGCCGAGCTCACTGTGAAAACAAAGAACACATAGAGCCTAATTTTGGAAAAATTTGCTTTCAAAAGAGAACTCCAGGTGAATAAACGTGAAGGGCACAAAGTTTTGAATAGGATTTTGTACACGATGACCCGAGTAGGTTTGTGGAGACGATAGCGGCTACCTAGGAGTAGGACCAGTCCCAACTATAGTTGAGATGATTGTCTAGTTGGGACGAAACACGACCATAGTCATAGCAAGGCCAGGGTTGGGGGTACGACAGAAGATGTCAAAATTCAAAAAAAGGAATACAGTACAGGTCTAGTTTGCTTACCCTCTTCTTACCTCTGTTTACCAAATACTGAATAGGTCACTTCGTGTAAATGCAAAATGTGTACACATGCGCCTGAACCGTGCTGCAGCACTTTGTTTATCATTCATTAGTAATAAAGTGGCGTTTCAGGTGAGATAGGTCACTTCATGGAAACACAATATGGCAAATCTAGTTTAGTGTAATTACGAAACTACGATACGTGTACAGGTGAGTAGGTGTAGGTAGGCAGGTAGGCAGGTAGGGAAACTTGCTAAAAATGTTAACACTAATGAGTAGGCCCTAGGCTAAATAAAAGCCGATTTGCAAAAATGTATGTTTTTTGACAGATGAGATATGTTACTTAGTGTTACGAGCGACGACATGTCATTTAACAATAACATATTGTTGCAAATGCAATACTGAACTCTGCTAAGTAGTCTACTGTGTTCGTTTACTGGCTTTTAGTTTAGGTCATGGATGTGGAACATTTAGGAGAATACTTACAAAACTCCACCAGCACATAATTGTTTTCCTCAACGAACGCGGCTAGGTTGTCATCAGTAAGCACAACGACACTGTCCTCCTCTTGGACATCTACTGCGAATGCAAAAGCAAACAAAGCAGCAAAAAGGACCAAAGAAGTCTTCATTTTGGTTCGAATTTTATCAAACTCTTGTTCGGCTTCTTAGCGAGAAACGACAGAAAGCGCACTGCTGTCCGGAGACTGTGTGTTAAACGTGGCAAAGAAAGATTATCATGCAGAGCATGCGCATGATATACAACTCCAGTTGTACCGTGGGGATGTCTGATTGGATGAGAGTAAACTATGACCTGTCTAGTTTATTATTAACACGTCGTACACGTGTATTGCTTTCGCGCAAGACTACTGACTAAATTGCCATGCAGGGCCTACCCGTACAAAGTCATGTCTACACGCATATTATTTTATGAAGTGTGAAGTTTTTTAATTAAAATTTATTACAATATATAACACTTAGAAGTAATAGATAGCTCCAAATAAACGCAATCTTTTTCGGACAGCTAATTGGGTTCGGGCTTTTAAACAGCGTGGGTTTTCTCTTTTGTACGTGGTTTTGCTCTTATTGTATGGTTTTGCTCTTATTGTATGGTTTTGCTCTTATATGGTTTTGCTCTTATCATATGGTTTTGCTCTTATCATATGGTTTTGCTCTTATTGTATGGTTTTGCTCTCAAAGTTTTACTTTAATTATATGGTTTTGCTCTTGTTATAGTATACTCTTATTGTATGGTTTTGCTGTTATACACATGGTTTTGCTCTCGTTATACATGTATGTTTTTTCTCTTATACGTATGGTTTTGCTCTTATATATTTACAAATGCTCTTTAGTCATGAACGGTTATCAGCTCTCTTGCGGGAGGGGGGGGGGCAAATAAGACCGTCCCAAGAAAACAAATATACATCCACCGCGTTTACACTAGATCCAGAAAGGTGGATTGAGATCCGGCAATTTTTTAACGACCGCAGATCAAGATCCTGTGTCGCGTTTACACTAGCCTTTAGTCAAGGCGCACCGCGGCACCCCAGCCCAGGTATCACGCGCGAAAAAAGACTAGCGCTTTCGCCGCTCGCGCTAGTCTTTTTTCGCGCGTGATACCTGGGCTGGGGTGCCGCGGTGCGCCTTGACTAAAGGCTAGCTCCGATCCCACTTTTGAACCGGATGTATATTGGTCATGACGTCACCGCTCCTCGCAAAGAGCTCAAAGGTCACGATTACAGCGCGCCACTTCTAGAAATAATCATTATCAAGGCGAAGGTAGAATGCAGAAAATACAGTACAGCAAATGATACGGATAACAACGACCATGCAGGTAGAAATATTTGGTAGATGGGAATTTAAAAAATACAGCAACAAGGCAAGCTCCGAACGTAACGATGTATGTATAAGGACGCTGAAAACAACAAAACGTTTCACACACGCACAGTCCATGTGCACACAGCACACACACACATATAAACAGCGACGGATGTCCCACCAAAGCACAAGCAAAAAGCGCGCCATTCGTAGCGAAACCGGAAATGACCACATCGAATTGCGGTGTCTGATCCACCTTTGCGTTTACACTTGTATTTGGAATCCACTTTGCCGGATCTGATCCACCAATTGCTGGATTCAACCCTCCTCGAAAGGTGGATTAAAATTGCCGGATCTTGAACCAGGTCTGATCCGGCTTTTTTGCGTTTACACTAGCCGTTAATCCACATTGCCGGATCAGACCCGGGTCTGATCCACCTTTCTGGATCTAGTGTAAACGGGGTCGATGGCGCGTTAGCGCCGCCCCACTGAGTGGGCCAGTTCAGGGTCAAACTGCGCCAAATTGTAGTATGCAACTGCCGCAGTGAACACCAAGGGTTTAATGACCCAAGAAAAACAATGGATAATTTTTTTAAGCTGTGACGTCAGCTAAATGCTGAATTTTGATTGGCTTTCTGTAGGGAGATATTAATTGGAAATAATGCATGTGTTACACAGTGCTGGTGGCTATAGAAGAATGTATGAACAACTTCAATGTTTTGGGGTTTATATTTTACTGTGATGAAATTATACTATAATTCAGCTTGTAGGCCTATCAGTCTGAGATATAACTGAGATTTCTTGCGGCTACAAGCTTTCCATTTCCCCTTTAGTCTAAAGAATTCTTTGCTCGTTTTATACCGTGATGTTTTGAGAAAATGTCAATTCATGTTTCAGTTGAAACTTCAACGTTTGAATGATCTCCCGAAGACCTGAGGTTTCGATCAAACTTAGTAAAGATGCCACCATTTATACTGAACTAATAATTATTGGTCTCGATAATTAAACTGAAGACGACTGAGAACTGTAAATGCTTTTCCACAGTTCGGATTTAAGGTTTTTACAAAAACGTGTTTATCTCATCCCCGATCACAATCACTGGCAGTGAATGATGTCAAGTTTTTACAGAGGGTCTTATCAAAACAGGCGTTTCGCAAAGGGGCCTACCATACACTTCAAAAGTAAATACTTTCAGTCGCAGCCAAATTTTGGTTTAGCTGTTCCTGAAGAATCAGGTTACTCTAGAAAATTTATTCGAGCTGAAATACTGGCGAAAATTCTTATTTTCTTTGCCTTAAAATGGCATTTAAAAAAAGTATTTTGTGATTTTCAGGCTTTTTCAAATAGTAAACAGAAATCAAACTGGCTTTTAATTCAAATTTCATAAAATATATATGGTAAACAACTTTCAAGACGATTTTCATGTCAATATCTAATCATTTGAACTGCTCATCAAAGCAGCAATTTTAAAATATTCGTTAAGTTCAACGATTTACTTCGCACTTGTTACAATTATTTTTTACTACAAGAATATAACCCGTGTTTAAAGATCTTTTGTCAATAATTCTTCCAGACCGTTGGGGACATAAACAAGTAAATAGGAGTATTGATTTTGGAAACAATCACTATTTGCCTATCTTTTTTACTTTGGCACAGTTTGACCTTGAACTGACCCATACTCGACGTTGCGATCAGTATGCTCTGATCGTCTTCAGGAGAAATTTCTCCTGAAGATAATGATCGAAACGTCGAGTTGTCACGGTTTCTTTCAGAATCATGGACCACTACTCAAAAGAAAATTACACACATGCTGTTACCACAACGTCATCAGTCATCGAGTTACAAACAAAATAATAAAAAGTAAAGTTGAACAACACTAAAATCCCGATTTAAATATAAACGGAGAACGTTTTACATATGAGAAGCCCAAAACGGTACATGCCAAAAGCAACGTTCAACTTGAATAAAGTTTGTTGGGGTGTTGGGGTGTTTGTTTGTTTGTTTGTTTTCAGGAATAAAAACAAGTATGGGTGGAGAGGCAACTTTGCTATAGGGAGCAACTTTGCAGGGCGACTTGGCAACTTTGCAAGATGACTATGTTCCCCAACAGTCAAACCGTAGAAGTTGCCGCCAATTGGGATATTATAGGCCCTTAAGGATTCGCCTACCCGCATAAACGACCCATCCGGCGGTGCCGGAAGCGAGTCGGTGGTGATGGTATGTCCAGTATTTTTCCCTGACTATTATGTTAAGTCTTCGGTTTCATCAAAATAAAATATTATTTTTTTCTTAAACATTTGCAAGTGAAAAATATTTAAAACCCGTGAAGGCAATTCTCAAATTACTTGATATTAAAAAATAATAATAATAATGATACTCAAGGGAACATTATTATCCCTCTAATTAAACCGGGAATAGAATTTTGTAATGGAATAGGCCTATAATTTTTAGAACCGGGATGGAATTTCCCAAATTGCGAATTCAATTGAAAAATAGTTATGGGCCTAATTCACGTGGAACGAGCATAATTATCACATCTTACTAGTTCTGTATTCTGTGCTGGTTGGCTGACACACGGTCCGTGGGGGTTAACTTATATCCAAATATGACGAGGTTTGAGAGTGAATGGTCGATGTTAGCTCTCTGAGGTACTGGAAGTTGACAAACTAGTTCACCCGAAATAAACCATGTTATATTTGTTTTACTATACCTCATACATTCAGTAACCGGTACAGTATTAAAAATAGGAGCAACGTGAACATTAACGTGTGTCGCCATTTTATTATTTTTTTTGGATGTATAGTACTGGTTGTATCAAAAATGTAATTGCTATTACAGGATTTAAACCTAATTCATTGGCAACTTGAGGGTTGCAAGTTCAAAAATCGACTTCAGAATTCATGACTAGGGTGAAATGTCAATAACAAATTATGGCCAACGTCTTGAGGAATATCCCTTTTCGTGGGTTTTCCAAAGAGCAAATCTTAGCCTGGACCTCATCACCACTCTCACTGGTCTGAACATAATAGGACATGTACCTTTTAAGAAAACATAATGGCCATTGAAGTAGTCTTGAATGCAGTAAAAGAACTAGAACGAACTCAAATGAAAAGAACTAAATCAAGACAGTGTATACACGAAAATGAAATAGAAGGAACCCGCTAGGTTGATTTTGATTGAACTTAAATGCATGAACATGAAGGCGTGCATCTGCCGAAGAAAATCTATAGGCCAATTGCATATGACGTCACGGCAGCTAACGGTTATATGGCTTCTGACTGGCACCCCCGTGGGCGTTTTATGCGTCCATGTAAGCTTATATCAGTCTTTCTTCATCGCTCTTCTTCCATCAGTCTTTTGATCAATGCAAACGACCGATTGATGTGATGATCGGAATATTTGCCCCTTTGGCGTTACATAGTCTGTTGCTATCCCTTCTCCCTAAGCACATCATACCATAGAGTCCATGCTCATACCAAGGCCCTGGGATGGACTGCGGATGGCACAGTGAAAACATTCTGTGTTATCTTGGAAACTCTTTTAATCACAATTTGCATGGATTGGTTATTGCCTATAGGTACTCCCCCCCTAAAACTAGACATCAGTTTTTTGTTGATACAAAAGGTGTTCGGTGTAGACATGCACGTTAGCAGAATTGGTGAATGAAATGAGAACATTTGGTAAACATCATGTCTTTGTGTGAAATATTGACACGAGAAGCTAATTGTGGTTTGAAATATTTGCATGTTTGAAATAAAATACTTTGATTAAGTCATATTTCAAAACCGATGACTAGCTTATTTCTTATCCAGACATGCTAAGTTTAAACATTGTTTGAACTTCCAACAAACTTGTAGTACATTTTAAAACTTGTCATGAGAGGGTGATGTCGAACGTAATGATGTCATTACTCCATAAATTGGAAGGCCTATAGGGGTAAAACTTTATTTCATACACAGAGAGCAATTCAAAATTCCAGATCATGATAGTTGCAGACTTCAAAGCGGGAAACTTTTTTCTTCAACTTCTGGTTTCACGATGAGACAATATCAAATAGGGTCATGTAAGTGCAACTTGAACAAAGTAGGTAAATCCCTTTCATAAGATATATAAATTGTCAAAATAGCTTATGTAGTTCAGGAGGTATGATTTTTCAGAATATTAAACTTTGAATTAATGTAAATCAACACCTGATGACTGTCATGATGACGTCACAAAAGCGCAGTCATGTACTGTTGCCGATCTAACTATGTGTTAAACTTAAAGGTTGTGTCAGTTTGTGAAGTGTATTTTTGTTAGCGGACAATCATGGGGAAAAAGAAGAAGAAGTATTTAAAAAAAATTAAAAAACACCCCAAAACCGAACAAAAACAAAAGAAGTTCCGAGTGTTGCTCTGAACACCTAATAAAAAAACCCAATGCATAACAGGCTTCAAAACACAACCCAAGGTTCCCATTGCACTCCAGGTAGTTCAGAACAACAGATCATTCTTGAAGAAGCTTGACACACATTGGAATAACAAGAAATACCCAAAGCTCTGGATTACATGTATGGCATTGTTGTCTTTAATTTGCATATACATTTAAGTGCTTTTTAGACATCAAAGGAAGACAGATTTAAACTAGCACTTATACTTAACACTAATGCATAACAATTCATGGCGGGCAAACTGTTCCACGAAAACGGGCATATTTAAATTATGTTACATTCATAGCACCATGCATAATTTTAAAATACAAGACATGTGTACATTATGCAATATTTATAACTAGTTGGCTTTCTGTTCATGATCATTCATTTAACTCCATTTTCTACATATTAAATTACTTTGCAAAGGTTTCTTTAAATATTTTAAAACTTTGGATACAAAATCTTAATTTAAACACATTACCGCTAAATTTTTAAAACTTGTATAATCTGTAAAAGGACATAGTTGTCTTATTGTTGGTCAGGTTCCCACACACTCACACAAGCATGACAAGTGTGTAAATCGGGGACGCTACTAATGCCCCTGTTTTTTTCATACTTAAACTTTTTGTACACACTTTCCAACTTGGGACCTTCACCCAACAGGATCATCTTTTGTTAGAGGTCCCTGGTTTGAATGTGTATACCTACCCTAGCCCGCACACTCGAGTCAATACAGACTCAAGCCCATAGACTTGGGTCATGTCTTCAATACTTATCCAAAGTTTGATTGACTTTCTGTAGCAGCATCTGCCAAAAGGGCCTTAGGTTTAAAGTGATGCAACAGTGTTTCATCCATCCAACTGGGTCTCCTTGGCGTTAATCTTACCATGCAGGTAATTAAGTAATTTCTACAAAAGTTTTACAAAAACAATAATTAAATGTTCTTAGTTTGTTTGTTCTTTTTTTTCCTCAAATACATTCTTTTCCAGGAGATCACTCAGTGTTTGACCCATACTGGTTGGTATTGTATATTCAAATTAGTGGCGGGACTTGTGTAATATATAACTTTAAAAGACAAAGCTTCTAGTGAGAACAAATTACTAATGGTTTAACTTAAACATAGAAATAAGTCTTCAACCTTCACATAATTTAAACAGCCTCTTTTCTTTTCTTTTTCTTTGCATAAAAAACCCTCACTTTTAATTATTTATTTTGATCTGCAAAACTTTATAAAAGGTCTTTTCATGTAAATATTGTACTGTATTGTAAGCATGAATTCAGCCAATTTGACTTTCAGCTTGACGAATTCAGCTTTCCAGCTTATACTAATTCAGCTTGTCGGCTTACATGAATTCAGCTTGTCAACTTACATGAATTCAGCCTGTCAGCTTACAAGAATTCAGCTTGCCAGCTTACATGAATTCAACTATTTAGCTTACCACACAAATTCAGCATTTCAGCTTACATGAATTCAGCTTGTCAGCTTACATGAATTCAGCTTGTCAGGTTACATGAATTCAGCTTTTCAGCTTACACAAATTCAGCTTGTCAGCTTACATGAATTCAGCTTAAAAAATTACACTTTTATACAAGATGTCTTAGCAGTGTTTCAAAGGGGCCAATAATAAATACTTCTGTCCTTTTTCTGAACAATTATAAGAATGAATAAACATCAATTAAATCAAACTTCAAAAACTAACATAAAAACAAATTAAAAAGTACATTAGACATATAATTAATTAAATGACATAAACCTGTCAGACCAGTTCAGTTCTAAAATGAACAAAATGTAGTACATAAGTGATCTATTTTGCAATTTGAAGCGGTCATTCTTTTTAGTTAGCTAGTCATGAGTGAAGAGTACAAGCCTAAATTTTTCTTTCTTTGCAGACAAATGGTTTGTTTAATTTCTTCTTTCCAAAGCCCAAACATGTCTGCTTGATTTTCCCAACCACTTTTAAACATCACTCTGTTCAAAATTAAAAATGAAAACAAATGGACATCCTCTGTAAACAGCTGGCAAGAAATTTAAGCACCTCTGATAAAATATAATTATATCTTTCATTTTCTGTCAATAATTGTTGTACACAATGACTTACTGAAGTACACACAGCCTGTAATTACTATCTCAATTGTATAATGATTATCCTTGTGCTGTTTATACAAAGGAGAATGTGAATTAATGATTAAACCTTTACTTGTTGCCAGAATGCACTTGTAATCTTTGTTATATTATTCCAGGCAAATGTTTTATCAAACCTTTCATTATCTGTGACAGATAAAATGCCAACAAAGCTAGTTGTACTAAAGCTATCTAAATGAATCAACTGCACTGTCGACCAATCTTGTACCGCTCAGCTTGCAGCAAGTTTACTCTCCAATAATAACAGACTTTCAGTTTCAGATTTATGTGTTTGTGGTTGAGTGATATACATATGTACACCCACACACTAATGTGTAACCAATGCTGTAGTGTATAAAAGCCATTGTTCATTCAACTGGTTGTTGACTGTTACCATTGCATTAAATGCTGTCATACAGTATGGTAATTAAAATAGCATCCAAGTAAAAAAAAAATGATAAAGAACGTATAGATGTTAAGCGCATGTTAAATTTTAAAAAGAAGTAACCCACAAAATCTCCCCCTTCCCCCCCAAAAAAAAATAATAATAAAAAAACCAATAACAATAATAATAACAAAACAATTTTTTTTAAAGGAATAAATAAATATATATTTTTTTAAATCACCCTTTAGAGTGACATTTTGAAATATATGTTTCAGAATTAGAGCTTTCCCTAGCATAATGTTTTAGCTTGAGAAAATAGATATAAAGAGAACAAATTCAAGGGTTTCAGTATAAAAAGATAAAAATTTAAAAACGTATTAAGACATGGTGACTCAAAGAGAGGGTATACTTTTGGTAATTACTCCATAAATTAATGACTATTAAAATTTACTAGGAAAATAGTACTAAAGCTGTTGATAATGTATAACATTTTGAGAAACAATTCCCTTCTAAGGAATTAGGTTTTCGAGAACATTTCAATCTGAGAAACGTTCATGCATGAAACGTTTCTCAGATTTTGTAGTCCAATTGCAGATTATTCTTCCTACATGGACACAACCGCTTTAGTTTTTCAGCGCTATCTCAAAAACGCTACCACCTTTTGAAAGGAAATTTTCACAGGTTAGTTTTATTGTTTATCTACATTTACAATGGATTAAAACAATCAAATAGTTTTAAAAAGTAAAGGTATACTTTGCCTTTAATTTTGTTTTGTTTGTTGACTAAATTTGATTGTCACGGTCCCAATTATGATGTAACAATTGTCCTGATGTTTAGTTTAGTTCTGAAAACCTTTCATTACAGGACATTTCCATTTGTGTGATGTCTACAAAACTGAAAGCTTAGACATTTTAATGACAATTTTGTGCACAGATATGAAAATTCTGGATTAATTTTGCTTAAGAAGCATCTTAATTCTCATACCCTAATTTTTCAAATATAACTTCTGGTTTGGACCGTCAGGAAGGGTAACTTTGGGATCATGTGCAGGCATGAAATGTGACACTTGTAATGAGGTAAATTAGGGTATGAATTCATGTCACGTCATGCAGTTCAAAAGCTATAATTGATTTTAAACAATATCCCTTCACTTGATGTCAGTTGACACCTGATGACAATGTAGTGCTGTTATCTGTTTCATTATTAACAAGTTAAGTCATCAGCTTCTAAATGCTATATGACTTGACCTGAGGGGACAATGGTATGTTATCTTCTGACCAAGTCATGTACACATCCTATGGGAATAGAAATCCTATGATTATATTTCTTACATAATGGACAAGGAGAACTTAAAGTATGCTTGGGTTCCAGCTAGATTCCCCAATTCCTTAATTATGACCTGGCAGCTCAAATTGAAATGTTGAGCAAAATACAAAGAACCTGTTGCATACTTACAGTTACAATGTATTGACAATAACACCCTGTCTTACAACAGTTATACTAGGTGATTCTTCAATAACTTGATTCACCATAATGTTTGTAGAAATGTTAATATACCTGGCAAGATTTCTACACAATCCATGACTATTAAATATTACATAGCACACTTTTCTGTTCACTTATAATGAGGCAAACAGTATAAAGGCAATTAATGGCATTTTAAAAACACAATCAAAGAACTTCTAGATTGAAAGTAGTGACATGTACAAATGATGATTTGAACCATTTCAAAAGCCTACAAGAGACAATACTTGATACACTCTGATTCTATAAAATGTTTATATAAACCAATTTAACTTTGTGTAGTCTTAGAAAACTCAACATACGTGTAAATGCAATTGATCGGAGAAACTTGATCAGAAACTGAAACACTTTACATCACCTTCAACTATGCTTTGGGTATGAGATTTTACTTCTTTTTTTTTTAGTACACTTAAGTTAACTATTTATGCTAATGTTTATTAGTTGTTGTTCCTTATTACGCGTGCACAACATGACATACATTTACAAGGTGTTTATATATGCATATTTGGTTTCTTGTATTTTTGTCATTTCTTACATAAGGCATCAATGCAATTTTACTTCTTATCAAATGTGTGTGATTTAAGTAGTATTAAATGACCAGCTTATGCATTATATGCAACAGACTCACATACATAGATGTCCTTGAAAATTGTGCAAACTATTAAAGTTCATAACTCGCCCTTCCACTACATGGCAATTTCAGTGTTCTTGTTTAAGCTTATCAATTACATAAAAGCGTACTGGAATTGTTAATTAGTCAAATATTACATTGCATCTTGAAAGATACCTGAGCTCCATTTCACAAAGCCAGGGTTTAGAGTCATATCAAGATGAGTTGCCATAATGATGTGTATTGTGACATCACTTAGCATCAAGATTGATACGCATCTATACATCAATCCAATAGCTCTGTGTAAAATCAAGCCCTGTATTTATTACTATTAATTGATAATGCTGTGGTTTACAATTGCATTCAGTCCTACTGATAAAAGGATTCTGTGTGTTATAGTTCAACCATTGATTTCTTTCTACAATTAAGCATCTTTGTTCTGTACAACTGTATGTATTACAGAGTTGCAAAAAAACTTCACATTTTCTGGATGGTAAGAAAGTAACACCAAGTGAGCCAATTAATGATACCCATTGAAATGTTTGTTATTTTGTTAGACCCAAGCCCTTGGGTATACAGGTATACAGGTATACAGGTGCAATGCGTTTACTCTTTAGTCCCAATCAGACTTGATATCGAAGGCCCATTCCCAAGTAAGAAAGACACGTTCATCATCATCCATTAACTTACTCTGAACGATGTAATGACCACGAACAAGCGCCCCTTTAGAAAACTCCTCCACTCGTGTTTCATACTCTCTGACCTCTTTAGAAGGACCATAGCTACCCAACATATGTACAGAAGAGTCACCTAAACAAAGAAGACATTATACCAAATACTTGAGTTCAGCTGCAAGCAGTCCTAACTCTACAGTAGAGTCAACTAAACAAAGAAGACATTATACAAAATACTTGAGTTCAGCTGCAAGCAGTCCTAACTCTACAGTAGAGTCAACTAAACAAAGAAGACATTATACAAAATACTTGAGTTCAGCTGCAAGCAGTCCTAACTCTACAGTAGAGTCACCTAAACAAAGAAGACATTATACAAAATACTTGAGTTCAGTTGCAAGCAGTCCTAACTCTACAGTAGAGTCACCTAAACAAAGAAGACATTATACAAAATACTTGAGTTCAGCTGCAAGCAGTCCTAACTCTACAGTAGAGTCACCTAAACAAAGAAGACATTATACAAAATACTTGAGTTCAGCTGCAAGCAGTCCTAACTCTACAGTAGAGTCAACTAAACAAAGAAGACATTATACAAAATACTTGAGTTCAGCTGCAAGCAGTCCTAACTCTACAGTAGAGTCAACTAAACAAAGAAGACATTATACAAAATACTTGAGTTCAGCTGCAAGCAGTCCTAACTCTACAGTAGAGTCACCTAAACAAAGAAGACATTATACAAAATACTTGAGTTCAGTTGCAAGCAGTCCTAACTCTACAGTAGAGTCACCTAAACAAAGAAGACATTATACAAAATACTTGAGTTCAGCTGCAAGCAGTCCTAACTCTACAGTAGAGTCACCTAAACAAAGAAGACATTATACAAAATACTTGAGTTCAGCTGCAAGCAGTCCTAACTCTACAGTAGAGTCAACTAAACAAAGAAGACATTATACAAAATACTTGAGTTCAGCTGCAAGCAGTCCTAACTCTACAGTAGAGTCAACTAAACAAAGAAGACATTATACAAAATACTTGAGTTCAGCTGCAAGCAGTCCTAACTCTACAGTAGAGTCACCTAAACAAAGAAGACATTATACAAAATACTTGAGTTCAGCTGCAAGCAGTCCTAACTCAACAGTAGAGTCAACTAAACAAAGAAGACATTATACAAAATACTTGAGTTCAGCTGCAAGCAGTCCTAACTCTACAGTAGAGTCACCTAAACAAACAAGACATTATACAAAATACTTGAGCTCAGCTGCAAGCAGTCCTAACTCTACAGTAGAGTCAACTAAACAAACAAGACATTATACAAAATACTTGAGCTCAGCTGCAAGCAGTCCTAACTCTACAGTAGAGTCACCTAAACAATGAAGACATTATACAAAATACTTGAGCTCAGCTGCAAGCAGTCCTAACTCTACAGTAGAGTCAACTAAACAAAGAAGACATTATACAAAATACTTGAGCTCAGCTGCAAGCAGTCCTAACTCTACAGTAGAGTCAACTAAACAAAGAAGACATTATACAAAATACTTAGTTCAGCTGCAAGCAGTCCTAACTCTACAGTAGAGTCACCTAAACAAAGAAGACATTATACAAAATACTTGAGCTCAGCTGCAAGCAGTCCTAACTCTACAGTAGAGTCACCTAAACAAAGAAGACATTATACAAAATACTTGAGCTCAGCTGCAAGCAGTCCTAACTCTACAGTAGAGTCAACTAAACAAAGAAGACATTATACAAAATACTTGAGCTCAGCTGCAAGCAGTCCTAACTCTACAGTAGAGTCACCTAAACAAAGAAGACATTATACAAAATACTTGAGCTCAGCTGCAAGCAGTCCTAACTCTACAGTAGAGTCAACTAAACAAAGAAGACATTATACAAAATACTTGAGCTCAGCTGCAAGCAGTCCTAACTCTACAGTAGAGTCACCTAAACAAAGAAGACATTATACAAAATACTTGAGCTCAGCTGCAAGCAGTCCTAACTCTACAGTAGAGTCAACTAAACAAAGAAGACATTATACAAAATACTTGAGTTCAGCTGCAAGCAGTCCTAACTCTACAGTAGAGTCACCTAAACAAAGAAGACATTATACAAAATACTTGAGCTCAGCTGCAAGCAGTCCTAACTCTACAGTAGAGTCAACTAAACAAAGAAGACATTATACAAAATACTTGAGTTCAGCTGCAAGCAGTCCTAACTCTACAGTAGAGTCACCTAAACAAAGAAGACATTATACAAAATACTTGAGCTCAGCTGCAAGCAGTCCTAACTCTACAGTAGAGTCAACTAAACAAAGAAGACATTAAAGTAAATCCCTATTCTTTTCCCTGCTGAACGTTGTTTTCGTTGGTAGTCGTCAAAGTGTGTAAGGGAAGTAGCATTTCAAGGGTAGGTTACGTGTGAAATGTTTCTGGTTTTCGGATCGAACAGAACTGCATGGCCGGTCCGATAAGATAAATAGTTTGGCAACAAGAATGTAATTTCTAAACGTTGACTGAACGGTAAGCTTTTGTTACACAACAATATTTTTCAGATCTCGCTACAAGTATGAAAAACAATACATTTTGTCATCATGGGGCCGCAAAAATACCTCGTATTATCCATGTTCTCATTACAACCGTGCTCATATCTTCCTTTTTTTTAAGACATAGAAACACGCATGGGACAGTTCGGGACTGGTGAAAAACTTCGTATAGACCGGCGTCTCGTATCTTTCGAGCTCGTATTAACGAGAGTCTACTGTAAATGTCTAATAAATGTAAGCATTTAGCTGTCGACTCCCAAAGCATAAACATCAAGTCTGAGTCCAAATGGTCGAGTCCCATTCTGAGTCATTAGTCATTGATCATCCTGACTCAAATCAGAGTCTGAGTCACGAGTCAAACAACTCCGTAGCAATACAAGTGATGCCAGAGTTAGTCCCTCTGATTGGCAACAACAAACTGGCATGCTCAGAGGCTAACTGTACTGTATGTGGTCAACTAATGAGGCCCTATCATTAATGGATATCAAGTTAACTATCATAACCTTGCTATCAGCTGACTACATTAAAGCAGATTGTGTGTTAGTAATATTACAGATCTTTCAAACTTACACTGCATATGTAAAGCAGACCGATACGTTTTTTGGAGATACTTCAAACCAAACACAATGTCATTTTTCACCTGCAAAGAGAGAACAATAAGACAACATCAGTTGACACTGAAACTCTTTTAAGCATAGCATACAAGCAAGAGTGGAAATGTTGAATGATTGACAGGTTTTTTTTAAAACCTCTGTATAAAAATTGGAAAACATTAATCCTCAAGCAAACAGAACACAAACCAAACAAATACTGAAAGAATTGGAGCATGTCAAGAACCAAGAACTACTACGCGTTCACTCCATGTCACTACCCAGACAAAATAAATGAATTTCGGTATACATCTTACTTTTCATTTGCCATGCAAATAATGATATGATTTTTCCCCCAACTTTTGAATTTTAATTTAATACAATTGTTCAAATATCTTGTTAGTAACCATACAACCAGTTTGTATGATGCAACACATCATTTGGATGTTTCCAAAGTACATGGATCCCAGTCAATACCAACATGCAAGGTTCACCCCACAGAGCAAATCCTGGACCAAACATCTGTTTCTACCCACTGTGCAGGGTATGTTTTTGGCCCATTCACACTCTACAATAAATGCACAAGATGTCTGCTTGGTAAAAGGTACATTCCGGGCGAATTGTAACACCTTAAAACCACATGCCCAAACTAGAGGAACAAAACCTCAACGATAAATCAGCCAGATAGGTGGGACTCACTAACCCCCAGGAGGTGGTGGCTTGCCTAGGAAGAGGAAATCTTGGATCACAGAACCTGAATTCATCACTTTTGGTCACTAGTTTCCCTAGTGTCATGATAGAATCAGAATCTAAGTCTGGAAGCAATGGTAAAGATGTTGTTTTCGGTAGGGTGGGGGGTTCAATGTGAACCCCACCAAATTGTTATCCAGCGACCACATTAACATGGTTGGACCAATGAGGTAGTGGACAGATTGACATTTGTTGTGTTTAAGAAATACATTGGAGAGGTAACTCTGCTATAGAGTGATACCCGGGAAAGACTACTGCCACTAATTCCTCTGCAGCAGTGTTACTGTTAGTTCTGGAATGGATGGAGTTGGTCTACTTTAGCAGAGAAGTAGATACACAAAGTACTGTCCGTCATTAGAACTGATAATCGAGTTATTGAGAATCTTCATCGATAAGAAGATCTGGAATTTTTTTTGTGCTTAATACATTACCCCACAATGTGGATGTACAACAGAAGAAAAACATACATTATTCTCCAATCTGCTCAGTAACATCATTGCGATTCCTGATGACAAACACCTATTCATTTGTGGTGATCTGAACGGCCATGCGGGTAAGGCCTTCTGGTGGTCTCAAAGGTTTTCCTGAAGGTACTAGAATTCTAGATTTTAAATTGTGGCTGCTGACCTTGTTGTAACCAAGACCTCAGGCTCATCAACTATCATTCTGGTACAGTCTGTTCCCAAATTGAGATATCCTTGCAAGGGGGAATGAGCTTAAGGTGGTACGTGGCGTCAAAGTGATAGGTTGAAAAGAAAGAACGTGTCACCCAACACAAGCTGCTTGTCTGGGATCCTGCTCTACAAACCACCATTATTACATCACTGCTATTTCCACAACCAGCACAGTCCATGGCACCTACGTGAACTATGCAAATGTTCAATGCAGTTGTTGCTGCTGTCAAAACAAATCCTAACTGTACATGTAACTTTCACAAATCTTGCATAATGTCATTTGTGTGGGAGCTGCTTTGTCAATGTTAAATGCAGGAATACAAGGGAACATTTTAGAAAATTTGTCACAATGTAGTACTTCTGTTGCTTGAGGAACACGGTGGGTAAAAAGTAAACAGTGCCTACTAAAAAAAAGCACACTCTGTGGAAGATAATCCAAAACATTGTTGATTTACAAATACCAGACAAACTGGCACAGCTTACTGTAAATCTGAGTTTAGCTCGAAGCCCAACACCTTCTTTTATTGTGAAGGTCTTCTTCTTCAGCTCATCCAAATCACCTGGAGTATAGGGTGTAATAATACAATATTGGCTGAAAGATTATAAAGGATTTGTGAGGCAGTCCAAACTAGAACAAAATGCCAATAGCCCTTAGCCATCTGGATATAACTAAACATGTAGCCCAAATTTCAAAGCACTGACAACCATGCAGCATTTTCTGCACTAACACGTACAATGTACGATCGTCATTTCATCCATTAGATACCATGCACACTTTGCAAACAAAAAGACACTGCTTACTAGTGAAAAAAAAAACCTGAAAGGGTTTGCTTCTGCAACAGGCCAGTTTTTTCACTTGCAGTCAGCAGTGTCAAAGCCTATATAGTTCTTATTGATAATGCTCTATATTAATCCTTGAAACAACGCCAATTGGCTCCCAAAAGTGACTGCTTTCACACATGCCTGTTAGAAACGTTTGATGAGATTGTACACCCATTGGACTAGGTTGGCAGCGTCTTAAAGACACCTAACCTTAAAGCAATACTCTGCAGTACTTTCTGCTTCTTCAAACCCAAGCCCTAGTAGGACTCATCCTATGTATTGTACACTGATTCATAGTCTGGTCAGGAACAGTAGGTCAGAGAACAGACAAGTCTTACCAGTTAAGTCAAGGATAATATCTTCACGATCATCCACAATGACGACCAACTTTTCCAGTGTGACCGTGGGGCCTTCACCTGTAACTGAGAGGAAAATGACACACAAGTAGGTAAAGAAAATGGTATTTCAACCACAAATATTGGATTCGTCAGCTGAAAGCATCCATGTTAATAAACAGGTCCTAAAGTTTGAGAAAATATCATCATATTGGTAAAAAATAATGCTGTATCAATCAGGTTCAGGTTAGGTCAAAGTCGACAAGTCCCTAACCAGAAAGAGTTTGATGCATTTAGCATGTTTGTTGTTCAGGGTTTCAATTTGGATAGAAAATCCACAAGACCTGCAGGGCTTGTAGCTCAGAATTTGGACCAGAATTTTGTTAAAAACACTAGAATCAAAATGAGAAAACACCACAATCAAACTAATTATATTTGCCTGCGTTACAATTGTATAGCAGGCAAAATTTGTCTGATCGTTTGTCAAATGCATTCATGATGTGTCAAAATGATATGGGGAAAATGTGTAGGACAGCGTTGTAGATCATACTAGCTTGCCACTTTGGTCACACAGTCAAAGATGAAAATGGGCAACTTTTCCGTTCTTGTTGAAGCAAAAATTCAAGCCAGTCAAACAATGCTTTTAAACCAACTGGATAAATTAACATCCAATAAGTTTTGCAATTTTCAACAGTAGCTTAAAGAAAACCGGTGTGAGCCGAGTGATGTGCAAGTTGCTAATATTGAGGAAGTGAGGAAAGACTCTTACAAGTTTTGCAAGTGAGGGAATAAGGAGCAATACAAAGCCAAAATCAAAGCTCTCAGAAAAATGAAGGAAGCAGACTTTATATTTCAGGCAGGCAGCAGTTCCAGTGAGATCAGGGACGCGACACTAGAGATCAGAGTGAAGAGATCTAACCAAAGACACCAGTTAAAGCAGAACATGGTAGTTGTCAGGCTCAACATGAAACACCATCTCCGGTTGGGCGTTTAAAACCAGAAAAACCAGAAATGGCTGAAATTAAGAACAATAAGTCAGCTCAGGATCATTCAGATGTTGTTCCCTCTGAAATTTAGGAATTGCTACTTATATTGCTTTGTATAGTTGAGGTGAGCAAAAAACCTCATGTGGTTAATCCATTAACAAACAAACCCAGACTAGTTCTTGATTGCAGACACATAAACTTACACCTCTACAAAGAATCATTTAAGTATGAGGATGCACAGGTAGCCCGAGAGGTGTTTCAGACAGGGGATTTTGCAATAACCTTTGATCTGAGATCTGCATATCACCATAACGAAGTAATGGAAGAGCATCGAAAGTGTTTAGGCTTTGCTTGGGATGATGGATGTGGGAGAAGGTATTATGTGTTTAATGTACTGCCATTCGGGTTGGATACAATATTCACAAAAGTAACGAGAGCAATCAACAGTTGTAATGTTCCAAGAGCGACGGATTGCCTGGAAGTGCCAATTTAGAGGATGCAGGAGAAAAAGTGATTCAATTGGAAAGAGTTTGAAGAATCTCTGGGTCTCAATAACCAAAGAAAAATGTGAGTGGAAACCAAAGAGGAGAGCAGTTTGGCTCAGTTTAAATTGGGATTTCGAACAGGGTGTCATGCATGTCACTGAAAAAAAGAACAAGCAAGCTCAAAGATTCAATCAACCAATTACTGTCAGAATTGTTTGTGCCTATAGCAATAGTACGGGTTAGGCGGTTGGCAAATATCGCAGGTCAAATTGTATCAATGCATACTATTTTTGGATCATTGGTGCGGCTGAAAACAAGAGAGAAATTTGAATGTGCAGGGCCAGTTGGAATGCCGTTGTATTGCTATCAAAAGAAGCAAAATCAGAATTAATATTTTGGAGAGAGAATGTAGAGATTGAACAAGGCTAGCAGAATACATTTTGGATCATGAAGGGATCAAGATGGTGGGAGCTTGGTCAGAAATCAAAAAGTGTGAAAGTTCCACATGGAGAGATCTTGAAGCCGTTTACAGAATGGCAAGAGACAAAGTACAAGGCCTGGAAGGGCAGAACGTTCAGTTGTAAACAGACATCAAGAATGTGGCTAAGATAATCAAAGTGGGGAGTAATAATCCCAAATTAAGACAGCAAGTGTTGCAGATCAGAGAGATTTGTGTAGAAACTGACAGAAAGTTGGCCCAGTGTGGATACCAAGAAAAGATAACAAACTGGCAGATGATTTAAGCTGAAGGCTGATGGTGACCACTAGCAAATCAAGTTTAAGGCCTGTACTAAATTAGACTGCAGCTGGGGTCCTCATTCTTTAGATAGGTTTGCCTGCGGGTATGATACCCAGTGTCAGAAGTTTAACTAAACGAAATAAACTGGTGGGTACCTCCACTTAAATTAATTGCAAAAACAGTAGACAAGATGGTCACAGAAATAGCATGTGGAACGTTAGTTGTTCCATACTTGCAGTCAGCACCTTTCTGGCCGAAGGTGTGGAATGAGCTGGATTTTAAGTCCTTGTACAGGCCCATGAGTTCCTATCATCAGGAAAGTGTAAAAGTGGGATTATATTTGGAAAACAGGGAAGTAGTTTCAAACTAATCACACTTAAAAACACTGTTAATTTATTCTTTTAGCACTAGGAATTTCTTTAGCGGTCCATCAAGCAATGAGCGAGGCAAGAGTCACGTCAAGATAGCTGACAGAGTTAGCAGACACTATGTTGACCCATCTGACGGAATCAAGAAGTGAGGCAACCACAACCAAGTACTTGGCTGCATTCAAGAGATGGAAAACATTTATACATGCAGAGGGAGGGGAAGCCATACCGGCAAAGCCGATACATGTAGCCTTATACACCAGTTTGATTGATTTTAAGGATCCTCTATAAGTGTAGTTCAATCAGTAGTCTATTCAATCAAATGGCATGATAGGGCTCATAATATTCAAGGGTCAAGTGACCAAACAGGCAATAATTTTATGTACATTTTTTTAAAAACATCGAAAGGAAGATATTCGAAACCAGTTGTAAAGAAAGACAGTTACAGTTAAGCAAAGTGTTACTTTATGTGATAAATGCAGAGAGTCAGATGACATTCTGGTATTACAAGACCTAGCCATAATTGTTTGGGGGTTTCTGGTTTTCTCAGTGTTTGACTTTGTACTTAGAGTAAAAGTAAAACAGACTAATACAGAAAAGGTAGTACAGTAACAATTTCAAAAGGCAGCACAAAGGCTTGCCCCTCAAATTCTTACAAAATTACTTCGCTAGAGCAGGAATTTGTTTTGGACTCAAACCAGTTTATTTTTCATCCTGGTTACTGTAATAAAGGTAGAAAAGCATCAGTTAAGAAAAAATAAGCAAATAAGTTACATCAGAGTTTGAGAAACAGTTTTTGAGTCGGCTATGTGAAGTTTATGAAGAGGCAATTATTGGTCTCTATTCACTAAGGGCCGGTGGTGCAACGGCTGCCGCAAGGGCATCTGTAAATGACAGGCTATGGAAGAGGCACGGCAGATGGTGAAACACCAAAGATGTAATGTAGATGATAGCCTGGAACACAGGCTGTCAGTTAGTCAGGCCTTGAAATAGTAAGAGGATGCATTAGTTCATAAACAATTATGTTCAGTGAATGATGTTGACTCTGAAAATACAATGATGTTTTTGAACAGCATGATTATCAACAGTATCCATGTGGTTATGGGATCAATGTATATGTACATTGTTATTGTTGTATAAAGTATAGAAAGATCACAGACAATAATGTTGTGATAATTACTTAAATGTTTATATTAAAAACATTGTTGACACTGAAAACACAGTGAAGTTTAAAGACACGGTTAATGGTAGCCATCATGTCGTTATAAATGTTGTTAGAGTATGGGAAGATCAGAGCAAGGCACTAACAAAAAGCAACAACCTCTTTCCCGCTCTTTGAGTTCTAGTATCTAGACAAGCCATACCTTATATTGATGTAACAAATGGTGTAATTCTCTAGGACAGTTTAGAGGAAAAATGACATAAAAGAATAGACTTATATTTGCTTGTGTTACCGTTGTATAGCAGGCAAAATTTGATCAGTTATCGAATGCTCTGAAGTGATTGTATGCAAGGAACAAATTGAAATGGGAAAAATGAGCAGGAAAATGTAGTTGGTCATTCTAGCTTGCGACTTTGGTTCAGGTTAGAACACAGTGGAATGCCTTTGAAAAAGATATGCAAAATTTGTTTAATATCAAACAGCAAACCTTAATGAAGTACAATAAGCTAGCAGCCACAAGGTTTTCCAGAGTTCTTTGCTCATTGAGTTTAATCTGTGGTTTTTAATCCCGTGGGACTTTTCAAGTTGCTGTAAAAGGAATATGCAACAAAATATGTCTGTAAATATGTAATAAGTATTCAAATCACAGTCAAAGTTAATAAATTAAGAGTCAGCTCCATCTGGTGGTTGAACCACCGGGCAAGCCATCCTATATTGGCGTAACAAATGGTGTAATTCCTTAGCACAGCTCAGAGGAAAAATGATGTATACAAAATAGATGAACATACTAACAGATGAACTTTTTTTTAAGCAAACAAATACCTTAGGACATGGGTTAATTGTCTTCTTTACTTTTGCATACTGAACTCTAAATATGTGATGATACATTTGGAGATACATGTTGCACATGTACATTCATCCATATGGTGAACAAACCTGCTGTAACATCAACATCTTCTCCCAACAAGGACCTCTTGTACTTATTCAGGCTTTCATCATCTTTATCCAGTTCTTGTATTTCTTTGAGTGATTTGTGAGGTGGTGGTTTGTAGGTAGCACTGTCTTTTTGATCACTTCCTACATCACAATGGGATGCTGGGTTATTTTCTGTTTCAGCCATAATTCAAAATCCTGTGTTCCGCCTTTTTCCTTTTTCTGTATACAAACAAACAAACAAACAAGAAAAAGGCCATCAATGTGCTGAAGATTTTGAGCCTCATTCTCTGAAGAGATTAAGCAGAATTACCAACAATTCAAATAGTGCTGACTTGATATCAACGAAGTTAACACACTCCTTCATCATAGTTAGTACACACAAATTGTGAAAATGGGTTAAACTCATGCAGTATAATCCTTTCACTATGAATCATTCAAGGAATAAAGTCAATATGTAAAAAAGGAAAAGAATGTATGGCAACTTCCATTTCAATCAAACAACACGTTTTGTTCATCACTGCACTGTCCTAACGTTGAGCTACATCCGCAGGAAGTTTCCAACACTTTATATGTTGGTACAGAAACCACAGATGGTCAGATAAGATAAACTATGGTATGGGTACACAGTTAGGTCTACAAAACTAATTTTATGTTCGGTGAAGCAGGGTAAAAACTAAAGAAGGCAGGTCGGATTTTAAAACATTTTTACATTACCCCACTTCTAACATGTCTTCCATTCTAAACCAGAAGTTGAATTGACAAAGATATTCTATTAGCCTCATTTTGAGGTCTGCAGCCAATATGAAATGTAACTTTGACATGGTTTTTGCGTGTGAAGTTGCAGTTGACCGTTGGGCTTTCCAAGTGTGATTGATGATGTCATCATGTTTGATAGCTCCCTCTGATGACAAGGTTAAGAATGCATGATTTTAAATAGTTTAAAACTTGGCACAATGCCCACATGCCCATCTCAATGCTCAGATCAGAAATTGAAAATGACGTTATGATGACATCAGGTTTCAAATCACACTTCATCAAAGTCTATAAATTTCAAAAAGTCATACCTTGAGAGCCACAGCTGTAATATTTGAAGATTTGCATCATTTGTGAAAATTTGATGCATTCTTTGTTTTTATAGCAATGAGTATAGGTCTGACCGTCATACCTCATACACATCAGCCTTTACAATAAACCACCAACTTGGTTAGCACAATTTTCACACTAGTGCATCGAGTCAGACATTTCGCAGGTTGCATTTCTGACTTTTGCTTGGGACCTCAAATTCCCTGAAGTTAAAAGTGAATGAAGTGGCCTTAATAAATTAGTTTAGGCCGAGTAAAAAAAAAACATGTTTAGCGTCCGGGTTTCTAAAAAAAAGGAAGGAGGAGGGGCTTTTTATTTTTTATTTTTTATTTTCAAGATGGCCATTCTTTTTTAAATTTCAAATATCCATTGTTTTTTTACTGTTCAAACACACAATACATAAAAGAAACATGTTGGACAAGACATTGAACATGTCCGGACTTTTTCAAAAAGAGGAGGAGACAGGGCGCTACTATTTACTATTTTCCAATCTTTGGCTTTTTTTCCCAAGATGGCCACCATGCTAAATATGGCTGGCCAAGGTATATTTATTCACAGATTTTGTGCTATTTTGTTGCATCAGTACACTAAAAAAGCACAAAACAAATGATTTGTATCATTTTACTGTAATTAGTCTTTTTTTCTTTCTTTTTTTCCCCTTTTTATGGTTAAAAAAAAAGAAAAAAGGAGGCGGCGGCCAAAAAGGAGGCGGGCGGGGACGCTAAACATGTTTGTTTTTTTACTCGGCCTTATGGAAATTGGAAATTTATACACTATGGGCACATGTGTACAATGTACATTAAGGAAACTTTACAAGACCGCGAGACTGTAAACCAGTAAGATGGAATTGTATTTATTACTCCATAAAACTGTTCCTCAAAATCAAGAGGAAAGTGGCCAGGAATCCCCTCAGAATGCACCACAGAATGCACCACTGGGGCCCTTACTTCTCCCACGACTTAAAGGCTTGGCATTTACTGTGGGAGAAATTTTGTGATAAATCTCTGTATCCACTTCTGAAATTGGACTGACTGATGATTTGTAGCTAATTGATATGAGCTTGTTTTCATTGCTTCTCAGTAGAACATATGCATTAATGGGATATTAAAAATTGTCAATATTAGCCCTCACAGTTTGCGCCCCCCCCCCCCATCTGAAAAACATGGATACACCTGTTATTAACTGCATTATGGTTTCAGAGGACACAGATCACAAACAGTGACAAATACTGACATTGCACTTTAGTACAATCCAAACAGACACAAAGGTGTGAAAATGTCCAATAATGGGTTCTAAATCCATGTACTGCATACAACCATGCCACAGCCTCACATGGCTCTGCAAAGGCCATAAACTTCCTCTACATAGCATGGTATGTCTGTATCTGTTCACTATCTCCAATCACTTGAGAACAGGATAGCACTGGCTGAATTTGATAGCCAAGGCTAGGCTTCTTTACACTTTATATTACATCCTGTTTAACCTGCAGTTATCCACTTGGAATAGAGAATGGTGTACATGTTCAGTGCCCCTACCAGGGATACAATTTAAGTTGTGTACCATTGACCAAACAAATGCATGCATTGATGAGTAAAATGAGCTTAATTGTGTAAGTTCTTTTAGGATGATTGGTGGCTATTATTATTAAGAGAAAACTGTGGTGGAAATAAGGAAACCTTGTGCATGCTGTTTTCATCTTGTTTAATGTGGGGACTTAGCATACAAAACAGAGATCTTACATTGTAAATTTATAATTCAGTGTAATGTAGTACACATAAACTGGTGCACATAAACTGGTGCACATGTACACTGTACATGTACGTACAAGTGCCTCAATAGTAACCATCAAAATGTTTACATACGGTAGTATTTATGCAAAAAAATAGTTAGTGGCCTGACGTTTCGACACTAGCAGAGTCTTTCTCGAAGGCTAAATGACAAGACTACAAACATAAACAGGTACATGTATACATTACTGATGTAACAAAAGCAGTCAAGTGGAAATAGATGATGCTGAGGAAAATACACAGAGAAAGCAGGCGGCTGAACAGAAAGGAGGGTAACAAAAGGGGAGGGGGATTGGGGGAAGGGGATGGTTGACCACAAGAGGTGGGGAACACAAAGGACAAAATCAATGATAGTATTTATTATGGTTTTGTTGTAGTCATTTTGACCAAAGAAATTGTAACAGGCTTCAAAAAGATTAGTTTTTTTCATTCGAGGCCCGTTTGCACAGGTAGCATTGATCAAATCAAGTCACTGCAGGTGTATACAAATAAAGCCTTTTTCACATGACAGAACAAAACCAACATTCCTGCCCAATTTTTCTCAATGTTTGCGAAATATTACAAAATGAGCTTTGTGTCAAAGGACAGCACTTTTGTACGTTTCACGTTCCTTGCAAAATTTTCTCAAACACTGCAAAATTTTGTAGTAGGTACCAACCTATGATAAAAAGCTATGCAAGTGAAATTTTTCGCAAGGAGCCTTGTCCACTCCCTCGCGTGAAATGATCCGTTGTTTATTGTAAAGGCATTCTTTGCAAAAGCAGTCTTACCACGCGAATGTTTGCACTACCGCTTTTAAAATGTACGTCATGCAAACAATCTAAACCGGAACGCGTTGTATTCAAAATAATAATAATATAATAATAATAATGCTTCTTATAGCCCTCATATCTGTCACTCAGTGACGCTCAAGGCGCTTCAACATTCAGTATTTTCCTGCAGGGTATTTGGGGCTTCGTTTGAAGTATGAGACCTACTCCTTTACATAGCACCTTGTAATGGTTTACGAGGTGCTGTGGCGCAATATGCAGCCGATCAAACCAGGAACACGTGGGCGGACCCCTTCTCTTTTCGATAAGTGCACTGGGTTCTATTACATGCGTTACACAATACACGGGACCAACGGCTTTACGTCCCATCCGAAGGACGAAACAATAATGGTTAAGTGTCTTGCTTAAGGACACAAGTGTCACGACCTGGACTCGAACCCACACTCTGCTGATCAGACACACAAGAGCTTGGGTCCGGTGCTCTTATCCGCTCCTCTTATCCGCTCGGCCACGACACGCCAAAACATGTACGCGTTAGTACTGTACGTCATCTTTAACTGGTACTAGTGATAATTAAGAACAAAAACTTAATAGTTCAGTGGTAACCAGCTACTGTCTGACTGTAAATTGTAGTCTCGTCGCATGGAATGTTTGATTGTTTGTCAGTTCATTATCAGGTGTCATGTAAAAGCTTACAAAATCTCTGAAGCGTGAGATGAGAAGTAAACAATCCATGCTCGTAAAATTCGTCACAAGGAATCTAGGTTTTCTGGGGGATTGTGTGAAAAGGGCTTAAAACAAAGATTCAATGTGGTTCTTCAGTGAAATATAGTTGCTGAGACCTGACTCCATACATGTATCATGTCATTGCTAACTTCTCATGTGAACGTACAGTGTATGCATGCATTAAGATTTGTATGTTATGTGTTTTTTACATGGTTCTAGCATGTTTTACTTTGCAACCAGTTTTAGTGTATTGTACACTATATGAAGGAATCTGAATTTTAGTTTTTATTACAATTGAAATAAAACCCAATTTGACCTTAATCTTCCAGTCCAAATCAAAAATTGTATTTATACAAAAATATTCCCATGTCCTTTTTCAGGCCAATAATGGGAAAGTGTACTGAGTTGGAAGGAAGTAAAAAAATAACTTGAAACTGATATTAAAACTACAAAATGTTCTTTTTTTAACTTATCTAATCTAAGTGCTCATGCTTTTGATCAAAACTGTTTTACTCTTTATGACTCATGATTTATCATTCAGGATTCAAGATTGATCATACATGATTGATGTCACCAGATAGTGCTGTTGTATGATGAACTTGGCAATTAACTGTTTGAGCATGTGTCAAGACCTGTCTTAGGATGTATTAAAAAACAAAAACAACAACAACAAAACAAACAGGGCAGGAATTTGGGGCGAAAATACACAAGACTGCAGCCTCAGGGGTTGCAGCTCAAAAACTACTGTCCAGAATTGTTTTACAAGACAAAATGAAATGAGAAAAAAGAAATTCCCACACTATTTTAAATTAAACGAGCACTAAGAATACATTAATTTATCTCATTTGTATTAAAAGAATTTGTCAATAATCTACACTACAGAATTGAAAGATGACTAAAAGTAAAAATAAAAAAACCCACAAGACCACTGAACTTGTCCAGTCATGAGCTTACTGGCCAAATGCTAAAAACACCTGGCCTCAGGACTGTGGTCTGGTGTTAATTTTGAACTCTCAGACTGAAAAACATTATTTTGTTCAGGAATTGTGATTATTGAAACAACACACTTGTCCTCCTGACCCGGTCGTACTACACTTTGTTTTACCTGTACAAAGAGAGGGACAGAAGGTACTGGCAATCATGCCTCGAAATATCCCTTTTTCTTTTGGGCTAAAATTCCGTATCAGACTGCCACTGTCAGGACAGAGGAATATTTCAAAAAAGGAAAACAAAGTTTATGCCACTGTAGCGCTATGTTACAGGGTTATAGCTGTAAACATACAAGAACATTTTTATAAATTAAGATAACAGAAAGTTTCCATATCTGACTGCCACTTTTGGCAATTTTGTTGCCTTTTTATAGAAATGGTTCGATCCAACAAAGGGGTCCAACCCACCTGGCCAGCCTCACTGTGACACAGTGTGATGAAGGAGGCCACAATTATAGTGAGCCGAAACTAGTTATTAGGGCTAGGTTCGAGTGCTGGAACAGAATGATATCTGGATCTGGATCTGAAGTGGAAGTATGCTACTCAACTCCCCTAACAGGGATAAAACGAGTAGGGTGGTACAGTCCTTTGTATGCTGTTATTGGTTACTGGCTGTAAAGTTGGGTAACAGTAAATGTAGATTGAAATTGATGCTGGTCTTCTACAATGTCTTTGATGTGCTGTGGGAGGGCATTCCACTCAGTTTTCTAGACCCAGTAACTGGGACCTGTACTCCTTTTAAAATCTCTTATTACATCTTCAGTCGCACTACACTAGTTTTTGCAGTACGACCGAAAATGTCAGATGTTTTAAAAAGACCGAAGATATCTAAAAAAGGAGTACAGCACCCTACTGAGTCTAGGCTAGCCCAGGTTGGACTCCTCCATTGTTGTAACTTTCCGTATTGACTCAGTAGGATGTGAAAACCTGCATGCGCGCCCACAATTTTCATAGCAAGTTCGTCACACTCGTTTTAGACTTAGTGCAAGACCTTGTTTTGATTCGTAATAATTTTCCCCGCTATTGAGATGCTTGGATGATTGATAGAGCCCTCTTGCAGGAAAAATTGTGACCAATCAAAAAGAGACGGTCTTGCAACGAGACTATACTCTCTTGCGCTTCAAGCCCATTGACACCCTGAAGTCGATGGGGTTGCTGCGCATTTTGCACATTTCGCACACTTGCTCACACGCCAATCAGTACATGCATGATGTTTAAAACGGAAGCGTGGATCTGCGATTTGTTCTCCAGAATAATGTTTTCCATTGATATTTGTTATAATTTTGACCAATCAAAAGTGTTGCTAGTTATGGACATGAAAAATATATGAACAGAATTTAAGCTTCTTAAAACAGGTGAAAATGTATAAAAACATCAGTTAAAATTGTGTTCGCATTTTCATAGAAAAGGTACCCATCATGCCAGGACGTCATTGAATTTGTAGTGCAACAGACCATGAAAATGAACATGATGAACAGACACCGACTGACTGACGAGGTCAAGGTTGTAGTCCCTATTATTAATCAGCGATGTGAGACATTCACAATGACTGATGAATATCCATCCTCCTGTCCTGATCCTAGTTGCGATGATCGTAACCCTCCGTCGTCTCGACGGTCCGTCGGGAGGCAAGGATGATGGAAGATGGACCATGGACGGAGGATTACGATTATCGCAACTATCCCGATCCATTCCGTCAACCTTTCTAGACAGGAGGTTTGGCATATAATTTGACCTAAATTAAGGGAGATAAAGTTGAGGTCAGATTCGACAAATTTGCCAAGATAACTTTACCTTTTGTTGCTTTGACCGTTTACTTCCTAAAAAGTGCAGAGCCAGCCCAGAGTCCACGCACGGTACAACCACACCAGCCGTTCTGCTGTCGTAACGTTCTTAAGCGAATAAAAAGACAAAAACCTATCACAACACACATATCCTGATATCCCACCACGAGCACATCGCACTAACCCATGCAGCAGACGTCTAGACTTAAGACGGACACCATGCCGCACCTTGTTGGTTTGGATAATTACAATAGTCAGTTCCCCTGAATTATCTTCCACAATTTCTACTTGACCACGGCTGACGAACACAGGATTTTATTTAATTTCTCAGCCGACTACTGATTCATGTTCAATCCACTACTGCGCATCCGATATCGTCCGGTTTCACCGAAAGACCCCCAAATGTAGACTTTCCTCTAAACAAACATGGTGTCAAAACGAAGAAAACACATTTTAAAAAACACATCAAGTATGCCATGGCACCACAATGTTGTACACAACCCCGTAATGTGAGATAATGTCGCCGAGTCGCCTGATCATGACTCATTTGTTTCTCTGAAGTATTTTTAGTTAAAAGAAACAACTAATTGTTGACAGGTGTTCTGTTCAATAAGTTTTAATAGCTATTTTTTACAATAAGTTTTAATAGCTATTTTTACAATAATTTTGGCTAAAAAAAAACAAAAAACAGGCGATGAGTCTTTTAAAGATCCGTAGATAAATTGGAATTTTTAAAAATGATTGAATTTTCTCAATGATAAATAAACAGCTGAGATGAGTATGCAGATATTATCCTCTTTATTCAACTTTAACGTTTAATTCTCTACCAGAGCCAGCAATTCATAAGCTGTGGCTAACAGATGATCCACCTTTTCAAGGAGAAAAGGCACAGATTTTAAGACACATCAGAGTTACATAAAGACACTTTTAGTTACATGCAAATAAGAACCAACTACTAAATATCTTCTCGGAGTCAATACAAAATCATATATAGAACTATCATATATAGTTCTGAGATGACCCATTGACCCAATACCTTTTCTTTGCGATACTGTAACATGCAAAAAGTCAAAAATTGAAAAAATACAATCCAACAATTCTTGCTACACAGTTTGTACAGTACTCTTTTATAATTAAGAACCTTGCTGCAGAGCATTCAAATTAACCTTAAATTATTTGTTCATGACAAATTTCCCTGACCATTCAATAACTTGTGGTCTCTTCCTAAAAGTTTCAATGTTTTCAATGTTTCCTATGAAGGCAAAGTACCAATAAATCAAAAACTACAGTAAGATATTGGTTTTTTTTTAAGAATACATAGGAGAACAAACCCAACATGGATCCACCGATAGTACAAGAATTGATCTCCGTCTTCATTGGCCAAAACATCTTTTGTACATGGACCAATTCTATGGCCAGAAATGAGACAATTGCATAAGAAAATTAGGCCAGCAAATATGTGTATAAAAATTATGTAAGATACTCCTACAAAAGACTTCCACTGCAATGCATTGTACGTGATTTTTTATAAAATTGGAATGCTTGTAAGTAATCTATAAACACCTGATTAATACTAATTACAGCAATACATGATTGACCATTGGATTAGATCTTGACAAACTTATGGTGTTACCCGTTTGTTTGATTTGTTTGTAATAATGGCACAGACTCCAATTCAAAATTATTTAGAGGATTCCATTTCAAACAAAAACGAAGTAAATCATCTATGATTCAAATCAAAATAATCATGGAACACCTGATGGTTTGATCTCAGGCTGCACATGCCATTTCTCACAAACATTTTATGTTATCCTGTACAATCTACAGATATGTGATGGATCCTGCATATAAATGAGGATGCTGTTGTGCCTTCATAAAGCACTAATATACATCAATATCAATTTAAATAAGGTAAATCCTAATACAAAAGTTCCCAGGCAAGTATGTCAATTTGTTCAGACAATTAGGAGGCATTGAAGTGTACTCCAAAGTAACAGCAAAGCATGCAGCTCTGGGCAGTCAGTCACACTTGCTACTGATTTTCTCTATCCATTGCATCTCATGCAAACTCTGTACGGAGTCATCCCTTCCATTTTACTAACCTCAATGGTACTCAAGCTTCAATGGTCATTTGGAAAGTTTTGGTCATCACTAGGAAATTATGTTCAACAAAGAAAATTAACTAGAGTGGGATTTGTGATCTTTGGATTAACGTGCCAGCGCTCTACCAGCTGAGACATCTAGCCCTTATGTAAATGCTAGGGCTAGACGGCCTCGTTGGCAGAGTGCCGGCATGTTAATCTGGAGGTATACCTGTATACTTTGAAATAAAAATTACTCTGAAACATTGTTGAAAATAAAAGGATAACAGTGGGAAAAAATTAATCACATTAATGTTTTTCATTTTAAGTACAGTCCAGGTACAATTAAATAAGCAGTGATATTTAATGTTGCATAATGTGCATTAAATTAATCCAGTAAGGACCAATCATGTGATTCTGTAATACAAGTTATTTGAACTTTCAGCTACATGTACATCTATGGCATTCTGTCACATCAGTAACTTTGGCTATGACTGTTAATTGCAACAACGTTTAGCAACTCAGCAATGACAGTGATTTATTCATAAAAGATACCAAAGCCATTCACTCTGAAAAAAAAGTATTATACGAGAATGAGCAATAACTAAAAAGACCTTGTGACCATGTACAGTGATCACCAAAATGTTGCTGAAATATTGTTCATAACTGATGAACTGCACAAGGTCTAAGCTTTCAAGTTGCAGCAGATGGTGATCTTGCTTTTACAAATTGAGTTTCTGTATGAAGGCATTTTATCATAAAAACATATACCACTAGTGTTCAGATAACTGTAAAATAAACATCTAATACTAAAATATAAACAACTTGCATGGAAAATATCAGTAAGTGTGATAACTCTTATATCACTAACCAGAAAGTAACTATCATGCAACAGAATGTAAAATCCATACCCATTTTACTGACAATTTTGGTAGTAAACTGCTACAACTACTTTTGTTTTCAAAACCCTTAATTATTCCTGCTTTTATTGCTCTTTCAGTAAACCAAAGGCACAATTACAATAGAAAAAGAATTGAAAACAGCAGATTATTTTGTTTGATACGCAGTGTTGAGAATTCAGAATTTGTTACGCATTTATAATAGATATTGGGGATAAAAGCTGCTTCCAAAGCCCCTATGTCACGAGACCCACACCGTTACACAAATAAGTATGCTGCTATTGTCTAATTCATACAACTACTACTAAAAAGGTACCCCATGGAAACATTTGTGAAAAGATGTCATTCTGTTAGGTAAGGCGGAAGACTTGGCCAACAGAAATGATTTATACCAGACTTACTGCAAAATTGTAGGTTACCAGTTGTTTTGGCTTTCATAAAAAGAGAAGAGCTCAGATCTCAGCCACCCATTATTTCAACCACTATTCTGATCATAGAAATATGTCTTCATGATCAAGATTACAGTTAATACACTCCACATTGAGCAAATCTGAAATCATTCCCAATCTTTTTTCAATTGAAAACTCCATTCCCACTCCAAAATGGAATTTTTATCATCATCACTGAATTTGCTTTTGACCACGTAGGTACCTCGATGTAACAAACCAGCAGGGGCTTCCTCGCTTGGTGTTTTGTAGACGTGTGCTTCAGTTTTGGGTCCATAGCTCCCAACCATCAACTTGTTTTTGTCAACTGAAAACAAACAAATAATCATGTTTACTTCTCAGCGCGTTCACTTTCTAAGACCAAAACAACCCTGGATCTAGATTTCGTTGTCAAATATTCAATAACGAAAAGATTGTTTTTACATAATCTAACCAAAGGGAATGTAACAATGTGTATTCCAATTGATCATCAAAGGTCTTTCTCTTACCTTTTATTCCTTTTCTATAAACTTCCTGCATGTATCTAAGCCCTGAAACAATCTCACGCTGAACCTGAATAAAACCATACAAAGGGCAATCAATTAAACATTTAAAGAATCATAATCATTTTTTATTATCTGATATTTATATTTCAAATGTGCTCTTGACTTATTTAATATTGTGTTTGTATGTAAAGATATGCAATATTTTCAAATGAGGTACATGTACAAAATGTAGAAATTCTCCATGATGCATTGTAAACTGCAATGAATTCCTTATTAAAAATGTAGCAATGATAGGACCACACCTACTCTATGACCAACCCAACAGATAGTAAAAATGAGCACTGGTTTTGTGAGAATTACTGCCCCCTAAAAATTGAAGAGCCTCTGTTACATTAACCCCAGATTTAGTCAACAGCCAATCTTCACCCCCCCCCAAGCGAGGAACAGCGTAGTGAATTGATGTGGTTATGGGTTTCCTCATGGACAGCCAGTCATCTACTTGTTGACTGTTAGTGAGTCAAGTGAACACTATCAATTCACTAAAGTGATTGTTCTAACCCCCCCCCCCCTTTTTTTTTAGCTATGTAGATTTTCCTTATAAGTTAATTATGTTAGTCACATAGATCAGCTACATATCATTCTTGGTCAGTTAAGCTTTATTGAAAGGAGATACTCCTATTCTTAAACATTTCCAAATCTTTCAATTCTTTGCATTGTATTGAACTGCATAGGTTTTTGACAAAGCTACCCTAAAAAGTTCCATGGAGTGATGTTTTTCTCAAAGGATTATTCTGTTTTCCTATTGATATTTAGAAAATTAGTTTGGTTATATAAAACCTCATAGATTATCATAGAACTTATTCTAAGTTTATATTCAATATTTCCATTGATTTGTAATTTGGTGAGGAAAAGTCATGATAGTTTGGAAGTTTCAGCATTCTCTCTCAATTGCTTATTAGTTTACACATGGATATAGCCAGGCATAGAACGGTCAGTTCTCATGGCCTGAGACAAGGCCCTACTCCCTTGTATGAAATAAACTTAAGCCCTGAGGCTATGGTCAATGGTAGAGGGTAGATTGGATTCTGTCCCAGTTTAAGCATCACCACTAGGTCTTGCCAAGATCCCCCAAGAAAGAGGGTTTTAAGAATGTATTTCTTTATTCTTTTGGTATTGAGTTAGTTGGAAAAGGGCTGTGATTTACTATAGTTCAGGAGTAAAGGGTCATGGATTTAATGACAGTAGAGGCACAGTTAGGATTAATGGCCTTCCTCTATGCCTTGACCTAGTTTTTACTGTTTACCCGAGTACAACTTTGTATCATATACTGGATGACTGTTAATGAGTAATAAACATTCAGTTCACTAAAGTGGTTGTTCTCATACATCTTTTCAGATGTATGAATAACATTGTAACACAACAAGTGATAAGTGTAACATTAATACACAGCTATTATCAACTCACCCTGAATTCAATGTGTATTTTGTACGAAGTTCCTTCTTTCAAAACAAAGGGTTTGTTTTTCAAGGTAGCCAAATCACCTGAATGTTAAAGAGAAAAGATCAAATCAACTATTTCTAGCAAAAACAAGTTGCAGCCAAATCTCTGCATGTAAGCGATTTGAGAGTAATGGTTCTTTCCGCTCGCTCTAGGAATCGAATGGATGAGGTCCTCTGGTGACCAGGCGTAATTTTTTAGGGAGACCCCCACCTGCCTCAAACTGAGGACGGCCCAAGAAAAGGTTGGCTAAACAAGGCATGCCCTTCTTCCCAATGCTGGTATCCCATTGTCAGCAGGTCTCCAAGCTTTGGAAAAAAGTTACAGATTTTATCAAACAAATCAAAACTTGATCATAATTGGGGGAGTTGGGAAATGTTTGAAAAATGAAGGCCCAATTCAAGCCACTTGGTCCATTTTTGTGCTTATTTTTGTGTGTGCACCATTTAAATTTTTTTGGGGTGGACTGTTTCTACTTCTTTTCTGATTCTGCAGAAAAAGAAAAGTCAGAAATGTGCAGCATTTTAGCGGTTTCTGTCATTAGAGGGTAATTATTAATGGGAACAACAGTGCAAGGACCCGGTCATCACTGCGTGATAATAACCTTGGTTGATGGTTGGCCAATGTTAACAGCTTGGTCCAAAACAGCAGCAAGTCACCAACCTGGGCATTACCACGCAGTGAAGACCAAGTCTCGCACTATTATTCCCTAAACAAAGTAGTGCATTACATACATCAGATACCTGGTTACCTGGAGGAAATTTGTTTGCACACGACGTATCGTACAAACACAACAATACTGCTGATACAACTTTCTTGCAGTGAAAATCAATTTAAGGACTTCAATTTGCCATTTGTGATAAAAAATAACGGATGCCAAGGTGTGGTCTCAGCAGCTAACATGGAATGCTGACTTTAAACAATAACAAGTTTTTATTGGAACATGTAAACAAAACGAAAACAGTTCAACATGCAGTACAATTGTGAGATACCAATTTATCATCGCCCATGAAACGCTCAAAAAATTGTCTGGATTAGTGTCTTCTTTGAAGATGTGATGAAGTGTGAACTATGCAAGTGATCAAAACCTGCCATTGTCCCATGTGTAAGCTTAACATCCTAGCGGCAATGTTGTGATGCTCTTTGATTCAGTAGTTGGTATTGCCAACATTTAATTTGCAACTCTATTGATTGTTTATCAAGCTATAGAATAAAGACTCTAAGGTATTTTGTTTGATGGGGATTTTACTATTCTTGCAGAACACAAAAAAGAATGAAACTCGTAACAAGACCACAAAATAACCTCAGATCACACGTGTTCTTGCTACAACCGCGCTTGATCTTCTGTATTTGGATACATTGAAACATGGGCGGGGCAGTTGCCTCTCATAAATGTGGCCGGTCGCCCTGATTCAACTCTTGGCTAAGGCCATATGCAAGTAGAGTTGTGCGTTAGTTCTCTCATATACCAACAATGTGGCCGGCCGCCCTGATTCAACTCTTGGCTAAGGCCATATGCAAGTAGAGTTGTGCGTTAGTTCTCTCATATACCAACAATATGGCTGGCCACTCTGATTCAACTCTTGGCTAAGGCCATATATATGCAAGTAGAGTTGTGCGTTAGTTCTCTAATATACCAACAATTTTTTTCTCCAGGCCCTCTAGTTTTCATCCCCTCCAGAAAAAAAACCACTTTGATCTGTGGCTGTGCTCTATGGTCATATATGGGTCAATGAGGTTGGCTTCCAAAAAGCACTCTTCAGCATGAACACACACAAATTATCAACCTCAGAGTTTGTAACTTCTGAGATCATCTTTTGAGAGTTGACTGTAAATGTATTATGGCTGACCAAATTGAATGAAGAAGCAGAAAAACAAATTGTTACCTAAATTTGCACCAACAAAGTACATGTAATTAATTTAATGTGTCAGTGTACAAAACCTAGAGTTTCACAACTGCCACAATGGCCATTGCCACGATGGCCATTGCCACCATTGCCGTTCAAGTGGCCATGATGCCTCCTGCAAGTAAGCAAGTAATCCTGTTGATAAGTCCCAGGTATTGGAACCAGGAGAGCAGTGTAAACATGTTAACGACATCTATGTATACCATTCATTGCCATAGCACTTCCTGCTCCAAAACGTCATCACTTACCAAAAAGATTACCAGTCACTTTGCTGTGCGCTTGTCCCCCATAAAACATGGAAATCATATGTTATAGATCAATTAAGTTTTTTTCCTGCAAAGTTTTACCTGTTAGGTCAAGACATATGCCCTCACGTCCCTCTGGAGCAAACACCAAAGCCTTTACAATGACATTGTTACCCCCTTCATCTGCAATGTGAGAAAACAAAACAAATTTTGGTTTTAAAACAAAACATTCCAAAGTCATTAAGTACAGGCACACGTATGTTTGTTTTTCATGTTGGCAAACCCATCATTTATCATGAACAATTTTCCTAACTTATGGTGTTCTATATCTGCCATCTAGCATCTCGCATAATCAAATCTCGTGTCAAGTTTTTCAGTCTTGCATCTTGCATCTCACGTTAATGTTACAGGTAATTTGATACCCTGTGTTGGTTTAGATTGATGGCAGGGCCATTATGCTACCACCACCTCCTGTCCTTTTATTGTTTATAATGAAATCATACATGTAGCCGTGTGCAAGTAAGTCATGGGATAAGACCATAGGGTGACATGAAAAATATTTTGACAGTATTTGATAAATGCATCATAAAGAGTTTTTTTAAAGACAAGCAAAGAAAAACAATAGGACTAAAGCGCACTTGAAATTTAAAAAAAAGCTAAGTTTTATCATTTACAAATCTTCTCCCTGTGTCAAATAAGAAACAAGTATTGAAAGGCAAGCTTGGAAAAAACTTTTCAGGCATGTACAGTTCTTTATAGTAGGGGGTGGGTTTTGGAAAAAGTGAGACAGAAACGTGAAGGAGCATAGAATGGAAACGGTAGGCCCCCCTATAGATTGGATAAACAAGTTTTTTAAAGGGGGTGGCAGAAAAAAGGGGGAGAGAGGTGCTGCATGGTGGAGAACAAAAGATTTTTAACAAGAGTCATCAGGGAATCGATGGTCAGGGAACCATATAGCATTGTAAACAAACACGGGGTATCAAATTACCTGTTGCCATTTAATGTGAGATGCAAGATGCGAGATTAAAAACATAACGCGAAATTTCTTAACGCAAGATTTGAGATGGCAGAAATAGAACACCATATTAACTTGATGACTGCCATCTGTTTGGTTCCCAAAATGTTCAACATTTCCACTGTCGTACAAGGTGTACGATGGGGGCAGGGGGTCGAGAAAAATCTATAGTCCGTCAACCTTGAGCACATCCGGTTTAAATTATACGCATAGGTACAGTGACCTAAAAACGAGCGAGTGAAGTAACTACTGTGAACTTTGATACTGCTCTACTATGAACCATGAATCCATGAATACTCTACCCACAGCTTATTCATGGATGCCACACCTGCCATGCTTTACCGTTCACTCTAAAAGTACTTGTGTTTGCACACAGGGATTTTGCCGCAAGGTTGTCACTGCCAAAAATCATTACCTTGCAATCTGACCACCCTAAATGATCCTGCAAACATTTCAATCAGACTTTAAAAAAAACACCACGTCCTTGACTCGGCAATCCTTAAATCACAAAAACAAAATATGAATCAAAGTTTAATCATTTCACACCTTTGTCATTATTACATGGACATAGTGATAAGTTTGTACAGGAAGATGCAATCGACTGTATCATAAATATTTCATTTTAGATTAGATTGGAAAATCAAGAGTTTTTTCCCAATGTTTTTTTTCCAACATTCATTTAAAAGTGAGGGCATATACTATGAAATCAACATAAGGGAATGTCCGAGTGTGTTTCTCTGACTGCAAAAATCAGGATATTGTTGGAATCGGTTTGACTAATTTGATAAAGTGTGACAGACCAGTAAAAAATCTGGTAGACTACATGTAGTTAAAAATCAAGCTAAATGGTCCAGATGGCTAAGGGGAAAAAAGGTCAAGGTATTATACAAGATTGCTAGAGATGACAATAGTTGCAGACAATCATGTTTTGTGTGATCGAGCCATGAATTAAAAAACCTGTGAAACCTAGGGCTTAATCCGTTGTGTGAGTCAGGAAAAAATAGTGCACAAATTCAGAATGTAAACACATTGTCCTTAATTTTGGTTGTAACAACCGAAATCAGCGGTTATGTTTTGTTAAGTTTTCTTGAATGTGACTTCATTTTAAAAGGAAATATTTCACAGAGAAGATGGTTTTGGTAAGAAGTTCATCATCAGTAAGCTTTCAGACTAAAATTAAACAATGTAATTCTTACCTATCATGTGTAATACCTTTTAGGGAAACCCTGTAAGATAATGTACACTAGACATCTTATCCTCTTTACCAAGTACATCAAAAAAATTGGGATCTTTTCAGTTCAAATTTTCATACCATCATCTGACTAAAGGAGAAAGATTAACTCCAACAATGCCTTTAACTTTTTGTTAGTGGGTTTGTCACAGTTATAAGTGTACATTCATTGAAACAAGTAAACATAGTTTATACCTAAAACTTTGTCTGCACCAGCAAGCAAACTTTCCTTATATTTAACCAAGCTTTCATCATCTGCATCCAGTTGTTGTATTTCTTCTAGCGTTTTTTGTTTTGGTGCTTTGTATCCTGGGGTCAATTCTTCCTCCCCTTCCACATCCACTCCCACTGCAACAGGTTGTTCAGGTTCATCTGCCATGGGTGCTAACCAAAAAAAGTCAATTTTACTAACAAGTTAGTATGACAAATACACTGTAGTAATAGCCCTGACCAATATCTTACTTCAATACATTCTTAAAAAGTATGTATGTAGCTCCTACTCCTAGAACTATTCGGTTCGTTCCGCTATCGGTCGGGGAGACGATAGCGGAACGAACCGAATAGTTCTAGGAGTATGTAGCTCCATGGTACATTAACAAGGACATAATGCTTCTTTGATATTGTAACTTGTTAACATTTATTTTGGAGTTAGGGTTAATCGTTTTTAACTTCTTTCGCACTGCCTTCCAGATAACTGGATGCCTGATGTTCAACATAGCTACATGTACCTAAAACTTTTATCCTAAAATAGTGAATTAGGTCAGATTAAAAACTGCTTACCAACCTGAAGGATGTACATGTATACAAAAGTACAAAATGTAACAAGAGAAAATAAAAAATAGAGTAAAGGAATTCAATTTTCAAACAATTTACTAGAAAAATCGTTTTATCTGAAAATGAGAAATCCTTGCCCCTCCAAAAGAAAATGTTCCACTTACATACCACAACAGTTACTATTTATGTGTACAAAACCTTTGACTTTCCCTCAGTCTCAGGGAGGACAGGAATCTTAGGTGGTCTTGTATAATACTGTGTACACATATTGATACTTAAACTAAGTGGTCAGCAAATTTGGGTGGATGGATGACTCAGCAATCTCTGAAAAGTGTGGGGTTTGGGGGAAAATTTATCTACTTAAATGTTTCAAGAGGCAGATTAAATCTAAATTAAAATGTACTCTACTGATTCAGAATAGAATCAACTGATCCTGAACAGGTCAAACAGGTGACAATACTTTTCTCGAGGCTTCTTCAGAAGGTTTTTTTTTTTTTTTTCGTCGGTAGATACTTGGTAAGTTTTAGGACATGATTTACATAGGTAAACTGATCAACTTTTTTGTTTAAGATGTCAAACAGATTGCAACAAAATCAAAGTGAAATCGAAGTGATTTGTAACTGGTCAAACGACTCCAGTGGAATATTCTTTATCCCTAATGCAAACATCTATTTACAATATCGATATTAAAACAAATTTCAAAGGAGAACAAACAATGAGCAAAGGGCAAGAAAAAAACTCAAATCTAGGATTAGGAAATGCAATGTACAAAGGAAAGGGTGGAGCACTACCTTGTTTGGCTGGTCGGTGGCAGTAATGACCACAGACAGGACATTCTAAACATAGGACCACAACGTCTTTATTACTTTTACTCACCGATAAGAATAAATAACACAAAAAGCGACTGGTTCTTGGTTGACTTTCTGGCCACACCTACCTACCTGTTCACACACTGTTCGGTTTAATTATGTTTGAGAGAGAAGTTTCTCGTAAGATCAGGCCCGGAAGTAGAGCACTCTTATTTCCTTGTATGTATTTTACTATTTCACCCTGCCCTGGCGGCCCGGCTGCTGGTACTCTTCTCTTGAATCGCATTGTCTATCTACGTGGGCCGGGTATGAATACCATCGACGGTACACGCGCAGCAAGTACTACTAGTACTAGACTCAACACGAGTCGTTTTAGTGGAAACGAGTAAACGTCTGTCCCATGCAGCAACTCTCAATACGTTTGTTGCAATTTGAGTGCGATTTTATTGTTCTACTCTATGTGAAAGATCACTGCCTGGGAACAACAAATTAGCTACATGGGCTTTCTATGGAAGCGTTTAAGGAACATTATGCCCAAGGGAAAAAAGAAATTATGTCTCATACTAATGACTTGGTACAAACCATAATTATGACTTATCTCATAATTATGAATTAGAATAAGTCATTTTTATGACTTATGCCAATTAAGTCATATTTAGGAGATATATCAAATAATTATGACTTGCACATAAAGTCATGAGATGCACTGAAGGACTAAATTACCGTCATAATAATGACTTTCTTTTTCTTTTTCTCTCAATGCTCCTTTAGAACGCTTCTATACCTTTCCCATCAAGAACTCAGTTCTTGTTGCCCTCACGATGTTTCATGGTTTCTTCTAGCGATGCCCCACCGTTTGAATTTGGAAAACGAAGCAGAGGATGTCCTGCTTGTAAAACACCCAAATCCAGACTGTAAAAGTCCTCAGTGGGACCCGATGTTAATTAAGGGTTTTTGTTTTACTTCCCATTGGTTTTGTACACAAAGTCAAACCAAGGTCATCCTTATCTGTAAAACTACCTGGGTCCCTTTTTCCAAAGTCCTTCATGTGAATAGGTAGAAATGTTCACCCACACACTCCCACCCACCACGCATCCCTATCAAGAGTTCACCCACACACTCCCACCCACCACGCATCCCTATCAAGAGTTCACCCACACACTCCCACCCACCACGCATCCCTATCAAGAGTTCACCCACACACTCCCACCCACCACGCATCCCTATCAAGAGTTCACCCACACACTCCCACCCACCACGCATCCCTATCAAGAGTTCACCCACACACTCCCACCCACCACGCATCCCTATCAAGAGTTCACCCACACACTCCCACCCACCACGCATCCCTATGAAGAGTTCTATTGTTTTTTCCTTTGTCCCTGTATTAACATCCTCCCATAGACTTTGCACACAAAATTCCTTGTGGTATACCTGGGGAAATCTTGTATTCCAATTGTCCTCAGTGTCCATAATGTAGCAAAGAGAGGGACACATTTTCAACATGGTAAACTACGACTACTCCATGTCCCATTGTCTTGTTTAACTCTTTTTACCCACACCATAATGAAAATGTTCTTGGTAAAAAATCTATACACTCAATCACACAGACATGCTTGTCCATGTGGTAAATGGATAACTTATGTGTCATACCCATTGGTTTTGTCACCAGAAAGCATGGACATCCTCGCTCTGTCAAAGTACCTTGATCCCTTTTGTACGTCCTCCATTTCAATCAGTAGACACCCCCAGATAGTATATACACACAAGATACAAATGTGAGATCTATAACACTTGAGAAAAATGCTTCTCTTTTTGAGAAAGAGAAAATTGAAAGAGCCACCAAACATATCTTCAGTATCTAAATTACAATCCTGTGTCTTTTATTTTCTGCACACCTTGACATTGTGAGTAGCATAAAATAACACCAAGTCATACACGTTGAAAAAACAAAGCTAAAAACTATTACAAGTAACATTAACTAAAAACAGTATTTTACAAATGGCTATGTTATACTAGAAAAAGGGATGTGATGGAAATTTGTACACGGCATGAAAACAATCATTTATTCCACTTCACAAACCGAGTCAATCGTGTTGGTACCCATCCAGGACCTTCAAGGATGAACATAATAAATGCTATTCAGTTCTTCTGCAGTTATGTGCCATTTGTTTTCTCAACATGTTTCATTTAAAATTAAATAACCTTGAAGCTAACACAAGTTAAGATGGCTTTGTTAAGCCAGCTTGAGCATGGAGTTCCTACCTAATAAAAGACCAATATGAAACTTATGTTTAAGTGAAGTCACCAATTCCAAGATACAAGTCGCGCATGTGTGAGTTCAACACACTTCTGTTCGGACGCAATAACAATCTTGTAACTTGGAAATGGACTTTGACAAGTATTTTAAAACTTTCAGAATTATTTACATTAACATCAAAACAAGTGACTGTAAAGGCCAAAAACACTCTTGCTTTTCTGGGCAGCCAAGATTTAAAAATGACATTTAACTGAGAAAAAAAAATTGTAAAAAAGCTACATCAATCTTTTCAAACAGATTTTAACTTACATAATGACTAATAAGGATGTGAAGCAATATGACAAAGGAATGAAGAAACATGAATTTGTAAAACTAAGTATTACACAATCAACACAAACAGAGCATACAATAAATACATCAAAATGTACATCAACATGTGGACAGTTTCATTAATGACTCTACTGGAACTTCAAGGACTTGACCATCCTCTTTTTGGTAGCTTTGTTTCTGTTCGATTGGTATTATGTACATATGGATACCGTAAATGTTCGCAACTATTTATAATTTTAGCATCATTTGATCTTTGTGAAAACAAAATCATGCAATCATTATTTTTAACGCTGTGTTTTCATTATTGTTAGGCAGTTTACTGCAGTCATTGCTTAATCCTTTGGTACTTCAACATTCCATTTTGACAAGAAAATAACTTCTGTAAATGAAGTTGAGGCATTCCCCTTGATCTAACATATGTGTACTTCCTTAAAAGAAAAAAAAAAGGCATGTTTGAAAGAAGTTTGACGTCATGGCATTCCACATCTTCAAAATTGTTGCATTGGTTAAAAAATAAAAACAAAAGTTACAGTACTAAAAAAAATGATGGTTCAATTCTTCCTCCGAAACAAAATAGCCAACGGTGATGTCAAGTTCAGTGAATCAACCACTGCCAATTCTTTATCTTGAAAATTGTACACTGAAAATTCTATAAATTCCACCACTGATCCTCAAAACTGGAGTGAAAAAAAGAAAAACTCAACTCTTTTCAAGTTATTAGTTGTCTTAATGAAGTTGTATTTGCAGTGTTTTTTGCAGCTCCCAGTATTTCAACCCTTTTTAAGGAAGTAAGTTCCTTTGTTGATCTTCAAAATCTTTACACTAATTGCTTATGAACAATCACATTTTCTCTTACTTCCCCTTTCCAAAATGTTACAATTGAGAATGTTTGTCAATGAAAGGGATACATAGTGCACCAAATTAGGAGGCTAATGTTTTGTGCCACAGGGAAAATGGAACATTCATTTTCAACTGCCATGCCCTCTTTCATCTCATCCAGTAAACTTGAAACTTCCATGCTGATTTGTCATTTACTTCCATGATATTTGCAAGTGTTATGATTCTGACAAAAAAAATTATAACTTAATAATTCTTTTATGAGTTCAAAGTGTCAAGTTGTCACAACTAAGCTCAAGGAGTATTGAACAAACGGCACATTACTGTCTGTATCGTTTTCCAGCAGTCCATTCAGGGTTTGACAAAAACATCCATGAATCCACCCTAACCGAACTATTATCCACAAAATTAAAACTTGACTCAGCTCCTATGTCGTACAGCTTGCCCTTGAAGAAAGTATTCACGTGCCCTGCTCCATTTCCTTTTCTAACTGTCCATCTAGTATGAAAACAGAGAATTAATAACAGTTAATTTTATTAGCATAGTAGATCATGGTAACTTTTAACAAGCTAACAATGATTGTTAATCAGAATTTGTGTTTTTTTCTTTCGCTGATAACTGTAGAATTGTTCTGTTCATGTTCAAGGGCAATTCTTTAGGCTGTTTAATTTTTGCATGGGACCTCATCTCTTACACATATTTAACTATTAATGCATGTTTGCAAGAACCAGACTATGAGCTTTGATAACTAACACTAACATAAATAATTTGGTTGGTAATCAGCTTTATGCTTTGCATTATGTTGGTTTCATGTACATACCAGCTACCTTTCAAATTGATACATTTCTGTGTGTTCATGCGTAGGTGTGGTATGCGTGTGGTCTTGCCAAAAAAACACAACAGCAACATGCACAAAGAAAAAAAAAGTTGTTTTTGATAGACTTTTACTAACTTAGCACTAGTTCACAGAGCTGTGCCCAATTTCATAGAGCTGCTTAACGGTAAGCAAATTTTCGTGCTAACTATAGCAAAAAAAATTGCTTAAGCGTAAGCGTATTTCACAGATTAGCAAGAAAATTAGGCAGCCATCTTGCGTGTTCACCATGGATTTGCATTGTTACGTCATTCATTTTCATACAGTAAGCACCGGAAGGTTAGCATGCCATTTCGTGTGCTTACGGTTAGCAGCGCTATGAAATGGAAATCGCACAGTAAGCACAAAATTGGCCCTTAAACAGCTCTATGAAATTAGGCCCAGGGCTTTATATCACATGTTAAAACACCCCACATGACCAGTCTTGGACCAATCAGAGTGCATAAACTCTCCGAGCCGACCCATGGGGACCAGCTTAGCTGCTTCTTATTAGCACATGTGGAGAATAACGACATCCTAGTTATTGTGATGGAGCTTTTGTACATGCACAGTTATGCACATTTCCACATCTCCTGGTACAGGTGTATCAATGTTCATTGGACTTGCACTGTGCCCTATGTATTGTGTACAATAATACCATACTGCATTTAAGACAAGGTTCCCATGATACAAGCAAGGCAGCCTATTAGTCAGTTGGACCTTGCTTTTAACAAGAGTTAACTGTACTGCATTTCATCCACAATCTTTAAAACTGTACTCATCATAAAACAGGATTTTAAAATTTACATTATTGCTGTCCAATACCTGGGCATTGTATGCATCAAGCTGTGCATCCAACTCCTCTGCAGTTGGTGTTGGTCCCTTGCTGCCTCCTCGACCACGCCCACGCCCACGCCCCCTAGAGCCACCACGTCCTTGGTTTCGCATTCCTCTACTGCTGTTCTGGGTGCGTCTACATGAGAGGTGTTCAAAATTTAAATATATACTTAAAGCACCATAAACTGTGGAAATACTTTAGGGTGATCTTCAGCATGTTCAAAGTACCGGTACTTACGGAAGTAGGGAATGTTTGCTTCTCCATGTTACTAAGGCATTCATCGCTAACTTCACAACTAGCCCAGAACATTTGGCGCTTGCCCTTGTAATCTAAGAATTGTAATCACAAGTGCAGAATTCAGCAGTAAGCAGAGCCATGAACTTATACCCAGATGACAGCAGACTTACCAGGTAAATCCAATGTTTCTGGAAATGTGAGCAAGCTCAGAATAACGTAACTGTATTTTTTCTGATTAACACATTGAGCCTCAATAAAATCTTATAAGTTCCACATTGGGAATGTATATATTTTTAAGAATAATTTGTTTAAACTGAAGAATAGGGATGATAACATTTTAAAGGAGTTCACACTGTGTTAAGACACGCTCATAGTTTAATGTACATATTTCAGGTTTGTTGTTTAGTAGAGCATTCAGAGTAGGCACGGTCAGGTACTTTGAGAATTTGTGGGTCACATTTGTACATATAAACATTATAGTCAAACAGTGGTGCATATGGTATAGTGGTTTGTTAGTGACCTTACCCTCCTCCTCCTCCTCCTCCTCCTCCTCTACCTCCTCGTAATCGTCCTCCTTGGTTGTTAACTCTTCCAGTCTGTGGCCTAGGTTGCACTTCATAGTCAGTAGATGATGTCACCAGCTGAATATTCATTGGATTACCTACACAGTGTAAAAACAAGACTCAACTAAGACTTGACTCATTGCAAGGTAAAGGGGCATGAGTCTTGGAGTATAAAAACAAAGGTTTATATTGACAAAAGTGCCAGTTCTTGATTTTAGAGGCACAAACTTTTATATGCCTCTGCTGAATGCAGACATCATTGCATCAGTGCAAAAATGTTGAACCTCGATTTTGCACAAACGTTGTATCTCACACGAAACCGCTCCCTGCAAAAACATCATATCTCAGTGTGTACTTGTTTTTTGTGTAAACCTGGGCTATTTTAAGCAAGATACAACAATTTGACCCAATTTTTTTTTTCAGACTTTCGCATTCAAATGTAAGTGCTATTTTAGAAGATGCAACATGTTTGCACTGACATGGCGACATGTGTCACATTTTTGTAACAGGACACATTTTAATTTCAGAACAAATTTTGCCAGCAGTATTATTTTTTACATTTTGCGTATAATATTAAAAATAATGCACAAGAAATTGGGTGGCTTTTTCAAATTATGCATATTAACTTTTTGAGCATTCAATATTTAATCACCTTATAAAACTTTTATTTTTAAGCACTGATATGCGAACAGTCATACAATTGTAATAGCTTTCAACACAAATATGGATGGCATGACTTCGAAACCCAGGACAAGTTAGCACTCTAAAAAAAATGTACATGTAGTTCTATGTTTAAAAGTAAATTACCTGAGAATGCTGCTCAATGGGGCCACAAAAGTACATTGCTGTAAGTTTATCTTTCAGGTTATTTTGTCAATTTTTTAGGTTTCTCTTGCATTGTACTATATACAATATTATTTGAGAAACATGTTGTAATCTAAAACATAAATAAATATGGCACACAAATACAAACAATATGTTTATGTATATCATGTCAAGACTACAACACTAAATGAGTAAAAATTAATACAATTGCAAAAGTGACACATTACTTTAATGTTGTTACTAATTCACTCTAGCTTTTTCAAAATTTTCCAGTACCACCCACATTATCAATTTTAAGAACACCAATCGGAAACAGTTATTTGTGAAGTATTGTTGTAAAAATGATCCATGATTAGTAAGCTTGATTTGATAAGTTTTATGTTGAAAACAAGTCAATCTATTTGTCAAAAATATTATTCCAAGAGAAAGACAAGCTCAGTGCTAGCCTCTGTTGTTAAATCATGATTGTGGTACCTCAATTCAGTCATTAACCTGAGTGAGACTGCGTGTTGTTGTTTGTTTTCATTTTTTTTGCCACGTTCGAAAAGTTCCTAGTAATACTGAATACCGTGGTATTTTGGCAACGGTATACTGTTGATCCAAATATGAAAAAACACTCAAGCTTTTCATTACCCTGGTTTTTCAGACATAGGGACAGAGTATGGAATTATAAAGAGTGATTTTGACTGTTGATTCTAGCACTTTTGTCTTTGCCTGTATTGGGCAAAAGAAGCATGAAACCATGAGTGCATGCAAGGTGCACACTACACAGCGAGCTTGCTGAACAGGTCAACATGTCATCCACTGTTGAATTCATCCAACACAAAACATTCCAAGTAGGTTGTCATGTCAACTGCCCGCACACACAAAGCGTAATTGTGTTTACAGGTTCTGCGTTTGTGTGTTGTTGAATAAATCAGGCCACTCTGGGTAGTGTTCTCAGGCAACCAACCAATTATTGTAATCATTAAACAAACCTTAACTAATCACCACACAAATGGCGTTGCTGTCTTCTTCTGTTTTAAACTCTACCTTCTTTGATTTAGTCTCAGTAAATCCTTACTATGGACTTACACAAATTACAAAGCAAAAACAACAACAAACTTGTAGTGTATCGAAGTTTACCTGCATTAGTTAACTTACCATCCAGAGGTACATTGTTATACTGTTTCATGGCCTTGATTGCATCTGCTTTCCTTTGAAACACCACATCTGCTGTGCCTTGACTTCTACCCGTGCGATCATAATGTACTGCTGCATGTACCAGACTACCAAAATCCGCAAATAGCTCCTGGAGTAGTGCATTGGAACAAAACATGACCAATTTATATTGAAAAGTGTTTCACTACGTACCTAGCATTCATAGTTGTTAAAGGAAACAATCGAGTGTAAATGATTGTAAAGAGCATAATCAAAGATCATTGATGAATACAAATCTGTTTTTAAGAAATTACACATTGATAGAATGTGCAGTTGAACATTTGTAGTTAGGTTTTGAAAATGTTTACCTTTCCTCTAAATGCAACACTTGATAACTTATAAATAGTTAGCATCTGTGTAAGTACCTGTATATCAGCATCTGAGACACCGTAATCAAGATTTGATACAAGTAGTTTCCCTTCCACACTTTTGCCACCTGCTGCTCCTGCACCTCCTACTCTATACTGCATCCTGCCGGTAGTAGCTCCACCTTCATACATATCATGCTGCCACTGATCGGGCACCTGTTTAGGCTGCAAAGAAAAATCACACCATGCTACTACTTGTATATGTTTCTTTATTGTGTTCACAAATAACAGACTAAAACCAAAGTCAAACTCAAACCTTCATGTTGTCCAGCTAATGACTGTACCTTCAATTGTTATAACTTCCTGTAATTTCAATAAATGTAATTTCAATAAATGTAATTTTGTTAGGGAACGGAAAATATCTTAAATTCTTATGATGACAGCATTGAACAACAGTGAATTGATGACATATTTTAAGGCCACACTAAAACATGGATATCAATCACCAAGGAGATAGTTCCAGGCCTAAGTAAAACAACTTACACACATTGGTTGACTCATACTTATCCAACTCATACATACATACACATACCAATCCGTAACAAGCCAATTCGTACAAACACCAAATCTAATAAAGTAATATTGTATATTTACTGGGATTTTCACTTTAAATAAGCACTAACAGTACGTTACATTGACAGGCGAGGATTTTGAAAAAACGGTGAGAATTTATCATTTTTTGGAATTGCACACACAAAAATTGTGGAGTGGATTTTTTGGACCAGCGCAAGGCTCAATGAGAGTGCAAAGTACAAATACAGCCTAATTTTTGCAAGATCCAATTTCAAAAAAAAACTGTAGGCATGTAAACATGAAGGGCAACAAGTTTTGAATAAGATTTTGTACATGTCATGTCACTCTGTGTTCGTGGAGATGCAGGCCTAGAAATCCGATGCGAATCCGCGAATCGATTCGCGCGAAGATTCGCGCCCGGCGTTAACGCCGCGAATCTGAGTAGATTCGAGTGAAATTGCCAGCATTCAGAAGGGGAAAATCACTTTCTCAGCTTTATATTTGGGTCAACATGAATATATTTTTACTTTTCCGAAGACCCACTAATTTTTAAATTTTTTTTTATTCCCTTAATCCCACACAAAGTTAAGTTTTTTAAACCACTCACGTCGAGTCGAGTCGTCGTCTGATCCTTAATCCTAAACGGCCGTCGTGCACCGTGCACTCTGATCTGCTTGTTTGTGTACTGTTGTTGCGACCTCTAAGGGGTACGTTTTCGCGTTCGTAATACAATAACTAGTTCGGTTGAATTTTGGTCGTCGGTAAACACTGGGGGCCTTTCTCAAACCTCGGCTTGGGCTCCGGCTCCGTGCCGGGGCTCCGTGCCGCGCCGGCTCCGTGTGATACAAAAAATACACACTGCGCCAACAATTTATAACGGAGCCCAAGCCAGAAACGGAGCCCAAGCCGAGGTTTGAGAAAGACCCCTTGCCAAGGACCGAAACAGTTGTTGGTTCCAGTCGCGAAAACGAACCCCAGTACATTTTGTTTTATCCTGTCCACGGATTGGTTGATAGCACAAAAGATCCCATTTTTGGACCAATAGTCTCCCTGGATAGTAAGCTCACGGAATCAATCTGCTTTTATACTAGTGGTTACCATGCACCGAGATAGTCGTTTTCCCAAGATAATTGCAATTTTTCTTTTCTCTCCGTTTCTTTTTCTGGACTCCAGTTTATTCTTAAAAAATCTGAAAACATTGAATAATGATAATTTTAAAGCAATAGTGAGCTTTTATGACAAAGTATTTTATTCTCAAAACATTTTGTGGAAAAATCCAAGGACGTACATCGCTGTACTTGGTAAAAATGCTTACAGTCGAGAAAGACTTTTGGCTCCAAAACAAGATCTTTCGTGCTATCGACCAATCCGCAGACAGGATAAAAACAGATTGAGATGAGGTCACTAAAACTTTCAACAATATGAGGACTGTTAATAAATAATAGTCCATGTCATAAAATTGTTCTTCATGCAAAACTGAAAGGAAGAACAATGTGGGTTTACATCATAAAAAATGTGCAGTCTTTCACTATTTTCTCCCAAACCTCTTCAGTTTACATTTAAATAATCAATGTATGTCACTCTAAGGTCACAGAGTTGTTATTTGATTTATGTTTATTTGAATAAAGTGGAAACACTATGAAAAGTATGAACACTGGAGTACTGGAATGTTTTTATGTCCACTCATAGTCATAATTGCTTTATTTTCAAACACTACATTTTGCAAATATACTTGTAAAATATGCAACAAAAAAGAGATTCTCCCCAAAAATATGCGAGAATCCATTCCCCGAAATTTGGGAGAATCTTGGATTCTCGCGAAATTCTTCAGCGAGAATCCATTTTGATTCTCGCGGAGTCATGCGAACTTCTAGGCCTGAGATGATAGCAGAACAAACCTCACATATAATTATAAATATTATAAGTAGTAACAAAAAGGCATGCCAACCTTCCGATTTCTGGTGCTTACTTTTTTTACTCTATGAAAATGAATAACGTAACACTACAGTGCAAAACCATGATGAACGCGCAAGCTGGCTGCCTAATTTTCTTGCTAACCTGATAAATATGCTTATGCTTACCTTCATTCAATCAAGCAAATTGTTCTGCTCAATTTTATAATATATTATTATTAAAGCACGAAAATTTGCAGTAGCGCTATGATGGAATTGGGCCCAAATCAAGTGTGGTATTGGTATAGTGGTAGTGGTACACTTCCCACTCATTACAAATATAACATTTTACAAAATAATGACATTATGACAATTACCCTTGAGTATGGAGTAGGCCGACCACCACCCCTATTTTGCCGCCTGGCTGGACCAACTCCAGACCCACCACCTCTTGCTGTTCTTCCTCCCCCACCACCACGCGTTTGTTGTCCACCACGACCTCCCCCACGGCCACCGGCACCGCGGCCTCTACCACCTCGTTTACCTGGTTTTCTCAACTTAATAATGTCCTCTAAACTCATGTCAATTTTTTCCGTCATTTTGATCGTAAACTTTGACAGAAATTATGTAGAACACGACTGAAACGACTGCAACCGGATTCTCTTGGACACAGCACTGTAGTGATTAGTGAATGTACAAGGATGAAATGGCGGCACAAACCACGCGAAACGTACGCTATCAGGTTCCTGAACGACATTTTTGCATTTATTGCTATAACCGAGTGCTGAGAAATCCAATATTTCAGAAGGGAACCCGTCTATGATGAAAGTCGCCCTCTTGTGTTGGCTTACGAACACTGTCTTTGTTTCTTCTCTGGCCAACCGGACTCGATCTATTCATCAAGAGACTGAAAAGGCAACATCTGGGACTGTGATGATTGTGGGCCCGGGGGGGGGGGGGGGGGTTGCGGGCTGGGAGAACGAGGTTACTCTCTATCAAAAAATTAAATATAGACGTTCAATATGCATGGAAAGCTTAGTGACTTTCCCACAAGTCACGAATTGACTTCACATTTTGTGTGCAAATTTGTTGATATCCCCGGACACATTTTGAAATACCATACGTACGACGAAAGGTTGCTGATGGAACGTAGGGCCTACTTGAAATAATTATATGGGGGGGGGGTCGGCACTGCATCAAATATCAGCCATCTAGTTTAAGGAAAGTGTGTTTATGGTGTTTAAATTTGTTTTCCATACCGTATGGAAAATAATGTGTTGGCCTAATTGATTGACAAAGTAAACCAATAGAGGCCCATTCGTTTGGGAAGTATGGGAGACAGGCGAATTGGGGTAGGTTCGAGTTCAGGCTGGAGCTATGAATTTAGGACTAGAACTGCATGTATTGAAATGTTCACGACAAAACGGTGTGGCGATCAATAAGGGAGGCCTGGGTCAAAGTTTTGCCGTGGATGTTGGCACACACAAATTACAGTCTATACATTTCGTGTTGTGTTTTATATTTTACTTTAGATTCCCTACTGTCTCACAATTATGTGTAGTGTTTTGACTGTTTTAAGTTAATTAACCACGTAGGACCTCATAAGTAGTTTATGTAATAAATAATGCATGCCCAATGGCTCAGCCGAAACCAGTTTGATCTTTTGGGGCATGCACTGCGTAATTTAATAATGAGACAAATAAATAGTCACAAACTCAAACATTTAATGTTCCAAGCGTTTAGTGAATGTGTTTATCGGCTGCCGTTATTTCGGTAGAACATAACATACAAGCAGTCCCCTAATTAACAACTTGACTGCCATGACCCTGTATCTCACCAGAATATGTGTATGTTCAGCTTGGGGTAAAATTAGTTAAACTAATAACGTTGTTTTGTTCAAGCAGATAGCGTCAAAATAAATTCGAGTCGCGTACCGAATTCATTGCACATTGTGGTGAGTTTGTGTTAATAAATGACAATACAAGCCTGTGGGTATCCTTTAAATGCATTGAATCGTTCGTTAACAAAGGCACTTTGGCTATACGGGTTTACTGTTATGTGTAAATCATCCATTTGGACTATGATCTTTTACAAGAAGTTATTGATTTCCAATGGGTTGGCGTTTTGAAGTGTACATAGAAACAGCCAACCCATTATGGGCTTCATTATGGGCTTCATGTACAAGAAAGAGGCGGCTAATACTGCCATGGGGCTTGAACCGCTGCGTGTAACGAGAACTATCACTTGTAATACAACACAAACTGAGGAAACCAACAACCGATCAACCCGTTTGACATTTTGGCATGCTCAGTATGCCTACAAATTGGTCATCGCACCAATGATGATCCCTATAATAGGATTATGCACATACAAACTATAAATTGAAATTGTAATCTCTCATATTATGGCCGACAGAGATGTGCCAAGTCGGTCTCGGCACTGTGTCAAACAACTATACCATCTTATTCAGCCTTGACAATGTGGGACGCAAACTAGCAGGATGACCGAGAGACTGATGGACGCAGTCTTGTCACTACGCTACCAGCAACTGGAAGCACTCCTACGGAAAAATGTATCTGTCAATACACGGAACAGACTTGGCCAAACTCCCCTCATGGTGGCATGTTATGTCTCAAACGAAGAAAAGAGCTACCGCATGTTCAAATTTCTTCTCAGGAAAGGTGCTGATATTATGGAATCAGACGACCAGCGAACGAGTGTATTCCAACATGCGTGCAAGCAAGGTCGAGAGCAGATTGCTAGGTGTATCATTCGGGCGATGAGTATAGTGGCCGTAGACCTAGGTGGAAAGAACCTAGAAGGCCGAACTCCGCTGTTTGATGCCGTGACCAGTGGTAATGAGAGTCTTGTCAGATTCATTGTGAGGTTGATGAGGAAGCGTTCTCTCACAGTCGATATACCAGACCATTCTGGTGTGACTCCCCTTATACAGGCGTACAAAATGGGATTCGTTGCAATTGCTCAAGTTTTAGAGAGAGATGGGAAAGCCAATCCAAGAATTTGTGACACAGAACGACATATGAACTCCCTCGAATGGGCCGAAGAGGCAGCGCAAAAACGACTCCGTGCTCTAGCACTACACAAGAAGCGCAAGAAGGAGCATCAAATGATTTATCCCCATTTTGATCACCGTAAACTTCCACCATTTCCGTCGCATAAGAGTTCGTCACTTCCAGAGATAAAACCTCGATGGGAATGGGCCTCGATTAATACCAAATCCGATACCATTGGCGGGAACACCTGGAACAATGACTCCCAAAGAATTGCAGATCGCAATTACAATAGCTCTATCATCGAGGAATCGTTGCAAATGAGTTCCGGTAATAAAGATCCTAACTCTTCAGTTGTAAGCAAGTCTCTAGACTCGGCTATGACGCTGCTTGAACTTTCTTCAAAGACAAGCAATAATATACACTTTGCAAAGAACTTTGTGTCAAGCCATTTTGATAAATCAAAGATAAGTGAGTATGGAAATTTAACGACTGTCAACTCATTACTCACAATATACTCAAGTCAGTGCGGCAGCACCTTCAGACAACCCGCCAAGCCGCCACCACCAGAACCGAAACCCGTCTTAGAAAAACAACCCAATTACGAAAAAAAGGCATCAACACTTGCCTACATTATGGGGCGTGGTACACTAAGAGTTAAAGATCGAAGATACTACAAAAAAAGTCGCAAGAGAACCGCTAAAAGAAATCACACGGGACCACATCAGCAAAGCAGAAGAAGCAGTGCAAGCTCGTCATCAGATTCGGCTACTGGGAGGTTAAGTGTATCTCGTATGAACATCAAAGCTTATGATGGAAGTCACAACAGACGTTCACAAAATGGTAAAGCGATAAGTAATGTAAACGTGGACCAGGATCGAGCAAATCTCGGTAAACTCAAACGACACTCAAAGTCGGTTTACGATTCGCAGAAACTGAGTCGGGTACCAGAAAATGACCATGGATATCGCCAGTCAGTAGCACCGAGTCTGAAACCCAGAGACTCTTTACCAAACATAAGAGTAACTGCACCATCTGCTTGAAGCCCTTCAATACTGCATCAAGTGTCAAACTGCTTGGTCGAACTTAATTGGATGTCAACATGTCGGACTTGCATTTAAATGTGTGGTGTACTTTTACTCCACAAGTTGTAATGACCATAACAATTCACTTGGTATAATGAGTAAAGGAGAGCTGTTAATATTATAAAACACTTTTAGAAACTACCCCCTTTGAAGTAGTTTTATAGAAAGAGGTACTGTTTCACCCAAAAATGTGAATAGGAGAAAGGCATCATAGGCACGACGCCTTTCTCATGTAATAATTATGCAACAAGGGTGTTTATGCATAAGTTGGGATACGCCAAGTACTGGTTTTTGACAATTACCAAAAGTATTCCTTTAGAGGGAACGTATACCTTCGGTTTTTGGAATTGTTCAATTGTTTTAACCCTACATAAATGTAGATACATACCTATGAAAAATTCATTTCAAAAGGTGGTAGCGTTTTTGAGATATCGCCGAAAATCTGGAGCGGTTTGTCTATACGCAGGAAGAAAAATCCGTAATTGGAATACACAATCTGAGAAACGTTACTGACAGTAACGTTTCTCAGATTCAAATTTCGGGGGATAAAAACTGATACATTTGTCCATAACCAGATTACTTCGAAGGGGAATGATTCTCAAAATGCTTTATATTGCCAAAAGCTGCTGTACTTCAAACCAAGAAAGTGTTTATTGCCGTTAGTTTTAAGAGTGATTACCAAACGTATTACAGACCCTTTTAAGGACAATTATATTCAATTGATGATCGTCAGGCAGCGATGTTAAACATTGTATTAATAACACAAACTATAGTGTTGCATAATTATGTGCTATGCCTTTAAAAATAAATTGTTTTAGCGTTTCAGAGTGAAATTTGAAACATCATTGATTTCAACAACTAATGGATCTTTACATTCTAAAAAAGGAATTTTTCGCAAAATAATTTAAGGCCGTTTTGATTGAATATTATCGAAAGTCAGTTATGAACCAAAAACATCCCCGTACAAAAATGTAAAAACCCATTTTTCACAGAATCAGATGTTTTGGATGTTGGCACATTTTGCAATGGGAGGGTATTGAATGCAATGGCAATTTACACCATTTGGACGTAAGGTAAGAGACTTGTAGTTTGTCCCCACTCACATGTTGGGAAAGTGAGTAATCACAAAATTGAATCGGTCATTTCCCTTCCTTTCTAATGGTTTTCAGAGACGACGGGCGAAGATTCAAACCGATATCAATCCTCGAGAAATATTTCCGATTACATGTACCGTCATCACAGTTGCTTTTAAATTGATCCAATAAAGTAAGGCACGCATAGGAACATGCACACAATCATTGATAACACACTGAAACCGCTGGATTTCTCTGTAATGAAAGTTCAGGTCGGTTGTATATAAAGCCCGATGATATGTATCGATAATGCAATTTGTGGGATCAAATAATAAGAATTATAGGCCTATTATAACTGGTATTTCTTGACATGAAAACAAAAGAGTGTCTCAAGTGAATTCTTACTCACTAGCCAGAGGAAACCTGTCAACAATGGAACACCGGGGTTAACCCATACTCTTCCACGATGTAAGTGTTCTAGGTTTACACACGGGACCTATATGGATTTTAATGTCCCATCCGAAAGACAAAAAGTCTTGCTCAAAGACACAAGTGCCACGACGAACCCACATTCTACTGATCAGAAACACTCGAGTGTAGTGCTCCTAACCACTCGACCACGATACGCCACAATTTTGCCGACTTTTGGCTGTATACTGAAAAACTGTTCTACAACATTTGTAATCAGTATCGTTTGTTTGATCAATCATATAAGTTATCTTTTCCTTTAATTAAATCTCAGTTATTCAGTGATAAATTCATGGGGTATAATTATTAGCTTTTTTTAAGTATTTCAGATACGCAATTTTGGCGGATTGAATCACCATTTTTGTCTTTTTATAACAAGTGAGAAAACAATGTCATTCTGCCTTCTCGTTATTAACGATGATCAAATGGAAATCTGAATCTAGAGGGGTCTGTAGCGTCATCCGACTTGTCCAGACCCGCCGAGACGGCACGTTACTCAAGGTCATTCCGATTGGGGGAAATCGCTATCCCAATTTTAGAATGCCGTCTGTTAAATAATCTCGGAAAGCTGTCTTGCCATTCACTATGTATACACGCCTATAGCCTGGACAAAATAAGCAGCATCATTTGATGTAACAACAATCAGTAACGAATATTGAACTGCATGGATTATGCCTCTGTTAATTAAGGTCAGTCAACGTATGAACCTGGTTAGAAAAAGACAAATCATAGAAAGAAGAGGGTGAAATAATAAGGGTCACAATTGTTGCCCCAGACTGGCTGTATTCCCGTATAGTATCGTAGTCGGGGCAACTTCGTCAAGTGTGGGGTGTTTGCCACTTGATGCACATCAATATCACTGACGTATACAACTACTCACCACATACAACATTCAACGTTCGACACAAAAATAAACTCTCCTGTCAGTAAAAGTAAACAAATGAACAATTATTAATTTTTACGACAATAAAGTTAAATATAGTATAAAAAGCTGCAAATATGTTGTATGTTGTTAGCTCTATGGGTGTGTTGATAATAATGAGCTATTTGCTGACTGTTCGTGACCCACGGGCCTTCTCTTTACACTTCATATATTTTAAAGGGTAGGAAGTAAATTGCTTATAATTACAATGATATACAGCATTGGTAAACCCAGTACACGCACCATTAAAGGGACAAAACTGATCGATTTGAATTCATAGCTATATCCATCATGGCTTCTCTGTCATGTTATTGTTGTCCCGTTGAGAAACGTTATTAATCGGCATGTTTTTATCTCAGGCGAAGGGAGCTAACCTGAGATCTGAACATCTGCTGCTTCCACTGCACTGGCTCACAGCTATGACATTTACTCGAGTAGGCCCACCATTTATCTTGTGTAGGCCTGTAACATTGTATCACTGTTTCACACGAGTCATAATAATACATAAATGACGATTGAAGTGGCTGGGTAATATTTAAAAAAAGTGTCACTGCGTGGAAAGAACTTGAATTTGCCACTTACAGGTTTTACAGGAATGCGGGTCTTTGTCGGGTTATCGCTGTTGCTAAGGAGACAGACGTATTGCTAAAAAAAGAAACTGTGCAAACGTGAGAAATGAAAACATGTAAATGTCAAACGGAGTTGTGTTTACCCATTGTATTAAATCAACAAATTGCAGACAGTTAACCCCTGGAAAATTCTTCGTTGTGTAAGCCAATGCTGTTTCTACGCCCGACATGATGTGCACATGAGTGTCTTCCTAACAAATTTTTTGTTTGGTCAGTAAACCAAGGTTATCGAGATAAACACACTTCTGTAAAAAATAAATAAATAAATTTAAAAAAAATAAAAACCAACAAAACCTCCCTGCGGCAAAGTGATGCAACCCGCTAATGCTGGGAATCTTACATGCCGTACAAAACCAAGAAATCACCCCCCCCCCCAAAAAAGGAAAGAATTACCAATTAAGAAGATTTAGTACTTTGTAATACCTGATTGTTTTAAAGACCAGGGGTGGGGCTAGCTCCCATGGTAACACACGATGTTCACGTGGCTAGCTCCCATGGTAACACACGATGTTCATGGGGCTAGTTCCCATGGTAACACACGATGTTCACGGGGCTAGTTCCCATGGTAACACACGATGCTTACGGACAGGCAAACTCACGGAAGTGTTTACCTGCTGCATGGCGCAAGCTCCAAGGTAGTCACACATACATTAAAGGGACACACCGGCTTACTGTTTACCTAATATTGTGATGTGGAATGACAGACAACAATTTTTAAATGGTTGTTGTAAAAAAAAATCATCAAAATATCACGTAATTAACGAAAAATGTGAAAAAAACCAAAACGCGGTCAAAGGTCAGCTTATACGCTTTTCCAGCCGTTGCAACTGTCCAATTTACGTGGCAATGATGCGCGATGTTGTAAGTAGACTGGTGCTCTGTTTATGTATCAATTATAACAATGGCGAGGCATGAGGATACAGACTTCATATCCATCAAGCACAAATTCACGTGTAAATAAAAAAAACAGACATGAACCATGCCACTGATATCTATTACCTGTCAGTATAATAGAGATCAGTGACATGAGCGGACGTCAGTCCATAGAGCAAGGTTCCTTGCTCTATGGTCAGTCCTAGTCGAAGTCCGCTCGCGGTCGTAACCAATAACTGTTTCGGTTGAACTTGCCATTGAAACAGTTATTGGTTACGACCGCGAAAACTAAACCCCAACCTGTATTCTGTGTACGACGACGTACTATATACTTGCAATAATGGAGAACGTTTCTTCGACATCCAAGGATCGGTACAAAAACATCGCAAGGAAAAACACACAGAAGGTGGTCCAACGAAAAGTAAAAAGTAAAAGAAAAACCACGATAAATCCAAAGGGAAAGCCAGCAAAAGCAGCAATTTGGGGGGGGGGGGTGGACATTGTGCAGCTATCATAGAAGTAGACCAGCTGTATGGGATAAATATTCCCCGTCGTCGTCCCGCGTGTGTAGCGCAGGCAACACGTTGCAATAGTTAGGGGATAATAGCTAGGGGTATCAGACTAAAACCCTCCTACAAAAACCGTAATTGTTGGTCTGGCTCCCTACCCCTCCGACAAGCTCCCACGCTCACGGCTAGACCGGCAAGCTGGGGAGTTCATGCCTCGGGGTTTGTCTCTCTGGCCCCACGAGACACGGCACCGGCTGTACGGGATATGCCCCAAGGTTTACGTTCCGCTAGCTCCCACGCTGGTGCGCTGTAAAACACGCTTCGGTTGCACGGACTCTCTGAATGCGAATCTTACGTTCGATTTTTCATCATTATTTACAAATTGTAACAATAATCTGAATACATAGTCTTTTTTTTCAAATACTCATGAATAATTTTTAAAAAACAGATTTAAATTTGGTTCAGTAATTTACTTGTATACGGCTGGAAGTAAAACTAACTCCGAAAATCACGTGATTTATCCGAACCACTTTTTTGGTTCGGATAAATCACGTGACATTCGTTTTTTGAAAAATGCTCAAAAACGGCAAAATTTGATGGTTTCTTTTAGGAACCGTTCTTCTCCATTCCTGGAAGACCTTTGAAGGCATATGTTAGCCTATTTTGTAGCCCAAATAGCCCAACGAAGCCGGTGTGCCCCTTTAAGGATTGAAAGTCGTATGCATGTTACAACCTTGTTTCCAAGAGTCAATCAAACGGTCGCAATCTGGTTATAAACAGACGAGATAATCGATCACACATGTGGCTTCTGGGTCACTGCTGCAGATTTTAGAACGACGGAATTATATGTTTTCATTTCAAAATGAAAGTTGTTTCAGTACGGCACGTGCCCCCCCCCCCCCCCCAATTGATGTCAGTGCCCCTCGGGTGCACCCCTCCCGCGATTACGTAGATCAAGATCCAGTTTAAAAAAAGGTGCAAATGGAATCTATCATTGATTTGCCAGCAGTGCCCCCTAGAAAAAATGGTGCCCCCACCCTTGTGCCCCTCCTAAAAAATCCCTTAGTTACGCCGCTAATTACTACACATCAGTAGAGTCAAGATCGTTCTGATAATTAAACAGCAGACCAAGATATTTCGCCAGTTTTCACACGTTGACATATCTGTTTTAAATAATCTTTTGTCACAGTTTAAATCAGAAAGCGTAGTTATTATGCCTATCACACCAACCCTCCAGAGATAAATATTTCTGTCTGAAATAAGCACATACTGTCAAAGTCGATACAAATTTGAGACCCCCTCCCAGATTATACCATAACAGGGGGGGGCGGGGCGCAAATACCACCCCCTTGACAGAGATCACAAGATTTTGGGTGGTGCAATTGTTAATTCCGAAACGTGGTTTTAACCGTATTGTGTATTAACTTGAGCGGTATAATTTTGACACCAACTGTAAATCTACCCCATTTTCTCAACAGACTCTTTTTACATGATTCATCTTTAGTAATTTGTTGCAGCCAAGTTTGGTTTCTAGGGGTAAAACTCACATCCCTTTAAAGGTAGCTCAGTTCTGAAATACACGTGTACCTGTTATTATGGCAACTACATGTACATGTGTACTTCAAACACTGGTGTCCACCAACACATCGCCAACAGAGGTCGCTATCACCCCACACACGTTCAGAGGTGTACAATAACGACCATTTATTTTATTTTTTCAACTCCATGAAAGCCATGACCTTAAAATCTTAAATAGAAAAAGTTTCGGGGTTTACATGTTTTTAAATAAAGCTCCGCACAAGAGTTTCTCTCTACTTAGTGTATTGCACTCACCGCAAAAACGGGCAAGGGGAACAATCATGTGTCACAAGGTCAGGCTGCCCAGTTCAGAAATCCCCCCACACCTCAAAACAGTTTTTAGTTTGCCGTCTTGGGAGCTTTTTAAATGTTTACTGTTTTAGGGTGTCATGCATACATAAAATCTTTATTTGATTAAAAAAAAAAAAAATTCTCCCAGTATCGCTTTACAAATCTGTCAGCATACCTCAACTAGCTTCTAATGAGCCTAGGCAACTAAGAAAGGAAACACTATTAGGCAACTTTAATAATCAGATTGTTTGTCTTTATTCTCCTTCAGAATGTGGCGTCTCCGAGGGTACATGTATTTATCATATCATTGAAAAACACTGCAGTCTTTTTCCTTATAAGAGATGTGAGTGGAAAAGCAATTGCTTAAAAAAAAACCTTTACTATGCATAAACCAAGTTGATGGTTTCTGTCTAATCTTGACATTTCTTTAAGTAATTTGAGATGGAAAGAATGCATTTGTCAAATCTGAAGGGTGATATTGATCACACATTGGGTAAAAATCATTGTAAAAGCGTTGTTAGATGAAAACAAAATGGTATTATAAGTTCTTTTTTAATAAGCTTTTTGAATGCTATGCTACTCAATGTTACATTTAAACACATTCAATGAGTGTCACTTTAACATTATTCATGTAAAACTTCTCAAGTCATAGGATAAGGAATATGTGCTTATATAGTTATCATTAATTGATTCTTGTTTTTGTGAACAATTTTATAAAATGTTGGTGAAAGTAAAGTATCTGTTCAACAAGAAAAGTTAACTGTTTGAGATGCTGTTTTAGAGGCATGGTTCCCACTCAAGGAACCTTAAAGGAGGTTTTCAACTGAGTGATGATCAATAGGAATGATATCTTTAAGCTGTGGCTTGCTCTGCCTTGATACGATCCTTCTTCAGAGGGCCCTGAAAATAAACAAATAATGGAAAGAATAAATACCACACAAGTATACACTCCAGCAGATGTTGCACTATGATCTTAGCATTTCCAGTCATATCACTGGAACTGAATCTTCTGAAGATGAACATGTCAGTGTTTCAGACGTCAAGCCTACTTTATCTTAATCCCGGTTCTTCTCGGCACCAACACTTCTCCTGACAGTTAACCACAAGGTTGTTACCCCTTAACCTACTTGGTTACTACTTCCAACACCATACAAAGCTTCAAATCCTTGTTTTATCTACTGGTTCGTATAGCACACCTTGGTACCTACATCCCTCTTCTGCTAGCTTGTACTATTATCACTTACCATGAAAGCTGCCTTCTCCTCATGAGTTTGGAAGCGACCATGACCAAACTTAGAGGTCGTGTCAATGAACTTCAGAGTGATCTTCTCAAGAGCCTTGCGCTTGGTATGGACCAACATGGACTGAAATGAAAAAACAATATCACTCAGCAAACTCAACTTCAAGTTAACACTTTAAGGCACTCTTATAACAATGATTTTGTGGGATTTACAAAGATATGACATCAGAAGGAAGGCAGCATGGATTTTCACCAGTATGTGGTCTGAGTGCCAGCGCAAACTGACACAATCCATGGTTTCTCATCATTCACATACTCACACATATAGTCTATTTACACCAAACTTGACCTACAAGTTGTATTGATTTGATCTGTTTGAAGGCAAGGTTCCTTCCCACTATCAACACAGTTGAGGCAGAACTGATCAATGTCTATACTCTTGACACTTGATGAGTATCAATACTTACTTTGCGCAGGGTGACAACACGCTTCTTAGGGCCCATGATACATCCCTTCAGCATCAAGAAGTCATTCTTCACCTCACCATAGTGGGGAAAGCCACCCTATGACAACACAAGCAAATAAACATCATTAGAGCTTTTCTCGATGGTTCCATCGATGCCTGAACAAAAATAATTGAGTGATACCTTTATAAAAGTTTTAAAAAACACAAAAAAACAACATCAAATAAACAAATTACAAATAACTTGAAATCACCTAAGTCAGCACTTTGAATCCATCCATAAATGAATGATTTGATGGACTTACCATTGGATTGATGCTCTTATCTGTGATATCATAATCAGTTGAAGCGTTGTTCTTGATCAGTTTTCCATCCTTCATATGGTAACCTTCTCCAATGCGGTAGATCTTCTTGTTGACTTCAGTACGGTGGTGGTAGCCCTTCTGACCAGCACGAGCAACACCATAACCAACACGGGCAGGATGCCAGGCTCCAATACAGGCTACCTTACGTAGACCTTTGTGGGTCTTACGAGGAAGTTTCTTGGTACCCCAACGGGAGGTCACACCTACCAGCAAAACATACAAATACACATCACAAATTCCTCATCTATAAAATACAAGTATCTCTCACTCATGAGGAGCAGTAGCCACAAACAGTGTGGTTACTTGACAGTAGGCTGTGATACATCAGAAGGAAGGCAGCATGGATTTTCACCAGTATGTGGTCTGAGTGCCAGCGCAAACTGGCACAATCCATGGCTTCTCATCATTATCAAGCCAACGGCTTTGAAATTGTCAAGATAAATGGAATTCTAGTTACCTTTGAATCCTTTTCCTTTGGTGACTCCAATCACATCCAACATCTCATCCTGTGCAAAGACCTCAGTGACTCGAGTCTGCTTCTCCAGATGTTCCTTTGCCCATTCCACCTTGTCAGCAATAGAACCTCCATTCAGTTGAACCTCCATGATATGAGCCTTCTTCTGACGCTGGTTCATTAGTTTCATCTAGTGCAAATATTGTCATAATAATACATTCATATTTCATCAACATTTTAACATCTTCACAAACTGTCCCATCTAGTGGATTATCCCCCATCCATTGGCATAAAAGTGATGCTATATTCCTGCTTTCACTACATACCAAGATCAGGAAAAAACACATTTTGAAAAGATCTGCTTTTCAGTGCCAAGTCTTTGTTTGCATTACAATTATTAATAATTAAAACAGCTATAGAATTTTCACAACAAATGTCAATTATAACACCAATATATTACTTCACATTGTATCTATTGACTAGAAGATTGCTTAAAAGATACTAAATGAGAGAAACAAATATTTGATGAGATAAAGAAACTTAAGAACCTGCCCAAGACTGCGTTATACAGTGTACTATCATCACATTAGTGTACAAACGTCATATCTTAATTTTGCCAAATTGCACAATATGCTTTGTGCAAAAACTTTGTGCCTCCGCACATATGTATTTGTTTTGTTTACATCTGGGCTATTTTAACCAACAATCCCGGCCATATCTCGTTGCCCCCCCCCCCCCCCCCACTGGCTCTCATTGCATGGTCTGCGCTCCTAACAACATTGAGCGGGGGAGTGGGTTGTTTAGTGTCACCTGGCCCAAGCATTTTGGCGGGGATTGTAGATACAATGTTTGAACAATTTCAAGCTCATACGTAAAGTAAGTGCTATTTGAGGAGATAAAGGTCATTGCACTATTATTACCTGAGTATGGACAATGACACGGATGACCTTGCAGTACTTCTTCATGGTCTTCAAGTCCTTCTCTATCTCGGCCTTACCAGCATCATCAGCCCACTTCTTGGAAGCTTTAGTGAAAGCCTTCTTCTTGGAGCGATACCTTGATTATGCACACAGTAGGGAGACAAACAAACAAGGGGGACTACTATGGGGCAAGTATAATGCTAGGCTCTCATCACGAGTGTCAGACACACATGAGCGGAGAAACCATGAGGGTTCATCATAGCCCTAAAGCTACGAGCGGAACCAAAGGGTAGGAATGAATGAAGGGCAAATAATGGGCTACAGCTCATCAGCAAGGTATACTGAGAGGAACTGTCAACATTGATTTACTCTCATCAACCGAGGCTGAGAGGAGAGTGCTTTAATTGTTAGGCATTTGAATTACTATAAGTGATAAATAGAAAACATCTAGCTACTCAAGCCGTATTCCAAAATGTAATACATGGATTTGTAAATCATTTAATAAGATGGAACTATTGGTTGATATCTTGTACAGAATGAGTGACCATACCAGTTTTTGTAGAAGCGTCGTTTGCATTCATCACTCAGATGCTCAGCCCAAACCACCTTCAGTGATCGCATCCCTCGTGGAGTCTCAATGTATCCCACTACACCAACCACCACAATTGGAGGTGTCTCCACAATGGTTACTCCTTCAACAACTTCCTTCTTGTTCATTTCTGACAACAAGTATTGAAGACCATTGTATTATTATCCATTCAATGTTTAAACCAATACCTACATCAGTTGGTTTCACAAGATTTAATGTGTCAAACCACTCTTAACAATGAAACCGATTACTTTCCTTTCACAATGTTTTTTCGCAACTATCATTCAAAAATATTTACTGTGTTGAATTAAAAATATGGAAAAAAAAACACCACCACCACCACAAGAGCCAGGAAAGTTTTCAAAGTCTGATCGGTGCCCACCTACTACAAGCACAAATCTCCAGATCTGAGCTACCTCTCTACCTTTGCCCAACCCCTTCCACAAAGGGATCACTCTTCTGATCACTGCCACTTGTATCACACAATTACTCTCAAACTGTGTTTGCTTTAATGTCATTTTGTGCTAGCTAGGTGTTTTAAACTAGAAGTAAATACACAAACTCCAGAAATTTAGGAAGGATGTTTTAGAAGTTTTTGAATCTTGTTAAAATTTGTCACTAAATGCTGGCAAGTTGTATAAGCTCAACATACAAAAAGTGCAAACTGCACACCATAATAATTTAACTTTTGGCAAAGAATTAAAAATAATTTCTAGGTGGCAAGTCTCTAGTCATCTAAATCCTCATAATGCTAAAAAATCAGATACAAAAGCACAAAGTAGAATGTGTTTCAACTTGATTTGAGGAGTGGGTAAAAGAAATAAGGAACATGGTTATCAAGCAGACAAGTCCAACTCACTTGATCCTGGTCGATCTACCTGGCGCACAATGTGAGACATACCGGCCTTGTAACCCATAAAGGCAGTCAGATGTACTGGTTTAGACGAGTCATCCTTGGGGAAAGCCTTCACTTTACCACGATGGCGTCTACTGCGCTTTCTTGGCAGAAAGCTCAGTGACCCATGGCGGGGAGCAGAGAACTTGCGGTGAGACTGTAAAGATTAAACAATGAAATTTAATTATTACCATATAAATGACTAAGTAGATTGCGCACGGGCAAAACTGTGCACAATCTGTAGATTGGGCAAAATTGTGCACAAAGTGTAGATTTTGTAATTCCTATTAAACCATTATTTCAAACAATACGACTAGTAGAAGTTGCAGTGATCATGATTGGCCTTGCGCGCTCTATAGCTGAGACCTGTAGACTAACCAAGGGCTTGTGTTTTTTGTATACATGACAGTGAACGATTTCCCTTGTATCGCATCGCATTTTGCGATGCAATTGGAGCGATTTGCGATGCAATTTTACAAAGTGCATCGCACAATTTGCGATGCAATTTGCGATGCAAGTTTTACTAAATTGTATAGTTATAAAAATAAGTTCACACCCACAAGGTTTCGGATTCACATTTACCTAAGCTGTGGCGGTGGGTGTTTGAGGAATTGCCTTTTATTTAGCGTGATGTCCGACAACCTAAGACTAGAGCAAGGGAAACAATCATATCGCGCACGACGCCGCGCTGTGATCCACATTCCCCCACACATGATGGGTCGATGGAAGCAGCATCGGTAGGGTTCGAAATTAGCGGTCGCCAAATGCGAGTGAAAACAGCGGCGTGCGAGTCAAAACCCTTCCCTTAGTAGCCCGCCAGGCTAGTCAAAAAATTGTTCCTTTTCACAATAAATGAGGGGTACAGTTGTAAAATCCCAAAGAGAGATTATTTTTAAGTTCATAAAATGGTTTAGCAAGTCTTGATATTTGCTAGATTTAATGTGACCGCGATCGCGATCGTTCAATTCATAGTAAACACGCACGCACTTCCCTTAACCACATGGGTAGTGAGTAGCCAACGTTCGCCTGCACGCACACAACACATGCAGGCCTTCATTTTAAAGGAGCGCGATCGCGCTCGCGCTCCTCCGCGCTCCTTAAATTTTTTAAGGAGAGCAAAAAAAAGCGCTCCTTACAATTTCAACAAGAGCATTTTTTTCAAAACGCTAATTGTTGAAAAAAGTAAGCAGCTTGAGTCTCAGAGTTGGAGGTGGCAACATCTAAAGAACTCACGCTTTTCTTTTTTGTTTCCCCTCGATTGTTGAAAATAAGCTAGCTGCTGCTTCGATGTTGTTAATTGAAAGTGGTAAACGAGCCCTATTCAAGTACATGTATGTTTTGACTGTGTGTGCGTGCCCGCATGCCTGATGTTTACCGCAGCCGGTCACACAAACGGAACAATCATATCGCGCACGACGCCGCGTTGTGATCCACATTCCCCCCCACACATGATGGGTCGATGGAAGCAGCATCGGTAGGGTTCGAAATTAGCGGTCGCCAAATGCGAGTGAAAACAGCGGCGTGCGAGTCAAAACCCTTCCCTTAGTAGCCCGCCAGGTTAGTCAAAAAATTGTTCCTTTTCACAATAAATGAGGGGTACAGTTGTAAAATCCCAAAGAGAGATTATTTTTAAGTTCATAAAATGGTTTAGCAAGTCTTGATATTTGCTAGATTTAATGTGACCGCAATCGCGATCGTTCAATTCATAGTAAACACGCACGCACTTCCCTTAACCACATGGTAGTGAGTAGCCAACGTTTGCCCGCACGCACACAACACATGGTAGTATTATTGTTCAGTACAACAGCAGGTCCAAAGTCCATCCTAACCAACATTCCGCACGCTGTGATTGGCCCGTCAATAAATTCATATTCATAAGGAAGCTTGGCTAGCCTCCAACTCCATACACGTTCACGAGTCGAGTAAAGAATTGCTGCACAACGCGGCGCACGCCCGTGGATTCTGTACTATACACAGCGTTGGGTTCAGGCTATTCAAGCATCGACAACTTTTGCCGATAGAGGGCGTTGCAGGGCAAAGTTCATTGAATTTTTTCTCAATGTGCGTCGTCGATCGATCGTTAACACGAAGATTTCATTGCAAAAGAAGTTCTATAAAACCGATTCTCAAATTACAAATCCATGAAAATGGTTGTTGATGAAAACAAGTACTATTTAGGGCAGAAAATAGGGGATAAGACCGTAAAAAAAAAATTAAAAAAAAATCGTAAAATGTTTTTTTTTTTTTTTTTTTGACGCTACGAAAATTGTGTGCATTTAATAATACACGTAGGCTAGTGGAAAAACTTGCGGGCAACCCAAAATTTAAGTTGTCTCTAGTGAAAAAAAAGTTAAGGGTTAGGGAATAGGCCTTTTTCATATTAAGTTTTGGAGCGTCTTATTCTTTAATTATAGACATTCTGAAAGTAGCCTTGGCCTGAAATTAAGCCTTAAAAAACACACAAATAAACCTGTGTCACAGGGTTAAATTTTCAACAATATTTAGGCATTTTAAAATTTGCTATACAAAATTTATGGACTGCTATGCAATATTTTGAGATTGCTATGCAAAAAAAACAAATTGCATAGCAGTTTTGCTATGCAAATATTTGGGACCAAATCGTTCCCTGCATGACCCGTTGGTTATTGTGAACCAGTGTTGCCTGTAGCATACCAGTTTGGTATCTCCAACATGCAAGCCACATGCTTTTACATCAATGTATGCTGCGCGCAACGCTGGTCCACAATAATAAATGGCTTATCTTTTTGTACGAAAACCATTGGTTAATGTGGACCAGCGTTGCGCACAGCACACCATTGATTACAAATGACAGCGGCCATATTTTTTATCGGAAGGGGATGTTTCTGAATAATGGTTAGAATTTATCGTTTCTTGCAACTTTTTGCGGAGTAGATTTTCTGGATCCACGCCGAGCTCACTGTGAAAACAAAGAACACATAGATAGAGCCTAATTTGGGTGAGATCCATTTTTAAAAGAGAACTCCAGGTGCATAAACGTGACAGTTTTAAAGAGGAATTTTGTACATGATGACCTATGACATGAAGTCCGTGGAGACGATAGCGGAACGAAACACATAGTTCCTGGAGTATGCCAGATGTATGTGTATGTCATTGCCATTTCGTTTCCAAGAAGACACTTGTGACTTGACAGGAAACAAAATAGCAGAAAGTTATTTATTTTGTTTGTTTTCCCCAAAACTTTGATAAATGTTTGAAGTTAATGTTATAAACATTTTCTTAAAGTTTCAATACTATGTACGATTAAGGCTCAATCCCAATTAAAATACAACAAAATTTACTACCAAAATCATACTTTCATTTGGCGATTTTTTTTTTATCACAAAATCGGAGCACCAAACTTGTCAAGTTTTAATGGCACCACCAATTGTTCACAGTTTGGAATGGTACTGATGGAAAGCTAAAACTATGCATGCGCAATGAATCTGATCAATTTTTTTGACATTACACATCAAAGATCAATTCCGTGGTCTCCTTAATTAGAATGCGTGTCAAGGTTTTTGAAAATTCTGCAAATCTGGCCACTAGTCTGACAAAAATAAAATGGTCAAAATTGCATATACAGTGATTTTTTTATTGGGGATGTCTCTGTTGGACGCAATCTTTGAAGATGGCCTTTTTAAAAATTCGCGCAAGCCAATTTAAAAACTTGCGCACGTGCAATTTTTGAACTAAAGCTTGCCCACACAAGCAAAAATTGCGCAACTGAGGCACGACACAAAGCAGAGGAAGCAGGCTGCTTCTATTGTTGGTGTGGTTGTTGTCATCACCAGACCAGTCGAGAAAAAAACAGCAACAAACAAAAACGGGATGCTTTTGTTTTGCAAACAAATTTACCATTTTAACAGAAAGTTTATCTGACGGCGCGAGCCGATTGTCCCGTGTTGAACTTTGCAGTTCGTGACTCCGTGAGCCAGACCTATTTGTCTCGACATTCTTCTCAAGTTTTTGAACGAAAGTATCACTTCAGACAGAAGTTAAAATCCAGTAGAATACTACTTTAAACTTACCCTTTTAAACGTATTTTCCCTACAATAGCGTATATTTTACGACAAATAGTGAGAATTGTGGTTGAACGAATGACAAAGATCGCGGGATTCGCGGGGTGCTCAAAGTTTGTGGCCCGAGCTATCCTGCTGCGCAAATTTTAATATCAATCATGCAAGCAAAGTTTGCACTGTCATATTATGGCACACTGCGCGAATTAAAAAAAAGGACAATTTCAAAGATTGCGCCCAACATCTCAAAATGCTCCGGTCTAGTCTGCGACTGTGTGAGTGTGATGGAAGGTTACATTTTTATTATCGCAACAGTGAAAATAAAATTTTAGAAATTTTGCCGTTTAAATTATATGCCAATTTCAAACTGCTCTACTCAAAAACGACTCCGGCGAATTTGATAATTTGAAAACTTTACATCATTGCTACGATCTTTTCAAATATGCAAAGAGAATTAAGGTAGTGTTTTATAAAAAATAAAAAAGAAGAAGATCTGACGTAGTGAAATGTTGATGGGTACACACTATGCTGTTTTAGAGTTACAGAATAATACATTTCAAAACTCTTAACATCAACAAATATTTCTCTATAAATGTAGATTTTTCAACAACATATCCGCTAATTCAATTGTGAAAATCGGATGGGCCTTAAATATATCACATTAAACAGATGGAATTGTTTCCCCCTTAAACTTATAATCATTACCATTTCTCGGGACAGAGGACTTTCAAAGAGACCGAATGGCAGGATACGCCTGCATTTTTATAGCGAAATTTATCCCGTAATTACTCAGGGTACCAGACCAGTCTGTCGATGACGACACGTGTATAGCCTCATTCGTGTTATTGTATTTTACAGTAACAAACACTACTTTTTCAAATCACTAAAAAATATATATAAATAAACAAATTATTACAACATTTATTTCTAAAATTAATTTCTAAAATCTGAATAATTAAATAGTGAAAAACGAAAAAAACAACAAAACAACTGAGAACTACGATTGAACTTTGACCCAAATTGCTTGAGTACCACCGCGCAACCTACGACGAGACGGCAGCCGTGGGGTTGTATTACGTAGTTTTTTGCTGTACGAAACTTTATTTACACTGGTTTTACTTGTGACTTTTGCTCAAGAATTTTGAAAAAGATGGGTGTTCTTGATGAGTTCATAGGAAAAGCCTTCTATTACACGGTGGACGGACCGGTTACATTCATTAGAGGTAAGACTGGTTGTTTTATAAACATTTAAAATAACCCTCCTGCCGGGGTCCTTCCATGATCCGTGTGACTGTGAGTGGGGGAGGGGGGGGGGGCGGTCCTACTAAATACCGTCAACACAAATGGTACCGTCAACACACCGTCAACACCTCCAATATACATTTTAAATCGACGAAAGAGGCGTAGAACTGTAAAGTATGGGCTAAGCCAAGGGAGAATTTCCATTGTAAGGTTTTGAGGTTACATTTCTTTTGTGAAAATGCAGGGTTTTTACGCGAAAAAATGATCGCTAAAAAAGCCTAAGCACTAAGCAGCGTAGCCATTGGACGCCATCTTGCCTTCTCATGGAGCTTGTACAATTTGGACAACAGAGGGAGCCTTGCTGCGGATGGCTGGCTTATGGATGGCACTTAACAGACCTACTCCTAGAACTATTCGGTTCGTTCCGCTATCGTCTCCCCGACCGAGACGATAGCGGAACGAACCGAATAGTTCTAGGAGTATAACAGACCAAGCTCCGGCAATAAGGCGGCTAGCGACTATGCTGCTATGCTGCTGAAAGATAATTTTTTCGCGTGAAAAAAACACCATTTTCATAAATAAAATGTAACTTCAAACCAATGGAAATTCTCCTTTCACTAGCCCATACTTTAAAATTCTGTGTTTTTTTGTTGATTTAAAATGTATTTTGGAGGTGTTGGAGGTGTGTTGACGGTACTGTTTGTGTTGACCGTGCGTTGATGGCGTGCTGACGGTATTTAGTATGACCCGGGGGGGGGGGGAGGGGGGTCCCACTATTTACCGTCAACACGAACAGTAACGTTGTTCCGCCCCAACTTGACAATTGGTCCAAGGTCAACATTTTAAATCTACGAAGGAGGCATGATAGAACTGTCCCCCCCTGACTGTAAAGTATGGGCTACAATAGCCCTGGTAGGATGTCAGTGTATGTTGCACTACACTGACGTCCTGGGTATAAAGCTTCTGTACCATGCGAACACAATTTTGACTAGTGTTTTTTCATATTTTTATCTGATTTAAGAAGCTGAAAATTCTGTTTATATATTCTTCATGGCCATAACTACACTCTTGGGGCGTCCAAAAATAACAAATATATTCATGGATGATATTATTCCAGAAAATATATCGCAGATCCACGCTAACGTTTTAAATATCGATCGACGAGTGAGCATGTGTAAGCATGTGCGAAATGCATAGCAACTCCATCGACTTCTTGGTCAATTCGCCTTGTAGCACGAACGAATGTAGTCTAGGTGTAAGACTTCGTTTTGATCTGTCACAATATTATTTCTCAGCGAGATGGCACTATCCAGGCGGTTCGTGGATGATAGCGCCCTCTCGCGGGGACAAATCAAAACAAGAGGAATCTTGCACCAGACTAGAACAAGTGTGACGAATTTGCTTTGGGCGTGCTTGCGTGTGAGTATTCATAAACGGAGTCAGAACAGAAAGTTACAACGGAGACTTCAATTACCATTTTATTTTTCAAATAATGTCACCCAAGGTTAAAATTAACAATTCTAAACCCATCAGGCTGGGAGTTCTGGACCAAGGAATATGGGAACGAAGTTTTAGCTCCCTCCATCAAGTATAAATATGAAAAATACTTGTTATAACTTTTTTCGCAATGGTACAGAACCTTTATACCCTGGACTCCGTCACGTTGTATGCAGCGGAGGAGTCCAACCTGGGCTAGGGCTACAAGAGAATTTCCATTGGTTTGAGGTTACATTTCATTTATGAAAATGGAGTTTTTTTTTTTAAATACAAAGATCGCTAAGCAGCATAGCTGTTGGACACCAGCTTGCCTTCTCATGGAGCTTGTACAGTATGGACAACAGAGGGAGCCTTGCTGTAAATGGCTGGTTTATGGATTTTTATTCACAGCTCCATGACAAGGCAACAATTAATATATGGCAGCCAAGGCTATGCTGTTTAGACTAAGAATTAAAGTTTTTTTTTCGCATGACAAAAAATTAGTTTTTATAAAATAAATTAAATGCATCCTGAAACCAATGAAAATTCTCCTTTTTAAAAGTGGTCTTAAAAACGTCATACTACAATACTTACTATAGAGTATTATGTTTTTAGTCCAAAACACAGAGAAAAGTATATAACTTCAATAAAACCTAAAGCAAAGAGTGAATTATTTCACACAAGACAAGAGTTTATGAATTCAAATCCTTGAATGCAAGTCAGTTGATGAAAACTGGACCAATAACAGAAACTGTCCAATGATATGTTGGAGTCATGTGTACCATTCAAAATGACCAAAGGCTGCCGCCATCTACCATGGATTAGTACAGACCTTAAGCGTAAAATGAGGAAGAGGAACAGTCTGTACAAAAAAGCTAGAAGCACGCACACAGAGGACAGTTGGAGCAAGTACCGCAAATACCGCAATTATGTAACCAAATTAGTCCACAATGCCCACAGCTTGACAGAACAACCCAAAAGGTTTTGGTCTTATGGGAAACTAATGAGGACAGAAAATCTAGGCATACCAACTTAGCGGACTGCAACCAAACTCTGCACCACAGACCACAAAGTGGAAGCTCTGAAAAGTCACTTCTGTGTTTACCAAGAAGGAATTACACAAAGCCATCCCTGATAAAGGTATCTCTCAATACCCTGGTTTATCTAGTCTCTGCATTAGTCAAATAGGTGTTGAAAAACAACTTGCATTCTAAACCTGACCAAAGCATGCGGGCCAGATGAGTTACTACCACCCCGGCTGTTGAAAACTGTTGCACACGAACTTGCACCATCTCTAACCTTTTTGTTCCAACAATCTTCATGATCTTACAACCTTGGCATTGTACCCAGCATGGCTTCCGTAAATGTCTGTCCACTATTACTTAACTTATAACATCAACTCAAGACTGGGCCTCCATACTTCAACATCGTGGCCAAACCGATGACATATTGCTTGATTTCAGCAAGGCGTTTGACAAAGTTCCACATCTACATTTGTCCTCCGAGCTTGATCACTGTGGTGGTATTAGAGGCTCTACTTTGGGTTGGATTCGTTCATTCTTAGACAACCGCACTCAGGCTGTGTCTGTGAATGGAACCCACTCGGGGGCACCTTTCATCTGGAGTACCCCAAGGCTCAGTTCTAGGTCCAGCTTTGTTCCTCCTGTTTATTAATGACATCCAAAACCAGGTTCTGTCTAAGATGAGATTATTTGCTGATAGCATTCTGTACTGTGAGATAGAGCAACTGGAAGATCATAAAACTCTCCAGAGAGATCTTGAGGCACTTGCTGATTGTTAATCCACCTGGCTGATGCACTTTAACATCAAGAAATGTACCATGTTATCAATAACCAGGAAGCGAAAACCCAGCCAGCACCAGTACATAAACTTTGGTGAAGCGCTTGAAAGGGTGAATCAGCATGATTACCTCGGAGTGACAATCTCCCATGATCTCAGCTGGGATGCCCACTGCCAGAAGATCACACAGAAAGCCAACTGCACATTTGGTTTGCTCTGTCGCTCACTACCATCCTGTCATCAAGATGTCAACTTGTCCAAAGCATACCAAACGCTCCTCTGCCCACAACTGAAGCATGCCGCCCAGATATGGAACCCATACACCAAAAACAAAGTACAACTCTGCATATTTTGCAATTTCTAGCGATATATCGCATTAGTAAATTTTGATCACAGCAAGCTTTACTCTCAGAAATACAATATGTCACTGATTTGTATTTCATTTTACAACAAGGTCAAACTAAACTCTTGAGATTTATTTGTTGGTAATCAGACACCCTTTTTGATACCAATTATCAATCAACATCTTTGACAGTTCTTTATGATTAAAAAATTAATATTGGCAATATCGATATCAGAGTAATATCAAATAAATTAATAATATTGATCGACAGACCTAAATTAGTACACAATTTAATGGAAGGAAGCAACAAGTTTGACATTTCATGGATAAATATTGAAGCGTTAATTTTTTATAAACAATAATGACATGCTACAGATGAAAAAAAAATATAACAAATTGGTAAAGACCTACATGTACATGTACACCATATTCAATGTCAAAGCACCTCAGGACAGTGTGGCTCAACAGCGCCCTCTCTCGAATCCAAATGACTATGATCATACCAATCACCATTTCCATGCCATAATTCTCAAACTAATCATGTCAATTCTTCTAACAATACCTAAATATCCAGGTCAATCTAATCATCAAATCCTTTCCTTTAATATCAATGCGTACATAATTCGAACCACGATCAACAGTGAATCCTGTTATTTGATAATCAACCAGAACAAGCATTGCACCTTCTTGTTAAATGGTCCTTCATTGAGCCAGATTCATACCATAGACCATGGAGGTCCTCCATGCATAGACCTATGGATTGACCGTAGAGAAAGGACCACAGAGGATCAATCAACAGCAAACCATCCTGCTGAACAATCCATCAACCCAAGTATTTAAAAGATCGGAAGCCACTCCTCTACATCAAATAAATCCATACATTCTACTCATTCTGTTTGATTCAATTTGAGTGAATCTCAGTCAGCCAAACTTGATGCCATCAAAAAGAGGTCGGAGTTGGAAGAACTTGAATGCCAACTTGCTGACAATGAGGTTGCAGATGAACAACTGAAACTGCTTGATGACCAAGCCTGCACAGCTCACCTTAATTAGAAGAGTTGGAATGTAAAGACTTGTCAGAACTTGAGGCACTTACATCTAAGAAAACAATGCAAGGCAGAGATGGAGATGAGGCTGGCAGAAATGGTACAGTCAATGCTTACCGAAGTGACAAATAAAACTATAACCATTGACTGCTCCAGTCCCTTAAGCTTTACCAATAGTAACCATTAAGCATAAAATATAGCACTATAATTTGACCAGTCCATTGATTAGTTAAAAAGAGAACACCCTTGCTCGACTTTATTGAAAAGAACATGAAACTGAAGAGGAAATTCAATTAGGATTCAAGGGCTACATGTAGCCCGGATTACTTACTACTTCCCTCAATCAGTTTCCTGGAAGTCACAAACAGACCATGATTTTGTATTTCTAGCAATACAAGTTTTGAATTACGGAAGTCACCAAATGCATTTGTCACTGTATGGGAAAGCTCAAACGGGATGTGTTTGATTGATGTTTTCTACTATGAGAAGTTAAAAATTTACCATGAAAACGTGTCAGCTGCATTCCCCCACTTTTCACCACATTACGCTGGGGCATTTGCAATGGGACACCCTCAGGTACATCATAAAATTCTACTGACACATCCTGTCTTTTGTTCACACACACCCTGTTTTACTGATCCTGCACCAACAGTTTACTCTGTTGGTGCATTGTTAAACAATTTGGGGTTAAACAGAGAAACATTGACTAGAGCAGGATTATATCCTGCGACCTCTGGATTTACATGCCAGCGCTCTACCAACTGAGCTATCTATTCCCAATGATGTTGTCAATATCTTTGTTCTGGGGTGTCAGTCAGAAGCCATTCAACCAGTAAGTGCCATGTAGCCAGGGATCACACTACAGTTTACCATACAACGTGGGAAGCGGCCGGCAGCAAAGGATCACCTTATGGCATGCAACTTTTTTATTCCAAATATCACGTAATAAACCACAAGGGGAAACTGAATGGGTAGATTTTAAATATTTTGTGGTTGAACAAAGAAACATTTACTAGAAAAAAAGATATTGACAAAATAGGGAGATTGCCAACATTAGGGCTAGATAGCTCAGTTGGTAGAGAGCCAGCATGATAATCTGGAGGTTCAAATCCCGTTCTAGTCAATTTTTCTTTGTTCAATCCTAATTTTTTAAAAATCTACCCATTCAGTTTCCCCTTGCAAACCAATCCTGTTGTAGTTAGTCTTTTGCATAAATATTCTTGTACTGTATTCAATTTGAACAGATTTTGTAGAGAAGCAACAGAATCGGCATCCTTACTACTATTACCAAAGGCAGTTCCGTCGTGTCACACCAGTAGAAGATTGCAATGTGGATGACCACGTGTGCTTGTTTGAGGCTGAGATGCAGTATAAAAGAGATAGGTAAACCTCTGTTTATTGACATTGATACGTGCAGCAATTGAAATAAGCATGCATATGAACGTCCATGACGTATGAATGTCCATGACATATAAAACAATTTGTTATTGTTTTCCCTAAATCATGACGACCCCATTTTGTGAATTTTTTACAGATTGCCTAAAACTTGTTTAAAAGACATGAATGATTTTACTCTTCCATAGTCTAAAATTTATTATACAACAGGAGCACTTTAAACATTGAATGGCTGGATGTAGTAATTTAACAAGTCCTTGTGTAACACTGCAGTACTGCACACTTCCACAGTTCACCCTTGATCAGTCATTTATTGTTGTTGTTCATGGACTGTATTGTTTTGGATTGATTCTTTATTTTAAGGTTGGTAGAACAAGAGATAATCATTATTCTTCAGGAACGTCTTGGAGAATGTTCAACGAGAGAAGGTCCAAATGCCAAGTCTGCTTGCAAGCCTCTCTTAGAAGAGTATGAGATTGCTGCTGATAACTTTGAAATTAAATGTAAGTAGTACCGTAATCCTCGGCATATAAGCTGCGGCTTATACCTTGATTTTGGCCCCGTGAAAAACTTCTGCGGCTTATACGCCGGGCGGCTTGTACGTCAACGTATTTGGTCACAGTTGCAAATACTGAAGCGATCGATTTGAATTTGTGTACATGCTCATGTATATCTGAAAAATGACAATACATGTGTATATCATGCAAAATAGTTATGTAATGTTAACACAGTGTGGTCAGAAGGTGGACAGAATGTCATAAGATGAGTTGGCATCATCTACATGTAGTTAACAGGACTACAATCATTTCCTTTTCTTCAGTTCATTTAAATACATTTGTACATGTAGATATACGTAAGTGCTGTAATTGTTTGGGAGAAATTGAATGCCGCCTGCTTGGTCTTTAAATTCTAAGCAAGAATAGTTACAGAGTTTCTACTTGAACAAAAAACACATCAAACAAATAACATAATTGTCATTTTCCTCCTACAGATGGAGATCTTGGTGCTGGAAGTAGCGCTATTCGATGCATGATGAAACAGAAGAACCGCTTGTTGGAGGAGAGAAGAAGAAGCAAAGAAAATGCACTATAAATTTAGCCATCTATTTAGTGAAGTTTTGACAGTTTTTATTTTATTGAATTGAATAAAAAGAAGAAATGGTTTGGTCCAAATAGCCTGAAGTTTGAACTTGCAGCCCTGTTACTTTGTGGAGGTAACAGAGTCAATTGCCCATATGCATGTCCTATTGCCCAGAAATGATTGGCTTACAAAAGATTCTGGGTGAAATCGAAGTCCAAATAATACCAGCGACCATCATGGCATGCTGATTTTGAAGCAATGTGGTACAAGACTATAAATCCTGGCATGGCTACATGTAAACTACAGCATGGGGTCCATCTAAAGATGTGACATGATTTCTTTTTTAAGCCGTACTTAGTTTCCTAAGGAGCATTGCAGTATTTTTAGGAAACCACTTGTGCATATGGGCTATTGCCTCCATGCCCCTGGTCATTGCCTTTGTGCCCCTAGAAAATGTCCAGCACAAACTGCACTTCTCTAAACTTGTGCCCTTAGACAATGTAAACTGCCTTACCCTCACAAGAAGGAAATATGAGGCCAGAGGTTGTTTTTTGTCAAGGATCTGCTTTACTACATGCAAAATATCAAGGACATAACTTTTCATCAACAAGTTTCTTCCTAATATATGTTATTGTTTTTAAACTTAATGAATGGAAAACAAATGGTGCACAATACCTGTACTTGAGGTTATATAAAATTTGTGTTAGGAAGAGAGTTTGATTGCTAATCGGGGAAGTTGAAAATGTGATCGATTAGAAACATGGTTGATTAACAGAGTACATGTTAATACTGCTTAGAAAAAGGTATCCCATTATGGTAAGCTTACCTTGCAAGATGTTTCTCATCCAAAACATAAAGATCCATATTTTAGAGAGCACAGTGTAATTACATGTATTAGAAAGACAAGTATTATAAAACAGCACTATTCATAATTAGTAAGATGGCAATAATTTGGTATCAAATTAAAGTTAAGGATTTCCTCTTTTCCAAACTGATGAAATAGCACAGTGTTTTGGTACACACTGTAGTGCTACATTGTTCTCTTTCTTTCCAAATCATCACAAATGGAAGTGAGTTTCTTGTACAAGAAGTGTAACCAGAAGTTCCGTAGTTTGACTGCCTTCACGTCAACTTCCAATGAAAAGATCAGAGTTTTCCGGACCAGTCAGGATCACCTCTGCAACTTATTAATTCATTAATTCATAGTTGAAAAAGAAAACAACATTGACTCATATATTAACAAGTAATAAACCAATCAACTTATAAAGGTTGTCCTAAATCTGTAATCAGGGGCCTATGGGGGACTCTTTGGTCATGTTGGTTAAGGGGGCAGGGGAGGGTTGATTTGCTTGAAATTGTACACAGATCAAAACATATGTATCACTTTCTAACACTTGGTGAAAAGTTTTGTTTGCTTTCTCTGTCCAATTTTCCTTTTTCTTGCTGTGGCCGAATTTTCCCTACTGTTTTGCCCAAATTTGGGAGGGCAGCTGCCTCCCCCTCTTCTTTGGGTCATACGCCTATGGCTATATGTTAGCCTTATTACATACATGAACGTGGATGAAGTAATTTAGTGAAAAAAAATGAAGAATCTTGGTCAAACCATGGAAATCCTTCCTCCATTGTCTAGCAATGAAAGGCACTGTTACCAGTGGTGATGCCAGAAGTTTGATGTGTGTTAACTGTGAATAAATTGTTGATTAACAAGATAAGGTCTCTCTGTTGAACATTTGTTTAGATGTGTTTAGTGGATTGTAGCAGAAAACTACATGTAAGCATGTTTCACAAGTAAGCAAACTTCATGTTATTATTAAGCATTCTTCACTAAACGCAGTTAGCACAGAGATTCAATGCTGACCCTGTCTTCGAATTGGTTGCTATTCACCCTCCCAGAGAAAATGCCCTTGCTACACCTCTGCTAGACTTGGTTCAAGTCTGTGGTCGTGTTTTTTGTTGCCTACCCGATTTAAAACTGGATGAGAATTTCTCAACTTTTCCATTCAAACCATAGGTAACAACACATTTGTGTCTTGTTAGAATAAGTAATGTTATTATGTATTTATCAATATATTCTAAGTTCTCATATTATTTTAGCTATACATTTTAAATATCATCACGTACCAAACTCTACAAAAGTAATGACCAATGAAGTATATTGGAAAAGGCTTAAGTGATTGTAACCTACTGGTAATAGACGCAACCAACAGTTTTGAATAAGTGAATATCTCATAATACACATGAGGGTAAAGTCCGAGACTGCGAGTTAGGGCATACGTGATAGCCAACCTGCGGGAGGCAAATTGCGTATTGCATTATTGATGCTGACAAATGAACTGTGATCTCAGACTTGAAATCAAGGCTACACCTCTGCCCAAGAAGGTATGCTTTTCAGGATACATCGTGAAGTTTGGTATTAAAAAGTGAGAATATTTACGACATGTATTGCACTTTCAGCCGACATGACTTCCAGTTCTGAGTAAATAAAGGACAAATCTTTCTCAAAGTTGGATATACCAATGGAACATGACAATGAATACACTGCAAGACAGAGATTCCTCAAACATAATTTATTGACTCTGCAAACTATAAAGTAAAAATGCATTGCAAAATTGAAGATAGATTGGCGACAACTCAAACAAAATGAGAGTAAAGTGAGCCGTGTAAGATTGAGAAAGTTGAATGCATGTACTGGTGGAGTGGACTGCATTTAAAGTGGGTCCTTGAGATTGAAAACAGAAAATGTTCATGTGGTGCAAACCTGGGCTTTTTTTTCCAGTAAGCTGGAACTGGGGATACACCAGGTAAGAAATCTAAATTCTGCTCCTTGCAATTATCTCTACACTTTTTAATGCGTTCCAATACACAAGCGGCACAACAATGAAACGTGCATTAAAAATGTTACTGGTATGTACAACTTGCAGATTTTTGGTTGCATGCATTTTCAAACTTATATTTAAACATTGTTACAAGTACAACCTTGCGGAGTGCATCTTATTTATTCAAAAACAGACAAATTTAAGTAGTTCTACTAAATGATGGGTAAATTTTAACATACATGTACATTCATGTCCAAAATTTACAGATTTTCATTCTCTATGACTTTTTCTTTATGTAACATGTACATGCTGACTGTGCAACACTCATTTTGTTGATAAATTAATATTTACAAGTTGGACGGAAATCAGAGGAACAAAAGTGGTTATACTGTACGTTCATTTACAGAGCACGTTTGTTAATCCAAACGACATGATTTATCTGTGGGGTTAATTTTTGTATACACGTACATGAAATTTTAAAGTCAAAACTGTTGAAATTATGCAACATTAGCTCTTTTAATATATTACCTTTACAAATGACTTCTGCACAAATGGAAGGTCAGGAGCACTTGAAAGTAGTATATTTATTCTTCAATCAAGTTTCTCAAAACAAGAATTAGCTTCTTTGTAAGCATTATAGTTAGACTAATAATCCACAATATGTTTAATCCTCTAGCTCTTTCAATCAACATCTCAGATCTATACATATCATAACCCTGTCCCAAGTGCCTCTACTGGTATCCTACCAACCGGGAAGTGGATGGGTATCGGGTGCGGAATTTAAGACACTTGTCTCGATCAATAAAGATGCTGTTTTTCTTAAGGGCAATCTGTTGCTCTAGGGTCATACGAGTTCCCATCAGGTCTTTCAGGGATGCCTTAGAATCTGCAAGCTTCTGTTCCAGACTGTCAATAGAGTTCTGGATATCACCAACTTCATGGACAAGTCTGTGGAGTCAACAGAAATTAAAAAAATAGTTATGAATGTGCAAGTATAGAATTAGATGAAAAAGGATACACTAAATCAAAGCAACTAATAAACAACAAAAGCACATTAAATACAAATGATTCCATCATTCTATGCACATGCCAACAACATGTAACACCTTCTTTAAAGAAAAGACGTGACAATACCTGCCCCTTTGATCTGTGGTGTTCTCCTTCCATGTTTGTTAGCTTTTGTTACCTACTGTGTTGATACACAGCCTTGTGCTTATTTAGCTTTTGACTTCAAAGTAAGTTAGTGAATGAATGCAACAGTCTACAGAGATAATGATAGAAGACAGTAAGATAAATGTCTATATCTATACCTGAATTGTGCAGGATCTCTGCAGAGCTCTACATTTGGACGATGTGTACGGTGATCCAGACGGGTTTGAGCAACCTTCATTGGTGCCTCTTTGTTCTTAATCTCCTGCTCTAGGAACTCAATGTTCTTCTCCATTTCGGCAATCTTTTCTACCGTCTAAATTAGATCACAAATAAAGAGAAGGGTTATAAAAGGTCTGTAATACTAAACATTACTGCACTATCTGTTATGACTCCTACTTGAATTGGACCTTATGCATTGACCTCATTCCGTCGCCATTTTACAGGTAAATGAATAAACAATGAAACAACGCACATCTATGTATGAACAGCACACAGGATGGGCAAATCAGCAATCTCTCTAGCCTTCTGATAGTCATTGTTTGGAAACTTAACAACTATAAATTAGTTATAATAAATTAACATGGTTAGACCTTGTTCAATTGGAAATATTTTGGTTAAGGAACAATTTATTGCCTTTAATAGTCAAGGCCAACTTTTGTAGGCTTTCAATTTGTTTGACTTTTTGATGAAATTCTTGCTGAAATTTTTGCTGATTGTGTGACTTCTTTCTAAAGTAACCAATTCATAAAATATTTACCTTTTGAAGGTGATTCTCATGAGCAGTCTTAGCATCATTCATCTCCTGGATCCGATTAGTAAACTCTGCATTCACAGTATTACACTGTTCTCTCATATCATTAGATGTATCAGTCAGAATCTGATCAATCAGGTTTCTCAATGCTTGAGATGCAAGCCTCTCATGTTCTGCACGTACTATGTTGTCATGAGAGAATTGGGCCCAGGATTCAGGAGTAGATTGTCTGAAGGTGATAGGTTAAAAGAACATGGAGGCAGGTGAATCACATATTGCAACTACATTAATTACTCAAGATACAGTTACTGTAAGTGTGTGAAATCGTAATGAATTAATGCAGCTTCCATAATCGGCAGAAACCACTTACGATGCATCAAATTTAGCTGAGCCTTCTTTGTACTGGATCTCAGTGGAGTTATTGTTGAGGTTGGCACACTTCTCATCAATATTATAGTCTCGGAGTTTGTCAGACCAATCCATGGTTAACTTGTGCTTGGCTCCACGATTCATTCTGTAAAAACAAAATGTATTTCAAGGTTACATCATTGGTTTTTGAAAGAGTAAATTCCTTTCTATCAGTTACTTTTCAATAAACACACCATACAACCAATCTACAGGTTGGTTGCATGATGTACAATTTCATAAATTGGGGGTGATCTCTTTTGAGTAAAAAACAGTTGATCTTGTTGTCAAGGCTTTTGTGCTTGTATAATGGTTTTGATTATGGCAATCAAAACAAGCAGTGGTAATTTTCAGGTCTACAAAAATTGTTTGTTCCTAAACTTTGACAGTCTGACAGACAAACATATTTTTTTCTGGAGGAGTGGTACTGATTTGAGCTTTAGAATCAGGAACTTCATAAGTTCCAAATTACTACAAATCTGTGTTTTGAAAAGCGTTTAACTTAACTAACCAATAACCATGCAATGGTTTGTTGTTTTATAATTGTTTCTTAACTTCATTTGGTAAAGGTTATTTTTATCTATTATTTTCCACCAAATGAAATGTATAATTACTATTGTTTTCATTGTACTCACTTGATCTGTCTATCAGACTGCTCTAGGGTTCTCTTCAAGAGGTCCTGTACTTTACTGATGATTTCTACCTCCTGTAACAAAAAAACAAACATATTTTAGTCTTGTAAGTCTCCTGGGCCTTGTGTGAGCCTCAAGTCTGCCTTTCTTTAGACTGTGTATTTTAAAGCAACCACGTTATAATAAAAAAACATTGATGGTAAATGCATTAAGAGGTAACAGATGTTGATGATGTCGTAGATGGGTAAATAAAAATTAATGCACATATCTCTTTTGTGTGATCCACTTTCATTGACCTTTTGAACCCCTTACATACCTTTCCTATTTGATTTACATGTACAAGTATGTTTTATCCCAAGATAATGTATAAATCAATCCACCAGAGCCAGGCAACTTCAGTAACCATGACAGATATTTACCTTGTTAAGAGCCAACTCAGCCCTGTCTCCAACCAGGTCAATTTCTCTACGCCTAGCCCTGCAGTCCAAGTTGTCCCTGGCTATCATCATGGGTAATTCAGTTGCATCCAGAGCATTTGCCAGTCGCTTCTTCTGGGCACAGAGTAAATCTGTCTCCTCAATCATCTCTTCAATTTCACGATTCAACTCAAACTTCCAGAAGTTGATATCATGCATCCTCTCTGCCAGTTTCTTGGTCACATCGGCCTGTACACGCTGTGTCAGAGCTTCAGTTTCATTGGCGAGCTGTTTGGATTCATGACAAAGCCTCTCTGCGTTGTCTCTGTCTGAAAAGCTCTGGTAATACTTGGAATAGTTTGCCTCATGCCATTCTTTAGGTGTGTGCTTACCGGACCTGAAGCCCATCGACACCGGAGCACCCATAGCAGAACCACGAACCCCACTCTCTGAAAGATTGCTCATATTGGCCAAGCTCTGTGCTAATTCTGCATCAGTTCTTGTTCCAACTGTGCCTTTGTAGGGAGACATTGGCATGGTTGGTGTACGAGATTTAGATAGTAAAGTTGACCCTGCCATCGCCATGATGCTGCAAGTTCTCAAAGAATTTTCACACTAATCTGGAATAAATGCATAAAAAGGCAAACAAATTTAATCATACATTTAGTATAGTGTTAAAGACCAATGTGAAGGTCCTGTGAGAATTTGATTAGTCCTGGGACCAATTTCATAGCGCTGCTTAATGGTAAGCAAATTTTAGTGCTAACTATAGCAGAAAAATTTGCTTTAGCAAAAGCGTATTTCACACATAAACAAGAAAATTTGGCAATTTGCTATAGCGAGGATGCAAACATTGCAATGGTTGCTTTATGTATCCGCTCCGCCCACAGCCCGGCCGGCCGGTGGCGTTGTGAATTAATTGGCATGATTGGGATCAATCCAAAATGGTCGTGGTCAGTAAACATCAAGCGAAGTAAATCGGCGGAAATAGACAAATCATTTCTTTAAATATATTTTTAAAACTTTATTTATTTTAACATCCAAAACACCCAGGTCAAGCTACAAGAGGTGAGTGAACACATTGAGCTGGTTTAAACCACCCACCCGCCCGTATGGAATGCGCCCTAAATTTGTTATCGGTAAGCTTAAGAAAAAATGCGTCCGGACGTGTGGCCAAGGATTCAGGTTTCCTTGGCCACACAAGTGGGGCTAACTCTTAATATCTAATCTAATTAAAAACGCAAGAATTAAAGTCTGAAGTATACCATAGCCTTAGGTAAGGCTCTTGTCTTACTAAGATTAAATGACTAAAACTTAGATTGTTTTGAAGTTTAAGAATAAATACGAAAATCCTTCCCAACCAACTTAGACAGTACACACATCACATGACCAACCAAGCCCCAAGGGGCCCAAGCATGCCAGGGGCCTCCCTTTTCCTGTCCATTAAAAAAGTATATTTTCTGTATTGATGGGGTGATGAGGATATCAACCATTGTACCAAAACTTTAAAAGTAACCTACCAAGAGAAAGTTAGACATGCTACCTAACACAGGATACCTAACGAATTAGCCATTAAACATATGATTGAATGATTGATATAGGTAAGCAATCATTAAATTTAGAAGAAGAATTAAGATTAAGAACATAGAATTGGAATTAAGTGTAAGAAAGTGATTCAAATCCTTACCAAGGTAAAAAAGTATCGGCCTCCGAATGTGCGTTGAGCTGATGGAATGATGTGAAGATCAAAATATATTAATTATTATTAAAACTAAGCAACTACCCCAGGCAGGAGCAACGCAAATCCAAGTAGTCAACGATCGTACACACAGCAGTGACACGCAGTATATGGGATACACACGGCGACCGGACGGACGGACGTACACAACACAACAAGAAATGCTGTCAAGCGCCTTTGTTACCGGTTACTATGGAGAGGCAATTCTTCTATGACAAAAAGGTTTTGATTGGATAAAGAGAACGAGTTGACAACTAAACTACGTAGTCTCGCAGTATCTCGCGATACCTATAGCGCGGGGAATTTTACTCTTTTTTTTGCACCAAAGGAAGGTGTGTTCCTTCCTCTATGGGGTCATTCAAAAAGAATGCATGCATTTTAAAAATAAATTTGAAGAAAGACAGCCACACAACATTTCATCGGGAATACAGTTCGTTGCAACTGATTTGTAGTTAAAAATAGGAAGACTAATTTGCAGAAAACTATATTGATATTACCAAAATGAAATTGTTCTGTATCACATTAAAACGCGCACGTAGGAAAAAAGACAGGTTCGTAAACCCTGTAACAATTAATTTCTTTTGTGCATCGTCGCAGATGATACAATCACTCGGCAAAACTCTTGCCTTTTTCCTACGCCACGTGAAATAGTCTAAATTTCACTTTGAGGTTTATTCTGCGACACTCGACTCAAAAGCTTCCAAGTGGACCGCAACTCAACAATGTTGCCACGCGTCGATGGGTTTGTTGTTTTAAAGTCTAAGGGGCCATCAGAAAATTTCATTTTTTTTCCAAATTGTTTTGACCCACCCACCCACCCCAAACTTCGATTTTTAAATATTGAATGGTCTCATCTCATACTATACACTGACGAACAAAGTAATGCCTCAAATGAACCAGATATTTAAGACCAAAGGTCTCCATATGATCCAACATCAGTAGTTTTCAATGGTTTTTTTCCCAGGCATAAACAAACAACTTTGTAGTTGAATCAGGAATTGAATTGACAACCTTTGCCAGCTGGGTACTTTAAGTTTTCTTCTTCTTTTTCGTTTTTTAATTTGTATACTTAAAAAAACACACCAAAAAACCAACAACTGATTTTCAGTTAAGTCTTGTGACCCACCCAACCACAAATCGAAATTTTACTATTCTGAATGGCCCCCTAGGTGAAGTTAGAAGAGAGAAAACACAGTTGCTTATCCAATGAAAGGGGGGGGGGGGAGAACACGAAAAAAAGAAGAAGAAACAAAAACCCAGAACGAGAATTTTCAGGATCCAAACTCTGAACCGATTACTTATAAAAGCTGCAAAACGCAGTTTTAGTGGCCAGAAGTTCCCCCATAAAAAGATTATGTCTCCCCGAGGTGTGCTCCCATACCCTATGTTAGTGCTGCTGGTTCTACTCCCAATGGTTTTCAACTTCTGGCTTGACACACATTTTTCAGATTTATTTCTATAACAATTTCCTTCCTGCAACGGGAAGCCTTTATAAGAAAACAATTTATTGCACGTGCACAAATTTGTATAGCACCCAGTCCCTGCAAACATTTCTTCATAAATGTATCATTATTATACAAATAACTGTCACTTGCCACAGTGACATTGTTTAACAATTTAATGTTGCCCCCCCCCCCGTTGACTTAGTCATTATGATGTCACCGGGGACTATTCAACGATGTTTGGTAAGTTACATCAATCAAATAATTGTTTTGAAGTTTATTATAGTCACATTTAGTTGTAAAATGGAATGACCACTGGAGGGCATGTGCTTCTAAATTTGAGTTGTTTGCTTTCCCCGTCTGGACAACCGCGAACTATAACTTGTAAGAATTATTTCACTTCTTTCACTGCATAACTCAAAAGCAGGAGATGTGTAAACGTCGGATCCATAAATGCACAGAATACCACTAGGCCCCTTGGCTCTAAGTTAATGACTCGGTGAGTTTGCAGCCAGTTATCACAATGGCATCTTTTGTTCCCAAGTAATATCAAGTGGTATAATTAATGGGTAGTGTCCGAATATAGAAAAAATAAAATAAAACAAATGTTTGTGATGTTGTGCATGCAAGGCAAAAGCTGAAGAAAAGAAATATACATAAATTATGTGTTTAGACCTATCTGCCTAAATAAACAAAACAAAACCCGCCCCAACACCAAATAAAAGAATCCACATGTCTTCCCATTGTGGACGTATTGGCAATTCCCTAAACTTTCCCTAAAAGTTATAAGTCTGAACCAATTAATCATCCATTTGAAAATTATTTTAAAAAGTAAAAAATTGACAAACATTATTGGCGTCGGGTGTCGATCGGGTGTCGGGCGTCGGGCGGCGGCGGCGGCCGGCAGGCGGCGCAATTTGGGAAGAACCACGTGACATGACGTCATTTGGTCGGCGGTGATGATCCAACACTTCCTGTTGAGTGTTTTGGCTGCAGCTGTTTCGTTGTATGTAGTGACTAGTCTGATGATGAAGAGATTGCGATTTATGCCTTTCCACGACAACAAAGAATATTAAAGATATGACCCCATGTGTGGGATTCATCAGTAAAAGCTGATTTTCTGGTAGGTAAACATGTTATAAACAATAATTTTTCGAACGAATAAATGAATTTCTTACTTGATAATGTTAGTTTGTTTGGAATGAACTCAATAATGCTGGAGTATTATTAAAATTACACATATCTGACTGACCACTGTAGTGTCAGTAAACTGCACATTTTGCATGAAGAAAAGTGAAGTTGGTGTGGTTTGATCCATTGCATTGACTGACACATTACCAGTGACCGACAGTGCAGTGGTCTGTAATTTTTATCAATACGTTCTTCTGTCTGTCTGTCTGTCCATGGAGGTTTCTTCCTCCATGGTCAGACATACTCGAAGTCAAACTCTACTACTATTACTAACTACATGTAAACCCAGTCTGCATGGTTGGTATGGGGTTGGTATGGATGGGGCGCTGTTACTCCTAGAACTATTCGGTTCGTTACGCTATCGGGGAGACGATAGCGGAACGAACCGAATAGTTCTAGGAGTGGGTCCTACTACTTGCCGTCAACTCGCCGACTTGCCGTCAACTCGCCGTCAACTCATTAAATATACATCAAAAATTTATAAATGGGGCATGGAAGTGTTAAGTCTGGGCTAAACTACATATTTCTTATGGTTTTCGGTACAATTTCATTTACAATAACGATTTTGTGTTGATAAATAAATAGTATAAATGCAGCAATATTCTGATATCCAGAGTGCACCATCCACCCGCAGCCATCTGCAATATAGCGCCCTCTGTTGTCCATCCATAGCTTGATACTTGCATTTCACACCCATACCATGAATGGTACAGTCCAAGCTCTGTGAAAAGGAAAGATTGCGGCTAACGGCTAACGCTGCGTTTATACTATTACTAATACTATTTATTTATCAACACAAAATCGTTTTTGTAAATGAAATTGTACCGAAAACCATGTAGTTTAGCCCAGACTTAACACTTCCATGCCCCATTTATAAATTTTTGATGTATATTTAATGAGTTGACGGCACGAAAATGAGTTGACGGCGAGTTGACGGCAAGTCGGCGAGTTGACGGCAAGTAGTAGGACCGCTAGGAGTAGGGCGCTGTGTACTCTGTTTTTTGAAATTTTGACATAGATATTCATTGCGGACAACCGCAGGGTACAGTGCCACAGTTACTGGGTCTACTTGAACTTCTAGAAAAACTCTAGCCCCATTTGTGTGGCCAAGCTTAATCCTTGGCCACACGTCCTGCCCCATTTTTCTGAAGCTATTCGATAACAAACTGAGTTTGTAACGAACAAACACTGGGGTTTCGGTAGCCCTGGTAGGACGTCAGTGCCACTGCACTGACGTCCTGGGTATAAAGCTTCTCTACAATGCGAACCAATTTTTGACTAATGTTTTTTCATATTTTTACCTGATTTAAGAAGCTGAAACTCTGTTGTTATATTCTTCATGGCCATAACTACACTTTTGATGCATCAAAAAATAATAAATATATTCATGGATGATATTATTCCAGAAAATAAATCGCACATCCACGCTAACGTTTTAAACATTGTGTACCGATTGACGAGTAAGCACGTGTGCGCATGTGCGAAATGCATAGCGGCTCCATCGACTTCCTTGTAGCGCGAACGAATGTAGTCTAGGTGCAAGACTTTGTTTTGATTATTCCCAGCGAGATGGCACTATCATTTGCAGGCGGGTTCGTGGATGATAGCGCCCTCTCGCGGGAAAAATCATGACAAAAAGCGAGAGGAATCTTGCACCAGACTAGAACAAGTGTGACGAACTTGCTATGGGCGCGCTTGCGTGTGAGTATTCATAAACGGAGTCTGAACAGAAAGTTACAGAGGAGACGTAAATTTCCATTTTATTTTCACAAATAATGTCATCCAAGGATAAAATCAACAATTCTGAACCCATCAGGCTGATAGTACAGGACACCAGGAATATGTGGGTAAAGCTTCAGCTTCACCAATGAGGTAAAAATATGCAAAAATGTTGGTATAAAATTTTTCGCATTGGTACGATAGCTTTATACCCTGGACTCCGTCGCATTGTATGCAACGGAGGAGTCCAACCTGGGCTAGGGTTTCGGCTTTGTTGTCAATGTTGAATTAATGTAATAATTAATTTGACACCTGATGACATCACGATGATGAAAACATGTTTTTCGTACAAACTTTGTTAAAAGCTACAAGACGGCACAAAGTTTTTGACTTTATGACATGTAGTTAAGGAAATGTATTTTTGTAATGAATTATCTGTTTGGACCAGACGAAAAGATCAAAGTTGAGTCATGTTTTTCATAAAAACAAATGTATCATTAGCTCCAAGACATCACAAAGAGTTGACTTTATGACATGTGGTTCACGAGATATGGAATTTAAATTTGAGAGCTTCCTGTTCGTACCGAAAGTAAAGGTGAAAGAGGGTGACATTTTAAAAATAACATGTTTAATGTGCCGTCAGTTACAAGATGGTACAAAAATTATAACTCTTTTACGTATGGTTCAGACGATATAAAGTTTTAAATAATAAATTGTAAATAATAAACTACCATGCCAAGGCTAAATTTATTAATAAGCTAAAACGCACAGACCTTGAAATAAATTGTGGTGGGAGAATTCAATGAAATTGCGTGAGAATAAACCGCTACTAATATCCCCAAACGCTTCCGTATTTAATAGTTCGAGGACTCTCCACAAGCAAGAGGGCGCTATACAGGTTCACCACTAACTGTCGAAGCGAAGCAGTGAACCAAAATGAAAGGTACAAAGGTCGAACGATGCCACGCGTGTGGACAATGGGCTATGTGTGGGTACGGCCGTAAGAAGCGTGTTACGATGCCTAGCATGGGAATTAATGGCTGAGTGGTGTACAGCCCGTATACGATGTACAGCGTGAATTACATGCAATGTACACACACGACGATCGTGCTTGGTTGACAATACACATGTATGTGTTTTTAAATCGTCAACAAAGGATTAAAAACCCTCGATCGAACTGCTGCTTGATCTAAGTTAGAGCACAGTCTTTCATTTGATGTATTGTTTGTGTCTTTAAAGACTGTAGTTCCTGAGATCGAACGCTAACAAATTTCACGTGTAAATGCTATGAGACTTTTTTCGGAAAGAAGTATAATAATAGTGCAAAAAAATAAAAATCTTGACGAAAACAGGTGGTTTCGGCGGATGGCTGAAAACCCCAATTAACGGTTACTGCAGTCCTACTAAATACCGTCAACATACCGTCAACACAAATGGTACCGTCAACACACCGTCAACACCTCCAATATACATTTTAAATTGACGAAAGAGGCGTAGAACTGTAAAGTACGGGCTGAGGGAGAATTTCCATTGGTTTGAGATTACATTTCTTTTGTGAAAATGCAGGGTTTTTACGCGAAAAAAAGATCGCTAAGCAGCGTAGCCGTTGGACGCCATCTTGCCTTCTCATGGACAGATGGAGCTGGTACAATATGGACAACAGAGGGCGCCTTGCTGCGGCAATGTGGCGGCGGCTATGCTGCTTAAGGATATTTTGTTTGCGTGAAAAAACTCCATTTTCATAAATAAAATGTAACAAATGTAACTTCAAACCAATGGAAATTCTCTTTTAGCCCATACTTTAAAGTTCTATGCCTCTTTTGTCGATTCAAAATGTATGTTGGAGGTGTTGACTGTGTGTTGTTGGTACTGTTTGTGTTGACGATGCCTTGATGGTTGTTGACGGTATTTAGTAGGACCCCAAATTAAAGGCCATTCCGTACACTACAGGCTTACATGACAGGCGGGTCGGCAGTTTAAACCAGCTCAATGTGTTCACTCATCTCTTAGTTTGACCTGGGTGTTTTGAATGTTTAAATAAATACAGTTTTAAAAAGATATTTAAAGAAAATTGTTTTCTATTTCCTCTGAATTACTGCCCTCGAAGTTTACTGACTGCAGCCATTCTGGATTGATCCCAATTATGCCAATCAATTCACGACGTCACCGGCCAGCTGAGCTGTGGGCGGAGTGGATACAAAAAGCAACCATTGAAATGATAGTACCCTTGCTCCGCTTGCTCCACGTTTCAATCCCTGCTGACCCTTTTTTTTTGTTCATCTAAAAAAATAAAAATATTCTTCTCTTGTTATTAAAAATTGATTCTTACACTTAAATGGATATTATTATCTTTTCTGTTTGATTTGTGGCATCCAAGGAATTTTCTTAAAGGGAAATAAAGTTTGCGATCCTAAATGGTCTGATTCCCATCTCCATACAAATGTCACAGGTCTTCCTAACTTTGGGCTGAAGTGTTTTACCAAAGGACATGGTCAGTTCCCCTTTTAGTTAAAATAAAAATCTAACAGAGATATTCACTGCTTCTTGAATTAAAACCTTAATATTATTACTCGATATCAATCATGAATCAAAACACAGGGATTTAAGTATAATCAGTGTAGGTGTAGTAAATGAAGTACTAGGCTACTCAGTTCTATGATGTAGAGGTACATGGTACATCAAGGGTAATCATCCCTCTGGAATACACATGATATAGGGCAGGACTTTCCTTCAGAATGTATGGCAATGGCAGTACAATCAAAGGGATGGGGGTATTTTTGGCGAAGAGGTGGCGACTGAGCCTGCTCTCCAAAGCATAGTCTGTAAGGGAACAGGGCAGAGTGATAAAAGTTTATGATAGATTTTAAAGGAATATACCGAAGCAATTCTGTTAGATGCAATCAACTCAAGATCACATGCTTCTAATTATAAAGAACAAAAAGTTAACAGAAAAAAATAGTTTAAAATGTGTGTACTATCTACTTGTATAACTGCCCGCTCTGTCTTATAGTGAACACAGGTTTAACGCACAGAGGGCGACTGCAATGTGACTGAGTCCGACAATGTTGACACGGAACCAGACTGACATTTGCTATGGTGAATAATGACAGTCCACCGTAACAGTCACTGTGCATGATCAGTGCCTGCACAGCATACACTGCCCAACTGAAAACAATGACTTATTGTTAAAATAAGTATACCATAATACAAAATAAAATAGCACCACCATTGACAGGAAATCCGTTGTACAATACCAATTGTAAGTACTTTCGTGCTACACTTTGTGTCCCCAATATAGAGAGGGAGAAAGGGTACTGGAATTCATCCTCAAAATCTCTCTTTGTCCGTGGTAATTGTATAATCTGTGTTTCCAGACCTTCGTCCTTATATTGTACAGGCTGCCACCATTGTTTTTCATTGCATTCAGTATATGGGAGGCAAGTCAGAGATTCTAGCATAAGCATACCATGGCCAAATATCAGCCCTGGCTTATGGCCAAGGTTCAGGCCTATTCACGGTAGGACATTCCATAATTTCTCAAATTAGAACATTTGTTGTAATTACTTTATTTGATCAGGGTTTCATTGTGACAATAAGAACATTTCAGAAAAGTTCAGAAAAGTTCAGAAAAATAATTCAGCGCAGAGGCACAGTAAAGATTTGTTGATACTGACTTGAAGTGGTTAAAAAACAAAAACAGCCAGCTTTAAAGTTTACAATTATTATTGTTATTTATAATTTATGTACAACATGTGCGTGCGTGTTTTACTTATGAACGATTGTGATCGCGATCGCAATCGTGATCGCTGCCACATTAAATCCAGCAAATATCAAGACTTGCCAAACCATTTTACGAACTTAAAAAATAATCTCTTTTTGGGATTTTACCACTGTACCCCTCATTTATTGTGGGTTTTGACTCGCCCGCCGCTGTTTTCACTCGCATTTGGCGACCGGGCAACCGCTAGTTTTGAACCCTGATTGGTTTACATTCAGTATGATGTACACCTGGACGCTGTACAGTGTTCTCCCTTAACAGTGGTCCACTGGCCAAATGCCAGTTAAAACATCCCAGGACCAGTCAGAACTCTGTCCAACTACTCCTGCTGGCTAGTTTATTGCTGAAGTCCCATCGCTACATGTAAGCCACTCCATATTAGTTCAAATCACAAGATCCACGCTATTGACAATGTTGAAAGAAAATGTGGACCAGTGAAAAACTGGCGGAGTTGTGACAAGCTGACTGGTCCTGCTGCCTAGTCACTGAACAAGTTAAGGGCAAATCCTGCTGCACTGCACAAACATGCGTTGTGCATATTTGCAAATAAAAATGATAGTATGACCATAGAGAAAGGAGCCATTTTGTACATGGCAGGATTCAGCCATATGGTATGACTTCTGTCTAGACAGGCAGTAATTAAAATCTCAATGGGTGCTAAAAACACGGTATGTACATCTCTACTGCATAAATACTCATTCCTACTTTGTTACATACACTGTACATGTATGCTAGCTGACATTCAATAGAAACCATGGATACATTAGCCAGGCGCTACAATGTAGTACCTGTAGTGTGTTAACTCATTTTAATTTGCTAATTTCACTTTGTTGTGTAGTAATTGTACAATAGGGAAATCAGTAATGACATGTACATTATGTACAGAGAAGTGCAACAGTGCTTGGTAAGGTTAATGCATTGTTTGTTATGTAATGGTGTTAGTTGTGTATGTAGTAGAAAGAGGAAACAACCTGTATCAAGTGGAAGAGTTGAAAAGGAAACTAATCATCTCATTTCACCAAAAATGGACATGAATTACACATCATTGCTTTTGGGAGGGGGGAGGAAGAGCAAATTAGTTCAAATCCTGTAGTTTTTATGCCAAAGATTTTGTCTAAAAGGTGACCAGGTTTTGAAGAAAACCTCGAACAGCAAATATACATTTAATTATTTGAGTGTTTCGGACAATGTTTTCAAAAAGAAATGTATACAAGTACATCTACTATTGTAGACAATTGTTATGTCAAATTACAAAAATAAAAGAAAACCCGCATTTGATAAATTTTAAGATCAAAATAGTTCATAAATGTTTGTGTATCCAAATAGAGTCAGTACATGCTGGTCTTTTTTACCATGCCCCTTCGATCCTTTTCCTTTTAATATTTAAAAAAAACTTTCACACCACAATATTTTTTATCATCCAAATAATGTATTTGCAGCAATTTATTTATTTATTTTATTTTATTTTTTAATTTATGTATTTTTCATGTATGCATGATCAGACCGCTTTTGCATGAAATGTCGGTCAATAAACAACACATTAAACACAAAAAGAGTGTACTAGGCTCCAAGAGAAAAATTCTGTAGTAGGTTGGGACCTACGACAAACTTTCTTGATGATTTCAAAAACTTTGCAAGAAATGTAGGACATGTCACATAAATATTTCACATACTTTGAGAAAAACTGTTCTATAAAAATGTACATGGAAGCATGGGGCTTTTGTTTCAGACAAGATTATTTTGAAAGTACATTTTCCACTTGGGTTCCTGCCGATGTTAGCATCTAGATGTGTGGAGTATGTATTTGATTAGACTTTAGCTGTTAATCACGAAGCAGTATCAAACCATGACATGATTTGATTTTGCCATGCAGACCCTACAGCCAGTACATGTACTGTACCATGTTTTGGTAGACTAGTGGCTAGTGCAATGTGTACTGATTATCATGCATGACTAACTTGTAATAGATCGTTAACAATTTGATAAAGAGTCCAGACAATCTAATAAAGAGAGACTGAATCCTGGAATGATGAGAATCATTTGTATAATTGCAAAATGCATTTCATTCCTACATGTAATAACCTCAATCCTCTAGTATACATTGTGCAGTATTCGTAGTATTAAATACTTGTATACCATACAGCAGTGTGTGTACAGTATTTTTAAGAAATGTGGTTTCATATGTACATGTATCAAGTTTGAAATATTCGTATGTGTTGAAAATCGCGGGAAAGAAAAATGGGATGGCCCAGTCTTACAGGTAGCTTGAATTCATTACGGCCAGGCAGAGTCAAACTTGGATGAAGTGACGACTCAAACCTTCCTACTACATGCACATGTAAATTCAATTAAACACTCAGTGCTGAATTTTAATTTATGTGGATTGGATGGGAAGAGCACCCATACGTCTGTCGAGCTCACTGCCTGTCTCCCAGCTCAATTTCTGGTGTCCTTTTATAAACAAAATGAAATGAAGTTTGATATTAATTTAATCTTACTGGCCAGTTCATCGATCACCGAGTTCACAAACAAGGTCAATGACCTTGGTGTAAACAAACCATGTTACACCCCACAGTGCTAGCCTCTTAGTAATGATGTAGTGCTGTGGTTGTCATACCTAAGGTTCCCCTCTGAAAGTTCATCAACCTTGTTAGCCATGTACACAACCCTACCCCAATGTCTCTTTATTGATCCAGAGACTCAGCCAGAAAACTCACTACCAAGGTCATTGACCTTATTGAAGACCCTCTCATAAGACCCTCTTCTAGCGGTGGAGTGTTGAAACTAAAGTCATTCCTCGTGAAATGTTCTCAATGTTTGTGAAATATTGAGCTTCGTGTGAAGGACAGTAAAGTTTTACATGTCCTACATTCTTTGTGAAATTTTCATTAATTTTTTAGTTAGTTGGACCAACCCCGGACAAAATCTTGCTCACGGAAGTTTTGACCAAGGATGTGTGCGAAATCATCATGTGAAGGAATCCGTTGTTTGTTGAACTTTGTCCTGTGTGAAGTCTCCCATACTATGCATGCGTGGCAACTTTTTGTGTGTGACCTTTTGCATCTTGATGTTAGTGTCATGACTAATTGACTATTGACTGAGCTGTATCCATTCACGCTGCTGGCGCTGCTTTTTGCGGCAATTTTTAAACTGTGTTTGTTATAGAATTACACTTCAAGTGACATACATGTACGTAAGATGAAAAACAAAAACAATAGTCTTTTCGCTGTTGTCATAAATAAAAACAAACATTAAAAACTCACTCTGGTTGACACAAAAATATGGGAAAATAGGCTTACCGCTGGTGGCCTTAAAAGCAAAACGTGTAGAAAATACCACCAGTAATAAATACAAATATGCCCCTGCAGATCCAGGGAAATCCCCTTAGTTTTTAATAGTTTAAATTTTTATTTAGTGTTGAAGATAATCATACTGGGATCTTAATGTATTGTAGGCCACATACACTGTACATGATTATCCCAGCAACTACTGTAGATGAAGGCAATGTGCACTCATGATTATTCCTGCCATTAGGCATACAGTACATCATGCCAGTCCTCTCTTAACTTCCTAAGAACAGACAGCCTTAAAATCTCTTTTGTTTTTTTGTGAGTGCAAAGGTTTTCTTCAATTCTTCAATAAGATACCATCTTGGCCCTTGTATATTCCAATTTGTACACCTGGGAAGTAATTTGTGGTTACTGTCTTTCTCAAGGATCAAGCATCATGAACCTAAGTATGTTTTTATAACTCTGCCACCAGAACCGAGTTCGGTGCATTTAAGAGTAAGACTACATGTACTCCACACTATGTCAAATTTCATTTAATATTCAGTTGTGCTCATGCATCTTAAGTAGGGAGACAGCTCGAATATGTCACTTCTTTTTTCTGTATTCCGTAAAGTATGCAATGCATACAGATGAGATGGTTTGTGGAAATCAAAATTCTTAGTTGGTGCACAAAAAGGGCTGACCTACATGTATCCGCTGTTAAGTTTCATAGTTAATTGAAACTCAACCAAACTTGTTATTTGGTCAAATAATGGACATTGAAGCACATATTAAAATGAGGTAAACAATTTAAGTTGTTTGGTTTATTACGCAACTAGTTGATTAAATTCTGTCAGTATTCCAGAACCATTTAAGTGTGTTGTAACAAAGTGCTTTTGTATTATGTACCATGCAAGCTAATAATATGACATTGCCCAGGAAGATTGTGTACCTAATTGAGTAGGTAATTGAGTTTGTTTTGATTGTGTTTCAGGTACCTACCCTGATAGGATTCATTGAAGATTGAGATCAGAGGGACACTGATTTGTTTATTAATTGATGACCGCTCACATAAAGACATCCCAATGTTTGACTGAGATTGCACAAGGCTGAGGATGTGAACTGATGAGCCAGTGAATACCATTGCTGTCCAGACTGTCCCAATGGGAAAGTGCTTTTCTAGTTGCAGTGAGAATGATGGGTCAGACAGTCATGGCAGATCCAAAGCTGGGTTGCCTTTTCCAGACAAAAGCGCCACCCTGACAGCGCAGAGTACATTGACTGATACCGAGAGTGCCCCACCCCTTGTGCCCAAACGTGAACCAATCATACCCTCAGTACCAACAACTCAGCAACTTACAATGGAACGTATATCTAATGGCTCTCATATGCACTATCAAGCCAAAGCATCCTCAACTCGCAATGGATTAGACAGTGCACACAGACAGTCCAAGTCAGATTTCTCAGAGAGTAAAGTCAATAGGCTATTTGAGAAGTACAGAGATAGCTATGACGATGCAATCCTAGCTGATGGAATGGAAAAGTTTTGCCAGGATTTGCAAGTCAATGCTGAGGAGTTCATCGTGCTTGTGTTAGCCTGGAAGTTTCAAGCCTCTGCAATGTGTCGCTTTACAAGAACAGAGTTTGTGAATGGGTGTCGAGCACTCAGAGCAGACTCTATCAAAGCTATAATGAGTAAGTTCCAGGAACTAATGAACGAAGTCAAAAATGAAGTCACTTTTAAAGATTTATATCGCTTCACGTTTAACTTTGGACTGGATGTTGAAGGTGGGCAACGCTCTCTTCCTTGTGATATGGCAATACCACTTTGGAAGCTAGTATTCTCACAGAGATATGTGAAGATACTAGAGCGATGGTGTGACTTCTTACTAGCTCATCAAGTACGTGGTATATCAAGGGATACATGGCAAATGTTTCTCAATTTCACTGAGGTTATTGGAGATGATCTGACAAACTATGATGACAATGAGGCCTGGCCAAGTTTATTTGATGACTTTGTGGAATATGAAAATGAACTATTGGCCAAGAAACAAGAGGAAGACCAAAGGACAGAAAATATTGATGATGGTTATGATGATGAAGAAGGTGTGATGGTGTAATCGGACATGGCACACCATTTGTACCTGAACATGTAGTTGGAATGCAGCATACCTAACAAACATGTACATATGTAGCATAGATGGCGCAAGGATGAATTGTTGTTGCTATCAAACCTCTAATACTCAACAAAATAGTCACATTAAACTTTTGTTCAACAAATTCGTTCAGTACCATAGCAGTGTAAGCCAAAAATGTAGGAAAATATTGTGAGTATAGTTGTTTATCGCGTGGATATAAAGTTACTGTAAAAGATTGTATCAATCAGGCCCACTTAATGGACTGTTTAGGCAAAGAAACTTTATTGAAGTCATTAACCGATGCATACATACAACAAGTCAAATTGTAAATGATTGATTTATTTTCAATACCTGTATCAAAGGGATTCATTAACAACTGATGACAGACAGCTTGATCAAAACCTACATGTAAATCACATGACTACATGATGTACATAATGGATTAGGGACAGAATTTGTACAGTCCTGAAACAGTTGAGTTTGAATTTGGATATTTGGGAAACTATACCTGGGTTGGATTTCACAAAGAATTAAGACTAGTCTTATCTCGAGTTAGGACGAGTTACTCATCCTAACTTAGGACTAGCCTTAAGTTTTTAATAACTCCCAGGACTAGTCCTAAGTTAGGACTATCTTTGTGAAATCGACCCCTGGCCTTTATTTATAGTAATAACAGTTGTTGATACTGTCCTCCCTATTACTATTAGCAACTACTGTATTTGAGGCAGTAGAGGTCATGGTGCTGTTAACTGACTCAGATTATGGCTGGATTCGTTCTTTGAGAGGACAAAGCCATTTCGTGGGGGGGGGGAGTTTTCATTGGGACATCTTTAATGGGAACCTTTTGTAGGGGCACCAAGGCCAAGATCAGGGTCTCATCGCCCTCTGTAATAATTGCAGATTGATTTAGAATAGGATTGTACATGTAAGGTAAGAGTGCTTTCGTTTTTTGGAGTACATGTATCAGTGTTCTCCCTTATAACAGTGGTCCGCTGGCCAAATGCTAGTTCCAGTAGTACGGCTGGCTAGTTCATGTTGAAATACAGACTAGTGAAAAAGTGACGGACTAACTAAATGGTAAGCTGACTGGTCCTGCTGGCCAGTCACTAAAAAAGTTAAGGGCAAACCCTGATGTATGTGTTGTACATGTATGGTGTGCCTTTGCTACAATACTGTGTGGTCTTTGGGCTTGACATCAGAGGAAGCAACATTGTCGTCATTGTGACAAATGTACCACCAGTAAATTACCCACTGAGGTTTTTGTAAAGTGAACTATTTATGTACACATACACTGTCCACTGTACTGTTTGTTTATCAGATAGTGATAGTACACACACCATAGGTTCATCTCCATGTACAGTAACTTATGTTATCATGTTTACATGGACAAAAGAGCCACTGAGCCTGGACTTTATGTTTTGCAGGCACAATTTGTTTTCTTCTATTTAGCTGTAACTCAACAGAAGAAAGCAAAGATCTCACATTCTATGGAAAACGCTCTAGTTGGATTTGATATGAAGAAAGGGGGCATATCTCAAATCTTACACAGCTGTTTTTGTGTGTTTGTTGTAATTAGCCCTTCCCATCAAGTATGTTAAAAAACATCCACCATCAGTCCCATACAAACGTATGTGATGTTCTTTCATTTCGGGCATGCACGATGTGAGATTTACAAATTTCATGGGAAGGGTGTATTACAATGCAAAACGTAAGACAGTACTCTGCACTTTCGCTAAAAATACCCAGTGGTTAGACAAACATTCCACTACTTACGCGATCACCAGTCACCACACCATCAGCGTGCCAAACTGCACTATAGTACATGCGAGTAAACATAAAACTTGGTTCTGTACGCATGCGTATGCTAGTGAAATTTGACATGTTTGTCTGAGATCCGAGTTCTTGGCTTGGAACTAGTTTTAGCATTAGTGCAGAGTGCTATTGCCCATATGACCAGCGTAGGTTTTTAGCATTAGTGCAGAGTGCTATTGCCCATATGACCAGTGTAGGTTTTTAGCATTAGTGCAGAGTGCTATTGCCCATATGACCAGTGTAGTACCTTGCCTGCCCGGAAATGCCCTGGAATGGACACGGTAATTCTTTTTGTAAAAAAAAGTGATGATGTCACAAGCTTAAACAGGTAGCATAGTCAGCCAGTGTTCATTTACATGTACATTGGTAAGCAGCCATTAATTTTACATTGTAGGTAACACGCCTTTTTTTAATGATTGTGATTTTGTCATTACTATGGACATTGTATGAAGCTCAGAAAAATGCACTTGCACAGTAATCATACAAAGTGATAAAGCTACAAGCGGTGGAGAATTTTTTGAGAATTGGTTTGTTTATCAAAAACTAAATATATTATCTTTTTAACAATATGATTCTGGCAAACAGTCACTGTTAAATGCAATCTTATAGCAAAGATTCAATGTGTATTTTTATATGAAATGTTTTCATCGATCATGTATCTGTGTCCAAAAAGGTGATTTGAGTTGCTTGGTTTCATTTTAAAACAAACAAATGCAAATCCATTTTGGTTCTGTCACAAATTAAGCTGTAACCAACACGTCATCCATACATGGATTTATCATACACCATGTACAATTACACATAATGCACAATACAAGGTTTGTAATTGCTTATCATTCATGGTACATTGGACAATGAATTGATGTTATTCTGAGGGGTCATTAATGCAAGAATTGTATCCATTCAATTATCAGTTTGGTACATGTAGCAAGTCCTGTACAGGACTCTAGCCTCCTAGCTTAGCAAGGGCAGTTGTTTGTACACAGGTTAAGATATCTGCTCTGATTGCACTGCAAGGCTCTGGGTTCAAGTCATGCACCTGTCACCTTATGGAATATCTACAGCTCCCATCCTTTGTACAATGTACAAATGTAGTTACATTGAATGAATGGCAACCATGGATGCACTCACAAAAGCTTGACATTATTATGAATCTTTCAAATTGCAAAATGTAAACAAGCGGCTGGCATTTAATTTTAAATAGAGAAGTTTGATTGCCCATTTTGTGCCCTGGCTTGATGACCCAAGGGGTGGGGCAGGGGGGTGGGATGCCACTCATGCTCATCCATGTCATTCAGGTGAACCAAAGGGTTGGTCTTTGTAAAGGAATTATCTTGCTGAGTATAATACTGTTATGAACTCCCCATTTTATCTTCATGCGCCATTGTTAATTCAAATCATTATTCATGTACATGTACCATACAGTATGCATTCAATAGACTGCATGTTCATCCATACTTCACTGAGTTGATAAGAGCTTTATCAGATTTGTCTGAAGACCATAAGTGGTAGGTTACTAGTCAAAATGTCAAGGTTTGCTACCGGTTTTTCTTTTTATTTTGTTTAGAAAATAAAATGGGTAAGCAATATTCGCTTTTTATTCTGGAAGTTTGTTACATATTAAATTTAGCGTTAGTTCCAGAATCTGTGTGCACACTGTAACTCCATGTTTGCATCAGTAATAAATAGCATACATGTAGCTGACATGATATGACCCTGGTTAGTAGAGGAGACTTGGCCTAGTCCCTTACTGGTTTACATCTGAATGTACATGTGCGTCTGAAATTATGATTTATTTGTCAAAATTAAGTGTGCATTTTTGAATGGGGACTGCCCCAAGTTTACTGTCATTTGGCCTTCCCCAAATTTCACACACATCTAATACATTGCACAGTGGGACGAAAGATAGCAATTTCCACATTCTGGCAGCTAATTGCTGGCAATTGTTCAAATCATATCAATATTGTTCAAATAACAGTCAAATCACCATCAGAAAGGCATGATAGCAATTGTCTTGAGCAACATTGAGAATGTTGTACACATTTAAAAACAAATTGCTGGTAAAAATATTGCCAACTAGTTGCAATTGGTTGCATACCTGCGGCTATTGGCTGCGTGAGTACTCAGTAGTGAAATTTCTCACCTAGGCTGATTTCACAAATCACAAGAAGGACAGAAAGCCATGTGTCCATCCTACGTTAAGTGTAATATGTTATGCATAGTGCATCAAAAGGTATGCCTCATGATTGCTTAATCTGTTGAAAATGATCACACTCAATGGAGTGGGATGATCACACCTAGTGTGGATAGCTGGATTTCAACACTTACACACAGCAATGACAAATCCAGCATTTCTTATCATATTATATAGACCCTGTAGGCACAGATTCATTTAATTGTTGCATATTATGCTACTCTTGGAAATGATAAATAAGTTAAAAGTGCCTATGCATTAATAATGTCAGTCAGCTGTCATCTACGGGTCAAGTTGATAATAAAACAATGGAAATGCGATGGGAGTGTCAGAGTACCCACGGGGTGTAGGTTGGGCAAATAAGCAATTCTCTCTCCAACCTGGTTAAGACATTGCCTTAGACCCAATGACACTCATTGATTGTGTTGAATAATGTGCAGTGATGGAGACAGCATTAATTTACTTACCAGCATTCTGTCATTTTACTAACCACATTCCATGCATTCAGAACTCGTCACAACAGACACAAATTAAAGATATCTTTTATTGGCTGTATACATGTACATGTATGATCCTAAATCAATGCAAAAAATGCTTCAAAATGTAAAAGGGGTACCCTTTTCTTTCATTTTAGTTCATTTTGACTTTCTTTCCCCAAAATCAACAATATAGGTGACAGTGCCATGATACAGTCTAGACGTGTGGACAAGTCTTTAAATGTTTGTTGCGGTAATGGCTCTTACATGACTATACTGCTCTCTCAAGAATGCTGTCTCCCGACTACTGCCACGAGAGCAGAAGTAGCAAAGGACTAGCAATCTCACGAGAGTCTAGTCGCTTGAGAGCTGTTACGCTATCACAGTGACAGACATTTATTGACTTGTCAACAAGTTTTTACAAACCCTGTTAGTGTGTTTATGTCCAGCAGGTTTAGTAACTTTTGTAAGTTGAAATGTATGTATGTTGTACAGGGGTGATGCTGTATGGTTACTTGGTCTTGTGGATACTATTACATTCTGCTTCCACATTACAGCTAATCAAACTTGAAATCAATAAAAATAAGATGGGATCTTGAAAATGTAATGTCTTACAACTTGGACATGTACATCAAGGACAAACTGTTAATTACGCATGAGCAATGGGTTCATGTTTTCAATAGGAGATACAAGAGAAGGATCAAAAGTTAAAATCCTATGCTGTACTTCTCCAAAGATATGAATTGGCTGTGTGTGGATGTTGCATTCCTTGAAAGTTGTAGCTGCGCTCAAAAGTGAGTCATTCAATTAGTTGTGCATAGCAAGATTGACATCTGTCTGATTGGGTTGATTAGTAACCATTGAGGTTAAAAGAGAAGCAGCTTTGACAAGGGAGCCAACTACCCTTGTATGTTATGACTAGAATTAGGAGACTAAAACAATCACCAGCCCACAAATCCTTCAATTACTGTCAGCTATGGTCTGGCCTAAGCAGCCTTTGGCATATTTTTCTCTTTCTTTAAATTAATCTGTTTCAGTTGATTAGTATAAAGTAAGTATTTAGAAGGATGTTTTGTCTCAAGCATCCTCCCCATAGGAATTATAATTGGTTGTTGAGAAATAAAAAAGCATGGTGACCACTTGATTAAGAGGGGGAGGGGCGGATATTCTGTAAGGAAACTCGCCCTTGAACTTTAAAAGTAACAAAGGTTACATGCGTAGCTAAATGAATCTAGACAGTAATGAGTCAATAACAAGATGGTAGAATGTTAATTCACCAGGATCTATGTTGTTATGCCCAACATGCTGTTCTCAAGTCAGCATATAAACTCACTCTACAGAGTCAAAGAAAATATCTACTGCCGTTGATTTGTTAAAAGTAATTTTAAGTTGACCAAAAATTCCTGTTATTCACTTCACTGCAGACAAAATGTAGCAAACAGTAATGTGAAGTAATTGTCAAATACTAAAAAGGAGATACACCATGTAAGGAAAAGTTTGATGGAGTTTGCATCATAATGGACATCCATTCCCAATTGCTTGAAATATCATGTACAGGTTTGGCATATTGGTTATGAACTCATAATGGCAGACATTCAGACATTTCCTAGAAATTAAACCAACAAACCATAAAAAATACCAATAGAAAAACATTGCTTGCATATATATGTTTTTAATAAGTGACAAAGAACCAACTTAGACATTGGATTTGCAACTTTGTTGACAATTTTGTTTTGTTTTGTACTTGTAGTTATGTTTAACTTTGTAACAACTCTGATAATATATTTTTGGAATGATGTCTTTTTAATTAGATTTTCTTTGTAAATCAAAAACCCTCGGTCATGCACACAGAACATTTGAGATATTTGTTTATGTGCACTCATTACTATAATATGCTTTCTTGAGCATTTTGAAATCACTAATTGGTAAAGTCTTCATTTCTGATACTATTCCTTAATGTGGGCATTTATTGTGACATCAAGATGTGAGCAGTTTTTACTGTTAGGCTAGGGCTGGATTCAAACACCTTACACTGGTCCATGTAGGACTCATTCCTGCTGAGCTTACTTGTTGTCATGAGTCATGGGGTACCAGTAAATGGTGAGTTGATCAGGTTCAAGCAAGGATGAACTAGTTCTGTATTAACTGTCAAGCAATAAAGAGTTATAAATCTGTTTGCACATATACAAAAACAGTCCTTTCTAGTCCAACGAATATGCATTATTGTAAACAGCTGTCATGGAATCCAGTGGTTTTCATGCAGTTTTAAATAATAATATTAAGCAGGTCCCATGATTTGCCTTTTGATTACGCTACACAGGGCCCTATGCACAGATATGTTGTTTTCAAGCAAGTATGGCAGAAGCCTCTGGCACATCTTGATTTCAAATGCATACAGATTAATATGAATAGAAGAACGTGTGTTGTGTTAATGTTAAATAATAGTAACGTTCTGAGATGGTTGATTTACAGCGCTTCTTTATTCAATATTGTGCAATTATGAATGCAAAGGTAACACTCAGTGCATACCTGCTCTGTATCTTATATTTTTAGTTGTATTGTTAAAATGCCAACGCCTTTAGTAGATGCTTGTATGTCAAGATTCTTATTAATTGAAATTTTACTGATACAGGGTGATGTGTTTTTCATGTCAAGTATTAAGAATTCCCGTTAAAGGTATCTGGAGATTATTTTTGATACACACTTTTGGAGGTGCTTGTCACTGACTGTGACATGTGGATTGATGGCTTGCATTTATAGTGGTTGCAATTGAGAGGAAATACATCAGGCTTGATTTCAACCTTTGGTAATTGCTACTGTTTTGTATGGTAATAAAAACGCAAACTAATAAATAATGCAGAAAAACCCTGTAGGAAGAACTGAGAGTGGTTTCATTCTTGGAATGTTTTAGAGCAGAGAAATTGTTGGCTTCAACTATCTCAACATGCACTGACCATTGCTTGTGAACAACAATAAAAACTGTGTTTTTTTATTGTAAATTGTTTAAGAAATTTGCTTAGTTCTGCACATGTGACAAAATATCAGTCGAAATAGCTTTGTTTAATGTCTCAGTGCATCCAGAATATCCTGACTATGTTTGGATAACTTACTGTAAAATAAAGATCCTACCACGCTCTTTACTGGCATAAAATACTGTAACACTAGTTGCAGGATTGACAAGGAAACCTGAATCAACATTTGAATTTATTATTCAAAAGATAAAACTGCTCAAGTCTGCACACCTTTCATCTTTAGTCTTCGCATTTGGCACTTGAGCTGTGGTTATGAACTAGGTTTTTAATTGGTCTGGTTCCCTTGTATGTTTGGATATACTGTATACCCATTTATTGCAATAAAATGGATACATTTTAAAACAATGGTGACCGAGATGCACATTGTGCTGACACTAGTTGCACATTTTAGAGAGGAGCAGGGAATTGAGTAGGTGAAGAGGAGACCCCCTCCCCAACCTCTGCTTTGCTTGGTAGTTGGTTCTGACTTCACAAAATTCATGATTTATTAGCAAATTAGTTAGCCAATGAATCAATCTTAACTGTTAAGCAAAATGTGATGGCAAACAAACAAACAAAAACCAAGACTTTTCCAAACCTTCGTTGATATAATTGAAAATCTAAAGATGGTCCTGGTGGAAGTCTTCCCTGAGACTCATTTGCTTGAAATGCTGTGGTTTATCTGAAATGCCACATTAATCATGTATACATATACATGTAAACTATTATCACATGTACTATCATATATAGATAAATGGTAATAACGGAATCAGAACAAAAGGAACTCGTCTAAGCTAGTTGGGAGGTCCCCGCTGGGGAGTGTCCTGCGGGATGGACGAGGCCTGACTAGCTGCCTTCAGTACTGCTCTTCCTGTTCTTCCCTCCGTCTGGAGAACGTTCTTCAGCTATCTATCTATTAGTGAAGATGTTGGGAGTCTTCCATCATGCTGCTCGAGTGATATCACTTATGGAATCGGACCCCTTCTGTTGGAACTTCCATAGCCAGGCGGAGGGTCGTAACTAGCCATCGGGCAATCGTGTTGTGAGAGGATGGCCAATAAGGTGGGGTCATCAAAATAAAAAGCTGTGAGGGTCTCATTCAAAGCGTCTTCATGTGGTTGAGTGCATAACTGGCTGACTGTATTGAGCACTGAGCGGAGACCATGGTTAAGGTGATGAAAAGCTGCAGTTAAAAAATCCACTGGTACCGCCGAGTCGTTTGCTGCGAGAGTTGTCAGCAAAGGGCTTTTTGGAAGTCATGGTTTCCGAATTCGCTGCTAGCTTGTCTTTAGGCAAGTCAGAGATTGAGGGCAGGGAGAAAAAATTATCAAAACCCGCTGGGGGAGGGGGGTGGGGGTAGAAATGATAATATGCGTTTTCTCACTTAGAGAATGGTCACCATTTGTCGCTAGTTTTTAGCACAAATGCGATCCACACACTTGATCCAAGGGAAGCATCGGGAAAACGTTTGCCTTGACTGTCAATGAATCCTGTTCTCTGCTTGAAAGACTTTCGTTGAGAATGCGGGGGGCTTGTCAGTCGTGGGTAGTTTTAATACCTGAATCATGTCCCACTTGTAGCAGCCAGAATTTTGTCTCCATAATGGAAAGCCGTTGCATCTAAACAACCTCCTCATTGTCCTCTGCAGAGTCCCCTGAAAGTGAAGGTCGAGTTATCCCCGGCGACTGAGAGACACCTGGTGTATCAGAGCAGGAAAGCTGCACAGAGTCACAGGTTAGTGGCTGTGCAGTGCCCTAGGAGTCAAACGCCATAGAAGGGTAGCCTCCATGAGGGCAGAGACACCAGAGCAAGGCTAACTGTGTGTGGTATGTCCCTGGGTCCTTTGTCTTACCAACTATAGCTGATGGTTGAGGGCTGTTGGGTGATTTGGGGTTGTTGGGTGATTTGGGGCTGTGGAGAAAAGTTCTTTTTTAGAAGTTAAAAGTTAGTCTATCGGAACCCCCACGATGCCCGCCATGGTAGATAGTGCTGACAAAAGAGGCCAAAATCATTTGCAAAGCTTGCATGAAGTCTGGAAACTGAGTCCTCACTCTGGTGGCGCTTGACATGGTGGGGCCTGTCCGACGATCCATTTGAACTTGAAGAAGAATGGTGTGATCATCTGCCCTCCTTTTTCTTGCTCTTCTTTTTGGAAGAGTAGCCCAGTGGAAAATCCGATGATAGTTCGGATGCCAACTGGGGCACTGGGACTCCCGAGCAACAATACAATATCCCAACTATATCCCTTCTGACTTGCCCCATGTTCAGGCATGGAGTGGAGGGTGTAGTGGTTCCTTGCAAAGTGGCCGAAGGAGACCAGGGTGGGTCCCCTTCCCGGTCAGTGGAACCGTCAACACTCACGGTCTATAATGGCTATGGGTGCTGGGCGGGTGACTGCTGCCCCAGTAGCATTGTAGGGCTATCGGCACAGTGTCCTGAGAGCTCAGATTGTTCCGGAGGAGATGTCTTTCCCCTGGTAGTGACAGAGCCAGTTCTCCCCAAATGATTCACGTTCAAACTTCTCAAAAGAACGAGTATACAACTTTACAGCTCACACACTAACTTTTAACTTCTAAAAAAGTAACGGGTACCAAAAGCAAGTTAGAATACGAAACTATTATATAATGCTGCAGGGCACTTTGGGTAGCGGCAGAGGTCACTATTAAATGATATATAAAACTCTTAGCTGTAAATACTTGCCCAAATGGGAACATGCAAATGTAGTTGCTCTACAGGTAAGTAGAGTGATGCAGACCAGTTGGTTTTGATCTCGCTAGTCCAAAACCCAATGTTCAAATACAATACTGTGAAAAAGATGCAAAGCATTTTTGAGCTTCAACTTTCACAGGTTTGTTATTACAGGTACATGTTGGGTCAAATAAAGTGCAGCTTGTCTTTGACAATTGGTATTGAGGTCTGCATGCTCAAAAGACCAGACTTGTCAAATGACTCCTCATTCTCCACTTATCTATGTGTATACATACCTGAATGCTTACTTGCTCTGATGGAGGTAGCACAGTAACAACATAGCCAGAACGTTTTCAGTTGGTGGCGGCCTGGTTGTTGTCAGAACTGGTGGTGGTAGTGGGGGGGGGGGGGGGGTCATGTTTAAAAATATTTTAGGTGTAAAATAAATACATATTGTACAACTCACACACTTGGGTCAGGATGGGGCTTTTGTAAAAGTTAATTTATAATTTTTTGGGGCTGGGCACTAGCAGGCCTTTTTTTTTTTTTTTGGGGGGGGGGGGCACTTGCAATTTGTGGGGTAGGGCATGTTCCCCCAGCTACACCGCTGAGGTAGAACTGTGAGCATATGAAGATTTATGAACTCACTTGATTTGGGACAGCAAAGAGTTGTAACATTTCATCAACATGTGTGTTGATTTTAAAGATGATGATTCATGTAAGGTGATGTTGAAATGATCAGGTGGTAGCACTGCGCTGTAGAAACAAGGCAATGAAAGGCAGGAGTCCACAAACTAGGAATATGGGTACATACACAGCAAGTCATTTATTAGATTGATGTCATACAAGTAGGACATGTGATGATACAATAACAACTTCATCCAGTTTAACAAAACTGCCTTACTCAGCAAAATGACTTCTAAAGCTTTGTCTTCTGGCAAATGTGGAATTATTGGCTGTTTAACTTACTACAGTGTTACACATGAAATACTTGACTAGCAAGGTGGCAAGGTGTTGTCATGACCCAGGTTAGAGTGCTCTAGGAGTTATCAATCACTCATTCATTTCTTTGGAGATTTAAAGAAACTTGGAATAGATACAGCATCTTGATTTCCCCTAACAATAGGTCATCTATAAAGTGTTTGCACATGGTGCTTCGCAACATAAATACATACATAGGAACATAGGAACATTCAAAGTATCATTGGAGTTACAGATGCTAAACAGAGTTGCTTTTCAGAAGCGAGTTTTAAGAAACATCAGATAAGAGGCGGTGGGTGAGGTTGGAATGCTCGCTATTTTGCAAATGACAAAGAACAAAAGCTAGGAATATATTTGCAGATGATGCAAATGGACATTGTGCCTAGGATGAACCTTGCTTGATCATTTACGATGATGTCATAAGTACATTAGCAAATAATTACAGACTTCTTTACTAACCTTGAAATGACATTTTATCTTTTATCTATATGCACAGTGATTCCCAAAAGACCCAAGAAATTGACAATGATTTATTGGCATCTACTGAACTGCAACCATTACTGCAGTTCATTCGATGGCAAAAATGTGTGAATGTTTTTGTGTTTGAGGGGCATGAATGGATTCACAATATGACCTCATGAGTTCAGACATCGACAGTAAACTGGTACAGTTTATAACACTATAAGACATATTGGCAAAATATGAATTCAGACAAAAGATGACCATGGTAGGCTGGAGATTACCATATGTGGCTAGATGTGACCATGGTCGGCTAGATGTGACCATGGTCGGCTAGATGTGACCATGGTCGGCTAGATGTGACCATGGTCGGCTAGATGTGACCCCAGACGGCTAGAGGTGACCATGGTCGGCTAGATATGACCCTAGATGGCTAGAGATGACCATGGTCGGCTAGAGATGACCCTAGATGGCTAGAGATGACCATGGTCGGCTAGAGATGACCCTAGATGGCTAGAGATGACCATGGTCTGCTGGACCATGATCATGGCTAGAAATGAACACTGGAGTTGGACCCATTTTTCAGTTTCAGCTGTGGCTGTAGTTGACTGTGAAGCTTTAATGTCACATTAGTTGTGACATGACAACATAATGAAAACTGTTTAGTGCAGTGGTGACCTCCACACAACCCAGTTTTTGTTATTTCATTTAATTGATTGAATAATAGTAACATTTGAGGTGGCACAGCCTTAGTATGTCACCATGCAAAGAAGAAGATCATAGAATTTTTTACTGCTTTTAAAAACTTGTTCATTTTAATTGTAATGCTGTATTTTGATAAATAAAATATTTTTCCTCAGAACTTGACACTGAATTGGGCTAAAATTGTCATGGATCTAGCCACTGTCAATTAAAAACAAATGATTGCAAGCATTGCCGACGTTATACCATGTTGTAAATGTCTCCTGCATGATTGGTTCCTTTTAAAGGATGCAAGAGAGTGACTCACATAGATACAACCCTGTCAACACTCAGACTTTATGCAAGTTTTTTAACTCTAAAAGAATCAACTTCAAGCCAAAATGTTGGGTTGCATCAAGAGAAGAGCAGTGTATTTATGTATTGATGTAAAACAATTAATTTAATCATGTGAGTACATCAGGAAAAAGCAAATATAAGTATTTTCAGAAATCAAGATGATTATACTTAATCCCCTGGCTTACAGACCTCGTGCATTGATATCAACCTTTGCCATCTTAGACTACAGGTGAATAAATGCAAACACACAGATATGTCTGAGCAATGCAACTCCATAATGACAGGTACCCATGTCCAATGCAACTCCATAATGACAGGTACCCATGTCCAATGCAACTCCATAATGACAGGTACCCATGTCCACTGACTTCACATGCTTAAGGTCTATACAGTCACATTCTTATCAGTTTATTAGCTTACCAATAGTGTCCAAATAAGTTGACAAATATTTGTGTACTTGCCAACGATTTTTTTTTAAAATCAAATATGTTATTAGTTGGAATAGGTAATGTATAAAAGTAATATATGGAAAATATTGCATCATGATTGTGGTACAGATTGACAGTCAACTTGTAACTTAACATGTACCTTAGCAGTATTGCTAGAGTATGATGCAATATATTCCACACAGATGTAATGATCATATCAATCATTAAGACATTTGCATAATAACAGCCTCTACATGTATCTGGATTTGTCTGTTTTATTTCATATATTAGAAGCTGAGTTTAAAAACAATGACACTAAGTTAATGTTGCTGTAGTCATGACTTGTCTCTGCATCACTGACACATTGACAAATCTTATTTACATCACAATCAGTTTGTATATAAGGACAATTTTTCAACACAATATTATCTTTACTTTGAAATCTTAAAGAAAGTGGCCTTGTGTTTAGCTTTTTGTTACAAAAATAAAAAACTCCCTGTGAAGAGATATTGGGCAAATGATGTTTTCTGGCTTGCAGGTTAACTGTGAGTATTCTCTGGGCCCCATCAAACCAATGTTGAGATGTAGTTGAATGAACTTAAGACAGTTAGTTACAATCAAAGATTACAGAGCACCGAGGGTGCAATTCTTTTGATGCAACAATAGTTCAGTGCAGACAATGATGACAATGATCATTGCTATCCTTGATATAACAAAACATTTGCTTGCTGAACTGGCGCCCAACAATAAATACAGCTCCAGTTCCCCCATCTTGTGTTTTCGGTACTCTACAATCTTTGGTTACAATACATGCAGAAATGCTGTAATTAGCACATCACATGCATCAAAGTGTGTGAGCTTATGCAGTTGAAGTTTGAAAAGAGTGTGAAAGTTTTAAGTTTCAGTTTGTTCACATAAAAGTGGCACATATAATGATTGCTAGGATGCACCTTGCAGCAGCATGTGTTTACATGTAGCATACTATGCAACATTATAGTTTCAAAGTTCAACATTTGAATTGAGCGGTGTTACTTCCTAAGTTAACTCAAGACCCATTTCAAACTTGGCTCTCAATGACATGACAGCCTTAAGATTGGATACTAGATAGCAAAGACAACCCCATACATTGCTGGAGTAGATATCTGTCATTTCAAACTGCTTCAATTTTGTCAGAATATTTGTAGATGTGAATTAAGTTATGTAAATTTGTCATATCTTGTTTAAACTACATCCAACTTAGAAAATACGTAACAAACAATTGCCTTGCCTATAAATATTTAAAGACAAACTATATGTATAACAAAACTTTTACTCTATTTTATAAATAATAACACAATGCAACTTTGCAAAATAGACCCAAATGTAGCAAAACAATATACATTTCTAAATTCTTCGCCAAAAAGAGTATTTTTTGAAATCTTTACAATTTTTCTTTTCAACATTTCTGTACAATACAAACAATTTATAATTCAAAGTAGTAAATAAACATTAGAAAATAAATGCACCCATGAAATTGCCACCATACCAAAACCGCAGGGTATTTTTCATATTTACTCAAGTCACAAAATGGTGAACAAAATCTCTCCATCACAGACCTCAATATGGGATTCCGTGGGCTTTCATCTTGGCTCAATTTATACATTGCTGAGAAAAAATATGCACCTTTTCAAGTGCTTTATAAAAAGAGGAATCATATGGTTAATTTGATGTTATTTGTCCCTATATACATCTATATACATGTAGACTATGTAAGACCAACGGTGCGTTTGTCATTGTACTAAATACTTGACACTTGAGATGTACTCATCAAAGAACAATCAATTCATGCTTTTATGCAAGCTGCATAGTTGTGTAACCACAGTGGCTCCACTAATCAAATTGCTTGGAAAAAAACTGTTATATTACACTATACACAGACTGCAGCTGAATAGGACACCCAACTGCAGTATTCAGCAATGATACAACTCTTCTTGGAATTAATTCAGTTGGGACAATAAGCAATTGTCCAAACACAGGATGACTGACAGTATTGTTCAGACATAATGGCTTTGAATTAAAACTCTCATTTTGATAGGATAATCATCCTATCTGCAGATTGGCAGCAAAGCGCAGTCATGCTACATGATGACAAGTCATTGGATACAATGAATGGTTTACCTCTCAACTGTCCACTCAACCTGGCAACAAATAAAGTGCCAATGATGGACTCGTAACCAACATCGGCCAAGTGTGTTGTTAAGCTCATTCCTGACGCTGAGTCAAACTTAATCTCAAATTTGCAAAATTCATGTCAAACAAATTAGCAACTCACAAACTGGCAAATTTGGAAAATGACAACTACTGTTTGATGTCTTCAAGAGTTGTAACTAAACAGTAGATCTTCAACACCAAGCAATACAAGATATGAGGCTTTGGGGTTGGGTACTTACAATAAATCAATAAGTTTACTCTTGACATGTAACATTACAATCGGTATCAGTTCATCTAGGAATGTCTGGATTGGAGAAGGTTGACCTATAATCACATCACATATTCCAGCTTGTGAGGACAACTCATCTCAGTTGATGCAGAGTTGATGATGGTGACTCACTCAGTCACAGGGATATTATCCCATACATCGTCCTCTAGATGATGAAGGTCTGTAGGTGTACTAATATCATTCAAATCCAATAGATTGAGCGGGAAAGGATCCTTGCCTAATGTGGCTCCAAATGCTCCATCCATGCTGAATGTTGGTGGAGCAGCATTGACTGCTGGTAATCCAGAACTAGAACCAGGTATAACCAGATCTAACCAGTTGAGATCAGATTCAGTATTGGCTGATGCTAAGCAGTCAGTATTGAGTGACATGGTTGTTTCTGCATCACAGTTATCAATGGTTGTCATTGGGATGTCAAAAGGCATTGACTGATTGCGACTATTACTCTGATTACCAAGGTGTGCAGAATCTCCAAGGTCTAGAGCTGAAATGTTCAAATCAGTAGGATCTACTTCCATAGGTAGATCTGTAGATGGGTAGGTGTGAGATACAGGAGGAGGAGAAGGTCCTGGTACGGGCAACTTCAGGTCAATTGAGCCTCCACGACCATGCACAATGGATTGCGTTACGGTTGTCAGGCCTACTGATGAGTTGATTAATGTGCGTGGTACATCGCGGAACTTTGGTGTGATAGGAATTTGGTCTAGAGCAGAAAATAAAAACAAATTTATAAATAAAGAATACAGAATCCAAGCCTGATTATGTGAGATATAAAAAATGGCTACCAAAGGAAGCGAATAACTGGCCCTTCAAGCTGCACCTACATGAATAATGTGAAATTTTGTTTCAACTCTTTTGCTGTGCCTACTTTATTTTTTTAATCAAGTTGTTGGCACTGTGTGTATACATGTGAGGACAAATTAAAATAACTTGCAGAACTGGCACAATATGAAAACATTCCCAACATAAAAGTACATGCTGGGAAAGCTAAATACATCACTTTCACCATGGATGAAGCTTCTGAGAATAGCACTCCGCACTAACGCTAAAATTAGAAGCTAAGTAACTTGATCTCAGACAAACATGTCACATTTCACTAACATACGCCGCAAACATTTTAAAAATATGATGTTTACTTGTGTGTACTGACTGTTCTACTAGTGCGATTTGGCGCACCGGTGATGCGGTGATAGCGTAAGTGGTGGACTGTTTGTCTGACAGCCGGGTAGTTTGAGCAAAAGTGATGTCATTAGTGCAGACTGCTATTATTGTCAAGTACCTTCTGGACAGTGAGTTACACAGGTTGAACTTGAAGGGAACGAAGCTTTCCCCTGTTACCCAATCAACAAACATGGTCTTCTAACTTAGTTGCTAGGCAGAAAATGTTGTTTAGTATAAGCAGTGACCCTTGCAGCTACAATATACATGTATTGTAAGACAAGCTGAGAGTAAAGGAGTGGATATACCACTGAGTCAGCTACTTACATCCATGATCCACCAGGACTTCCAGCAGGTCATCTAGATCTTGGCATTTGGTACTTCTCTGGTCACCACTGACTGCACTGCCTTTAGGTGGTGAGCCTACTGGAGACCCTGAACAGGGACTGTTGCCTTGACTCTGAATAAAATAACAATGTAGACAAATCAATTCAATCATACAAAACAATCTATCACTTTGGGTCAGAGTGAGGGTTTCATTCATTCAACAAATGCAGATGTTTGACTTAAACGCACGCCTGCAAGTTAAGATATGATACTTTTGTAAATGTAAATATTGGGCAAAGTTGTTGCTTTTGTCCAAGCTACATAAAAGAGTTACTTTAAGATGTTCTTTTTTCGACCTTTGAATTAACCTCTAAATACTGACACTTTGACAATTTTTCAGGACTGTTCAGATTTACTGACATGAATCAGACTCACAAACTTTTTGCATTGCGGTGAACAACATGGATGTTAGTATTCAACACAACATATGTCAGAATTCAGTTGGAAAATATTGTCTTAACGGCAGTTTCTATCAGACATGTTGCATATGCAGGGCTTGTTGCAGAAAACATGATTAAATAACACAAGAAAATCTTTCTGGATAAATACAGGGAAAAATGAAACAAAGACAAATTACACAAGATTTAATGTTGATGTTTGCCTCTAAGCTTGGATATCTGGTACCAATGTCCATTATTGATTGCAATAACTCCATTTATCTTAGCATAGACTGTGTAAGTCTCGGGCCTATTTGTAAATTTGGACCATTATAGTGCACAAGTTTGTTTCCTTTACAACTAAAGCAATGTACGTGGGTCCCCAAAATGTTTAAATACGCGCGAGACTTGCAGGGTCTATTAGCACACAAGTTACATACCTTTCTTTCCTTTGTCTGTCGGACAGCTTCCTCGTAGTTAGGAGGTGGAATGGCAAATGTTGGTTGAGTAACAGATCTTGTCATACCAGTACCAATACCTAATGCATTACGCTCAGTTGGACTGTTCGGTAAGGAGTTAGCCTTGGGTGCAATGATACCATTAGGTAGAGGAATAGTCTGGCCATCATTAGCTGGTTGTTTACTGAATAAAAACGGCTGCCCATTGGGTGGTGGTGTGGCAAAAGAAAACACCTTTGGTTGTTGATTGAGTGTGTGTGCAAAGTCTTTGCTGTGAAACATAAAGCCAGGCTTGCCATCTTGTTGGAGTTGTTGAGGAGATTCACTGAGCTTCATGGATGACATGGTGACTGACTTGCCACTAGGGGATTGCTGGGGGATAGATAAAGGTGCTAATGATGATGGAGGTTGTTGTTGCATCTGTATTTGAAGCTGCATCTGGGAGAGATGAAGCATTCGTTCTAACTCCTGTATTTTAAGTTGCTGTTGGAGTAAGATGTCAGAGCTAATCTGAGTACCAGAATTCATATCATTAGATACATCCATCATGTCTTGGTTACTGTTTTCACTATTGATGTCCATGGGTAAGATACTTGAATTGACTGGAAGAGAAGGTTGTGACTGAGGAGAATCTAATGTCAGCTGTGTTTGGTCAAATGGGCTGCCTTCATGCCCAGATGCACTCTGTTGCCCGACAGTATCAGGACTACACACAGGTGTGGTCAACACTCCTTGGAATGTGGGTGGAGACTTTGGATCAAAGGCGCTCCCTGGAGACATTGGCTCTGAAGTAACAGACAACAAGGAACGATACTCAGGAGATATGGGTGGTGTACTCAGAGAGCCATGAGCACTGGCTGATTCACTGAATGCTAAATCTAGATCAGTTGAACTGGACACTCTAGTACTTGATGTCGCTGATGTGGTACTTGCTTCAGTTGGGGATGTCACAGCTGTAGAGGATGGGTTCAATTCAGCATATGGTTTTAAGCGCTCTACCAACTGAGGCTTTGTGCCTGATACATGAAGTCCACGATTTTTCAACTCTAGCTTTAGTTCTGATACTTTCATGTCCTCAAGATTGGAGAGTATTCGAAGTTTGCCAGTCGTGGAGATGTTTGGTTTAATATCAATCTGCTGTTTGACAGGAGAGGGCGCCGGTACTACAGCTGTTGTTGTAGTAGTGTTGGAAGAGGTGTGAGTAGAGGTGACTGATGTAGAGGATGATGAGGCACAAGTGGTAGCTTTATTCTGGTTTGCGGTGTTAGGCAAGATAAGCTGTTGTTGTTGTAATAATTGCAGTTGTAGATACAGTTGCTGCTGCATGAGCAGTAAGTTATATGGATTACTGACAGTGCTAGCTTGGGTGATCTTATTGGATTGCTCATTAGGAGGTTTATACTCATGAAACTTAATCTCCTTTGGTTTGGGTCGCTTGGTTTGCTTCTTACGTGGTTGTCTTGGTGAAGGAGTAACCTTCCCTGATGATAACTGGATGTTAGAGACAGCTGTTATTGGAGTGAAAGTGTTACTTGTGATGGGAGGAGGACTAATCAATCCAGGTTCCTGCTTGATGGCAATAAATGTCTGTCCAGCTCTTGGTGACAACACCTGTGATGGACTTTTAACAGATGCTCGCTGCTGCTGCTGCTGCTGTTGCTGCTGCTGCTGCTGCTGCTGCTGCTGTTGGTGCTGCTGTTGCAGTTGTGCGATCTTTGAGTTGTCTCCATAAGAAGTAATAGTGTGTGTGGATGGTAAGCTGCCAGTGCTGAGTTGTGATTCAGCCTGGCTGACTTCTGACTGTGCGGGTGACAAAGCTTCATCACTGTATCCTTCCTGGCTGTCCTCATCAAACTCAAAAGGAACAGAGGAATCAAGGCTATTTGTCTTAAAGAATTTCACCTTGCCATCTGTAAGAAAAAGTACAAATGATTACAAATTATTAAGTTTGATTAACAAAGAAAAATGTGTAAATGACAAGAATTCAGAACAGATGATTTATTTCACAATCAATCGATTAAGTGTTTTCTATTCTTCATCACACTTCTCTGATATAATTTGGACAATAAATTCTCCAACAAACTGTGTTTATTCATATGTTGTATCAATCACAGCCTATGTGTTATAGCGCCCTCTAGTGTTTGAAGTTACACTAAAGTACCTTTGACAGCTTGTTCAACCAGATTATCTGCCTTGAGTATGTTGCCCTCTATCAGCTCAAGAGGACCAGGTCGATTCTTGATCTTGCTGTCAAGATCTTGCTCCAGACGAGCTCTCTTTAACCTCTGCTGAGTAGCGTTCACTAATGGATCCACATGAGTATCTGATATGTGAAAACATAAGACAAAGAAGACTTTGTTAATAAATGTTAATAATTGTTACTTCCATGATGGCCCCGTTGCTATACTGTACGTGTGATCAGACATTGGAGTCATTCTGTATACTTTCATAGCAATTCCAACACACCATAAAAATTAAGCCATATGAACCGTGGGTTTAATTTAACGATGACCTCCAGACCTAAAACATTGTCTGAATTCAAAGACAACTGATTCCTCATTAACAAGTTCTTTGTATCAAATAATAAACCACAACTTCTTTGATAACAATAATGAGCTAGATTCCTGTCATATATTTGGTATTAGTAGAGACCTTCAAGCATGGCAACTATAAATGAAGCCTTAGTAACCCATGTATGTAGCAGGCATCAACCATCAGTCAATCAAGGATGAATGACAGTAGACCTAGTAGGACAATTGCATAGTTCAGCCTCAGTGTCCAGGATTATCAGCTATCACGTCTCTGGACAGTCACAATCAGACATTAACCCTAACTTCCCTTAACCTTCAACTTTGCAGCAACTAACTAATCTCTTTTCCATATCTCTTTTCTACTGTAGCATATCAAGAGAACTTCAGTAACATGGACAGGCATGCATCCAGGCAGTGAGAATCAGACTAAGTAATTCCTTCCTCCATGGGTTAACAAGTCTGTTTTACTGGAGTTCTCACAACTAATATCTCCATTTGGCACTCCTATGTATAGATGTGAGCTCACCTGCCAATATGTGCTGATTTACAAGGTGTGATTTCTCAGGTCGAAGGCGGATCTTTCTCTGTAAACTGTCTCCAACCTATAACAAAACAAAAAAAGGAAAAACCACATGAGAATAAATCTGCCAAAAGTAGTTACTTGCAGTTGGGGTCAGAAGACAGTACAATATGTACATGTCTAGAAATTTGTACCAGACATCAAGCAAACGTAACAACATTCCTTCTGAATGTTTATAATTTCCTACTAATGCCAGCATGCAACTCTTCCTCAATACAAGGTCCACAAATCTTGACACAACATTTTTTGCAGGTGCAATCTGTGGATACACATCCTTATGACAAGGGAACTAATAACTTCAGACATACAAAAACTACAGACAGACTCGTTATCTTGTTCCTTGCTGCTTCTTATCTTTGATTTTCATTTCATGACAATTTGAAGATATAAAAAAGTCAATACAAGAAGATGTGAATTGATTGAAATAACTTGTAAGAGTTTGTGGTTATGTTGCAAGGTCAATACCAAGCTAGTGACCAGCAGCTGTGTGCCTGGCATACCCATAGACAGACTAGCAGCTGTTAGGTCTGATGGATAGTGGCTTTAATAGTACCAATCACATTGGAAGCTGGATTTAAGGTTGTACAAAGCTAGTAGCTTTGGTTTGGCTTGCTTAGTTTGATGAGGCAGCTGATACAATGTAATACCAGGTGTTCATGTACAGGGTGACTTAGAGTAAGCAGATTGAGAATAGATTGACCCATACAAGGCTTTGGTAAGAAGGCTTCACATCATGACAAACTTGCTTTATCTCAACACATTATCCACTCCTCAATCATTATTGTTATTTAAAAAATGAAATTAAATAGTTTACAAACTAATGGTTTTGGGATGCTCAATATCATACAGGTTTTGAATGGATGACATTTGGCCCGTTCCTATGAACACAACCTAATGTAGAATATAAAACAAGTACCATTGCGGATACCAGTAAAGTTACACCTACAAGCCTGTCCTATATCAATCTCTATGTAATGCTAGCCTCTATTGCCCTTGGTACATCATGTCTGATGGTGACCTAGAAGTTATTCAGACAATTAGATTTGGAAACAATCTAAAGATATAGGCATGTTGTGCCTGGGGCTGCGGCTGGAGTCTTCTCCATCGCTGGTCAGACACTGACTGATATGTTTGATGATTGCAAATAGTTTTGTGGGTGGACTGTGATTTTAGATGACAGGTAGCATTTTGACATTTAGAGTACCTGGATGTTGTTTCATTCCTGTGGGTGTGAGCCATTGGTAGGTGTATGGTAGACCTATCTAGGCAGACATATTAGCTAGCATTCTACACATACATACCCTTTACATAGCTGCCCATGACCTCCAGCTTGCAATGTTCAATATTTCACTACATACTACCAATAATACCCTAATCACCAATGGGCAAGCAGTCTCCGCCCACTTCAGATTTAAGCTGATTCTCAGATATCCCAAAGTGCTAAATAAACCACAAAGTGCCAACGATCGCATGATACATAGGTACTAACAGTAACACAAAGCTTGCCTATGATCAATTAGCACCTGATGTATAGGATTAGTTTTTGTCAGTAAGGAACAAAAAAAAAATTTAAAAGTTGTGATTTTAGATTGTGTAAATCATCATAAACCAAAGTAACTGTTATTATAAAAAAACCTACTACAAAACCAAAACCAAAACCTTGATAGTACAGCTGAGTAATCTGGAAACATTGCCACATCAGACTTGGACATTGCTGCACGTGTGTAAACTGAAATACTTATGGTGTATCTGGAAATCATTGCTAGAGTTTCTGAATTAATCTTGAATGGATAACCTAGCTAGCTCTCAACTGTATGTCAAGAATTTGGGTTCCTGAGTCTAACAATTATCACAAGTCAAGAAATTGTAGCTTTGGAGATTCATTCAACTATTTCATATATCTAGGAACAAAACATTGTGGAGAATTTGAACAATTTAAACTTAACAGAGAGAATGAGCATGAAGAAATGACTTGAGTGAAATGGGCCAGAGAGGGCGCTAGACCTTTAGTCACTGTAGAGGTGAACATGCCAATGGCATTTACCAGTAATTTGATTGTAACTAGGATCCTAACCTTGCCTGCTCATGTACTCCTAGCTAATTTGGGTAAATACCATGACCTTTTCCTATCCATTGGTCATGTCATCTATGCAACCATCCTGTGCAATACCACAAACCTTAGGGAATTCAAGAATTCTAGATTCTTAAATACTATTTTGTTATTAGAATGTAATGAACTGACATTGGTGGTGAGGTGTGAGACAGAAACACAAAACACACCAGGGTAGGTGTTATGAAAGAGACTGGAATGGGAGGCAACTGAGGATGACTGCTTGAGACCCAAACCCCAAACTCAGTCCATCAAGTATGTCCAGCATATAGTCTGTGTTATGTCAAAGCTCAACCTGTCCTATATGAGCCAAAGGGGGTATAACCCTGTTCCACATATCAGCACAATAACAACAAAGCCATGTATGTATATGACCCAAAGAAGGCCTTTTCTACAAGTCATTACATCTATGTTGAAAGACATGAACAAGTTCAAATGGATAAATTGTTTCATCCAAGTGGGATTTAGTTGCCCTACACATCAAGGCTTGAATTTGGGGGGAAAATCCACAAGATCACAGGGCTTCTAGCTCAACATATCTACTGGACCAGGGGGGACCAAAATGAAATGAGGAAACATTTTAAACATCTAGGCCTTTCAACTTTTTTGATTTGAAGAGGCATTAAGACAAGGTTGATCTCATTTGTTTCATACTTCCATGCTCAACAGATTTGAAAAATATTTATCAGATTTGAAGTCAACATTTGAACATAAATTTTGTTAAATATATTACACAGTGAGGTATTATTATTCAAATCAACAACACAAGACTACCAGACTTGTCCAGTCATGAGTTTATACTGGCCCGTTGCTAAAATCACTGGCCTCGGGCCTGTGGTCCAGAGTTAACTTCAAGCCCTGCACATCATACCCTAGCAATGTTCAAGTTTGGAAAATACGGAAGATTTCTAACGAGCTGTTCCTAATTGTAGAGGAATAGTTGCATTAATGTAGATGTTAGGTAGTAAAAGCAGAGTAGCTAAGTTGGGTGTGAAGTTTTGTTTCGTGTGAAAGGTTAACATTCAAAATGTGATGATGTGATCAATCCATTGTATTCATCACCGAACCTTTCAATTCAGCATTGTAATCCGATTAACCACATAAAAGATGCCATTGTTTGTCAGGCTCAAATATATATTTTGTAGTGGATTCTATGAAGACAAAAGTTGATCCAATTGGTTGAATTTGGAGTCATTGTAAGCCAATGAGGAGAGTGATTTAAGCCCACCCATGCAGACAAACAGCCCAGTCAGATGGTCAGATTGAAGGCAGGATATGTGGGTGGTTATCAATGCTTGTTGTCCTCAAGATTGGAAGTTAGCCTCATACACTAACATTACAGCAGCTATGAAAATATTAGGCTAAGGCGTTAGTCTATGCCTCAAGGTGTACATGGAGTAAGTGGTATATAATTGGGTGCGTCAGACCATCTAATCCACTGCAACACCTTATGATATCTCACTATACTCACCTCAGAATGCCCTCGTCTTAAAGGTAACTTGCCAACTAATAATATTGTGATATCTCAAATACACCTTCCTTGGCATCTAGTTCATTTTCATTTCAAACATTCTTTAGAGATAAAGTACAGTACCGGTTTTGCAAAGGAACTTGGGCCAAATTCTAAAGCTAATAATGGTCTCAATCTCCATAATAAACATTTGTAACAGAGTTAAGTCCTGATTATCTACTGATTTTTCCAATCGAGTCCATGGCAGTGGATGAAGAGAAGGGCATTTTCTTTTGCAAATATTCTACCCGGCAAAGTGAATATTATCACATGGTGTTACCACAAACCGAATATACATCGATACTTGACCATGCAATGCCTCAATGTTTCTATTCTTGTTATTCTTATTTATGATGTACTTTTGTACAATTGACTTGGATTGAATTTAGTCCCGAACTAAGTACTCATAACCATACAATGTAGTCCTTTTACATTATAGTTGCTTAAATTCACAGGCCTACATACAACTTAATACTGAATGAAACATAATCACACAATTAGTTGTGGTAGAAAAAGTATAGAGGTTTAAAAAGAAATGTATTAGGCCTAAACATGTAAACTAAAATTAAAAATAGAAAAAAACCTACATGATAAAATTTTTAAGCCACAAAAAGCGATGATTTACAAGTGATTTGTGTTTTGTTATGTATTTTTGACTCGCTCTAAGATTGCATTAAATAACCAAAGCAAAGGCAATGTTATTCTGTATTTTAAAAGACAATACTGGATGTGCATTTTATTTGGGTTAGGAAGTTTGGATTCTGTCCTAGAGGAGGATGTTATGGGAATATACGAGCCCAAGGCAATGGTCCCATCTCATACAATCAAGTCTAATCTGATCACATCCAATGATTAATTCTCAATCGTACAAAGAAACTTAACAAGGACATATAAACAATGAACCCTGTAAGAATGCTGTCTGAGGAAGTCCTTAGGGCTAGGAAGTTGTGGGCAACAGCCACAAGACTGTTTTTGCCTTGAACAACAGTAACATAACACAACTGGAACTAAATAGTGATAAACATCGTCAAAATCACTATAAAAGACAGCTTGGTTCTTTATCACTCCAGAGTCCAATCTGAAAGTACTTTATTGCTATAGTGTAAAGTCAACAGACGAGATTATTCCAGTCACCCATATTAACCAATTATATACAGTGCATTAATTAATGAATTATACAGTATAGCAACTGATTGCCATTCAAAGTAGCATTGTATGCTTTGTTTTTTAACAATGCACTTCAACAGTTTCATAATTTTTGTTATGAAGTATTATTCTCTGTCCGATTCAAAAGCAACGCATTGGTGAAATAAGACGAAAATGAAAATGAAAATTATTTGAGAATTTCAGGTTTGACAATGGCACATAACAGCTTTAGTAAGAATCTGACAGGGTTACCAGGGATTGAGACAGCACTGGTATTTGGCTGTATGGTTGGTTTGAGTAGATTCTTTCTACAGGTTTGGCCAGAAGTGTCCAATTTGTTGGTGAATTCCATGGCTGCTGATGGCAGTGGTGACATTTATCAGTCAGTGTCTGTGTATGTCAAGACACAGCTACTGTTTCCTATGTGTAACATAATCCACTTCTCAAGCCAAGTTGCAGGAATCTACAGTCCCCAATTCAAGACACTATTGATTTGTATGACAAGCTCATATCACATCTTAACAAAAGCCACTAATGGTGCTCACAATATGGAATAAGCAGGTTGGTTTGAATAAAGAGAACATTAGGCCTATAGCTTATTTGTTGAAGTAACTTTATCCTGAGACAGCAGCAATGCTTTACAGTCTCTCATACGGTCCCTAGCTAGATGGATGTAGTTTTTTTAGGCCTGGTGTCCATGGTTGAGTTGAGTGATCTCCACTCTGGCCCAGCAATCATCAAGTGTAGCTAGGTCTCTAGTGTAATCATATGGCTCATTACATCTCAAATGGTTCTTGTGTGAAACAAATACCCATTGATGTATAACATAGCCCTACAGGAATACCCTCATGGTGGTACAGACCTATGTACTGTAGTCAAGCAACCCAGAATACATGAAGATAGTTAGCCTCAGTGTATGGCCTTCAATGGTATCAGATTGGAATTGAGATGGACTTGAGCAGTTCTTAATGAGCCAATAATGACATGTTGAATCATTCAAATCATATCAGCCTTGACCTCAGACTAAAAAACCCACAACGCACGGGTCAGCATAGGAAACTCTACAATCCCAATTATATTCCATCTCAAATGACACGACAAAGGGATGAATTAAGAAGTTGTAAGAACACCAGTGTGCTGTACAAAGACAATAACAGTTTACAATTATACTCCTGATGTAAGATTGATGGCATCCAAGCCAACCATTAATATCAATGAACTGTCATGATGTTTGGGTTTCTACGGCTGTCAGATGCTGTTCTTGATATGCTGGTTGATATAAACATGTATGAAATGGCAAGATAAATATCTCCAACCTAGAACTTTTCTCATCATCCTAATGATAGCAGGTAGACTAGCAAGGAACACATTGCAGTATGGAGACTACTTCAGCATGGTTTCAGTCACATTCTGTATATTCTAGTTCTCATATGATAGACTCCATAGTAATTTCAGTTGCACTTGCAATAGATTAAACAAAGTTTGCTCAAATGGAGCACCTTTAGGGTACATACGATGTACACATGTTATTGGGGAAGAAAATGATGCCAATTATTTCCTATTGTCTTACTTGGATGAAAGGGAGCGATGGTACCAAAATTCCTGTACTTATTAACATATCTCATTAGTCCTTAACGATCAAAAACATTAAAACGATGGGTGACTTCATGAAGGTTGAATGGTGGCTAGTCCATTTCAACAATACACACACTAGAAAGAGCCTTTTTGCAGCATTAACTCTTTTGACTTTCTCTGTAATGCATTGATGTATACAAAGGCGTTCACCTCCCATTTGAATCAAGTACTACTTGAAATAGGAGGTAGTTGACCAAAGCATTGAGATTCAGTGGTATGGGAACAAGAACCAACCTTTACCATTGAGATTAAGGAATGTTAGAAAAAGACATTAATGTCAGTCATCAATGTTCAGTCCATTTAACATCAAGCGAGCATGACATACCAAGCAAGTTCTCATGAATTAACAAGGGAAATGTTGCCATTTACTCTCAAATAACACAATCAAGTTCACTTCCACTCAGGAAACAGGAATGCTGCCTCATGTATTCAGGCACACATATCAATTTCAGGTGGTATGCTGAAGTTGCTGGTAAATTAATACAAATTGAACAAATTTGGCTGGAAAATTGACCAGAATATCTGATAACTGGTTATTTTAAAGACTGCTGTTTTGTAAAATTGATGCACTGACATTTAAAGCTGAAGTAGAGCATGTGGTAACAACATGACAGAGATTTCATACATTACACAATGAGGAAGCCAAGTAGGCCCTACAGTTATAAACTATTTTAGGCTGGATTTGCAGCACATATACCTGCACTATGCAGACTGTGTGCATTGATACATGTACATGTACATGTAGGTGCAAACAACTTACATTCTCACTAATTCTGAACATAATATTGAAGACAAAGATCATCTTTCAAATCATTCAAACAAAATACAATTATTGTATCATTTTGGCTAAGCTAAATCTTACAAAAGACAGATAAGGGAAAGAACTTCAAGAACTTTGATCTGTGTTTTTAGTTTGTACCATGTACACTATAAGTTGAGATTAATTTGGAGTGATTGATATTAGGTCAATATGATGGGTGAATGCATACCGGATATCTCTACATTACAACATGCTGTCTGTATGTCAATGCTATATTCAGCACCCTACTAGATCACCACACTACTTCAGGACAACATATCATAACGTGACAAAAGCGGGTAATATGACTGACATGGAGTTGGATGGATTGAAGCCAATTTCATCTCTTTTTGTACCAATGTACTCTACAGTACTGCCGTATAACATGAAGTTCTACTTGATGGTTAAATGTCCAACTAGCCTACTGCTAATGTCATATCCTAACCCATGCAAGTGTTACCTTTGCTCTCTCTAGTCTTTGTCGTTGCTCATGGAATCCTGGTGAAGCTTTCAAGGCTGAAAACAAGAACAATACCCACTCTCATTATTCCACACATTTGAACGCAGAGGTTCTATGGTCACTGGATGTATGTGTGTGGTTATACATTTTAGTCAGGTACCCAAAGACTAGAGTACAGTAATGCCATCCATGAATGCATCAATGATACACAGTGGGGACAAGGTTACTCTTCACAATGTTGTGGATCCAAAAAGCTTGATTTGGGACAAAAGTTTGAGTGAAAAGGGACATTCATAGATACCGACAACTGGTGCAAGTGAGGCATTGCAAAGCTAAGTACCAAACACTTACACGATTCAGCAAGTTGCATGTGAAGTGATATAGTGATATCCATTATGGATTGATCAGACTACATCAATCTATCATACTCTCTCTATGCTCACTAGTGATGGACCCAACTATCAGGTCCACTGGTATGACAAGCCAAACTATCACATTCTGAATGTGCCTACCTACAACCGTACACCACGTACTACATACAACTCCCTACTTGACTACATCCACACATGCTAGTGGGGGCCTGGGTATATATTTGTGTGAAGTACTACAACATGAGGTAGACTATATTCAGGTTTCTGGTATTTGAAGAACTTTCTAGTGACAACTGTTTGTCTTAATCTTTAGTGGTTGTAAAAGAGCAAGAGGATTCTTTGAGGTTATTAAATAACACTGTCAACAGTAGCTGTACATTAGCAAATGGTTATATATAAACTATGACATCACTGGTGGTGGGTTTGATTGGCTGGTTGGTACTGATGCGCTGGAGTTCATAGCTAGTGGAAGTATGCTGTTGTTATCTGTCTAATGACGTCAAGTTTGAGACTATCAATACTTTACAATGCTATCCTATTTCTATTCGCCTCCAGAGAAGACAGAATGGATGATAGCCAGGAGGTAGTATCAGCAGTTAGGCATCTGATGCTAGAGCCCAGGACTATGGTATGCATGGTATGTACTACGTCAGATGTGGTTATGTTGCTACAACAGACTTGCCAGTAATAAACCTTAACTTTCATATCCTACTACGCATTATATACACGCTAGATTTTTTTTTCCCATATGGCTGGAGTTATTTTTATCTCTTCAACTGATAATAATGAGCAAGAGCAACAATTATGAATGGCATCATTTTGGTTTCTTGACCTTGAAGCTGTAGTAAAAACTATATCTAAGATCAGTAGTAATAACATATTTCTACATGAATAAAAGTTGAGAATGGAACTTAATTACCCATCTCATACAAATTCTGGATTAAATATTAAAACATATATGGGATATTAGCATTGCTTCTGGCCTGTCATTTATCCAAGTTAATACAACTTAATTGTCAACGCTTAAATGATGGAAGGGGTGAGGCTATGAAGGAGTGGTTTGTGGATGGATCTAAAGCTGAGTGTACTTACGAGGCATAATCCCTTGACTGACGAGTTCCTCTCTTGGCCTCCTTAGCTTGAGTCGCAGAGCTAGTACTGTAGACAAAGACACACACAAGAAATCATTATAAGTATAGTAAGATGCCACAGTATATACATACCTGCAGACCTCAATGTAGGCACACTTACCCGTATGACTATTAACCATAACACATGCATTAATCACTGCTGACCAATACCCAAGTACAGGGTGTAAGTTGACTCGTTAGAAGCACACAGTGTCACTACTCAAGGCTGGAGGGATGAACTATCCCCTACACTATGGTGTCTAACAAAGAAACTTGGCAGACAATTGTTCTACTCTGTGGACTACGACAGCTCTGCTATATTAACTCCAAGTACACAATGCCACACAACCAAGAAGTTGACATTTGAGCAAGAAAGGTGAATTTCAGGTGTCATGCTGGGAGTATTACAACACCAAAGTGGAAAAATTGATATCTGTGTGAAATTGATGTATTTTTTCTGAAGCATATAAGGCAAAGCGTGGGAAGACCTCATTAGAAGTTTCACAGTGGGAACTTTAAACCAATAATGAGAGGACAGGGATATTTATAAGGCAGGAATGTATTTTGGTTAGTCCTCCTGGTAGAAGTTTGGTGTAAAAGCTAAGGTTTGTATGTTGTCTGGCTCCTGACCGCCATGGGGTTCATAACAAAGAATAATTGCATACAGCAGGATTCCACAGTTATCTCAAAGTATAAAGCAAATACTTATTCTTATGCATACAATAGTTTTTGGTCTTTTTTTAAAGCTAAAGCTGAAGCTTTTGTAGAGGGTCGTTTGTAGTACATTTCACAATAAAGAAAACATGATACAAAACTGAAGGTGGGGTGGAAAGGAGGGCTATCATATTTGTATTTTGAAAATGCAATGAGTTGAAGGAGTAGAGTATCCATGTCCCTGGTACTCTGCACAGGTCAGCTCACAACAGGAGGTCATTACAGACTGACCCTAAGCTCCACAACAATCCAAATCATTACAACCCAACTGGATCTTTCAGTTTCCAACTGATAACCGTGACAACAATTCAGGCATGATTGGATGATTGGGGGGGGGGGTGGACATTTTAAAATGAATAACCACAATCTGTGACCAGATAATTCAAGATGATTTTTGAGTGACCTAAAGTCATTGTTCTATGTAGTATTAGTGATGGTGGAATGCCTTCTTCCATACACTACACAAACATTACACCAGTCCACTATTTAGTGCCTTTGTGCCTCTATGATACAAGAGTTTCCTCAATGCCCCATGCTTGGACCTCTAATTTACAAATTGTTCTTTTTCCAAGTCCTATGGTACATCTGCATGTAGTTGCACTACTCATACACATCAAGTTCTTCCTCCTAGCCCTACTGAACGCTTTCCGATGCGCAGCGCACTTACACGCGCCTGTGCTGCCCGCCATTTTGGGAGCCAAAATGTACACAAAGGAACCGACTACCAAAATGGCGGAAATGGTAGATGCGCATTGTGTGGAGTTGCGTTGCGCATTGTGCAAGGGATCAATACAGTCATGTACCACCAAGCCTTGTGATATCTTGACCTACATGATACAACCTATACCTTTCACTGGCAGGAATAGCTCTTGGTTTCATGGAGATTATCTTACTACAGGTTGCATTTCTATCTACTGATAGGAATGGCATGTTCAGCGTGTTGTCAGTTCTCAACCATTGACAGTAAATGAATTGTGTTTTTAGCACTAGATTACACTGGCAAAACAGATTACATCATGATGAATTTAACAGGCTCCTTTACATGCAAGGAATTTTTAATTTGTCTCCCCAATTTATCTTCCTAGTGTGTTTAAGACTAGACAGTGTGGCATGCATCACTATCACTAAGCCTCTAAAATTACACAGCACAAAAACAAATTTCTTGTAGTGTAAAAATGACCATGAAGACAGTTTGGTACAGTGTCGCTATACCTCTTGGGTACAACCAAGAGCAATGCCATGATATTTCAGGCTCTATAATCCATCCCACTTGTGTCTAACTTAACTCTTTATTAACTGAAATTATTCCGACGCTCCATAAAAAAGGAAACACATCACATTTTCACCATCGCTCACCCAACACCCCCCATAAATTTGCTCCGCGAAGGGGGCACTTTGAATTACTAATAATCCATGCTCCAAATGTGATACCTTCCAAGTGTGATCTATGAAACAATACACTCCAACCCAAGGAGACCCAAGATTTGATATGCTGCATAGCCAACCATGTCTCCATGAGTATGACATTCACTGATGCAAGGCTGCTCAATTGGATCTAATTCAAGCAAATGAAAAGCTTGAGTTGTATTGCTGTGTGTGTAATGGGAGGTGAGATCAAGTAACGGGAACAAGCAGAGGACCTCCCGATGGGGTGAAGCTGGGCCAGTTGCACCCTAGAGGGCTTCCCTGAGAGGGCTACCAGTACAGGGCTACATTCTGATACCACAAATGTTTGCCTTCAATGCAATGGTCAAGCTTCCGGGTCAACTGTACCTTCACCGGTCACTAATATTAATTACAATTTGCTGTCATATTCTACACTAATTAGGCTCAGTCTAATGACTGACTTAAGTTTCATTGTGAGAATTTAAATCAAAGCATTGAAAGCTGTGTTTACATTGTATGCATGTGTATTGGGTAAATACTAAAGTAACACTTAAACAGGTGAAGTCAAGATTAAAAGTAGGTACATGAATATCATGCAAGAAATAGCTTGCACCATGGTGAGTCAGGATGCAGTTAGGCTGTCGTAAATCTCTACTGGTACCTCTTCTAAACATCACTCCATCTCAATGAATAACAAGATTCAATGGAAAGCTGGTACAAACGATCAGATGTTAGAGCCATCCAGGCCTAATCAGGGACCTTTCTCTTGGGCTTTGTCTTTTGAACAGTGTTAATTTGCTTGGATAATTAAATAACTGCTTCAATTATTGGAGATTTGTAGTTAATGGAATAATGTCAGAGTTGGTTAAGGAGAAATGCCAGAAGCTCAGTGCCTAAGTTATGGCAAATGAAACTTGTGTTCAAGCCCAGCTCAAGGATTTGATTTGGATGAATTGTATTTTAAGAACATCATAAAACAAACTTCCGTAATGGTTGAATTTATTGGCTTTGCTGTAGTTATACTTCACGTAGTCCAACCCTCTATGGTTCAACAGGATTCAGAAACTGCCCATAGCACCTATTCCTCAGGCCTAAATATCTGATTTTATTAGATTTTTGTGTCCCAAATAAGATTAGATTGACCCTTGTATTGGGCATCAGGTCTGTAATTGAAATAAGCCAGTTGATTGGATGTAACATGACAGGTAGCATTCAGTATTACCTCTCATAATGTTTGAAGTGTGCCAAGCCACAAGACCAGCATCATGCTGTATCAGCATTTGCCATCCTATGCAAATATAAGATTGGCTTGACCAATCAGTGTCTAGAATGAGTCAGCAGTGACATGCATATTGAAAAAAACTACCCATCAACAGGTCTAGTATGAGCCAATCAGATTTGGGAATAGACAAGCATGTACCTTAGAGTGATTTGTGGATGTCATCTTATGGAATGCAAGGCGGTGCAAGAGGCCAGCAATTATTGCTATCCCATAATAGTCAAAGGGCGATAACAAGCGGCACGCTGCCTTCAGTTGTTGCAGCTGTCTGAGCCACAAGACCCAATGAAATTGGATATCAGTTATGATGATGATGATGACCATGATGTGGGCCTACCTCCCATCATGCTTTGGGTTACTTTGACTCAGCAGCCTTCAAGTAGGGAGGTAGGCAGATCCACAGGATTGTCTGCTCATCCTCAGTCTTATTAGATGTTGCCAACATCAATTGACATTGGAGTAATAGTCAGGTACATGTAGCAAGTGCTATCATGGCTCTATCATGGCTCAGGGTATGGGGTCCAGGTCTCAGACAATAGCCAGTCACATACAACACAAATTATGAACTACCAATTGCATCGGCATCCATGATCATTATTTCAGTTAATAACAATTATGGGATGGTGTTTTCAATTAATCAAATTGTTAAAACATAGCAAAACCAGTATCAGGTCAGCAGAACTATTAGTGTGAATAAAGGAAATAAATATATAAATGATATACCTTGTTTATAATAAAAGAAACATTACAACTTGGAATATTTTAGTTCACAGAAAAAAGAAGAAAAAAATGCACCCTAGGTTGTTTTTGCAGACAAAGAAAGAATGTGGGTTGACTCTGACTAGTTGATGTCAAAGCCCTACATTGTTGTTCAGACAGTTTACATGTAACTTGTTCACCGAAATGCAGCATTGAGGTCCCTATCTTGGTTTGAATTGGTTCAGAATAATGGACGTTCAAGTATCACTTCAGATGTATACCATCAACTAAACTATGCCAATTATGGTCAAGCAGTTTTGAATATGGATTAGGTGTAGCTGTACTTTATCAAATTTGCCTGATATCGTCTGATATGTTGTTCCCTCCTGTGGGTTCAACTCATCTTAACAACTCGGGCAACCTGAGTGGGTTTGTCTTGTACTGCCAAATCTCTTCACCATGTCCCTCCATGTACATCAAGCTTGACATTGTTATAGCCTGGGTTCATACACTTTCACTCAAACTCTTTTCCAGGACAAGAAATGACATTTTTTCCAGAAGTGTTTTGATGAGCGTACTGCAATCTCATTCTTTTCACCTAAATTAAAATACCATAACTACAAGGCACCATGCATGGGTAATTTGTCTACGGAAGTTTGCCAAGACTAGTAAACAATTATATCTTGATTTCCAAGTAACTATGTATTTTCTTCTTCCTGTTTTGATTTGTAAGCTTCTAATAGCAATTGAACCAGTTGGAGTCTCCAGATCTGCTCAAATTAGAAATGATTTGGGAGTATTTGGTTTATCAGTTGGTACAATTCAACTTTTCTATGCTGTAAATTACTCTTTAAATGTATCAAAATTTAAGTTTTTCATAGTATGTATAAATAGGTTGCAATATGACATAAATCGGCCATCTTTACAGGCAATTTGGAACACACAGTCATGCGTTTTGTGTGAGAACGGCGTGCAGCACGTGCACATTTCACAAAACTCATTGCATGATTGGTTAGTAAACAGCACGGCTGCACTAATAATTTGAGCGCTTGACGCTGTATAAAAGTTAATATTGTATAAAAGTTAATATTGAATTGTGTATAATTGAATATACTGAGTACAATGTTTGTAAATGAGTCAATCATGTATATAACCCAAGAACCCAAGAACTGTAGAAACCAGCTTCAGTTCTTTGTAATGTCTGAGAGTAGAAACCAGCTTCAGTATGACTTATTGATATTATATCAACCTTTTGAATAAATATTATCAGTTAGATGGCTTCTGAGAATAAGTTGTCATATGTAAACTTATTATCGAAGTAAGCTTTTTAAAAATAATTTCTCACTTTCAAGACAAAATCATGTTTACATCTCCCCTGAAAATGTCCCACTGTCTAAATAACAGGCAATTGCTGCTGTTACTTCCTATGGCATTAAAAAAAGCTGACTGTCATGTTGAGCTATGGCAAATTCTATAGTCTGACAATTTCTACTGAATAAAAACCAAGACAAACAAACAGGACAGTATGCTAATAAACCAATCTTCAAATACCTGTCAGACACTGAACTAAATACAGAGCCAAACTCACTCCACACACTGTGTTTATTTGTATAGGAATAAACAATATTCACAAATCAGGGGTGCTTGATAATTTACCACACAAGAACCAAAGTGTGGAGGGGGGCTTGATTTTCAGTCAGAAATCTGTGTAAACAAAACTCACAAATCACAAGTGTGATAATTGACCCTAATAAAGACAGCTTGATTATGTGGCAAGTAAAGAAAAACAGTTTTAGGCTCTTATTATGTAACCTGTTTTCAAAGCCCTTCACAACACTTGAGATGCCCCCTACCCATGCCCTACCTTCGAAGCCATCTGCACTCTTCAAAATAATAACTATATCCATAAATTAAATTATTGGTCTGCTTAAGGATAGACTAACAATGTGATACTTTAATATTACAAATACAATTTACCACTCAGAAGTGACAGTCCAAAAATTGAAAAGAAATGAGTTAGTTAAATTGATACAGATTGATCAAGGTAGAAAAGGACAGAGTGATGGGCAAGCATCTGATGTTGCACTGGATGCACCAAAAATGAAGAGAAACAGCATGCGACATGGAGGTATTTAATTATGATCATGTACAACACATTTATTAACAACTTTACACCCCACATCAATTGTCCACTACTGATTAAAATCCTGAAGGCTAGTGTCTGAACGGCAAGATTGTGATGTGCTGTCTATAATTAGACATGGCAGTGATTTGCAGATCATTGACCCTGCTTGTGTAATAAAACGTGTGTCCTCACTCAATCTCTTGCTGTGAGCTTCAAATGCTCAAAGAGCACTGTAGCAATGGATGTTGCTTCTTTTATACCCTACCAATCTACAGACAGGATGAGCAAAGAGCCATGCCTTACACTTTAACCTTGCAGTTGCGAGATCACACAATTGCCATTATGACATCTGTTGAGTGTTGATCACACATTACTCTTCTGCATGATCTATGTGGAAATCACAAGTTGAGATCTTAGCTCAGAAGGCAGGAATCCCACTAGACAGACAAACATTGTATACAAGCTTGTGAATGTAGCTCTACGTTCAATTTAATTCTGCGATATCAATTTATTTTGTCAGTGAACTTTCCTCTACAAGGCAAAGAATTGGGTACATGAGTGGACATCACATGCATGAATACAAATGGCTGTTTGGTCTAGACTCTACGTTGGCACAAGTAACATGAACTATAAAATGTTTGCCTTGTCTAGTCATTCTATTGAACAATAAAATATGTTTCAATTAAACAATAAAATACATTTAAAAAGTATTGATATACACTTTTGAATAATAAATTATCAATACAAATTAAAAACAATCGGCAGCGTATTAAATAGAATGTGCTAAATACAGTTGCTATTATTTTGTTGATGTTATCCTTGGATTATTAGATTAAGAATCAGCCTAGATGAGTGATGTGACATAGTGAACAGGTTGATTCAAGCTTAAAGTGCACTGAGCTCCAAACATTAGTAACTGCACACCCAGGAGGTGATCTCAGACGAAAGCAAATTCTAGCTCAGGCAACAAAGCACGTTTCTCTTAAAAACAATCCCTCCAAAGCACTTAACAAGTGAAGGAAGCCCTGGAGTGCATACAGCAATATCCTAATGACTGTACATGCCTTAGTCTTAAAGCCTTTACTAAGAGCAGACTAAACTAGCTACCACAGGGTACTTGAGAGCTGTTGATCACTACCCAGCCATTGTGGTGGGCCTGTGGAGTTACCAATTATCCAAAGGTTGCCTTCTCAATAACTTATAAGAAAATCACAAGTTGGGAAGTTGGTGCCCTGGTGTAAATGTACACCACGTTGTTTGTTACTTGGTAGACCAACCAATTAACACCATCCACAGGACTACAGTCTTGCCTACCACTACCAGGGACATCACAACATGAACAAAACCAAGCATTCATGTGTGAGACCGTGAGTAATCAATCATCCAGTGTACATTTATGGAGCTCCAAGCAATACACAGGGGAACATTATCATTCTCTCATGACCCCTCCTCAAAGGCCTTGTGCATCTTAGAAGTTTACATCAAAGGTGCCTTTATTAGCTGATGATGTGAGATGTTTGATGGCATGCTTACTTGACAAATTGCTTATCTATATGTAGTCTGCTGCTACAAATGTGTCCAGTTTATCTTTGTTTCCCAAATCAAAGTGTCATAAAACTGTGACTTTGGAACAGTTTATAGTGATTGGGGTAATTGAGTGGGCTGAGGCAATGTAATTCCTTCCAGATGATGGTATGATCAGAAAGTATCATGAAACACACACACACAAGGGACAGAACGTAGGAAATTTATTCCATGACAAGAAGTACCCCCCCCCAAAAAAAAACAACAACAACAACAAACCAACACACCAAAATACCCCAAAACACAAGAGTTTTCATGCAAATATGTGAACTATAGTCTATTGAGAAAGCAAAATCAAAAGAATATACATGTGTACCAAGTAAATAAAAAAGTGAATTATAGAATGTTACCAACAAGTTTATGAGACCTCTTTATGATTGCTGATTTGCATTAGTTTTCACTGACATTCACACTATGTTCCTTCCTTGTTATGTGTTGGTATGTACCTTATACACACATTCCAGGCTAGAGATCCTGAGGTCTACATTATCATCTCATAAGATAGGATTTTAATAATCAGCAAAACGGGAGATTTGACCTTAAATGCCCCATGTATAGAAGGAGAGTTTCTAGAAGGTTAAGGCACAGCAGGATGCATGTTATTCATCAAGTCAGCTTGACTAACCGCTCCACAGCTGCATCAAATACTCCTCTAACTCTGTTCACTTCAAAACTTAGAACAAATCACAGAAAACAAATCAAAACGACTACAGTACTTTCAATTTCATTTCTTTAGCTGCAGGCAAGAATGAGTTGTAATTGTGGCAGAAACAAGACTTTCACATATGCTGGTGCATATTATATAGCACTCCACAGTTTGCCACCCCCATGCCTTCCATTATTACAGGAAACATGTCATGCCAGCTGACCAGTGCTGACAAACTGACCCCTGATCAAAGACAAACCTACAGCCTAAAATCAGCCACAGCAGGCTAGGGAATTTATCCACACTTACTGTGAGTTTTTGTCCAAGACTTATCTCTGGGGGATGTTAAATCCTGTCAAAATAAATGTGCCATTATCAGGCTTAAAGTACAATTCTGGAGGGATTTGGGTCTGTTTGAGTTATGAAATGACCATGAGATAGGGGAAAAGATGCACATCAAATTGACTGCTTGTTTATTCTAATGGAGTCTCGCCAAAAGTACAGAAGGCCAATAAAAAAAGAAATATTCCATACCTACCTACACTACTTTGAAATGTCATGTACTCAGAAACATTTTTTTTTAGGTTAACGAGAGAACCATTTGGTCACTTGAGCTAATGTAATTTGATGCATTTGCTACTCTGCTCTCAATGTTTAATGACATTCAAAGCCTAAATAGTTTCCTTTTCAATGGAGATAGGGTGGGGATGGGAGTTGGAGATGGGCCATGGGGTCATGCATATCATAGAGTCCAAACAGCAGTAGTTATTTTAGCTACATAACTTGTATATGTATGTGTATTTATCTGATTGAAATTCTTCAAAGAACTGGCCCTGTACAAGCCAGATGATCGGAATGAATTGCATAATATCTTTCCAATGTTGACAAGTATGGACATCGATGGAGTGATTTGGATCCATTGGAGGCCCACACCCCTCAGGGAAACTTTAGCACAGGTGAACAGGAGTTGCAGCCGGGTACCTGGGTGATGACATGTATCCTGGCCCTAGGGATACTGCAGAGTAGAGAACACACCTATGCCTAGAATGATGATGGAGAGAATCCTCTGGTGGCCTCATATAAATATCACACACCCTCAACCTTATACAAGTAATTACTCAACACAACTATCTTGACTAACAGCTTATTAACACATTGAAACATCAAGCTTTCATGTGTCTATTTATTATGGGTAGTGTGCAGTGGACCAGTTGCATTGTGATGATGTGTTGCTAGGAACAGCCCCACAGTGAATGAAGGGGAAGGGGGCTTACTGGCACTAACCCCCCCCCCAAACACTTTGTTGATTTGGTGAGGACGTAAAGCTAACTCTATACTATTTCTTTCACTTACTGAAACTTATTGAATTGAGTAACCCATAATGCATTCTTGATCCTCATAAATTCATCAGATAATTTGATACATGTCAGTTCATTTATATTTCACCCATACTGTGTAAGTCTTCTCAGCTGAAGGGTTCTGCCCAAAGTACATTATCAAATAAACTGAATGGGAAACCATTTCAATTTTATCCTGTTTTATTGTCAATTTGTTTTGTTGGGGGTAACAGGTTTGCCAATATTCTTTCCATGGGGAGAACTTATGGACAAACATGAAGTGTTGCTTCAAGAACTACATGAACTATATGATGGTTTCCTTCCTGCAGACTGCACCTGTGTCCTATTTTTAAAAGACCACTTTTAAATTTGCTTTTGAATGTCACCAACATGATTTGTAATAAGCGTGCCGCCGTGTGGAAATACCCTCATATCATGTAATTTGATTTCCAGCCAGTAATACTGGCAACCACAGGGGACATGGCATAAAACGCATCCAGATTGGGTTTCTGGATTCTAAAATGCTTCATCAAATCTGTACAAATAACCACAGGGTGTGTTGCCTATATTACTGATTGGTAGGATCTTAAAAACAAATGTTTGCAGAAAACAATTGTTCGTAACATACTCATTTTACAGTCCATATACCAATGTAGTCCAATTTCAATAACTTCATCACAATTTATGTTTGTTATATGTGGGTAAATATATTGTATTTGTTTGAAGTTGACTTGGGATAGATATAGGCCTAGCTCTTACTAACAATAATAGAGCAGTGCAATTCAGGGTTTGTTCTTAGTCCAGCAACTAGGAATCCACCAGGTTTTATAACTGCCTAATGATGCACTTATTGAGCATTAGTTGTCGTTCTGATTGACCACACTGCTGGAAACTCAATTACAACTAATAAAGTCATACTGACAACTTCCAAATGGAGTCAGAAAGGAAATCTCCTTAATCTCACTTTTTGTGGATGAGTTTGAACTCTGCTGATTAAAGCCCAAGAAGTCCATTCTGCATAAGGCTTGTCATTATCACTCCAATGTATGTTGCGACAATTGATTCAACACTCGGACCTGTCACAAAATGACAATGAAATACCCAAGGGAGTCCGACCAGAGAGGAAGTTGCAGTGGGCAGAAGTCAGAGTCATCAAAGACCCAAGACCTACAGGTTTATTATTCTGTCTCTAGCCTTGACTTTGACACAAGAGCTTGTGTTAGTGATAAGTGTGTGGGTGTTGAGGGTAGAGGAGGAGTCCCTAAAGACCCCAATACAGGAAGTCATGTCACTTGGATCACAAGATCATAAGATGGATCTCAATACAAACTCAGAGCATTGTAACATCATCTTGATTGTTCACTCTTGTCAAAACAAGGTAGGCTTATATGTCTATGTCTTAATCAGGTTATCACCGCCATCTTTAAAATCAAGGAGTAGACCTACTCAACAACAATCTTCAACAAAACCACACTAAACCTATGTTAACTAACTGCCTTATGTGTCTCAGCACCCGCCACACATAGACATCAATTAATTTTTATACTACAATCAAATTACAGAAGTTAGGAAATGCTGAAAAACATGACTCAACCAATAAAACATTGATATATTAATGTCAATATAATGCTTGAATTAATAAGAGAAAGATAAACAGCCAAAAAGTGAGGTTAAAGTGAAAGCAGTGTGGGAGTGAAAAGATGTAAGAAATAGCTGCACGTGCTGAAGAGAAACTCAATCAGTGAGGTCAGACAGGTCTCTTCTCGCCCACTGTGTCACCTCAACTCAACATCACACGTGCCTGACACGCGTTACCTGACATCACAAGGGCCAGGCCAGGACCTACTGAGGTGCTGGTAAAAGTGTAGTACAAGGATGCAGACATCGTGACACTGGCTGCAACCAGGTGGGGTGCTTATTACACTAATTACTGACTTAGCAAAGGGAATCAACAACTATGGCTGCTTTCAAGCTATGACCCCTTTTCCCCCCAAAGTTAACATTCTTTCATGCCCTTTATGTTGAGCATCTGTTGAAGATACATTATAAGTTTGGCCAAAACCATTGCAATCTTAGGGGTTTAAGAATTTGATAACAACCAGAGAACATACAAATCTGGGGAAGAAACATGAGGAGAGGTCAGAATGATGAAAGCCTTAGGATATGCAATGGGGAAAGTGGGATTGAATTAATAGCACTACAAAAGCAGGCCTATGACATAGTAAATTATAATGACAAGATGATGCTGTTTAGGTGTGACCAGTGTAGTGATATGATGGATACAGACATGCCTTGCTAGAGTCAGATTTCAAGCCAATCACAGACTGCAGTCATCATATTATGTTAATGACATCCATGGGTTTTTCATTTGTTTTGATATGATAATGAAATCTTGTATATTTAGCTTGAGGGAATGATCAGCAATGGGAGCTAACATACCAGCATGCTATGCAGTATATACAGCCTGGCTAGACTGGCTAACCAATCCCATGCTGGAAAGAGACTTAATGCCAGTTTGTAACCACAAGATTTGTATTACTTGTAATACCCATTTCAAACAATATAATTATTTTAAATTGTATTAACAAAATTCGAGAGTGGTTCATAAAAACTGACTTTCTTCATTCAATTGCATGATGACATTTGCAGTGAACAGTGTACATGTGGGTTCAATCATTTCAGTTAACAAAGAATAAGCCGACCAGAGGTTCAATTCTTCTTGGTCTTGACGGTGAGTGTTAAATCCAAACATGTTTCAATCAGTTCTGTCTTACTGCTAGAGAACTATGACTACCCCATACTCAAATGCCTCCTGCAGACTCCTACTAGACCTTAAAAGTTCACTCTGTTGGGACCAGATCGCTTGCTTATCAGCACTTATCCTTCTTTGTGTATAAACTTGTCAGAAATAGAGCAAACAGACCATATAAACCCATAATCCACTACAAACTAAGGTGGCATTAGTGTTCAAATACACAAAATGCAACCTTTAGTTCACTCAACTTCTGGCCTTCCAAAACCCATTACAATGCACTGCAGCTTGGCTATTTTATTTAAGCCCCTGTACACTATTACTTAGTTTTTGAAAATTTGATTAATAAGCTTTAATGAAGGCTTATTTCCTGAAGTTGAAAACTGATGAAAAAATAATTTCAGAACATGTAACACTGTGCAGCTTTTAAGACAAAAGCAAAATTAAGTTTTTACATTTGCTTTTATACAATTATTTTGCTGAAAACCACAAGCGGACAAGTGCTTTAAAGTTCACACAAAATTTACACTAGTTTATATAATTGCTTGTTGATAGTAACAACACGTTTTAAGGCCATTTTTGTTTGGCGTGAGGGTAAAGTTGGAGCAATCGTTTTAGACGCTATTGGTTATGTTCCTCTAAAGCAAATACCAACTGTGAAAAAAAGTTTGAAACTATGGGATAGCTGGTTCTTGCTGAGTTGGCAAAGCTACAGTAATAGATCATTATCAAGCATTCATCCCCTGGGAAGAATCAAACTGCACATTGTTCCTCATGACTCAAGCTCAACCAAGAGAAAGTGAAACTAAGTCAATACAACAGACTAGTTGGTTGGTCAAGATGCACACATATAGGCTACACTGATGCAATGACATGGCTGCTAACAGCTGGCACTGATGTATGATAAAGTGCTCCTATTTCTACCAATGTCAAAAGATATTTTTTTAGGAGGGGGTTAAATACTGATTGTAAATTAATGTTGATATGAGCATTTTTATTTAGAAAACAACAAAGAGAAATGACAGCTGACTTCTCAGACTGATTGGTGTGATGAGGAAAATGTGTCGCTTAATTGAATATAAATAGAGAGAAAGGCTATGTTTTCATTTCTAGGAAGTATTTGCCAAGTACACTAACTGAAAAAAAAAATAATTTCACGTTTGTTTATATGAATTGTCCCATCATTGTAAGTTCACCATCAGTCAAGGATGCATGCACCTTCAGACTCAATGGTGACCATCTTCAAGAAAATTTAACTGTTGAGGGCAATAAATCTCAGATGAAATGAAAATCCAGAAGATGCAGTCCATGAAGGTCGAAGTGTAAAGGTCATAAGAGAGATATAAGGAGAAGGTTGAATTGCAAGAGATGAGGATGTTGTAGGGCCCAGAAGATGCTGGTTGGGTATCTTCAGTCTTCTCATCATGGTAGGTGAATTCCAACCTCTGAAGGCCAACAGGTGTGCATAATCACATGCAGGATAACACCTACTCATTTACTCATTCTCGTCTCTGATTGGCTAATACCCTTCGCTATAGGCCTGTATTAACTGGCAGGTCCCACTGTCTGCTCCTTCTATCTTGGCATAATTACATCTCCATGAATGCAAGATGTGATGATAAGAAAGAATGTTCAGAAAGTATTTCCTTATCAAATGTTCAGGATGTAAGTTTTATAGTAACAGTCAACGGTGGTAGAAAAATGAAGTTAAAAAAATACGTCTTGTGGAATAAATTAAATCACTTACAATCCCAAATAGGAAAAGGCACTTATATACAGTGTTAAACTTGAAATCATATGATGTTCTGTCGTGCTTAACAACTCATTTAAAATAAATTGTCGCTTTCTTTTGATTTTGAAAAGAGAAACTCAAATCCAAGTTGAAACTGAAAAGGACTGAGAAGTAACACCAGTGTATCAAAGCAGCTAGCTGTTGTTCCCTTTAATCACAGTGAAATTGCCAGCAGGATCATAACTGAATTTGATCTAAGTGGCGTGTGCCTCAACCACAATACATGATAACCTATAACTGCATTGGAATGCTCTTCATGACCACCACATTTTCATGTTGGAAATGGCATTTTCAGAGTTTGGCCTCATCTAAGGAGCGGCAGAGCACCCCTAAATGAATGCTCCAGATTGCACTTCAATTCTCAACTGAGGGAGAACCTTAAGGCAAAATAGTTATCAAGTTTGATCATATCTGAAAATAGACGCTCTCTTTGGGGGTGGGCTGCATTTGCTTCTCATAATATTAAAAAAATGTTTCAACATCAGCAACTCTTGTTTTTCAAGTCACACTCCTATACAATTCAGATAATTATAGCTTTGTTAACATAAAAGTTTTCCTACTCTTTTTGAGAAAGGAATGAAAAAACCTGGCCTTATTAACTTCATTTCCTCCCCTAATTTGCTCATAGAAGAAAACAAGGTGATTCTTTGAAAAGAATATTTTAACTTTCAAAGTTTGAACGTTAAAAGGATCCCAGTTAACTTGACACAAAATCAATTTCATTTGAAAAAGTTGAGCCGATAGTGGGAAATACTCGGAGAAGTTGACTTACATTTCTTGTCTTGCTTTTCCAGTTCCTTAGCAACAGCACTCTTCTTACTCTTCTTACTCCTCTTGGTTTTCTGCTTCTTAGTCATGTAAGCTGATGGGCTGGTTACCAATCCAGGAGAAAATGTCAGCGCTAACAAACTCATACAGTTACCAGGCTCACTGTTTATTCTGCCTCCCAATGCATGGAAATGTTGATGAGAAGATGGCTTCTTGAGGATTTCAAATGGAAAGTAAAAAATCTGATGGAATGTACGATGAAGGCGCCTTATCCTGCAGGAAGCCGTACTGCTTTAAATGTCCTTATAGATTGGCCATGTAGATGGTAACACTGGGCGATGGCTACCAGTTACTCCAAAAGTTACCCAAAACATTTAAATGTTGATGAAGTCGCGGAATGACATGTAGAAGAATTATAAACATGGGCCAGAAATTAAAGGTAAAATTATTAGCACTGACATTTGAAACGTGTCTAAGGAATGACACAGAAATGTTGAAAATAATACAATAAAATTTGACAGAAAGTCTAGAAAATGAGCCCAAAAAGGTGCATCTAGGGGGACAGCTACTACAGAACGAAGACAAGACAGCAGAACACACCACCACTAGGCTACTGCTGATGTTGGTGACCAACAGCTGTCTTACTGGCATATATGTTTAAGTAAGTAGGGCCTGTACTCCACTTATTGGCTGCTATAAGAAAAGTTCACATTCCTCCACATCCAGCCTCCGCCTCTACCAGTGGTGTGTGGCTCTATGGTTGTATTGTCATTAATCAGTCGCTGAGAGAGTGAGGCAGGCAGCCAGCCATGCGACAGGGAGCAAGAGTTGCCTGTGCCTTGGCCAATCCTGAGGGGCCAAAGGAACCCAGTCTCCAAGGATGCAAATTAGATATGACAGATGGAGTGTGGCTGCCTGGTAGGGCTCCTACAGTGGCACACGCCAAGTCACCCAGGCCCTGATGCCAGGCCACACCCCTATGTACCTCAAGACTGAAGTAAGCTGCTGGGTTTAGGGTAGTGATACTCTTAGAGATAAGCAGTAGGACCAACCCATGCTTCAATGGATGTGTCACTCACAGTAGAGTTACTTCTATGTGTACATTGTTTGGGTTATTCTAAACAGAGACCAATAGGTTCCACTTCAAGTTCACAAACTTATACCATAAGTTTTCAAACTCTCAAAACTTATATGAAAAGATTTTGGTTTATTTAAAATGAGACCTTATTCCAAAGGCAAACAACAGAAAAATAGCACACACTTCATGTGGTATTATACTTGTTTTCTAATACAGCTCCTATTTATCACTTTTTGAAATATAAGTGATAATAGATTCACTGTTAAGTTTTTATGTATAATTCATGGAGAACAGCATCACTTAAAAGTAAATAAATCTCTCATCTGATTTCAGCACTTCAAGGAGAAATCAATTCTTACTGCAATATTACACTACAGGACTGCAGCTATAGTTCATATACTATCAAGCACTAAGAAATGAAAAGTAACTTCAGTTTTTTGTTGGTGTATAAAATTGAAGTAGGCCAAAACAATTTACTTGTTTACAATGTATTTACAACGTAATCTTGGGTAAATAACCATTGAAATCCATGAGGGTACAGCACTCTTATGATTTTGTATTGTTTGATAAATCACCCGACAACAAGATGACAATTCAATGAGATTACTGGAATATTCTTCAGCTTAGATTTCCAAAGTCATGAACATTTTGGGACAAATTTGTTGTTCATTTTCACAGAAAAAGCTTTTAGTTGGCACTGTAAGTTGGATAAATTCATGTTCTGCATTGTTGTAGTTTGTTACTCTACTTCTTGAGTGGGTTACTATTGTGTAATTATAGTTAGCCAAGATATTTTTTGATTGTGGGAATGAAAGTGAAAGTGGATGGCTGAGAGGCAGAGAAACGGGTGATTGTAATAGCCTATGTTACAGTGTAAGAGTCAGACTACTTAATTGAGGATTCCTACATCACGGCTGGAATCAGTACAAGTCCTGGCTCCATCTAATCACAAACTTCACCTATAGAGCTTTATTAGATTAATCCATGGTCCACATCCAAGGTGTTCAGCCTCAATACAGAACTACATATATCACCCAACCAATAGGCCTACAAAACTTTGTTTAGTGTATAACATGTGATTCTGGGTGGAGTTATGAGAAGCAGTTGTTACTTTAACATGATGCTTTATTATGGTTGTGTTTGGTATGAAGGAAAAAGTTGTCTAAAAATGAAGACCACATAATTGTTTGTTAAATTCATACTATGATTTTCCACAAAGCTTGCAATGATTTAGCCGTTTCCTGGGTCTAGTCGTATCCTGTCCCAACTTGTTGATGATCCTGTGTACGATGAGATTGAACTACATAACAGAGACAGATACTACACTGTACATGTAAACCAATACAAAACATACACCAACATGCCTGTTTGTATTTTGTTAAGACTGAAAGAAAACATCGAACATCCACAAGTGCACTTTGCAAGTTAACTCTTACTTGGCAAGGCCAAAATAAATCTAAAAATACCCACAGTTAAATGGCTATCTTGAGTGAAACACTTTTAGATTTTACTCTGTAAAGACATTTGATTAAAAAACAAACGTACAAAGTTCAAATGTTAACATCAAAACCTGTGGTCAGACATGTAGCTATGACCGGTACAAAGGCATTGACTGAAAAAAGAAGAAGAAGTAGGCTCTTGCTACATAAAAATAGAAATTAACAGCAGTTTGGCTATGCAAAAAATTTAAACAAAGTTGATCCCTGTAGACACATCCTAAATATTCTGTTGGGCTCTTCTGGCCATCAAGCATTGATTTAATTGTTGGCCTGTAGGTACCTCCGGTGATCATTGCTGGGTACGGACACCCATGTGTTTGCTATTCTTAGGCTGTCCTCTGCCATTGGCCAGGACTGCATACAGCTCGCTATATTACACCACATCACACATTTTGAAATGCCCCGTGCTTACATCAATATAACTTATTTATCTACTTGCCAACTTACAGAAGCAAGGTACCACTGCATGGAATGAATGAGTGAAACAACCATTGGCCCACACACATTTACACATTGCTGGCCAACAAGAAGAGTTGGCTAGCTTGGCCAATGGGGCCATGACTGACTACACAGGTCCCCATGCGCACCTGGTAACTCATGACCTTTCACAAACACTACAGTACAAGTGCTAACAGTCACATCTCTGATGTCATAGCCTAAGAAATGCTCTTGCCATGTGCAGCTGTCATTATGCAAATGAGGATGTGAAAATAGGCCATGAGTTGAGGTCAAGCTTGGTATTTCAAGACCAATTGGATATCTGGATATGATAGAATCTCAACCTCCTTTGATTTGGCATACCATCACATCATCTCCTTACACATTACAATGTTCTTTCTTCAAACAAAGGATGTGACGCAATGCTTTCTCATACCCAATTTTCTAGAAGTCAAATTTATGGTTCTTTGTAAGTAGAAACAAAGAAATCCTGACAATTGTCAACATACCATGAATCTAATCTGTTCTACTTTCAAGTTTAAAGCAGCCACATGAGTGACAATAGTTACTGGTCTTACCTTGGAAGCAGATTGCCAAACTCCTCTTTGAGAGTGACAAGGATTTTCCTTATAAATTCTCCGATGAGACTTTCAACAGATAGAACTGATCCATTTAAAAGTAGTCTCTGTAGTTAGGATCTTTAGTGTGATTTTCTGAGTGACACAATACGTATGTCATAATCAACCCAACTAATGATCAACAACATTGGCTCCTATCAAAATTCATACAGACAGTTTCTTTCACCATCTATCAACTAATATAATAACTGGAACATCTATAGTAATTTCTTTAGTGAAACATAACATAACATGTACATAAAATAACACATTGTATGTATTGCTTTGTTGTGTGAATACCTACACAGGGGGACTTAACCAGGCTAGGGTGGCATATCCTCAACAAACCTATACCAAACCCAAGCCTACATGTACTGCCAGTGCCACGTCATTTTTCTCCATGGCGATGAAACTTCTATACATTTAGGCCTATGTGGCAATGATACTGTATACTGATTGGCTGTTGCTAGGTGAGTACCCTGGGCATACCATACTGTGATTGGCTCCTTGGGAGTTCCCAAGGCAAGCTAGAAATAGCACGTTTTCTCCATGGGGTGTTCACAATATCAGACCCTACATCATGGCCAATGAAAAACAAATTAACAAATAGAAATAATATTACGGTCAAAGAAACACGATTAGCTTCGTTTACTCTGACTGCCAAGTTTCCTTCGGTCATGTTGACAGATGATTTTGTAATACTCTATCCACCATGATCAACTCTTCATAATACGTTAAAGGTAAATTTATATCATTTATTAATGCGTAATCCCATAGCAGTCACTAATTTTAACTGCAGCAAAAGTTTTAACAAATTAGGGATTTTAGTTTATATGCAACCCCAAATATATGTAAGTCAAAAAGTACGAAAAAGTCAATATGAAGTCAAAGTTATAAACCCTGATGAATAGAAATCTTATGCAAGTGACAGCATAGAGGCAGCATAGCTTATTAGTTACTAATATGAAGGTTTAGAGGAAACACTATCCAACAGGATCACATTCAAAGTCATGATTTTTTTACCATGAGGAAAAGCAGTCAATACACTAACATAAGCCGTCTAGGTACCAAGAAGCTGCTGTTGCTATGTGTATAGTACGCTGGTTGCTATGCTATGAGCATACTACATTAGTTACTATGGGTATAGTACAGACTACATATCATGTGACATGCTCCAAACCAATCACAAGACAGAACCTAAGTATGGGGTGTTATAACAATGAATAGTTTACTGCTTCAGTATGAACATACACAAAGTGAGACCATAAAGCTATGGTGAGACCATGGTGAGACAAATGAGTCTGGATTATCAACCTGTCAATACAAATTAGTCATTGGGTGTAGATAAGATCTGGCACAAGACAGTTAATTGTGCATTAATGGTTGGCCTCAGGCACCCAACACAAGCCATTACTGCATATGCAACTGGTAGCTTTGACTTATTAACAACAAAAACAAGCACAAGTTTGGTACATGTATGTACAAACACATGATTGTGGTCTGGGCTGTCACCCAAGCCCCTCTAGCGTGACAACAGAAGTCACGAATGTTGGCCGTCAGAAAACTACAGATTACTGATGTAGGGTGAAGTAATTTTGACCCCCAAACCCCCCCCAAAACCCCCCCCCCCCAAAGCAAACTGTTGTTATTTAACAGCATATTACCGCCCATATAATGAAAGAATATAATTTCTTCATTTTTACAGGCTACTCAGCATACATGGAATCCACTAATCCAAACCAGTGGTGTATGACTCGTGATTTGTGACTCGAACTTGCACTCAAGTCACATTTTTGATGACTCAAGACTTAAATCACAATGGTTTGACTCATGAAGGACTAGCATTTGGACTTTGCCATCAGGACTACGGCTTGGGACTTTTGACGTGACTCCAAACCCAACAGCAAAATGTTTGTTATTGAAACTTCATAATTTATAATAGATGTTTATTTTGCATCGGGGGAAGTTAAATTATGCCTATTTGATTTTTTGCCTTAAAGGTCTATTTGTAAGACATCTGCTCTAGCATTGCAAAGGTTGTCGATTCGAATCCCACCTGAGTGCTACACCTGCTTTTTTATTTTTTTAAATTTTTTTACAGGACTCTTTACAGGAAAGTACACAGTATACAGTGCTTAATAAAAGGGGCAAACAAATAAGATACAAATTTCTTGCAAACATAGTGAAAATTGACTATGATCTCTTCTGAATAGCTACTACTATTTAAATAATTGGTGAGCCTCAGCATCAAGTGCTAAGGCTGTAATTGCTGTACAGCCTACCCATAATATCCAACACATACAAGTGACTGAATGCCTTGATATGATAAGCAAGAGACTGGGTTATCTTTGTAGATAATGTCAAAGAGGAAGTGATGATGTAAGGAGACAAGATACACAGTCAGTGGATTGATAAGAACCAACTTGTGAAGTCCACCTCATTATGGACTTAGACAACTCATGCATGTTGTCTCTACACTCTCACTCAATTTCCTTTATTCATACAGCTTTCTGTTTCCACAAAACATCACAACGTGAAATGTTTTGACACTGTTGTATTACAACCAAACCACTGCTTATTTCACATGAATAAAAAAAGAAAGAAGAAAAGCAGAAGAAAAGAAAGAAGAAGAATGGCTTGCTTAAGTTAATGAGTCAGGGATTATCTTGAGGTTCTTTAGTAATAACTAAATGAGCATCTAAACTCCAAGTCCAGCTGTATTAAACCTAGTACTAGTACTTATGTCAAGCAACATTAGTGTCCAATAATGTAATTATCACATTTCAAAACATACAAAATATCTTGAATAACTTATATCCCAGCTGCCTCTGAATAGCATGATAACCTGCATGTGATGTTTCAGAAAATTCTTTACTGTGGAGAACTGAACCTTCCTTGAATTGCCAACCATTTAATTAAAGGTCAAAATGCTCATTCTGCTTCAGAAACTTTGTTTGTTTATCAATCATAGTTTCTAATAAGATGATTAATACTTTAACCCATTTACTACAATGATTACGTTGTAGATAGTGTAAGAAGTCTGAAGTTAACCACAGGTCAATCTGTATTCAGCCTGCTTATGTACAACCACACTGAATCTCCAGAGCAGTAAATCTCTCCAATCTGCTGCTTACAAATCCTTTTCTTTAGCTGCTCCAGGACTGTGGAACAACCTCCCCATCACCATACGCACCTCAATTTCACAGCCTATTTTCAAGAAAGCACTTAAAATTTTTCTTTTTCCTTAGTTGCTTTCTGTAAGTTCATTTGTTATATTATTTGCAATGTTATTGCCTGTTTGCTAAAACGCTGTGGTCTAAATGGAATGACGCTATATAAAAGCCTAGTGTATGTATATATTCCTTTTATTTAATTTGTTATCTGAAATACTTCATTCCTAATTAAACCACTGAATTGTAAGATTAAACAAAGCCCATGACTTCATTAAATCTTATTACCTCTATGATTAAACTGTCCTCAATTAACCTGCAAGATACTGCAGTAAACAGGAACTTGAAGCATTTGAGAGTAGAGGTAACGACCAATTAGCTCACACCAGGAACCAAGATAGACCAGCTAACCTTCCCTAGACAGGCACACGCCACCAATTAATAGTCACCCCCAGCTTAAAAGTACTTGGGAACTTCATGACAGACAGCCTGTAATGTAATGAGTCTTCCATCAAGACTACTGCTACTGTACTCCTGCTGTATTGCCATACAATAGCAGAATTTGTGTGGAGTAATTTCCTTAGCCCCAGGGAGGGACTTGGTGGCAGTCAGTAGACTGATGAAGGAGATTGGAGACCAATGTCAGTGAGGACCTCCAATTGCACCTTGGCCATCTTTCTTACTGATTGATAGTTCCTTTGCTCTTACCAGTTTCTCTCTGTACTTTTATCTGACTAAAGTAAATTCCAATGGCTGACTTTGTCGGCCAAATGACATTTACATTGATCTACATGAAGCACCAGTTTCACCAAACGACATCATTTGAAGTTAAATGTTAGAATGTGTGATAATGCCAACTAATGACAATAAGCCTAAGGTTGTTCCTTCTTGGTTTTGAACACAGATGTTGGAGATTTCTACGTAACAGTAATTTCAGTTCCTATGGGTTTACACTCAATGTTCAATCCTAATGAAATAAACGCTACTGATAGATCTTTGTCCGTGAACAATTCACCATGACATGGTCAAAGTAGTCAAACCAGATAGAGATAGAACTATTAGCAAACAGTGATCCTATATCATAGACATGTTCCTGTGACCCACTACAGAACCACCGATACCAATCATTGTCTTTGCAGTAACACATGAAATAACTTCTCATCTCTCATACTACTTAAATTGAGGCAGACAAGGCTGTATTAGGTTGAACCACAACTCTCTAGTTTCAATGCCTGGACTAAATTGGAAAGTTGATTGGAAAACTGCGGGTAGTGGGCCTAATCTTTGGACTGGCTAAGAGTATGCCATAAACAACATAGCTGCACTTTGATGGGTTAAGCAGAACTCACTACTAGCAATACACTATTTGTTTTATGCCCCCATCTGATGCAGATATTGTGTACTCACTTTCAGCTATCATTTTCAAATCCTTTAAACATGGTAAAGCTCTCTTAATACAGCTAGAACTATATTATACAAGACAAGTGAAAAATCAGTTTAATGTAAACATAGTCCATTTAATTATATAATTCACTTGCCATCACAGTAGGATAATTAACTGTTGAAAAAGAATGCCTTACTTGAAACAAATTATGATAGTCTTTGTAAAAATGAGATTTCGTTCTGCAACATTTAGCTAAAAGTACTAACTGGCTGGTTAGAGCTTGTGCTGAAATTGTTCTTTGGTTTGTATAGCTACGGCTCTTTATTTGACGTGACTGAAGAATTAGCCAATGGGCCATGTATTGATGCCTTCAGATATTTTACGCACTCGCAATTTGAAGGGTGTGCACAACATTGGTGAGGTTGAAAACATGAATGCTCACAGACATGAATGCTCACAGACATGGTATACAGATGGTCATGGTGGAACACTATTCTTGAAAACATTGTTGCCCGAAATAAGGCCCGGAATTACACAGAGGCAATGGCCTCTGTTGCCCCTAGTCTTGGCCTTGTGCCCCTTCAAAACTTTCCCATAGACTTTCAGATTTCCCAATGAAAGTGCCCTTTGCTAAATTAGAATGGCCTTGCCCTCTCAAAGATGAAATTCCAGCTAGGGCATTGCTACAGTTTTTAAGAAATGAGCAAAACAATTAGGTCTGATCTCGGAAGTCCAAAACTTTGACGTTTGGGGGTTTCTTCCACTATTGTCGTGTGACTCCAATGTACGATTGAGCTAAAACTTTCACAGGTTTGTTATTTAACCCAAACCCCCATTAGGGTCTCTCTACATAGCCTGCCAAATACAACAGAATGCAACACAGTTGAAATGAGAAACATGCCATATGCAACAAAATGCAACAAGGGATATTGTTGCATTGTGCAGGCATGCTGTTTGGGAAAGGACTGAGCAAGGGTGTTTGCCCTGCCAAATGCAATAGTATGCACATGTGTAGTGGTGACTTGTAACTGTTAACTGTTATTATACAGCGCCATGAGCGTCATGCCTGACGGACCTGTGCGCTCTATAAGAGGCCACTATTATTATTATTATTTTGAATATGATTTGAATTATGATTCTTACCTAATATTACATCATACTTCTCAATACTTTTCCCATAAAAAATATTTTGAAATACCCATTATAAGTTGTTCAGATACAATAGAAGCACCCAAACCTATATGAAGTCACTTCACTGCTGAATGCAACAAATTCAGTCACAAAATGACATCTGAGTTGACTGCCAAATGCAACAGATCACAACAACTATTACCATTTGGTGCATATTTAGCATGGTTAGGGTTAATGTATATGTTGGGTTACATAGAGTGTTGTAACTGGTCTTTGGCAAACACTGATGTTGACCATGTGCTATATTCAGCAACCTTATGATTTAAAACAGCAGGCAGGAATGATGAACAGCTACTGGTGCCACATCACTCTTGAGACACCCTGAGTAGGTAGAACCAAGCACCCAGTCATCAACCCATGAAGAAAACAACTATTCATAAAGTCATATACATGTAGCTCTACCTGGGTGTGATTGCTGACTGCCCCTGGCAGGGTGTTCCAATGCCTTGGGGATGTATGGAAAGGAATTTATAATGATGTGTGTAAACAGCTAGGCCAACTACATTTTCATCACAAACTGACTAATTTCAAACAGTTTTAAGATTGTGTGGACAATGTTTGAGAATTGACAGAATACTTGTATATAGGCCTATAGGGCCTATACACAAGTAAGCCCCCTTTAAAATTGTCCCACCGTTGTCAAAGTAGACTGTAATCAGTACTGCTTTGCCTACAACTTGGGTAAATCAGCCTATTTTCTATTTACTACTATTTTCAGCCATCTCCTTGAGTGGCCTATTTTATGGCCTTGTGATTGGCAAATTCCCATCATAAAAAAAGTTATAAAAAAAAAACTATGTGCAGTGGCCTATTTTGTATTTAAAATTACTTGGTACACAGAATATTTAGTTGATAACCTGTAGAATAGGTCCATGTTATAGAATGTCACTGTCAATTGTAAGTGCTTCTATTCAATGCAGTAAAGTTTAAACTAAAGTTTACCACAGTGGTGATATTATTTGCAAGCCATTCTGATCCAATTATACACTGTCACCATGAGTCTGCTAACTTTGCATTACAGTTCAAAATTGATCTATTGCTAGTATTTTGAAACAGCTAATAGTTTGTTTTATAATCAGGTTGTGGCTGAGGGTGGTCCTCCTGCAACACAATGCCCCCCCCCATCCTCCCAAAAGGTTTATTCTTACATTACGAATGAGAAAAGACCGCAGAAATTGCTAATTGTGTTGACTACATCTTGTGATTGCTCAATGTAGATTATTAGACCTCATATGCTAGATATCATCTTAACTCCTTCACTCTACTCCAGTTGGTTCTAATCCTACCTCCAAGGCAAACCATATGTACATCATTTGCCAAGAAAGTCCAATATTGTTCCACCTTGCATACTGTAGAGTGTTATGCATCGTGAGTGTGCTGGAGTAGTTATGACATCCAGCTGGTTGTAATGCTTCATTGATGTAAGATCAAGGTTGAGGGGGACTTCCGAGGGCTTTAACCCTGCAAGATCTAATGAGCCATATCGGCTTGTCAATGGAGAATGAGAATCCTACACTACCTAACCAAGGACCTGACTGGGGCTTAAGTCTATCAGAATGAAAACAATTGATGCATTGTAGGCAAATTGTTGCAATTGATGAGGTTCCTGTGAAGGGTAGGGTGGATGGGAATGAAAGGGAATCTGATCGGCTGGTAGATCAGTTATACTCCAATATCCCGTAGGTTCCTGATGCAATCAAACTTTTCTTTAAACCATGATTGATTTGCAAATGGATATGAACTGAATGCCAGCCATTTTTATGGAGCATGCATTTTCAAAGTCTACATTGTATGTGTAGAAGTGGACCACTTTCAGGGCTTTGTGCTGGCTATGTAGGTGCTGAATGGAAGCTGGCTTGGTGCTGGCTTGGTGCTGGCTTGGTGCTGGCTGGATGCTGAGTAGATACTGGCTTACTGTGCACCCTATTCAATGGATATCTGGTAACAAACCAAGAGAATTATGCCTGGCTCTTCAGATACATTACTGCTCATAGGCAAACAAAACAAAATTCAACAAAACCTTTTGTTTCTAAGTTTAATCCATTACCTTCAGTCTTATTGTCGATCCCTAAAGCCTAGAAGTTTTTCCCCAAATCCTACACAAAACTGAACAAAGTAAACTTCATGATGCACTAATGACTGCATCTATTATTTGACCTATAATGACCCCCAAGTATCCCTAGCAACTGAAGCACAATCATCTTGGCTATTAGTCTCCATCTTGGCCTAGTCTCCGTGACGCCAATGACTCCTAACGACAAACCTAAAAACACTGATATTATGACAGATAGCAAATATAAACATACTTGACCTCATCTGACCCCTAGCCTCTATCAAACCCTGAAACTCTTAAGACAATGTTCAGTTGGTTCTGTTGGCAAATATTGCTTCCTTTCTCTCAATCAATGTATACAGACCTCTATGTAGATGCCCCAAGCATGATGTCAAAAACAATCTTGTACCCTTATTTATGAAAAATTACAGGAAAATTGCACTTAGTTTGAGTCATATTATCTGCTTCATGTTGAATGGTTATCTTTTATTGAATTGGATGTAGCATCAAATCACAGCACCTCAGGCAATTACCATTCTAAAAATCACTTTAAACTATTGCAATCCTTTCTTGACAGAAATCTTTAAATCTATGACAAACCTCTTAACATCTGATCCCATGTTTACATGTTCAGAAAAATATTGCACAAAATCAAACCATCCAAATGATTTGCACTATTAGGCCTAAATAAAAGCTTGTCCAAATTCATTTATCATCATTTTAAAAAAATCAAATAGAGGAAAAATGGAAGGTTTCATCCTAACATCCATGGCACAGACCTCCGCCAGTCTCAGCAGGTTTTCCGGTTCTCTTTATCGCCTTTATTTGAAGGCATTTCCTGCAGCATAGAGTGGGTGAGTATTGTTTTTTGACTGTGTATGACCTTTATGGCAATTAATGCATACTGGCTGACAGGTATAGTGTGTAAAGACACATTTATTCAGCATGGGAAGGAGAAGGAATGCCAATGGTGTAACTAATGAAACAAACTAGCCTGTAAATGGGGGTTTACTGTTGAAACATCCTTCCCAGGTATTGAATACACACTATTTGAATACCACTGTGAACCACAGTTTGGGGATAAAGTCAACACCTTGATGTCGGAGTGCTTTGGAAATTCATTTACTGAAGTTTATTACCAGTTATAACTTTGTCATATAGTATTTCTAATGAATTTGAGGTTACTGTTCTAGCAGACTCAAGAATGTTTATTAATTGACCAAATTTAATTCAATAAATTTTGAATAAATGTCAGGAATAAACTAAGGGATAAAAATGGTTGGCACTGTTTTGAGCATATAACAAGGCAGTTAATTTTCTCAACAAGTAAATATTTACATCTTTAAAAGTGCCAAAATTAGTTAATGGCCTGACCCTAGCAGAGTCTTTCTCGACGGCTAAAGAGAAAGACTCAGCTAGGGTCCAAACATCAGGCCATCAACTATTTTTTGCATTTATACTGAATAGGTCCATTTGATCAATAAGTAGTTTGCAACAGCTAGTTCTATTTTCTCATCTTTAGAAAGTCTTATGTACTTTTTTTTATGATGACATGATCATCAAAATAACAGTTGCACAAAGTCTAGAGGAATGGAATAAGGAAATGTTCTAATGTATTTTCCCACCGACAGACTCCATCTTTCATTTCAAATGTCTGCCCATCAACCCAAACAAGCTAAAAATAAAGCCTCTAATTTGATCATTACATAGGTATCAAATTCTCTGTCAAGTACTCAATGCTGATACCCACCCTGTCATATAGTCTACAACGCACATGCTAGTCACATTACAGCATACCACTCACAATTTTCACGCGCTCACTACGTTTCCAAAATTTCAACAAAATGTCAGCTGTTTCAGCACTAGCCCTCACCTGACATTTCTAACAGTTGTAAACTCAACACTTGAGAGAACCTATGGCAATACAGTGAGAACCCAATGGCAATACAAAATGTATAACACTATAAGGTATATGCAGAAAAGGACAGCAATGCTAGTAGCATTCAGGTCGGTTATATTTATTTCATAGCCTTGGGGCTTTCTATCATCTTTCCATTTTTCCATAATTCTGCTTGGCTAAACTTCTGTGTACTACATCCCTAGCATGGTCAAACAGTACACATCACAGTGCACATTTAACCAAGTACTTAGACAAAAAACTAACAATTAACAACCCATTAATAGGTGATATTATAAGGTACAAACACACAACAACATCCCTTGTGCATGGTGAAACAACATTCTGTTGTTATTCTTTATGGTAAATGCATACATATTTCCTTTTTTGTGTGTGCACACTTTGTCTTTAACAATAGGTGCTCGACCAGAGCACAAGCTTACTCTAACTGGACCCCCCCCCCCCCCAAATCTAATCCAGACAGATGGGAATACAATTCCTTAGAGAATGGATTTGTAGTGCATTGGAAGGTGAGCAGTGTCCTGCATCAAACTCAAGAGCTGGTGAACTGATGCCAACATTTCCATTTCAACCCCCTCGCTTCTGCTACAAATCTATTTCCACAGCAAGGCACATAAATACTCTGGAAATAGAGCTGTGGATCATGTTAGATCAAGTTAGAAAAGTTTACATTAATTGAATTAATTTCTGAAGCATCTGACATTCCAACAGGAACAAAGGGAAAATGATAATCAAATGGTAACCAAAAAGTCGCTTGGTTTGGTTGGAGAAAGTCCAAAACACTCTCTCCCCTCCCCCGCCTCCGATAGCACCCCTCTAATCTCAATAGTTACTTTCTTACTGCAAGCACTCCTCTGCAAACAACTTGGGAAAACAACTGTATGAACTTTATCAAAGTTTACAATAATAAACAGAAAAGCCCCTACACAAATAAATCTTTGAATCAAGTGATAGGTTTGACAGAAATGAGACGACAGAACTGAGAATTTAAAATACATCTAAAAATGTACAGTTCTGTACAGTTTTTAAATAATTCTGACTACTTCCTCTACCAATAGAGCCTGACACTCTAAGCAATCTTGGTACAAGCCTGGAATTTCTTTCTTGAGAGGGCAAGGCCATTTTCATTTTGCAAAGGGCACTGCCATTGAAAAATCTTTAAGTATATGGGGAACTTTTGAAGGGGCACCAAGGCCAAGACCAGGGGCAACAGAGACCATGGCCTACGTGGCCTCCATATAATTCCAGCCTTGTTGGTATATTATACCATGACTAGGTATCCTCACGGATCTTTTCCTTGTCATTTTTGTTATAAAAAACATATAAATATAACTCAAAGAATAGTAACTTTGTTGAAGCCTGAGCAAATGTAATGGCAGCCACATGAGTACATACACCTTGCAAGACGCATGGCAAGGAGTTATGAGCTGACTTATTACTACAGTTTAACATTGAAATAGCTTTCTCACTTTGTTCATGTTGGCCTAAAATGTGATTTAGGATATGTATTAATTTAAAAAAAAACTTATCAGATGAATTTAATGTAGTCTTCCAGAATAACTTGTGAGAGTTGAAACAATGTCAGCTAGATTTCTATAAACTGCAAAACCTAGTAATGTTACTGGAGCTTCCCATTGTGTTTATTATTATAATAAAACACACAACTGACACTTTTTACAGCAATAACATCCATTGTTATCTAACAGCAAACTCATGTATCAATGCTTCGTGCAGTGGTTAAGAGTCAAAACAACTGGTTTCTGTATCCTAATTCAATCCAGCTCCAGATATAGGTAAAGTAAACACAGATGACCAAGCGGAAGTTATGGTAATTATATTTGCTGATAATTAGATCAGGTCTTGCAATAATTAGTGAATTATATCATGGAGCAATTAGCCAACACAGAATTACTCCCAACAGACATTAACTGTAACATTTTTTCCCCATCCATTTTTGAGCTGATTTTTTTTCATCACAATTAAATATGATTTTAACAATACTTAGTCCCTTTCCTTAACGTTGGCGACTTAAGACGACCAAGCTTGCACCAAAAAAGCATTCAAGCCTGAGCACAAAGGCCATTTGTAATAAAGTTGTAGTTTTGTCCATGTTCACCCTCCATACCCAAGCTTACCATCATTGGAAAGAAAAAGATCAGATCTTTCTAATGATGGTTAAATAAAATGGGGTTGCTATGATGCAATCTCTTCAAATTGGAGTTGAAAGATCCAAAATGCCAAACACCTACAGAGCGTCGTATGGTTGTGTACAAAAAAGTGTTTGAGATTACAGATCACATTGAGAAAAGAAAGACAAAGAACTTTGGTATTTATTGATTTATTGGTTGATTTTTGGATTATATGCAAGGGAATTCAATAGGTAAGAACATTTTAGCTACTTATTTTGCTGTAAAATAATATCTTCAAGGAGATAATAGACTTTGTAATAATGGCCTTTCAACAACAGCTTTCTGTTGTGTAAAAATTGTGTGCTTCATGCTTGAGTGATCCAACAATGCGGTCACCAGCAGTTGCTCATGTCTAAACAATTTGGTAGCAAAAGGGTTACTTAAGACTTTCATATTAAAAAAATACAAATTATGAGCATTGAGACAAAGTAGGCATTATACCTATGTATGTGAACTTCACTGCACATGTTTACCATGTTCCTTTTATTCAGAGATTTGTACAAGGCAAAAGTTCACCAAACTAGAACTCAGTAATCATTTCCATCTCTTTGTCTCCACCAAATATTATTCAAATAAGAAAGAAGAAAGCAATCAATATGTGGTGGGCGAAGAGACTGACAGCAGACTAAAGTAATGTTCCTTGGACTTGCAGGACTTATACAATGTTAACCCTAACCAGCGACCTTTGCATTCCACAACCATTCACAAACAGCTGTAAAGGGCCCAGGCATAGGGCTTGCCAGGCACTGGGTGCAGCACTTCAGTCGCGTGCCACTGATTGGGGGTCGCATGCGCATAGTCTACCAAATTAAAGGGCACTACAACCTGCTAGTTACTTAAATCTCTAGTCTAATAATAAACCGTCTTTACTTTAACAAGAAAGCCTGTATCTTAACAATTAATAGATGATCTTAGAGTTAATGTAGTACCATGTTTTAAACTTGATGCAGTTGGTAAGACTGGCAAGAAATATACAATTTGTAACATTTCTGGTTGTGTAGCAATTTCTAGAGCAGTCTGGATTGGATGGGTTCCTTTATGACTGTTGAGATGAGATGAGTGATGATGAGGGGTAAGACTGAGCAGACAAATAAACTCTATATTGTACAGGATCTTTGATATCACACTATGACAGTCATTTAAGAAGTGTGGATGGAAAACCACAAGGTTTTATATCACACAATTTCAGATTGAATTAGTACCATGTGTATGTTCAGACTAAGCTGCAACCTTGATATTTATTACAATGATGCCTTTTGTAATACCAAAACTGATGCCTTCTTCTAGTTGAAGTTACCACAACATACAATACCTGCTTTTTATTATGCTAGGACAGTGAAAGAGTTTACTTTATGTTTTTTCTTTCAATGTGATTGAAGTATCATATTCCTATGAGTCAAATTGGTTGACCAGTCATCTCTGAATATTGAACTAAAACCTTCCAATGATTTGCCTACTACAGCTTCCACCAGGGACAAGTGTTGCCACAATCTCCAAATTATTGTCATCAGATATACTTGACACTTCACATTGAGCAACATTGTATTGTACCTAGATTACCTGGACTTATGGTGTGTCTGTCATCATTAAGGTTTCCATGGAAATAAAGCAATCTAAGAGTGTACAAATTGAAAGCACTTGAGTTAGGGTGTGCATAGCATTGGCAAAATTAAAAATAAAGATAATCATGGTAGACAACTTCCCTTAAATTTGTTTTGCCTGAAATGTAATAGTTTTTGAGAAATGAATAAAACAATCAATTTTAATTTCACAACTCTGATATTTGATGTTTGAAAACAGTGAAATGAGAGGGTTTTTCACTATTTTCCTGTGACCAGGGATGTGATAGGCTGTTGAGAAAAAAACCTGAACTCTGAGCGCAAAGAGCGAAAGCATGCGAGCTCGAAAACTTGCGAGCATGAAGCCCAATATTAAAATTTATCTTTGGTTTTAAAAGCCCTACTCTGCAATCTGGGGCGTTATTATATGGTTTTATCTTCATTTTTTATGTATTTGATCTTTGAAAAAAAATTAATAAAACAAATAAAATAAAACAAATAAAAGTATGAAAAAAATTGGGGAAAAAAAGAGGAAAAAAGGGGGAATTTCTTTTTTTAGGGCAAAAAACCCCCCGGAATTCCGGTTAAAAACGGAGAAATCACATCCCTGTGTGACTCCAATGACCGATTGAGCTCAAACTTTCCCAGGTTTGTAAGTTCATGTAAATGTTGGCGCACACAAAGTGTGAATACTGGTCTTTGACAATTACCAATGTAGGCTACATGCTTTGAAAACTAAATTATTATATATTAATCTTTCTTAAGAAATGACACTACAGATGTTAAAGGACACTGATTGAACTATTGATTAATTACACCACAGGACCTAACACATTGCACAACTCATACTGATATTTCATTATGTTACCACAGCCCTCTCCATGGGTTCATATCTTACATCTTTTCCTTGAAACGAACACCACAAATGTTTGAATTCAAAGCAAGGAGGTAAGAAGGAAGGATCCTTGCGCTAGTCTGCAGTTATAATATGACCTAGCCAGGGCATCCACCCAAAACCAACATGACCTTTGCCCTGTGGTGTCTCAATATTGATGATATGTTTCTTGGCCTACATACATCATTTAATAATAACATGAATTTAAAGGGCATGTACATGTAGCACATATGATTCTGTGCAGGAGACACTTCATTTTCAAGTGAATTGAAACATCTCAAGTACACATGTACTGATATTCAATGTTGTTCACAAACAAAATCAGATTATCCAACTATACTACATGAACATACATTGTGCTACCTTAAATAAAACTAGTCGTTCCCCGAGTTCCACCAATGTGTTATTTGGACTATTTTATCCTGTCAGTGATTGCCCAAACTAGCATGGCATTGTTGAGCCAGCAGACTTGAGTAAGTTTGTACGGATGATAGAATCTGTCTTACCCATCCATACACCCACTCAATCCCAATCTAGGCCAAGCATCTTTTACTTGCATCCACTCACTACACACTAATCTTTAGGATACTACAAATATTGCAGTTCAGATAGGTCTCTTGGTGTACAACAGATGTGTTTCTAGGCTAATTGGCTAGTATGTTTTGATGATACGGTGATCTGGTGCACATTTGTTCACATTCAAGCCATCTACACACTCATGCTTGCCCTCTCTAACCCCATCATGCTTTGTGAAAACCTGTCTTCATGTTGAAATCAAGTCTATTTACTGTACACGTACAGTACGTACATGTTTACCAGTATGCAGGCCCAGTAGCTTCCATCAGTCAATTTTGAATACATACTGTTATACATTCGTTATGTGAAATGTATGCAAGTTATTCATAATCCTAAAAGGTTTTAAGCAAAATGTAACTTGGGTAAGTGTTCAAAAAAGTCATCTTTTTTATAAGTTTGTCTGAAGTTTTAGTAAGACTGGTATGAAGCAGTAAGAGCCTGAATGGTAAAGAATGGTTTGATGTTACATTGTGCATACACTATGATACGTGTTCATACCTGTACATTATTTCCTGGAAGATACCAGCACAAACCAATGGTACTCAGAAAGTGTTTTACAATTAAAAGGCAATCAAGTATAACAGGATATGTGGGCACCAGGCCAGCCAGTAATGGAGGCATCCATCTCAAAAATACCCCTTTTTAATGATCAAATTTACCTACATGAAAGTTAATGAAAGTGAATGATGAAGTTTGGTAAATATTAAGTAAGCAATCATGAAGTATGCCATACAACATGTCTTGTTTATAGAGCAATACAGTTCCATAAATATGGAGCAACTGATTAGCATAACTTGCAGTTTGATTCTATAAAATACAACAGAAAACATAAACACTAGAATGTCAGCTTGTGACCAACCATTTTGTCTTATTTGTGGGTAATGTTAATGTAGGCTGCCATATCAATACCATCTATGGTAGTTAACATTCACCTTTTCATTCCTGGCATCAAGAATAAAGAAGTCGATGCAGCTTTTAAAATTTTATTTCCCAAATAATTGGAGTACTGTCAAGACAGAGCGGTCTAGTGTACCAGACTCAAGTTCTGGTGCTGTCTGAATGTGGGTTCAAGTCCTGGTCACGGCACTTGGCAAGAAACTTGACTATAATAACGTGTTCTATGCAATGATGTTATTTAAACAAAATAGTTTTAACCCCCAAAAACCACACAGCACACCCAGAGTTTCTAGCAGTGGCATAACATTGCACCAGCGTACCTCCGACTACCTTTTCCATATTCCATGTAAAATTGTGTAATTAATCAATAATAAATCGGCTAAAACTATACCTGTTGCGACCCCCTTTTGAAATGTTTTTCAATTTGTTTCAATTCAAATAATGGTCTCTGGGAACTCCCACAAAAACAAGCCTGGGGGCTCATAACATCACTAGTGGAGTGAGAAATGTTCAGAAATGCTTGAGCTACCACACCAGTACGTGCCTGTCTAGCAACATGAAATTCACATGTAGTTTTTAAAAGTTTTGTTTTACATTTCTTTCCAGTGACGTCAAATCATGAGCGAGGAATTTTTGTGTGTGTTCCCAGAGAGCATTGTTTAAAATGCAATAAGTTTTTTTAAAATAGCCTTTATAACGGGGAAAGTAATGATTATATTACAAACTTGTACATGGCAAATAGACAAGGCAGCACAGCACACATCCTTTAAAAGGCATGAGTAGAAACTGGACGACATTCAATATTTCCTCCTTAAAAAAAAACCCACCAGTGTGTAAAAATAAGTAAAATTCCTGTAAAGCATTGTGCTACCATTGAGTAAGAATGCTAAATAAATGCCTGATTGCTATCAAAGTTGTTATTTGGAAAGCAAGGTTGTCCTGGCGAATAGACATAACTAGTCATGTTACCTTAATGAGTATATTGGGACATCTGTGCCGGCATTGTTTGTGTGTGCAGACAATTCACTACAGGACTGGGCGCATATTTAAAAAAAAACACTAACTTAACTATTCAGGGAAACAGATTTAAACTGGGAATAAGATTTCAAATTGTAAAAAAGGCCCACGTTGACCTCTATGATCCATATCATGCTGCAGACAGACTACCTTTCACTTTAGTATAAGGACTAATGCATCATTCTCCAAAAACCACCAAAACAAAAGTCACACTGAGGTAGGTTACTTCTTGAACAAACAAAAGCTGGCTACTCAGGGAATGCTGTTACCATGGTCACAAAATATGTAATTTATTAAGTGAGGACAGCCTCATGAATTTCTCCTGACCTTCAGATGTCAGCTGAACTTTTTCTGTGTAAATGTTGTGTTCAACCACAGACAGAAAGCGTCAATTAAACAGAGAGACTGCAGTCAGAAATCTTGTAACAAAGACTACATGTATGCTACCATGATGCTAGTAACATACTGTACATGTCATGTCACGTCAACTATGGTACTTGAAGAAAAATTACGATCAAGAACCACACATACAGTACAGCAAAGACACACAGCGAAGGTACTCAGTGTGGGGCAACACATCCACTCCCACTGCCAACCCTGCATGTGATGTCTGTACTTCCCCCATCCCCTATCCCTTGGACCAAGCAAACAATCTCAACAATCAATAGAATATCAGGACTGTGACACGTTTTGTGTCACTGTATTGGCCACTATGTTTCCACATTGATAGTGAGTCTTCTAATTGATCAATAGCTTCTGTTAAGACTAGTTATGCCTGACACAAGACATGACATTCTCTGGGTCAGCCCTGGGCAAGTTTTACTATTGGTAACATTATAACAAGAATCAATCCTGCTCATCTTGGAAGAACTGGATATTTTTCTGAACTAGGGGAGTGCTTGGAATTATTGTACTTCACAATCCAATGATGCGCCTTGCACTTAATCAACTGTGTTGAACAAGCAAGGGTTTGTGTTCCTCTGACATCAACAGTAAGCAGGCTGCATGGGTGAAATCATTCAACTGGTTACATTTCAGTTGATATACTTCCACAACATTGGCCTACAACAACAAGGTGCATCAACAGCCAAGAAACTGTACTCTCTATGTTATTAATAGGAGGGGGATAAGAATATAAAATATGATCAACTCTGCTCCTTAAACAAGACAAGTGGTTCTACTCATCAATGTGGAAAGCCTTCATCCAATCCACCTGCATGCGCTAAAAATATCTTCATGTCGCTATCTAACCCAGATGTAGAAAGTTCAAAGCTACACAGCTTGTCACCTGAGAAGCTATTCTTACCATGCTGTCACGTCTAGTCAGTGGAGGCAAGACTCATCCGTCTGCTTGCCTGTTAGCTCCGGCCATGGCTGGGTCATGAGATACCCTTTGTTGGATTTACTTCTACAATTGCTACAGACACTACACAAGGGCACAATTAAACAGTAATGCCTACTACAATACCTAAAACAACCTCTACAAATTCATACCACAAGCTACTAGTAATACATGTGAGCATTGGTCATTTATAATGCTGTCAAGAAGTCAAGCTTTTACAATACTCTTTAGACAGACTGATCTTCATACCAGTCAACCATGCAGATAATATAAGCAAATATTTTTATTGGTTTAGAAAAATGCAATTGACAGACTTACATGTAAAGCCTCGTTTCTGACCTGACCAAAATATTGCTTTAGCTGGAAATCCAGCCCAGATGGTTGGATAAATGGGGTAATAAATGAATCAAGTTAAGAAGGATCAGAAATCTTGGTAATACTGTGTACCAGATGAGCCGGTCTCATGGGGGTCTCTGGGGTTACAGACACCGGAAGACATTGAACATGGAGGTAGGGCTAGCAGATGGTGTAATTCCGTTCCTTTCATCTGCAAAAGAACCGCTGAGTAAATGAATAATGTACAGGTGCATTGTGAGTTTGAAGCACAGAATCCATCCTTCTTACAATCACCATGACAACTTGACCAAGACTTGTTTTTGTTTTTTGGTAACAGGCCACTATGATTCTTGCTGTTATTGAGCTTAGCTTGAGCAGTGGAGTACTACAGTCCTAGATATGCTTAAAGGACAACCTCCTTTTTCTGAAAGGTTCATTCTTCACAGGAGGCCATATTATTTGAACCTCTATTTGGTTGTTTAGTACCAATGAGTTGCAGTAACTAGCAAGGGGTGCCAACCATGTTGGCATTTACCAGAGATCCACACAGCTACAGATAGGATTCTCCTTGTATACAAAGAGGTCAAGATGAGGCTTTCTAACTACACTTCACATCATGACCCACTGCTGCCCCATATAAGAAGGATATTTAGCCAGTAGTTTGAAAAAAGTGTATCTGTGTAACTTGGAAAAATTAACAGAAAATTGCAGATCAAGAATGATATTTGGGGTACATAGGCCTACTGGTGTACGTGTAGTTTGAATGAAAACAGAGACATATAGAACAGGGCTGTTAAGCCAGCCTTCTCTATGTATCTGTGTTCAAGTCCACATGTGAGTACAGTCTTGAACCTAAGCCAAGCCTTATTCTCACTGGAAGAAAGTTAAACACACTTGTATTGGATTAGTGATTCTGGTTGGAACCAACAACAATTGGTCTTTTTGTTCTTTATCTCTTTGGTACATTTAATACTCCTCATAAATATCCAAAGACCTTAGAGTGATCTTTAAAACTGTTCAAAAACCACAGGCTAGGAGTCAAGTACATGTTATAGTTTGTGTATATAGTTTAATCTTCGGCAGGTTAAGGTAAACTCAGGGCTAAAAAGGAAAAAAATGTACATGCATAACCCCAAAAGGTAACTTGGAGACTCTATTGTGCACTGAGCAGGCTACTGTGGCTATTTCTTGGACTGGCTTTTAGTGATGTCAAACATATTGAGAGTATTGGATAAATCATAACTACTGTAACTTATAGGTCGATATGTCTTTTCCTTATGCTACCCCACAGCTTGGGCACACAGGTGCAGATTGTACTGATTAGCATTTCAACTATGACAGGTACAAGTAGCTTTGTTACATACCTTGTATGTAATAAGGAAATAAGCTCATCCATGAGTCAGTCGATTGTTTAAACATTAGTATATTAATTAACAACAATGGGGATGAAGTGGTGGATTCCAGAATCCTTCATTTATTTAACAGCAATTGTTGATCAAAATGAGCAACCAGACCCAGAGTAGATTCCAACCCATGTTTGCCTTCTACATGAGATACAAGTTTCCAGCAATACAGTATACAGAGAGTTGTTTGGAAGGAATACTCCGAGTTCAATGTCTTATTAATGCTCCAGGTGCTTTCTGTGGTTGTGTGGGTTTAAATTCCTCAAATAAAATAGCATGGATAAATCTGTCCTTGAAAACATCTACTAATGTGTGAATCCAGTATTTCAAGTGACATACCAATGTAGAAAATGTCACAGAACAAACATTTTTGAGGACATTTTCTAGCTTAAATTATGAAGCTAATCCGTCATTCTAATCTCTGCAGAGTCTATCAAAATACCCAAATCCAGCCTGGACAGGCTTCTCCTAGTCAATCACATTCCATAGTGTTTCCCATTTGAGAAGTGAAAATAGAAAAATTAAAACATTGTTGCATTAGAGGAGAAAATAAGACTTAAAAATCATGCTTAATCCCAATATCGCTGATTGTTAACATGTTTACACAGCGTGTGTGCATACACATTTGGTCACAGAGCGGGCTAAAACAACTGAAGCAACAAAATGCACACACATTTTGTACTTTTTTTTTCTCTCCTAAGGACTTTTGCTGGAGACCCTGCAAACACTAATACATGTAGTTTCAAACAATTTTGGCAGACCTGGAATAACACAGAGGCCATGGCCTGTTTCCCCTGGTCTTGGCCTTCGTGTCCCTTCAAAAGTTTACCATAGAATTTAAGATTTTCCAATGCAAGTGCCCTTTGCAAATTGAAAAATCTGAGACAGGTCTATTGTTTAACACAGAAATCCCAAACAATCACAAATGGTCTTTAATCCACTTTTCATCATTTTGTATTTTGCAGATATCATTTTCAATAGCCTCTTACTTGAACCGTTTTTTTCATTTCCCATGTGGGAAGTTATTTTGTTTTAATTCCGATAGTAGATAGAAGCTTGGATAGCTGTTTATAGAAGCATGCAGTACACAGACAACAGTGTGTCCAATGGTTAGTCTGAGATGAAAAAAGCAGCATGTGTGGGAAGTCTTGCATGGACAATGAAATCGCTATTGCTTGGCAAAAATAGCTGAAGTATGTATTTTTTCCCCTTGCCTGAGTAAGGTGAGATTTAAAATTTTTGATGTTTCTCAAGTCATCTACCAGGCAAGAATGTTGTTGACACTACAATGACATGAATAGTGAACAAACATTTCCAAGATGCAGTTAATCAAAATATCTTAAAGTTAAAGTCAGTTCATTTGCTGATTATCATTGCTAATCCACTTGTTTGTACTGTCTGAACACCACTGTCAATAACTTGTTGTTTAATTAACATATTAAGTGGACACAAATGTTTACCTTACATGTATGAGGTATAATCTAACTATTTCACTAAAGATGTAGACATTATTTCACTCTCATAAATCAACGAAAGACTACACATAATATGCACAATTGTATTTGGAGTGAGGAGAAGATGACGGGATAGCTATGCACCATCACCCAACATCTTAGGCGTCTTTCAGTCCATGACTATGTAATTGACATCATCAGCACAGCAGTAGTGACCTCACAACTGGGCAGGCTGTATAACTTTTCTAAAGCCTACATCAATGGAAATATGACGTCCAATTAAACCAATATTTACTCTTGTTCCCTTGACTTGTTTCACTTTAATTAGTGCGTTTAAGCAGTGTTCACAATCAATCAACAAGTTCCACCCAACCCTGGTGTTTATTGCAGCTAGGGGCTAGGATAACTTCTTGCATGGTGAGTTACTTGATTCAGATAGAACAGCAGGTCAGGTTACTCGTAGATCATCATTTCTACAGGAAATATGGTTTATTACATGGCAGAGATTGCATCTGTATAGTTGGCATGTTTTGTGGTAACAATGACTCATTGCACCACACTCCCTTTTAACCACTAAGGTATACACCAATGCAGTCTGGAGATGGTATTATATAGTCTTCCATCACATCGTTTATTACCATGGGTCAAATGTCAAGCTACATCTAGTTATTCTATTAAGAACGTTTGTTTATGTGTACAACACATTTACATGTACAATGTATGTAGGTTTCAGCTGAATCATTAGTAGATGCTAATCAGAAGTTGCAACATGAACAACATCATTTGTATAATGTAGGTACATTGCTGAGTGAAGAATGCACGCTGTGCATGATTTGATTGTCTTGACATGCTTTAACTATGTCGATAAGCCAGAAGGTCATGATAACAGAGCCCTCTAGTGTCCATGCATTTCAATCATAGATGGTACATATGTAACTTCTTTCAAACTACCTTTTCGGGTACATTTCCATGCATTTGTAAAGAAAACTAATGCCATGTCAGAATTGGTGGCTACAGCTATGGCTACGACTGTTGTTAAGGGTGTTGCTAAGGATGATGCAGTAATCCAGACATAGCCGTAGCCATAGCTGCCAATCCAGACACAGCCTTACTTTACTGATGGGTCTATTCCTAAATCCAACAATAAAATCAACATGCCTGTGGTCAAAAGAATGTAGTTCATACATGATCTATTTTCTTAGATACAATGTACAAGGGCCATACTTAATTCATTTTTCACAAGTTGATATTTATTCTTGTCTTCAAGCAAACTTGAATCCTTGATTCTGATTGGTGGATCCATGGCAACAACAGTGCAAATGATATGAGAACATATTACATGGTCCATACGACAGTCACACCCAGCCTATTGCACTGTCTTAACTACCCGGTTTGCACTATTTTAAGCTGTGCACCAAATTTGCCTAAAGATAAGTTTGTTATCACACGCACCCTCAAGGAATACGGAAAAATATAGCATGACTGCATCCCATATCGAACTTGGTATTGGGCCTTGTTGGATATAGGAGTCTAGTACCCAGACGTACTATATTTGTTCATATTCCAGCCATGCTTATGTGGTAACTAATTTAGTCATCCGTTGACAATTATTCACAACTTATAAAAATAAGTTGTGATTACTCATGCTTTATTTTCAAAAAAATTAGTTTTAAAAATGCATTTCAATCTATCAAGTTTGTGGAACTGTTCTTTCAGTGGTTTATAAATAAATATGATTGTTTTTCATGATGATGTGAATGAACTCCTAAGATATAGCTGGGAATGCGTAGGTGTGTTTAGTGGAATGATGAATGTTTTTGCACACACTGGAAAAATCACTTTAGTTGATTTGTGATCCTACACAGCAACTGTACAATACTCCAATTCATAGGAGGAACATGCGTTTACATCATGTAAATGCAAATGTAAAAAAAACTAGAAAAGGAGATTTTACAAAAACAGACTAAAGAGTTTGGACTTGTTTTTTAACACCTTGATTCACTCATCACATACATGCAGACATTTTGTAACTCATGTTTTTCTTCTCCAATAATACAATGTTACAATTAAGAGTGTTTGCAACCTTTCTGGTAATTTCATAAGAAAATTAATTCCAAGCTCTCCCTGTTGAACCTACAGGTTAACCAATGGTTTAATACTCATTTACATGAACGTCTACAAAGATAGAATCCATAACTCACTGTCCTCCATGCTGCTCAGAAAAGAAACAATGGTAACTTCTCATAGTACTGGGCAATGGAGGTTTGAACTAATCAACACTATGCAAGGTGTCCAACACAAGACACATGTATACACTATGATGAAAGCTGCAACTGGCATGCCTGTCAAGTGCAAATAATCCAACATGCACAGTTACCAGTCAATTGTAACACTTGAGGAAGCTATTGCTATCTGCACCTCTAAGCTGTACCACAACAGTTGCTTCTAGTTCAAATCCTGCACTAACTGAAGTAGCAGGAACTATGAAGCATACAGACAGGTACAGATTAAAAGCAGTCTTTACAGACCAACACTGATGGCCAGAATTACAGCCAGCTGAGATTCCATTGGGGTCAGACCAACAACGAGAACTTTCTAGTGTCATATTTGATATGAGTAGCCTTGAACACTCCTGAGGAAGTTTACAAATCACTACAATACATGAACTGCTTTCAACATTAACTGGACCCTATAGGACCCACACATACTAGCTAGATCCTCTCCAAGTACAAGTTTGCATCTTTACTCAACCCCCCCCCCCAAAAAAAAAAACAACAACAAACAAACAAACAAACAAACAAACAAACTTTAAATAAGTTTACAGAAAAGTGCAATGGAATTACAACATGTACCTATCAATGCAAACTACTAGTTAAAAGGAGCAAAGGAAAACCTTAGCCTAATTAATTTACACTTTCTCAAAAACAAGTTTAAAAAGAATACATTCATATTAAACATGAAATATTTTTTTAGAAACATAAACAAATTGAAAGGGACTATGATTTGATTTTTAAAAACTTTTTAAAGAGAAAGTGAATGTAAGTGACTGTTCACTTCCACAATAATTTGATTTAAGTTGGTACCCGAGCAATTTGTTTGCATCATTTATAAATAGCATTTTGTAATCATTATGGATTCTCAGTTATTTGAAAGCAGATTTACTCCTGGCCAGAATCCTAACATACTACACAAACAAAACTATCAGTATTTTAGGGTTTACCCCCTTTACACTTGATGGTGGGGGGTGGGGGTAAACTTTCTGTAAAATATTATTTGAGTTCATTTGTGTATTTAAAAGGACTACATAGCCCTCTTTCATACATTTTACAACTTATCAAAGAACAAAGGAAATATGGCAGCAAGTATTAACCAAGGATGACCAAACAGTAAAGGGTTCGAACCTACTTTCTGTTAACAACAGAACCTCCATGCAATACCATCATCCATTCCACCAGATGGCTCAATGTCACCAAAAAACATCAAGCTGAAAGAAAAATCCAAAATAAAAACCACACACACACAAAACAACATAAAACCACAAAACCCAAACAACTGCAAAATAAATTTGGGGATCGATTCTCCCTATGAGGTCATACTGATGGTCATATCTCAGGAACTCTTTAATTTATTTCATGGCTGATGAGCTGTTAATAGGACTAGTGGGAGATGAGCTAGTCCATAGGGGTGTACTAATTGTTGTAGAGTTTCATCCTACAATTTAGCTATGGACTTTCCATTAATAACCACACAAGACTTTACCACGCTGCAATGTGGACAAACCATTTTCAGCACAACATGTGCACAAATCATCATTCTGGTCTATTTCCACGACTTTCCTTTCTGAAATAGTGTGAGCTTAAAGGGTGTGTGCGATACTGGAGTTTGCGTGATATCAATTCACTTTCTTCTCTACCGCTCCATTACAATGTAATACAATTGTGTTGATTTAGGTCCTTTTACAGCACCGCTCAAAGCACTACTTGGACTCACAGCATCGTTATTAACTTCTGATTTCTTTACCACATACTAAGAAGTCAGCAAACAGGATAAGTATTGTTATTCGATGACACGATTTGATATTTATGTAAAAACAAAACGAGTCAACCATTAGAAATATTAAGACAGGTGATCTCAAATGAAGCGCCATCAGCCTATCATTGAACTTTTCAACCATTCAAAGTTGAAGATTTGTAAACTTCTCAGGCAAACCCTTCCTTGTCAAGAATCAAAGGCAAACTGAATTCAACAGCAATAACTATAACATACTTTGTTTGTTCAGAAAGGCAACCATTTCTCCAATGTAAGTAGGTAAAAGGGCTTTTGCTAATTCTATGATGGTCCATCCGGATTTCATTTCTACACATTGTTAAAATCTCAACTTAACTGTCCAATTTCAAATGTAATTTGTTAGTTTTACATTCACCCTTGCATAGTATCAAAATGTGAAATAAAATTTGTATTTAAAGCAATGCTCAATTGACCATGTAACGTTTGATTACAAAAAGAGCAACCATGTGCATTCCAGGGCCTTTTTGGCAGGTAAGGTGTTACACTGGTCATACTGGAAATTTTGTGTCACAATTTACACGTAAATTCAAAAGTTATAAAAAGAACAGCTGAACAAGTTTCTTCATACCAAAAGTTAGTAAAGTCAAAAAGTGCAACCTCCATCAAATATGAGATTTGATGTGTTCTTCCATTGGGCTGTGTACTAATCATTTCTACATGAAGTCCAGTCTCTGTGGCTCTTTTGTAAACATGTGATGTCACAGGTCACATGGTCTATAGTATTTAACATTCATACTATCCAAGAGTAAAAAATGATGCATTGTATTAATTTGAATATAGTTCAGATCTTTGATAGGCCAACTTTCCTATCAACAGAAAAACCAACAACACTCTCCATACAGTAGGCCTACACAGCCATTTCTTCTATTAATGTCCAACCATAGTTCAGTAAGTGTAACTACAGTTTCTGACACATATCTTACTAGTAGGACTAGGAGCTGTACCAGTTACTATGATATGCATACAAAAAGAAATACATGGCCTGCTGGATAATTTGCTTCTAAAGTCACGCCTCAGAAAGTTATGAACTACATCTACAATCTGCATTGGTTGACTGAAGATAACAAACTATGTAAATGTGAACATATGAAGATGGACCACCATGGCATTATGAGCCTTAAATGCCACTAAGCTTTTTGCTACATGTATATCAAACACAGGGATTGACATTATGGTCATCACCTCATACAGACCAGGAAGAAACAAGCCAACTACATGTATGACATATTCACCAAGTGGAAAAATGTGAATGGGTTACAGGTGCAGACAGGACAAGTTTTATAGGTTCAAGCATCCAGTCCCCATGAGAAACTAGAGAAAGTAACAGGGGGAAAAAAAGAAGCCCAAAATACAAGATTGTAGTCTGCAGTTGGTGAAAACAGCTGGTTTTTCAGCACTGTAATGCCATAGTTTGACTGTGTCCCTTAGGTCATGAGTTGTACAATGGGGATCCTGGGAATATAAACTACCCCTGTTGTATTCCTTTGGATACAATCAAATCAAGGCAAGGAAAGCCATTTCAAATAATTTGTGTTGGAGTTTGGCAGTTGTGATGAGTGAAGTTCTCTGATAGACATAGATACTGTGTAAAATAAGACGGTTATAAGCTGGTTATCTGTCAAAGTTGAATCTTGTTTGAAATGTTGTGTATGCTGAGGATTCAATGTTCACTATGGTTTGATTTCATCACTGAGATTAAACAGATAGTTGCCTTATCCATGTCTTGGTTTTGTTGACTGAAAAACAGGACCTCTTGGGAGGACATAGAGAAGGCATTAACAGCATTCAACTCTCCATCAGTATTTCACCAGGACCACAGCCTCATAAGGTCAGGCCAAAGTTGGCTCAGAGATCAACGCTTCTGTGTCAATTCCCTAAATTATGACAAATTGAATTTATAATCATAAAAAAGGTACCACATCACCCGACAGGAATCCATGTACATCCATCGCTTTGCACTACCTTGATGTACTCCCACCATCCACACAGCCATGTGGTAACAGTACTAATAGTGAATTTGTTGGTACAGACACAACTGAAATGCTACAAAAGTTATTTACAACAAGAGCCCATAAAACTAAAAGACATTTTTATATCACTGATTCTCTTGGTTATTGAAGCTATTCTACACAGCGCAGTGTGTAATGCTCTCCACTCAATCTAACAGAACATACCAGTAGATCACCATGTGTTATCTAGAATCATCTACAGAAGTTTCAAACCTTTCAAATGGCTAGAATTAAAACAGTGACAAATCAATTACTGGATGCTCATGTTATTTACCCAAAGGTTGAGGACCGTGGTACACTATCATGGGATTTGATGAATCCTAGAGAGTTTCTGCTAAGTAATGAAGAATAGGATATCCCTTAAGAGTTTGTAACAAACTACAACCTTTGCAGCAAGCAGGTAGACACAAGACTTTACATCTTGGGTTGTCATTTCATCTGCCAGGAAGGCGACTAAATACCCTCTTGGGATTTCTCCATGCTCTACTGACACTGGCTGCAGAGGAATGTAGCCACATCATACAAATAACATTGGATTAGGCCCTCCCTCTGCTAGAAATCACTGTTGTCTTGCTAAACGACTTACTGTACATCTAAATGTGTGGGTTCTTAAAATTTGTTATCCTTATTTATTGACTGTAAAAAAAATTGTTTAAAAAATGGTAATTTTGTCCAATTGTTTCTTTATCATTTGATTTATGTTTGAGTCAATGAACAATCTAGGTTGTTAATGCATCATGACCTGCCTAGCCATTCCCTAACGATAAGCTGTCACGTCTCAACTCTGAACAACTCTCTGATTGTGGTTGGGATATCCATTTAAAAATGCAGAAGGTTGTGGGTTCAAATCCCACTTGAGGCATCTGTGGATGTTGTCTCCACACAGCTCATACAGTCCTTACACAGCCCTGTTTGAAGTCTCATTCATATTCAAACATTTTGGGGATCCAAATACATGTACATTGCTTTGTGTCTGTGAGCAACACTGTGCACTTTACCTGATTCATGACTCTTCCTGATGCTAGAACTATTGCATTCAGACATAATATAGCATTGCACCTTTAACAAAACATGTAGACATTCTTATTATAACCAGTCCAAAATAAACCTCCTGTTAAACCAGTGTCAGAGCAAACATTCCAGTTTGGTATCCAGACTCCATTAAATATGTTATAACAGCTAGCAGGTGTTGACATCTCATGAAACATCCAATCATAGTACACCCATATGTAGTACCTCAAGTTACTTTTGATGTCTCTTTCTTGATGTCTCTTTCTTGATGCTCTTGGGATAAGCGTCAAGCTAACAGACTATCCTGATGATGTCAAGTATACTTCCCTTGTGCCCCTACACATCCTAATAATGCCCTAATAATGCCCTAATAATGCCATAATAACCCTCAATATTCACAACTTACGATAACATTATCCTACAACTCTAACAAGTGAAGGAGTGTCGATGATTGATCAAAGCCATACTTAGTTTGGGTAACGCATTTCTACTTTGAAACATTTTAAGATTCTTTGAAAAAGTTCTCCCCGGTCATATAGAAAATACATGTAAACATGAAGACGAAAACACATATTTAGAAAGCCATGTGTGCTTCTCATGTATGCAGTCCATGATTTAAAGCTTGAGGCTTAAAATTGTCATGTTACTAAAATGCTTGAAATTTTTTAGAAACTGTCTCAAAAAGTAATATCCATTACCATGGAATAGAAGAGAAGAGCATGTCGAAAATCTTAGCATTGATATTAAAATAGAGGGGGAAAGTAGATTGTAATGAGAGTGGGTTTTCAGGAGGGGTGGTCTGGTCAAAGGTTAAATATTTGTTTGTTTGATGTTGGCAACTACAATGTGGTGTAACCCACAAGCCTTCATATTCTTGTTGTCAGCAAGTATTGGCGTTCTCCACACAGATGGAGAGCTGGTAACCCACCTCCAGAGTGTGGTTACTTCCAGCATGGCTACAATGTTGTTCTCTCTGTATTAATGTGTTGTAATGGGAAAACTTAAGTCATCCTGGACCATTGCCTTCCATGTGGATTGGGTTTCAGTCCCTACATGATCGCAGGCTTTCCCTATTTAGGGGTTTTCCTCCCACATCTAAAACTAACCATTTTTTCATTGTCTTCTCTACACAGGTATCTTCAGGCCTACGGGTCACAGTGTTTGGAGGATCCCTTGGTTTTATTAGCAGAACGATGTCATAATAATAATGGTATAAAGATTCCATCTTATCTCTATCTTTCATCTCTCACACATACACATTTATCCATTAAACACAATTAGTGATTTTGTACTATGTTGGTTTCAGCAGTAGTTCAACCTGTTTAGGAGAAAGTGTTCTTGTAGTTGTACACAGTACATCCCTAGCAGTGTACATGTATGCATATTGGAATGTTGAACTTAGATAGCTTACAGTATGAAGTATCTAAGAAATTCAAAGTTTCATTTTGGGTCGACACCCTTGACAGTTGACTTGAACATGATGAACCAAGAGGAGAACTTGATGCTCTTTACCATTTGGCTGTAGAGGTACCACACTGTGCACTAATAACATGCACACTCTTTGTATGCGATACCAAGCGTATTTTGTCAAATTCCACCTAGATTTACACAGCATTCCACTACTACTGCTACATTCAACTCATTAATGAAAGTCATATGAGATTAGATTAATAAGATGAGCACGATGGGGTGAGTGGGAGGGTGGGAGGGTGGGAGTAGTGGGAGAATGGTAGGGGACAGATGGGGGGGGGGGGGTAGGGATGACGGACTACGACATTGCCAAACTTACCATCCTTCTTTCTTTCCAGATCTTCTGTAATGGAAGAATCTTCCACTGAGTGTTGAGGACTTCCGACCTCCTCATTTAAAGTTTGTTGATCCTGCAGCAGCTCTTGCTGCTGCTGCTGTTGTTGTTGCTGCTGCTGCTGTTGCTGTTGTTGTTGTTGTTGTTGTTTATGATGTTGTTGCATCTGTTGCTCTTTCAGTTGTTGTTGATGTAATTCTTTTTGTTTAGATAATTGTTGCTGTAATTGTTGTTGCTGTTGTTGTAATTTCTGCAGTGTAAGTTGGTGTCCCTGTAGGGGTAGTTGACTGTGTTGCACTTGTATCTGTTGACCCTGCTGAGCTATTTGAGCTTGCTGCATTTGTAGCTGCTGCTGTTTCTTTAATTGAAGTTGCTGTTGCACTGTCTGTAATTGCTGTATCACTGGCTGTTGTTGCTGCAACTTAAGTCCTTGTTGTTTTTGCTGTTGTAGCAACTGCTGCTGAGTTCGCGACTGTTGTAATTGTACATGTTGTATTGGTTGGTTTTGAGTTTGTGTTAGAACCAGCTGTGGCTGTCCTTGAATCCGCAACCCTTGTTGCTGTAGATGCTGCTGCAACTGTTGTTGTATTTGTGCCTGCTGTTGTAATGTAAGCTGCTGCCACTGTTGCTGTGTGATTGTATGTTGAACTGTCTGCTGCATAGGTTGGATGGACTGTGTTTGAATCGGTTGCAACGTCAATCTGGTTTGTGGCACTTGTTGGATTTGTTGAACCTGAATAAAAGTTGGTGTTACCATGGAAGTCTGTGGAATTGTTACAATGGGAAATGCCGACATAAAGACTGAAGCAGTTCTGTTAGGAGTGACGTTGACAGGTACAGGTGGCAGTGGAGGGGGTGGAGGTATAGGTACCACTGAGGCTGCTGTGTTGGCTGGGGGAGGTGACTCTCGCTCACCAAACAATGAGTACGCCATGGCCTCCGGGCTACACACATTCATAGAGAAGTCCATTTCAGAATCCCCCCCACCTTGGGGTGATGTTGGTTGCTCCATCCTTTGGTCAGGGTAAGAGTCCATTACAATGTCTGTTTTGTAATATTGCAGATACTCCAGTGGAACACTGGCTAGTGTGAATCAGTATGAATTCCTGTGTATCAAGAAGAGAAAGGGAAACATGACTGAGACGATGATGTGATTAACTCCTGACCTTTGCTATGGATGTGTATAATGCAATGTGCTCACATCTAGTGGCTACGGCTGACATGTACATCAGTCATTACAGTAGATACTAAAATGGCTGGTTACATCAACATTCACAGTTTGTTTGTACTTATCCTATTAATAACTGCCACCATCCATAAAACATTTATAGTTTCGATAATGATTTCTGGCTATACTACATCATGTACACGTACAGGTATACCATTGATTATGGTAAACACCCATATATCCCCAAAAAGGATAATTTTGAAATACCACTGTGTATATGGATGGCCATGATTGATGGTCAAACACCAGTACAACACTGGAGACTTTGGAACGCTACAAACACACATGTAGTTGGCAGCAGACTTACCAGGTAAATTTCATTTTAACGCAGTTCTGAGCATGCGCAAATTTCCGAGAACAACGGATATACCTGGCGAGTCTGCTGCCACCTAGCATCCTCAAAAGTTTCCCATTAAAAATCAGTTCAGCCTTACTCAACTTTCCAAGTACTTTGTACATGTAGTTGAGTAGTCACCATGGGTTTACACGTCAACAAAACCTTCTGTTGCTTAAAATTCTCCCTAACCACTTCATGTCAGATGATGCATAAATCTTCCAGTTTTTTCTTAACTGGCTTAGGGCGGACGGTTGTGGTCACCTGGAATAACTTTGGAGCGCCCTCAATTGTTCGCAGTCAGCCGCATGGCTGATGTAACTATCCACCAAAACATTCTATTGTGTAGCATGCCGTGCTACATTTCTTTTCACCCATCCAAAGAGGGCCAGAAGGTAAGTACTGGAAATCTGCTCATAATCTCCCTTTTCTGCTTTTATGTATGTAATCCCCAATTACAGACTTTTGTCCCTTTTTATACAAATGTGGCATACAAGAATGGTCAGAGAACCTTCATTGTTCATCAAGTTGAATGCACACTCATATTTTCTCACATAAGAACAACAAAACCCAGTGCTTATTATGAGAAACAGCTGTCTTTCAGGGTTTCATTGCGGCAACAGTATTTTCAAAGGCAAACGATTACTCCGAAAACTAACAAATGTTCCAATAAATAATAAATGCTAGTCCTTGGACACAAGTATAGATCAAGATGACTAGATATCCACAGCCAATACATACTTTCACTAATTTACTGATACTACTAATAACTTGGTTTTTTTTCTTCTCGCTATCATTTCAATGTTTTAAAGAATAAATTTGTTGTATCCTTTTGAACTTAATTTACCTTTAACAGTTGACAGCTGTATTAAATATTTACTGGTGCCAGATATTGCCTGAAAAGGCTATACTGATAATCAATTAATTTTGGTTGAACCCGGTGTTTTTCTCAAAAGTATATTATGTTTGGTCTAAACTAAGTTCTGTTGTTTTGAGTGGTTTGACAGTCACTTGGGTTGCAGTGATCATTGCTACCTCATTTTGACTGTCTGCATGCATCATCCCCATCAAAAGAAAACAGAATGCAGATTACAATCGAGAGTAAAGAATACATACAGGTATGAAAACAACTTAAGATTGACACATACAAGGAATACTGTCTCTTTCTGCTTTTGGTTCTGAAGTTGTGTGTGAAATTTCAGTTTTCCCAATGGTTGTAATTATTTGTTAAAGTGCTTGGAACCACCCAAAGTCTTACATGTACTGAAATAATTTGAGTTGATTCTTTTGATGTTTTTCAAACAGCATTTTAAATCACACTCAAGTGGACGGAAATGGACAGACAAAGTTATCTGCCTTTTTATAAATGAAATTTGAAAGTAATTCAAAATTAATAGTTCTAATCAACTCAAACTATTTGTCATTATATAAACCTGCACGTCCATTCACATGTTTGAACACTTTTTGTTGGTTTCAGAAACAGTTTCAACCATTGGAAAAAACTACCAACATGACGGTAGAAAAGTGATACCATTTGTTGTGTTTCCTGTCATAAAACGATGTATAATCAGACAGAAAGGTACTTTCACCCCAAATATTGTGGTTAGAAAGATGACTGACTAACCATTTGAGTCAAACCACACATGGCTAAAAACTTAAGTACTTGTGGTACAATTCCACACAACTGACTTTAGATATATCCATGTTTAAATAACACACACACACACAGATCCTTGTCATTTGATTGGTGGAGCATGGGTCATGTGTCATCCATTATTTTGCCTTGGATTTACTGCCGCAATGCTCCAAAATTTACTATAGGATCAGCCAGTCCAATATTGATAAATATTAGATGCTTCACAGCATTGTTTCCAAACAATATCTCACCTGTTTGTCCAAATGAGGCAAGGTTGTGTCGCACAGTGGACAAGGTTGGTGTCTACATGAAGTAGTCCATATTATTTAAAAGGGATTTTGTATAGAACTTTCAGTGTAGGGTGGCAATTTTCCCCATCCATTTTGTGTTTATTGTGAAAAAAAATTCAAATGACAAGGACTCATATTTACTAAACAAATATTGAATGCATTTCATTGGCTGCATGTGAGTGCATTGTCACAAAATATAATCGCGAGGTGAAATCTAGACAAATCCATTTCACGAGGCTTCCATGAGGCTTCACCATGTGAAATGGAATAGTCCAGATTTCACCTGGTGATTATATTTTGCCACAATACACTCACATGCATCCAATAGTTGGTACCTCTCCAATAACAATCTAAAAATAACTAGTTTCATCTTTATGTCAGACAGTCATCTTAAAGAATGTAGCACAATGAAGTCAGTGTTTTAGGAAAGCTTCTGTACTTTTGATTGTTGGCATCATATTCTAGATTCTAGTATCCAGATTCAACATAAATGTGGACCATTTTATCACTACAGCTGTTCATGTCAGTCCAGCTATAAACCACTCATTTTATGCAGGACATTTCATAAATGAAGCTTATATGGCTTAGCCAAAGTATGTATCTAAATATGAATGCTCTTGTACTAAATTTGCTAGGGTTCAAATGTGTACTTTTGTTACATTTTGGTGAGACTTTATCATGGATATAATATACTTGAGTTATGTATGAACAGTGACTCTTTTACAATGACTGGAATTTTCAAGCACCTCAGGTTCCTGAATCTCACACTTAACATTTTTAATAAACAAAAAATTATCAAAATACATAGTGATTCTTCATGAAGCTGTACTTCTTCTTGAGACAATTGTGTGAGTGGGTGATTAATTCCTTCCTTAACACTATGATAACTTATTGATGGAGTAAGACCTGATCACATTCCTAGACTGAACTAAGTCTTCTTCAAACAAACACATTCCATCATCCAGCCACATCACTAAGTAGACAAGATATCGTCAGACGATTTAAAGATAGGGAATAACGCTAATATCATCAACTTCCAATCGCCACAAGTTTAATCAACAAACCAATCATTAATCCCAGCCACTTTAGACAACTATTTTACCCCATCCTACATTGACATGTACTTCTTCCAAACTGAAAGTGGTAAAAGGCACATGCTTGCACCATCACATATCTCTAGAGAAAGAATGTGAAGTTTTGATACATTTCAAATGAAGTAATGAAATGTCAAGTTCATGGACAGTAAAGCTAGCATATCCTATACCAAGACTGTTGCGTACAGGTTGCTAATCATTCACATCTACAATCTACACCCTTGTAAGTATTCATGTACTCCTGGGTGATGAGAAGCTATATTTACCACACATCCTGACCAGAACTCCAACCCCGACCCACATTCCAATGATACAGCCCCAACACAATATCAATTGGATGCAGTTGCCTGCTATCAAGAAAACTGAGTCAAACATTACATAATGGTTCTTTTCACTATCACCACAACTCATTAAATTTATGATGTTAATACAAACCCAGCAACCATACTCCTACTCCACAAAACACTAATTAGGCCTTTAGATGTTCATAAAGTACTGTGCACAATGTTTGAAGTGACTAAGACGATCCATCCGCTGTAAGTAATGCTTTCAATAATGCAGGTCAACATGACCTACATTATGTACAACTGTTTATTATGCCCAACAGAGATAATACAATCATATTACAATTGTTTATATCTTTGTTTAATGCATATTACCCATAATGCAATACAACAGCATCTCATTGGTCGATATGGCACTTTGATTGACAGCTGCTGATTGGAATGATTTGATTGGTTACATACAGAATCAAACTAAAGCAGTAATAAACACCTAGTAATAGTATAATCATGCCCAGTCCAAGACTGATTTTCAAACTCATTCATATGGTGTTTAAATATACAACCTTTCACAAGTGCATGCAAAGTTTGTATTAATCTTAAATAGCAGATATAAACCAATACAAATGTGATTGCACTCTGGCATAAGGATGTGTAGAGAAAGATACATATTTCAAACCTGATCATATACTTAAAAGAAGTACTAGAGATAAAATGCTAATTGCCATAGCAGAACAGCAGCCCTCCCATCCAAATCTATCCAACCTTGAGACAAAACCATATGCTGTTAGTAGACTTGACAGATGCAGATTCTTAGTTTTGCTCTTCTTTAGACTCAAGTGTCTGAAGTTTGTTGTGGTATTATGACCCTGACTCTATGAATCCTCCAAGCAGTCAGTAAGGTAGCCCGTAATACCACCATGCTGAATTCAAGTACTACAACACATGCCCAACAGATGCATATCATCCAGCAACGCTCAGTTTTAATACCCTTCTCAGGCAGAACTCTGGACATTTATGGGGAGAGATTTCAGGATACTGGTATCCTGGCCAATAAATTTGTGACAAATACCATTGGGTAGGTTTTCCTGAAGGCTGTTGTACTTTGTTTTACCATAGCTTCAACTTTCTGTATATAATTACATAAATATTGTGATCTAAAAGGAGGAGTTCAAGAAAACAATCAGGCAAAAGTTGGTTACAAGTTGGTTGAAGTTAAAACCTGGAAAGTTGGCATTTTACAGTCACTCAAAGATAAACATCATATCTGTGGTATTTTTGTAGACAGCCTAGAAAGAGAAATAGCTGTGTACTATGTCATTGTAGGATGGCGGTCAGACCAGACCAGCAGGTGTAGATGAAATTTAACCCTAGTAGTCCATCCCCAATTGCCCTACCTGCCACGTGGACCCAGTAGGTACATCATAATGTTTGTACCCTTGATAATTGCCTACTTGCTCCGCGGCTACAGCCACCAACTGCGCACATAACATGGTGGAATGTTTGGCATGCCTTATACTTTTCCCCCTTCTAGTCCTTGGCTGGATGCGAGAGTCTTGGGATCACCTCTTAGCTCTCAGGGATATCCACCAGAGCCTGATTATTCACAGTAAATTTGAAATTGATGTCAAGCGAGGACAGCAGCAGCAGCGAGTGACATGTGCCTGGCGTGTGGGACACACTTCTTTCCTTTCTGCTACTATCTAGGGCAGTCCACTCAGTGTGAATGTGAATAAGGTTTACCTAAATCACTTGCAAAGTAGTTTCTTTAACTAAATAAAGCAATGCTAAGATTAAGTTATTTCAATAACTATTGGGAAGCTACAGTTGATGTGAACAAACAACAAGAGCAATTTGCTCAAAATGAATGCTGGGTCAATTATCAATCAATGACATATCCTTTAAATAAAAAATGACTTGAAAATGAAAAAAAATCAAGTTACATTTATAAACCCCCCTCCCAAAGAACAACAAAAACAACACAAACACAATAAATACAAAATATATATATAAATAAATAAATAATAAATTTAAATAAATATATAAATAAACAAATATATAAATAAACAAATAAATACATATACATACATAAATAAAAATGTTAATAAATAAATAACAAATAAAAAAAAACCTTTGTTTGAGTAAAGCAACTCATATTACAAACAAACAAAATGAAAGCAAACCCTTTCTGCATAAAAAGCTTCCATTCCTTTCAAGTTTTGATCTCGATAAATGTGATGGAAAGTCAAGGGCAGAAGTGGGTAAGTGTTTCTGTCATACAATTCATAGAAATATTTGGTAAAATTGACTTACATAATGCTGTTAATGATACACAAAAGCCAGGCCAAGTCCAGCTGCTCAATGATGCAATGAACCAAACCAACAGAACATTAATGAACTCCTGAAATAGAACAAACAGAAACAAAACAACTTTACAATACACTGTACAACACAAAGAGTGGACAACTTATTCTTGTACATCATCTAAACCTCACTGTAATTATGTTAGTAAAAGGTTGGCATTTGTCAATTTCATGCACAAACAAACCTTATTGTTATTACTTTTCGTACAGAATATACCCTTGCGTATGACATCAGGAGCTGAAACAGCACCCTCGCTGAGGTTAGTAAAAGACTTCTGATTGGCTGATAGTTGTTACTGGTGTGTTCATTGTTTGAAGTTATGCAATGGGTTTGAAGTGTTTTTATTCTGGGAAGCTCAGTTTGATATTCTAAAGACAAGAATGCTATAGGAAAACTTTCAGTTGTTTTCTTGGCAGTGAAACTTGTGGGACAGGAAATAAAACCTTTATTGAGATACCAATTGCAACTTGAAAATATGTAAATAATCCGCAAACTTAGTAATTTGCTTTATTCTAAGTTCACAATGTCTTTACCACACATGCGACTCTTTTGCCTGTTAAATGTGTAATACCCACTACCAAGGTCATAGATTAAAAACGCATGACATTTATTACGAAAGGATTTGAAAATGATCTTAGATTTATGCTCCATTGGAAGGCTGTCTGAATCATACACAGGAATTCATCATCAAGATATTTTGTGGTTGGGTAGTCAGATGGAAATATTTACCGAGGTCCATTATTTGAGGTGTGTTTAATTCTATTTGGCTGTACACTGCAGAGTTATTATGTAAACAATATGTGCACTCAGTGGGATTCTAGACTTCTTTACATGTACTGTATGTCAGTTTCAACTATCCATCATGGATCAAATATTACCCTCTTGTGATATGAGAAGACTTCTTTGTTTATAGTCACCACATATGATTTGATTTCCATAAATAAATACTGTAAAGTGAAGTTGGTGAACACAATTCTCTTTCTGAGGAGAACGCAATGCACTTTCTAGAACCCTAGCTACCATCAGAATGTGCTAACTTGTAGTCGTTTTATTTTTAAACTACTTTCAGGCAGGTATTCAATGAAAAGAAATGGATATAACCATCACCTTTTTTAAAGTTTCACTTTTCACAATGTAAAAATAATCTAACAATAGTTAAATATTTATAAAGTTCAATTGCGCACCACATTATAAACCCTCCATGCTCAGAATGAGAGTTGTGTTTGGAATGCAACCAACCCAGAAAAACCAGAACAAGCTCATCTTTTTCAGGATGAGTTTCCTGAATACTTTAAATCATTTAATAAATACATAGTGTACATGAAGAGCCTTGAGTTTTACATCCCATCCAAAAGACACACCAGATATTAAAGGGCCCAACTTTGACCTAAACCATAAACCAACCAGTCTACAATGTTGGTACATGTACGTGGACTGCCATCCAATTACTGACCATAGTTGATGGTAACAAAGCACACCACCAGCTCTCCAAATGCGCTAACATGTCAAGTTGTACTTGGTTTGTTTAGTGTAAGAAGCTATAGTTCAAATTTCGTGGTTCTGCTTACTGTAAAAATCACAAATTTCCACAGGATTTGCACCAAATTTATGCCCTAGCTGTGTTGGTAAAGAATTAATAACTTGAGGAATGCACAAGCAAAAATCCTTACTAACTTGTGAAATGTGTAAATACTGGTTGTTGTTTTTTATGATGAGCAGAGACTTGACATTTGGTCCTGACCTACATGTACTTTTGCTCTCTATTGTGTTCTTTTTGCAGGGATAATAGGTAAAGATGTGCATGTAACCATGGAGGAAGGTGTAACCATGTCTACAAGTCTGCATTACCACCATGTGGCTTCTCTTAATTAAAACATTCTTGAATAATGTCTGTCACTTGTAAATGTACAAGGATTCCCAGTCATTTTCTCCTTCATCAAACAATGTTTGGACTGTACTAAAGAGTGTTAGTGGACTTGCCAATGGTAAATTAGAGTGAAGGAATGACCACAAACATTCAACCAAGCAAGGCCACCACAAGCGCCCTCTTGTGCCCATGTATTAAATCTTGCATTGAAGGTGCTTAGTATAATACTTGATACACATCTTTCAACGATCACAACATTTCAGAAAATATTTTACTGAAGTACAATTCTCTGTTAAAGGGAGAGTATGAGTTAACAATTTATTGGTAAATAGTGATGTACATGTACACTTGTAAAGGCCCTAGTAATGGATCCAAATGATTTACTTTCTTTAATTTGTAAGAAAACCTGAAATGTCATCTTTATAGAATTTAAAACAAATATACACAACACTAATTAGACAAGATTGACACAATTTGAGTTGATTGCTAGAACTGTATACATGTAGAATGAAACTTTATCAAAACTTCTTCCTATGTCTTGAATCTTATAACATACAGATAGAATTTGGAATTAAAAAACCCTTTCCCATTAATCTCGTCATTGGAGAATAAGAGAATAAGTAAACTAAAGTAGAATGACCATTATTCCTCTGTTAAGTGGTAACATTCAGACAGAACCCTCCATAGTTTCTTAATGTCATGTACAGTGATTGTTGTGCTCAGTAGGCACGTAGTACAATGAAGTATTGCTGGTAGAGTCCACTGCTAACTGGTACTGAACAGGCCTTGTCAATTGACACACACATCGCCACATAGGAACCAGCCTAGCGGCTCAGTCACTAATTGATCAGTGAACCAGACTTGCCCTCAACTCACTCTCTCTTCAGACGCCTCCATACATGAAAAGCCTTGTCTTCTATGTTTAACTCATCAACTTTTAAATGCCTTATTTCAGTCTTATCCAATGTTTTCTTATTATTTAATGAAATAATTGGCCTCAACCTGTGAAGAGAGGACATCACAGGGGCCGATAATAACTGGTCGCTTGGGAGAGGTGATACAAGCATAGAGTAAGCATGGTTGGCCCTCTGTGTACGCATGTTGTTTAGTCCAATAGTAGTACATGATGCTCTCAAGGTGCTTGTATGTGTGGTCTAGGGTCATGAGAACACAGTCTCTAGATACAGCCAGGAATGGACCTAGATTCGTTTCATGTGATTTACTACATGTACAACAATGTGTATGTGCTGAATCTCAAGTCCTAAAACCTGGCAGTTTAACACAGTGAAACCTGTCCCATATTAAAGGGTAGGTAACAGCATTTCTTCCAGAATGTTTCCATATTTTCAGAATTAGTCATTGAATGCAGCTGATACTAACCTCAGCAGGGAAGCACAAAAGACAAAGTTTCCCTTTCTCTATCTCAGCCACTTAGTAAGATGCTCCAGACTGAATTATTCAATACAGCTTTTCAGTTTAAATCTATAAACACATCATTCAACAGGGTTGCTTTCAATGGGCAACAAAAACAATTTCGCCAAGAATTTGTCTGGATGTACTTTTCAGAACTACATATCTGGGCCCAATTTCATGGTGCTGCTTACCGTGGAATTCTGTACATACCCGGCTGCCACTGCCCGTAGAAATACACGCTTTACAGGGTGCCGTAAGCGCAGACTTCTTTGGTAAGCAGAGCCATGCAATTGAGCTCTGCTTTATATCAAACTACAAACTGAAGTGAATCCAAGTAACTATATTTAGTGAATTCCACCTAAAACAAAGACAACTTGCTGCACTGTGTGTAATGTGCTTTACAGTTGGCTGAAATGCATTTAAAATGCAAAAACAGATCAGATAACATAAGAGGAGCTTTAATGACAAAACCATCATCATGGATACTAGAATTTATTGAATAATAAAACCCTAAGTCAGGAAAGTTCTATAGTTTGAACATAAGCAAATACCATTTTATTCTGATTGATTATGAACCCTTCATACATACTGCACAGCAGTGTACTGACTGCTGACGTAATGTACACTGAAGGTGACCACTCCATGAAAATGAACCTTCTAAATAGTGGGTCATACCATCATTCATATGCTGGACTGATTGTTAGGGTTTTCTTGCACTTTCTTAGCAATGGAAGGATTGCTGTTCACTGAGTGGAAGGTTGGAGAGCATAACAAAGTAATCATGTAAACAGTTCAAATTGGACTGACTTAAAAAAAACCATTATAAAGGACCAAAACAGCCAAGTGAATTTATTCCCACTGGAGTTGTAACATGAATTAAGGTAAATATTTGGTATAATATAATATGATTGGTGGAACACGCATCATGTGTCATCCATTATTCTGCCATGTATTTACTGCTGCGATGTCCCAAAGTTACATACGCACGTCCAATATGGATAATTATTGCACGCTTCGCCGTGTCGTAAAAAAAAGGATTTATTCCCGCCCATCTGTCCAATTGTGTCACGGCCAATAAGGTTAGTGTCTACATGGAATCGTCCATGTTGTTTAGAAGAGATTTTATTATTTTCAGAGTGTGGGGTGGACCAGTTTACGTGCCAATTTTGAGTTCATTGTGAAAAGAATTTCAAATTTCAAGGAAAGCAAATATTGAATGCGTTTCGTTCGTGCATTATCGCAAAATTTAACCACTCAGAGAAATCTGGCTGTTCTATTTCACTTGGCTTCGCTTCATGAAATGGAATAGTCAAAATTTCACCTGGTAATTAATATTCTGCCACAAAGCACTCAAATGCATTCAAAAACCAGTTCATGTTCATACTACAAGTACATGTTAAATGAGAATGGATGTTTTGGAACAGAAAAGACTTGATCAGCAAACCACAGACAGGAGAGGTTAATCGCATCAGGTATGTCCAGATCTAGCCATAAGTTACTTTTCTATGATTAGATCTCTCAACTTGAACGATGAAACAATCCACCTAGGTATATGTACATGTTGGTGGAAATGCTGTAATGGCAACACATTGGTGCAAAGCAAACAGACCATCTCCACCCCAGCCCTTTTCTAAACTTTTTGTAATAAGCTTTGGCACTCCAAGGCCCCGACACATAAATCTCTTGTTTGTTATTTATCAGGGTAGAAGTTATTGGTAACATCTGCTTGTAGGTTTTCTGCCATTTGGTTGCTGTAAATCAGGGTGAGGGCCCATAGCCCAGGACTGTGGTCAACCTGGTCTGGTCAGTTTCAGTTGTGACCTGATCAGGACATGTTGTGACTACAACATGACCAAGTTACTCTGCTTTTAATTCTATAGAAAATCTGCAAAATTATGAAAATCAAGGATATGAAAGGGAACTTACAATATAATGAAACAAAAAACTGAGTATTATGTTCTGGCCTGTCACTTATGTATCTCTCAGAACTAAGTCCACATAAAATACTTATAGTGACGTGTTATGCAAAACATGTTTACAACTACACATAGGTGATTCCTTATACTTTGGACATAGTAACGAAATTCTTAGTCGAGCAAAGTACATAAATGTAATGACTCAATCACCCACATAATGCAATTTACATTAGAACACACTTTACAAAGGAATGGCAGCTGCAACTTAAGTTCTCAATCCTTTCTCCATGATGTACGTAGCTCTCACAATGTGCAGTACCCATGTCTCATTAATCACTAATGTGTAAAGGCAAAAACAAAGAAATGTTTCAACCAATAGTGCAATCTACAGACAGGCTGAATGACTCAACTCTCTCCAGGTGATTGTTATTACTAGATTCTGGACAAAACAAAAAGCCGCAAAAAATGAAGATGTTTTCAAAGATGAGCAAAACAAGATAGAGGATAATGAATTACCATGACATATTTCCTGTAGAGTTGGTTCACATGGATGTTTTAGTGAGTGGGTGTGTGTATATGCATCTTGGGGAATCATTACATTTGCAATCCATCTGCTAGATGGAAATTACATTCCAAGAGAAATTCTTGAGGATGTTGAAGGAGACCTGTTTGGAAGACGGCATGCCACATCAGCCACATGATGATGCCAAGATATTGAACAAATACTCCAAAACTTTCAACATTTCAGCTCAACTCTCAAGAATGTCAAGTGCTTCTTGTGGGAAGGATTAATCTTGGAGGAGTCTACCAAGTGATCAAGATGTCATCTAGGTTAAGACAAAGAATAAGCCGCACTGATCCACAAGTTGGGTAAATAGTTCCATGTGCAGCCCAATCATTAGTATAAATGCTTGTACCATATGATAATAGCTATAACTGAATTTGATTTCAATTCATTTACCATACCACTGGTGCTTAGACTCCACTCAGATAAAACAATAATCAACTTCAGTCAAATGATAGAGTCTGTTAGAGATGAGCTCACAACACAAAGCCAAATAACTGACTATAGTAACTCATGACTCCAGATGCACAATGTTTTTAAGCATCAGGGGCTTGAGACCGAGACTACATGTAGTTTAGCCAAAACCATACTCTTCATGATATGCAAGCATGTACCGGTATTAAAACTGACTCATGTGCATTAAAGTGGTTTGTGTGTGTTAGCACTCAGTCACATTACGCACATCATAATTTAAAGTTCAATTTCTCATCCTATTGATTCTGTAATGTATTGATGAAGAATAAAGCACCAGTATGGACATAGCTACACATATACATGTATAAGAGTTGTACAAAATTCAGCTTTTAAGTTAGGGCCCAATTTCACAGAGCTCATGGTTCTCCCCATGTACAAGCTAGCATATCGGGCCAATATGCGCGAATTGTGCGCCGGTACGTGCAAATTTCGCCGATATGCCAAAAAATAAATTTCTATGAAAAAAAACTAGAGAAAATCATAAAGAATGCTCTACATTGCACAGTAGGGCTTTTTTAAACCCAAGATAAACACCAAGTAGAAAACATTCCGAAGATGTTGTTTCAATTTAGCGTGCTTTGGCCAAACATCAAACAATTTTGGTCCAGAATGCCCCACAGTTTTGAAAAAACCTGGGGAGGACCCTGGAGCTGCTTAATGGCTGATTTTGTGCTTACTGGGTGAGTTTCCATTTCATAGCACTGCTTACTGTAAGCACAAGAAAAGGCATGCTAACCTTCCGGTGCTTACTGTATGAAAATAGAGTGACGTAACAATGCAAATCCATGGGGAACCCGCAAGCTGGCCGCCTAATTTTCTTGCTAACCTGTGAAATACGCTTACGCTTTTAAGCAAATTTTGTCTGTTATAGTTAGCACAAAAATTTGCTTACCGTTAAGCAGCGCTATGAACTTGGCCCCAGTTTGTTCACAAATATGGATGCGACCACATGGCTCAAAACACTCTTCAAGTTACATACATGTAGTGCTATGCTATCCATGTTTGCTAAAGGTACACATGTATACCGAAAATAATTTGCAGCTTGATAGATACATGTACATGTAGTAGCAAGCCATTTCTTGATCATCCCCAGTGGTTGTAATGGAGGTCACCATACACACCACACTGACATGATGCCATCATTGATGGTTTACTACTGTTGTTTTCATATCAAAGGTACAGGTATAGGTACAGGTCTGTACTTAAAGAAAAGTTTGGCATTAATCAGAATATGAAATTGGTGTGTCAGCTAGTGCCCTGCTTTGCTCTATTAATGGAGTAGTTGATTTATAAAGTTCAATTAAGTCTCTTACAACCTGTACAACTATTTCATTTTCTTCATGATTGATTGTATCGTAAAAATACAAAAATGTTTGGAGTAGACTAACAATTTACTCTTAGTGTTTCAATCATGCATTACTCAGGACATATGCATGACATATGAACAAGTTCCTTGAATATCACTTTCAACAAATAGTTCATAGAAATGAAGTTGCTACCTACAAGTTCATGTCAGGATAGCAGTGGATCTCCTCACTACATGTATCCTTGCCTCTGGTTGACAATGTTTTGGGAGTGTAGTCAATATTTTTATAGTTCCAAAAAGTCTGATACGTTTTCAGGAATGCAATAACCATTTCTAGGAAGGAATTCCATAATGATTAAATTACAAGTCCGTAGGTGGAATTTATTCAATTGAAAACCAAAAAACCACAATTTATGAGCCAGGACGATTTCCCCTCAAGAACCAAACAAATTCCTTCCCAGTACAAGGCAAAACATTTGAGAGAACGACTTTAAAGGTACCTTGAACAAAGATAAGAGACAGTTGGTTTGCTTCTAAATCACAGTGGTGAAGCTGTCTAATGAAAAGACGTTTGAAAGAAGAGAGATGTATGATCAGTTAGCAGCTGATGGTCAGTTGAACCATCTCATGTACAGTATGCACTTTGAGTGACTGTAGATCAGGTGATAATATGTAGTGTGAGTGAACAGACAACTTAATAGTTGAAATTTCATCTTCCGTCCTAGGTTCATTTCATTTCATCTTCAATACTTCACTAATACTTCACTGTTGAATACTATATACTTCGGTTGGCTCAACATAATTGACAGTAGTATCAAGATATTCCACACTGAGAGTTGGAAAATTGACAGAGTAAACAGATAATTTGGTACAAGCCTGATACCCACAGAGGCAATGAAGGCATTGCCCATGCTCATTGCAAAGGTGCCCCTTGAAATCTTCCAGTAGAAATTCAACTTCCCTCAAACTGCCATTTGTTTATGAAAAAGTGCCTAGCCATTTTGTTTTCAAGTATAAGACACTTTTGATACTGTACTGACTGCATGCCACAAGCTGAGTAATTACGAGTGGAGATTAATTGTTGGGTAATGTTGCAGGTAATGTGTGCAATTCAGGGCGATTTGGATAAGCAAACTTAACAGTCATTATTGGTTTTACTCCACAAAAGAACACACTTGTAAACTGTCCTGCTCAGAATCTGATGAGACCAATATTTACTTGTGATTGATGTGGGCCTCACTCTTGTATGCAAGTTTTTTGGACTTCTTCGTAGCTACACAATTTATGTAATGAGCATTAAGTCTATCCTGTTTGACTGGTGGTTTCTTCATAATACAGGCGCTCTATATTCAGAGAAACAATTTTATTATAAACTTTATCAAAACTCGTGTCATTGTAACACATGTAGCCCATTGCTTGTTCTCTTCAAGATAATGTGCTGTCAATTTGTACACATTTGTCATAAAACTAAGATGTGATTTCCTTAGACAGACGAATTCTAGTCAGCTAAATTACTTCTTTCTATAACAAGTACCTCAATGAAATGATGTTTGTTTAATCTTAGCAAGCAATTACTCACAAGTTTGCTTTCACCTTGGGACTTTTAAAATGACTAACTGGGGCATTTTGTGAAGCAACAATGCAACAGATGTTGGCAGCATGGCACAAACAACACATCTTTCTTGATATATCTTCATGTATATTGTGGTGTTCTTTGCTTGGGGTTTTTTGTTTTGGAGCTTTTGTCCTTGGTGAGTTTGATTTAATAAACCGCCCAAGAAGTTTACTATCAGCGGCAGATGTGTAGTCAGTGATGTGAGGCAGTTGGGTGGATTATGGTCAATCCAGGCATGGAGCTATTAATGAGGGTACAATCATCCTTTCTCTATATGGTACAACTCACAATAAAAGTATATTGCAACTTATCTCTTGTAAGTTATGATTAATGAAAAGTAAAAACACTTAGTAGAGTAGGGGTTAACTCCAGTGTTTCTGGTCCATTGCAAGCACCCTTGTTTACAGGTTTCCTCAGCCTTTCGAGCTACAACGATTAAGTTCACTTATGAGGCATCCTTGGTTTCATTACCAGAAATAGTTAATAAAATTAAACCCCTCGCATCTATCCTATTGTATTGGTGTCAGTCTACTGACAGGTCAAACAGTTACAGAAATCACACAATACTCCTTCTTGTGTTACAAATTGTTTAAAATCACCTGCTACATACAGTCTTTACTACTAATGCAGTCCCGTCTTTAAAGGTATGAATGAAACAAAGCTCATTAGAAAGGCAATTTCGTTCCTTTAACCACTGAGGTGTATTAAATCCACAATCAAACCAACTGGTGAAATCCGAATAGGAAACCAAGACTTAGGACAAGTTTCTTACACATTGGTTGTACTCAGAGGGATAATTAGATTGAGGATTCTAAATCATTCATGAGTTTTCACTATTGCCAATCCTGGGTCATACTTATAAGAGTACATGGCACTATTTATGAACACAGTGTACACTATACCATGAACGATGTTAACCTAAATGCTCAAAGAATTACAATGAAAGGTTTGTAAATGAATTTGCTTTTTTCCAATATTAATCATAGATACAGATTACGATAAAGCCTTATGATTGGACTGGCTCTTTAAATCAACACCTGCCTGTAATAGAGGAAAGATACCAGTAGAGATCCTATCACCATTGTATAAATTACACAATTTGATCGGCATGATCTGGGTTAGGCGAGCACCACCCAATACAAGCTGCATGTATCCATGACCAGACCACAATACGTGAGCACATCACACCTCTGACTTCTGTTTAGCCTTCAACCAATTAAACTCATCAAACATTAATTCCTGAATGACCTTTTCTAACAACTGCTACCCATATTGCTGTTTGTCTCCTGTTGGGAATGGGTCAATAGAAGGCCAGTATGATACCTTTGTATTACAATCATACAAAAGACAATCTCAGTTCAATTGATTAACATGATTAAAGGGCACAATTCTGCATTGATTGGTGATATTATCATTATCACATATTTAAACAATGCTGGTTTGACTCAGGTCAAATTTCATAAAGTTGTTTATAAGTAATAATTCAATTTGGATAAATAATTTGAATCAACAAACAATTTAGAAAGTACCTCAATGGATTACAAAAACAAATGTTTGAATAATATTCCAGGATATCCAAATTATTTCTTGAACAACATTATTATATTCATGATACAAGATTTCCCAATACATTTAATGTATACAACAATGGTCCCAACACAGATCCTCATCTAGGGTCCATGGCCCTTCCTCTATGGTCCAGTCAACTCAGTGCAGCATACTGCTAGCATGGCCCTGGTGATTTGTGACAAGTTATGAACTCTACATATGTACAACATATTAACTTCTATGGTGCCTGATAACTAACTGCCCAATGGTTATCTGGACAATGTAGGACTTGATGAAGGGAGATTGTTGAACACACCTTACACACTAAGTGAATGGGTCATGTTGATCATCTAGTTGTAGTCACCTGGTCAGTGTATGCAGTCAAATATAACACTGATTTGTGGCACTAAGTGTTGCCTCCTAACAAGGTACAAATCATTGGTGTACCTGGACAATGTAAATACAGCAGTTGGTTCAAGCTAAACAGACTGCACATGTACATTGAGGTACACCCTACACAAAAATGAAAAAAAAATACATCCATTTCATTTCTCTTCACATCTTTTGTTCATACATACCATAGAGCAGGTCCTGGCCCTATGGTATACTGTAGTTGTATACTTTCAAGCGGTTACTGTTTCTGGGTTGTTTCCTAAGGTGCCATTATCGCCATTCTCAGTTCAAATTCACTTAATCCAGATATATTTTATAGTAATTGTAAATGCTGTTTTAATCTTCTAAAAGTGTTAGTTACAAACCGTGAAACAGCGCACCATGGGTGCCAAACACAAAGTGCACAATGCTGCACTCCACATTGTGGCAGGTTTCTAACATTTTCTAATGGGATTTTAGCACCACACTTTTGTTTAAAAACTTTTAAGCAGGTATGATGCTGTGATTTTGAAAGGGCAAGGGCAAAAAGGCATTTTCTCGTCAGTAAAGGGCACTATGAGGAAATTCTAAATTTCCATTGGAACATTCCAAGGGGCACCAAGGCAATGACCAGGGGCAACGGAGGCAATTACTTCCATTGCCTCTGTGAAGTATTGGCAGTAATGATTGGTCAAAGTATGAAGGGGCAGAGCTTTATGGATGTGTCTACTTGTACATTCACTAGAGTCCCTTCAGTCTTTCATTCTATTCTAAAATAATGTCTAGTACATGTACATGTACCTATGACATGGCTACTCGTGTATGCTCTCTTTATTTACTGTCACTATAGGCCTATGCATGAAAAATGGCTTATTTTGCAAGATGGAAAAAACACATCTAAAACAGAACTGTATTTGAAGAGAATCATGCAAGAAAGCACTTCTTCATAGTTACAATAACTTAAGTGCAGATACTTGTCTTGGGTAAACTGAAGAGGGCAGCAGACTCAATATGTATTGTACATATGTACTCAAGCATTGTGTACATATCATACATTTTTCCTTTCAATAACACTTTTTTTTTCTTCAAATAGCTGATTTCCTGTACATAAAAAAATTAACCACATCTGTATGATGTATCAGGTAGTATTCCAGTAAAGTTACACATGGTTTTAAGTACATTATAAAGTATGCAGGTACACATGCACTAACTTTTTTGTTTTTAAATACAACAAATGGAAATCTGGATATTCCTAGAGTAGTTGCTATAATTGCTGGATTTTAGTTCAAATGTCAGGTTTTTCTAGTTGACTTAATGGGGTTTTTCAATCTTGATCAATGATTTACATACAATCCAGTAGTCTATTGGCCCCCATTGTGCAATCGTAGTCTCAAGTAATTTACCCATAGCTCAATGCACTATTATGAACAGCCTCTATGAGGTGTTTATGAATATTTCTTTCAAATTCCTGACATAACAAATTGCCAATTAATCCCAGTATAATATTGCAAGCTTCTAAACAGGACCAACCCTTCCCAACTTTCAACACATCGTAATGGTCATCAAGACAGACAACCAATGCCCGGTACTTTGCTACCTACCATTATACAACGACCCATGCCCTTGAGTATGACCTTACATTGACTGTACACAAAACTTCTTCCGAGTTGTAAGACTCAGAAGAATACGATGGACAATGCTAAACCCTTCTGAAGGGTCTGTGTGGGAGGTTGTCATCTACTGCTAGTAATATCAGATTGACCTCTTTAGTCACCAGTTTCTTAGGGTAATCATATTCCTACATGTACAAAGATGTGCACCTGTTGTCTGGGCATTTTCATCCAGAGACAGGTGCTATGCCATTGAATTCTTACATGGCACTGCTGTGCACCAGGATGTCCGTGGGCTGTTTGCATCAACTAGGGATGCCAAAACTATCAAAAAAAACCAGGGACAAGTATGTTTGGATTGGATACTTTGACAATCATGTTAAGTTATTGGCCAGATGACTTAAAGGATTTGGTGGTATTTGTTTTAGGTCATTGTGTGCTGGTTCATCGGGATACAAACAGTGAGGTAGCCATGATCAAGTGATGAAACATGGGTTAGCTTCAGTCACTTCTCATCAACTTCAACTTTCTCTTTATACCAGTATATGTAATTTAATTCTCTTCAAAACAAGTGTGTATAAAGTGACAAAACTTTGTCAACAATATATAGAGTAGAATTGGTGACTCAATTCAGCACCAGCCGACCTAGAAGCATGTAAATCTCATAATGTTAGAACATTTCACTTGACTTGGACTGATTTAAACTGACAAGTGACCTGCCATCTACAACAAATACTCAGAATCAAAGAGATCAGAAAAATTTGTTTGTAATGATTAGATGAAAGTACAGAAGAACGTCACTACATAACATTGCGGTATCCATGATATATTTTTGTTTGCATCGTGGTCGTTTGGTAAAGTGATTGTTCACTATTTTGGCATCTGGTATAGCGACTTTCTGATGTTCATGAAGCAGCTAGCATTCAAAATGTTTAGACTACATAACTGTGTGACAAGTGTAGCAACATTACAATATGAGAGTGGCTTGAGTAATGCACACATGACTGTCTGAAAAAGTGACATGAGTCTTGCTTTAAAAACCCCAAGACTAATTTTAAACTTGGCACCAACTACTTTATCACAACTCTGAAAAAGATGGAGTGACGCATGAAAAAATTTCCACCATGTAGAGGGTTTATACACATGTAGTATGTAAATAATTTCAGCCCCTACTCTATAGTACTTGTTTAAATACATCTTCCTTTCACTCTAAATTTTCTTGACAGAGGAAAGTTGTCACCAAGTGGGGAAAGAATGACCTAGGCTCTAGCATCATCATTTAATGTTAATCATCCAGAAGGAGTTTCATTCCCAAGACCAAAAGGAGACTAAGCAGGTGACCTATCTTTAATACACCCTAACAATGTGCAAGTTGCATGTATGCAAACATGTGAACCCATTTTAGGGGTAGCACCAGCAACCCTGCAAGGCTAATGTCGAGCAAAGCAGTGATATGTATTATGTAGGGTAAAATATGACAAATTCAGATTTCTATTAAAGTCTGAAACATTGCATAAGTGACTATTGTACACATTTTGTTAAACAGGTCTGTGCGGTATTTCTTTTCAAAACCATTTGGGGTGGAACAAAGAAAAATGAAGTAGAGTGGGATATGAACCAACGACCTCTGGAATAACGTACCAGCGCTCTACCAACTGAGGTATCTAGCCCTATGTTGGCAGCCTCCCTCTTTTGCTGCGCAGCCATGGATCACATCCAAGTTTACAATACAACATGGGAAGCAACTCAATATTTAATGCATGCACAGACACCAATGTATGTAATGATTGCAATATACTTACCACCATGTACTCATTTACAAATCTGACTTACATTGTACAATAATGATCTCTTCCAGTGTTCTGATGCCAACAACCAATAGCTGGTCTCCTGGTTAGTCTGCTTGCAGTGATGATCCGCACTTATTCAAACTAATAGCAAAGACAAAACAAATACCAAACATGAGATATCATTCATCAAATATAGAATTTCAGCCAAAAACTTTTAACATTCAACATTTTATGTCAGTATTCATGGTATAGGCGCTTCATGTATGTCCAAATGAAAATGAAATACAAATGATCAGTTCAAATGGTAACAAAGCATTGCAATTAAAGCATTGCAATTGAAGCATGATAATGGAATACATATGTCGTAAATTTGAATTTATCCTCTGTAGGCCAGCAACAAACATTTCATTTGATAATAAAACTACTTTCCACAACACTGTATCGTGTCATACGTCCAGATCCAGATAAAACGCGTGAAGATTTGTTCAGGATGGGTGGGTGAAAGATAAAATATAGTTCAATCCAAAAGTAATAGCAATACTAAGAATTCAAATAGTACTTAAATTTCATGTTGTTTACATGCACACAGGAAACAGTTCCCGTTTTGTTAAACCAGCCCACTCCAGGAAAAATGAAAAGAATTTGTATTTTATTATCACGTCATGGTTTCAGTTCTATTTCATTATCTAGACACTGAACGTAAAAATTGCTATAGAATAACCATCTGCAAAGTAAAACTTGACAAAATTGCTACATGGACAGTGTAAATATAGCACAATAAGTGGTGTTATCATTTACTGTGATTGAAGCATTCTAATGCTTGTTTCCACTACAGAGCCATACACAATGATGAACGTCTGGTTTTCAGAGCTCTGATCGTGTGCTGGAATAAGAAATGTTAAATAAACTATACAGATCACTGTCATTTGATTGGTGGAACACGGTCACGTGTCATATTTTATTTTGCCATGTATGGACTCTCTTCATGATGCGCAGCGTACTTACATACGCCTATCCACTGTCCGCCATTTTGGGAGTCAAACTATATACAAAGGAGTTGACACGCAAAATGATGAAAATGGAAGATGCGCATTGTGCAGAGGTGTGTTCTGTGTCGAGCAAGGACTCAATACAGGCAAGGCTCATCCAATACAGATAATTATTGGACACTTTGCAGTGTCGTTCCAAAAATAATCGTTTCCCACCCATTTGTCAAATCACGTCAGACAAGGTTGGTGTCTACATGGGGTATTGTTTAAAAGTTGTTGGCTTTTTTCAGGTTGTGGGATGGACAAATAACTGTGTCTATTTTGCGTTTATTGTGAAAAAAGTTCAAATAACAAGGGTCTACATGTATGGTTGAGTAATACAAAACAAATATTGAATGCATTTCCTTTGTGCATTGTCACAGAATATAATCACTCCGTGAAATCTGGCTTTTCCATTTCATGAGAAGAAAGTCTAAATTTCACCTTGTGATTATATGACAATATACTCAAATGCATACATCATTTGTTTAGTATTTCAAATGTTATTTCTTAAACTATCAGCTGGTCAAACAGTCACAAAGAAAGCTACAAACAGTCATAATCAGCAATCAATTCAAGACCGGTTTTACTCAATTACAACTTTGAAGGAACATGTACAGTATTTGTATGGAGCTTATGTATCACCATGCAAAGCTTTATGCCAATATTGCTTCAAAGAAAAAAAAAAGCCCACTCTTCCTTCCTATTTACATACTGTACAATAAACTACACCGTATGCATTGGAATGGTAGTAAACACTAAAATACTGCGCTAGCAGTAAAGTTAACGTACATGTACATGTACATGTACATGTACACTTAGGTGTATGTGCATTTCAGTAGATGTTCTGTGAAATGGCAGGGGGGAAAATAACATAGTAGTTATAGCGCCCTCTGTTGATGGGCAACTTTCTTCAAGTTGTGACACTGTATCCAGGTACCATCACTCTTTTTCATAGTCTAGTAATTTGTTTAGTGACAAGCTTGCTTTGCAATCTTTATTTATTGTACATGAAGATCCAGAGTTACTATCTCACTGTTCTACTTGGTTCTACATATACTTCAAGACTAATGTCAAGCATAACTAATTGCTTGATATTCTGTTACGAACATAACTTGGATCATAAACAATAATGGCACATCATCTTCAGATCTAGAAAATAACATAATAGCTATGTTTAGACAGTGTACTAAAAACTGACCCTAATTTAACTTAACAAGCAGCAAGGGGTGGTCATAAAAAACTACTGTACCTTGCACTTAGACAGCTTAAAGTTAAACTCGATACAGTTTACCTTCGGTTTTAGGAGGTCAAACAGCACTGTGACCCAACACAACAACATCCACTACATTTACATGAACCCTGCGAACCATAAAAACAAGCGTGTACAAAAGACGCGAGCTTTCACAATTTATGGCATTTTACGCAACACGTCCTGGGTCATCGGTCACCAATGAGGTCTTAAACCAGATGTCGTTAACTTCACTCTGTCCACACACCATACTAAAAGATAAACCTGAAGTGGTTTAGCATAAAACCACCCTCGCCGACCGATTTAACTCATTCTGGTTCAACCGGATTCGGTTAAGTTTTTAGAGCGTTCAGACACATAAAGTTAAACCTAAATGAGTTAAAACTGCCTTGAAGTTGACTTAAGCACTGTGTCTGAATGACCTCATAAATCATTAAATAACACAAAACACTAAATATTTGCCAAATGGTCATTACATAATGTTGCCACAATTAAACATTTAAACAAAAACAACTTTAAATCCATTTAAAAATTTTCTTAATAATTGAAGAAACCAAATATTACAAATTGGATCCACCTTTTCCATCATTGTCTATTTAAGGATTTCCATTATTTAGTTTGGGCTGCTATGAAAATGCAACATCAACAATGCAGAAGGCAAGGTTTTTTACAGCAATCAAACTCACATGGGTGATGCGAAAAAGTTTGTAAAACCATATTTAAAAATGGTTCCCAAGAGTTTCATTTAAATGGATGGAAAATTAAACGCAGATGCAAAACCCTTATATACACACCCCAAAAAATATTTTCTAAATGTGGATGTACTAGAAGTACCCTAAAACATAACATATTTTCCATAAATTCTGAGTCAAAAGGTTTTCAGCCCTCAAGGTGAAATGACACTGAATAAACATGAATCTCTGTGAATAATTGAAGTAAGAGCAGACATTAAACAACATTACAAGATCTAAAATTACATTAACTATGATTCAGGGCTTACCCAAAGCCTTGTCTCAAATTACAAGTGATTATGCGCATGATAATGACACGCCCTGGTAGCAGTATTATGACAATCAAGATTGCTAATATTAAATGACGTACGTTATCGCCATCATTACAAGCATTACTGATTCTAATCTTGGATATCAAGTGTTGATTAGACCTGAAATAACTGGAATACTGTACTCCCACTTCAAGGAAATGGCCAACTTACATAATGAATACTCTAGAACTTAAGCTAATGAACTTTAGCTATTTATTTCTTTGTTCACACCAAAATTGAATTCAAATTTAGTTTATTGCTTGATATTTGAAATAAAAAAGTTGTATCGCCTCATGGTGATCCCTGTACTGCCGCTTCCCAGGTTGTATCATAAACTTGGATGTGATTCCTGGTTATACGACAGTTTCAGGTTGAATGGCTTCTGACTGGCACCCAAACAAAGATATTGACAAATTAGGGTAATCGCCAGGGCTAGAAAGCTCAGTTGTAAGAGCACCAACACATTAATCTGGAGGTCCACGGTTCAAATCCGGTTCTAGTAATTTTTGTTTGTTCATCACAAAATGGAAATTTATATCAGTTCCACCAATTGACAATTTGGAAGAGGTGAAATAAGAACAAAGATTTGTGCAATTCAGAAAAAAACATCATTTATTAGAATGGAAAGCTCACTTTTCTTTCTCTAAGTTGAGAGTTCCGTTTTCCTCTGAAAACTACCATGGTATGCTGGAATCTCAGACCACTTCGATGCTTCACAATGGATTGTCTGAATAAATGTACACGTCAGCCGGTAAAATGTAGGAGAAAAAAAGGATCCTCTGAACTTTCTGGGCATTTATCCACCTTAAGCCAGTATGGACAAGTTTGACATGTACACATGCCCATACCTGGAATTACAAGGAGGCCACGGAGGCCATGGCCTCTGTTGCCTCTGGTCTTGGCCTTGGTGCCCCTTTGAAAGGCCACATTGGTGCCCCTTAAAAAGTTTCCCATAGACTTTAAGAGTTTCCAATGGAAGTGCCCTTTGCAAAATGAAAATGGCCTTGCCCTCTCAAAGATGGCATTCCAGGCCTGCAGCAAAGTGAAGTGGTTTAGCACAAAATCAAGTAAAAACATCCATACAAACAATCAAGTCATTTTCCTTTAAGCACACTGATTTGCAAAACAAACTATTGAATACAGTGTGGTTGTGTGCTATGCATGCTCTTGAACAAGAGAAGAATAGTGGTAGTCCACAAGTCTGCAAATTGGCTTCCTACACACCCTTCCAAAGAAAAATACCCTTGCTATACCCCAGCAGACAAATGTTTAAGAGCAAATATTTGGAAGCACTTGTCTAATATTATTTGCGTTTTACCTGTGTGTCAAACGCTGCATGTTCAGTACTCCCCCACCCCCCTCCCGAGTCCTGTGAAAAAGAAGTTCAAACTGCCTGTAGCTACCGCCAAGCTCGGTGGTCTAGTGGAAAGACATCTGCTCTAGAATGGCAAAGGTCGTGGGTTTGAATCCCTAGGTATACCATACCGGTGGATTCTTTTTTCACAGGATCAGGAAAGTAGTGAGCATACAGTTCTTGGTACAATACAACACATCAATGTATTGGTAAAACAAAAATACTATTCTCTATCCTCGATGCAAACTTGAGAACAATATAAAAGCAATTGTATAAGTTAGACATAAATTACTACGGAATGCTACAAAACTGCTTGTTCTCAGAATTCTTCAGGTTTCTGTCAGAATCCCAAAAAACAAAGGATCTCAAAGAGCTACATTATGATTTGGACATTAAATTCATCTAGATGCAAACAACATTGACAGAAAGGGACAGGGCCATGTAAACAATGGTTAGTACTTGTGCAACTTACATGATGTAATTAGTTTCATGAAATTGGCTGCTGCAAAAAGATATCATTTTGGTGAAAGCATCAACAAAGCACACACATGGGGATGTGTGTACAGAGTTAGTTCCATGCACAGCCGTGCCACCATGCACAACTGATACAGTTGGATGATTTCGAATGGTTCGTCAATTCGATGATGTCACCAAGAGTAGGAGAGTTTTAACTTGTCTTCATGGCTTCTGTCAATATAGGTGTGCATTATATCCCTAAACATGATACACAAAGTATTTCTCAAGTCCATATTATCAACCATTGTTCCAGTAACATTTGTAGAGGGTTTAGTCACCTTTCCACATCAATTTACTCTCATTACATACATTGGAAGCTCAATTCAGTCGTTATTATGTTAGTTTCCTTTTCAATTTATTGGCTTGTTTGGGTGGTTTCCCTGCTTCAATTGTCTCCATTTTGTATGTTACATGTAGATGAAGGTAAAAACCCTTTCAGTGTATGAAGCTTCTGACTTCCCCCTTGGCCATAAACTGGTTTTCTTTATGAACGTGAAAATGTTGAACCTTTGGATGACTCTCAACAACAAAAAAGGAGGCAGCTTGGTCAAATCTATAAATATAATCAATTGTAATACAAGAATGAAGAAATCATAGTCACTGCAGTAGTATAAAAAAAATACTGTAATGATTATGAATTTTCAATAAAAAAACAAACACTCAAGGAAGACTGCTTACCGTGATATAGATGAAAGGTGAAAAAGAGACATGATTTATTACTCATACCAGACTGTTATGTAGACCATGACTTCCCACACAAACAACTCCAGATAAAATCATCAAACAGATTCCATGAAAGCAATTATTATAAGTAATCATTTTCTTGCAGGGCAAAATCACTGCAGGGTCTTAAAGGATATTAAACCAAACACACAGCCAGGAAATTTGAATTTCAATTCATTAAATCAGTTTTTCCTGTGTAATAAAATTATAATTGGTTGACGCATGCTGGCCATGGGGTTGAGCAATCGGGCGTTATGTTACATGTGCTAGGATTAAACCAACATCTGGTGTGTGTACTCTATTATTATAATGATGTTCTAATGTCAATGGTAAATGTGAGTCAATAATAATAATAATAATAATAAATCTTATAAAGCGCTGGTATCTAGGAAAAAACTATTCACTATTCACTATTCAATATCACTGATTGACTTTAACATGCAAGTAAGAGCTTGTTCTTTTTTGTTACCATGATGAACAAAAGTTAGGAGATTGTTCATCTCTCATATTAAATAAAGTCTTGAAATTCATTCTTAACGGTACAAGACAATTTGTACCAGATTAAGTTGGTTTAGCAGACCAATTTGGGGGGCACAAAAACAAAGACCAGGACCTTGGAGACTATTGATCCCCTTACAAGTAGTTCACGGCAGTGTCTCATCTAGTGAGCCATCCAGCCTTCCACTGGACAGCCTGGTAAGGATTTGGGGGTGGTCAGGCCTTCATTTTAAAGGAGCGCGATCGCGCTCGCGCTCCTCCGCGCTCCTTAAATTTTTTAAGGAGAGCAAAAAAAAGCGCTCCTTACAATTTCAACAAGAGCATTTTTTTCAAAACGCTAATTGTTGAAAAAAGTAAGCGGCTTGAGTCTCAGAGTTGGAGGTGGCAACATCTAAAGAACTCACGCTTTTCTTTTTTGTTTCCCCTCGATTGTTGAAAATAAGCTAGCTGCTGCTTCAATGTTGTTAATTGAAAGTGGTAAACGAGCCCTATTCAAGTACATGTATGTTTTGACTGTGTGTGCGTGCCCGCATGCCTGATGTTTACCGCAGCCGGTCACACAAACGGAACTGAGTGGGGCACGCGAGCGGGTCTTAGAATATCACACAGGCGGCAAGAGCCCTTTGTGGTTAGATAACAGTCTCGGCACCAAAAATACACGCTCGTGATTGGTGAAGTATTTTTGTAATAAAATTGATATACGCGCTCGGGATTGGTGAAGTATTTTTGTAATAGATAAAAATGCCAAAGAGTTGGGCAAATCACTCTCCTTAATTCATTGTTTTGATTTAAGGAGAGCGATTTTAAAATCGCTCTCCTTAATTCACCTTTTGATTTAAGGAGAGCGATGCACAGCTCTCCTCAGATTTATAAAATGAAGGCCTGGGTGGTGCTGGATGGCCTCAAGCCAGTTCAGCAGGACGGCTCCTGGCCAAATGCCAGTCAAATATCACACGGCCAAATGCAACTGTCACCTGCCAAACTAAACTTTGCCAGAATTAACCATTTCAAATCAGTTTATCAACATTTTTGTTTAAAAAACAAAGGAGGAAAAAAAATGCATTCATGATTAATCTAGTTAATGTGCACAATACCACTAGACTAACCAAAGTATCATGTGCTCAAAGTTTACCGTAAACAGTTTGATTGTATGAAGATACTGTAAATAGTGGAAAGATTGAGGGAAGTCTAATAAGAATGATGACGTTAGGGATCATACAGACATGGCAGCATGTATCACAAATAAAACTTTTGATAAAAGTGAAATCTTTGTCCTGTTTGAAGCTCCACATGCAAATCACAGTCTGTGATCAGGAGGTGAACAGTTATTGATTGAATCTGCTTGACTTCAAAGGGCTCCGCTTTTTATGTTTAAAACAACGAGACAAACATCATACACAATGTGTCATTTACTAGTGACTTTGAGTGGGTGACTTTGCCTTCCCCCAAATGACCTTTGCATCCTTCTGGGGGTAAAAACATGGACAGTCATGTTTTCAATCCTATATGTGGATGTAACACTGATGCTTTTAGTTATTAATCTGAATTCATCATCATCATCGTGTTCATCCAGTGTAGGATTGGAAACACCATTCATCTTTATTCCTTGCTTTTCTTATCCGCAATGTTCCTGAATTAACTACTGATTAACTGTCTGTATGTTACTGCATATTGCAAACAATCCAATTGGTGTAGTAGTAGCAACATATCACAAGGTTAAAAACATAGACCACCTAAGAGACAGATCATTGATCAGTACACACATGTAGGTCATGGTTACTAAAACAAGATGATTAAGCAATGACAGTAAGGCATACATAAGTAAGCTTAGTGTCTGGACAGACGATAGTCCTCAGCCTTATCATATCACTGCTCATCATATCTTATTAGATTTAAGACAACTTTCTCAGAATAATTTGAGAACTTGGTCTGCTTCAGTAAACAGCTATGATAACATGCAAGACACCTTGGATCTCGGCAATTCTAAGTACAATTAAACTTGCTTAACTTATGAGTGTGTGATAGGCTAGTCAATGAATGGCGAAACATCCAGAAAATATTGTCCTCATATTCAACAGAAATGACAGGATGCAGAAGCAGAGTGCCATCTTGGTCAATTTCCTTTTGAATCATGATCCAGGTCGGACGTCACTCTGACTACTTCTGAATAACCTTGTTCAAATATTACACATAGGAACGTTAGTCAAATGTTTTGTTCTTGCCCATTACAAGAAGTCCCAATGCGTGGAAGAAATGAGTCTTCACTTGGATCCAAGTCAGTACTTGGTTGCCTTACAAAGATATGACAATTCAGGTCTCAAATTTCATGAACAACTCCACTAGAAAACAGGTCTCAGAACTTTCAGTTGGCCAGAAATATAGACCTAAAATACTTTCAGGAGAAGGTTTGGAATTTAAAAGCTTCAGAATTCATTAGGAATACATTAGTAACGTTTCACAAGTATGTGTTTGGAAAAAGACAAGACTGCAGGACTATGTTCCAGTGAGTATTTTGAGCCCAATAATTTGAAAATGTTTGAATGAAAAAGGCGATTCAGAATCATTTATACTGGGACCAACTTTTTCAAACAGGAGAGTGTGTGGACTTAAAATCCATACACTGTCCTGTTTTAGAAGATCACAGGAAATCAAAATGCAAGTACTGTGCTGCTACCTCCTTCCTGTTTTTCAGTATTTTTCAGAAATCCCTGAATACAGGTTCTTTACTTTCCATCCGAGTATTTTTCCAGCAATTGCCCAAATCCTAATGACCCTTTCAAACTTCAGTTCAGAGTTTCTTTCTGACCTACTGTTTTCCCTGAAACTTATAATTTGTTTCTTTTGCTGAAAGCATGGCATGCATGGTGGGAAACATCTCTTGTTCTGTGTTAAAATGACGTGGGTTTGTCCAGGACAGTCTCGTCGGGGTGATTGTGCCACAATGCGGCTTAATGCCTTTCAGGCACTTATACACATCTAACATCATCCACACTGAGTCTTCATACTGTAAAAATGATCAGTCATAATCTCTAACGTATATGTTTATAAACAACAAGTTTGGATTTGCATTTTCATTGTCTGATGGAAGAGTTTTTAACTGTTTTCCCTCAAGCTGTCAACCTTTTAAACTGGTGATACATCAGGGTACACCCTGTAGACAAGCAAGTCCTTAACTTGAATTGATTGTCTTTCATTAAATCCAACACACACTTATTTACATTGTACATGTACATCTAGTTTAACAAAAACAAAATAAGCTAATGACTCTTACTCTAGTTTGACTTGAGGGAAAAAACCTGAACAGAGTCCTTTCTCTGTGAAAAGGAAAAGCTGACTCTGGATCAGACCTAATCCCCACCACTGGTTATCAGACCTAATCCCCACCACTGGTTATCAGACCTAGACTCCACCACTGGTTTTCAGACCTAGACCCCACCACTGGTTATCATACCTAATCCCCACCATTGGTTATGACCCCGTTTACACTAGATCCAGAAAGGTGGATTAGACCCGGGTCTGATCCGGCAATGTGGATTAACGGCTAGTGTAAACGCAAAAAAGCCGGATCAGACCCGGTTCAAGATCCGACAATTTTAATCCACCTTTCGAGGAGGGTTGAATCCGGCAATTGGTGGATCAGATCCGGCAAAGTGGATTCCAAATACAAGTGTAAACGCAAAGGTGGATCAGACACCGCAATTGGATGTGGTCATTTCCAGTTTCGCTACGAATGGCGCGCTTTTTGCTTGTGCTTTGGTGGGACATCCGTTGCTGTTTATATTTTTGTGTGTGCTGTGTGCACATGGACTGTGCGTGCGTGAAACGTTTTGTTGTTTTTATACATACATCGTTAGTCGGAGCTTGCCTTGTTGCTCTATTTTGTTAATTCCCATCTACAAAATATTTCTACCTGCATGGTCGTAGTTATCCGTATCATTTGCTGTACTGTAATTTCGCATTGATAATAATTATTTCTAGAAGTGGTGCGCTGTAATCGTGACCTTTGATCTTTGCCACGAAACCCTTGAGCTCTTTGCGAGGAGCAGTGACGTCGTGACCAATATACATCCGGTTCAAAAGTGGGATCGGACCCGGATCAAGCGCTAGTGTAAACGCGACACAGGATCTTGATCTGCGGTCGTTAAAAAAATGCTGGATCTCAATCCATCTTTCTGGATCTAGTGTAAACGCGGTGTATCAGACCTAGACCCCACCACTGGTTATCAGGCCTAGACCCCACCACTGGTTATCAGACCTAGACCCCACCACTGGTTATCAGACCTAGACCCCACCACTGGCTATCAGACCTAATGTAGACCCCACCACTGGTTATCATACCTAAACCCCACCACTGGTTATCAGACCTAGACCCCAACACTGGTAATCAGACCTACACATGTAGACCCCACCACTGGTTATCATACCTAAACCCCACCACTGGTTATCAGGCCTAGACCCCACCACTGGTAATCAGACCTAGACCCCACCACTGGCTATCAGACCTACATGTAGACCCTACCACTGGTTATCATACCTAAACCCCACCACTGGTTATCAGGCCTAGACCCCAACACTGGTAATCAGACCTAGACCCCACCATTGGTTATCAGACCTAGACCCCACCACTGGTAATCAGACCTAGACCCCACCATTGGTTATCAGACCTAGACCCCACCACTGGTAATCAGGCCTAGACCCCACCACTCGCTATCAGACCTAGACCCCACCACGGGTTATCAGACCATCTCCACAACTGGTTAATGGACCTTATCTCCACAACTGGTTATCAGACCTAATCTCCACAACAGGTAGTTAGACCAAATCTCCACAACTGGTTATCAGACCTTGTCTCCACAACTGGTTATCAGACCTTGTCTCCACAACTGTTATTAGACCTAATCTCCAAAACTGGTTATCAGACCTAATCTCCACGACTGGTTATCAGATTTGATCTCCTTCACTGGTTATCATACCTAATCTTCACAACAGGTTATCATACCTAATCTCCACAACTGGTTATCAGACCTTATCTCCACAACTGTTATCAGACCTAATCTCCACCACTGGTTACATACCTAATCTCCACAACTGGTTATCAGACCTAATCTCCACCACTGGTTAAATATCAGACCAAATCTCTACCACTGGTTGCATACCTAATCTCCACAACCAGTTATCAGACCTAATCTCAACAACCGGTTATCAGACCTAATCTCTACAACCGGTTATCAGACCTAATCTCAACAACCGGTTATCAGACCTAATCTCCACAACCGGTTATCAGACCTAATCTCCACCACTGTCGTTTTGTTATTGGATGTGTAGTTCAAGAGTGTGGCTTTCAAGCCTTGAAGGATTGAGGGGATTCAACCCCAAAAGCCCAATCTCAAGCATTGGTAGAAGTCTAATTGAAAATATCAACTTTTGAAATTAAGACTGATGACCTACATGTACATGTACATGTACATATCAGTATCAAACTGTATGTACAATGCATGCCAGTCCTCAGAAACTGAAATTTAAATTTACCTTCATAACAATCTCAATAAAAAAAAACACTTTTTTGAGAAACCTACATAAACTAGATCAATGTTTGTGACACATAATGCAACTACATTTTAAAGTTCAACAAATATAATTTTCATGAAGATTAGACAATGGAATCGCTATCGAGTCCATGTGCATCATCAGGCAGAATCACCATCAATAAAGTTAACATACATGTATAAACTTGTATCTTCAGTTTTTTACACCTTTGCCCATGGACCAAAGTGTACTTGTTAACAGCACCTTTTTGGATGATGTCCATCTTCAACGTCAATGATCAATTGTGAGCTTAAATTCATCAAACATATGATTTTTCAAATCACCATGATTATCAGTGTCACAGATTAAACAGTACATGTAAACACATACACCATTACCCATACATGATTATACTTTATCCACATAATATTGAGATGTATGTAAGTTGAGTTGAAAGCATTTTCAACAGTAGAGCAAACATTCAAAGCATTCATAGAAGCATACAGGTGTAACAGTCAATCAGCGCATGCATATCAGTGCAAGCCTTTTGGTAAAAAGTTTTACACATCATTTTTCCTTCCTTTATTTGATCTTAAAAATCAAAACCCATCCAACACAGTCTCATAATTTGTATGACATTTGAGATGAAGGTAAAATTACAATGTACTTTCCTTACATTTTGATGCAATTTAAAAAAGCAGACTCTCCCGATGCAGATCAGGGTTGACTTCTATGTCATTCCACTTGCCAACCTGTAAAAATAACAAAACAAGAGGAAGTCAAAGTGAAATCCTACCTGATCAGGATATGTAGGCACATGTACCAAGCAGACAACCTTCAATTTGTTTTGTAGGAATGGAATTACACAGTGGCCACATCAGGTAGTGCCATTGATGCCCTGGACACGATGTACCTGGGAAGAAATAACCTCTCTGTGGCTAGTAGTACTGTCGTGCCCTTTCCCCTATTGGCCAATGTGCCCTTTTCGGTGAATGCAACAATTATAAAATGTCACTTTTTATAGCAATGATTTTCAAACTTTTTCTGCACATTGCTATCGTGTCTCTCATGTGGCCGTAGTACACATGTCTGACATTTTCTCATCATTGGCATAGTCTGCCTCTGATATATGAAGTCAAACCACAATGGTAGCATACATGTACAGTTCATGCAGTTACATACAATGAATAAGTAATGTGAATGATGCAGAACCATATAAAATGAGCATTCATTTAGAAAATTCACATCTATCCTTAGAAAAATCCCCCTAACCCTATCCCCCCCCTCCTCCATTTCTCTCCCCTCCCCTACCTGAATCCTACTACCACGCCTTTGTGCGTATGGGTGTTCTACATGGCTAGCTCCCTGCAGATGACCCACAAAAGAGAACCATCTAAAAACCATAAACAACAGTTGTTTTGAAAAGACTTTTGTTAAAAGAAGTTTCATACTTACATATAGATTTAGAAGTCAACAGGTTTGTTACACATAAACCAAATGTGTGTCTTCAAAATGATTTGATTTGCTGCTCATCCATTCATATCAAGAAACACAGCACCTAAAAATGCAAAAACAAACAAGGAGTAATGAATTTAAGACATTAAAATACTGTACATGTTATATACAAGCTTTTACATTATAAGGGACTTCCCAAGAGTATGATAAGAATTAAACAATCAGACTATACAATTTTGTTCCCCAATCAGAAATGATCCAGAATGAGAAAAGGGGTTACACACTACACAAACCTGCAAACCAAGACTCAAAATTAACACTGGACCTCCAGGCCGGTGATTTTAGTGCCGGCCAGTAAACTCACGGCCAGACAAGCCCGGTGGTCTTGTGTTTTTAATTGACTAATAATAGGCTACCTCATTGTGTAATATCTTTGTGAACACAAATGTTGAGTATCAGTTTGATAAATATCTTTCAATTCTGTTGAGTAGGGCCCCTATCGAAAAACACTTACAAATTTAAGACAAATGAGATAGATTTTCTCTGAGCGCTTGTTTAACTCATTTTGATTCTGGTCTTGTAAAATAAATTCTGGTTCAGTAAAAAAGCTCTTCAGTCTTGTGAATATTCCCCGAAATTCGAGCACTGCAAACAAAAACTTTACACCACTTTAACAACAAATTTACAAAGCCAAGCATCGGATATTTGACTTTAAAAATAAATACATCATGGACAAGTAGACCCCTACTCTGGACTAAGCCAGAGAAGGGAAAAACAGAAATACCCCGGGGTTCCACACATTTCTAGGGATTTGAGCGTAAATTGCCAGGTATAGACTCCAAAGGCTTGTGACTAGGTTACAGGTTGACGTACATGTGCATCACTGTACCTCTTTTGGGAGTCCTGTGAGAAACGGCTTCTTGTTTTGCTATTGTACCATAATTTATATGCAATAACAAATTATATATTCTTCATTTTATGCACAAACAATCTAAAAACTTCAAAGAATGTATTTTGATGTACACATACTGTGTATACTATGTGTGTGTATACTATGACTATGTGTGTCCTGGTACATCAATAAAAAGACAGGCAGTCACCTGGTTGTCTACTACCAAGGTGAGTTTGTTATTGCTCTGACCATCTGACTGTACTCGAGGGCATCTGCTGTGTCTTGCACAAGTCTTACGCATATTAAAACTTCCGGGACCAACAAACACATTGAGTACATAATGTAGTGTGTACAGTAGGCCTACCATGGCTGATGCAAATACTTTTCAAAATCACATTAAAAAAACAGTCAAACAGTCAAATTGTTTCGTATTACAGGGAAATTGTGTCTAAATTAATGTACATTTAAAAATAACACATATTACATTATGTGCAATGGTCACAACGGTTATACGATTAACCAACCGTTTATCCAATTACACATTTACATTTTTTTCGGTTCAGTTAACCATTAAAAAATTCAAATAAAAGGCTCTGCAGTTGAAGCTATTTTCAGGTAGCGAATGCCATCTTGCTACTAAAAAACAGTTTTCTTCATTTTTGTCAAGCACAGACATTTCCGATCTCTGAGGTCAATTGCTAATTATAGTCCCGTTGTAATTACGTAATGTCTACTCCAGTAACTGCAGGGTTGGGATTCTAAAAGTGGTAGATAATAAACTTTATCACAACACTTTTCACAGCCCATTGTGGGTTAGGCCAAGTATGGGTGTGCCTTCCATAGGAAGTTCATCATCAAACAAATCAAACCAACACTGAAGATTGTAAAATCCTCAGTTGACAGCAATAGTTTATTTTGTAATGCCCAAATTAATACAGAGAAAAAATAAATGGAACGCAATCTGATTTGATAAATCTGAGGCAATTGCGCATAAGGATTGTTTGACAGAAGTTTGACTTTGAATTTTGATATAATCTTCAGCACTCATGATCAGATATCACATCTACATCTAGTGGGAGGAACAGAAAACATTGTTAATGCCAAAAGAAGTTGACTCTAGGAGGAGCACTTAAGCATGAGGTGTTTCTTTGTAAGAACTCTTAAGATAAAACCTAAATCTTCATCTTATCTAAAATAGCCAATATCGTCCCACCAATTTTTATTTATACATTTGTGTTTGAATTCTAAAAAATTATTTGGGGTCCTGACCTCCAGTCGTTGACTTGTAGATCATAACTTTTATTGCAATAAATATAGGAAAATGTAACTTTACACAGGCAATTTACATGTAATTTGAAAAACAGTTATTATCAGATGTAAATGAGGTGGATTTAATCGTGGATTTCAGTTGATCATTTTGGGATTTGAAAGTTTGATAAAATATGAGAAAAACTTTACATCTTGCTCTCATCTTGCAACTTCCAAACCTCCGAATCTACACTTTTTTGGACCAATAGAGGGCCTCAAAAAAGAATACTGATAAATACAAACAAGTCAATTCTCCAAGGCAGATCCTGAACGAGCTGGCTGCAACAAAGTAAGGTCTAAAGTCCAACCTGCTTGAATGAACCTATCACTGCTCATCTACTATAATCAGCAGGCTTGGATCACACATCATGTCATGATATTGCACTGGTGCGCACTAAAGCCAGTGCACATGGCACAATTCTTTGGAAACTTAAACTTGTTTACTGACAGTAAACTACAGTGGGTACGTTTTTTTTTATAAAACTAATGTCGACATGCAATATACCCGGGACAAATAAAGGATTATTTTACAGCACACATGTGAAATTTCTTTCTTTCTTGGATCAAAGTTTTTTGCTGGTTGATAGAGCTAATCCCCCTCATAGTCAAAGAATGCCGCACAATCTCACACACTTGTGAGTTTGGGACCTAGATGTGCACAAGGTCAAATTGTATTTCTCAAAAGATTTCGCATTCATTTTTTATTAAAGATAATAAGATTGAACACAAGGTAGTGTTATAGAGTAGCTCTACTGGACCGGTATTAAGACATTGTAAGATCAAATCATGCCTCACAAACAATGCAAACCAGCATGACTATTATGTAGTGCAGTTTGTGGGGTCTGACTTATTAAATGTACTCAGAACGGATTATCCTTAGACCTTGCAATATTGTATCAGCAATAATGACTAGGATTATCAACAATGTTGAATAGCTTTGATGGATCAATCTCACCCTTGGATTACATGTACATGTTGTGTATAATTCCTTCCTCCTTAATACTTAATGGATATAATACATGATTCATTCAATGAGTCAAACTGATCAAAGGGTATAGTTTAACTTTTACTTCCATTCTTTACTTTTAAAGGACCATCCACTGATGTTTTAAGAGTAATTGTTATTATTCTACAATGAAAAGTAAAGTAATTAATTAGTTACTGTGTTTAGAAGTACATTATGAAAAATGATATTTTTTGAGAGGCTGTGTGCATTCAGAGTGTAAATCCATTCATTTTTCAACCCAGTTGGGGAAAACATTACACAACCAATCAGTGAACATGACATGGCATTATTCGTGTATGGTGACCACGTTTCCGGGAAAAAATCAAATAATGGTTTGTTTTGTATTTACTTACTTTCCTATAGCTAAATTGAATGTACATACAGCTATACCTGTGCATAACCTGTACACAATTTACACAAGAACTGACTTTGAACATCCGTTTCCACCTGGAAGTTTGGGTACTGCTGTTTACTTGCAAACTGTCGAACCATCCAAATAGTTCTCCTTTTTCCTGGATTTTTTTTAATGAAAATTGCCCAACACAAGGCTAGTAGCTCAACAAGCAAAGGCTTCAAGAAAAATATGTTTTATACTATATGCTTTTTGTATGTCAGTAAACCAGTTTTCACCAACTGAAGTCTGACATTTTTGCTGGATTTTATTCTATCTTTTTTTAGTAAAAACCATCAAAGCTTATTGGCAGTACAAATTTGAAATTTTTCCATTAATGATAAATGACCCATCAAAAATAGCCCCGAAGATTACATGGAAATAACACTACATTGTGGTACACATTAAAGGATACCAGGCTTTCTTGTAGGTACAGTGTGCAAGGGCCTTAATATACCTACATGTATGTACTGTGAAAGGAAGGAGACAAAGAGGCAGGTCTGAGACTTCACTAATTATCAATGTGTGTGTAATACCATGGAATAAGTATGTTTTACTGCCTTCACATGAGGTCACATTGGTCACATGCAGTCTATGTGTTGTAGATAAACAATTATAGTGTAATGCTAGCTCATGCACATTCACATGTCATATCATCCAAATAGTTTGCATATTTTTGGTACCCAGTTATCTTGGTATTGTTTACTCATGTGTGGCCACTGGATGCCAATTTCTATGTTTTTAACACTGAACGAGTATTGTAATCATTTTCTTTCCAGGTAATGAAACCAAAGACTCCTAAAAAGTTTCTAGCAAAAGCTACACTCCGTAGGCTTGAAAATCTACATGTGTACCTGTGAAGAGATGACGTTGAAGAAATCTCAGTTTTACGTAGATATAGGAGGAAAACCTGAGGAACCAGAACAAAGACTGACATATCATTTCACATGCAAGGCCCCAGTTTGAAACAGGATTCAAACTGGGTCCCAGGGCCAGGCCTGAAATAACACGGTAGCCACAGAGTCAATGGCCTTTGTTGCCCCTGGTCTTGGCCTTGGTGCCCCTTCAAAAGTTCCCATAGAATTCAACATTTCCAAATGGAAGTGCCCTTTGCAAAATGAAAATGGCTTAGCCCTGTCAAAGATGAATTCCAGGCCTGGGGTCCACAGCTCTAGGTGAAAAGCAGAGTAGAAACAATTCAGCCAACCTGAATTCTGGATTCATCATTGTGAATTTTATTTTATTTCTTTTGTGCTAGTCTTCATGCCAGCCTGTTTACGTGGGAGCTACAAACATGGAGAAGTGAAGGCAGTGAAGTTGTTGTAACCTGCATGGTAATTTTTTAATAAATAGATGTTAATTTTGCATTGGGGATAAAGATTGCAACTTGTTTTTACCCTTAACACAGATGTGTATTAAGCATTGCATTTTCAGTACTTTACAAACTTCTGTGGAAATAAAACACAGGCAAATCACTACGGTGGGATGCGAACCCACAAACTTTGCATTGCTAGAGCAGATGTCTTACCATTAGACCACCGAGCTAGCCCAGTGGCTTAGAGGCATTTTTTTCACAGAACTCGTCCCAACAATAATTGGGATTAATCTAATCCCTGAAAACATTAAACTGAGCATGCATTAAATGGCCTGGCATGGGCAAAATGGCATGGTTGGTATTAAAAAGCTTAGCTTTTAAAATCCAATGGTCTTAGAATGATCCTATTATTATCATCGACCAATCAACCAAACCAAGGCATTCTGTCCATTTTGACCAAACAAGTTCACTTGAGTTTGCCATGTTAAACCATGGAGGTTTCTACATCCATGATCCAAAACAGTTCCAACCTTTGTCATTACTTAGTTGTCTTTTTTGGTGTACGTAGTACTACTACATGTACTACTGACTCCTAGTAATAAATAGTACAAATAACATACCATTACTATACTTAACTACAGTAGTAGTAGTACAACTTAGGGAGTAGTACAACACAAAATGACATAATGTACAAAATGTAGACAAAACACCAAGTCCAACAGGACAGGCAACATTAACTACTCAATACTAATAGGAAACATTTCCATATTATCAGACTGTCACTTTCTTAAGGATTGTTTACTGGATGGTGGACTTGTAATTCGCTTGTTTAAATTTCTCTCAACGAATTGGTAGATAAAACCATGAAATAATTATTACCTTTCCAGCTTATTTGTTTAATTAAATGATTTTGACCCTTTGCTTTGTATTGTAGGCTTTGTGGGGTCTAGTTCAAATTGCCCATTCCTCTCTACAGTAAAAATAAGCACATTCTGTCAACCTTTCTTCTACTGGACAGATAGAGATATTTATATTTTGACCTCGGGAGATAAAGGGGCAGTTGGATATGGCATTTATACCGGTCGTGCGTGTCGATGGTTTTTTCTTTCCGTGTGTTACTGTAGGTAGTGTTAATTGTTTACCACCCAGTTCAACAGTTGCAGGCGCAGCCCATCCCAGCCGTTCCTTGCCCAAGTTCCAGCCAGACACAGACAGTCCAATGTCGGACGGCGGCGTCAACAGTGGAGATTACACAGTTGGTTACATCAAATACATATTCCTTTCTTACACAAGAAATATTATTTAAAACTCAGAACGCACTTAATCAATGAAAACCACGTACCTCTTTACTGTCCCCACATCACATGCAGATGATTTCTTGAAGTTGCAGACGAGACAGTGCACTTCCTACAACGCCGCCATGTCAAGTTCCCGGATGATACGATGATGTCATTGCATTAAGGTTTTTGCAATGTGAGTGTGTGCGCTTCATGTTTCCCGGTAGATTTGAAACGAAGAGCAAGCGCCACTATTATCATAAACACACACAGTTTCTCACAAAACACTCAATTTACTTGACAGATCGTTGCTAGTTCGTCAAGTATGTCAGATTATGACAAGGAGGGTGGGGTCCAGACTAATTCCCTAGTGGCTAGGCCGGGAACAGGTGGGGAAGTTGCCATGGGGTCAGAGGGACAACCACACCCCTCTCCTCCGGACTCCCAGTACACATCCACTACAAGTTTTCTGACAATAAAACAAAATGTATGGGGTGGGGTAGAGGTGGTGACGAAAGACATTGCATCGTTCAGATCAGATCGTGTCTTTTGTGTTACAGCCGCCTCAAAATGTATTTGTTTTTATAACAAGAACGTCACAGGGATTCACACCGGCATTGTTTCGCGATGCAAGGTGTTACCTCTATGGAAAGGACAGAGAATGCAAGTGTTCTGCTGAAGGGAAAATATAAAAAACTAAGCCTTCCTACCAACCAACTAAAAAATAAATTGTAAACAGTTTTAGTAGGCCTAGGTCCCGTAGTATTTTTTTTATCTCGACCGTTAATTGGTATGACAGAAAAGTAAATGAACACCTTTAATCTGAAACCTTCTGCAGCAGAACTATAGACCACTCAGAATATCGTGAGTAGGACCTGCTGACACGTTGGTGGACGGCAGACCGCCTGCAAACTTATATTCGGATCGGATGCACTGCATGCACATCATTCCGTGTTTATGTTCACACAACACGTATCGGCCGTAGGCCTACCATAATTTCTCTTGAAAAAGAGACCACCTATGAAAATTATTTACTGTATGGCCGCTGGTTATGGACACAGCACCTTATTACTGATGCTCACAATAATATATTGTTTTTTGTTTTTTCTTCGAGGTTCGAGCACCGCATGATTGTCTTAGTGCACGCCGGACGTTTCACACTTGCGGCAGTCTGTACGGGAGGCCTACTCACACTGCCGCGTTCTCAAACAAAAAGTCGCTTTCTATTTACCCCGAACTTTTTGTAAAAGGATCTTTCAATGGGGGAAACTTCAGTGTGTGCAGTAGCAGGTCTTGGCCTATAGGCTACAACCGGCCGGTGTTGAGCAGGCCTGCGATCGATACTTAGCACTGACAGAAGAAGCTTGAGTCCGGACCGCCAGGATGCGGTTCTGAGTGGCCTTCCGTTCAGAGAACGAGCTTTTGTAGGTCTGTCCATTTAAAACAGTTTTCATATTTCAGACGATGATATTTCAATATTTTACACTTCGTGTCTCAATGCATTCTCTGTGAATCACCCCCCTTTTTAGTTAGCCTCAGAGAAATTATTCTGCTTTCAGCTCGCAATTAATTTCTTTTGCATCGTATAGCTAACACTAAATGGCAAGTCGGTAAAGCAGTTTGCAACACTTCGTTCCTGTCTTTTTATTCGGAAATATTTTTCAGGACATTTCAAACATTAGAAAAGTAAGCATGCTGGACTAAATAGTTTATATGGTAAGACTTGAAATTCCTTCTTTCAGAATCACAATTGGGACATGCGTATTCAAGAAGCAAAGGACATTTTGTACACGTCGCATGGCTGAATATTATCATTAATTTCAAGTCACGAAAACAGTACGATCAAGTCGAGTGATAATAATACAATAAACCATGCATTTGCACTAGCAGTTTTATGCTTTTAGTTCTACCTCCATGGTTAGTGTATGGATATCCTGATGGAGCTATATGTTCGTGCCAGAATTTTTTATAGTGAGGGTAGTTGCCCCACCCCAGGCCCCCTAATGAACTTGTTGCCCCCCCCCCCCCCCTGACTGGACTCCTTGCTCCACCCAACACACTTCTTCCAGCAGAGAATATAATAACAAGAAAGGAAGCATCTTATGCAGTTAAACACAATGTGTTTTACATCGTGAGCTTTCTCCAGCTTGAGTAGAGGCCTTGGCTAGGCTGCCATCTTCTCACCAAACATTCCCCTGGCAAACGTACGTGCACAGTGATTGGCTGATTTATATTCTAACCTCTGACATCACTGACCCAATGACACTCCGAGTTTGCGATAACGTCTGTTCAAATCGCGTATGTACATCCGTATACAGCTGCAGGCTTGAACTCACTCTGTACATACAAGAACTATTTTCATAAATTTTCCCTTGACTGATCTTTGACGCAAAGTCCAAATGGCATTGTCGGGAGTAAGTATGGAGTATAGAAGTGTTTTGTCTGTATATTAACGTTTTGGGACCTAAAGATAGTCTGTTCAATGCTCTGTGAAATAAATTATTTTGAAAACCGGTGGAATTAATCAGGTTCGACATGCAGTCTGGTATCCAGTCGTTTTAAAGTACAAGTTTACACGCGAATAGGTATCAGACTATTATTTTCTCGTTGCCTCTTCCACAATTATACTCTTCCATTTTCAAAACTTACACTGTTCTGACAATTCCAGTCACTTCAAAACGGAAAGGATGGTCCTTTTGATGTTAATCTGATCTTTTAAATTAAAATGAAGCACTTCACTGGGTGGGCCATGATTCCTTCTCCTCGTGAGAATTATCAAACAATTTTCAGATTTTTGGTTGTGTGGACTGTCTGACTGTGGTGGATGAGTGATTGAGATAATGATGGGGCAAAAATGCAGTACCTGCAACTCCAGCTGCCAGTGCCAGTGCCACTTTCTTTTTAAAATACTTTATGTCCCTTCATCATCATCTTCTTCCTGTCTAGCCCCAAAAGCCATAAATAGTGCCAATACGCTGGATTCCCTCTGCTTCTTGGCCCTCTACTAATAATCAGGAGGTGAAATGGTTTTTCAAATACTAAATAGAAACTTCGGAATACGAACCCAAGATTTTTCCCCCAGTTGTAACGAATACCATCAATGTTGTTCCGAGTTTTTAACTTTACAGCTTGAGCTCGTGCAAGCTCATTTTGGTGTAATTTTACGAAAAAAGTATTTTCTCAATGATGTACATTATATAACCAGATAACTGGTCTTCAGACATGTCAGATGAACATGGATGGAATTGCAGAAATAGGTGTAGAACATCAATCTATGATATTGCACAGAATTTCACGGAATTGGAAAAACCCATAAGAATTCAACAGGAATCAAAATACTGGATTTAGATTATGATTACAGTAAAATCGAGATCAAGCAAACACAACATTCTACAAACTCAAAATCCTTCAAATTCTGGCGATAAAGTCTACTATCACACCGATCGATACCCAGTGTATTCTTGATATTTGCTAGATTTAATGTGTTCGCGATCATTCATTTCAGTATACAAATGTTAGACATGCATGCACATTATTAATCTGGCTCTCTCCTTCATGTTCCATGCAACAACACATAGAAGAGTGGGAAACATTCTAATTGACAGGGTTGGAAGACGTGTGGTGGAGTCTTATCATAATCGTTCCGGTTATATTTCATGCAAAATTATAACCTCGTACTCATCAACACATTACTCTTGCCGCATATTTTTCCCGATATGCGTCGCCGACCGATCGTTAAATCACAAAGATTTCATTGCAAAAGAAGTTCTTTACAACCACTCCTCATATCGCAAATCCATGAAAATGGTTGATGAAAAAGTATTATTAAGGGCAGAAATTAGGGGAAAAGACCGTCCAAAAGCACAAGTTTGCGAACTTCACTTCTGTGTTTTGGGAATTTTTTAAAGCCTCGAAAATTGTGTGCATTATTACATGCAGGCTAGTGAAAACAAACTTGCAAGCAACCCAAAATTACATGCAGGCTAGTGAAAAAATGCAAGCAACCCAAAATTATGGTTGACCCGTCCTGCCAGCGAGTCAAAAAAAATTAAGAGAAACCCCTGCGTATCCGCGCACACTTGGTTCAAGTTGGTCACAATGGCCACCAAACGTAAGGCAAGTGGGTAGTTGTGTCATATTTATTGTGTGGTTTTTTTTACCTTGAGTTAACACTGTTGTTATCACCAAAATGGTGAAAAGATAACATCGGTAACAAACAGAATTCAGAGTTTTAGAAAACGGAATTCAGAAAATTTGATCTTGGAAAATTCTGTTGTCTTATGTCTGGGTCTTGAATGGTCCTTGCAACCCTGTATGTACAAGGCTACGTCTTACCTTGCATAGCCAATTAGGAACCAGGCAAGAAAATCCTCTTTAACCCAAACCATTGAACCATGCATCTTTATTTCCCTTTTTTAAATGAATAAAGTGCAATACATTCAGCGTAAAAATAAATAAAACTAAATAATACAACTTTCTGCTCAATGATAATCCTATTGGATCTTTTCCATATTTCAGAGTTCCAATGTAGAAAACCTCTCACCCCAGGTCATCCGACAGGTCACAAAAGAGGTGGGTGACCTTTGTTCTGACCCTCCAGAAGGTATTAAGCTCCTTCCTAGTGAGGAAGACATCACAGATATCCAGGCATCTATAGAAGGACCATGTAAGTTACTGGACTCTGTAGTAGTGTATCCAATTATTCCACAACACACAAACAAATTAATGCCAATGTCATCATTTTCAGGAAGTCCAACACAATATTAACTTAACATACAAACCTATGGACTTTGTTTGGGATAATTAATAGGCTTTTATTCATTACAAATTAAAAAAATTAAAATAAAATTCCTTCATTGCCAAACAAAAAATAAAAGAACAATTTGTTGTTGAACTCATTTAAGTCTGTAATGATTAACAGTGTAAACCTTGTTTCAGTTTGTGTCCTAAATCTTGTCTTGTATCTTTTTGTGTTTTTCAATCTTACTTTGTGTGAGGTAATGATGTTGCTTTCAATGCCGTCATATCCTGGATCATATACTTTTTCCCTGCATAATCATCCCCCCCCCCACAAAGATATCTTGTTTGTTCTTATAATTTACAATTATTCATGAAGTTTTGTTGAGGGGGTGGGGGAAAGTGGAACTACATGTAAGATTTGATTATTGTTGAGCATGATCTTTTTTAGCCCACACATGTGCAAGTGCTGCTGGCAGCTAAAACTGGCAGCACAAGGTTTTGTGCACAAAGACATTGAAAAACGTGTTGTCTGTGTTACTTTTTATGTGAATGAATTGTCTTCAGCAATGGCGACGCGGTGTGCAGCATTTGTGCGTATGGAATGGTCTATACTAAGTGGGTAATTCTCCATGGGATGGGGAAACAAATGTAAAAAATAAATACTTACATATAAACCTTTTGGTTTTTTTACTTTTTCCAGACCTTGATTAAATGGAGAATTCAGTTCAAAAAACGAAATTGAAAAAAAGTATATATATATTTCTGGAAAAACAGTGATTTTTGCAGTTTATGATTAAAAACAAAGATTTGGTAAAACAAAATGTGTTTGTGTGTATGTACTTTCTGAATTACAGGGAAAAGGTTTGATTTATCTTATGATGTTACATTACAAGTTACCAATAGTACTCAGGGTCATTAAAAAAAATATGCAATACAGTTACTGTCATTTACATAGTCTTTCCATTGGTCCATTTTTACGCTTCTTTCTCTCAAAAAGTTTTAAAAATCAACCTGTCAATAACCTATTCCCTTTGCAGGTTCCTCTTGCCTAGTTTTAACTTCTTACACTGATTCTTTTTATTCTATAATTACTTTTATTTACCTCCTATTGTTAGTTGCATTATCTTATGCTGCTTGCCCTCTAATCCTACCCTTTCATGCTTCCTGCACTGTAATGCCTACAATGCGGTACCACCTTTATGGTCCAGTGATCCAGCCTTTCACACTGACCATCCTTTGTCCTCATTACTTTACTCTGATTGGTTCTTAGCCACCCCATTGTTTGTAAATTTACAACTCTGATTGGCTATTATATTTTTCCGCTTTTTTCTGGATACTCTTCCTTAATCTGTTGCTCCTCTTTTTGCTATAAGTGGATATGTTTGTGTTTGTTCTTGTTTATGCCTCTGACGAAAGTCCAGTTTGGATCGAAAGCTAAGGCCATCTCCCCTACTAATTTTATATATATAGCGTACACATGTAGGCCTTCATGTTTGTAAAAATGTCAAAATTAGCACGTAATTCCATTACCGAAAAAATGGCAAAAGTTACTTATTTCACAAATTATCTTGGTCTTTTTCCTTCAAATCATGTATGTTGAGAAAAGACCCTACTATAAACATAAATGAAAATAAAATCTTTAAAATTGTAATTTCTTTGAATTTTTCGAATTACGAAACGGTAACGGAATTACTAATGCACAAAGTATGCACATTTCACAGATTATGTACATGACCTATTTTCATAGTAAAATACGATTTTCGGTAAAAAAAAAAAAACCATAAATACATGTACATGTACATGTAAAACCATTTAAAATTTTCTAAATTGCACAGTTGGGCATTTAAAACCCATAAAATTATGCATAAAAATATTCCAAGAACAATTTTCTTTCTCAATTCAGCCACTTCAGTCACTTCAGTCACATTTTTAGGAAAACACAATTTTTGCTTCGAAAAATACTATTGTTACTCTTTAGCCCTTTTCACACGAGAAAAAAAAACCCAACATTCCTTGCGACGAATTTAACGAGCGCTGAAGTCATCCCACGCCTGACCGCTTTCGCAAGCTTTCACACGACACCAAGTAAAAATGTGACCACGTTCCATGAGACGAGAGTACAGACTTAGCTGGTTACCACTGAACTATAGAGTTTTTGTTCTTAAACAGCGCTAGTACCAGTTAAATGATGACGTATGTCGCGTGTGCACAGTGTGTTGCGGTAACAAATAAACCATGTAAACATTCTTCAAAATGGCTGCTGACACTCACGAAGACGTTGGGGAGTCCACCAAAAAACGACCGGCGACGACATCAACCAAAGATAAGAGAAAGAAGGTCAAGAAATCTTGGTACTACGAGGAAACGATTGCCTTGATAAACATTATGGAGAAGGAAACCACCCAATCTAAAATGGATGGTTTGACCCAAAACGGCCATGTTTGGCGGGAAATCGCGGACGAGGTGGCAAATGGTCGCAACGGTGACCAGTGCCCGGTGACGGTGTGTTAACACACAAAGGTCGGCTCCCGAATGTTCTTCACGCATGCGTGTTAATACCGCTTTCGCGAGGATTGTCGGTCAATAAACAACGGATCGTTTCACACGAAGGTTTGACTAGATTCCTTGCGAAAAATTACGCTAGCGTAAGATTTTGTCGGAGGTCGGGACCTACTACAAAATTTCGCAAGGTTTGCGAAAATTTCGCAAGGAATGTAGGCGATGTAAAATATGACTGTCCTTTCACACGAAGCCCAAATTGTAATTTTTTACAAAAAATTGTAAAATTTCGCAAAGAATGTTCGTTTTTTCCGTCGTGTGAAAAGGGCTTTTGGGGTACTCTGTTTTGTGAGCAAAGATTGACATCTCTGCTTGCTGATCCATTTGAAATTTGTAGAATTTTATGGAATTCGATGCTGTTTTCTGTATACGTAAAGTATTTAGCAAATCCTTCACTAAACTTGCAATGTACTAATTTTTTCATGTTTTTTTAAATGGAACAACCACAGAATGTAAAAAAAAAAAAAATTTGAGGAAGCAAATATTGAGCCTTTGCAGTTCATGATAATGTTTTAAATATTTCTATTAAAAATGTCCCTCTTAAATGTTAAATGGATTTAAAGCCCTTGTTTTAACCAGGACACATTATAGGCAATCTTATTTGACCATTTTTTACCTTTAGGAAGATTACAATAGATCAATCCATTAAACCCTTAACATGTTGACCAATCACAACCCTTGCTACATGTATGCCACCAAAAGTCAGCCATGGTAAAGTCCTCAATTACAGTCTGACAATGGTGATGCAGGCAATTCTGTGATTGGTCAATATGTAAGGGGGTGGGGCTTAATGGATTGGTCTATTATTTGGGCAAATTCTGAAATCTGCTGACCAGCAATTGGACCAGCAATGCAGTCATCACCAGACTGCTTTCATTTGACCTTGACCTTTGACCTAAAAAATAAGGAAGCCCAGACATGTTTAGGCCTACATTTACATTTTGATCTGCTAATTTTCACCTAGCTTTCCCCTTGTGCCATTTTATTAACTTCTAAAATTTGTATTGTGATGAGTTTATGTTGAATTCAAATTTTATGTATTGCATTATCCTGTTAAAACTATGGCGTAATTCCGTTACCGCCCAAGCGTAATTCTGTTACCGTGATTAAAATGACAATTATGAAAAGAGTGATATTGTTTCAACTTTGTTCTGCATTGTAGTTACCAACACCCCTGAACTCTACAAATAACAGTACGGATAGTGTCCAATTTTGAAATTTCAAAACTTCATAAAGTTTTATTAATTGATGCGAGAACTCAAATATGCTTCTTTTTTTGGGGGGGGGGGGGGCGTCAATCAATTCTATTGGGTCTTGGCTCCCTTTCCATGTTTAGATTATTTGTCTAGCATAGAACATATTTTCTTGGGAAAGAATAAGCCTTGACAAAGTGACAAATGGGCATAATATGTTACCGAAGAATTGCCCTAATGTATTTATTTCAGGGGAGGAGTTGTCATGTAAAGAAGTTCATTTGAATGCAAACTATTTAACACTATAAATTGCTACATTTGCCCTTTCACATTTGACCTTTGCTCTTATGTATTATCTTTGATTACTTCAGCGGGAACACCATATGCAGGCGGTATCTTCAGAATCAAATTAGTATTAGGAAAAGATTTTCCAAGAACTCCACCAAAAGGCTACTTTCTGACCAAGGTGTTCCATCCGAATGTAGCAAGTAATGGAGAGATATGCGTTAACACATTAAAAAGAGATTGGAAAGCTGATATGGGCATCAAGCATCTTCTTCTTGTGAGTATTATGTTCTTATTGTTCTGATAAAAAGATCTTTGTGAAAGAATTAATGATATGATGCCTAGCATGGTAGAGGATTTATATTGGTTTTGTTTGCATTACACCATGTGTAGTAGGGAATCTCACTATTGCCAGGTTGGTTTTTTTATTTACCAATTCTAAGGTTTTAACAGTACCATGCTACTTATTTTCAGAAACCCAAACTGCCATTTTTTGTGATATATGTTAGTTGAAATGAAATCCCGACTACATGAAGTGAAGACAACAAGCAAGGTGGTATTTGACACTGGGATTTGTAACAAATCTTGTTTGAGAAAGCTTGCATGGATGCACTTTTTGTTCAGTGTGACTTGGCCGTCCCTAGGCCAAAACAGACCCCATGACCCTAACAGCCAATAATAATTGGCCATGGCATTCTGGTATCTTGCACTTCCCTTGGTGCCAAGAACAATGCAAACAGCCATTCAGTGTACCAACAAATTGTGTGTTAAACAAAGAAATGAAGGTTTTGAATCAGGGATTACACAAATATCCCTGGTAAAGAGTGAATTCATTCATTTATTCCAGTGCCTTTGTCCCTGTTTGTAGTGTGCCACCTAAGCTTGACAGCGTGAGTGCATGCATTTTCAGAGCTGTCAACTCTCCCTGATTCTGCAGAAAATTCCCTGAAAATTAACCAATCTGTCCATGTTCCGATGAAAAATTTGTTGATAATCTTCCTGATTATGGAGACACATTCATATACAAGAATAAAACTCATCATGGCAATAGATGGTTCCAGTTGAATGGACTAAAACAATAGAAACATTATTTGAATGTTCATAACTCCTTATTGCAATGATGTATCGACATGAAACTTGTATCAAATGTTGGCACTCACATGCAGATTCATATAAAAGAATAAAACTTAAAAGTATGACACTTTCCAGTTGAATTTATAAGCTAAAACAACCAAAATATAAAAAGGTTTTAGAATATGGATAGATCCAAAGGGGCAAATCTTATAAATTTTTGAGTATCTTAATTTACAATTTATGTTTTTATCTGTACAAAATATTGTGCAAATCAACCCCTCTTGCCTTAACCAATGAGTCCCCATACACCCATGTCTATTTGTTTCTTTTCCCAGTTGGCCTTCACCCATCCTGAGCTCCTCTGTCACTCCCATACTAACATCAGTTGATTAAATGCTTGATTTTTCTTTTAGTCATTGTTTTTCTATCGGGTGAATTTGGCAGCTCGCCATGGCAGAATTAAAAATTACTCAATGAGAAAGGTTTACTAATGTAATTACAAAACAAATTTCATTTTTACTTTCAGACAATCAAGTGCTTACTTATCTATCCCAATCCTGAATCGGCATTGAATGAGGAAGCTGGAAGGCTGCTATTAGAACAATATGATGATTATTTCATGAGGGCCAAAATGATGACGGATATCCATGCAAAGTCTGGCAGGGGAGTTAAAGAATCTAGAGAAATCGATGAGAATTGTCCGTCAACGTCAGGATCCAATACCAATGGTCCTCATGCCAAGAAACATGCTGGAGATAAGAAAGTCTTGGACAAAAAGAAGAGAGACAAAAAGAGAACTCTAAAGAGATTATGAAAGCTGCTGGATGAGTAATTTTTTTGCTAGTATTTGTCTTTTTAATAATGTATTTCAGACTTTGGGGGTTTCTGTCATTCTGTTTATGTTTTTTTGTTTTGGGGTTGTTGTTTTTTGTTGGGGGGGGGGGGTGTGTGCATTTTTTTGCAATAGACATTCAAGACAGTTTTCAACATTACAGATGTTCTGGAATTTCACGTACATTCATAACAGTTTTGAGGTTAGAATGAACAATGACAAATCCACATTGCTAGACGATAGCTTGAAATGTGGTCGACTACCAGAATATGTACTTGAAGCGTACAACAAGTGTACAACATAGTATGTGAAAAACATTTCTGTATTTTCTCTTTTTCTTCGCCCTCCCCACCTTACAAGCAAACTGCCATCAGGTAAATTTGGTACAGAATGGGTACAGAGTTGGTACGGGGGGGGGGGGGGGGGGGGGGGGGGGGGAATATATCAGTATATTGGCCTAAAGTACACACCATACAGGATACAGTAGAACACACAGGGAAACTGACTCCCAACATGGCACCACTCCCAACATGGCACCAGTCAGATTTCATTGTAGGGATGATTTAAGGTGAAGTGGGTCAATATTCATCTGAAGTTGGATCTGTCAGTGTGAAATCTGGCCCAGTTATTATCAGGGCACATTGTAAGTTACACTTGCATCCTTGAGCGAGACACTTGACCATAAATGCTTCTCATCATCCAGGAGTAAATGGGTACCTGCTAGGTAAAGATTGTCGATGTGAATGATTAGAACTGGTGCTGCCAGCAGAAAGCTAGTTGAGAGGCCTACTTGGCTAAAAAATGCCCCCAATTTTTTTGTTCGGGTCTCACACATTTTAACTTAAGAGTTCTGGTTGGATGTTGATAGTTTTCTATGTTTTTGGTTGTTCAGCTTGTTTTGTTTCTTTCTGTATTGTGGGGGGGGGGGATATATTGGTATGAGATATTAGTTATGCCAATAATGTATTCATGTAACTTTGATAACTGGCAAGTAAACAGAATGAAGCTCATAAAATATGTATGTTTTCTATTCCTCTCTTGATTTGACATTCAATGGTAGGAGATAGAGACTTCAACATTGTCCATGTAGCCTTTTATTTAGTTGCTTAGGGGCAATACAAGTACAAAATAATTGACTGAACAGTCAAATTCTATCAAGCTAAATATAACATAAATTTGTAACTTTTTATTCAAGACCTCACAATTAAAGTGTACTTATGAATAACTGGGCATAGACGAACACTCTACTTGAATTCTTGATTCCATTTACATGCATCTAATCTATGTATACAAGCGTGTTGTAACAAACACATGATTTATGGCTTCTTTTGCTCACATACAGATAATTGTCAATGAAATGCAAAATGTACAACAGAAGTATGCCTTGAGCCCCTGACCAGCATTTACAATGTGTTAAGTTACTCCTGACATTACTTCTGAACTTCTTAACAATGATAGAGGGCAGTGTATCGGTTGGTGAAACAGTTGTCAAATCAATTCTTTTGACTTTTACATTGATCTCTAAAAAATTATGTGAAACTATTCAGAATTAATTCATAGTGTGCAGCTTTCCGTAATGGATTAATTTCCTTTTAGTCACATGTCTTGTGTTTTGTCTCAGTTCTTGTTTTCGTTATAGATGTTTTAAGGTATTTGACTTTGGTTTTTACAAAGAGTAAATTCATTTCCATCCACAAGTTATCACCCTATGAAATTTCACCACATTTTGGTGGTAATGTTTTTTGAAAAAAAAAAAGAAGAAGAAGATTTTAGATATATACATTTGTTTTTGTCTGAGAGTTTGTGCACATTATAAGCTTATTTTGCAGCAATTATAACATGCAACAAAGTATTTCAGATGGAACATTGTTTTTCTTCTTGAATATGTGGCTCTTTATCGATGTGACGTTATTGTAAGTTAGCTTTCATGCAGATACCAATCCTATACTTAACTCCAAGTGCTGGTTTGGAGTTTTTGTTGTCTTTTTTTAAACTTAAATTTCTATATGGGGAAGTAGGGTTTGAAGGAAAGCTGATGAGGTTGTATCATATCAGGCTTTAAAAAAAATAATAAATTCCACCTGAATTTTTTTTTGTTGAATGGAGAAATTTGCAGGTCCATGTTGAAAAAATGGGGTTTTGAAATTTGCTATAGTGTGAGATAAATTTAGTTTGAAATTGTGTATGTCCTTTCAGCTGGTGTTGACAAAGGTGGATACTCATGATTTGTATAACATTTGAAAATGAGATGTCATGCTGATTATTAATGTACACCAAATACACATGAATTATGTCTAACATAATGTAAAAATTGTTTGTATGAATTGAGGTATGCCTAATGAATTTGTAAATGCAATAATTGTTACTTGGATATAATTTTATGGAAGGTAAAGGTGATCTATTGTGGAAATTGCTGCCTCTGTGTTGGTTCTTTATGTTTACTTCTCATCTAGCCTTACTTGTACATCCTGGTTACAGACTGTCATATTGAATTAAAAATGTGTATATACAATAATTATACTCTGTCTTTTAATCAGCTCCATGTACTATTTCTTATCTAAACTTTATGGCAAACATATGAGGAAAAACTTAAAAGGAGTTATTCCAATAATTACCAAATTCGGCAATGTCGATTGGGTTATGAAGCAAGCCCCATCGTGCCACTTGTATAACGCTTACTAGGTTTCATCTTTAATGTGATGTGTTTCAGTAGACCGATACTTATATAATTGCAGCCGCAATAACAACTTGTGGCCGCAACAGGAGCATGGATGGCTATAGCGTAATGCCCTTGTTCGACTCCAGGCTAGGGCCGTACAAGTTGTGGATTCCTCTGGAAAGGTCAAACACTTTCGAGCTGCAATTAATTATCTTGCAGCCGCAACTTCAGATCCTGTCCGTAAGGAAGGTGCACGTTTTCAAAATAACTGACGTAGCCTAAGCCGGGACCTAAGACGAAGCCAGTGTTTCGAAAGGGCCTTTTATAAGTATAGTGCAGCCGCGCCTTAGTTTTTTGCAGCCACTATAGTTATTTTAAGCCGCAACTTAGTATCTTGCCGGTATTTTATTATTAAAACCAGGGGAAATGTTCAACCTGTTATTCTTACGATGACTTGACTCAACCGAGTTGCATACGGCGAGGCTAAATATTTGAGGGGCCGGACTACGATTCAAATAATTATTATTTTTCCTGCACATAGTACAACAGGCCTACTCTTTCAACCTTCCGCTCCCATCCACTATAATTATGGACTGTGGATTGGAAGTAGAGAATTCGGAGTGAAGTGGTTTGCACGAAAGATATTTTTACTTGGGGAAGATACACTGACATCTCTCAGTGAAGTACTCATTAGAATTAATCCAAAGAGACCAAGAACAAATCCTCTTTCTGAACGTCTTGCAACAATGAAGCTACCGACCCGAAAATCTGCAACAACAATGCGACCGTCCTCGGCTGACGCATCACTGGTGGTATGAGAATAACTGCAAAACTATGTCAAGATTTTGCGATTCTAACTTGTTGGCTTTGCAGCACTTCATTGTGAAGAACTAGGCCTACATGACCGTAACTTATAATCATGGAGCCTTTATTTATTCCTTCTGGAACTTTAGGAGCCAATGAACGTTTATGTTATGGACTTTGCTGAAGAGGAAAGTGCGTTAAAGTACTCAACATTGTGACTCGAAAGCACCTGTCCTAATAAGATGCTTGATTTAAAATTGCACAACCCAGAAAAACTAAGTTTAAAGCAACAAACCTGACCGTTTTGTCAACACTTCTATAATACTTAAATCACTTTATATCGCAAATTGTTTAGACTTAAGTCTAACAATTATTACAAAGTTCAATGCACTTAAAAACTAGAACGTAGTTGCAATTTTACGTCTGCTTCAACATTACAGCACGCCAAATTGTTATGTTACATTTAAAACAGATATTTTGCCACCGAGGGTTAATTAGTTTTCAAATTTCAAATTAAAAGTCGGTTTAATTAGTTGAACAAGAAGAGCCCGATGGATTGAATAAACAAAACAAAGTTTATTTCGATGAGACTCTAGCTCCTGTCTACCTTTCACAAACGCATTTTTTAAGATAAAATATAGCAATAGTTATTTTTTAAGAAAAAATATAGCAAAAGTTATTTCATATTCAAAACTAGGAGGGTGGGATTCCCTTGATACGTGACCACAACTCTTTAAACTTCGATGGGAACAATAAATCTTATTAAAAATATATAATATTCATATGCTGAATATATATTTATTTTAAACTAATCATTCATGACAATTAGTTTGGGATTTTCAACTTGTACTAGTGAGATTTCTGAATCACGAACAAATGTGAACTATTCTCATCAATGTACACTTAATTCTACACGCGACCAATTAAAAATATTGTACTAGGATAGTTTATGATTATTAAAAAATGCCACTACACCACGTGAGCCCACACCGACACCGTTAGCCCGCCACTGACTGAGCCACTGACTGATCTTGACTGAAGCTCGCTGCAAGATGATGATAATTAGCGCCACCAAGCGTTGAACGTTTCAGACACGGCTTCCAGCAGCCGGCCTCCATTTTGTTTGCCGGTCAGATCGACGGTACTGCTACTGGTAGTTTTGCTTCGCTTCTTCAAATCTAAAGAATGGCAGCAAGGAGAGCCGGCCAAAAGGCCATTGACTGGGCTGCTTTCATTGAGAGAGTGCCAGCAAACCAGAAATCGCAGTTTAATATTTTGAAATCAAAGGCCGATAACTTAAAATCAAGGTAAATAGTAAAATACCAAATCACTTTTTCCAATTTATCATCATTCATCTGGTTGGCCCCACTTCACTTGTGAATTGTGTGGCCAAAGCTGAACCCTTGGCCACACGTCGTCCGGACCCATTTTTTCTTAAGCTTACCGATAACAAATTCAAGGCGCATTCCCTACGGGTGGGTCGGCGGTTTAAACCAGCTTAGCTTGACCTGGGTGTTTTAGATGTTTAAATAAATAAAGTTTTAAAAAGATATTTAAAGAAATAATTAATTGTCTATTTCCTCCGATTTACTTCGCTTGATGATGTTTACTGACCGCTGCCATTTTGGATTGATCCCAATCATGCCAATCATTTCAATTAGACGTAGGCCTCTTAGTGTCGCAAGCTTAGGAATGCCTTCAGTGAGTAAGGTTGAAATAAGGCATATTTCAGACAGTTTTGCTTGGCCCCTACACACATGGACATCTTCATTGTTTGACCCATAGGATAGGATACCTTTCAAGCATTTTTGTGATATGTGATTTCTTTGTTTATGGTGAACGTGTAGACTATCAGTGACACCAGAGCAACCTGCTGCTGTGGACTGGGCACACTACAAGAAAACTGTTCCTGTTGCTGGACTTGTGGATAAGTTCCAAAAGCAGGTCAGTGGTTTGTGTTCCTTACCTTTACTTTTGAATGTTCTGTCTAACTCTTGAAGTTGACTTAGTACTAGGATGGTGTTCTTGTGATGGCCAGGTAGTATCATGTTGAAACTTTGGAATTCTATGATGGAAATAACAGTTCAGCTTGAAAGTTGAATAATTAGCTTTTTGTTTTGTTTTTACAAAGTAAGATTGGGACAACATGCAATTGTTAGGGTTTTAAATAATGAGAATTCAGATATTGCAATTGAGGGGCTATCGATGCACTGTCTGATCGTAGACAAAATAATGGATTTTGCTTGTTATTATCAATGATTGGTAATCAGTTAATTTTCTGATGTACAAACTGTTTGTTGCGCTTGGTGAGTTTGTTTCCTGTCTTTGTATTTGATTTTAGTTTGAGGCATTGAAGGTACCTTTTCCTGAGGACACAGCATCAGCTAAGATTGAAATGCAGTCCAAAGAAATGGTAAGTGATGAGACACTGTAGACCTCATTGATTGCTTTGAACTCTAGATGGCAGTAGACATATCAGGTCAATTGCAATTGTTTACATAGTTCTGAGCATCCACACATATCTGAGAACGTTGGATTTACCTGGTAAGTCTGCTGCCACCTATGGACACAAAAGTCTGCCATTGGTCAGCATACAATGCAATGTGCAGTGTTGTCTGTTGCCCAAACCTTAGGTACATGTGTGCCAGGATGTATTGTTACATGTATTGTCCACTTATGTGTTTACAACTTTATGTTGTACCGTCAAGCACACTTCGAAGCGAAGTGACACAACCAATCAGGTACGTGCTGTTTTGGAACTGTGACACAGGGAGATTCGCTTCACTTTAGCAATTTGCATGAAGTATGAACTAGGCTTCACTTGTCAAAAATGTCCAGATGTCGAGTCATTTTTGTGATTTGATACAATGCATAAGGAGTGTATCTTTATTAATAAATGTGAAACAATGATTTTGTATAATGTTGCTACTGAGGCACCAACTTCGTACATGTAAGTATTAATATTTCAAGGGAAGGCATCTACTGCATATAGGAGTTTTCACATCTAAGAAACAAACTGTGTCAGACTCGACTCTTATTGAAGCTGACTGGACAGGCAGCCATGTACAACACACCTACCAGATCATACAATGCACCTTTTTTTTCTGGTGACATTTTAAAGAAAACTAAGTTTGAATGTACATTTACTCTCCACAACCTAAACTAGGGTGAACCATCTTAAACTCTATTTTGGATATAATTCTTACAGGATGTTATGGCAGCAGAGTTCAAGAAAGGATCAGACAAGCGTATTGCCGAGTTTCAGAAAGAGGTAAAATCTTAATTTCCTTTGCACATTTAGGGAATTGTTCAAGTCCAAGGAGTCAAATCCAAGGAGTCAAACTACATTTGTATCCCTTCTGATTCATTTTAGGTCAAACTATGTGGCTGTTATTGTAGTTCAGTATTCCAGCTTCCTCCGTATCACATTTTAATCTTGATCTGTATCTCTCTCCTTACCCTTGTTTTTCTTCTTCCAACACTTTCTTCTTGGCACACTAAAGCAGAATAAAGTTCACATAACCATGGAGATTAATACATACAAACAGCAACTTGTGCCAAAGACGTGATGTCATGATGACATAAGTAGGTGTTGGCTTACATTATAAGAAGTCAAAATAGCAATTTCATATTGAAATCACCAGTGAAACTTAACAGATCCATCCTACTGTCTTATCTCTGTGGTTTGGAATAAAAGAAACTATGCCGTTCTGCAATATGGTGTGTTGAATGCACACACAGTATGCATGTTCACAGCACAGTTGTGTACACAGTTAGTTTGTGTGCAGTTTTGCCACCATACACAACCGGTGCTGTTGGTTGTAAATGGTTTTTCTTACCAAGAGTTGTAGCGCTTGTAATGAAAATATTATTTCTCATGAATGAAAACTCTTAAATTTTTGTATAAATTTTTGACAAAAGTTTTACTGATATCCTAAGAGTAAAAGTTATTAATTTAGGTTGTAGATGAATACCTACTTCATTGTTGTGTTTTGACATTTGAGTGTAAAAAATCTTTGCTTGATGTACAGATGGAGAAATACCAAAATATGATCCCGTTTGAGGACTTGACTGTGGAAGAGTATGAGGAGCTATTCCCAGAGCTGGAAGAACGTAAGAAGAAGTATCCGTGGTGGCCTCACTATGCCGTATGGGAATAAGCAGCAACTAGACCGCCCTCACACCTCAATCATCCCTTAGTAGATGCAATGGAATGATGGAAGCAATAATGTAGTCTTCAAGATACTTGCTGTTTCAACTTCGTTATTGAACCACATATTGTGAATTTTTTTCATGAAAAACACATAAGTATTCTCAAATATTCTTTGAATCTCCTTGTTTGTTACCCAACAATGCAGTAACTCAAAATGAAACTAGTCCACATTTGGTTCAAAGGAGTTGCATAACATACAACTTCATGTGATGTCATGCTTACTTCACAAATTAAAAAATAGTACAAACAATTCCCACCTGTTGGCCAGAGGCTAAAGAAATGGCTTGTTGTTGTTCTGTGTTTTTTGGGGGGGTTATTGAAGGATTTGGGTACTAGCTTCAACACCAAAGTATGTTACTGTTATCTTCAGTCATAGCATTGTAATGCCTGATCATAGGGTTTGCCTGTATACATGTACCTAGTTCATCACAGCACTGCCAGTCCATGTCAGTCTTGTCGATGTCGGCTAAAATTTACCCTCATCCTGGACCTTTTCCCATTTGCTGAACTAAGTTTTGGAAACCAGACTTGTGTAAGGGTGGATCTCTAGGCTAATTCTATTCAATTTGAAGTGGAATTTATTCGGTTTTGAAACTGATTTTATTTGAAGAGTGTGATTGATAATTGCATGTACAAAGATTATAGTTATTTTAATGAATGCCGTTTCCATTAATGTAGTGTTAACTTGGAACATCTAAACAGCAATCTTTCTGTTTAAGATAGTTTGCATTCTATCTGAGTTTCAAACACTCCCTGGTTGTTATTCTTAACCATATTCACCGTAACTAAATGTTTCCCAAACAGTAAAAGATGGCACAAAATAAAACACCAATGAAATGTTTGAATATACTGAATGTGTAAAAGTGGTCTTGTTCTTTCTGCTCACATTAATATTAACTTGTCTTTGTAAACCATACTCTATAAATAAAACTACATATTTAACTACATTTCATTTCATATATTTACTTAAATAAACAATGTAAAAGGTCAGCGAAGGAAATGAATATATTAAAATTACTAAAGAGATTAAAATAATTAAAAAAATAACATTTGACAATAGTTTAATAAAATAAACTTCAAAATAATATTTCTTGTTAGTTTAATAAAATAAATTTAATAAAAATCAATTTGCAGCCATTTAAAACTCCCAAAACTTGACTGAACAATAAGCAATACCAACTTAAATATAATTTTAAATCAACAGCAAAAACAATAACATTCTGACCTCAATAGTTTTGAAAACTTTAGTTAATGTTTAGTTTGTACAACCATCATCCTTGAGTTTGACAAATGATGACCAAGTTTGCCAAAATTAAAACGTTTTTAGGTAACTTCTACAACCTTCCCACTGGTTTTGAATGATAGATTAGCTATGCCAGTCTGCAAGATGATATTACATGTAGTGAATGAAAGTACACACTGTACAAAAAGTTGTATATTCAGTTGTGCCACCATAAACAGTCTTGGCAGTTGAATGCTTTCAAACAGTTGGCCAACTCGCTGAAAACATTTTTCAAAACACCTTACCATACTAAAAAATGTATCCTTAAAATTGTCACATTAATTAGATTAAAGTACATAACTTATTTCTTAGCAGTCATTAACATGTACATATATACTTGATGTTCTTGATGTAGTATTGTACACCAAGGTGCATGTTATAAATACGTTCATACTTCAGAATTCAGCTTACTTCCATTCCATTGCTCTTGTATCTGCTCTTGTACTGAAAGGTTACCTGGTTCATGATGCATGAAGTCTCCTGTAAATGTACATATCAGGTTAGAAAGAAATATACAGTTGATACAATGATCAATTTATCTAAGACAATCTACCTAGACTGCAAGTCTTGTAGCTTAAAATTGTCACTGGGCTGAGGATGTTTTACACAGCGCCTTTCTTTTTCTTTCTGAACCAGAAAATACTGGTTGGGCTTGTTGGCGGTGAGTTACTGGCCCAATGGCTGAACTCACATGACTCTGGCCAGTTGTCCGGCATGGTCAGACTTGTTTGGCTGTGAGTTACTGGCCCAATGGCTGAACTCACATGACTCTGGCCAGTTGTCCGGCATGGTCAGACTTGTTTGACTGTGAGTTACTGGCCCAATGGCTAAACTTACATGACTCTGACCAGTGGTCCGGCATGGTCAGACTTGTTTGGCTGTGAGTTTACTGGCCCAATGGCTAAACTCACATGACTCTGGCCAGTGGTCCAGCGTGGTCAGACTTGTTTGGCTGTGAGTTACTGGCCCAATGGCTAAACTCACATGACTCTGGCCAGTGGTCCGGCATGGTCAGACTTGTTTGACTGTGAGTTACTGGCCCAATGGCTAAACTCACATGACTCTGGCCAGTGGTCCAGCGTGGTCAGACTTGTTTGGCTGTGAGTTTACTGGCCCATTGGCTAAACTTACATGACTCTGGCCAGTTGTCCGGCATGGTCAGACTTGTTTGACTGTGAGTTACTGGCCCAATGGCTAAACTCACATGACTCTGGCCAGTTGTCTGGCATGGTCAGACTTGTTTGACTGTGAGTTACTGGCCCAATGGCTAAACTTACATGACTCTGGCCAGTGGTCCAGTGTGTATGTTAAGCCCTGGATTAGTCAACTTATATAATATCAATCAATTAAAGTTACAATGCTAGATAACAAGGGAATAATGCATACATCAATGTCTTTACACCTTTAAAAAAATCAAAACAAGCAATTAAAATATAATACAACTACACACATGTAACCCATGTAACTATCTTAATACTTGCTGAAGTTTTTAAAAGAGAACACATTATGTTATATCATAAAAAGAATTTGTCGTTTCAATGATGTAGCAGCAAGTATTTCCAAGGATGCTTGGGGTTTGTATCAGCTGAACACCAAGTGGATTTCCAATACAGATTTTATATTGTTTTAAAATCAACATGTCTTTGATGTTTGATTGTCTTGTCCGGTTGCTTTACTTACTCACACAATGCACTCACTATCCAGCAAATCAAAGTTTACCGACTTGTTTCAAAACATGCTCAATATATATTACATTCGTATTTACATTTGCCTTTTATTTATTACAGTCTAGTTAGAGTGATAAACTATCACTGACTCTGCAAACTACCTCAGAGTTTCTGGCGTAAAAACATTCTCATTCATTCTCTATCATACATTAAAAAGTTCTATAAAACAATGGGTATGGCTCTTGGAATAGCCTGGTAGCCAGCCGGTCTGGCTGAAGATGGTTCTATACATTGATTTCAATCACACAGTCACTCTTGCATTGTCTTGCTTTTAAAAGCTTAGTTTTACTCTCAAGTAAACATGCACTACTTGCAAATGTTAAACAATCTGACGTCAATGGAATAGTTACTTGTATTGAACCTGAAATATATACACAGGGAGTCTAATGCAAAAACTTTTCGCACATACATTACTTGTCATGTCATCACCTATCACCATGGCATAAGTGGACATATAGTTTTACTGACAATTTGAGGTGGTTTTGCAGTATTTTCAGTTAGTTCATTATAATATACAGTATCTCTGAAAGTTTCATTGACTGTTCATTGCTTACGTGTTTGAACTCTTTCCAATTAAGATGGACTGAAGCAACAAGTTGATATTAAAGTAGTGAAAATGTGCCTAAACACAAGAAAACCAGCCCCAAACATTTGACAAAATTTATAAACTTAAAACTTACTACTTCTTTAAAATGGATAAAATCAACCACAGTTGTGCAATTTTAGGGTCACTTTTAGTGTTACTTTATTAAATGCATCACCTGCATCTGATCAATAAACTCCAGCAGGTGGATCCACTGACATGTACCAGAAATACATTTAGTAGTCCATTGTAGCTGCACGCTAGAGATCTGGATTCATTTAATTGATGATTGTTAATCAAATTGTAGTGTCTTTGTTGGCTTGTGAAGCAGTACATCAGGAATGGATCAGATCTTCAATCTACAGGAATAGAAGACAGGAAGGTGAAGTTTACATAGTCAGATATATTCAGAATTAACAGCTTCAAACCTCTGTAAATGCATTCTGGGCTCCATTTCACAAAGCACTAAGATTCATCTTAAGATGAGATGTCAGTATCACCATAGTGATTTGTGACATCACACTTTGCTTAGATCAATCTTTGAACTTTGAACTTAAGATCCATCTTAACTCTGTGTGAAATCGAGCCCAGGGACATTCGGATGAATAAGTCTAATTTATTGTATTGAAAGAGACAACACTCAGTAGTATTTATTCCAACATGAGGTAGGAAATTCCAAATTGGAATACTCCACATTGTTTTATTTGACAAATATTTTTAAATATGACAAAACCCACCATTTACAGCCCAAACAAGATTTAACACCACCTCTGATTTCAACATCAATTTGAAAATGGAGCACACACAGAAAAAGGATATGTAACAAGAAGACATGTAACAGTCTTACGGTCAAGATGCAAACTGTTTTTGTACAAGAATGTCTGGCATTTAGGAACATATAGTAAATTTTTAGGGTTTGCTGAAATCATTTCCTTATTATGTGAAAAGTTCAATGTATTGGCTGCTAAGGTCAATGTATTCAATGTATATGAATGATGAAGGTTTAATGCTTAGATGGAATGATTGCAGATGAAAACAAGGCACTGATTGGGATGTGCAGCTGCTTTGTATTAATTTGGAATACTGAAGTACGGTTGTTGTAGTGAGACAAACCGTACTAAGCAGTGGTTGCAGTCAACACATGACAATGATCAGTACACCCTAATGTCACCAAGTCAAACCATCATGTAGTGACTAGACTCTAGGTTCCATTTGTGTACTGCAACAGCTTAAGATACCAACCTGTTGTCTGTACATCTCTTTGACATCCTGTAGATCCAGCTTCAATTCCTGAACCTCTTCAGCTTTCTCTCCATACATCTGTAAGACAGCATTGTAGCGAGTCTCTGTCTCCTATAACAAAGCAGCATTGACAATACATTGGGTTTGAGGGTGGCAGTCAACATTAGCTCCTCGAGGTACTGGAAGTTGTCAAACTAGTTCTGAGGGGAACAAATTGTCTACCAAATCCAAACCATGTTGTTCTTGTTTTACTACACCTCATACATATTCAGTTGCATCTTTATTGTCCACAATATTCTCTAGTTAGGTATCATTTGGTGTGTACTACACCTGTGCAAGAGTTTTTAAAATTACTTGTTAAAGTGTATGCGTAGTAGACTACTGCATGATGTGCATCCTATGTATATACTTTAAAGAAGCAATGTTGGAACTGTTTGTGTATTTACCCAATGTGTGCATACTCGCGCCTGCTTGGTAAACAGCAAAAATAGCATCTGGCACGTGATGGTAAACGGACCAGCGAAAACTTTACTCTTGATCATGAATATGTATGAGGAACATTAATAACCATTAGTGACTGACTTAGGTTTGTGTTTTTTTTTTAAATACAGTATGGAATGAAACCTCTAAAGAGCTGCCTTTTTCAGAAAAACTCAAAATACAAAAAGGTGACAATGGAAGACTTTTGAGCCCCAGGTGGCAGCAGACTTACCAGGTAAATTTCCATTGTTAATGTAGTTCTGAGCATACGCACACTTCTGAGAACAATGGATTTACTTGGTAAGTCTGCTTCCATCTAGTGTCCTCAAAATGCTCTCATTCACATATAGAACAGATCACGGTACATATTATAAAATCAAGTGGAAATATAAAAAAAGGGGTTGACATTTATACTGGACTGCAGGCCTAAGGCTAATGATTTCAGCATTAGGCATATGTACATTAGTCTTTGACATACCAAGTGGTGAGAGGTGGATGAAGGAATATGACATACCACTAATTTCCTCTTGTACTCTGGTAGCAGCCTGGCTTGTTCATCTAGGGTGTCAGTAAGGTTTGTTAATTTCACAATCTCTTCAGCCATAGCAGCTCTAGTTCGCTCCAGTTGGGATATCTCTGCCTGTAGCAAATATAGACAATAAAGACCATTATTTTGTTTTACCCATACACCAGTTTGTGTAAAGCACTGTTTACTCAGTACTTTCCCCGAATCTTGTGGGAACAAAATCCAAAGGCATGTTACTTGGGTTGGATTTGTACCCAAGACTTTTTCCATTCTAGAGCAGATGTCTTACCACTAGACCACCGAGATTGCTTGGTACCTAGAGGCAGTTTGAACCCTTTAAAGAGCATTGTCAACTTCCACTGCATATCTAGTCTTTGTTCCAACATGCCTCTGTTGTATTGAAAAAAAAACCCCAATGATAACAGAGGGCGCTATCATCCCATGAACCACTATCCCACCGTAAACCCCAAGCAATGCATGGGATGAGAGCACCAAAAGAATTTCTATTTATGATTATATTTCTTGTTCAAGGTCACAAAAACTTGAACAAGTGATTGTAACCCACAATAACACCACAGTTTTATTCATGGGAGGTTTTAAAATAAGCATGGTTGATCAAATTTGCTTGTTTAGCAACAGACTTGGATAATGAGTCAAAAGCAATATTCCTACACGGCATTTAGATTTGCATAACTTTTCTGTGCTTAGCAATCTTATATTGGTACTGAAATGGTTACTCAACTGGAGTTCTACAAACAGAACCAGAACCACTCGTTGAGTTCTTGCTTAGTGTTTAAGGTAATACTTGATGAAGCTTTACCTGTAGCTGTACAATCTCTCCTTCTCGTTGTTTATGTTGAGAGTGTAATCCTTCAATAACCGATGAAGCTGAGCCTCCTATTACACTGTCATACAATGATTCAGATGTGGACCATGACATGGTGCGCTCTAAAATATCCATCTAATCACAAAACAAAGTAACCATTCAAGTTATATTATTTATGTTTTTACTCATACACTGAATGTAACATAAGTTATGCTTCTAAAAGAAAAAACCTGATTGCTTCCAAATCTGACACAAAGTATTGTATAAGGTGGTCTTTAACTTAGTGTGTAAATTTCATATTGGTAAATACAGAGCAAGAAGTCAGTCAGGCTGCTCTCAAGCAGAGTGACAATGGCAAGGGTTGCTGGTTGAACTCCTACCCAAGTAGCCTGTGGTGTAAGGGTCTAAGAGTACTGAATATGTTTACCTGAGTGGGAGTATGGAATGGACCAGGAGTGGCTGGCAAGCTATGTACAGGTGTGCTTGCTCCTGAACGGTTTCCAGGACTGTTACTGTCTTCCACCTGCTGTGATAATCTCCTCTCCTACAATAGTATGGGGAATAAAGAATATTAGATTTGCATCTCATACCAAATAACATTATTTAAGCGGTCAATCATCATGAACCTACTTGATGGAATAACCAAAATAAAAGTACAAATGTTTTTGTAATAAGAACCAACGTTTTGAAAAATTGACTTAAGATTGAGTAATTCACAGTTTTTCACATTCTTTGTTGTACAAAACCCATATATAATGAGTTGGTATATTTTTGTGATGGTTTGGAGTGGATGTTATCAACATAGCCTAATAGATGTGATTCTTGATATAACATTGATTTTTCCATATCAGGTCAAGGGTCATGTGAAAGGTAAATGCAGCTGACCTTTTCACTGAGGGCATCTTGAGCAAGAAGCAACTTTCTTCGTTCAGTATCAACTCTCATCTTCTCCACTTCAAGCTGTTTCTCCAGGTGTGTCTTGTCTCGCTGGGCCTCCTCAAGGGCCTTGGTGTAGGTACTAAACTGGGCCTCGGTGCGAGCCATTTCACTGCAAACATAATCATATTCACATATGTCCATATATATTATGTAACCCTTGTGACCTTGTACATTCCGGGGGATTTCTTGGCAGGCAAGATACTAACACTGGTCATATGGGAAGTTTTACATTTTGTGTAATAATTTCCACATAAATTCAAGAGTTATAAAAGTAACTGCTTAAACAAGTTTTAGGATGTACCCCGTTTCTTCGTATCAAAAATTGATAAAAATTAGACAGTACACTCTCAGTAAAAAGATTTGATGTGTTCTTTCATTGAGACGTGTACAAATCAGTCCAGCAGCAATATGCCCCACTTCACCTTGTATACCTTACAGGGTATTGTACTATGGTCTCATAAAGTTATTCTTATCAAGCTCCACCAAATTTTTGATTTTGGAGCCACGAGTGTCATTTATGACTGACATGCCGCATTATAAATGTACGCTACTATTATTGTTATTAAATCATGCCTGCAGGAAGTTCAGGGTCTGTGGCCCTTTTGTAAATGTGATGTCACAGGTTACATTGTCTATAAATGGTAACCAGACTGTTGACAAACTTGGAATGAAAAATAAAAATACAATCATAACAAGAACTAATAGAAAGGGCCTTGTCGCACCATGCAACAGACCTTAGTATTGATGACGTCACAGTTTGTTTACCACTTTGCAGAAGAATTAGAAACCATTGTGTCTCTGCATAACTGTTGGAAATATAGTACCCAGTTGCAGCACTTAAGCAATGCAGTAAACAAACCGTGAGGTCATCAAGGTTTTTGAAGGTTACTGAACACACATACCTTTCTTTTGACTCTTCTAATGAGTCAGCTTTAGCTCTAGCCATCTCAAGCTCAGCCAGCAATCGCGACTTATCCTGTCGTAATAATGCTAGCTGTGATTCCATTGAAGATAACTTAGACCCAGCAATCAGAGCACTCTCTGTTGCATTACGCTCTTTCTCTGTAGCTGAAGCTTGCTGAGCCTGGCTCTCTGCTAGCCTCTCAGTCAAGCTGCGTTCAACTTGTTCCCAGTTACCTGACTGGGCGTTGAAGGTGGTGTTTAGGTTCTCAATCTGCCGCAGTAAAGGGCGAGTTGCTGGACACAAAAAGAAATATCAAATTGTAAATACTCTAATAAAATCAATCCAAGAATCCCAAATGAAATAAAATTCAACTCGCACAACTTTTTCTTCCATAATAATCAGGCACATTGATGTAATTTTGCATTAGATATTGTCCAAGATATCATGCTGAATGAAGAACCAGACTGTAATAGTTCTTCTCTTATAAGGTCATTAGTTTCTTGACTGACTACATAACTTACTATCACAGAGAAGTAACAAGTCCAGCTCGAGTCTGTCTGTTGTGCAAGATTTAGGTATGCTGTGTATGCACTAACAAAACATTTGTAGAAACCCAAATCATGTAATCATGTAATTAGTCTACCCTCATTATAAAGAGCATTATTATAAAGAGGTTCTGCTTATAAAGAGTACATTCTGAGGTCCTGAATCTCATTACTGCTTTGTGTTTCTTTATTTTACAGTCCTCTTATGACAATGGTCCTGTCTAAAGAGGTAATTTGGCCAATCCCAGCGATCTTGTTACAATGAAATAACATGACTTACCAGCACTGACACTCTGACTGAGTTCCTGATTGCGTTGCTCTGCTTCCTGTAGTCTCATCTGTAGATCAGATATCTCTTGCCTAAGATGACTCTCCTTACGAGCTTGATGCTGGTCTTGTCGACTAATTGACATCTGAAGATCACTGATCTATAAATCATATCACAGGTTGTAGGGTCAGGCTAGGCGAAGGGGTACTGTAAAGTTACATTAGTGTTGTTACCATTCTAGATACACAGAACTCCTAATTGAATGTCTTCATAGACTAGTATGAGTGCTTCATGCTTTTAGCCTCATGTTGGTTATGTTCTAGAGCTAACCTCATATCTTCATAGTTCATGGTATTTACCTGTAATAGGAGTGCCTCATGCTCCCTTCTAGCCTCCTGCTGGTTATATTCTAAGGCTAACCTCATCTCTTCTTAGTACCTGGTATTTACCTGTAATAGGAGTGCCTCATGCTCCCTTCTAGCCTCCTGCTGGTTATATTCTAAGGCTAACCTCATCTCTTCTTAGTCCCTGGTATTTACCTGTAATAGGAGTGCCTCATGCTCCCTTCTAGCCTCCTGCTGGTTATATTCTAAGGCTAACCTCATCTCTTCTTAGTACCTGGTATTTACCTGTAATAGGAGTGCCTCATGCTCCCTTCTAGCCTCCTGCTGGTTATATTCTAAGGCTAACCTCATCTCTTCTTAGTACCTGGTACTTACCTGTAATAGGAGTGCCTCATGCTCCCTTCTAGCCTCCTGCTGGTTATATTCTAAGGCTAACCTCATCTCTTCTTAGTCCCTGGTATTTACCTGTAATAGGAGTGCCTCATGCTCCCTTCTAGCCTCCTGTTGGTTATATTCTAAGGCTAACCTCATCTCTTCTTAGTCCCTGGTACTTACCTGCAATAGGAGTGCCTCATGCTCCCTTCTAGCCTCCTGCTGGTTATATTCTAAGGCTAACCTCATCTCTTCTTAGTACCTGGTATTTACCTGTAATAGGAGTGCCTCATGCTTCCTTCTAGCCTCCTGCTGGTTATATTCTAAGGCTAACCTCATCTCTTCTTAGTACCTGGTACTTACCTGTAATAGGAGTGCCTCATGCTCCCTTCTAGCCTCCTGCTGGTTATATTAAAGAGCTAACCTCATCCTCTTAGTATCTGGTACTTACCTGTAATAGGAGTGCCTCATGCTCCCTTCTAGCCTCCTGGTTATATTCTAAGGCTAACCTTATCTCTTCTTAGTCCCTGGTACTTACCTGTAATAGGAGTGCCTCATGCTCCCTTCTAGCCTCCTGCTGGTTACGCTCCAGAGCTAACCTCATCTCTTCCTTAGCATTCATCTCAGCACTCAATTGAGTCTCTTGCACCTTGCTGTTCTTAGCTGCAATGCCTTTGTGTAACTCAGCTAGGTCTCTATCATTAAAACAGACATTCACAGAATTAATCGGATATTGACCCAATTTTCCATCACATTGAAGGGTACAATGTTACCAATTATTTCACATTCCTGATTACATTGAATCAAATCCACTTGTTCCTATTTAGACGGCGATGGTAAGAGGACTTACTTGTAGGAAGCATCCAGTGCTGCTTGTGTACTGCGTACTTTCTCTTTAGAGTCATCTAGTTCCATGCGTTGGTTACTCAACTCTTTGTCCAGTCTGTCTACTGCTGCATTCAGCTTCTTAATGATGTCTGGAAGTTAAACATCAGATCAGGAGTCATTACTGTCCATACCATGAGATTTTATCACACTCACTATAAGAACATTCTCCTTAACCTTGACTTTGGTTTAGAGATCCTTCAAAACAGTTAACTTTAGATTATGTAAGCGCATATTCAATTATGTTCAATAACTGCCTTAAGTGAATTTGTAATTTGTATGTTTGCAAGAGATTCACATTTTCCCCCTAAATGAGATATCCCTTTTTATTGCCACATCTTTGCCACATACTGTCAATGCTAGTATCCGAGTCTAGAGAAAAAGACCACTTGGTCTTGGTCTACAATGAACGATGGAGTATGTATACACTACACCCCAGGTCATAACTACAACTTTATACTTGACCCAAAAATGAAACGCAGAAAACATTTTGGCCATGACATGTTTACTACTTTTTTCCCCAGGCATTTCTACTAAAACAAATCTGCATATAACCCTACTCCTTTAGACAAAAAGCATCAACATGATGTCCATTTTGTTCAATAAAATATTAAGAAAGTTTCTAATCACAGACTAAGCATAACTATCTCACCTTTCTGCTGTTTTTCTAGTTCTTCTTTGCCATCCAAGACATTTTCCAAATGCTCCACTCTCTCAGTGGCCTCATCAAGCTGCTCCCTGCAAGATGACAATAATGTTTTAGATGATCACACTGTCAGACTACATTTAAATACTGATTAAACTTTATTCATATCATTGGTTTAGTCTACTTTTACTCCCACTCTCAGTTTGCTCAAAAGTATGAACAAACAACAAAATGCAGCAAGTGTTAAATGTTACTTGGTAATCCACAAGTCTAAGGCCCATGTCACACACAGCAATTTACAGGCAACCAGTTCCAGGCAATCCATTCACATGTAAATTCCACATAGCTGTCTTAAAGACAGGAAGATTTCAATAGCAAAATGTATGTTGTACTCCTGAAATTTTGCTTTCGCATGCAGTGCAGTTGGTTGCCTCCAAGTTGCCTGTAAAAGTTGCTCAGCGCGACTTGAAAGTAAATCAATTCAAGACACTTAACATGACATGTGGGCAATCGGTTTGACCATTATTAGCCATCTCAGACTGAAGTTCACTAATAAATTGACATTGCAGTTTCTCACTACCAATGACTTTCAAAGGTGTTAAATCTGTGAATATGTAAAGAATAATGCCTGTGGTATGCGCCATTCAAAACAACGAATGGCGCCTACCAAGGTATCATCTGACTTAACCTCAAACTGTAATGTCATGCTATAACAGCAATATCGCTCCATTTGTGCAAATGAAAAGGCGGCCAAACAACAGCATGACATCAGGTAGAGGTTAAGACTTTCTGTACATTCCCTCAACTCTGCATTACATACTTCTGTGATTTAATAAGCGTCTCATTTTCTTTCTCTTTAGCGCGTAGTTTCTTGATGATGTTAGAGTTCTGCAGCTGCTGTTTTGAGAGCTTCTCTCCTTCAGCCATCAAGCCAAGAATGGTGTCTTCTTTCTCCTTGAGATTCTGTTGTGTCTGATTATTGCCATCTCTATCAGACAGGGACATAAACGAAGAGTCGACCACTGGTTATTATCTCCATGAAGCTATTTCAACTATGATTTAATACATTAACTTTCTGGGATATCAATGGTTTGTGGGAAAGAAATTGGAAGCCATTTTTCTGTTCTGTTTATGAATATTGAAGAAAATTGAGTAAAATCAAAGTGTACTCAGTAAATTTTGTTCATAGTTTTAAAGATTGAAAAGCAGGCATTTGTCTGGTTTGACAAAACACATTTTAACTGTCTACATGAAGAATCACATTATCCCAGTTCTTAAAGTGAGCAAAAATTTCATATAGCAACAAGTAAAGTTGATAGTGATGATTTCATGTACATGTTTTACAGACAGACAACATTCGACAACAAACACTAAGTACTGGGAACTGCAATAAAACCTGATCCACTGTGGAAGACAAAGGTCATAATGGATCCCTAGACAATGAAACAATGTACACCACACTGAAGCCTGGTTTGTACTTAACAAGTTATGAGGGCAAAGAAATCTACAAAACCTCAGGAAATATTTACTTGAGAAAATAAAATTAGCTGTTGCAAACTGCTTACCAACCAAAAGGACCTGCTGTATAAATGCAAAGAATAGTTGCAAAGGGCCTGACGTTTCTCAAAGGCTTAAACAAACGTCCTTGAGAAAGACTCTGCTAGGGTTGAACTGTCTGAACAATAACCATTCTTTGAAATTGAACTTGGGGGATTAGTTGGTTGCAAAGGTGTGAGGTGAAATTCTACATCCTTTTGTGATTTGGTGAGTCATACCTGCTGGTTATATCCTTGTTCAACTTCTGCACTTCTTTCTTCAAAACATCTCGCTCCTAAGGAATACATAGTTTGACATATATTAAAATTAATCAACTAAATTCTCAATATAAGATCGCAATATAAAGAAAAGGAAATTGCAAAAACAATTTTGACAGTATACAAATTTTACACACTAATTCTGAAAATAAAATTGATGAGTAGATTCTGATTCAACATAAATAATAAAAAAAGGATTACAATGTCATTTTTTTCAAAGCTACACATTAACTATGTTTATGCTCTACCCTAGACAGCAAGGGATCGCTCTGAATAGGAATGACTAATTAGCATATCATTATCAGCTGACAAGTCTCATGAGTACTTACTTTTTGTGAAGCTTGTAGTTTTCTCTCCATAGATGAAATGCGTTGTGTAAATTCTTCAGTCAAGTCATTTAAGTCAGTCATTTCTGTTTCCCTCGCTGCCTCAGATTGCTGCAGTTGACTAGTAAAAGACACAACATGATGAGGATTCAATTCATGCAATAACATCTAACACTCCTCCATTCATGGAACATACATGCTGTAACCAGCCATGCTTTTTTGATAAAAACTGAGCCATTCCCAAATTACAACAATAATACAAATGATATAGCGCATTTATAATGTAACAACCATTAATCTAGTTCACTATTCTGAGTTCAGAACACCATTATCCCTGTTCATCAGGCATTATGCTTTACAAATTCTTCAACCTTTCTCAACTCCCCGGGGAGTATACAGCCTCAAGCTGCTTAGATTAGCGCTGGGGGTTTATCTAACAAAATACCGTCTCAGCCCTTCCAGGTTCCCATTTAAACACCCGGGTTAAGAGAAGCAATTATGAATAAGTGCCTTGCTGAAGGACACTAGTGTCATGATGACTGGGAATCAAACCCACACTCCGATGATTCAACCATCAGAACTGGAGTCCGATGCACTAGACCGCTTTGCCACGACACAACCCAGTACAATGTCTAAATATCAAACAGCAAGCATGGCCAAGACATTTGTAGCATGTATCATAGTACTCTGATCAATATAAATCCAAACCGATTAACCTCAAAAACACTTAATGAGCGGGCAGAGGGAGGGAGACCTCCAGAAAAGAAAAAGTGAGCATGTGTAAATACATACTGACAGTTTTTTATCAAATAATATATTTTTTGTATACCTCTTAAGGATATTGAGAGATTCTTGTAAGTCCACATTCTGGTTACTGAGAGTCATGACTTGATTTTCTCTTGCCTGCAGTACCTCCGCCATTCCAGCAAGTTTCTGGTGTCAAAGAATCATTCAATGAACAATGGACAATGTACAACTGAACCATGTGATATATTTTACCATTACATTTACATGTACATCTATTTACAATAATACATTTGGTGAATATCGAATTTTAACTTCCTTCATAAATTCTTCTTTACTAGGGAACATTGCTATTGGGAAATGTACTATACATACAAACCTGATACTTCACGGAGGCAACTGAAGCAATTTTGAATTGCCCCATTCTCCTGGTCATTGCCTTGATGCCCTTTGAAAATTTCCAGTAAAAATTTACATTTCTTTTATAGAAGTGCCCTTCACCAAAGACAAAGGGCAAACATCAGGCGTACATACAGTTTAAACAGTGTATGTTTGACCAAAGACAAAGGGCAAACATCAGGCGCACATACAGTTTAAACAGTGTATGTTTGACCAAAGACAAAGGGCAAACATCAGGCGCACATACAGTTTAAACAGTGTATGTTTGACCAAAGACAAAGGGCAAACATCAGGCGCACATACAGTTTAAACAGTGTATGTTTGACCAAAGACAAAGGGCAAACATCAGGCGCACATACAGTTTAAACAGTGTATGTTTGACCAAAGACAAAGGGCAAACATCAGGCGCACATACAGTTTAAACAGTGTATGTTTGACCAAGGACAAAGGGCGCAAACATCAGGCACACATACAGTTTAAACAGTGTATGTTTGACCAAAGACAAAGGGCAAACATCAGGTGCACATACAGTTTAAACAGTGTATGTTTGACCAAAGACAAAGGGCAAACATCAGGCGCACATACAGTTTAAACAGTGTATGTTTGACCAAGGACAAAGGGCAAACATCAGGTGCACATACAGTTTAAACAGTGTATGTTTGACCAAAGACAAAGGGCAAACATCAGGCGCACATACAGTTTAAACAGTGTATGTTTGACCAAAGACAAAGGGCAAACATCAGGTGCACATACAGTTAAACAGTGTATGTTTGACCAAAGACAAAGGGCAAACATCAGGCGCACATACAATTTAAACAGTGTATGTTTGACCAAGGACAAAGGGCAAACATCAGGTGCACATACAGTTTAAACAGTGTATGTTTGACCAAAGACAAAGGGCAAACATCAGGTGCACATACAGTTTAAACAGTGTATGTTTGACCAAAGACAAAGGGCAAACATCAGGCGCACATACAGTTTAAACAGTGTATGTTTGACCAAAGACAAAGGGCAAACATCAGGTGCACATACAGTTTAAACAGTGTATGTTTGACCAAAGACAAAGGGCAAACATCAGGTGCACATACAGTTTAAACAGTGTATGTTTGACCAAAGACAAAGGGCAAACATCAGGTGCACATACAGTTTAAACAGTGTATGTTTGACCAAAGACAAAGGGCAAACATCAGGTGCACATACAGTTTAAACAGTGTATGTTTGACCAAAGACAAAGGGCAAACATCAGGTGCACATACAGTTTAAACAGTGTATGTTTGACCAAAGACAAAGGGCAAACATCAGGCGCACATACAGTTTAAACAGTGTATGTTTGACCAAAGACAAAGGGCAAACATCAGGTGCACATACAGTTTAAACAGTGTATGTTTGACCAAAGACAAAGGGCAAACATCAGGCGCACATACAGTTTAAACAGTGTATGTTTGACCAAAGACAAAGGGCAAACATCAGGCGCACATACAGTTTAAACAGTGTATGTTTGACCAAGGACAAAGGGCAAACTTCAGGTGCACATACAGTTTAAACAGTGTATGTTTGACCAAGGACAAAGGGCAAACTTCAGGTGCACATACAGTTTAAACAGTGTATGTTTGACCAAAGACAAAGGGCAAACATCAGGTGCACATACAGTTTAAACAGTGTATGTTTGACCAAAGACAAAGGGCAAACATCAGGCGCACATACAGTTTAAACAGTGTATGTTTGACCAAAGACAAAGGGCAAACATCAGGCGCACATACAGTTTAAACAGTGTATGTTTGACCAAAGACAAAGGGCAAACATCAGGCGCACATACAGTTTAAACAGTGTATGTTTGACCAAAGACAAAGGGCAAACATCAGGCGCACATACAGTTTAAACAGTGTATGTTTGACCAAAGACAAAGGGCAAACATCAGGCGCACATACAGTTTAAACAGTGTATGTTTGACCAAAGACAAAGGGCAAACATCAGGTGCACATACAGTTTAAACAGTGTATGTTTGACCAAGGACAAAGGGCGCAAACATCAGGCACACATACAGTTTAAACAGTGTATGTTTGACCAAAGACAAAGGGCAAACATCAGGTGCACATACAGTTTAAACAGTGTATGTTTGACCAAAGACAAAGGGCAAACATCAGGCGCACATACAGTTTAAACAGTGTATGTTTGACCAAGGACAAAGGGCAAACATCAGGTGCACATACAGTTTAAACAGTGTATGTTTGACCAAAGACAAAGGGCAAACATCAGGCGCACATACAGTTTAAACAGTGTATGTTTGACCAAAGACAAAGGGCAAACATCAGGTGCACATACAGTTAAACAGTGTATGTTTGACCAAAGACAAAGGGCAAACATCAGGCGCACATACAATTTAAACAGTGTATGTTTGACCAAGGACAAAGGGCAAACATCAGGTGCACATACAGTTTAAACAGTGTATGTTTGACCAAAGACAAAGGGCAAACATCAGGTGCACATACAGTTTAAACAGTGTATGTTTGACCAAAGACAAAGGGCAAACATCAGGCGCACATACAGTTTAAACAGTGTATGTTTGACCAAAGACAAAGGGCAAACATCAGGTGCACATACAGTTTAAACAGTGTATGTTTGACCAAAGACAAAGGGCAAACATCAGGTGCACATACAGTTTAAACAGTGTATGTTTGACCAAAGACAAAGGGCAAACATCAGGTGCACATACAGTTTAAACAGTGTATGTTTGACCAAAGACAAAGGGCAAACATCAGGTGCACATACAGTTTAAACAGTGTATGTTTGACCAAAGACAAAGGGCAAACATCAGGTGCACATACAGTTTAAACAGTGTATGTTTGACCAAAGACAAAGGGCAAACATCAGGCGCACATACAGTTTAAACAGTGTATGTTTGACCAAAGACAAAGGGCAAACATCAGGTGCACATACAGTTTAAACAGTGTATGTTTGACCAAAGACAAAGGGCAAACATCAGGCGCACATACAGTTTAAACAGTGTATGTTTGACCAAAGACAAAGGGCAAACATCAGGCGCACATACAGTTTAAACAGTGTATGTTTGACCAAGGACAAAGGGCAAACTTCAGGTGCACATACAGTTTAAACAGTGTATGTTTGACCAAAGACAAAGGGCAAACATCAGGTGCACATACAGTTTAAACAGTGTATGTTTGACCAAAGACAAAGGGCAAACATCAGGCGCACATACAGTTTAAACAGTGTATGTTTGACCAAGGACAAAGGGCGCAAACATCAGGCACACATACAGTTTAAACAGTGTATGTTTTGCCATATAATTGATTACATTATTTGATCATGCAAATTCAAGATTCTGTTGATAACATTTGATTAAGACCTTCACCATACATAATAATCGTTTCCAATGTTCTCAGTCAAAAATTCCTTGCATGATTGGCCGGGGAGCCACTTCACTGCGTTCTGATTTGTAAAAATGGGATCAAAGAACTCCAATAAAAACAGGAGACAATTTGTTCAAAAAAAAAAAAATCTAATTTGCAATTAAATTGAAATTTCTTTAGGCATATTTTTTTTCTCCACTTAGCAATTGTAGGATTACAAAACAAATCAATGAGCACAATCCAACTCATTACCTTCAACAAAACATCTGTCTGGAGTGGACTTTGAGAGGCCTGAGCTGCTTCAGATTCCTCTGCAGCTGGGCTTACATTGGCAGTGTCAGCTGGACCTGAAACACAACAAATATTATTTTGTTTCCAAATATGCTGCTGCTGATGGACAGCTGGGGAAAACAGCATAAAATGAATGTATTACTATTTTACATAATAATAAAACAAGAAAATTGTATCTCTGGTACTGTAGAAAGAATCGACAGATCACAAGTACAATACATGAACATTTATTTGAAAACTAAGTTTTTACATTGTTAATTTGTTTCTTAAGAAATGATTGATTTGATGTAAATTTATGAAAATTGACAATGGGCCTGGAATTATACAAAGGCCATGGTCTCTGTTGCCCTGGTCTTGGCCTTGGTACCCCTTCAAATGTTTCCTATAGACTTTATGATTATCAATGGAAGTGCACTTTGCAAAATAAAAATGGCCTTGACCTCTTTAAACAAAGATGAAATTGCAGGCACGTGAATTGCGTGAACTGATAAAAAGCAGCCCTTATGCATTTGAAATTGTAAATTAAATTTGACCTCACATATTGTCTCTATCAAGACTCTGTTCCATGGTCCTTCAAAATTTCAGTGTGTGGATCAAAGCCAATTTAATTTTGCTAATGTTCAGATTTAGTTCTTGCGACTACCAATTGTTTGGATACAAATGAATGACCTTTTCAAGTTATAGACATGACTCTCACTAAGTTTGTAAATGAAAAAACCTTTACAATGTATCTAAAATGTTTGGAAACTAAACAATGACAATTCAGTTACAATTTCCGGCTGATAAGAAAACAATAATTCCTGAACATACTTACTTTGTTCCTTTGTATCAACAGATCTTGGTGTTTTTTCTGTAATGTTTACATCTTGTTCTTCTTGTGTTGGGGTTGGAGTTCTATTACTTTCTTCTCTAGTGTCACTGCTGCTACTCAACGACTTAAAGGATGTATTGATGCAACTGACCTCCTTCTCATCCTGGTTATCAGAATCAACATCTGCTGAGTAAGCGGTTGAGTCTCGACGGTTGAAGTCTAGGGCTATTGCATCTAGCAAAGAAGGAATACGTTGAGTGTCCGTCGTATCATGAAACCTTCCTTCAGAAATGATACTGAAATCACTATCGGGACTCCTCTTGCCGTTTGAGGATGATGAGAAATGCTTTGGTGACTGGCTTTCTGGTGATTCTCTTGTATCATAGTTACTCAAAGAAGACAGCTCACTTCCTGTGAACTCATTGATCACAACAAAATCACTGCTACTTGATGTCGCATTCGTCTCCTCAGAATGTTCGGATTTAGAATCAGACGGGGATCCCTCTCTGTTCTTAACACTGAAGTCCTTTTCTGATGTAATTTCAGCAGCGTCTGGTTTGGCCTTGACTGTATCTAAGAACTCTGAGTCCTGTTTGAGCTGTGTCTGTGAGACACTCATTAAGTCATCACTGGATTGTGGAGAAACGGCTGAATATTGACATTCTTCCACATCTTCCTTGGATATTGGGACAAAGGAAGACGATGAGCCAATCATGGATCCCGATTCATCTATTGATATTTCTAGTGGATTCAGTGACTGAGTCAATAAACTTGTAGCCGATTCATTTGGAGTTGAGCTCTCTTTATCGTCAAGTTCCTCACAAACTTCATTGTTTTTCTCCTTTAGTTCTGTACCTTGGGTTGCACAAACCACAAGATCAACAGAAACTTCTTCAGTTGTTTTCCTTGAGATGTTTTTGCTATTTACATCTTCCTTTGCTTTCTCAATCTGATCTTTAGAGTCATCCTTTGATTTTTGTCGCTGTGATTTCTTTGTTATGACAGAAGTTGTTAGTCTACCTGGTGATCTGACTGTCTTGATAACAGCAGTGGGTTCTTTGGATGGAGATGGATTGTCCAAGAAGGCACTGAAGAAGTTGTCCTCACTTTGTTGCTGATTTCTTCTTGCTGAGTATGAAGACGAAAGACTTGAGTCCTGAGATAAATCCTCTGTCAGGGTAAAAACAAACCCAAAACTAATAGTGAGTATTATTCATTACTAGTTATCAATATCACTATCAGTCAAATAAATGTCTCAGCACTCTCCCTTAGCAGTGGTCCGCTAAAAAAGTTAAAAGGCAAACCCTGTGTGTTACTTTCAAAATGTCTCGTTTGCACCCTGAACAATCTGCTGTGATAAGCATAGCTCTTAGTCTCACAGCCCTATGACTGTTGGGAGGATCAAGGTTTAAGATAATCATACTGCAGTAAAACCTAAATGACATAACCATCTATCTTCACCAGCAATATCTCCTGAATACTTCAGGTTAATTTCAATTCAAGTATGTGGTTTAATCATGGGGATTCTACCTCCATGGTTTAATACACTGTCACTTGTGTCAGTCAGAGCTAGCTCGTTCTTGAAGGTTGGAGTGATTTTATGGCACTCATAATCATGTTTTTGAAGGCAATTTTAAGGCATTTTGTATGCAGATAATTCAAAAAGGACAAACTTAGCTTATCCTGTTTTAAAAATGATTTATTATTAAATTTACTTATTACCTTACTACTCTACTCTCTAGTATTAAGAATAAAGTGTCATAATTTAACTAGCCTGCGGAAATTGGTAAAAGCCAGAATTGCCTGATCTGCCGGAACTGTAAAAAAAAAGAAAAAAAAAAGAAGATGTTGCTGCAAGGGAAGTCGGAACTCAATTGAAATGGTATCATATATTAGTTGTTGTCATTATTACCTGCTTAACTCTGCAAAAAAATATCCCCGGAGCTAGAGAACATGAAAATTTGACCGACTTTGTTGATCACCTGTCGGACAAAACAGACAGCAGGTACTGGACTATACAACAGACGCACGCAAAGCAACCGGGCATTGCAGGTCGGAACTCGCATCGCAGTGTATGGGAACGTCGCTGATTGCGTCTGTTGAATAGTGTGGTACCTGCTTTCTGTTTTGTCCTTCGGGCGATCAACAAAGTCGGTCAAATTTTCATGTTTTCGAGTTCCGGGGATATTTTTTTGCAGAGTTAAGTGAAAGTGGGTAATTATGACAACTAATATCTTTGACTATTAAATATAGTTCCGGCTGCCTCTGTTGCCAATTCTTTAAAAATAGTGTATTCTATTTTGAGTTCTGACCATTCCATCAAATCAGGCAATTCCGGCTTTTACCCACACTCCTACTAGTCCTAGCCTGCCTCTGTGCCAATATAATTGGAATATAAATAAATAAGTCATCATCTATTTCTATTACTTATAATAATTATATATAATGGGTCTGACTAGATATTTTTATCTCAATCTGAACATATCTTGATTAAAAAAAACCTTTAAAAAACAGTGGATATTTTACCCCACAATGGTAAAACAATTGTCCAAAACACTGTAAACGTGCAAATCCTGGCCTACTCCTTCAAGTTTTTTCTTGAGTGCAGGGATAATTCTTTTTCCGGTTTGATGCGCCAACTTAAAAAAATACTGGAGACTGTACTGAGGCACATTGTGACGAGCGCAAAAAGTGTAGAAAAGATATGATATACATTTGGACCACATAATAATCTAGAATAGATTAGAACATGCGTAATATCAGAAGCTAACCCTTTTTGGAAACGGAACTACGAGCTGTCTTGTTTGAGTTTGCCGTCTGGATCTTTCTGGCCGATACTGACTCCGTCTGTTTCTGCGAAGAGTCTGTCGAGTCTTCTGGCTGAATATCAAGGACTCTGTCTATTGACTTCTGGGCAGTTGACAAAGCCGATTTTGCGAAACCAGTCAAACCACCTGTTTCAAACCAACTCATTGTCTCTTTGTCACATTTAAAGGTTTAGAAAACAATCAAAATTGTGGTCTTTAGCTCAGATTTGTAACCGCGGACACCAAAAAATATCATCTACACAGTACACGTCCTCATCTCCTTGCGTATTATAATGGTAATTCTGATAATGTACTTATCCCAAGGGGGCCGGGATCTACACCTAGAAAACACAGCAACCAATTTTGACGAAACTTTAACAGAACTAAAGAGTATTTATTAATCAATCCCCTGAATATATCCTGCACGGTACATTATATGTTTTTATCAAACAACGACAACCTAGATTTGTTGCGCTTTTTAAACTGACAGATTATTCAATTCACCCCTAAAAATCAATGGTCTCTTCTTTGTACGGACTTAGTCTAGTACCTGAAAGTCATTGAGTGGCTCAGACAGTAAAACGAAAAATAGTCGGGTAAAATATTTTTATTGAGAATGACCACGGAATCGACAAATTTTGCTTCTTGAATGCAATTTAACGAAAGAATACACAACATTTCAATCAATAAAAACAAAAATATGTCCACTGTCAACATAATGAATGACAAATTTTCTTAAAACGAGACAAATGTTAGTTCATTTAATATAGTCCATAATACCTCCCACCACTGGTGGCCGTCCCCAGTAGCACAATCGGTTAGCGCGTTGTACTTATAGACAGTAACCATACGCGTTGCTGTGAGGATATGCAAAGGTTGTGAGTTCGAGCCTCACCTGGGGAAATGTCAGGCAATTTTTACCCAAAACTGAAACGATTTTTTCCCTATGAAGAAAATGGCTCGTTTTTCAAACTGATAATTACAATAGCGATACAACCTTCCTGGCCTACATGTACACCATACATGATTTAGAACTTTAAGCATTACAAAAAAAGAGAGGGTATATACCTTTGGTAATTACTCAACAAATTAATGACCATAACAACCTACATGGTTAAGAGAGTGGAGAGCTGTTGATATTATAAAACATTCCTAGAAATGACACACCCTTTGAAGTAATGTACTACTACAGAAAGAGGTACATTTTCACAAAAAGTTTGAAACCTGCCTGAAGCCTTTCTAGGGCATCTGAAAGCACACAATTCTGTGCAACAAGGGTGGTTTTTCTTTCATTATTTTTCTTGCAGCTTTGATGACCAACTGAGCCCAAGTTTTCACAGGTTTGTTATTTTATTCATATGTTGGGATACACCAAGTGAGGATACTGATCTTTGACAATTACCAAAAGTATATCCTGACGTTAAAGACAGATATAGTTTGGTAAAACATAATGCTTGATTCACATGAGTGTTGTACATGTATATAAACAACCCTCTAATAATGACATTGACCCCACCCTGCCCTCCTGGACAGTGAATGAAACTGCTCATGTATGTAAAGTTTACAACTGTAATAATTGAGAGACAGCATGGTTCCAAATCCCTAGGTGTTGATCGAATGAGAATTTGGAAAAACCTTTTAGGAACTTGTTTAAATGTTGCACATAATGTACAACGAGTACAGTTTGCTCAAGATATGAACAATGAAATGGTTCATTCAATGATTCAATAATATTTTACATAAATTATTTTGAAAAAGGTATCTAAAATCTGATGCATGAATAAGGATTTTCTTTTCATTTAAAAATTAAGTGTGTTCCAGCACAAAGTTACAAACCTACAACTTTTAAAAACACCCAGCTTTGAATAAACACCATCACATATTCTGATATTACACAAATACTGACTGCTTTAATAGTAGTTTAACCATAGCCCAAGTAAAAGCAGTCAATATTTGTTGTGTAACACCCTATGGGATCCATTCACATAGACGTCTAGGTACCAAGAAGCTGCCGTTGTTACAGGTATAGTACACTAGTTGCTATGAGTATAGTTTGTTGCGTTTGCATTGCTTTCTAGTAAATATAAGACATATCATGTGATGCGTTCTAAACCAATCACAAGGCAGAATGTATGCTTGGTGTTATAATAATGTTTATGTTACAAACAATAACTTTATACATTAAATGAAAAATATGTTTTTATTTGTAACAAATTACAATAACTTCTCCTGAGATTTTGCCAATTTCAAATTTATTTTTCTCAATTTCTTACTTTCTCACATCTATGCAGAGATTTGCAAATGTGAGATTAAAATATTCAACAATGAATACATGTTTGCAATGATTACCAGCCAGCCCACAATTAAAAAAACCCAAACCCCACAATGATGGGTAGTTCTGTTTTGGGTTAGTTTAGCACCGGAAAGGCAACTCGGTTAAAAAATCATTGCCTCACATCCCCTCCAGGTTTTTTTCTTCTTTGCTCGCCGACAGTTTGTGTTTACAAATCACAAATCTGATACAAACCATACTATGCACTGTCAAACATTTCTGTTTATTGAAAGACCTTTACCAATGTTCTCAGTGATGAGAAAATGACCAGTGAGTTGGAAGCCCGCTACCATCTAAAAAGTCTCCCATTCCAAATGCTATGTTTAGCTTTGTTTACCTAGTGGAAGTGAAGCAACTACCCAACCATCCAACATAAATCCAATTCTTCATGGTGAGAGATCATCATAAACTCAGTAGAACATGCCTGTGATGTTTTGTAATGCATCTATTGTACCATGTACAATACATGCATGAATGATCAGGTACTTCTTCGTATCCACTAGGCAGAGAAAACAAATAAATCAGGCAAACTTCATGCATCATCAACTTTCAACTATGACTCTTGATCGTAAACAACTTGTACTAAAAAAGGAAGGTAATAATAATAATAATAATAATAACAACCGCATTTCTATAGCGCCTAACACCTCCATAAGAAAGTCTCTAATGGTACAAATCTCCTTTCCTTTAAAAGAAAAAAAGAAGTAAAACAGCAAGTATTATCGATGCCACTCACATGCTATGTTGTGTTAATGTTAAAGTTATCAATGAACAATAATGACTTTTAGTTTAAGCTTTCAAAAAGTTAGTCAATACATGTACACAGTAATAAAGTGTCACAATTATAACACTCCATCCATTGGCACATACAGGTAGCTTAATGCATAGCAGTCAACAGCTCAACTACAAAGTAGATTGCCTCAAACATCACAGTCAACAACAAACCACCAATCAACTAGCATTGACCTTAGTCTCCCATGGAAATTAGAATCGTACCCACATTTGGAACCTCAATACGGCTATAAGTAGAAATAAAAACATGCAGATAAATGAATCTACCTATATGAGATTGTAGAGCGTACTACAGTGAGAAGCCAGCCTTGAACGAAGACTGCTCCTCATTTCATTGGGCAACTGCGCTTTGTGTGACCTGAAACCAAGCCAAAAAACTATATTTAATTCATTAGGAGAAAAACAATAAATAATAAGTAAGATTGTCATTCCAAATGATACCTTATTTTGATAACAAGCAGTTGATTTTCTTGAAGTCTGCTTAAATCTAATTAAAATATTCTCTCTATTGCACAAAAGCAAAATATTCATTGTTTGTTTTATACAACATCCAATAGATCTTTGTCATTTGGGAGAAAAAAAACTATCAACAAAATGCGCCAAATTGTGTTCTGACATCCATTACGAGTGTGTTTTGTTCTGCATGTGAATGGTGGGTGTAGCTCCCAATATTAAAAAAGAATGGATTAAAAATGCACAGTGAATAGTACCAAAAATCATGGTTTAAGAGTGACAAAGTCCATGTAATGATTTGAATGATGAATGCCATGGGACTAGCAATCTTCAAATTAAATGACAGAGATCGACTTGGGTATACAAAGCAAGCTCATAACTCTATCAGGATTAAAAATTACAACGAACAAGCATAGAATGCAGCTTGGCATCATGAGAAGACTTTTAGAGAACAGCAGGTGCATTTCATTATCCCTGACACACAGTACAGCCAATGTAAAATAATTAATTGATATGAATAATCATGGGAGAGAGTTACTGGTGACAAAAAGGGCTGAAACTAAGATCAGAATTTAAGGAGATTGGTTTAAATGACAGCATTTCAACATGTTGGTAACCCCTGGAGTTATTAATTTCAAGGAGCTTCTGGGAACAGTATCATCAGCAATACAGTAGTATAACACGATCTGAGCACAATTGTTTAACACCAACTTTTTTCATCAGCACCAGGCGGGTATATAAAAAAAACTGAATTCAAATTGTTGTTTAATACCATTATTTCCAAAATGCCTTAAAAGCAGGAGAATTTGTCCTGTACAGCAAACAAGTTGAATAGTTGTGCATTTATATTTACTGTGGTGTTCCTTACCCTCTTGATTGCAGATGCTACATGTTGGTTTCTTTCTCTTCCTGTTATCATCACTGCCTTTGCTAAAGCCCGAGTTACTACCTCCTCCTTTCTTACTGAATCCACTTTGCTTTCCACCTGTTATCAAAACAAACTCACTTTCAAGGTCATTGCGACCAAAAACAACAACAACCCTATGTTGTTTGGTAACAATTTGGCTTCCATCTTCCCAATCCCATCATTTTCAAACTCACCCCATATTATTATTATTTCTCAAATTGTAAATAAATCTGGAATGGATAAGTGGAATTTTTTCAATAGTTTAAGCATGTATAATTTATTGCTAGCTTTACAATAAATCTGATAAGCATGTTTATCCCATTTGAGGTCAGAACTAATTAAAGTGCCAAGAATCTTAACACAATCGACAGTTTGGAGATCAGTGGTTGACATTTGTAGAGGAGGAAGCTGAGGGATATTCTTCATAAAGTATACAGTCATTGTAGCACATTTATCTGGATTGATTATCATATTATTATTTTCAATAGCCCATTCACTGAACTCATTCAAAACAGATTGCATATTGTGAAAATCATTACCTTCACTGTTCTCCACAATAGTCAAATCGTCAACATATTTCAAACTAAGCAATCGACTGTTAATGACATTTTCAGAATGACCAGCACTATCAAATTTTGCAAGAAAGCCCAATGGCCTGAACTTAGTCCCTTGTGAGAGACCGCCCTTGAGGATATTGAAATTAGACACAATGTTTTTATGCCTGACACACTGTGATCTCTCGGTTAAAAAGCTACAAACCCAAGGGACAATCGATTGGCGTGCATCCAGACAAAGCAAATCACGAATAACAATATTATGATCAACAAGATCAAATGCCTTAGTAAAATTTGTGACAACCAATGAACTGTGACTCTTCGTAAGCTCGGCATGAGCGTTTAAATTATCAACAAGTTTAACTAGATAATGCGAAGTAGACACTCCTTTTCTGTTACCATACTGATTAGGATCCAAGTTATCTTGGATATCTGAAATGATCCACTGAACCACGAATTGTTCAGCTTATTTGGCAAAATGATCAGTTAAAGAAATAGGACGAAGTTTGTTCCAAGTTGCGGTATGATGAATTAAGAATGTGTGAAAGAGGTTTACTCAATTCATATGCAAATTCACAAATAATCGGGGCTGGATTTCCATCTGGACCTCCAGCCTTCCTACAACTAATCTTTTTTAGCTGAAAATATACCTCCCATTCTTGAACAGTTGGACAAAGCTCAGGAGAAGGCAGATATGCTGAAAGCGATGATAAATCCAAAGGACATAAATCATTTCCAATCGAGATAAAATAATTATTGATGCTGTTCGTAATATCCACATCATTTCAACAATTAGTTGCAGGTGGTGGGTAAATTGTAGGGTTTGGAGTAGTGCCTGAAGTCATCAGTTTTATGGTGCGATACCACCCAGCAGGATTTGGGGTTTCTAGATTTTGAACGTGATTATGATATTGATAACAATCTTTTTTAGCAGAGGCAACTTTACAAATGATCTTATTCCTGACAGATTGCCATCTAACATTGCTTTCAGAAAATAAAGTCTGCCTACTCTTAATTAATGACTTGATTTCTGCTGTCATCCAGGGTTTATCATGAATGTGTAATCTGGTGGACTTAGTTGATTAGTTATGGGGGCTTCCATCTTCCCAATCCCTAGTTTGTTTTCAAACTCACCCCATGTTGATTGGTTACTAGAGCTGCTTCCTTTGTTACTGTTCCCCTCACCATCTTTCCATTCAAAGAATTGACACTGCTTGCCCTGTGGTTTGTTGCACACATGAAACTCTCTGCCTTTATTAGCTCCTTCTTTTTGTACTGTCCGTCTATAAAACAATAGTGATTCACATCTTTGATTAATAGTCATCAATCGTTGCAAAACTGCAACAATAAAATAGGTATTGATGAGGGCTTCAAAGAAACACATGAAATGTATAGAAACAAATAAGAAATCTATTTCATCATTAGCAATGTACAACACATTTAAACTTCTTTTCATTCACTCACAAAGAATATTATTAATTTTAAAAACAATACATGAAGACTTTGATGGTAAGTATCTTATTCATCAAAGGTATCGCAACAGTTTGTTGTGCAACTTACAAGACAGCTGCTTGTCCGCATTGACACATGACCTCTCCCCATACATTAGTCTTGATATCCGTAGACTCATTACCAGACTCAATACCACTACTACTCCTGTAGCTGCCTGTAGTATTACTGCTAGTCCAGGTGTTTCCACTGGTAGAACCAGAGCTTCTACTAGAACTCCAACCAGAATCATTTCCATTGTTTGAAGAATTGGAATTTGAATTTGAATTCTCATCAGCCCATAGGAAGAAGTTACACTCCCCTGAATTGCACTTGTAGAACTGACGCCCTGATGAAGAACAAACAACTATGTTAAGATTCAACACTCTGAAGGGTATGTACACCTACTATATCTTTGGCTAAATTGTCAGAGATTCTTTAAAATTTGTTCCGAAGATAGACGTTTTGAGAATAGTTCTTGTGTATCTGGATTGGATTTTAAAATGGGGATTTTTGTACACAGGTTCAAAACAAAGAGTTTGAAACTCACTTACACCTGAGCATTAAGTCCACTCATGCTTATTCCATTTAATTTTCATCACATTTCAGGACTCACAGGCCAAATTGAATGTAACTTAAACAATATTAGCAATATACAGGAAAAACTGTTTTTAAGATCCTACAAATAGAGTACAAATACGAAACAAATCATCTAAAAACAAGAATGTTGATTAACGGTTTATACATTGAGAATCTTTATTTGATTTTCAAGAGAAGTGCGTTTTAAAAAGCTATTTCTGGTTGAATGTTTTACTCATATTTACACAGCTCTCATTGAGGGCACAAAACACTCACCAGTTAAAAACTATGAATAACAGCAACAGTTGAACAAGAATGCATGCTCCTTTAATATTTCAGTTCCTGATAAAATTTGTAAATTAAAATGTTTCTATAATTAAGAATGACAATACCTGGACGTACCATTGTTTTGTCCCTGTTTCTTCACTGTAAGACGTACTGCATCACTTCCACAGTTACACACTACGGCATTGTTACTACTGCTATTAGTACCAGCAAAGAACGATGTTCCGCTACAAAACAAAATAAATAAACAAATAGTCTTACACATTAACAATGATAGTAGTAGAAGAGGTGTTAACTCTCTGCAGTCCATTTTACTGATAGAAATACCTCATAAAGTACACTTTGAAGTACAGGTTTGAAGCGCGGCTCATACTTCACGCAAATTGTGAAAGCGAAGCTAATTTTCCTGCGTCACAAGTGAAAACAGGGCGTAGATTGTTTGCATCACGTAATTCACTTCGCACTGACTTTCCCGTGAAGTATGAACCAGGCTTTACACTGTACCATGTTACAGTAGTGTTTTAAAGCGGTGTTGTTTTTTCTCTCTCAAGTTTGAATAAACCAATTTTAGGCACTATTAACCAAGTATCAATGCGCCATACACTATTTCTATTCCCATTCATCGGTCTCTTAGCATTCCTGGAACCATCTCAACTCATTAAGAATATGAAGCTCCAGAAGCCCAATGAGGGCAGGATGCTAAACATCTACATCAAAAATCTCTACGAGAAGCAATTATAGTAAAGTGTCTTGTCAGAGTGCAGAAGTGTCATGACTGGGATTCGAACCTACACTTCAATGACTCAGCCGTCACATTTTGAGTCTGATGCACTAGACCGCTTGGCCACAACATGCTACACACTGTATGTTTTACCAAGAAACATGTGTACTTGCTCATTAAACACCAACATTCTAACATCAAACATCAAACCATTTTTAGCCTTTCCTATTTACTCCCAGGTCTTACCCAACAGGTACTGGATCAAGAGGTTTTCTTGACTGTGAAGTATAAGAAGAAAAAGTTCTGTTTCCACTTTGATGACTTCCTCCAAGTCCACTATTACCTCCACCTCCAAAGGAAGATCCTCCTCCTCTACCTCTACTGCCTCCCCAGTCTCCTCCTCCCCCGCTAGTTCCTCCCCAACCTCCACCTCCATTTCCTCCTCCTCCTCCACCACTTCCTCCATTTCCTCCTCCACCACCTCCTCCATTTCCTCCCCATCCTCCTCCATTTCCTCCTCTACCTCCTCCTCCATATCCTCCTCCATTTCCTCCTCCTCCTCCTCCACCACCTCCTCCCCATCCTCCAGCATTTCCACTACCACCTCTTCCATTGCCTCTACCACCTCTGCCACCATCTCCACCCCGTCCTCTTACTTGGGCTCTTCCCCGATCATTTCTTGCATTTGTTGTTGGTACTGGTTCAAGAAATAAAAAAAAGAATGCTAACTATAAAAAAGAGAGTTCACAGTGCAGCATGGATGGCAACTATTTTCACTTTTTCAGAGGCTACAGAACAGGTGACAAAGGTGCATTAAACAAATGGTAAATTATCAAGAAATCTGTTCATTTAACCAAATCATATAAGTATTCATAATTAATAGTCCTAATTTGTTGAGGTTCCCACAAAAAGCAAAATTGCACTCTGGTTTGTACACATCTCTAATCCTTTCTTGAAATTGATCATTGATTTCTGTATCATTTTAAATATAAGTTTGTTTCCATTTAATGAGACACAATAAATGAAAAGGGCATCATTGGTCAGAGTTCAGGCATATTTTATCCATGAAAAAAGGGATATTTTATGGACGTCAATAGATTTAACAGACGAGGTTTGCCACTTTCTCTTTCATTTGTAATGTTCACATTAAAAACCCATTTCGACGTAACCAGGTATTGGTTTTCACCAGAGCAGACCAGTAGAGTAAACAAAATGTTCCATAAAATGTTCCATAAACTGGAAGAGTGTGGTAGTTATGTGATAATATAAGGTCACCTTATGATTGAGATGGAGTGTTTAGAGTTTGGTAGTACCTTATGATTGAGATGGAGTCTTAAGAGTTTGGTAGTACCTTGTGATTGAGATGGAGTCATAAGAGTTTGGTAGTACCTTGTGATTGAGATGGAGTCTTAAGAGTTTGGTGGTACCTTGTGATTGAGATGGAGTCTTAAGAGTTTGGTAGTACCTTGTGATTGAGATGGAGTCTTAAGAGTTTGGTAGTACCTTGTGATTGAGATGGAGTCTTAAGAGTTTGGTAGTACCTTGTGATAGAGATGGAGTCTTAAGAGTTTGGTAGTACCTTGTGATTGAGATGGAGTCTTAAGAGTTTGGTAGTACCTTGTGATTGAGATGGAGTCTTAAGAGTTTGGTAGTACCTTGTGATTGAGATGGAGTCTTAAGAGTTTGGTAGTACCTTGTGATTGAGATGGAGTCTTAAGAGTTTGATAGTACCTTGTGATTGAGATGGAGTCTTAAGAGTTTGGTAGTACCTTGTGATTGAGATGGAGTCATAAGAGTTTGGTAGTACCTTGTGATTGAGATGGAGTCTTAAGAGTGTGGTAGTACCTTGTGATTGAGATGGAGTCTTAAGAGTTTGGTGGTACCTTGTGATTGAGATGGAGTCTTAAGAGTTTGGTAGTACCTTGTGATTGAGATGGAGTCTTAAGAGTTTGGTAGTACCTTGTGATTGAGATGGAGTCTTAAGAGTTTGGTAGTACCTTGTGATTGAGATGGAGTCTTAAGAGTTTGATAGTACCTTGTGATTGAGATGGAGTCTTAAGAGTTTGGTAGTACCTTGTGATTGAGATGGAGTCATAAGAGTTTGGTAGTACCTTGTGATTGAGATGGAGTCTTAAGAGTGTGGTAGTACCTTGTGATTGAGATGGAGTCTTAAGAGTTTGGTAGTACCTTGTGATTGAGATGGAGTCTTAAGAGTTTGGTAGTGATGCGAATATAAACTCACCTTGTGATTGAGCTGGAGTCCTAAGATAACTTAGATTCAGATCTAACGAATCCCTCAGTGTTATATCACAACCTCCGATGCAACCTAAATATCTTTATACAAAAAACAACATACAAATGAGAATTCTCTTTCTGTTCATTCATAAATACTCAAGACAGTTTATCCATTCTGATTGGTCAAGAGGAGATCATGTGGCCATGTTCAAATGTGCAATATAAACCCAGTGACAGTGTTTAAACATGGCCTGAGGAAAATGAGTCACAAGAGGGCGCTATCAGACGATCGTGCCGAGCGCACAGATTTCACGCCCAATTTAAGTTGGTAGGTTGCATATTTGGCTTGCGCAAGTTTGAAATTAGCATGCGTTAGTTTGAAACTTAAGTGCGCAATTTTGAAACATACGTGAGAAGCTCCTTTGCGCTCAACATGGATAGAAATTCAACGCGAAGTTGAGGTGAGCTAGGGTTAATCTGTCAGATTTTTTCTCAATTTTAACGGCATTGGATATTAATAACTGAAAGGTATTTATAAATGGGAATAAAAGAGTGGTGATTCAGCTGTTTGAAACCTTGCAAGGCAGGGCTGTGCAATAAAGGACCTCACCTTTGGCTCAGTCTTTTATCACACGGCCAAAACCCTACAGGTTCCAGTGGCTGTTTAAGACCCCATCACCTACTCTTATATTCCCTTATTAAAACACTATTTTTACAAAATCATCCAAAAAATTAGCAAGGAAAATGCCCAACATGGTAGGTTTTAGTACTGCAGGCACAGGTAACAATTCATTATCAATGGAACAGGCATATCTTCTGTAAGTCCAGGTGAGAAATCATGGAATAGAGGATTTTTGGAAGATATGGGAAGGTATCTAGGCAAACTGGCAAAGACAATTTGTAACGGATGATACACAGTTAGAGGGCGCTGTATGTAGAAGGCAAGTAGAGGATAAATATTAACATACTGTGTTGGCATCATTGGGGGTACAGATCCTCTCTTCAGTCTTAAGTTGATTTTCTTCACTGGTCCAGGTTGGCACTGAAACCACAATAGAACATGTATTATACGAAGTATATCATCAGCCATTGATCAATTAAAATAAAAACGGTTTAGAACCACGGCTAAGCTAAAATACCTTTGTATCATTCCTGAAATGATGGCTTTTTGGATTGGATTGGCTTTTTTACACATGGGTCTGAAATGTTGGCATATTTATACAAAGTGTACATCTCATTTGAATGGATATGAGATATATTCAGGCAAGAATGTCAACACTTGGTAAGCAAAGTGGTACATGAAAAGTGAAATGTCCAAACCCCTCATTGTGAATGCCATAACAAGCTTGTTGTAAGTTTGCTTTTACATGCATTGCAACAATCAATCAAGTTTGCATTGTGTGGGAAGAGACTTACTCAGAGGGATCTTCACTTATATCCAGTCACTATATAAGAAGTGTTTTGAACCATTGGAGCTGTTAATGTGGACTGATAGGATATAACTTACAACTGTTACCACAAAATCTGCTCAGAGCTTAGAAGGAAAATGCACTTTTAAATATTGCTTAGGAACAGCGCCGGTGGTGTTATGTTATGAGCAGCTAATTGCTCAAAAGGGGCATGAATGGTACCCATGACATTTAATACATCAATGTAAGGCCGTGTACCAGTCAAGTGACTTTGGCTACGACTATTGCAGTCATGACGTTGGTAAAGAAGAGGCCTTTTCAATAGTCCCGAGGTAGCCAATTGCAGAAGCCGTCAATTCAGACCTGGTCAAACCCTAGGTTTTAATTTAAAGAAACTCACAGTCTGGCAAACATCTTCAGATACAGATGCTTCTTGAACAGCCGCAGGGAACCAGACTGCAGCTTTGCATGCTGGGTAGCCAGTGCATGAGACCATCCAGCCGCCATCTTTCTTCGCTTTAAGGATCATTGATTGGTTGCATCTTGGGCAAGAGCGTACTGGAGTGATGGATTCCACTTCAGTCACTGCAAGTAGACAATGCATCCTCAACAATTAACCCGAGATGAAACTTGTCATAGATGTAATAAATGCATCAGTGATAAATAATATTATATTAGTTTTACGCTACATCGATGTGTGAAAAATTATATACCACACTTATAGATCCTTGTCACTTGATTGGAGGATTGTTGGTCACGCGGCATTCATTATTTAAACCACAAACCGTGCATTTTGGTACTATTAAAACTCACTGTGCATTTTCGTCCCACCCATTTTTACAGCTGCACGCTAGACAATACTATGCACAAGCATGTGTTAAACACAGCAGTACGAAACACCTTCAAATCATCATACAATCTTGTATATTCTGTTGCTAGCTTTTTCCTCCAAAGGACAAACATCTACTCAGATGTTATTTAAAACAAATAACGAATGTTTTGCATTCGTGCAATGGAGAGAAAAGTTCACTTGTTGAAAGTTGTAATGTTCTATTTATTCCATCTTTCAAATCTTAAAAATAATCTCACCATTGCACTCATAAGCATTCACTATAAGTATATTATTGTATGTTTTTAAAACAAGACAAATTTTGTATCTTACCATCTGGTACATATGCTTCAGGTTGCTGGCCAAGGTACCCAGATAACGCTAGATCCAACATGTTGGCCTGTAACAAAAATATTCATATTACATATATATGAAGAGAGGTGAAAACAAAGCTCTGTATACCAGTTGTAAAAAACAAAAACAATGAGTGAATATCAGCAGGATGAGGGCCCATTTGTTGCATCATTATCATAACTATATAACACTCTGTTTTGAGTTGAATTGGTTCTGAATAGATTCAATTTCAATTGGTATGTCCCGATGGTGTACAAAGAAAGCACCAGATGTAGATTTTACAGCTACTTAAGTAGTGAGGTGAAGAAGAATTTAGCTCACATTTTATCTCATTAATAAATACCTTGAGGAAGTTTTGCACTCTGATTAATCGAAGAGTGGTCATGTGGGAGTTTATTAACGTGATTACATAGATTGCTCTGTGAGCAGCAAAATAAATGGCCCCTAAACAAGTATATTGTTGTGTCAAAGTTCTGTATGCACTGTGCATGTTGTGTGGGAACTATCAAATCAACCGTTTTTCTTTGTGCATATTTTCAGTTTTTTATTTGACAAGATGTTGGTGCTGAGTGCACACACACACCAAGTACGCACGAACGCGGAGACAGTGTATCAATTTAACGGAGCTGGTACACACACGGCACCAACACAATGCAATGCATAAACCCGAACACCAACCAAAGTATTTTTCATATTTGGTAATGTTAATTTCCACAACTCATATTCTGGTGGAAATAAGCATAAACAGATATTTACTTTTAAGAGATTAGGTGCCACAAAAAAATTTAACAGCCTAAAGAATTGCCCTTGAATATGAACAAACCTTTCTAAAAATACTGGGAAGAAAGAAAAACCACAAATTCTGAAAACAGTTAGAGTTTTATTGTTAAAAGATTATTTCTTAATGGGAATGACAATGTGAAGACCCAGTCTTCACTGCATGGTCATGACTTTGGTTTGTGGCAGGCTACTGTTAACAGCTAGGTCCATTAGCAGCAGCCAGCTACCAACCTGGGTCCTCACACTGTTATTCCCAATCTCTCATGTAATAAACAGGAGTTCTTACATTTGCAGCAGCTTCAATGAAGACTTGTTTGTATTTCTCAATTTGTTCCCGTAACACCCTGTCTGGGTCCTTCAGTCCATCACATATACTGAACAAGAACAACATCATTTACAAAATATTATAACATTTATTTATTTTATAATTTTTCCCTGTAAATTGTTAATAAAGCATGTTGATCTGAAGTGTGTAAAACATTTGGAGTTTGAATACCCAAAATGTGAATCTATCTTTAAGATTTTCTAGGAATCAATTATTAACTCACTTGTTTTTGGTTTGTGTAGAAATCTCTTGAACTAACAAGGTTTTGATTGTCAATTGTGTTTTTAACCACAAAACAGAGTGACAAGTTGTCTGCAGATGCCTCCTTACTTGGTGTCATATAGGACGTAAACACAGATGCAAAATTATAAGGGCTGTCCTAATCTTGCTTTTAATAAAGCAAAAATTAAAATGTTTTGTAATCAAATTGTCTTTATTGTAATATGGAAAAGGGTCAATGTTAATGACCCATTTCAAAAATTAGTTTCTCTGGACTCTAAAGGAGACAAGTTGTACTAAATAACTTCAATAATTACAGGAAGTAACTATTGCCAGTAAATCGTCGGGTACACCCATGTATAAATCACTTTTGGGAGGAGTGTTGGCTCTGAAAAGAGCCATTGTAGTTTTGATGTTTCAAACTATACAGTATATTCTGCTCAGCTTCAGTATACTCTGCTATTTCCATTCTCCTGAGGGCGAACAGAGTTTACTCTTTGAAACGTAGAGCTTTACACGTGGTTACACCCGCAAGTTTACTAGTAATAGTTACTTGCTATTATCCCCACCATGCAAAGCTTCAATCACCACTTTCAATAACTATACTTCCAATAACCAAGTAGAAAACAATTTTCAATTGCATTTAAAGTTCAGAGGCCTCTACATTCAAAAACTCAATCCACTTTATCAAGAGTTGATTGTTTTAAGCCATGCATTAATTAGGGCAAGTACCTGGAACTATTTAAACTTGTGACAGATATTTTTACGGTGAAGAAACAAAAGAGATACCTTTTAAGATCTGATTCCAGTTCTGCTCTTAGGTGCGGTTTGGAGAGTGCATATCCCATGTTGTCATAACCTTCTACTAGTCCCATACCTAACTCACCAGGAACAAACCTACCATCAGGTCTCACTCCAACATACAGACGAGATTTAATGGTATCAATGTGATCAGCATGAGTGGCATCTGTGCCTGTTTGTTGAATACACAGAATCAAACACATCATTGACAAGTTTAGGTTGGTATTGTGATCATTGAGTCAATGTGTCTGGATTCTAAACTGGGTTTATATCCCATCTTTGAAGCCTTATCTAGGCTATGAACCATGTAACTATTACTAGTAAAGTTCATTACTAGTATACTTCAGGATCAATCATAATGCTTACAAGCTATTGATGGCTCTGAAAAGATCCGTTGTGTGGTCTCATCATTTCAAACAGTATACTCTGCTAGTCTTCCTGAAGACCAGTGTTTTCTGTTAAGACTTGAGACCGTAACAACGGCTCTGTTCAAAGCAAACACTCCTCCCATGAGAGATTTGCACATTGTTTTATCCTTAAGTTTACTATTTATAGTTACTTCCTATTATCCACACATGCAAAGCTTCATATATCACTTAAACCTGATCTACTTTAGAGGTGCCAACCGTCCATGCTGAGTGTGACCTTTGACAGTACCAGGAAGGTTTTTGCAAACTGTAAGGTTTGTGTTTGTAACACGCTTTTGCTTTTAGATCAACGTTGTACCTTTGCCTCTGCAGTTACTGATTAATAACTTTGAAATGCAGTTCAGAACTGCTCATAATCACCAGCACATTTGAGTAGAAATAAAGTTGGCATTCAGTATTTTGCAGATGGAAGCACAAGGCTTCTAAACAAATGATGCTGTGTGCCACATCTTCAATTAAGTTATCATCAATCATTGTTGTTATATCTTTCTGGTAATGAAAACCAAGGCACCCTCAAAAGTGCAGTGTAGGACTGAAGATACATGTGAAGATGATGAAGGAATCTCAGTTTTAAATGTGGGAGAAAAACCCTAACTGGGGGGGGGGGGGGGGGAACCCATTACAAAGGGACTGAAAACCCCATAGCCCCTACACAGAAGCGCCATCTTACAAACATCGCAATGCATCTTGGGAAACCGAGTATAGTAAATAATGCCAGGTTTTATAGCTGTGTACCAGATTGCTTCAAAAACAGTTTGCCATGTTAGTTGCCAGTGTTGCTTGGACTCGGATGTCACCCAGAATCCTTTGCGCATCGATCATGCACGTCGAGGCATGCATATGGGATATTCACATGTAAGACTCCAGTCTGAGGCAGGATTCGAACCGGGTCCACAGAGGTGAAAGGCAGGGAAAGAGTTCCAGGTAAGAATGTCTACACAGTTTTTATTTGCATGAAAGACTTACCAATTCCATGTTTGTCCATGAGTGCAATTAGATCAGCTTCAGTCAGTAATGGTGGTGGACTTGTTTCACCATCAACCATCTGATCAACATAAAATTATTATTTTATCAATAACCTTATAACATTAAGTATACCAGCTAGATAACTAGCAAATTCTTACTACAAAATCATCTGACAAAACACACCGCTGACCAAATGTCAAAAAATGTTTAGTTAACTTATCAGTCAGTCATGTGCTAACATCTTGTCCATTAGTTTACTTAGTTTACAATTACAAGCTTACTAGTTTACAATTGAAAAATGTTGGTCATTTATAATGATGAAAATATTTGGTTGATAATATTATTAATTATCCAGCCAGTGCATGTGGAACATGGAATAATGTAGTGCATCCACAATCCACACTCCACTCAGCCTTTGGCCTTGTGGCATATGCGTTACAGACATACTACATTATTCCGTATTCTACGTGTGTGAGTGGGATATATTCAAGCAAACTTGACATGCAGTAAAGATGAAATACGCGGAATTAACGCAATACGCAGTGTGCGATATGGTAGAGAAAATATCACACTGTTGTTGCCATGGAGCGACTAGTCAGAATCAAGGATTCAAGTTTGCTTGAAGACAATACCTAGTTGGTAATATCAACTGGTCGAAAATATTATCTGTTTAATGATGGTACATTATATTCACAAGTAGACAATGTGACCTGTGCCCAATTTCATAAAGCCTGTCAGCATAAAAACAACAGATAAATTTTGCTTAGCAGAAATAGGTTACCAGCCAGTGTTCCATAAAGTTAACATTGTTGCAACTGTTGTACCCCAGTCATACTGTGCTTAGCAAAGAAATTTGCTAAGCAGTATATTCTGCTTAACAGCTTTATGAAATTGGGCCCAGCTTGAGAATATTCCCTGATTAATGAAATTACAGGCTGATAATATTACCTGGATTGAATTAGGTTGGAATGTTTGACCTTGCTGGAATACAGGAATAACCTTAGCATTCCATTTATCATATGGGTAGACATCTAAATAGTTCCTTGCAACTATCATCAAACCTTGTGCTGAGAATTCTTCACTAGCGATCCGGATATCCACAGTAGTCTCAAAGCCTTGAGCATCCTACCGATATAACAATGGTGTACCAATCAATGTTACAATGTTACAATGTTACAAAACAGGGTGCACTTACATGAGTCATGCTTATGGTGTACTTCTGGTCCTTTCACACAAGCACCAGTACAAAAGGTCCTTGGTAATGGATGGCGTATGTCTATCACATTGTCGATTGCAATTATTTAACAAGCTTTCACATGACTTCTTAATACAAACTTACCAATGTCCCTTGTTATTTTGTTGTTGGTTTTTTTTTTTGGGGGGGGGGGTTAAAGGTCATGATTGTTTATTCACCGACCACTTTCTTCTACTAGTTCGCCATTGCAAGGGTCCTTGGTTATGGCATTGTGATCAGTTCACACTACATATCATGGTGATTTTAAAATGGTTGCTATTTTTTGGAGGGGCTTGCATATATGTTAAAAAATAACAAGGGCCCTTGGTTATTATTTCACAAGGACAGCTTTCACATTACTGGAACTTGCTATTTTTAAACATTTATGTGATTTAAGTCCAGGTTTCTCGTTAGAAATTGTCTCCTGTGAAAGGACCTTTATTCCCACATACAGTCATGTTCCTATTCCCATGTGCAGCCCTGTAAGAGCTTAATGAGAGCCTGTAAGAGCATTTCATGTTGTCACTGCAAGGAGCCTGTTCAGCCCGTTTCATACTTTACGTGACAGCGATTGTAAAACGATTTTGAGTGACGCAAACAATCAGGACGCACTGTTTTTTAATTGTCGTGCAAGAATATTTGCTTCGCTTCCGCAATTCGCATGAAGTATAAACCGGGTTTCACACACTGTTTACAAATGCAAAAACATCATATCTAAGGTTATTTATTTTGTGTAAGGTTCAAGAAATATATAATCTTTTGAAGTTTTTGGGGATTTAGAATTTTGGGAATGTAACAATGCCATTTTTCTTTTTATAGTCTTGTCACATGGACATGACACGTTTCCCAGGAGAAAGAGGTCAAATTAGGCAGACTTCTACTTCTACTTCAACATCGTAACTCGGCAGGATCCATAAGTCAGGATATAAATGCCACAGAGCAATTATAGCCAAGTATCTTGCTCAAAGACACAAGTGCCTGGACTGAGACGCAAACCCACATTGTGATGACTCAGCCACAACAACTTGGATTCGGTGCGCTAGACTGTGGGCCAAGACACGCTGCACGCAGAGCCTTTACAAGTGAGTTTCAACAAAGACATTTCAAGTGAGAGTTTAGTATTGATGACAATATTACCTTGGAGCAGCAAGCTAGGAAGTGTCTGACAATCAGCTCAAAAACCTTCTGATCATTTCCCTGCAGTGTCTCTGTATACTTTAGAGGATGGATAGGTGGATGAGCATTATCTGTCTTATTGCCTTGGCGAGGAGTGGGCCCTTCTTGTAAGATGCCTGCTGCAAACGCTACATGTATGACAAGGCATTGAAATAGTCAAGTATTGGTCCAGAAATGGAGGAATTGTGCAGGATTTGCAGCATATCCAATCTGCCAGCCAACTATCTAGATATCTGCCAGCCAACTATCCGGATATCTGTCAGCCAACTATCTGGCTATCTGCTAAACAACTATCCGGATATCTGCATGCCAACTATCTGGATATCTGCCGGCTAACTATCCAGATATCTGCTGGCCAACTATCCAGATATCTGCAGGCCAACTATCCAGATATCTGCAGGCCAACTATCCAGATATCTGCTGGCCAACTATCCAGATATCTGCAGGCCAACTATCCAGATATCTGCAGGCCAACTATCCAGATATCTGCAGGCCAACTATCCAGATATCTGCTGGCCAACTATCCAGATATCTGCAGGCCAACTATCCGGACATCTGCTGGCCAAATATCAGGATATCTGCCAGCCAGCTATCTGCATATCTGTCATCCAACTATCTGGATATCTGCCAGCTAACTATCCAGATATCTGCAAGCCAACAATCCGAATATCTGCCAGCCAACTATTAGGATATCTGCAGGCCAACTATCTGGAAACTAGGGGCAGTTGGACAGTGGATACCCAGATGGTAAATTTCACATCTTGTATGTGTGGTTTTGTTTTTTTATAGATCTTTTCAATAAAGTAACTAAACCTACATGTGCAGTTTTATGTGTCTGTATTATCTTTCAAATTTATTCCCCCCCATATGTGTAAATGTATTTACCAGGAAATGGGGAATAATTCTGTATACATTCCAAGTTTTCAATGGATTCTGTGGCAGGAGTGAGCCATTTGAATTTGAACATTTTCAGACTAGTTACATCCAGAACAAACTTCTCAGGATCCTATATACCATTTATATTGCTTTATCTAGTACCACAAGAATATTAACAATGGCATGCAAACACTTCTAAGATGACAGTTGAACATCAGGTGTTTCTTTTGAGTTATAACTAAAGTCTGTTCCAGAAAACTGTAAGAGTGCTGAGAGTTGGAAGATAAATCTTAGCGTAGATGTTGTTTCTAGTTGCATAACGATCAATAGCTAAAGTTAATTTCACAAAAGTCAGTTTAACTTCTAGCCATGGATCCCATATTGGTTGATATAACAAAGGCTACTTACGTCCCCATCTTGGATCCTGTGTCTGTTCTTGAACCAGATCTCGTAAATTCAGCTCCTTTGGAAATGTGTTGGTTTCAGTACGTGGATAACTGATGAATCTAAACATTGCAAATACCAGAATTAATATACTATATAAATGTATGCACAAATCAAATTATAATTTGAATTATTTACATAATTGGTTTATGGAAGAGTAAATTCACGTCTATCCTCTAGTTTTCAATAACACACCATACACCCAACATGTGAAAATTTTACCCAACAAGCTGGTCCTTCTTAATAATGCAAACAACAACAAAACAAGTTTTGTTTTATCAAGGATTTTGTTAATTTGTTTATTTTGATTGCATCAATATGTGTGATTCGCTTCACAGTGCGCCAAGGAGAAATCACTTTTGCAGTGTATCCTGGGAAAAGATGGATAATTTTTTGGTTTTCACATATAGTGACCACCTCACAACCCAAATTGTTTAAATTTGTTGCATTCGTAAATAGGTTGCATTTTTTTATGTTGACAGCAAAGATGGTATTTTTTGTGAGGCTGGTGATGATGTTAAAGAAATGTGATGATGTTAAAGAAATGTGATGATGTTAAATGTGATGATGTTAAAGAAATACCAAAGATGGTATTTTTTGTGAGGCTGGTGATGATGTTAAAGAAATGTTCAGTTTTAGCTGTCAGGTAGTGACTGTTCAGGTAGGGGCTGAAAACCCAATCCACATGATGAAGGCTCTGGGTCCAGTATTCAAACTGAGGTCCGCAGAGGTAAAAAGTAGGGAAGAAACTGCTATAAGCCAAGCTGAATGCCTGTCATTTATAGACTCCTTGCATAGGCTGCTATCACTGAGGAATAACAATGAAAACAAGTACAAGTGTATGCGCTATGCACAACTCTGAGCCGATCATATGTCTTCCTTTGACCTTAGTCAGGGGGCTGTTTGAATTTTTGACGTCATATTTAATGTGTCAATGGACAAACATTTTGTATCAATCAGCGATGACATTTTTACTTGGGTAATACAATGGGTTATTGATGAATGAAGTTTGTTTGATCTAGAAGCTAGCAATCTGATAAACGACCAGAAACAAGAGATGTTCTTATTTAAAGCTACGGTAATAACATACCCTTTGGTGTAGAGTTTCTCAGCAATCTTCATGGTCTCCTTAGCACTGATCCGAAGCTTGCGAGATGATAACTTTTCCAATTCCTAAAACAAACAAAAACAAAGATGACTGACTAAGGTAAGATCAGATGGAAAAGGAAAGCAATTTATCATTTGATCAACCAACTAACTGACTTTAGGTCTGGCATTACACAATTCCAATTCTAGTCTCATGGTATACCAAGATTTACAACTTCCATCCATCCATCAAAATTAACATGAAATACTTTTTCATATCCCCCTTAAGGTGATCCCCTGGCTGCCGCTACCAAGGTTGTATTTTAAATTTGGCTGTGATCCCTGGCTACACGGCAGTTAACAGTTGCATGGCTTTTGACTGGCACCCCTGAACAAAGTTATTGACAAATTAGGGAGACCACCAACATAGGGCTAGATAGCTCAGTTGGTAGAGCGCCGGTGTGTTAATCCATAGGTCGCAGATTCATAGGGCTAGATAGCTCAGTTGGTAGAGCGCTGGTGTGTTAATCCATAGGTCGCAGATTCATAGGGCTAGATAGCTCAGTTGGTAGTGCGCCGGTACGTTAATCCATAAGGTCGCAGATTCATAGGGCTAGATAGCTCAGTTGGTAGTGCGCCGGCATGTTAATCCATAGGTCGCAGATTCATAGGGCTAGATAGCTCAGTTGGTAGAGCGCTGGTGTGTTAATCCATAGGTCGCAGATTCATAGGGCTAGATAGCTCAGTTGGTAGAGCGCTGGTGTGTTAATCCATAGGTCGCAGATTCATAGGGCTAGATAGCTCAGTTGGTAGAGCGCCGGCATGTTAATCCATAGGTCGCAGATTCATAGGGCTAGATAGCTCAGTTGGTAGAGTGCTGGTGTGTTAATCCATAGGTCGCAGATTCATAGGGCTAGATAGCTCAGTTGGTAGTGCGCCGGTACGTTAATCCATAAGGTCGCAGATTCATAGGGCTAGATAGCTCAGTTGGTAGTGCGCCGGCATGTTAATCCATAGGTCGCAGATTCATAGGGCTAGATAGCTCAGTTGGTAGAGCGCCGGCGTGTTAATCCATAGGTCGCAGATTCATAGGGCTAGATAGCTCAGTTGGTAGAGCGCCGGCATGTTAATCCATAGGTCGCAGATTCATAGGGCTAGATAGCTCAGTTGGTAGAGCGCCGGCGTGTTAATCCATAGGTCGCAGATTCATAGGGCTAGATAGCTCAGTTGGTAGTGCGCCGGCACGTTAATCCATAGGTCGCAGATTCATAGGGCTAGATAGCTCAGTTGGTAGAGTGCTGGTGTGTTAATCCATAGGTCGCAGATTCATAGGGCTAGATAGCTCAGTTGGTAGAGTGCTGGTGTGTTAATCCATAGGTCGCAGATTCATAGGGCTAGATAGCTCAGTTGGTAGTGCGCCGGCACGTTAATCCATAGGTCGCAGATTCATAGGGCTAGATAGCTCAGTTGGTAGAGCGCCGGTACGTTAATCCATAGGTCGCAGATTCATAGGGCTAGATAGCTCAGTTGGTAGAGCGCCGGTACGTTAATCCATAGGTCGCAGATTCATAGGGCTAGATAGCTCAGTTGGTAGTGCGCCGGCATGTTAATCCATAAGGTTGCAGATTCATATTCCGCTCTTGAACTTCAAGTTCAACCCAAAAATAATTAAAACCTACCCAGTCAGTTTCCCTTGTGGTTTACAGCTAAGTATTTAGTTAGAAAGTAGCATCCCCTTAAGGTGATCCCTCTCCTGCTGCTTCCCAGGTTGAATCATGCCCCTTGTGGTTTATTACTTGACATACATTTTCATGCAAGTTTGAATGCAGTCCCAGTCTGCAATGGAAGTTGAGTTACTTACCACTGTATCCATCGGCAAAGGTCTCCATTTACTCTTACTTCTACTGCTGACATTAGTTACTGTTGCCATGGGGTCATCTAAACACACTTGTAGTAATACCTCACATGCTAAGCGATGAAATAATCTGTGTCTCTTCCAATTAAACTCCACTTTAGTGTCATCCAGTTCATGTGTAACTGGATAAAGAAATCATCAAACACATACAGTATTCGATTCTTAGATAAAATACACAGACTTGTGGCGTTTCGGGGCCGAGCAGTAAAAAATACCAGACTTAAGCCCTGATGTTTCTGATCAGCAGAGTGTAGGTTCGATCGAGTCCCGGTTGTGGCACTTGTGTCAGCAAAGCACTTAATCATAATTGCTTTGTCCTTCAGATGGGATATTCAGCTGTGGACCCATGTACTAGGAATAGTAGCAGGGCTCGAATTTGGGGGAAATATCCACAAAACTGCAGGGCTGTAGCTCAAAATTTTTACTGGACCAGAATTTATTTTACAAGACCAGAATCAAAGTGAGTTGAACAAGCACTAAGCATTTGTCTTATAAATGTGTAGTACTTCGATAGTTAAGAGAATTGAAAGATGTTTATCAGACTCATAGTCCTCATTTTTTCACAAAAATATTACACAATGAGGTAGCCTATTATTGAACAACACAAGACCACCGGGCTTGTCCGTTTGTGAGTTTACTGGCCCGATGCTAAAAACACTGGCCCCAGGCCTGTGGTCCAGTGTTAATTTTGAGCCCTGAGTAGTGCATGGAAAAGAACCCAGAACACTAGTATAGGAGTTAAGCCTGGTGTTTCTGGTTTACACAGCAAGCACCCTTGTTTACAGGTTTCCTCAGGCTTGTGAGCAACAGTGATTAAGTTCACTTATGAGGCATAATTTCACTGCCAGAAATATATAATAATAGTAATTACAAAGACACCTAGACAAGCTCCTAAGCTCAACGTCATGCTTTGTAGCTTAAGATGACACAAGTTAATGGTGAATGTTAAATGACAACTGTGCTGAGATGTAGCTCTAAAATTAAACCTTTTGAGGTTTTTGTCTTGCTACTCTAGCAGGTTAGGGGGGTACAGCTTATACTATTATATTCACCTTGGAAACTTGTCAGAGCACCAGAACAAGTACAGGTAGATGATTGTAAACAAGATTCAACAATTAAATAATGTATTGTTTCATCAGAATGCTTTATGTTTATGATGTTAAACTCCATATCTTACTCACAATATGTTATACCTCAATGAAATCTCAGAAACATTTTAATTGTTGAACTGTTGAACAAAAAGCTAATGTTGATTCCACTCAAGTTTGTTACCAGCATGATACTGGGCACTTGGAAAAAATTAGGACAATTTAATTGAGCGCAAGGGCTCACCTACATGTACACATGGTATAGGCTTTAATGGACTTTTCAGGCAATTTAATAATAGTTGATTTTTCTGAGGGGAAAAAAATTTCGAAATCAGACTACAGTAGAAAGAATATCCTGCCTATTATAATGATCACACTCACCTTTGATTTTATAGAATGCTTCTGGTATGAATGCCTCTACTTGTTTATATCTTTCTACCACAAACCCTAGTGTAGGGAACTGACAGCTACCAAAGCTAATTAACTGCCCTTCCAGGATGTTAGGGAACACCTTGCATAATCGCAGGGTTTGGAAGCGAGTAAATGCAGCACCTGTGATATGACAGTGAATCAGTAATTAATCATTCAAACTAAATCTAAAATTATTTATCTGAATTGTAGCAGTATTTTTCAAGTTGTATTGCAGTTGGTTCAAATTATTCTTGATACTGTTTCCACTACAAGAGTCTAAATCACAGAGAAAACACAAATATGTCCCATTAGATAATACAATGTATGATTCGGTTTAACTTTGGGAGTGGAATAAGGAAGCGGTGACTTATCTTAATTGGCCATTTAAGACAGGGTTATGGCCATATGACTTAGGACAAGGCAGTTTTTTCTTCGTAAAGGGCACCTCTATGAGAGAAATGTCAACTTGTATTGGAGCAATTCAGGGGCACCAAGGCAATGACCAGGGGCATGGGGTGCAATTTCCTGCTGCCTCCATTAGGTATCAGGGCTGCAAAGCACCACTCCTATATTCCTGCTCATATCTTTTTGTAAAACATCCTTATAAATTGACCCATTACATGATGCGCAGCCCACTTACATGTGCCTATATCCTGTCCACCATTTTGGGAGTCAAAGTGTATACATAGGAATTGACTCCCAAAAAGAAAATGGTGGAAATGGTTGATGCGCAGTGTGCAGAGGTGCTTTCCACGTCGTGCAGGGGGTCAATAGAAGTATTCGTAAAGTATTTGCCTTTACAACAAATTTAATTCACAATGTTTTGCAAAGCGGTGTAATTACTAGTCTTACTTATTATTATGCTTAATGGTTGTATGAACTTCACAATCATTCTAGTTTCATCATAGATTTGAACTGAGTACCATGATGTACTTCATTACATGTTATCAGTGCTTGTACAAAAAATTTTTTTCTTGCATTATTATTTTCAATTTTACATACAAGGTCTGAAGGTCTTAGTCCTCCAGTGTCTCAAGCTACATCAGTTACCTTTAGCTACAAGTGAGAGATTAAGCCTACCTATTCTGAGATCAAGCTGCTGTCTGACATCTACTGCATTAGTTATTCTCTCATCAGGTCGACCTAGATTACGACATGTATTGGCAATAGATCTGTCAAGAAAAGAATAGTTTAACAAATGTTAATATTTCATCACCGTTCCTTGACGTGACCTATTTGCTTCACAGCCAAAAATTTGATGATCGGAGAAAATTGCAACTGAAGTTGAACTATTTTTCAAACACCTGTTTCATTGACTGATTACAGACAAAAATAAAACTGACTTCTTCATTCATCCAACGTCACTTCACATCATGATATGAAAAAACCCAAGATGTGCCAAAGAGCACTGTGTACAAATTAATGAATATTGAGATATGTCACTTTGTAAAAATATTAAGCTTATATAGTTCCGACAGATAGGTCATATTGTGAAAATGCAAAAGTCGCACCATGCGAGTTTGGCACTGTGCCAGCACTATATAGATCGTCGGATAAGGTGGCAAACACAAAATGGCAAAACTATTGATACATTAATCAAGCTAAAGTGTAATGACGAAATTAATACATGTTAGGTGCTGAAATGTGCTTTAAAATTTGAACAGTAATGAGTATATCGATAATTTGTACAAATTGCAAAATTGATTTTTGACACAGTATAATACGACTATTATCAAAGTTTATCAAAGTATTCACTCATTCAACAATGATTTGCAAAGTTCAGCAATTTTGATTATCAATGGCATCCAATTTGTGAGGGGGTAAACAACATGTTATCAACTTACTGTGGAGTTATCTCTGAAAATCGTGCTCTGTAGACATCCAACTGAGGCTTCACTGATTCAAAAAAATAATTTACATAAAATAATTTTAAGATGTAAAACAAAGTCCTTTGGACGATTCAGGTCAGTCAAGTATTTTACTTGAAGCATTTGCAAAGCAAAGAAAATTTGTGTGTGTGAATTATTTGCCCAATTAGACTTGTGCAATTTTTGCATATCTTTTCTGCGAATGTCTACATGTACTTCTGATATCATGATTTGGACTTGCATTCATGTCAAAGAATCAGGTTTTTTTTTCGAAACATAGGAGATTAACTGGACAAACAGTCAATTCCAATAGATCTCAAATTTAAATTTCAATGCTCGGATCATTGCTAGTATGATATCATTCCAGTTTACTATATTCATAAATAGTATTTGGAGATTTGCATGGTGTAAGAACTAAGTCCAATAAAACTAAATGTTGAGACTGTCCCCGTTCTGGTTCTTCTCAGAACCATCACCTCCACAAGAGAGATTTTATTCACATGGTTGTCACCTTTAACCTAATTTCTTATTGTACTACATTCATGTATGACACTCTGGTAACTGTAGATGTGGATTCCTCATTTGAATAATGTTATTACACATCCCAACAGAACAAGCACAAATAACAAGACGAATTGTGAAGAAGATGAAGGTGAAATGTTTAGTGTGGAAAATGGGGAAAACCCATGTAATCATGTAAGGATTGAAAACCCAATCCACATGCGAAACTGACATCCAAGCGAGGATTTGAATCAGGTCCACAGAGGTGAAAGACAGGGAACGAAACCACTGCTCTGACCTTAGGCTATCTCTTCAAGTCCATAGTCTTTATTCAAGGCATTACATACTAAACAATTTGTATTTTTTATTGTATCACTTGATTCCTCAACATGTGATTAGTGGCTGATTATTTGACATACCTGCTGTACAGACTTGAATGATTTCAAAGCCAATATTTTCACCTTCCCTGTCTCCATCAGTCCAAATCACAAGAACATCATTCTTCCTGGCCTCTCTCTCTAATGTCCTCTGAAAAACACAAAGTTATCCGCATTTTGAACTAACATGAAGGAGTTCTCAGGCACAAAATGTGTCTCATACGATACACGTCTTCAACCATTTAAAGTAGTGGCAAATCTGTTCAATATCAACAAAATTGGTAAATCGGTTTTTGTACAAATTCCTGGTACATTCATCACTGTTAACAATTTCACCTTGTTTCAGGACCTAACATGAAGGAGTTTCATAGTTATACTAATTAGCACATACAGCGAATCACTACATTTGTCATTTTGCATGGTGTACAAAGTGCAAGATTTACCTTTTTTAGCACTGAAATACATAATACTGGCACAGTACCAAACACTATGACTTTTTCATTTTCACGAAGAGGCAAATGATTTCAAGAATGAAAGCTATCAACAGTTCTGCAAGATTGAAAAAGTCAGCTTCATTTTGGCAGTAACATTTTTTTAAAAGTAAAACTAGTTAACAGTCTCAAGAACAGCAGTTTTAAAAGTAAGCCAACTTTAAACAGTTTTCTCAAAACCTGGAATTGTGTGGCAGATTCATCGCTTTGTAATGAATAATGTGACGATATATTGTTGGTAAAACTTGTCAAAACCTGCACGCTGGTCACTACTTTGAGAGTCTCAATTATATGGTGCTTATGGTACAGGTACACCTGCTTAATTTACATGCAATTTCGTCCAGTCTGCAGGCAGATTTTGCTCATTTCTCTTATAGATAGTTCCCAATAGACGCCATCTTTACGGGCAAATTGCATTTTGGCTTGCAGGCGCGTCAAGCGCTCAAATTATTAACGCAGCCGTGCAGTCTACTAATTAATCATGCAATGAGTTTTGTGAAATGTGCGCGTGCTGCACGCCGTTCTCGCGCAAAACGCATGATCCTGTGTTCCAAATTGCCCGTAAAGATGGCCGATTGACGTCATATTAATAATATAATAATATATTGTATTTGTATAGCGCCTACTGCAGGCCAGCCTCTAAGCGCTTAACATTCATGTTTCCTGCAAGGTATTTGGAGCTACGTTTGAAGTATGAGACCTACTCCTTTACATAGCACCTTGTAATGGTTTACAAGGTGCTGTGGCGCAATATGCAGCCGATCAAACCAGGAACACCGGGGCGGACCCCTTCTCTTTTCGATAAGTGTACTGGGTTCTTTTTCGTGCGTTACACAACACACGGGACCAACGGCTTTACGTCCCATCCGAAGGACGAAGCAATCATGGTTAAGTGTCTTGCTTAAGGACACAAGTGTCACGACCGGGGCTCGAACCCACACTCTGCTGATCAGAAACACCAGAGCTTGAGTCCAGTGATCTTATCCACTCGGCCACGACACGCCACCTATCTATAGACAAATTTCAAATCGGATTTGATAAACAAGAACAGTGTTTTGCAGGGGTCATTCTATTTTGTTATTTTCTGTGCTCTGTACTCATTACCTTTGTATTAACAAATGATCTGTGTAGAAAAAAGGAAATCAATTGAGCATCCCTGTATTCCCTTCCACAGCTACCCCGCCCTCAAATAAATAAACAAATAAATAAATAAATAAACAAACAAACAACTAAACAAACAACAAACAAACAAACAAACACCCCAACAAACAAACAAACAAGCAGACGATGGTAGCATCAGCAAGTGGTGTGTATAGATTGTTTTCACCAACAATTGGGTCAGATACAGCCATTAGGCAAAATCTAGACTTAACTTGAAGACTACATGTACAGGCATATAATCCAGGGGAGACCATAGGTTAATCCAAGCTTTGTCCAAAACAAACACTCAACATGGATCACAACTTACCTTGATGTCTTTGTAGTTTTCAGGGCATCCTTTATAGACTTCAGCATTAAATAAAGCTACTGGATTACAACTGTGCCTGCAATAAACCAGTTCAGTCAGAGCAATCAAAATCTAATATAACCTAAGGGCACTCATGGATTAATGAGATACAAACTTTGCATTAATAAACACTTAGTTGCCAAAACCTCAAAGGCAAAAGGTAAAAGCCAGTACTATTTGCAGTTTCTCCACAAAAGAAAAAGCTTGATGTGTATTTATATGTAAAGGCAAGAACATGAACACAAATGTAAATCTCTTGAATAATGTACACATGAAGTTACCATTTCTTGAAGGCAGAGACAAATTCATAGTTGAGCAAGTGGCCAGACACTGATGTCATTGTCATGCTGCAGTTTTGGTTGAAGAGATTGTACTCATACTCATAAATCTTGTTGAACTTGGAGAATCCTTCACTCTAATATGAAAATATTCAAGAAAAAAACCCTAAGAAATTTATGAAAGATCATGATGAAACAACCAGCATTTGTCGATACTCAGTATGAGCTTGAATTCTGGGAAGTATACTTCATGGAAAAACACATGGAATGTGACATCCTAACCACCAAAATTCTCAGAAAATCTTTTGCATGGTTTTGCTGAAATCTGATGGATTGTATGGTAAAATAACCATAATTAACCAATTCTGGACATAAGAATGAGGCCCAAGCATACCAATCGATCAATAGTTCAGAAAATTGATACTATACAATTCCATTGAACAAAATTCCTGTCTGAAAATGTGCCATGTTTTTTCTCTATTTTTAGACCTAGCAATAGTGCGGCATGGTTTTGTTTTCAGCAAAATTGTCAAAAACTGCCCCAGCAGCTAAAAAATCAAAACGAAACTCTTCAATAAAAAAACATTAACTGTTTGGCATCTTGATACCTGATCAATTATCTCTTTTAGCTGTGTCACTATTTTTCATTAAATTCTTGGAACTCTGAGCAAAAACTAGCTCCTTGGGAAGCTCGTTCCATAAGAAAATGACACAATAAGCTAAGACTAGACAAATAACCTGACAATTCATTGCGCTGTATCAGCACCAGTTGTGATAATGGTAACCCTCCATCCTCCCCGACGGTCGCAGTCGATCAAAGTATATTAACGTGTGCATCAGTACATTAAACATTATGGCTGACAAAATGTGTCAGTAGAGCTTTAAGCTTGTTCAAGTTGTTGTAGATTCTTCATAAAATTACAAAAACAAAAACGAGCCAGCACTAAATCGTTTGAATGTATTGCCACAACTGTGTAAAATGGGTAAGTGAACATGGGGGACAAAATTAAGGCAAAAAACACAAGCTAGTTACATGTATTGTTTGAAAGGTCATGTCAGTCTCTGCAAGTATGTGTGGGCAGATAGGGCCAAGAAGTGAAGGAAATTCAGCGTATTTGAACTGTTATTAAGTCAAGTGTTCATACATGTTTTGCAATGTAATTAAAGCTAGGCCTGCGATGATCAATATAACCTATGGGAGAAGAGAAGGGTTACAATCACTGCAACTACTTCATTTACTAAAAATGTACCTTCATCCATGATCATGTGGATGGGTGATGGCATTCCCTTGTTTTTTGGGTGCTTCATATGATAATCAAGTTCAAAGTTAAGAAGATTAAATAAGTCAGTGCTGACAGAGTAGTGACACCGAGCTGACAGTCAGTCCTGTCATCGTCAGTAGCTTACCCTTCTAAATCGCCCTCTAGACATCAGATCAGCAAGTGACTTGGCTGCATCATTTTTCTCAGCAACATTTAGCACCCTAAAACCTCTCGCCATTTTGTGACTCCAAGTTCCCCACTTAGAAATACTGCGGTCACCACCACCGAAACAGCAGCCAGACGAAAGACCACAACCGATCTTTGCAAGTGTGAACTGTTCACCACGACCAACACTCCAAAGCAAACTTCTAAATGTCCTTGAGACGAACATTAAATTCAAAACTAAAGCTATAAAAATCTATAATTATGTCATACGAGTATGACAAACCTCACTGACCATTTTCATGATAAATCATGTCCTTTGACAATTGCAAGAAGGTTTTGGAAAAGGTAGAGGCGGTGACACACTTCATACCCGATCAAGTAAGCCGCCATTTACCAACATAGTGCAATACAAGACTAAGAGGGCGCTATTTTCAACTCTACAGTTTGACGAGTATTTGGCGTTAAAACTCTCTCTGGGAAGACAACAAGCACGTGTACTGCACTGACTGCCGACCTGGCATTACCTACAATGCACTGAGTGCACAACTCTCTCAATTTTTTTTAAATTTACCCAATCCTACCAAGTAAGCCCATTCCATTGCATTTTACATTAGTTCAAAAGATCAACTAAGAAAATACTGCTCGCAAAAAATTGTAAGAAACATACCGGTGGTTTTTCATTATGCTATAAAAGCGATTGAAATACGTGTAATCATTAGCCAAACGCAAACAATACACCCTTGTAATAAGTTTGACAACTTATTTGAAGAAAAAAAAATTGACATGACTATTGGAAAACTCCACAAGGACGTTGCATTTCACACATTGTTTTATTTTTTTTACTAAAGGCTTATTAGTGATGACTCCCTGGAATTCATCGGGACTCTTTTCCTGTTTTGTAAGAACTTTTTGGATGTTATTCTTTTTATGAAAAAAATCATTTGATATGGGGTTTTAGCAGTAGAAAAAGTCTTGTATTGAACGAGAAATAGCTTTTCAGAAAAAAATCAATTGGTAGGTCACACTCTCTACAATTGAACATGGATGGGGGCGCCAGCATGACTGCGTCCATGTATCCATTTTCTCTCATTTGTCTTATTTTATCCATAATAACGACAACTCTTCCAGACAATTGTTTTAACGTTTTTAATTAATTTGCTTTCCCTTTACAGAGAAAGAAAGAATCGACAGTTGGCATGGGGAGCTAGCACGCAACCCCGCGAAGCGAAGAAGTTAGTTTTCTGGGTCACATGTCACGAACTATACGTCACAAAACAAAAATAGTTTAAGATCAAAAGCATTGCTATACAAGTTGAGCGCAAAATAGAAACCCGCGCAAGTTCGAAATTGGCCGACGCAACTTAAAAACTTGCACGCGCAAATTCCGAACTTGCGCGCGCTTCTCTTGCGCTCAGCATACGCTTATGCATAACATTTAACACATGCCATTTTGTAACGAAGAGTGCCAACTATTGCATAAGCAGTTCATTTACCTGCAGAAAAAAAATGATACTTACAAACATTTGATGAACAATTCATGCACATCATCTTCACATTCTTGCCACAATGAAGGCACTGAGCGGAAGTCGTGTGTTGAGCCGCATTCATCAATCAAGATACTGGCGAAATACAAATAGGTTTGTAAATGTACATGTAATTTGTTAATCAGCCTACCTTATTCTAAATCTGACCGGCAAATTAAGCTCTAATCATGGAGGCTCTACCTCCATGCTCTAAAAAAAACCTAATCTATGTTCGAACCTAAGTAGTTCTTGTCATGTAATGTCTATTTAGTTATCTGAATCTGAACTTTGTTTAGTTAGTTCGCAAGCCTTCTTACTTTTTGTTGCCAATAATCGCACAAACTTGCTTTTTAAATTATAATATTGTTACAGTCATTTGACCAGTTCGGGATCATTGACCAGTTCGGGATCACTTCAACTTTGCAACAACCCCATAATTAAGTTACTTCTCACATTACCAATTTCTGTTGATACATGTGAAGAATAACATGTAATAAACCAACAAACCCAAAATAAGGTTCCAAACTTCATCAACAAATAAATTATGGCCATTTTCTTGAAGTTTGTCTGCGATTTTGATCATTATTTAAAAAAAAAATGTTGGTTGAAAAACGCTGTTAAAACTTCTCACCTTTAAAGTTTGAACGCCAGGGCGAATAAAATTTATGTTAAATGCTTAGAATGTGTTAAAAATATTTCAGGTAAATACTGAGCAGTTGTCTTGTTTTTTTAGGAGACGAAATTACCAAAATCGTCTTTTGGGGGGCATCGTACCCTTGACCAGTTCGGGATCACTCACTACTCAGCATCTCTCATTGCGTCAAATGGTGCCGCACTCAGTGAGGTAAAATCTCAGCTGCAGTCGAAAGTTTATTTGTTGCTTTTAAGATACATTTCTTCAACAAATTCTTGTAGGAATATTGTTTTTTTTTGTGAGAAAATGAAACTTGGAGGAGGAAATTGCGACTGTAAGAATAGATATTTGGGTCAGTGTTGCTTTTAGGCGTGCTTCACCTTTTCATTTGCCTTTGCTGTTGTTTTTGTGTTTTTGTTGCTGGATTTTTGCGCTGCTGTTGAATACACTTGCATGAAATTCTCTGGAGAAAGGAAGTCCATGTCCATGCCAACACACTTGTGAAGTTTGTGTCCTTGAGAGACAGTTTTATGAATGGGAGTATTGGTTTGCAATAGAGGGCAAGCTACTGATTCAGAATAGAATCAACTGATCCTGAACTGGTCAAACAGGTGACAATACTTTTCTCAAAGCCTCTTCAAAAGTACTTATCTTTTTTTGTCAGTGGATACTTGGTGAGTTTTATAACATGTTTAGGTAAACTGATAAACTTTTTTTTTTTAATTGTCAAAGAGATTGCAACCACAAACAATGTGAATTCAAAAGGATATCCCGAACTGGTCAAATGACTGTATTAATATTATAAAACTTATTATTATACTAATTAGTTTGAAATACTAAGTAGTTACTATTATAAGTATAATACTAAATAGAAATATTTTGGATTACATGTACTGTACTATAGAGTACTGTACTGAAAGGTTTTGGTGTTTGTATTGTGGATACATTTACTTTTAGCATAGTTAGTTGTGATAATCATACCCTCTATCCTCTTGACGGTCGTGATCTGCCTTGCAATAAAGTTTTCACTGCCTCAAAATCTATGTTGTGTATGAAGTTTTGTTACAACTTGTAATAAAACTTCTATGATAATCTAATATCAAATTAACATATTTTGTGTTGGTACATGCACATTCTTCCACCACTAACAATGGTACAGTTTGAATTTTTTTATTGAATGCGTTTATGAATTAGTTTCGCACAGTAAGTAGTCTAGTTGGAACATGTGCAGCCCATTACAAGATTACTTTAAGTTGATAATAATCCTGTCATTATTACAGTTTTCCACCAGAAGCTCGGATCACACATCCTGTACTCCTTCAATCCAGTCAGCAACACAGATTTGCCTCTTCAAGGGAAACTTCAAAAGCTAAAGAGGATGAAGATGCGCCTGTAAGATATACCTCAAGCAAGGCACTCGACTGGTCTGTTCACAACAGCTTCGGCAGACACAAGAAACAACCTTGGTACAAAGTAGCCCCCCTGAGTATAGCACTGACTATTTTTATTGCCTGGATATTCCTGAGGAAGGAGACAGATATTGATCGAGAATTGGAGAAGCATTTACATGAACGCTTGCCAAATATGTTTCCACCACCTGCTGAAGTTGCAGAAGATGAGATTTTGTTAAACAAGGAAGATGAAAAAACAAGTACAGAATAACTATATGGCATTGTGATAATATTTCTATTATGTGTTATAGTAGTTTCTTTGTGAATTATTGGTTAAGATTTAAGTTATTAAAAAGGAATTTAATAACTCATTTTGAGAACAGTTTCAAAACTGTCCGTGTTCATGAGGAACTGTTCAAAATGTTTGGCTACCGGAATCAAATGAATTGCATGAATTGCATTTCAAATTTGTTTGATCCTGTTAAGGATATGAAAAATTTATTTTTCAATTGCCTCAAAATGTTGAAGTTTTTTACTAGTACAACTGATCCACCATTTGGATTTTACCTATACTACAACATAAAAGAAGTCAACATACAAAAGTTGACGGAGTGTGCTTGGAAAAAAACCCTAGTGTCTAGGCTAGAGACCCCCGGAATCCTTGGTATAGTACTCCACTCTGTGGAAACTCAACAACCCCAAATTGTGTGCAACTTCAGTATGATAGAAAATTGTAATTTCAGCTTTCAGTATTTCATACCAAAAAGAGTCAACTTCTTAATAATTAGATTTTGGGGGATTTTGGACTGTGCTGATTTAAGAATAACCAAAATCAAGTTTATTTTTGTTCACAGAAACATGACCATCAAAGTTTGATGGATGGTGTGTTCACTGAAAAATATAGAGGATTAGAGTTAATTTACTGCTCTCTCCAGTACCTGTAGACTGTAGACTGTAATTCTACACTTTTCAATCTGCCAGAAATGTATGATTAAATGGAGATATTCTTCTGATAATTCTTTATCAACTGTGATCTTTATTGATGTGGAAATGCATTTATGTATGTACATGTACATGTAGTACTAACCTACTTGTATAAATGTACAATGTACATGTACATCTGTAGGCCTGGAATTACACTGAGGCCACGGCCTTTGTTGCTCTGGTCTTGGTGCCTCTTTAGAGTTTCAAATTTTCCAATGGAAGTGCCCTTTGCCAAATGAAAATGGCCTTGTCTTCTCCAAGATGAAATTCCAGGTCTGGTACAGAGTATGAAATGAACATGTACATGCAAGGGCGTCGATCCCTACTGTAGGGGGGACGGGCGAGCAAGTCTTGAAAAAATACATCTTACATTGTAGGCCCAAAATACCATTCTGCGCGTGGTCCATCAGAAAAAAGATGAAAATGTAAAAAACATTTCGTTTGTTTGCTATTCTTTTATTTGAACAAAAATTTTAATGAAATATTAAATCAAGAAAATGGTGTATATTTTTATATTTTGTTGCATATTTCTTAAGTCAAGAACAGTCAATTAAAAAGTGGGGGGACATCTGATATGCTGTCCCCTCCAGTCTAAAAAAATCGACGCCCTTGCGTACATGTAAGTACTACAGCATTTGTTTTAGCACATGTTGCTGCATAACTTTTATTACTAAATGTACATGTAGCTGACATTAAATATCAGGTCTGACAGTCCACGTTTTAGGAGGCATGATAAAATAATGCCATTCCACCATTGAGTAACACATGGAGCTCATTTCAGCTTCTATGAACAGTATTCTCAGCAGTGAACATTTCAATGAGCATGTTTTTTTAACTGAAGGAAACCAAGGTTTTCTTTTCCTCAAAACCCCAGTAATAAATTTGTTGTATTTAAGAACATTGATTTAAAAATTCAAACCATTTCTGCCCATGTTTTGGTCAAAGTCAAGGAAATAGCATGTAGACACCTAAAAACCATGGTTAACTCAATCCAAACAATACATGCAGAAAACATCTACATTGTACATGTATCTGCATGTAGAAAACTGAGTAAGCGCTTGCAAAAAAAATTATTTAACCACCAAATTTGATTTTACTTGTCAATAGTGCTTTCTCTTAAAATTCCTGTCCTGTTTTTTTTTCACTTAAAAAACCCATCCAACTTTTAAAAATGTGAATCTTAAGAATTTTAAAATAAGCAAGGGAAAACTTTGATGGCACTTCAGATGGATATTCGTTTTGTCTGAAGGATTGTACATGTACACAATGTGGTCAACAAGTTATCAACTTTTTATTCTATACTTAAATCATGCACCTTATGTTTAATAAACAAATTGTTCCCCTTAAAACTCTTCTGTCCCAACTATTACAAATTAAATAATGAAACTACAAATAGTATTGGTTTTCAGTCAATTTAGTTTATTCTCAAGTGGTCTTCAAAAATATTGCTTCCATCTTGTGAAAAACATGACATTATGATACGTTAAAATTATATTTACAAAACAAAGGGGCACAACTTAAATATCTACGATTCTTCAAAGGGGCCTGGTGTACTGCCGATAAAAAAGTAAAAACAGTGGTAATTTTGCTTTCAGAAGCATGAAATGAATACATTCCCACCTTTAAAGTAACCCCTGGAGTTTCAAGGAGCTTCTGGGAACAGTATCCTTAGTGCATGAGAAGCTGTATTCTTTGTATTTGAAGAGTGAAGACATTTTTTGTTCTTAGGCTGACATAAAAGGTCTGAATTCAGATAAAAGTCAACATTTCTCATCCTTGATACAGTACACGTACACACTGTGTTCTCATTATTTATAAAAAACAACAAATATTCAAAAAGGGATCAAACAAAAACATTCAAGACAAAACAATCGTAAAAACACATGAAAATCTGTTAAATGTGAGGAAAAACAGCAAATGTATTAGCACATTGGGATTAGACAAAATTGCTTATTAAATATTGTAACAGCTTAATAGTCATTGTAAAAAGTTTGTTCCAGAAAATACAATGTATGTACGATGAATTTTGAAATGCATGTACACAGGGGTCTGATGTATGTACATAATGCTCACAGAAAGACATCTGGTGCCATGATGTTTAAAAGCAACCAGTCTTAATTGAAGCAATTCTTTAATATTTAACACAGCTCTTTAAGCACGCTCTCCACGGATTCTCCTTGCAAGTTGGATGTCCTTGGGCATGATTGTGACTCTCTTTGCATGGATGGCGCACAAGTTTGTATCTTCAAAGAGTCCAACCAAATAAGCCTCGCTTGCTTCCTGCAATTTCAAAGAACGAAAAATCTAAATTAAGTCCTATGTACTTACTGATTAAATTCATCCTTAATTTTTTCATCCCATTTCTTAAATTTCAAACCCAATTCAAGATATTCCAAAACTCAATTTTCCTGATGGTTTAGCATACCTGGAGGGCACCAATGGCTGCACTCTGGAACCTCAATTCTGTCTTAAAGTCTTGTGCGATTTCACGGACCAGACGCTGGAATGGCAATTTGCGGATCAGCAACTCTGTGCTCTTCTGGTACCGACGAATTTCACGAAGAGCAACTGTGCCTGGCCTGTAACGATGGGGCTTCTTTACCCCTCCAGTGGATGGTGCACTTTTGCGAGCAGCCTTGGTTGCAAGCTGCTTCCTGGGTGCTTTACCACCAGTGGACTTTCTCGCTGTCTGCTTTGTACGAGCCATGATTTCTTACCTGTAAAAAAAGTGCATGATTGAAAAAGCTTTGTTAAATTCAGTTGACCCATAGGGTGAGAATCAATTATGGCAAAAACAACTGAAACTATTTGAAATATTGGTATTTCATCCTTTGGTAAAGCCTGACTGAAGATTTCAATTACAACTGCAGAGTGTAGGTAGTGCCTATACATGTACATGAAGGGCAAAACAATTTTTACATTTAATCACCTGTGACTTTGACTACTATTATGTACAGTGAAATGAACCAATTTACAGCAGTGGCAAGAGTAATCATTTCCCAAACATTGAGAATGTTGAAAAAAAAGTATTAAAAAAACATTAACCTATTGGTCTTTGTAAGTTACTCAAGCAAAATGTTCACACAGGAAGTGATCCAACAAAAAGTCTAGTTGAATTGGAACTTATCCATTCATACCCTTTTAAGTTAATTAACAACTGATGAAAAAAAACCCCCAAAAAACCAACTAATTTTAAGAAAATGGAGCTGTCGTCATTAACTGACAATACCAACTGAAAAAAATATGTCGGCCATGGTCACATTTTTCTGATTGCAATTTGAATTTGAATATCCAGCATTCAGAATCAGTCAGAGTTGATTCACAGAAGAATAGTTAACAAAAAAATGTTGGCGTAACGGGCCAGAAAAAGGGAAAGATAAGTAAGGTTTGTTTTTTTAATTTCCTTAACCCAGGTTTGTGTTTTTTAGTTGAGTAACAATACTGCAATGTGTAAATAAATGTTGACTTTGACTCAGAGTCCCATAAATTTCATTGAGCAACCTAAAATAAATAGCATACCAATTATAAATAAAACAATAATAAAGATGAAATGAGATAAAACTTCCAACTGTCCAAAGCATGCCTTACTTTAGACCCGGTAACTAGGGTGATGTACAGCGCCCCAGTTACTGGGTCTAGCCTTAGCAGGAAGGAAAGGTTAGTGCTTGTTAAGAATACCCCTTGTTAAAATAAAACAAGTTTAACATCAGGAAGTTTGTTCTCATCTTCTTTCCCCTTGGTCTTGTAAGAACATGTCTGGTTGGTAGTGGTACAATAAACATTTTGTTGAGTTGCACAAGCACTGCAGTCTTTTGGATTTTCCCTCCAAATTCGAGCCCAGTGTAGTAAGTTGTAACGTTCATCAAGTCAACTGTCATCTGACTGTTTATCCGTTGCAACTTGCACTGCTACAGTTCTAGTGCATGGTACTGCTAGTGCTACTCTAGCAAAAAGTAGCATGTCTATCCGTCTAGTGCTATGTAGTCCTTGCTAGTTCGAGTTTCTGGACCCGCCAACAAACAATCGGGTTTTTTTTACATTTGGACGCCAGACAGGCAGATGATTTCGAAATGGTAATAAGTGCAGTAACTCGGGGGGGGGGGGGGCAGTCGGAGTCGGACTAATGCAGTGCAACCCACACAGCGGATACTAGCGCCTCCTACAGGACCTGGACGTAAGGAAAAAGGCGCCTTCAAAGAAATTACATTTTTTATTTGAAGTATCAATCATGGGAAAGTAGGCCTATAAAAAGAAAATAGTGAAGTGTTTTTTGTGGAGTCGGCTCTATCTTTTCTTACCAAACATAGATTTATGTTAAATGGAAATGTGGCGACATGTACAGTAACAGTACACTGTCATATCTATCATTTATCAATAAAAATATTCAAGAACAACTTCATTGCGGCAATATTCTTCACCTGTTTTTCTCTGGTGTTCTTCCTGTGTCAGCGCGTGTACCCCCAACTAACAAAGTGATTCGAACGTAGTGTCTCGTCGCCGCCGCTATTCGTGTGTGTTCTTTTTCTCGATCGTCGTGTGTTTGTGTGTACGTGTGTGTCATCAACCCATGCTACATTTTTCTCAATGAAGTCCTATCTTTATGAGTTGGACAATTCTATTGGTCTACCGGCCTTAATTAATGATAGTCATATAAGAGTCTTGCTTATTGGCTAAAAATAACTAAGTCGCATTGGTCAATTGGGGTTTCCTTACTAGCAGCGGATTGGTCAATAATTCGAGCTCTGATTGGTTAATTCTGATGCTTCCAGGATCCCAATTTTTCCACAATTTCTTCTATGGCGTTTTACACGCAATTCAACACAATAGTGTTCATGACCTAAAAGCATTTCCGAATCACATTGAAGACTAAAACGAAGTAACAAATACAAGGGGGGAATATTAAACAACACGTTTAACCTTCTTTTATTTAGTATATGCTATAGTATTCCCTCCCAATTGATCTGCAGCCAGAAAGGTTTTGAAACATAGGTGACTAAATATTTATTTATTTTTGCCGCAACAGTTCCGGGATGAGTGCCCAGCAGAGATAATGGGTGCGGAGCAAAATATTTGTTTTTATGGAAAAGGAAATTAAATCAATTGCAGCTTCAACCAATCACAATCACGAGGTCAAATCTTTTTCGCAAATTGACCTATTTCGGCATCTGCGTAACAGTTTGATAATTATATGGCATGTCAAGAACTTCTGTTTTCTCCAATCGAGTTTGTTCTCAGTGTTTTTATTTTCGGGAAGCATTCCTACGAGTAGTTTATCATAATGCTGCCCTAGAACGATGACTTGCTTGCTCTATGCTTTCCATCGTCACAACTGACCGCTTAAATTTGAATATCTCAGACAATTCCTAATTTCCCTTCATGCTATTATTATGGTCGAGCCGCCAGGGGCAAGTTTGCGTAGTAATACATAAGAGCATGGAGGAGACAGCGCGCAACTGTAGGTTGCTATACAAAAGCTTGATCATTTCACGCATTTAGTGGTCGTTACGGGGCATGGTGTACTCCCCCTATTGTGTCTTTATTGTGTTTTTAGACGCTGAGGAATTCTTTAGTGGATTATAAGGGGGAGGGGTTACTTCTGTAAAGCATAAAGCAAGGCAATGGAGTAAATACGGGGCGGGTACCCTCTGCCCCGTCAGGCATGGTATAGTTTGACCATGGAGGTAGAAATTTGACATAGCAACTGTCTCTATAATTAGTCTGAGGAATTCAAATTTAAACGGTGGCTTGTGACTAAGCAAGTCATTGTACCAGACATTATTCAAATCCAACTCACAAACGGCTTATTGGCTATAACAGGTTCAAATGAAGGATATCCCACCGTCCCTTTTATTAAAGTCATTGGTGTCAACGTTAGACTCACACACGCTGCCCCCTCACCCCCCCCCCCACTCACACATAACAAACAACTAAAAGCACATCAATCCTCTATTTGAAAAGCCCTGGTTTTATTACAAAGTCACATGGAAATTTAACACCAAACACAAGTTTTTCAAAATAATTAACAATTAACATACTGATCGAAAATACTTAAAATTCATCAGAAACCTTTGAGTACCGACAAATATCGTAACAGCTGCTGCACAATTTTTAAAAATAGTTAAAACATCAATTACATTTATACAAAAATACAAATTTAGACCAAAAAATATAAGCATAGCAAGTTTTAGCAGTGACATGGCCTTCTGAGCTTTTACAAAGCACTTAAATACATGAACTTAATACCATTAAAAATTATTATCTAGATTATTAATTATATTTATACAAAAATACAAATTTAAAACAAAAATATATAAGCAGAAAAAGTTCCTGCAATGGAGATTGGTATTCCACAGCTTTTACAAAACACTTCATAAATACATTTACTTTAAATAGGAGCTATTTTCACATAGTCCAACAGCTTATTTTCAAATATATTCACTCATTGTTTACTGCTGTTTTTGTTCATTTTTTTCAAATTTTGCAAAACCAGTTTTATTGTCACTCTCTGAAATATACACTATATTATATCCAGCTTTTGAGCCCCAAAAGATAAGGTGTAGCACCAACTCCTCAAAGACAACAAGCGTCAGACCGGTGCAAATAATGGTGAGACACAACTAAAAGTACCTTCACTTTGTCTGAGTTGCTGCAGTTTAGGGCAAATAGAATTATTTCTGAGCAGAATTTTGCAAAATTTCTGATTTCTTGAATTAAATAAGTGGGGACAAAACTGTTGTCTTTATCATTTATGAAACTACAGAATAATCTCAGTTCATTTAAATTGTCAGCTGCTTAATTTGAGTTGTAAAACTGAAGTGAAAAGAGTTGTAAAACTGAAGTGAAAAGAGTTGTAAAACTGAAGTGAAAAGAGTTGTAAAACTGAAGTGAAAAGAGTTGTAAAACTGAAGTAAAAAAGAGTTGTAAAACTGAAGTGAAAAGAGTTGTAAAACTGAAGTGAAAAGAGTTGTAAAACTGAAGTGATGCATAATTTATATTTTCCCCCAAAGCTTTTATGAAATTTGGAATGAATGTTTTTGAGTGGCTAAAACAATACAAGCTGAGTTGGTCCAAGTGTTGTTGTTTACCAGGGGCAAACTGCAGCATAATCTTTACCAACTTTAATAATTTAAGCTTTACCTTGACTTTAAAGAGAACCCACAGATTTTAAAAACTTTTTATTAGCACATATTTAACAATCTGATCTTTTCATAATTATTGAAATTGCAGTAAATGGGAAACTATAAAGGCGTAAGTTCTACATTAATCTGCACAAACAATACACCATCATTACAGAATCTACCACTAGTCAGCAGGTCTGTCTGCATAAACTTCAGACGTCCCCTGAACTGATCTCTGGTATTGCCCACTCCAGCACGACTCATGTTGCTGCAAGTTATATTGGTTGTAAAGTCAGATCGCTCATGTGTATTCTTCACCTGATCCAACAATGTCACCTTGCATGTGGCACGAAAAGGAAAATGCAACTGGTCATCATAGTCACCCTTCTGCAACACAATAAATAATGAGGTGTACGTTGAGTTTCTGGTCACATGACCATCCATTTCCAGGCGGGCACACAGCTTGTAGCCAGGTTGACTGGTGTAGAAGGCTGGGCTGATGATACAGGTTGTTGAGTTGTTCCTACACATGTAGGATTTGAGGTCAATTTTCCAATGAAGATGTCCATTGTAGTTGGTTTTCTCAAGGTGGCTGATTCTTTCCACTTGTTGATTCAGAAGTTTGTCTTTCTCGTTCAGATTTCTGTTGAAATCAGACATAAAACAACCTTAACTTTTAAAGCACTAGTTGCCAAAGCTCATCAAACATTGGCCTTTTTATTTGATACAGAAAATTCTGTGTTTTTAAAATTTGTTTTTAGTAGTAAATTTGTTTTTTAAAAACCTGTGGCATTGGGGTTGGGGAGGGGCGGATGTTTGACCTCCCTGGTCGGATTTCTAGCAATATTTGAGCTTTACTGTGAAACAATACCAGTGGGGGTGTTTAATTGCAATTTTCAAACCTGTTTTTTGGCTGTCTTCACATACAAAACAAATCTCTCTAAAGGTGGTACTGGGTACCGTATAAACTTTATAACCGATGAACTTCCAAATTGAAACTAAACAAATGCCCCCCCCCCCCGATATTTACAAAACCTGTACTTGAATTGCATTACTTTTGTAACATAGTGATCTTACTTGTTCAGTTCATCAAAGCTGGTTTTCAGTTGATGAAACTGTTCTTGGCACACTTCCATTGCCTCAGATTGTTCCTTCAGCTGTGCTTTGTAGGTAAGACTTTGGGCCAAGACAAGTTGTAAGTGATTGGATAACACATCGTTGTTGTGGGCAGGCAGTTCACAGCGCTTGATCTGTCAAAAGCCACATCCATGTAATCAATAGACACAAATTTAACCCATTTTGTTTTTCTTTTCCACACAGGTTGTTTTTTGTTATATTTAAAGATTAGCCAATATTAAACGAATTTTAAAGACTAAAGTAGAGTGGTACGCTACAACTCAAACACTACCATCTTCCTTAAACCTTTATTACAGGACAGGTATAGCCTCACTGTGTGAAAAAGAACATAAATTCCATTCCTCTGGTTTCTTAGAGACATACTTGATGAAACTGCTTCTGAAATTGTCATCCCACTTATCACATTTTTAATGAAACAGAGAACAGACTATGCAAGAAGCGCGAATTCCTACATTGGAACCCATTAAAGTGCACAAGTTTGTGTCCTTCACGTCTTAAAGCCATGGACGTGGGACCAAAGTGGTCCCAAAAATATTTGAATACGTGCGAGACTTGCACTGTCTATAACAGTTTCCATGTTTTGTAAGGGTTTTTATAAATGTTATAATGCTTATTGCTGTTGGGAAATGAAGTCCTTGAAAGCCTTTGAAAGTGTGAACTTTAACAAGGTGAAGCACTTCAAGCTTTGCGATAAAAAATGAATCACCTTTCTTCTGACAACTGCCAAATTTAGTTTTGCCATGCAGAAGTAAAGTTACAAATACAAAACAATACATTTTCTGGATCGCCCAGTCTTGATAAGCAAATAACGACTACACAAGCAATCACTTCAGCACTGGCGAAACATAGACATTTTCTTTAGCTTTTGGGGACATTTTCTTTTGGGGTGCAAGAGGATAAAGACATATTATTCATTTATGCATTTTTCAATCTTATTTGGGGGGCAGGAGGGGGTTCTGAGCACCCCACCCTTGCCAGTTACACCAGCTGCTTTTCAGGCAACTCATCATAGGTAGATTTGAACACCAGTTGTCAATATTACACAATATACCTTTTGGTTGCATCCTAAAGCTTTGAATGTGCAAGGGACAACGCTGCTGGGACAATCACCCTCCTCAACATCAATGTGCTTGCCCATCTGTCAAGGGAAATCAAACCAGAGATAAAAAGTTGGTTTACAAAAATCATGAATACATAGTAATGCTCAAACATTTCATGACACATTAAAATGAAGAGCCAGTTGTTGCCTAAATCCTCAGGTGAACTCTCAGGCCTGAGCCAAATTTTATGGAGCTGCTTAGGCCGACAATTTTGCTTGACAATTTTCTGCTTAGCAAAAATGAGTAGGATACTGGTCACATGGTATTTTGGTTGGTAACCGTATTCTGGTAAGCAACATTGTTTTGTGCTTAGCTACTCTTTGTGCTGAAGTAGCTCAGTGAAATTGGGCCCTGGAATTACATTGGTGAGAGGGCAAAGCAATTTTCATTTTGCAAAGGGCATTTCTATAGTCTTAAAGTCTATGAGAAACTTTTGAAAGGGTACAAAAGCCAAACCAATGGCAACAGCTAGAGACAATGGCCTCCATGGCAATCTAGGCCCGACCTCTACACCTTTTAGCTGATGAAATATCTTGGATGAGTATCTTTGCAACGAGGGTATTCATAAAGGACACAGTAGTAATCAACTCTAGAGCAAGTTGTTGATGTTTTTCCTCAGTGATCAAATGTGGTGCATTTCTGAAGTTGTAAAGGAATATTTGAAATCTGGGAAATTGTATAGTAGTGTTATTCTATGCTATACTCTGCCTCCCGTTGAAGTTGGTTGGAATACAGTTATTGGCAATAATGCTCAAAACAGATATTTCAACTGACATTAGACAATAATTTAATACAAGGTATTGGGATCTGGAAATAGTTTCCATTAATTTTACATTTGAAGCAAAATCAAGGCATCCTTTAATGACTACAACACAAAATATACATAAATTAAAAACTCAACTGGAATCTAATTTTGTGCTCTTCAAATTACAAAAAGTTTAAACAAGCATGCTTAATCAAAAATCAGAAATCTGCATCAATCAAAGATTTCACACCCCTGAAACCTGCACAATACACTAAGCTGTAAAATATACTGGTTCTTCCCGTTTGCTCAATGCAGCTGTCAACATCTACTTTATTGAGTAACTTAAAATTCTTACAACAGTGTATTTATTTAATACCAAATGAGTGCATAAGAAAGCTCACCTCCTCTCTTAGGATTCCTCCATGTCCACATTCAGCACACTCAATGGGATACTTAGGACAACGTATCAGTTTATGATTCTGAAAGGTCAGGTATAAAAGGAAAGAAAAACGGTTTTATTCTTTTCTTGTTATCAGTGATGCACTGGACAAGTATACATATAAATTGTTATTTAACAAAGTGTTGCATTGTGTTTTTATCCCACTGGTTTGGGAAATCTTTTTCAATAAATTTACTAAATAGGATTACTTTGTGCAGAGACCTTTCCTTTGATTTGAGTATTTTGGCATGGAATCTTAGCCTCATGCAAATACAGTATGCTTTCAAACTCAAACAACAGACCATTAGATATTGTCAAGAGTGGGTAGGTAAGGTTAAAGAAAATTTATACATGTACACTAATGCCTTACCTTCGAAAAGGCCAAGGCTTGAAATTTACACGGACTGCACACAGGCCTGAGAGTCCTGAGGCCAGTGTGTCTGGCCAGTAAATTCACAACCAAACAAGTCCGGAATTCTTGTATTTTCCAATTGAAAAATAACAACTCACTGTGTAATATCTTTAATATTTTGGTCTGGTAACCAAATTCTAAACCAGTCAAAATTGTGAGCTACAAGCCCTGCTGCAGTCCTGTAAATTCCCCCCCCTAAATTTTAGCCCTGAAGTTGAACAAAAACACGAGTGAAACAAATAATGAAACTGTGTGTTTAAAAATAAAATAAACAGTTTATTGGTTTGTTTTGTTTAATTAACTACCAACCAACCAACACTATAAACAAATTTAAAAAGAAATGTTTTCTTTGCAAAGAATATCTGGTGTTATAGCTATAACAGTTACAGAAATTCAAATTTGCTTGTGAACTTACCATTTCATCCTTCCTGATGAATGAATCGCTGCAATGAGTACACTCCAATAAATGCAAGGGACAATCCCCCAGATGCTCCTCTGTCTTCCCTCTCAGGTATTGTTCTTCACAACCATTGGGACAAATGAGCTTTGCAAATAGACACGTATCACCGTGACTCTGATTCAAGACAAATAACAATGGTTTAAAAAAAACAATGGTAGTTTCTTTAGAAATCCCTAAACCACAATCAGGTGTTTTCTCGACTCAGTGGAATGGTTTTAAGCTGTACAGAATTTTCCATTTATTTTCATCTTGCAAGTCATTGAGAGACCATATTGGCTCGTACCAAAATGCCCATAGCGGCAAACGACTGCAAGATCAAACAAGAGAGTCAAAGAAAAGGTATCAGACCTAATTCATGGTTAACATAGAATATACAATTCTAAAACAAAACCATGTTGTATTTCTGTCTCTTAATAATTTTCCTGAAAATAGTGTGAATAAAATCAACAAGATTAGCAATGCCTAGGCACATGGTGATGATTATAAAGAAATTAAGTCTCTAAAGAGTTAATCCAAAAGCAGATTTTGGTCAATCCAGGATTTATTTAATAATTGGGTCAAATTAAAACTGATCTTCAATAAGTTGTCAAAGTTCTGCAGATGTAACTAACCTGTAGGTTTCTTAGATCCCCTCTCCACTCACAGCCACTTCTCACATTACTACAAAGAACCGTCATGGACAAGATTTCCCTCTCAAAAGCAACATCGTCAAAGATCTGTAGTCCATCAGAATAGGACATAATGTTATTTCTTTTAAATGGCTGGCACACTGAACTAGAAATAAGACAGGGCTCAAATTTGAGGGTAAAAGGTCACTGGACTGCAGGGCTTGCAGCTCACAATTTTTACTGGTCTAGTAATATGTTTACAAGATCAGAATGTTAAAGATTTTGCACAGTGAGTTGTTATTATTGGATTGAAAAAAAGAACACTGCCAGACTTGTCCGGTTGTGAGTTTACCGGCCAAACACTTAAATCACTGGCCTCAGGCCTGCGTTCCACTATAAAAATCAAGCCCTGTAAGAGCAGGGAAAAGAGAGATGAGAATGATGAAACCCTGAAAAATTGGTGCAGTCTTAGTCTTTTGATGGTTTACAGAATCTCTTCATCACCACAAATACAAAATCTAGAGATTTCATCATAACAAAGGAGGCCTGATACTGGAGTCTTGGGAAAGGCAGTTTGTCCATGTTAAAGGGCACACCTGCTACTGGAACATTAAGGGCACCAAGGCAATGACCAGGGGCATGGCGGTAATTGCCTCTGTGTAGTACACCCCTGACAAAGACTCTATTATTTTAAGCCTCTGACAGCAAAAAATCTAAAGGCAAAGGGAATCAATTAAAAATCCTGAAATTAGGAAAAATCTTGACAAATTGTTGGCCTGGTGAGAATAATGTAGCAGACATGAATGGATAGTACATTAATCCGTAATGGGTCAAACTGGATACCAATGGAGATAATGTTACACTCCAGGGCCTTTCTGGCAGTCAAGATGTTAACACTGCTCAGATGTGAAAATATACATTGTATCATAATTTCCACATAAATTTAGGAATTATAAAATTTACAGCTGTACTACAAGTTTTGAGATGTGCCCTGTTACTTCATATAAAAAATTGCAATCTCCCAAGATTTTTTATGTTTTCTTCCCATATTGGGCTGGATGTACAATTTGTGCCTGCAGGAGTCCAGGCTCTGTGGTTGTTTTGTTAACGTGTGATGTCACAGGTAACATGGTCTATTAGGAACAGTCTTGATGACAACAACTCGCACCCACACTGACATACAATCTGAGCTGAAGAAAAGAAACCACTGACAAATAACAGAGAGTGAGATTCACCTGAGAGACAAATAACAGACTGAAAGGGACAGGAAGGACAGGAAGATCAGGTACAACTGAGTGAGGTTTGCGGAGACACCATGTAATAAATCTCTTTATGAGCTGTGGTGCTTCTGAGAAGAATGACTCCAACATTTCGTCTGGTATGCTCTGATCGTCTTCAGGTGAAAACTGAAGATCAGAGCAAACCTCACTTGATTGTATCTTCACCATGCATAGGTACAAATCCTACTTAAAATAAGGTACTGAACAAATAGAGATAGTAGTAGCAGCATTCAAACATAGAAAGCGACCAGCAGAGCTAGTAAGGCATTCATGGTAACACTTACATCACATTTGACATTTAGCCAGGTTTTGTCCACTGGACACTTGGTGTATGGACGAGGTCTATACACAAACAAAAGATAAACAAAGTATCACACATTTTAATATAGATACAAAATATTGGGACATTCTGTGTCAACTCCAACAATCCCCAAAGTAGAGCTCATATTATATTTTCTTTAAGTTTCATAAAATTGATTGGAAATGCAAGAAAACTACAGGAACCCAAATTTGAATGCTTTTGGTCCTGTGGTTTGTGGGTTATGACTGTATACAGCTCGATCAATTTGTTGGGCGTCGACCTCCCTTTGTTACGACTATTATCTCAAGTTATGAATGTCGAAATTTTTACCTAAAATCATATCTCTTAAAATATTAACTTTCCCCAAAAGATCAGCAAACATTGAATTTCAAAATGAGCTTTTTGACATTTCATCCATCATGGGTTTTTCCTACAAAGTCCCTTGTTATGTACAGTTTGGGTTGTAGTTGGCATATGTCCAGAGCCACTAATACCTCTGACTGAGACAGGGTTTCTATTTCACACTCTCTTGTTTAAATACTTTGGTCATCAGCCCATTACAATCTTGCCAGAATTAATAATAGGAATATAAACTTTGGTTACTATTGAGTGCCAGTGTTGTAGGTCTCGGGTCTCGGTCTCGGTCTCGGTACCCTGAGGTCTCGGTCTTGGTCTCGGTCTCGGACCCATCTGGTCTCGAATATTTGGCTGGTCTCGCTTCGAGACCAGCCTTTTTTACCATTATGCAATTCATTAGAGAACATCCCAATCTTCCTCCCCTGCCTGCGCAATACGATTTTGCATCCAACCAGTAACATGTACAGAACACACACTGTGTAGCATGCACATAAAATAATCCTGCACTTTGTACCATACATACATGTACCAATTATTGCTATCTATGTGAGGACTTTCCTTTATCCCTCTAACTTAACACTCTCCATAGACTAAGCGCACGAAAAAATGTGAGGACACAAAAATACAAAGGATTCCAATGTGAGGACAGCATTGTCCCTTTTGTATTCCTTTGTTCTACTGTCCCCACTCTTATGGTATTACCATTACAGTCACCATTGGCATCACGGTGGAGGGGTTGCTCAAAAAAAATGATAAAAGATAAGAGCTTGTGAAACATCTACAGGAGTCAAAAGAATCTGCCCCTAGGTTAAGTGCACTACAGTTCCGGCAACAAATAGCTAAGAAACTACCAACACTTGCGTACAAAATTCTGTCAGTTCCAGCATACTCTGCAGAGTCTTTAGCAGGGGGTGACATTTTCATGCACTCCCATCAGGCAAGACTGTCAGTGGAAATGTTGGGCATGCTTATGTTTTAAAAATGCAATGAGAATGTTCTTTAAAATGTGCCACAAATAAACAAACCAATTTTTTTAGATGTACAATTATCGTGTTTCTTTCACCTGACCAATGGTTTGGTAGAAGTGTTAAATTTTGGTTGACACCTGTGTTTTGTCATGATGATGTTTTCCCAATTCTGGGATTTTCTTTTTTCATATATCGTCCCTTTCTAGGATACAATCTTTCCATCAAATATATTATATATTTTTTTCCCCATTTGCGCTGGGTAGGTCTTTTATACAGATAAGTAATACTAAACAAAAAAAATCATAGAAGTTCACATACTTGATGTCTAGACCTGGTAGACAAGATGAGACTGCTTTTATTTCAGCACTTTTCTTTTTGATATGACGAGGAGTCAGGAATACATCCTTTGTTTTTTGTTAGTAGCTTGGTTTTTACCATTCTTTTCACATGTTGTTTACTTGTTTTCAATTCATGAGAATACAATTGTTTGCACAATCACTCATACAATTTCACAAATTTACTTGACTCTTTTATTAATTAATTTATTCATTAAGGTCTCGGTCTCGGACTTTTATGGTCTCGGTCTTGGTCTCGACCGTCTGGTCTCGGTCTCGGACCTTCAGGTCTCGGTCTCGGTCTTGGTCTCGGACTATCGGGTCTCGACTACAACACTGTTGAGTGCCTTGCCACTTACTGAGGACTGGGACAGTTTTGGAATGTTGGATGCATAAAATCCAAAAGACCTGCTTTTAGGAAAAAAAACCAACCTTTTCTCATACCCAATTATTTTCTGCATGCACATTTTGCAGAATCGATGTCCACACTTGGTCTGTAGTGGAGAACGCAGTGCTGCTAAACACACAGGGCATATGTACTTGGTGTCGAGGGCTGGTTCAAACTCTGCATCATAACCACCAGTCACTTCTGTAGTTGGCGAATCATTACTGCAGGACCTCATACTTTGAGCCATGTTGTCCAAGACACAAAAACTAACAACAAAAACATTTCAAGTTATTTACAATTTGAACTATCTCAATAAACAACCTCAGTATGCACCCTTTATCTTGACCTACCATTTATGAAGTGTATGGCTCCATAAATACTGCATGCAATAGTTCTCTGGCTGGACTAAATTTTTAGTTCTACTACTAGACTTAACTGTAACCAAGGATTACATTCTACAGTGCAATATTTCTCAAATTCTAGACAGAGGGCGCCTTGAGTATTAAATTGAAACTCATCGGTCATTCGGTGCCAACTTGTACTGTTATTACTGGTATTTACTGTTTTAATTATGAGTTAGCCAAAGTTACAATAAGATAAATATTTATAATGGATATAATTTAGATCATTTTAACACTATTTATTTTTACTACAGGCTGTCAGCTGTCACACCAGGCATATCACACGTTACACATTACTGAATAAAAAGTAAAAAATGTTAAAACCAAGCCAAATTACAGCATTTTTATCTAGGGATAATTTGTAATCAAAACACCAACACAATTCAACTTACTGCCCATAAACATTATTAACAAATAAAATGTCCAAGCAGGTCAATCCATGGAGCAGAAGGCCCCGCCCATGCCCGCTGTCCGCTGGCCAAAAATGTCAGTTAAAACACCGCCTGAGCCGAGGACCAGTCAAAATTCTCTCCAAGTGGTCAGGCTGACTAGTTCAGTGTTGAAAAACATCCCTGAAACATGGACTAGTGACAAACCTGAGTGACCAGTGAAATGACAAGCTAAACTCGTCATATATGGTCCTGCTGGCGCCGCCGGCTAGTCACTGAAAAAAGTTGAGGGCAAACCCTGCCACCCAGTTAAACCAAAATTACTCCTTGGTCCATCTGTGGGTTTCTTGACGTTTTTATCAAACTATTTATACAGTTCTGTACAATATGTTTTACAAATTATCGTGTTAAAAGCATTTGTATAGTTAGGTATAGTTTGGGTGCATGCCAGCTCCATTGCTCGCGGCATGTCGCAGTCGCACTAGTTGCAGTGTAAAAAATCCGATATTAAAATTGTTCATAAAAACAAGCAAAACATAAACAAGACAAAGGATCTTTTCCTACAAACATGAGAGCAAAATCACCTGTAGATAGCTGTTATTAAACAGAAGGCACGATTGGGATTATATGTGACGAAACTGAAATTCCACACTTAGTTTAAAACACCCGCCTTCACAGTAAAACCGGTCCTGCTATCGAGATCATCAAAAAATGAATGCCAAAAACGAATCGTCGTCGTGTATCGTGTACGCGACGGGGGCGTCACACTTCTGCCGTAGGTGGCGCCCTGCCAGATTATCATTGTGAAATCGTGGCATGAATGAGGTAGATGAACTGCCCTGGGGATCGGATTGGGCGGCCGTGAATTTTATTTTAATCGCACATCGTTCGAGTGCCACTAACAAACTGCATGTCACAAACCGTACAAGAAGTACATGTACACACATAAAACAACTGTAAAAAAAAAATTGTAAAGAATAATACTTAACAATTAGTTTGATAAAAACGACACGACATCCGCAGCAGAGAGAGAGAGCAAGGATCGACCCGTCTATCCGGCCATAGAAGCAGAGCATAACCAGATGGGGGCGGGGGATCCACCTGCTCAAAACCTTCGCCCCGCCCTCTTTCCTCCTTCCAAAATAATAGACGCCCTCCCCCGTCCCCATTAAAAGTCTTTGTCACCTCTTGCCCCGCCCACCCCGCAAAATGTCTGGTTTACGCAGCAGCTGGGCGGAGATAGTTCTCAATGGAGGTCCATGGTTTGACTAACATAAATAAAAGTGAGACCACGTGTTTAAAAAAATGTTGATGAAAAAGAGATAGACGCTACTTGCTATTCCAGTCTCCGGTTTCAATATTCTGGAGCATTATTGTCTCGAATATGAGGCCTAGCGAGACAATACAATTAACGTCTTGGGGGGTCCACACCATAAAACATCATCATGTCGCGATGATTTGCCTATCGATAGCAAAATGAACCAAGACAAAGGGAAGTGTGGAAAACGATTTTGGGAGGAGTGGCGTGGCACAAAAGGTTCTCCCACCACGTACAGATATAATGATTGTATAGGCCTACTCACTCTATAACCCTTCTGAAATTCTGAGGATTGCACTGTGGGATGGGACTGAAAGGATGGGCTGTTTCTTAATGATTATGTAATTTAAAGTTACAGTAATATTATGTAAAGAAGAAGAAGACGACGAAAATGGGGAGGAAGAAGCAGAAGAAAAGGTTGACGAACACAATTTAAAGAGCTAGCTAAGCAGGAAAAAAGAAAAGAAAAAAAGCGAAGCTCATACTTCCCCTAACTAGCAAACAAATAACACAAAAAGCCAAAAAGGACTTGATGTTCCGTGATTATTAATTCCCTTCCTCCAGTGCACTCCCAATCCCTTACATCACGCGGTGCCCTGTCCATTCACAGGTTGGTGAACCCGAAATGAAAGCTTCGCAAATGTTTTAGAATGTGACAGCTATAAAATGATTACACTTTTCTTCCAAATCCCACAAACTATAGAATGGATGTTGCCGAAAAGAGCGGATTTAAACAGAGAAGTCTCACTTAACTTCCTTTTAACCAGTGTTCTTGGTTTTTCAGGAAAATAATTTTCTTGAAAACCATCCTTTGAATCTTTGTATCTAACAAATGTCTTAAAATTAATTTGATGTGAACAATTATTACAATAGCATACTGTTCTTGTTATGTTTACAGATTGAGACGTAAATGTGTTAGAGAAGGGCAGGAAAACACATACTGCAAGATATACCTACCATGCTATTTTCATAAAATCACGAAGAGCTGACAGACACTGGAGGCTGGGACTGAGATGAGTTCAGTGCGCATCTGCAATTCAGCAGTGTTCCGCTTGTTGTTTTGATGGGGAATCCCGTCACGAGATTTGATTCATGCCTACATCAAAACATAGGCAAATGAAGTCTGACGTCAGCGATACTGAGTAATGTAATTGAGCATGCGTACTTGCGGCGCGCGGGCAAAAGGGTATTTTTCCCATACAGTTCCAAAATGCCGTCCGAACAGCAAAAAAACACGACGTCTTCTGCAATGGCTGCACAACCAGAGAAACCATTTCACTACACGTAAGTTTAACGTCATACAACAATGTTATTTTATCTTGTCAGTTTTGCTCAATGGAGAGGGAAACAATATTGTTAATGTCATATGTATGTATTGTTTTGCAGGTATCTGAAGGAGTTTCGTACACAACAATGTCAAGAGTTCTTGCAACACAAGTGTCCAAACCATCGTCCGTTTACTTGTTTTCATTGGCATTTTTTGAATCAAAGAAGAAGGAGACCTGTACGGAAACGTGACGGAACATTTAATTACAGCCCGGATGTTTATTGCACCAAGTTTGACGAAACTACAGGCATTTGCCCTGACGACGAAGAGTAAGTTCAAAACTTTGTGCTTGAAGGTTCCGAATGTTTACGAATTTTCCCCACCCGTCGCCATATTGGTTTGAACTTGTTGACAATGTGTCATTAACTTAACATTTTCCCTGTGTTTGTCATGCCTGAAGCAAGCGTGACCCGACTTCTTATTGGTTGTCAAGTGGTTGTTGTTTATTCATACAATCACTGACACTATTTGAGATGTCCAAATAATTTTATTTTGTGTGTATATTTGCAAGATTATTTGACGTTTGGGACCCGAGTTTAGAAAAACCGCGCTTGCAGTTGCAACGTACAGACGTACATGTACATTTACTCTATGCTCGCGTGTGTGTGTACGTGCTGTACGGATAGTACACACAGAGTAACAGACACTAGTGTCTGTGTTGTTAAATGTTAGTGTGTGTGTGTACGTTTTTCGCTCCCCAGCTTGACATTCAGTTTACAAATTATTTACACTATATCACAGGGGTAAATCGTTGTTATCGTGGTTATGGTGTTCATCCACTTTCTAACTACCATTCTTTTCACATTGGCACCTAGCAAAGTCACCCATAATTTTGTTGCTTGGTACAAAAATAGTCATTTTAAAGGTTTATTTTTTGTATTGTGATTTGTGAACCTGAGTAGTGGAGAATGAGATGCTAGAGTAGATGTTCAAATTTCTCCTTCTCTACTCTACTAACTAACTAGTACTAAGATATATGTCAGTAACAATGTATTGTTATTTGTGTTTGGTTCCTGATTGTTTTCTGGAATGCTTTTTAAATCCTATTTTTCACTTGGTTCAGACAAAACCCGATGGAGACTGAGGTTGTAAAACTTATGTTAAAATTCAGGTTGACGAGCTGCCTGTATCATGTTATGTGGGTCTTACAATACATTCAGGTTGTAGTACAGTAGGATGGATTGCCGTATATCCACTGTACTTATAGTTTTATGATCGGAATAAAAGCTGTAATAGTAATACCAACCTTTGTGAAGTGCCGAGTTATTGTTATTGCTGTAGAACTATTACTGTTCACTTTGACTGAAATTTGCATCAATGGTTTTTGTGAGTTTGTCTTTATTTGACCACCGTATTTCCTATTTTGTGATGAAAATACAATCTTTGGATGCAATTTTTTTATGAGTAAAACAGGATTTGGACACAAATATTTCAAAGTAATAACGTGTAACTTGTAAAAATTATAAGGTGGTTCTTTAGACAGTCATGGTCAGCAAAAACTTGTCCGGTCGGGAAAAGAACATTTTTATGTGTACATTTATTAGATCTTTTGACATTTTATTTTTTACCAGATTGGCAGAAACTTATTAGTTTACTGATTTATTGTATGAAAGGCATGGAAAGAAAGTGTATTGCAATGCAAAAAGTCAAATTGATGATACTGTGATAATGTCATAATAGGGATTAGGGAACCCACGATAGCACGAGACCTGACTTTAGTAGTAATGTAAAATAATAATCAGTTCACATATTATCACGGCATCTCTGCTAATGCGCTATCCAAAATTTGTTCTTTTTTCTTTTTGTATTCTCATAACTACCCAGTTTATCTAAAATCATCACACAATAAATATCGTGTGTTTTCTGTGCAGTGAGCTTTTTAGGCACAAACCATTTATATCTTTACTTTAAAAATGGCAGACCTTGTATAGACAGTAGCCTTGAGTGATGTCAATGGGAGGGGACAATTGGTGATTTACTACTAGGTCATCAATAACCAAGAACATTCTGCCAATGCGGCTTTAAAACAAATTATTAAAAATAGAAATCAGAAAAGTGTAAATTTGACAATTTTTAATGTTTTTTTGTGTATATAAAATGTGCTTTGCCCACTGATGGTAAATTGATATTGACCATTTCTGTCAAAAGTGCTATTCAGTATTAGCATTCAGTCTAAGTATATTTGCTATGCTAAATTGCTGGACTAAATTACTGATCATCACTAGTTTTGGTCTGTAGAAGAAAGCACTTTTCACAGGCTATTGGGAAAAACTCCTGTCCGATTATCGTGATCACATTAAGATACACTCAGTTGTTACACACACGCATGCACATTTGGAGACATAGATGAATTTAATTAAACCAACTGTGGATTTGTTTTATGAAATTGAAAAGTATAACTTACCAACAATAAAAACTGGACACTTCACAAAGGTTGGTGAACATCTTTTATTCTGATCAAGAAACATGCTAAGTACCACGATAAATGGGGAACCCATCTACATGTAGAAATGCCAGGAAAACCCTACCATACTGTAGGCTGTAGGGCTATGTAAATTGCAACCACAGTTCTTGCAGATTTGTGATTTAGATTTATTGTTAAGATTCCATTTGGCCTTTGTATGACCGATGGTTTCTATTCTTTGGACTTGGCATTTTGAATTTGGTTTTACACTTACATTAATGTGTATTTAGCACTGTATACTCAGTACTTTCCTGAGTTCTGTAAAGAAAAAATCCACAGACAAATCACTCGGGTGGGATTCGAACCCACGACCATTGTATTGCTACAGCAGATGTCTTACCACTAGACCACCGGGCTACATGTAGCCCAATGGCTAGAGGCAGGTTCGAATCCTTAGCAGTGGGCACTGCAATGATTTAATATGTTAATTTTTTGAAGTTGTCCTTGAAGTTGAACATTGAGGTTTAGGTTTTGATCAAGTAATTACACTTAATAAAATTCTGTGAAACCAACTACAAGATCCTACACGTATTAAGTTAGGCTTGGGCCTTTGGAATCATGAAATTGAATTAAATTGAGTGAAAGCTGGACATGGTTCTATGCCTGACACAATAAAATAGTATTCTATGCACTTTTTCAAGCCAAGGACATACAGGCCTCTAGAGTTTTAAAGCACCTACCGTACTACACTGTTATTACCCCAGGCCTGGAATTTCATCCTTGAGAGGGCAAGGCCATTTTCATTTTGCAAAGGGCGCTTCAATTGCAAAATCTATGGGAAACTTTTGAAGGGGTACCAAGACCAAGACCAGGGCACTAAGGCCAAAGCCTCTGTGTAATTCCAGGCTTTTACCCCTGTTAATCAGGCCCTTTAAGCTCTTTGAATCCATCTCAACTCCTTAGGGGTATGCAGCACCAGTAGCCAACACATAGGTTGCTTTACATTCACATCAACATTCTCTACTCTGGCAAGAACATGTCTGTTTACTTTTGGGTGATGAGAAACAACTTTAGTTTTAATAGTGTCTTGCTCTAGGAAGTGTCACAACTGGGATTAAAACCCACACGCACATGACTTGGTAACCAGAACTTAACATTAAATGCACTAGATCCCTCAGTTTCCCTCAGTAACAATATCAAAAGTTGACAAAACAATGTACACATTATTGTTTTCAGCAAGATGAATTTGGCTAGGTTCAATATCCTTGAATAAAAATCATTGTACATTGTCAATGTCATAGTGCCCCAAAAGTGGCAATTAGCTTAGATCAACATTTTAAGAAAGTTAGTAAGCTTGATTGTCTATATGATAAATATTATTAATATCTGTATCATAACAGGAAGTTATATTGTAAACTTCACAGTAAAGCAGCTTTTAAATTTCCAAGAATTCCTTTCCCTATTTGTACACACAATGTGCTTTGCATAGCTTACACAATATTGTCAACTGGACTGTACCTGTCATAATCGTACAGGAAAAGGGTTGAAATGCCCACTGGTCAGAGTACAGTCATTTTATTTAAGAGACTATATATTCTTTACAAGTTTGTTCTTTTTGAGGCAGACTGATAAGCTTTTTAATTTTGAACCTAAAGGTCAGCAAATATGAGCAAATAAAAATGTATATGTTTGGTCTTTTAAATACAAATTCTGTTCCATTGACAGTTTTCAAGCTACAATTGTAAGTGTAAGACCTGTGGATTTCTTACATTATTGAGGTTTTTTGAGGTTTTAGCCAGGTTGGGGTGGGGGTGGGTGGGGGCGGCAGGAATGTCAGTTTTAGTGAGGAATTAATGGAAAAGTAGTTGTTTAACCATGTGGGAACATTTATTCTTCTGCTTCTTGAAAAAGTACCTTCTTTACACAGTTTTAAATGAAATTAAACAATATGTTTTAAAATCAAAATACTCTCTTTGTCTGATAAGTACAGGATTTGAGCCTGAAAGAAAGTGTAATATAAACAACAGTTTACAAGTAGCCTTACATTTTATTAGTAATAAACCCCTTTCAGTTTCAAAACATCAGACTAACAATGTGCATTAGATGTTTTGGTGGACATGGTAGAGATAATTAACTCAGTTGCTGGTGCTTCCACAATTAATTTCTGACAGTTCTTGTATTTTTTTTTAAATCACACACACACACAAATCTTATTTGCTAAATAGTTACCAACTGTATGTTTAGCAGGCATTGTATTTTCCTATCTTAATCTGATCTGCAATTGTTTTTGTACTTAGAAAATTATTTCATGCTCCTTCGCTGCGTTCATGAAAAACAGTTTCACTCTAATAGCTGACAATAACACAAGCTAGAATAAATATTGTTTGGTTTCAATCAATCAGTCAGTCAATCAATCAATCAAATGTTGTCAATTTGCTTGTAACACAAAATCAAATGTTTGCATTAAGGCACAGTATGAAGATAGTAAGTAAGCCTCCTGAAACAGGTGAGCTTTGAAGAGTGTCTTGAAGGTGTTGCATAGCACTTGTAGCTCTGGCATGTATGCAGGATGCTTAATCCCTAACAATGAGTTCTTTTTCCACAAGTTTGACTAGCCTATGTGATTTCGTTTTGATGTTTTCATGTAAAACACCTGAAATTATACGGAGGCTCCATAGCCCCTTGTCATACATATTGCCTCTGTTCCCCTTCAAAGGGTTCCATAGAATTAAACTTCAAGATTTTCCAATGGAAGTGCCCTTTGCAAAATGAAAATGGCCTTGTCCTCTCAAAGATAAAATTCCAAGCTTGGGAAAAGAAGCGTACATATTTAGCTTCACACAATTTTGACTTTCCAGCTTGATTTACCTAAGAACTTAGTTTGACTGTCACCACTCACCACTCTTGACAAGTATTTTGTGAAGCTTGGTGAGTGACTTATTCATACATTGTGCGTAATCATAATCGTACATGTACATGTACATGTACATGTAGCTATTAGTTTTTCCATCAGTAATGTCTATTTTCAGTTTAGAGAGATTATAATCTGAAGACTTGTGTGTTCAGGATCTGTTTCTATTATGTTTGTATGGTTTTACTTTGTTTTTTACAGATGTCCATTTTTGCATCGGACCACTGGGGACACAGAAAGACGATACCATTTACGCTATTACAAGACTGGAACATGTGTACATGAAACTGATGCCCGTGGGCATTGTGTTAAGAATGGTCCGCACTGTGCATTTGCCCATGGTCCACACGACTTGCGCCAACCAGTGTACGACATACGTGAAGTGATAGCTCAACATGACCCAACAGAGCTTTTGACACCAACTAATGGTACTGGTACATCATTTACAAGCAGTACAAGTTTAATTCAAGACAAAGATAAATCCTTGCTTATAGATGACCCTCGTTGGCAAGGTAAGCATATTCAATGTAACTGACAGTATTGGTGAAGCATCAAAGGGCATTTAACTGGATCTTAGTCAGGGTTTTTTTTTGTGCAAAATTGTACAGTTACATTTAGCTTTTTGGTTTGTTGTAACCATAATTTTAAAACTTTTGAAGGAAGTGCCATATTATGGTACAGATCTCTGAGAGATAAAAAAACCAAAAACAATATTCAAGAAAAGAACAAATAAAAGCAAGCCGACCTACCTACCAATCCTAATTTTGGAGCATATTCACGTATATTCAAAATTGATTTTTGGCTTAATTGTGATTTGTTGGCAACATTTTTGTCAGTATTTGCCATTGTACTTACGCTTGACGGTGTTCGGTCTTAGCCCTAGAATTTTTTTAATTTTAGAGCAAGGCCACTTTGGCCTTCGATAGGTCAAAATTTTGAAGGACTTCAAGGCTAAATTGAAAAAGACAAAAGGGCATTGTCTCATTGTTTTTAGTGAAAAAACTAAACATGTGTAATCGTCCCTTTCACTGAAACTAAATTTTGAGTGAAACAAAAATGTTTACATGACCGTTCATGATACTCAATGTGAGGATGTGAGCAATAACCCTGCAAAAAAAGAAACTGTTTTTAGTGAACAAGCAAAAGTTTCTGATGGACTGTGCACTGCTGATCATGATGCATGCAATGCTGTTCATAGTACCAGCAACGACCATCCTGTACATGGCTTTTTCAGGTGCACCGGCACATTTATCAAGCATGCGCAGACAACTGTAGTCTTAGGTGAAGGCGTTTGTAACTGTTTTTATGCTATTGCGTATTGCGTTGGTATATTCACCAACAGAGAGGACGCATGCTCCCATTCTATCGCATTGTTGTGAAAGTGCTTGCTAAAGTTCGATGGTTCTTGCCTGTGTTGTAGCATTCAAAGTAACAAGATAACAAAGACTATCAGCCCACACATCTTTGAACCGATTTGACTGCATGTTTTGTGTGTGGGTCGGATAGTACTGTGTGTGCGTATTGGATATAATGGCGTGTCGTGGCCGAGCGGATAAGAGCACTGGTTTCAAGCTCTGGTGTTTCTGATCAGCAGAGTGTGGGTTCGTGTCTCGGACGTGACACTTGTGTCCTTAAGCAAGACACTTAACCATGATTGCTTCATCCTTCGGATGTAAAAGAACCCAGTGCACTTATCGTAAAGAGAAGGGGTTCGCCCTGGTGTTCCTGGTTTGATCAGCAGCATATTGCGCCACAGCACCTCGTAAACCATTACATGGTGCTATAAAGGAATAGGTCTCATACTTTAAAATGTAGCTCCACATACCTTGCAGAAAAAATACTTAGCGCTTTGATACGCCCCTAGGGGTGTGATAAAGCACTATATAAGAACCAAGTATTATATTATGGTGCATTGTGTACTTGTGATCGCAATGTGGTCTTCAATTTGCAGTCTTTTTACAGATCTATGTGCACATAGTGTTACCAGGCCTAGAACTTCATGTATAAGAGGGCAAAGGGCGCTTCTATTAGAAACCTGAAGGCTATAGGAAACTTTTGAAGGGGCACCAAGGCTAAGACCAGGACAACGGTGGCCATTTCCTCAGTACCTTCAAGTTCCATATAAATTCAGGCCTTAGTTACAATGTACCGCATGGTTGTGGAACCAATTTTGAATTCCATGTTTCAAAGTCTTCTAAATCGGGAACTTCTGAGTTGTTTGCGATTACTGAATTTGTATTATTTTACATAAAATGTATAGTTTATGTTGATGCTTGTAAGTAATGCATGAATGCGGCAACCCACAGCTGAGTATTAAAGTGTATTGGATTTGTACACATGCTACACTAGATGTGACTGGTGCATTCAATACCACTCCGCACTAATGACATCACTTTTTCTCAAACACCGGGATGTCAGACAAACATTCTACCATTCGTACTTGATCACCTTATCAGCACGCCAGCTAGATCACAGCAGTAGGCCTACAGTCACTGTCAGTACACGCAAGTAAACATAAAGCTTGGACAAGTGTGTACGTTAGTGAAATTTTGCGCTTTCTCTGAGATCCAGGTACTAAGCTTCTATTCATAGCATTAGTGCTGAGTGCTATTGCAGTGGCGACCTATAATGTGATTAGAGGTAATTGTGGCGACATGTTTAATTGAGCAATGTATTTATTAATAACTATAAGTCATAATACTTACAGTGCTGTGAGTTATTGCTCAATAACTAATTGTGATTTCATTTGATCTTGCTAATTGCTAGGCTTACTCAGGTATTGTCAAATCAACTTTTTTTTCTTCTTCTGTTTTCTGTGGGTGAAGCTGAATATTATTACTTTTGGTCACTTGTGCTTATTTTGAAGCATTCATTATTGGTAACTGTCTACCATTCTGTGACCCTTTAGTCACCTTCCATTCTCCAACTCCAGACACAAATTTTGTTCTTGCTAACTACAAGACTGAGCTGTGTAAAAAGCCTCCCCGCTTGTGTCGTCAGGGATATGCTTGTCCTCATTGTCACAATACCAGGGATAGGAGAAGAAGTCCTCACAAGTTCCATTACAGGTTTGATCTTCAACTTTATTCTTTTGATGTTAATGGGAATGTTCATAGTAACAACATATTGAGCGCATTGTACCCTTTTCATAGGGCTTGGGCAATAGACCTTTACCATGGTGTAGTACTCCTCAAATTAAGTGATAATAATGAGAGCCCTTATATCCTAGTAGCTAGATCAAGGCCCTTTATAACATTATTATCCCTGTTCATCAGGCATACTTAAACAATTCCTCAAACTTTTTCAATTCCCTGGGGAGCATACAATCTGAAGCTGCTTAAATTAGCTCAAAGGCTCTCTCAAGTTCCATTTATACACCTGGGTTATGAGGAGCAGTTAAGTTCCTAGTTAAGGACATAAGTGTAATGACTAGGAATCGAACCCACACTCTGATGGTTTAGCCATAAGAGCTTGAGTCATATGCACTAGACTGCTCAGCCAGGACACGACATCAGTGTAACCAACCTAATACTGGAAGAGAGAATAGTCTGGCCCCTTTATAAATCACGAGAATCCATACTCATGATGAGAATCAATATTCATGATGAGAATCAATATTCATTGTGAGAATCAATATTCAAAATGAGAATCAATGTTCATGATGACAATCAATTTCATGAGTGATTTTATCATGCACAATACACATATAAGGATCAAAGATGATGGCAGCTTGTTAAAGGTCTGTGGACCAATCACAGAAGTTGTTTTAAAATTTGCCAGTGGGGCCCAATTTCATGGCTCTGCTTACTACAGAATTGTGCGCTTACGCCCATAGAATTGGGTGGTATGTGCACAGTAAGCGTAGAATTTTGCAACAAGCAGAGCCATGAAAGTGGACCCAGGTAGCAGGTTTTTTTTTGTCTTATTGTAAGCTTTTAAAGATTAAACATTTTAGAAATAAATTCTCAAATTGAATGGTGTATCCACAACCCAATAAATTAGTTTTCACAATTTGGAACTCCCTCAACCAGTTGTGTACCGTCTCTTACATGAACACAAATGAGAGTTTATTGTTTGTACTCACATTACAGATCCACACCATGTCCCAATGTGAAGCACGGTGATGAGTGGGGAGAGCCTGAAAACTGTGAACAAGGAGACCAGTGCCCATATTGTCATACACGCACAGAACAACAGTTCCATCCTGAGATCTACAAATCCACTAAATGTAATGACATGCAACAAACAGGCAACTGCCCAAGGGGGCCCTTCTGTGCATTTGCGCATGTTGACCGTAAGTGTGTGTTAAGATCAGGTTGTTAATGCCTGCATTTGTAGACCATGCGACTCGTGTTTAAGTTTAATGGGCCCTCTCAAATTGATGATGGGCAACAGTTGTGTCTGTATGTTTAAATTCATACCTCTTTGATTTTGTCGTAGAAAGCATAAACACAACAGATAACTTTGGCATATAAAGCTTTGACACCCTGTGATGTTATTATAAGCCTTAAGCACCTTTTGCGTAAAAATCTCATTAAAAAAATGGGGGAGGGGGAAGGAGAATAAAAAACCTAGATTTTATGGTACATGCCGTAAAACTTTGCCTGCTATATTTTTGGCAGAAAGTGCAATTTTTGTAAGAAATGGCTCAGGTTACATCATCTGTGGGTTCATTCAGTGTTTGCACATAGTTACATTGGTTCTAGGAATATTTCAGTGATATGGCCAATTGTTTATTTTTAGTAATTGATTTCCCTTTTTACGCACCTTCTGCCAAGTCTTGTCACTTTGAGTATTTTATCTTTTGATGTATTTTTATATTATGTGAGGGCCCCAAATGATCAGCTGTGCTGGATGGGTCACCCTCGTTAAATATGGTTTTAAATAAATAAAAAATGAATGGTTAATCTGGTACAGTGCGGCCCTTCCATGGCAAAACAGCCAAACTCAAAAATTTGGGTTTTCATATAAGATCATTTCTGGGTAAGTTGAGGGCGCTTTTTCCATTTCAAAGTTTCAAAGGCATGCTATGTATGGATGTGATATAACATGTCCTATCTCGGCCTCTTTTTACATTTTCGTATCGTTTTTATGGCAAAACAGCTTTACTTACTTTTCTCAAATTGTCACTTTCGAGTTAGGCTGTTTTGCCATGGCAGGGCCGAGTGAACTACTAAAGAGAATGCTAAAAATGTTAAAGTGTACTGTATTATGCATTTAACTTCCTTGTTTCTGAATCATATTTTATTATTGTTTCCAGGTAAACAAACTTGGAGCTCTTACGTCTATCAAATTCTGTGGAAAATTCTGTTTTGTGTTGCCTTAATTGAGTTTTTATTTCCTGATTTGTTGCTCATTGTGTAACAGCAATATACATAAATAAATAAATAAATCACTAATTTATTGTAGATGTGCTTGTGATTGGCACTACATGAATGTGATGATACAGTGTGTTATCACATTCAACACCTACAATGATAGAGGGTGAACTTTCATTACAATGCTCACCAACATTCCGTGGTTTCAGGGTTTACTCGTAACTTTTCAGTGACTGGCTCGGGTACCAGTTAGCTTGCCATTTCACTGGTCTGTCAGCCTATCAACACTAACTAGCCAGCAAGATTACTTATAGTGATTTTTAGCTGGTCATCGGGTATTTTTAACTGGCATTTGGCCAGTGGACCAGTGTGAAGGGAGAACACTGGATTTATATAGTGTGTGTGGTTGACAAGTCGTAATCAAAATTTTCAGGAATATGGGATTCTGTTTATTTATAGAAACTTGTTTGTAGCAAAACAAACACATTAAAAGTTGCCATACAGTTGCCATACATATTTTAATAAAGAAAATGTTTCACCAATTTTGCTTTGATACCATTGTTTAACTGTCATCATAGAATTATTATGTAAACCTATAGTTGGGTAGGTCTTGTTGAGGTGACCAGTAGAGGATAACATCTGTAACTGTTTGAATTTTTGTTTGTTGTCATCACAGAGGAAATGACAACACAACGAGATTTTAGTGAGGATTTGAGTTTACTCTCCCAGCTTACACCAACTAGTCTGTCTAATATTGTTGGAAACACAATTACATGTAGTTCATCTCTTCAACAGCAGGTGTGTATAACAAGCTATAATGGCCCAGTTGAGCTCGGTATATACTTAGTGTGAATGCAAAGTGAAGCAAATTTGTGAACGAACAATTTGCTCAAGTTGAAATGCGTTAAACTCTTGCAAATCGTTCACTGTGAATATAAAGTTGTGATGTCAATTTTGTTTTGCATTCGCATGAAGTATGAACCAGTCTTCATGAAAATAAAACAATAATGACTAATCAATTTTGGAGTAAAAACTGGAAAGGTTTGTTTGGTTGAAGAAAGTTGTGTAACATGTGGTATTGTTTATATAATTTCTTACATTTTAGTTAATATTTTCACTTCTTAAATAAGCATGAACTTGTGACTGTCTTTACAAACCTAATGAGGTTTCGTGAGTTTTCACAACTGAGGGCCTATTGGAGATGTGTGTAGACTACAGCTATTAAGCACAGGACCTCAAATCCAGACTAGGTCTTGATGAAGTCTTCTGCTACATACTTGGGTAAAATTCTGCTCTTTTAAACATGATGCGGATGCACAGAGACAGGGAAGTGCAGTAGTGTGACTTGTTTATACAGGCATGTGCCTTTGCAGCTGATCAGCTGATTTCCTCGTTTTTGGTTTCATATCTGTGCCTTTAAGAGTTGAACAATACAGACGCATGACTCTTAATAATTCGGTAGTAGTTGGAAAAATTCCTTTCCTTAGCATTTCCAGATAATGATTAGCATTTTCATAAAACTAAAAAAGGGTACATTACAATATATAATATCCACCCTGTATGAGGCAATACACAGTTTGGATCGTGAGTGTTGTACTCAGAGGATGTGTGTAAATGCTGGGTATAGTGACTGAATAGGTGGCTAAATGCTAAACCAGTTCAGTATATCCTCACATTATCTATTTCTGTCTTTTGCTGCCTATCATATGAATAAGTTGTTTTGTTTTCACAATGTTTATGTTTACATTGTTTAGACACTAGCTGTACGTAAGTTAATTGATGAAGTGCAAAGCACGGTCGGAATTGACAAGTGGTTTTTCTCATCTCCTATAGATAACATGTGGGGAATCTACATTCACCTCTGCAACAAGCAGTACACCAGGACCAATAGCCAAGCCACGCTCTAACAGCACATCCAGTAACTATTCATCAGATAGTCTGCATTTCAACATATATCCCAGAGCACCTGGTTCAGAAAGAGAAGATGCATTTGTAAGTTCACCTAGAGTTACTGTCAGTCTATTTGATTGGACAAGCAGTCCTTCATGTTAAGAAATACAAGGAGAACTGTAGACAGTTCACGATAGACGCCATCTTTACTGGCAACTTGGTCTTTGGCTTTGGTCCACGCAAGTTTCTAAGTTTTCCCTCCATTTTCTAAAAATCCACTCTAAATTTTAAGGAGCGATATTTTTTCGCAATCCTCAGACAAGGTTAAGGAGTGTGGAGGAGAGTGATTGAACACACACTCCTTAAAAAGCTTGGTTTGGATAAGGCAGTTATTCCTTGCGATGAGCTAGACATTCATGAACAACCTGTATTATGCATCTTCACATGTACCCAGTGACATAATGTTTCTTTAATTCCAAAATCTATTTCAATTTTTTTTATAGATATTGTTAATACAGGCATTTATTAAAGTAGTTGCTGCAATATGACAATTATTTTGTATTCTCAAACATGATGAATAATTGCTGTCCTATTGCAGAATATGTTACTACCATCAAGCCAGTTACACTCAATGAATCCACTAACAACCACTGTATCAAGCTCCAGTTCTACAGCCTCAAGCACTATGTCTGCTACAGCAACACCATTCTACCCAACCAGTGATACTGTAGAGTCAGTTATAGGTAGGTGTGGGTTACTCAGTATATGCATAGGAAACACTTGAAGTCAAGACTTATTTTATTGTTTGAATGCTTTTTGGAAGTTTAAAACTAATAACGCTTTTGTCATTATATTAGGCAAACATTGCAATGATGTGCTTAATGGGAGAGTAGATATTAGTTCAGGCCTGGAATTGCATCTCTGAGAGGTTATAGCCATTTTCATTTTGCAAAGGGCACTTCCATATGAAAATCTTAAAGTCTATTGGGCACCAGGACAAGACCAGGGCAAAAGGCCATGACCTCCGTGGCCTCTGTTATTCCAGGCCTGTTAGTTAATATCTATAATCAAAGAAATTAAAAAGGCCAAGAAATTAGTTGTGAACTATTTGTTCTGTTGTACACAAAATTTGCTGACTAATCTTAAAGAATGAGACTGTTCACATAATCACATTGTGATACTACACAGCACATTTTCAACGCCCTTGGTTTACATGCAAGCTGTTATTGTTTAGGTTCATTAAAAACGTATCTGTATAACTTCTGACAATGTTTACTACAGACTGGTGTGCTATAGTGACTTAACTTGGACTCGGATCTGATTATTGATAATGACTTTCGCATTCCACTTCTTTCTCAACCAGTTCAACCAACAAGGTTCATAGAATTTTGTAATTGTACATCATATTTGTGAAAAACAAACCTATTTTTAAAAACATTATGTGAATTTCAAATGTTTTCTGATGTACAGGAAATGCCTTGGATGATATGAATCTGGATGATATTGATGTAGCAGCATTGGAGAAAGAATTAGACAATGATACATCATCTATATCCAGCTCTGTAGCTAGTATAGGTCATTTACCCATAAGTAAGTACATGCTGCTAGTTATGTAAGCTATACTTCAATTATATTCATCAGTTATAGGCCAGTGAGTTACTGGTTCCTAAAGCTATACTTCAGTTATATTCATAAGTTATAGCCCAATGAGTTACTGGTTCCTAAGGCTATACTTTAATAATATTAATCAGTTGTATGCCATCAGTGAGTAGCTAGTTCTTAAAGCTATACTTTAATTGCATCCATCAGTTATAGATCATCAGTGAGTTACTGGTTCTTAATGACTCACTAGTTCCATTATATTCATCAACTATGAGCCAGTGAGTATTTGTTTTTAAGCCGTAGTGAATGCATATTACCAATGTAAGTAGCTGGTTGTGGGCCTATAAGTCACGAAGTTCATTCAGTAGCAAGTTTATGTGATTATCATTTAACCCTGGCTGACAAACTCTGGGTCAGCAGCCTGACTGTGACAGGATAGAAGGTCTTCCCTACACAGACATCTGCGTCTGTTTCGTAAATCATATCACTGAGGCCAATAGTGCACTAACAGAGGATTAATTAACTTTGATAATTGTTTTTCTTCTCAGGTCTAGGTTATGGAAGTTCAGCTCCAGTCAGCATACCAGGGAGTTCCAGCAGTGTAGGCAGTGGACCTAATAATAAATCCTCTGTGACTGATAGTCCCAGTTCTCCAATGTCACAGCTTTCCTTTATACCACACTTACAGCATCAGCAGCAGCAACAACAGCTGGAACAGGTGGGATAATTCAATTACACTTAGTTACTTACATAGTATGCTATAAATATACAACAAACATATTCCTGTTTTTATAATAGGGTTATTAATAAACTAAATGAACACAAATGACAGTCCTACCTAGTCGGCCATTCTTAAAATGGCATAGCACTGGTTGTGATGTAATTTTCATCTTATATACATTATTATAATGAACAAACTGAAAGGATGAACAAATTTTATTTGAATGATTTTCAAGAATTGAATCTGTCTTCACACTAATGGTTGGATGGATCACTTTTCAGGGATCCATGTGAGAGTGTAAAAGCACTCCATTTCACTCTCCTTATTACAGATATTTTGTCTGGAATGAATAACTTTCAGTCCAGGGCTCAAATTTATAGAGCTGCTTTAGCAGAACATTTTGCTTAAATTTTTTTTTAAGCAAAAATAAGTGGGATACCAGTCACAGATAGTTCATGTGACATGGTATTTTGGGTGGCAACCTTATTGGATTAAGCATATTTTTATTGTGCTTAGCTACTTTTTGTGCTTAAGTAGTATGAAATTGGGCCAAAAAGAGATCGTCATGTTATTGTTATGTTATTTTGAAATACAAAACTTGTAAAGTTGATATTACATTTGCAGACTGTTTTTCAGCAAGTGAAGAGTTGTAGAATTTAAATAAGTAGATATCGTTAAAATGATTTGATGATGAGTTGTGTTCCCAGCAGGCAGCAGCAGCATTCATGAGTCAACCCAACACAACACCATACATGAGGCATATGAGTTTAAATCGGTTACTCGACTCTTCTAGCTCATCAGTAAGGGGTCCACACTCCCCACACACAGTAGGCAGTAACCCAAACTCATCAAATAGTGAAGATCTAATCAGGATATTTCAAGAAGAGATCAGTGTCTTAAAGAACAAGTTACACACATGGGAGGAGTCTTGGAACCAGGCAAAACAGGTCAGCTTCTTTAAATAAATCACTTGATTTTATTGGCAATGTCGGCACATTTGAAGTATGTTACATCAAAGAAGAACATGTTTTTTGTTACAAGCCTGCCTGGTTTGGTCAATGTGTATTGCGATGACTTTGTGATTAAGTTCAATTGTGATTAAGTTCAAATGCTAACCATTGGTTAATTAATGGTTCATTTTAATCTAACAATGCGCCAAGACCAGACAGGAATGGAGCACCAGGAGAGCGCCATGCTAGGATCTGTTAAAGGGGCACACCGGCTTCGTTGGGCTATTTGGGCTACAAAATAGGCTAACATATGCCTTCAAAGGTCTTCCAGGAATGGAGAAGAACGGTTCCTAAAAGAAACCATCAAATTTTGCCGTTTTTGAGCATTTTTCAAAAAACGAAGGTCACGTGATTTATCCGAACCAAAAAAGTGGTTCGATAAATCACGTGATTTTCGGAGTTAGTTTTACTTCCAGCCGTATAAAAATAAATTACTGAACCAAATTTAAATCTGTTTTTTTTAAATTATTCATGAGTATTTGAAAAAAAAGACTATGTATTCAGATTATTTATACAATTTGTAAATAATGATGAAAAATCGAACGTAAGATTCGCATTCAGAGAGTCTGTGCAACCGAGCGTGTTTTACGGCGCACCAGCGTGGGAGCTAGCGGAACGTAAACCTTGGGGCATATCCCGTACAGCCGGTGCCGTGTCTCGTGGGGCCAGAGAGACAAGCCCCGGGGCATGAACTCCCCAGCTTGCCGGTCTAGCTGTGAGCGTGGGAGCTTGTCGGAGGGGTAGGGAGCCAGACCAACAATTACGGTTTTTGTAGGAGAGTTTTAGTCTGATACCCCTAGCTATTATCCCCTAGTATTGCAACGTGTTGCCTGCGCTACACACGCGGGACGACGACGGGGAATATTTATCCCATACAGCTGGTCTACTTCTATGATAGCTGCACAATGTCCACCCCCCCCCCAAATTGCTGCTTTTGCTGGGTTTCCCTTTGGATTTATCGTGGTTTTTCTTTTACTTTTTACTTTTCGTTGGACCACCTTCTGGGTGTTTTTCCTTGCGATGTTTTTGTACCGATCCTTGGATGTCGAAGAAACGTTCTCCATTATTGCAAGTACACAGAATACAGGTTGGGGTTAGTTTTCGCGGTCGTAACCAATAACTGTTTCAATGGCAAGTTCAACCGAAACAGTTATTGGTTACGACCGCGAGGACCACTAGGACTGACCATAGAGCAAGGAACCTTGCTCTATGGACTGACGTCTGCTCATGTCACTGATCTCTATTATACTGACAGTATAATAGAGATCAGTGGCATGGTTCATGTCTGTTTTTTTATTTACACATGAATTTGTGCTTGATGGATATGAAGTCTGTATCCTCATGCCTCGCCATTGTTATAATTGATACATAAACAGAGCACCAGTCTACTTACAACATCGCGCATCATTGCCACGTAAATTTGACAGTTGCAACGGCTGGAAAAGCGTATAAGCTGACCTTTGACCGCGTTTTGTTTTTTTCACATTTTTCGTTAATTACGTGATATTTTGATGATTTTTTTTTACAACAACCATTTAAAAAAAATATATTCACAATATTAGGTAAACAGTAAGCCGGTGTGTCCCTTTAAAATGTTTCCTGTACTCAAACAGTACACTGTGTATCTCATGGTATTATTTATTATACTGCTCACAGTGGATTGCTTTTTGATATCAGTAACAACTTTCATTCAATGACTTTTTGCTTGTTTTTCATTTGAGTATTACTCTTGCACTCCTTTGGTTCATAGTTGTTGTGGTACACACAGCATTCTATAAGAGACCTTTGTGACTATTGACCCACAGGCATGTGATGCATGGAAAAAGGAAGCCAGTGAGGCCAGTGAGAAAGCTAAACAAGCTGAACGGGAGAAGCACCTTGCAATGCAAATTAAAGAGGAGGTGAGATTGAGTCCATACAGTCACTAATATTAATCATAACACTGAACCATTGAATCAACACAGTAATGAAGGGAGTACACAAATTCCTGACAAGTTTTGAGTCCATATTTTTTTATTAAAAAGACCACAACTTAGTGTACAACATAAACTCAACTTGTTGGTAGTCGTGAGTAAAAAGCAGAACAAATTGGCATTTAAATGTATGACAAACCTGCTTCAATGGAAGAAAGCGCTGATGTACAAACAAGATTACTGCAAACATCCCTAAGTATTTTTTTAATTGGAAACAATTCAAACAGCTTTGATATGTCTGGGTGGCTCATTTGCCAATAGTTGCTTTACCATGTGGTACTAAATCAATCAGAATCCAGCACAACCCAGGGAAGGATATATGTGTAGCAGCTTTTAGTTTGTCAATGGAAAGAGTTTTTGATTGCTGCCACCCTCTTATTTTAACTGTTTGCTGTTTTTCCATTGTGCTTTCTTAAATTTGGAAATACTTACATTGTCAATTTACTTGTATTTCAGCTGATGCTGTGGTTTGTAAACCATTGATGGATGAATGAATAAATGTATCGTTATTGTTTGTATCTATACAGGCATTCAATGAAGCCAAATCATTAAAGCAGGATATCGAAGGGTTGACTGGTGGGCCTTATCTACACATATTGAACAAAGTAACTGACTTGAATAATGTACCATTAGGCAGTCTCAAGCAACTTCAAATGCAACTTAAGACAGATCTGGACAGATTAGAAAGGGTAAGTTTTTACAAAAACATAACTCATTAACTGCAAGCACATCAATAAAACAGTTGTTGAACAGCAAATAATACTGTTAAGTACTTTTGTTTTGAAAGAATAACATTTTTTTTTTTTAGCGCTACGTGGATTTGTTAGAGGCATAATCATCATGTAAAATGATCGTTTGATATCCTCGATCATAAATTATATTTTATTTTTAATAGGCTTAAAAGGGTATTGAAATATCCAAACTTTGTCCATCATCACAAGCTTTTAAATTTGTGCTGGTATGAATGTTCTCCTTTTGTTCTTGTTAAGGAACAACATGTGCTAGGAACTACACGCTCGTTTTATTTTAGGAACAACATTGTAATGAAGTTTCATGTGCTGGTTTTAAGATACATTCATAAAAGAGTGCAAAGAAAATGTGTTTTTTGGCCTTCAACTGAGGATGTAACCTTTAAGGCATATCAAGTAAGTCACTCACAAGTGAAATGGGACTCTTTGATTACAGCTGCAGGTTTCATCAGTTGGTGTTATGATGTCATAAATCATACTAAATGTCATTCTTGCCTTGATTTCTGCCAGATAATACACACCAAAGAGGCCTTGAAGTGTTGCGTGTGCCAAGAACGTGAGAGGAGTATAGCCACGTCACCTTGTCATCACCTTGTACTCTGTGATATCTGCGCCTCTTCCAAACTCAACTGTCCTGTCTGTCATTCTCAAATTACAAATAAACTAGCAGTAGCCCTTCCGTTGTGATCATCAGTAGATAGCTAGCTTGGTTGTCATACTATTTGTGTATCTGTAATCTACATAGCCCCATAGCTTTAATTAATCAATTCCCTTTATCAGTTGTCAGTTTTAGTGCATTTACTATTAACAGTGGGGTAAGAATTATCTGATTGATATAAACATTTTTTTCCAAGCATATTAATAGACAATGAAAACTCTCTCCATAACTGCTGTATTTTGGAAATACCTTTTTCTTCTCACTGCAATGTTTGTCCAGGAAATGTCTGGCGACACAATGTCATCATCTACATGCCATAAATGACATTCTCCAGCTACAAGTTACTTAATTGATCTATACAAAGGAGCTCATTTTCAAAGCCCGAGATAATCACAGCAGAAATGAATTACAGACATTGGCAAACAAGTTGGTTGGTTTGGGTTAATACAAGCATTTGGGAAAATTTATGAATTGTATAAAATAGCAGCTGACAGTAAAGTTTCCCATTTTCATTTTGAAATAAGTGTCATTTAAAAATGTTGCCGAGTAAGAACATAAATTGTACTCGCCATCCAGAGGAAACAGTGTGGTTATTTTGATATATGTTTTTCATGAGCATAATTCACATGTACATTATATTGCTTATTTGGTCATTAAACCATGCATTCATGAAGACAAAAAAACAACCCCCAAAACACTTCATTTTAACCATAATATTTAAGAATGGTAACGGATGTTAATAAATTTATTATTAGGTCTTTCTGCTTTATTTTTGCTTTTAACCTTACAGTTTAGTTTTGTTTTGGTAATTTTTAAATGCCATTTCTTCCACATAAGTTGGTTAAATGAGTATCTGTAGGTTTCCTTTTGTCAGGTTAACGAAGCTATGGTTTCAATATGATTCATAAGGTCTTTGGATCTCTTTGGTCTCCTATTCTTAGGATTTTTGTTAAAGAAATTACCCCATTATTTTTGTAGACAAAATCAAACTGGACGTATTTGATTTGTCAACCCAGATTGCTGATATTTTTGCATTCTCACTCCTTATAATACTTGATTACAGTTTCAATCAAAGACCTCCCATTAAAACCCTGCCCACCAACAGCCCTTCTGTAGCTGACAGTAACATACCACTAATTAGTTAATAATTAATTAGTTTTTAATCAAATTTTAATTATTATTTTGTACAGTCTATTCTCATATCAACGCAAACAAGCGAGAAACATTTCAGTTGTCTGAGAAACTTTGATCAGCCTGTTTAGCTGTTTGAATACTTCAACATAATGCTTTTGACAAACTGTAAACTACAAATAGCCTATGATGATACAATTTCAAAAAATATGTCTACCCATTTTTTTAATGATTGATATCTGCAGACCTTCAGAGGAGAAATTTACTTCAGGATGATGTAATAAAATGTCTTTGATCAGTGCAAACATCGCACTTTCCTTTTGACTGGCAGCAACAGATACCGTGCACATGATTAATGTAATTTGATTGTAACATGTAATGTGTATGTATTTGATGTAATATGTTGGCCTCAGCTCGCGAGCGCTAATTTAAGCGTAATGCAATCAATACATACCTGTACTCAATGTAAAACCTATTACTACACGTGCATACGCACAACTGTTGAGTGTTGCATGTTATTCGACCCGGCGCAAAACAGAGCCCGAGAACGTGGCAGGAATTAAAAAATTAAAAAAATGGTATTACAGATTTTCCTACATTATAATGCTTTTTAACATAAAGGGTATTTATGAATGGGAATATAAAAAAGTGGCTCAGTCTTAAATGGCCGTTTAAGACCATGCAAGGTCATGGCTGTGTGATAAAGATCCTGATCTTTGGCTTACTTTATCATGGTACTTTATGCACAGCCATAACGCTGCCAGTTTTAAACGGCTATGACTGCTCTTTTATTCCCTTATTCAAATAATGCTCCATTTAATTCAATGTGGTGACTATAACTTGTAATCTAAGGATCGGTTGCAGCCTGCTCTCGGATTAAAAACAAACATTAAAAAAAAACTCTAAATGTTTCAAATCAATTTATAAGTGTGCAGCTAATGATTGTTTTTATTTGTCAAGGAAGTGAAGTACATAAAAGGGTTAAATTATTATTTGGGGTTTTCTTGGTTGAATTTAGGGAACAGAAATGTGCTTAGTGTAAAGAAAACACTGTAGTAATAACGCCAAATTACTGTTTTCCATTTAAAAAAACATTCATGTTGTTTGGTTATTTATGTAAAACGGTCATCTGGCATTATTACAATGGAGTTGTACATTTTTAAAATGGAAATATGCCATCCTACAATTTCCAACATCATTTGTGTTCTCCATTTTCACATTTTCCACTAAGATACTGTCTGAAACTTATCTATCCATAAACACTGTACATGTCCTTGTTGGACTTAATAATTTAATTAGTCAACCCCTTTGTGATTGTGAGAATCATTGCGAATGGTTTGTGCTTACATGCAAAGTGGTTATTGGCTTGAACATTTTATTTGGTAAGAAGAGTCTTTATTGATTACATGATAAAGTGGAATTACAATAAAAGTGTTTCAGAGAGAATACCAGAAATACGAATTGCATGAAAACAACAAAACCTAATTGCATCGCGAGCTGATGATCTGTTTTTCATAAATGTAGTATTTTCAACTTTCAAATCAGTTACATTTATCATGAACTATTTGGTGTTTTGATACCAAGGTCATGAACAAGTTAGGTGAATTCCTGTTTGTATTCATAGTGATGCATTGAAACAAACCCTTCATCAACTGCATTTTAGAAAACATTTGACATAATGGAATTTGTATTTCAGGGCGTTCAAATTATTTTCTAACTCACACTGTTAGATGTACATTTTATTTTATTTGTTGCTTTCAATTAATTGATAGGGCTTAGCTGTCAAAAATTGTTTTTACAATTGATTGTTTTCCCAAGATAATATAAGTTGACTCTTCTGTTAATGTTTTTATTTGACTAGTTTGTAATTAAGTCTGGATATGGTAACAAAGTCACTTATCGTTAATTTTGTGTTTTTGCTAATTTGTAGGCTGGCAATAATTATAAAGCATGTCAATGATAGTACCAACAGTGGTCAAGTTTGAACCATCCTAACTTCTTACTGCAATATCAGTAAGATATTATAAGATATGTGCTTCAAAGTCCTCAATTCCTAGAGGGGTGCTTCCAAAAAATATTGTGAACACTTAACGATGAATAATATGTGTAAAAGTAAGGCACTTTGCATTAACTGAAAATCCATTGATGTGGGGAAATAGTATCGCATAATATGCATCTGTAATACAAGATTGTCCATTTTATGCTTTGAGTACCTAGACCTTGTAATGATTTATTTGGATGTGTAAGGAAATGTAGCTCCAATACAAAAATACTGTTTGAATTGTTTGAAGTTGCTTCCTTTTCTTGACATTGATGTTTTGTCTGTTGTCTATGTAGTTACTAACTGGATGTCATAAGTATCAATGAGCCACAAGGCAGGTTGTGAGGATGAGGCAAAGAAATATGACAGTGTTTGGTTTCTGTAGTATTGAAGGACTTTCTGAAACAACCAGAAATGTGTACACTGACTCTTCATAATTGTTCAGTACACTACACAGTGAATTCTTTATACCATCAATATTTAGGAATATGTATTAATTTAAACAGTATTTTTTAGCTTGCATTAACATGGACCAAATAATGATCAGATCAGACATCAGTTTAAAGTACTAGACAAACTAGTGTCTTACATCACTAAAAGAAGAATGAAGTGATTTCAAGCTTATTATTTGTAAATCAGTTAATGATCATAGTATCTTTCAATACCTAAATAAATATATATTTCTTATTTTTTAATTACAGTCTTTAGGTTTTATGGAATTGATTTCAATGTGTAGAATTTGTGTTGTTTCATCCTGTCTGAAACACTGGTTGTTGCAGCTTTGTTATGAAACATTTCAAAGTGATCAGTGAACATATGGACAGACATTTGAACCAAATGACTAGTGTAGAATGGTGTTCTCTAATATGAGTATATGAATAATGACAATGCTGGCCCTGCATCCAATCTAAATATTTAGCATTTAGACATAATCATTAGTAGCATTCCCATAGCATTAATTAGCATTACTGGTTTTCCTGGTTTAATATTTCACTTTACTATTCCGACACAAGCTGCAGTTGTGAGGGATTCATTTAGATTTGTTTTTAATTTTTTAGCTTGTGACTTTGTTCTTGTGTAGTGTATTGAAGCCTCACTGTATGAGGGACATGCCTACATATTAAATATAAAAATAATTCCGCATTTTACTGCGGTTGAAATTTTAATAATTGTATACAACATTCAGAGCTATGTTAAAACAAATTATATTTTCAACTTTTTTCGTCTAAATCTTTGAGAAAATGGAGATTATTTTTGAATTGGAAACCCCATTTGGTGTTGACAGCATTTGCCTTGCAGACTACTCTAAGTTATTGTATAAGCAGAATAACTTGGTTAGTGTGGTATTGCTTGGTTGGGATTACATGTATCTGTATCCATATGCCATGACCGTGTTTTGAAATGAACGAGCTGTGATCGGGGAAACTGTTTTCTTTTAATAAATATTTGTCTGGAAAACATCCAGAAATAATGTCTTTAAATGTATCCATTGTTATTATTGTTGATTGTGTTTACAACATAACTTTCATTTTCATTTCACTACCATTGGTCCATGTATCTTAGCATTTCAGTTGTCTATGACTAGGCAAATGCTTGAAAAACTTGTTTAAAAAAGCTATGAACATTACGTGTTTTTACCTCAAACCATTAAAATCTCAATTCAAACTCACAGATTTAATTAACAAAAATAAAATTATGATCTGTCATTTTAGGCATAGCAGTTAACGTTTGTTTAAGGGATTTCAGTAACTGATCAACCATCTCCGTGAAACTGCAAACTGTTGGAGACACTGAAGAAGAGACCCTTAATTGTGAAGAAAGGGGTTAATTGTTCATGTTGTACTTTTCTGTTATTAAATTATGGTTAATTAATCTGCAAAAACATGCAAGTGTGATCATAGAGCAAGGACCAGAGCTCTATGCATGGAATTTCTACCTCCATGCTCTATGGTATGATCATGACTATAGGGCCAGAATCCTTTCTCTATATGGTATGATGCATAACCACTCCTATGTATACATGCGTATGGTGTTGTAATGGCAAACTGGTTTGTAGCAAACCAAATGAGATTCTGCAGAAAAGTACAAAGCATTATTTTTAAATCACTGACGGGCGGTACAACCGAAACATTTTTTGTTACACAATAGTTTGCATCGCGTGCACCACGGATTTACTGCGTATGTTTGTTTACATTGGATAATAAGGTTCACGAACTTTGCTAGGCGTAATCCCTAAAAATAGATTAATCATGCGCATGTAAACGTCATTGCTGTAACCAGCCAATCAGCATCATTCCTTCACGTGATCCGTCTTACAGGGCTGACTTTGACGACACTTTCTGATGCAACTTTTGCTACTACTGAAACTAGACATGAGTGCGAAAAATATAAACATCCGCAAGAAAATAGTTATTAATACAAATAAACTTTCCTTCAAAATGCACCTGAAATGATGCAATTGAAGAAAAAATAAAATTTTCATCTGAGCAAAATAAATAATTAGATTTAGAGAGCTTAGTAGAATGTTCATGGCGATATTTACAGCACTTTGTAGTGCAGTGTTGTTGGTGGTTTTATTTGCGTATGAATATAATGATGTCATTATGTGAAACGACCAATCCATTATAGGCAATACACATTTGTACATTCTGCATCGCCACGTTTCACTCAATACGCTCTAGGACATGACATGATAAAAAGAAACAAAAATTCGTACAGAAAACGAAGACGAAAACCGTAATAATGGCTGCCTAGCGATTGTAAAACTGCCTAACAAGTGCAAATCCGACAGGGTTGCACCCACACACAGTAACCATGGCGTGAGTACATTTTCTATGATTAATTTTCATGAAAGATTTGATAAGAGTAAACTGTGGTATTTGTGGTAATGTTCCTCCTTCCAATTCCGCCATTATTGACGGGACTATTGAGTAGTCTGGGGATAGTATTGACCGCCCGTGTAGAGAGCAGCATACATGTATGTTTATGGCCAATGAAAGTGTGCTGACCTTTCATAGTCCCCGTCATGATCATGTACATTCTAGTCTAACTTTATATTTTATTTTGTTCTAGATTCATTGACTGGTTATTTTTTATTAATAATATTGGGCTTTTGATTTGAGCATATCTTTGCCTTGAAAATTGAAGAAGGCGACATTTGAAGGGATGGGGGAGTGCATTGTTACAGAATATAATCACAACCACAACCAGATGAAAATCTGGCATGTATGTACTATTTTTAATTTTAGTTTAATAAATAGTGGCCTGATTGATCATGAGTACAAATTTTTGAAGTTTGAATGTGTTCACAAAACGACAACTACTAAACTAACTAGTGATCCTTTTTATCAACTTGGTACACAACCTAGTAATAATATTACAGGGCTAGCCAGAGTACAGTAGAAAGTCAACTACATTAATTAGTAATAATTAGGTTTAGCGGATTGTTTAACAAAGGCTACATGAACTTGAAGACCATAAAATAAGTTGGCCAATATTCATATATAGGCCCAAAATTGGTCTGGAAAAAATGAAAGTGTGCTAATAATTATTGTAACATCTCTAATTCCTGACCAGAAAGTTATGGAGGCATTCTATTACAGATTGTGACAGGAGTTGTGGAAGGAAACAGTACCTTAATTTATTAATAAGTTGTCCATATTCGTTCCTTTTGTTGATTAACTTAACACTTCTTTCATGTCATTTCAGTTTTCTAACGATGCGCACCTTCATAGGTACCCAGACTGGGTCAGCACAAGATTTAATCCAAGTTCAACAAACCGTCATTTATTCTCAAGAAGAAATCCATCAAGGAAAGCAAGATGTCCTTGTACAGCATGGAATTCGATGCAGTGACCTCCTTCTTGGGGGAGGAGCCCAGCTTATGGGCAACAGAGAGGGATGATCTTTTTAAGGTTCAGGGTACAGAGCTTGGGAGCTCCGCATCCCTCGCAGATGAGCTGCTGGGGGAATTCGATGGACAGTGTTTAAAAGGTACATCAAAGACCTGTGCCCAATTTTTATAGAGCTGCTTAATAAGCACAAAAACGTACACAACAAATGCATACCAGGACAAGGTTTCCAGCCAAAATACCATGCGGATATATGACTTGTATCCTGCGTGTGCTCAACAAGCACAGTATTATTCAGCAATATGTTATGCTTTGGCAACTCTAAGAAATTAGACCCTGGTTTGAGGCTAAATTAACAGTTGTAAAATTTCTACATGATCGAACAGGCTGTGGACATATAAATCACATTTGAAACATAAAACTAGATTGTTAAATCCAAATCTTAAAATTAAGAAACTGTTTCAATCAATTATTTTATGTTTTTTATATAATTTTGTTCACAGAGAGCTCTCATTTTGAAGATCTCCCAGAATGGATGTCCGAAAAGATTGCTCTGACTCAGTGGATTGATGCAGCAGACATCATGCCACCAGACTTGCTGACCACGGTTCCCTTGTCATTATCTAAGGAGGAATCAGTTGAACCAGCAGAAGAGCTTCTTCAATTGCTGATGGAAGATGAGGGGATTCCACCTCAGCCTCCATCTTCAGGTGAACAGATGGCTCCAGATCTTTTAGCATTGTACCCAGCAGCGTCGCTCTGCTCCCCTGATTCCCCACTATCCCAAACCTCAGAGGATTCCTTGGTGTTTCAGAACTCTGAAGGTTCTTCATTGCCCTCTTCCCCATATGACTCAAAACCACAAAGTCCAGAAGCTCCTCTTACAGCTGAGGAGTGTCTGTGGCAAATAGCAGATGGACTGACATCCATTTTCTCCAATGACATCTTAAATGATACCAACAGTGATATCGTGTCTCAGCCAGTCCCCCAGGCCGAATCCTCTCCAGCACTTTCTCAGTCGGGAGAAGAAGTTCAAAAGCAGCTTGAAGTAGCTACCCCGCAAAAAAAGTCCAGAGCCAAGCCAAAGCTGAAGACTGTCGGTGACCCAGGGATAAAGAAGACCAAGAAACGAGATCAGAATAAAGTTGCTGCCACTAGGTATCGGGAAAAGAAACGCGTTGAAGCCAATGTGCTTCTGACTGAACAGATGGAATTGGAAGACAAGAACAGTGAACTGAATGATAAGGTTGAATCACTCTCAAGAGAGATTAAGTATCTTAAAGATCTCATGGTTGAGGTTTATAAGGTAAAAGGAGAACTGAAAATTTTAAGAAAGTGAAAGTTAATTTTGTTTTGATGTCGGTCTAAATAATGATGCTTTTTGCACACATACACACAGTTCTTGTAGTGCAAGTGATTGTTTATGTACATGATTGCATATTCTTGCAAAACAGTAACGTTTTTGGATAATTGAATGCATTTTAGTTTTACAAAGAATGAACAATGACAAGTTTGTTTGGTTGTAGATCATGATAGAAGTGCACCTGAAAGTGAGATTAACATGCTGGCTTCTAATCGATTCGATCAGAAGCCAGCGTGTTAATCTCACTAGAAAGGTTTGCTTCTATCATGATTTACAACCAAACTTGTAAATGAGGTTAATGCACTGGCTTCTGATCGATTCGATCAGATGCCGGTCCGTTAATCTCAAGTTGTTTGGTTGTAAATCATGATAGAAGTGCACCTTGTAGTGAGATGAATGCGCTGGCTTCTAAGTGAGTCGATCAGAAGCCAGTGTGTTAATCTCACTAGAAAGGTTCACTTCTGTCATGATTTACAACCAACTTTGTAATTGAGATTATTGTGCTGGCTTCTAACCGCTTCGATCAGAAGCCAGCGTGTTAATCTCTATTACAAGTTTGGTTTTAAACCATGATAGAGGTGAACCTTAAAGTGAGATTAATGCGCTGGCTTCTTATTGAGTCGATCAGAAGCCAGCGTGTTAATCTCACTAGAAAGGTTCACTTCTGTCATGATTTACAACCAAACTTGTAAATGAGATTAATGCACTGGCTTCTGATCGATTCGATCAGAAGCCAGCGCGTTAATCTCTATTACAAGTTTGGTTTTAAACCATGATAGAAGTGAACCTTATAGTGAGAACCTTAATGCGCTGGCCTCTAATCAATTTGATCAGAAGCCAGCGTGTTAATCTCACTGGAAAGGTTCACTTCTGTCATGATTTACACCAACTTTGTAATTGAGATTATTGTGCTGGCTTCTAACCGCTTCGATCAGAAGCCAGTGTGTTAATCTCACCGGAAAGGTTCACTTCTGTCATGATTTACAACCAACTCTGTAATTGAGATTAATGCGCTGGCTTCTAATCGTTTCGATCAGAAGCCAGCGCGTTAATCTCCATTGCAAGGTTGGTTCTAAATCATGATAGAAGTGAACCTTACTGTTAAGATTAATGCGCTGACTTCTGATCGTTTTGATCAGAAGCCAGCGTGTTAATCTCACTGGAAAGGTTCACTTCTGTCATGATTTACAACCAACTCTGTAATTGAGATTAATGCGCTGGCTTCTAATCGTTTCGATCAGAAGCCAGCGCGTTAATCTCCATTGCAAGGTTGGTTCTAAATCATGATAGAAGTGAACCTTACTGTTAAGATTAATGCGCTGACTTCTGATCGTTTTGATCAGAAGCCAGCGTGTTAATCTCTTTTACAAATTACAAGTTGTTTTGTTGTATTCTTGTATTATAATAAAGGTGAACCTTGCTAGTTAGATAATTGCACTGGCTTCTGATCGATTTGTCCGGCATAAAAGCTAACATGTTTGGACCAAATATATGGCCCATTTTAAGAAATGATTTGTGATAAAGACCAACATCATAAAAGCCTCATGTCAAATTACATTAAATCAGTAATCTTACATGATATAATTATAATAATGAAAATGTGATGGACTTGATAATCTTACTGTTGAACCATAATATTGGAACACATTAAACGACTACATGTAGGTACAAAGTTTGGGTTTGATTTACTGTGTTTAATTTAAAACTAGGGCCCTCTGTGTTACATTAAGACTCGTCTGTATCAGTGTTCAGACTTGGTTTGGTATTTTAATGTAAATATAGGAATTCGTATACAATGTAGCTGACTTGAAATATTTACCAGGTTAAACGAAATTGTTGTATTTATTTAGATATAAAGGACTATTGATGACTGAAGGTTCTTCTCTATATTTTTTATTTTAAATCGCAATGTAGATGTTTTTAATTAGCCAAGAATTCATTTGTAGTGATAGACTGCAGTTTAAGCGTTGCGATGTTTAGTTTCGAAAAACAGTAAAAAAAGGTAATAAAAAAAGCTGTGGAAACGAATTAAAGTTTCGATCATTACGTTTTAACCCAGAAAGCCCAGAGGTAAAGGAATTAGGAGGACTTGTGCTGTCAGGTCATTGCACTAAGGGAGGATCCAGAAGGATTTTGGCCGCAATGGTTTTCTGCTGTGAGTGGATTTATAAGGAATTGGGCTGTGAGGTTGTTTTTGACACATTGAAGAAATAAAGGATTTGGGCTGTTGGCCTATGCGGCTTGGCAAAAAATAATGGAATTCTGAAGGATATGGGCTGGGGGGTTGGTGGTGGAATGTGATAATGAGCATTTCGAAGGATTTGGGTCATTAGTCATATTGAGGAAAACCAGGAGGATTTAGAAGGATTTGGGTCATTGTCATATTGAGGAAAACCAGGAGGATTTAGAAGGATTTGGGCCATTAGTCATATTGAGGAAAACCAGGAGCATTTCGAAGGATTCAGGTCATTGTCATATCGAGGGAAAACCAGGAGGATTTATTTAGAAGGATTTGGGTCATTGTCATATTGAGGAAAGCAAGGAGGATTTAGAAGGATTTGGGCCATTAGTCATATTGAGGAAAGCAAGGAGGAGTTCGAAGGATTTGGGTCATTGTCTCATATTGAGGAAAACCAGGAGGATTTGGGTCATTGTCATATTGAGGAAAGCCAGGAGGATTGGGGCCTTTGAGCTTTTTAACTCTCTATCATCTCTATCCTATGAAAGATGTAAAAGTATTTTGGCTATGTGTGAGAATCTCAGAAAACGGGCCTCGTGAAGAAACGGGACTAGTCCAAAAGGGAAAACAAAATATGAAAAGATGTTTATTTCCCATCAGCAAGGCCAGTTGTATACTGATGAATCTCAGCGGTGTTTTAGCCATTGAATCCCGACACACGACGCGGTGCTGCGATATGTACGGCGGGTTTCCCCCAGTTGGGGTTTTGTGCCACAGGTTAAACTTGAATTTCTGTAACATTAATTTACATGCATTTACAATAAAAGGCTTTTATTTTAGGGTTCCTTGGTTTGCATTATAACGGAAAGATATAACAATGATAACATAACAAAATCTTATATAAAGCCAGATTTCAAGTTGAATTTATATTCAGTGGTGTCATGGGGGTCTCATCTATGCATGCAACTGGCAATTTCTTGGAATTATACTTTCAAGTTGGTTAGTTTTTTGGCCAAGTTGTATTCAAACAGGCGAACACGGTGGCAAATCCGGAACCACTTGGGGGTTAACGAGATAGCCCTACTTTTTACTTGAAATAGTGCCGAGGGCTTTGAGTCCGACAGAGAGTCTTTGAAATTGTGCTTGTTGGAGTCTGTTAATTAAAACAATTAATATGAACTAGCGTAACGAGGGGGGCATAGTTTAGCACCCACTGCATCGACTCTTCGAAGGCCGCCCTCTATTTGTCGAGGGGGAAGACGGCAAGATCATTAATTTCAACAATAATATTAAAAGGACACTGTACTCGTGCTAAAATAAACGAGGACAAAATGATAAACGATATTCCGAACACTGTGTTGATATAGTTCATGTATTTATGCCCAGCTGAATGTGTTACTATCATTGCATACAATTATTTTAATCAACAAACTTTGGTTGTAGTACAGGTGTATATTCTGTCAACGAGATTACAGTAAAAAGCAATAGGCTAAAACCCAAAACAAATGAATACATTAAAAAAATATAAAATAAATAAATACTAATAGTAATTGGTAAACTCACATAATATAGATTGTATACATTCGTAGACGATTTTTGCCTCTGCAGTTACCGTCATTAAATTTTCACTTTGAAGCATACGAATTTATAATAGTTAAGGTGTCCTTTTTAAATTTTAGCCATGCAAAATTGGCATTCAATAGTATTAGTAGAATATGAGCAACTAGAGATCTCTGTGAAAGCGGCTGCAAACTTGAATGGAGTAGGTCTAGATTGTCTTTATATACAATGCAACAGAACTGTTTGCTTAGGGCCTACTCTTATTTTAAAGTGAAAATGAATGGCTGATTTAAGGAACTTAAAATTTTGCGCGCGAAACAGCATCACGTGACGTTTAAGCCGCTTAGTTTCCGAACATGTCCGGGAAAACCAATTACATTTTGAGACAGATAAAATAACATAAAGTATAGATTACATCACTTGTTTCTGGTTAAGCGAATTCATTAGTTCCTTCATTTCTACAAACGGCTTCCAACAAACCCGAAGTCGTCCTGGTTAAGCGAATTCATTAGTTCCTTTCTACAAACGGCTTCCAACAAACCCGAAGCCGTCCCGTTTCAGTTAAAACTAAAAACGAATAAACTTAGCTTCGATTGCTGTAATAGAAAAAGTAAAATCATTTGAATGAATTTCGTTTTGTCAATTGTTTGAGCCGTTGTTTTTCTTGCGAGTTGTTTGAGCCGGTTTTTAGTAGCGTGGATGGCTTTTACAGTCGATGTTTAACAACATGATTGCATTGGGGGGGGGGGGGGGGGCGGGGGAAGTTGGTCAGTATTATGCCCGTCGTTTCTCAGGCGCGCTTAAAACCCAATAAAAGCTTATCAAACTGTGTAATATTGAATAATAAGGATAAAGGCCTACAACACATGGAGAATATACCCCTGAAGTGACAATTTGCTTGCATAATGGCATAATTATACATGCCAAGGGCTCAACACACAGAGAGGCTGATGCAGTAATATTCGTGCCAACGTTACTCCACAACATCTATGATCCAACAATGATCAGACCTATGGGGCTGTACAGTTCACCTTGGGAAGTGTTAAAAACGCCCACAAGTTTCTCGAAATGACAATAAGTCTCGAAAGTGCGTATATACAAGTTCCTCGTTTTTGTTATTGCACCGTCGGTTTGACATTGAATGCCACTATTAAACGCCACAGTATGGCACATTGTTGAATAATGGGCCCATCCTGAAAGCATCATGCTCGTCATCGAGAATTTTCATTCATTGATTTCTGGTCAGAATGAGTTATTTATCAAACGGGAGAGGTGTTCTTGGTATCGTGTCACTATCGTCAAGAATGGACTGCATCTTCAAACAATGACAGTGCAAAATCAAAGTTTTGAAGGTCTGTGATGGATGTAGAGTCCATGGTGAAGAATATTAATATAAAAATGTATTATTATATAACATACATTGTTTTCAAATGAACACACCATACAACCAAACACCCTGTACTTAGATGTAAGGGTCATCCGTGGATCCACCCCTTCATCTCAGGCGTGGCTATCATAGGGATAAACATCCATGTTTTTTAAAGTAAGTTACCCCTCTATCAATAAACACACCACGCGATAAATCTTTGAAAATGTCATCAATTACGGTCGTCCCGGTTTAGAGGAATGTGCCAATCAAAATACATGTAACTATTTGGTAACGTCGATGGCCTTCCAATTATATAGTCTAAACTTCAACAGTTTTACCGAAGGAAGTATTTATCTCGAGGACTGGTATTCATGAACAGTTAGTACAATAAATTACTCAGTGAGTTTTAAAACTGATTTTCTTTTGTTTGCTAATGACAAATACAAAACTTTTTTCTTTAAACAGACCGTGTTGTCAAGGCGCAAGCGTATATTTGTAACATCGTAACTGCAGATGATTTTAAAGGATTGAAACCCTGTTTAAATAAGCCAATTTAAAATGCACCCGATTTCAAGCAAATGACGTCACATCTACAAAGCCGGATATATAAATTTATGATTCACATCTTCTAGAATACTGGTCCCTTGTTCCTCAGGCCCCTTCGCACGTATAGGGGGCCTACTATTCGGCACCAATATGAAAAAAAATTATAATGCATTATACGCAATTAACATTACCTCATCAAAATATAAAACAATTTGCTTTTAGGGACAATACTGTTGTATTAAATATTCATGTAATATAAAATAATACCTAAGTAATTGAATGTCAAAATTCGTGTTGCTGGTGTCCATGTGTTATAAGTGGGTTTGATAGCGCCACCATCGAGTCTGTTGGTTTCTCAATATCTGTTGATTTATAAAAGTCTTTTCGCACGTCCACTTTTACACCATAGCGACATCTTATGGCAAACATCTCACACCCATAGAATTGCATGTTATACCACTCCATACCTATTTGCTCGTTTGCTGAGTCTACAATTTTCTGAGATGATTGTGGAGGGATTTTCAAAATCTTGTGTTTTTCGTTGTTGATGCGGACAAGTTTAGAGCTTGTAGTGTTGTCATTGAAATCGGCACCAACGGCACTTTCTACTGACTCGCGTTTGATCCATGGTTGACGAACATGTATAATAGCGCCCTCACCGATGTACACTGCCCAGTGATTGAATGAAGAGCTTGGGTAAAGAATTTCTAGGAGGTCCCCTGGTTCACACTTGGGTAAGACACGATCAAAAGGCAGAAAACGGTTCTGAGTATTCCCCATGTTGCAGTACAGGATTGCTCTTACGTAAGATCCAACAAGGACGATTAAGAGGTTCAGGTGTCAAAAAGGATTTTGTCACTATTGAATTGAGTTGGAATGTCAGCGTGTTGACAACTGGCCCCTGGTTAGCGTTAGATCCGATCAGAATGAACCTGGGAAAAGAAAAGAAAAGACTGTTAAACAGAAAGAAGTCACAGCCATCCTTGTGAATCTGGGTTTTTAACTGGCAGCATCCATTTCACTGTCACTTTATATAATTTGTTGACATGGTTTTTAAGTCACTAAATTTTTAAAATTTTAATCTAAGTTCTTCAACAATAAGCTTTCCAAGAAGTACCTAAAATTCGGATGGGCGGAAGGTTCTTCTACTACAAGCAGAAACAAAAACAGGAATGACCTATAGACGTTTTGTAACTGGCCCATTTACAGAAGCACTCAAAGAGGTTTTCAATGAGCAAATTTGAACACATTCCAATTTGTTTACAATTTTGTTTTGCATTTATTATATAAAAAATAAATTCACCAACTCACAATTCAGTATACGGAAGGGGCAGATGTTTGAGATCTTTTATCTTTGTCTTAGGAAATTGAAGGGACAAGGGTAAAGTGATCCCATCAAACAACGGAATGGACGAACAAACTTACAACATAAAAAGCCGTATACGCCCCCACAGATTGACCCATCAGGCCCAAGCCTTACGGTTCAGAATATTATTCCTGCTCACAAATCAGTTATTTTTCACGAAGATTTTCCACAAAGTATCACTAAGTAGTTTTAGCTTTTATTTTGTTGAATAAATCTACCACCACAGTCACTTCTGATCGCTTGATGTTGCCATTATACGAATCCCCCAAAGGGACAGGGTGAAAACATCAGAAAGCCAAGGGTGTACAAAAACCAAAAACCAAACCCGAACCCCAACACAAACCACAAAAACCCACATCGACTATAAAACATGCCATTCAAGGCTCTGTGCAAAGTTCGTGACCCCTGGGTCTAAAGTGGAAGCAATCTTCTTGTTTACTTTGTTTCAACTCTATTTTTGGGGTATTTGTTTGTTGGGTTATTGTGAGTTTTTATATTACATTTTCTTTATAAAAAAAAACACGGTCAGGTCATATGGGGGTCGATGCCCCTTGTCCCTTCCCATATGCCATTAATAATTGCGGAATATGAGCTGGACATGTTGCCCGTGGGAACGACAAAATAAACTAGAATTCTAAGGTGCATTTAAATCCTGTTGTTTTTACTGTAAACCATGTGCAATTCGGCCTTTGGCTGCGATGCAAGGTCTGAATAAACCATTATGAATGAATGAATGAATGAAAAATCAGGAACGTGTTTTTAAGGGAAGGTATACGTTTGGTAATTACTCTTAACATTAATGACAACAACAACTTAATTGGTTAGAGGTCTAACAGCTTTCAATAGTATAAAGCATTTTAAGAAACATTTTACTTCGAAGTAATGTGGTTATGGAAAAAGATATCAGTTTAATATCCCCCAAATTTGAATCTTAGAAACGTTACTGTCAGACCATAGAGCAAAGACCTTGCTCTATGGTCAGATCTTTCCTCACATACATGTATTGTTCAATTACGGATTGTTCTTCCTGCGTAGGCCTACATGTAAAAAAACTTCTCCGGATTTTCGGCGATATCTCAAAAACGCGACCACCTTTTGAAGTGAAATTTCCATAGGTTATTTTTCATTGTATAGGGCCTATATCTACATTTATATAGTATTAAAACAATCGAGTGGTTCCCAAAACCAAAGATATACGTTCCCTTTAACTGTTTCACCATCATTTCGTAACAGAGCAAGTTCACCTTCCAAGCTACCGCAAGCTGGTGTCAACACGGCTTGGGAGCGATTACATCCCAAACGACATGACCAAACAGAACAAACACATAACTTGTGATTAGATAAACGACTATCAATCAATCAGTAAACCCGAAACTTACTAATTCGGCAATGGTCAATTAAAATTGTGTATTATCTTTATAATTCTCACCTAGACATCTTTTGATGTAATCCTTTACACGATTTATCTATCTCTATCTATAGTTGTGATACAGTTAGTTCAATTGGTGGATTTGGGGGCTGTTAAGTGTCAACATGGTAGGTGTTTGCAAGTTATGCCTAGGTATACAATAGCCATTCTTATCTGTCAATTCAAAACCAGTTCTTACCTCCATGCCGCACCAACAGAGTAACATAGGCCCCCTAGATGGTACACAATCGTGAAAGAGATGTTGATCAAACATCCATGATTAATTTAGGCAGGCTCTCGATTACTGCACAAAGGTTTTGTTCTCATTAATCATCAAGAAGAAACCTATGCCCCAAATCTTCTGAGAGGTCAGCCAACTGCCGGCCTTCAAAAAAATGGAGTTCGCGTAAACCGAGTCTACCCAGGTAGCCACGGTCTACCCCAACCATCTAGCTGTACACAAAATGGCATAGATGACCCCTGATCTTGACATTCATTAAACGTGACCCTAGTCGGTTTCAAGATCAAAGATTATTATTGTGAATTTCGTGATTAAACCGGAAGACGAATCAACGATACTTGCCACTATGAAGTGACAGTTTCATGTTTTACTGTTACAATCATACCATGTAAAACGTCGTACATACCCACCGCACCTGCTGCCTTGACGAGGTGTGTCATCAACCAGAACGACAACCCCCGTTGAACAGTGCTCGACTACGGCACAGACGTCGCTTCGGTGGTAGCAACTTGCCAACTAGTATAGTAATCTTTTGGGTACACTGAAGAACAAAATGGCGTGAACCATGTTAAAACGCACATACCCACGTCATACAGCTAGAGAGTGTTGCTGTAAACGTTTCTTTTCTCAAAAGCGTCTTTCATGTGTAAATAACTGACCATGTGTTAGAGACGACGTGCAACACTCCAACCAATGGGCTCTGTACGGAACCATGGTCTAACCTTCATGGTTTATATCCGTGGTTCATCCAAGCAAAATCTGACCTTGCTATCTTGCCACTCACTACTAATAGACAACGGTTGTTTAAAAACCTAAGACATGACCTTCATAATAATATTCCAGTCATGGCTACGGAAACAGTGACCGCAAGTTGTATTGTATTTGTTTGTGCTACATCTGTCTTTTGGGAATGTTGTTAAAACAAATGACTCTTCTCGCATCCCTTCTGTGAGGATGCAAATCATCCGTTGAAAACGGAAATGAGCAATTTATATTTTCATCACGATTAAGTTGTGGTTTGATCATGGTATGATTGGTAGGGTAGGTGTATAATGAACCGTCAATCCACGTGCGTTTTACAAAGGCTATGACGACTAATGACAATTAATTTGTGTGTGAATGCTTTCCTTCCCCCATGACGAATCCAATCAATCTACTCAGACATTATGCCTAATTAGAATGTCGACGTAGAGGGTGGCCCTGTGACTGAGTGAGATCTACCTCCTCCTCACAGGCATAAATCAGCCATGTTAGTCAGCGGGGTTTGTAATGAGTAAATTCACCCGAATCGTTTCAGTTTCAGCAGCGTATATAAGGCTCATGGTGCCTGGGGCACGGTTTGAGGATAGTGCCCCTTCACTCCCTTTTTCTTTGGGAATCTCAGCATTATTTCGAGATTTATAGTATCACGTCCCACACCCGCCCACCACTCACCGCAAAGAAAAACTGACACACATGTATTAGTTGGTTTGGTGTGCCCATATATGCAGCTAGCGTCCGTGGCACGTCCGTGGCCCCAAAGCAAAACAAAACAAACAAACAAACACCCCAACAAACAAACAAACAAACACCCCAACACCCCAACAAACAAACAAACAAACAAACAAACAAACACCCCAACAAACAACAAACAAACAAACAAACACCCCAACAAACAAACACAAAGCAAGCAAACAAACAAATAAACAAATAAACAAACAGACTACATTGTATTCAACTGAAGAGTCTTCAGTCCTGCTCACGTTAAAAACAAAATTGGCTTGTTTCCGTGGGGATTTTTGTGGACGTTCATTTTTGCTGCAATCAATATAGGGCCAAAGGAACGGTACAGAGCTCTGGAAGTGTAATTCGACTTGATATCCTGTTAATTAACTGGGTTATTGGCGTAACCAGCGAATTGGGGGGAGTGCTCGGAACTTTTGGCCCCCCAAAAAAAAATAAAAAATAAAAATAATAATAAATAAATAAATAAAAATAAAAAGTTAAGGTCGACATCCAGAAATAACAAAATAAAACGACGACTTCCCGCGCTAATTTATCTCGGATGACGTCATCCCTTTTTTCCTCGAGATGTCGACACTCATTACCTTAGATGTCGTCATCCCGACGTAAATATCCCAGGATCCCAAGAAGTCGGATGGCATTTCTAGAGCTCCATGACGATGATGTTATGAGTCTTCAAAATGTAGTTGTCCCCGCAGTAGGCTGGCCCTATTTCAGGGGGCACTCTTTTCCTGGACTAGTCATTGGCGAGAACTTTATATAATTAATATTTCAGGTCGAGGAGTACCTTCTGTCACTGCTACTTTTCAGTTTACCATGTCTCTTTAATGGGAGTACACAAATATAAACTGTGACAGGAGTTTGCAATATCAGTTGATGAGACGTAATGAATTTGCATTTCAACCTTGTCTATGATTTGTACTCTTTTCCTTTTGAAAATAGCTTCGAAGTAGGCTATATATGTTAAAACAAAAGAGCCCAACAAAACGATTTTTTTCAAATGGTTATAGCGGGTTACATATTATGGTACACGCAAGGGTAACACCTCACGCAACAAATCTCTGTATGAATATCGAATTTAAACCTTCAAAAAAGAAGAGTTTACAAAATACGTAGTCGGTCCGGGCCTAATTCCATGGACCTGCTTCACTCTTTAGTGAGAAGGTTATACACGGCTACAGTAAAAATCCGCAGTTAAGCATATTTCATGTTACTATATAAGGACTAACTTGTTCTTGTTTGTACATGCATCATAAATAACTGTTTTTACTTGCACATAATGATACGTATCTGATTTTATGCCTTGAGTTTTGTCTGCACCTGCTTGTTTGCACCTTAACCAATGTGTCTGCAAAGTACAAGAAGATGAATTTGTATGCATTCTTCATTTAAGCCGCATTTCGAATCAATCGACTTCGAATGCATGCGGTTATGGCCGTTTTGGCGTCTGCCAAAGCTATCATTTCGGGCACAGCTATAGCTCACAAAGTGCAGTTAGCCCTGCATTACGTCATCATTTTGGTCTGCTTTCAACTTTGGGGAATGTTTTTGAGACATGACAAGTACATGTTTTGTTGACACAAAGGGTTCGTAACGCAACACATCCGATGAAGCAGTTTAAGTTTAGCCCATTTTGGTTGATAAAGACCTAGTCACCAGGTAGGTTTAATGACATGACATTCAGAAAAGAAAAGCGTCTGTCCTGGAATCGAAAACCAATATGTCTAAGAGCACCTTCCCCCACGAAACGAGAATTGGCGCCACTAAATTTATACAGACCTGTGTGATGGCACGAAACGTGCTGTCATCCCAGAACCAAGTTCCTCGTTGAAAGTCAGTTAAAGCAACAAGGTGGCAAAAAACCTTTGAAACGACTTACAATGTAATTAAGAGGATGATGCCATGTACACAGGAGGCCAGAGTCATTAGATTTAACCACATGTTTTAACTTTTAAGTGTATAGTCCACTTGCCGCTTAATTGCGTGGCCAGACGATTCCACCGTGGCCGGTCAGACGCCGCGGTCTCCTCTAGCCTGAATGCGGGTGATTTCAAACATCGATACAATACAAAAAGGTGCATCAACAAGATTAGAAAAGTATCATTATATCCACACCATGCGAAGCTTGAAATATTACTTGAAGTTAGACTTTGTTTTTTGTCCTCTGCCAAACCGATGTCAAAAATGGTTTTGTGAAACTCTCATAGTTGACTTCTGCTGTCAGACATGCATCAGGGAAAGCGGTACCCGCTGCTAAAATATAGGACTCTAACTGCCTCTCTATTGGGCAAGCTCAGTGGTGTAGTGGTAAGGCATCTGCTTATCAGTGGCAAAGGTCGTGGGTTTGAACCCGAATAACAGCAAAGTACTATTATAGCGCTCTAAGGGTAAACCAAAAAAAACCAAAAAAAAAAAAAACCTTTTACCGACCCGACGCAAATTTAACATCTTGCCTTTAGGCGAATTCTGGAAAACTGGGATCATAACCTTCTTCGTGTACCTTCTTACCTTGCCCGTGGGGGCGATCTTTAGCAGACCGCTCAATTTGTTTTTTTAATACGGTAAAACTCTAACACGACAAAGCCAGTCAGCTACAGCCCATATAAGAATTGTCCACCCTTTATAATACAAAAGGGACGTAAGTCTAGATTCGGTCCCTTTTAGGTCTTTAATGAACTTTTGTGTAACTTGATAAACAACATACCAACTGTAAACTTCTGTTTGTTTGTGTGGGTGTTTGTTTCTTTATTTTGTTAGCTTCTTTTCGGAGGGCGGGGCTTGCCCGCGCACGCGCCTTTTCCGATCATCATGAAATTGATTGATTTATTTATTTTTGTTAAACGAATAAACACACTTTATGGCTCAGTACATCAACTGATTTAGAACAGCCATGGTTCTCATTGCCCATATTGCTTTCTTTGCTGGCTCCCCAGCCCCTCCCCGCACTCGTTTACGCATCCGACTATAACAACACAGAGCCAAGCATGAGCAAGCTAACCTTTATTTGCCTCATAAATCATGCTTTGAATTGTATAGCAGCTTTATTCGTATTCAATTTACAAAACAACACAGTGAGTTAATATCTATACTACTGTTAAAAATTGTCGTTTTACCTCAAATATACAAAAATAGAATGTTATAGTTAAACAAAATGGTGTTATGTAATTACATAAAAAGCATCAATCTCGTGATGTAATCGTGTTCGAATTCTAAGAAGTCCTCATGGAAAAAAACCTTTTGTGAGTTAGCGCTGTGTAGTTTTCCAAAGGACCAAATTGAGGGCACTTTCAGCATGCTTTGTTATTCATGAGGTGATGTATCACCAGCCATTACAGAGGTGCACAAATTGAGTCGGCATTCGTGTTCTAAGGTTACAGGAAAATAATCACATGACGATATTTCTATAAGAAATTAGAATCAAAGATTGATCCACTGTAATAATTTCATAGTATTAAAAAGACATCCAAGACTACAGCGCAATGAATAGCCGAGTCGCGGAAACTGACTCGGAAACTGAAAGGAAAAGGTTTGGCTTTGACCAAAAAGTATTTGGAATGTCATAAAGAAGCACCACAATGTCCAAATTATTCTCAAAATGCTTACAACTGACTAATATTTTTAAAGAAAAAAATGTTCCAAAAAGCTGTACCGTACAACAAATACACTATCTTTACATTTTTTCTACGATCTTTCGGAAAATAAGTTCCATATTCTGACAATGATGTTGCCGAAAGTATAGCTACACATATTACAGTCTAACCACTTCTACATAAATACACGATATATTTATTTCAATAAGGCTTATATCAGTGGAGTAAGCACATTCTGATAATACATTCAATGTTCTGACATTTTGAGAAAACACGATTGTGCATGTAAAACATTGGCCCTCAAACTTTCACTGAATAAACAACATGCAGGAGATGAGACAGTTTGGCCTGCGTGCAGCCGAATTCCTTCAGTACCCTCATCTCATAGCACTCTCCACCAAACTATTTGGACTTGTAAGAATGGTTTGCTCAACCTTGTGTTAAACAATTAAATTGGCCTACTGTCATCAGTCCATCTGAATCATTCATTTTGGCAATCGGTTATTTGGGACTTTAGTGTGTTTAAAATGCTTTTTAGTTTAATAATCTTTGACGGTTTTGTCTTACTGACAAGTCTACTGAACTGTGTATGATGTAAGAATTTTAGAATGATGGGAAACAATAAGTACAATAAATAATCTAGTGACTAGATGATAGCGTCTACGTTTATTTAACACAATACGATAACAAAGAATCAATTTTGTTTAATTGAGAAAAATGCCTGTAACACATATTAATTTAAAAAATCATCATAGGCCTATGTATAAAAACTGTCTTTCATTAGATCAAACTGTTAAGTTACAATAAAAAAAACACATTTTAGTGGGCCTTGAATTCAGGGCTTTCTGAAACAATTTGGTTTGTTAAAAAGTCAAGATTAATACCGAAGACAGGGCCGCTTTGCAAAACAAACTCACGTGGTATTTGACTGGTAATCTATTTCGTTCAATGCGAAAAGTGTATGCCTAGCAACCGTGTGAAATTATAGGCACTTGATAAAACTGTAAATCCCTGTGAATGACCAAAACAACCAAGTAAGACAAGAATCCCATAGGACTGGTGGTGTAGTAATGAATGGTCAAATAGATCGATTTAACCGATTGGGCCATTTAATACTATCACTTCAGTGGATTTATGGTGTGTGGTAAATCCATGGCATATCCATATACAAATACACCCAATCTCTTATGTTGACACTGTGCGCTTCCATTGATCATTCAATACAATCCCCTTAACCACCGGCTCGGATCCATTAGCGTTAAAATGGTTAGTAAATGCCTCCAAATAATGCGTTTAAATACACTGTATAAGTCCCTTCATTTGAAAATATACCACATAAAGTTTTACTTTGTATCAGCTGGCTTTTTGCAAATGTAGGGATGGATTTTCTTGCATGATATGTCATCCCAGAGACCAACCATGTTGTTGTGGGTGATGACGCAGTTTTCACGGAATCGACGTATCTTGTGCTTGCTTGGTTGTCTTGCACCCCATGATGTGAAGGTGACGGGGTCACCATTGCTCCACTCCATCTCACCTTCCTGACCGATATCCATCAAACCGATCCAGAAGCGACGCATTGTTGGTATCGCTACCGAGAGGTCGTTACTTATCTCCCCTATGTAATCATTCTCCTCCTTGCTCAAGATAGATACAAGATGAGCATTTTCCTTTTGACAGCTGAGGGAGGCTTCGTTCCACGTCTGGCCGGCGAAAAGGAAATGGTAGCAAAACTGTCCTCGGGTGAACCAAGTGGGTGGGCAAATGTTAACTGCAATGATAGGTTGCGGAGGGCGGGCTGTGATGGGTTCACTCTTGCAGGTTACAGTTGGGGGACACGTCAATGAAGGGCAAGTGACCTGGGTAGGGCAAGTGACCTGGGCAGGGCATGTTGGGCAAGGCGGTGCTGGTGGGCACGTTGCCTCGACAACAACACTGGGCTTAGGTGGGCTGTTAGAGGTTGGGTCAAGCCTGCAAATAACCGGTAACTTGACATCATCTTGGCACGTTTCTCGGTCATATCCATAAAACTGCAAATGCTGAGCCAAGGGTCTTTTGAAATCCAATGCTACACAATACGGTCCACTGTCAATGTCCCCTACCTCAACAACATTCCTCTGCCACGCATTCGCTAAGTCTTGAGTCAGACCCACCCAATATCTGGCCCAAAGATCAGGATCTGTCAGATACGTGGCATCAGCATAACTCTTCAACGCCGTGGTGGTGGTTGATGATGGAGCAAAAATGGTGCCTCCCAATCCCACGCAATGAGCCTCCGCATCCCTGAGTGTCATACTCTGCCAGATTGTAATGATACAATGATCTTCTTCATCCCAGAAACCTGCCGGACATGCTGCCTGTGCCACGGATGAGGTAACACTCGTAGCAATAGCCACTAGCAGCAAATTAATGAGCAACATTTTGAAGGAAAAGCAGGAGAAAATGAGCGTTTCAGTTCTAGATCATTCGCGTCAAGCACCGTTGATTACTCAAGTGATCGTGTTTGCCAAAATTAGTATGCCCTCAATTGACGCCTCTGGACGGTATCAAGCCCTCCTGGTCGCATACCGTACCATGCCACGAGTGATTGTAAACTGATGAAACACGCACTGGAGTGGATAAAATGACATAAGAAGATCTTATGCTTTTGTGATCATCAAAGGGCATGCAGTGATCAATACTTCAGTCACTCGACACACTGATGAAGTTGGGGAGACCCACATCGCAGGTAACCACCGCGGGTAACATATCTCTGTAAACTGTCACAATGCTGGGTAACCGACTGGCTCACTTCTTTGCATTACCGACTGTATAGTCAGATCATCATTTCTAATTAATCTATAGCCACTAGGCCTAATCAAAATGAAAAAAACTATCAAAATAAAGTGACCTGAAATGTTGATCAAATTGCGCCACTGATAAACGCTGCAGTCATCCATCATTGAGCGTTACAACAATACATAAATAAACTCAGTTAAGAATGTAATTCTTTACAGACAATGGTTACTTTTAGTTAAGACATAAAATCCTATCATGATTGTGTTACGTTGAATCCCCTTGTTTCGCATGGGTGCCCATGGATAGATTTACAGACATATAATCCCCATTGGTTTTACCGGTGATTTAACGTCGAAGCAGCCGGCGTTCTAATCGTATAGTAACTCAACTGAACTCGTTTAAAAGTCATTTTGTTGTTGTCAAGAATTCAGGCGATTGATTCAAAATCCACTTACTGATTGGTTGAGAAGAGAACAATCCGAAGCAGTTCTGTCCCGGCAGAGAACCTACTGAATGCTCTTGCTGCACCGTGGAGCAGAACAAATAATCAACCCTCCTTTCCAAGCCTAATCTGCCTTTGAAAGAACCGTTAAGCTGCGAAAGACTCTCCCCGTCTCTTAAAGTTTTTTTGCAGGGTTTCTGAGTTTTGGAATGCAATCTTTTAGACGAGGACTCAATCATGGATTTCTCGATACAAATGAGCAACTGAATCACAGCATAATGCACGTCATCTTCGAAGTGTTGAACTCACTAGACCATTTGTACTATACATGTATTAACTTTGTCTTTAAGCAAATGCTATCCTGTAGATTTAGTATAAACAAACAAACAAACAAACAAACAAACAAACACCCCAACACCCCAACAAACAAAAAAACAAACAAACAAACAAATACCCCAACAAACAAGAAACAAATAAGTCACTCGAGGACACGATATCGGACTTTGCACACGAATTATAAAATCAGATAACAACGGCAATGTAAAATCACATAAAGGTGTGTTTGGTATTGAGTAAAATTCTGGGTCTCGATAACTTTAACAGTAAATTTATTAAACATAATAGAACGAAAAATAAAAAATATAAAATCATGTGGCAGCAAGACCTGCTGCACTTTTGATCAACAGTTTGTAAACAATCTTCATGGGTAATTTTTTTGTAACACGTCAAAACAGAATTCGATTGCTTTCCTCCCATATTGTATAGAGACTAGCGCCGCTGCCGCTTGACCGAAGATATCCTCAGTTAATTCGCGACTATCAGTCAAGTCTTCAACATTTAATGACACCGTTGGTCGATATTCATCAAGCAAGAGGCATTACCACCCCGTGGTTTAAGCGATTTCCCCTACCCAATCCCCCTCTGTGTATGAAGGAAAAATGCATTCTACGATGGCTCCATAATAAAAGTGACACGCATGACAGTTCAGTATAGAGACACTCCGCGCCATTATATTGCAGCCATCCCCTTAATCTTTACCTCTTTCTAAAAGTGCACAATCAGCGGTTGGTAAAGCTGTTGCAATACAAATACTGAAAGAATTATAGCTTTAAAATAAACCATCAAACGACCAAACAACAAATAGTTTCACAATAATTCGATATAATTCATATGAACCTGGTCCCTTCTTGGTCGAAATTGACGTGATATTTACGATAAATTTTGTATTCCAGCCGTTGATTTCACCAAACTCTTCCTAACTTAGGATTAATCTAAGGACTTGGGACGAGTCACAGCCTTGTACTGTAACATGTAAACCTTAAGATTAATCCTAAGTTAGGACTAGTTACTCGTCCTAACTCGAGATAGGATTAATCCTAGAATTTCGTGAAATCGGCTGCAGGAGGGTACTGCCGGCTTTGCAATGCTGAGCACAAAAAGCCTTCTCTTTGTTGCTTAAACCATTTACATTTCTTGGGTTTCCTCTTTGTGCTCCTTTACGAATTATACCAGTAGGTTCCTTGGTGAGAGAAAGGAGCTCTGAGAGAGCAACAGCGTCTCACGTGGTACCCTAAAGCAAGGGCATTTGCTTTATGGCGGTACCAGTGAAGTTTTCCTTTCTTGACGTTGGTACCCACAGCTACTGTGTAGTAAATACTGCAGTACGGCAGGTAATGTGATGCGATTGTGCCATTGATACAAACTCCATGATACAAGCATAGAATTTGGCACATTAGTCAGAGTACATGTCATGGAGAAAACTATTTGAGGGCCACCGAACGTTTTGAAAAATGGCAGACTAACAAGCAGTGGCGGCCATTTTTAAACTTTAGAATTTAGTTGTTTTTCTACCTTTTTTCAAGGAACAAATCTGTGACGGCCCTACAGGCAATATCTTGCTGCTGATGCTCTTACTGTGCCAAATTCCAAGGGTGGTTATATTATTTCCTGTATGCCCCACACTACATTCGTCCTGCGGCAGCACGGTCATTAACATCTATTAACCTGACGCTGTATTGCTCTGCAGCCTTATTCTTTAATCGATAATTATCATTATGTAGGCCTATTTGACTATTATTAATGGAAATTCATTACAGTTATTGTATCGTAACGCACAAATAACCAGGAGTTTCATCAATGTGAGCATACTGTCGGCATTCTTAGTTAAGGTTTTGTTTTATCTCCAACCATGCTCCAACCATGGAGGTAGAATTAAATTTTTACGTCCATGCTCCAACCAAGGAGTTTTTAGGCGTGTTGGCATGGTTGAGCAGTTAAGAGCACCGAACTCAAACTCTGGGATTTCTGATTAGCAGTAGGGTTCGAGACTCGATCTTGAAACTTATGTCCGCCCTTATCCAGATTACCTGGTGGCTTCGTCCTTTGGGTGGGACTTAAAACCGTATAGGTCTCGTGTGTTCTTATAATGTATAAAAACTATCAATGCATGTAAACTACACCAGTACACACTTCTCGCTGAAGGGGCTCGCTCTGGTGTGACTGACAGTGCGTTTATCTTTTAAATCATTGTCAGAAGAAGAAAAAGAAGAATGAGCTCTTGAGCATTCATGGTCAAAGACTGTTTCTGATAAGCCTAATAAAAAGAACACCCATGCAATCTCTCAGACCGCCTTGTAAATTTCTCCCCCAGTAGGCCTTATTGTTCATCTTAGTTGGCTAATCTAAGGTATGCAGGGGATTATTCTGATCAGATTAACACTGTTGTAGCAATGAGGTCGTTGCCCCGAACACTGATGAGACCTTTGTGTAGTTTTGGGCGAAAACCAGTGTTAATCTGGTTCCCGCCTGTTGGTCCTTTTTAGACCCCCCCCTCAAGACCCCTACAAGCGGCATGGGGGCGGGGGGCTGCATTTCTTCTCAGAGGGGGGTGGGGTGGGAAGGGGCCATGTTTTTTAGTGCACTACATGCATCTGCAATTTTGTTTCGTGGTAGGGGACACCTTGGGGAGGATAGGGCGTTGGACAATTTCGGGTGTGGCATATGCCACTTCCCCACCTCTGTGATCCATTACATAGCCAACACAATTTCGGAGCTTTCTCAGGATCAGGAGTCATTGGATGACTGTGATATACCATGACAGAGTGTGGCCAAGTTTTCCATGGCACTTTTTCTAAAATGGAGTCTCCAGTGCATGCTCAGTTTGCTCGTTCAAGGGGGTATTTTCACGGTTGATGGTCGATATGGGCATGGAGCTATAAACTAGGGGCATGGTATGTCTTCATGGTGTGCTTGGAATCTCAAGAATACTTTTAGAGGATTTTCCCGGGGTACTTAACACCTATTTTAACACTTATTAGCATTGGTTGATATAGGAATCTTAATAAATAAGATTATTATTAAATGTTAGTGTGGTGAATCTCTGTGGGATGGGAGTGAGTGTAACGTGCCCCAGAGAGGCTCTGCCCAGCAGGGTGCACTACACCAAAATAGGAAAAAATTCATGCGCCAAATTGATTATCATGTTTTGAAATATAACGTTTTGGGGGTAATGTGACTGATAGATTGTGTAACTATGACAAGTTACCATAACCTGGGGGTTATATGCGATAAATTTAGGCTTTAAAGTTGGTCCTACTTGGCTTGGGAAGTGGGGAAGTGCTTCACGAAAACTGCCAACAAATTGGGTTGGGAAAAAGCACATTTTCGGGGGTGTTTTTCTGGGGTAATTAGCAAAAATTCCAAACGGCTTACCTGCCAATATTTGAAAAGAAATCTGAAGTTTAGTTGTCCGAAATTGATTGGTTTTCAAGAAGCTGAGAGACTTTAAATATTCTGTAAGCATTTTTTGTATATTTAGCATTTAGCTTTGGTTGTAGTATTATAGGAGTTTGGGCTCTGCTAGCTCAGAGGCAGTTGGCTCTGCTCAGAGGTTGTAAAGCCCGCCCTCTACTTTTCACTATTAGCAACCCAGACGTCACCATCGAAAGATCTGCAGATAGTGTAATACGGGATTCGACTAAACTTTTGCTACAAACGCACACGTGTGTAGACGCAGAAGAAGTGCGAGTGTTTCTTGATGGTAATGTCAGTAACTTTAGTGCTGAAGAAGGTAATCACACGGTCCTCACCTGCTGCCAATTTAATCAAGAATTAACAAACTTGTGCGCAGGGTAGGTACTTTACTTTGTTTTGCTCATTAAAAGTACCATGTATAAATCACAATCTCGATTGCATGTATTGTTGTTTTTGTTTTAACTGTCATGACTGTTTAGTGTTAATAAGTATTAATCAAATTTATGATTACTAACGACAAGTTCGGTTGCCGACTAGCGACAATCCAACATCATCATGAAATGATTTTATACTTTGTGACGTTGTGTAGATTGTACTCATGAACATTTGTTGTGCTCCAAATGAAAGATTTTAATCCGCATTGAAGAAACGATGTCAATAAGTCTGCCCTTCTTATTTTGGCTATCACTGGTGCCCTGCCTTCTTGGTCGGTTCTCCAGTGTGTCAGTGGTGGATGTAAATCAACGACAGTTTAACACAGCACCACACTGGTTACACTTCAGGCGCTTGCAGCGAGTGCGCACGTTCAATAGACCATTCTTTCACATAACCTGCCCACGCGCAACCTGCCCCGCAGAAGTTACCTTGCTCACGATTGAACGTGCGCACTTGCTGCAGCCGATGTCGGTCACTTCGTACCCAAGTCACTTCGTACCCAAAATATCATACCCAAGTCACTTCGTACCCAAGTCACTTCGTACCCAAGTCACTTCGTACCCAAGTCACTTCGTACCCAAGTTACTTCGTACCCAAGTCACTTCGTACCCAAGTTACTTCGTACCCAAGTCACTTCGTACCTTCAATTGTCTGACTCTGACTGATGTGGCCGGCCGGCCCGCCGCCATTCCATCTGGACAAAAGACCTATAATCATCGTGTGTGTGTAGGCCCGACCCGTGTAGTCCGGGCGGCGTGCCATGATTACGTGTGTCAATCACTTCTATGCCTGGTGTGTGCTGCGTAAGGCCCTTACGTTCATCATTTTTTGAACGATAAAAGTTTGGTTTCTAATTTTCATTTGTAAAGTGTTCAATTATTATTATTATTGCCGAAGTTGTCTTTACTTTGACATGAAACTCTCTGCCTGGTGTGTGTGTGTTCCCCTCACATTAAAAACGACGAATAATAAAAGTTTGATCTTCATTTTCATTTGTAAAGTGTCCAGTTATTATTATGAATATCGATTATTATTATTGCCGAAGTTTTCTTCACTTTTGACATGACACTCGCGTTCCCGGTTTTTATTTGGGACGCAGTACAATAATTTACATTTTTGAGGTAAAAAAACATTATTATTTAAGTAACATGACGCCACCGATAAAAATTGTAAGCATCATTTATTTACTATTCATTTACCAGTAATTTAACAATTTTATTTACTAGTTATTTCCCAGTATGTGTCACAAATATTCTGTAACTGCAAGGCAGTGAATGCTGGACAAGTGGATGATGTAGTGAATTGTGTAAAGCATGGTTACCGCCCCCCCCCCCCCTGACTAAACAACACAATCACCGGACGGGCAGGGAGGCACACCGTCCAGTTTTACAATGTCGTCAAACTTTTGCATGCAGAATCCAGATTTGTGCAGATTCAAGTGAAGCTGGTATAGGAAGCAAGACTTTGCCGCAACCAGAGGCGCATGTACCACCAGATTCAAGGGCGGGTGTTCAAGCTTTGGGACGACTACAGTGCAGGCACCATCTCAACAACAGCACTTCTGGCAGCCTGCAAGCATCTCACCGGGCCATCCCTGTAAGCTACGTGCTTGCACCAAAAACAAAAGGTCCTTTTCAGGACCGCACCCCAACTAAAGAGATTTACAATGCTTGTCATGTTTTCATTGCAAATTTACCCCATAAAAAGGGAATACTTTTGATCAAAATATCAACAACCAAAAACACTTATCATTTTAATTTTGAAATCCTTTTAGTATTTAAACTGAAATCCTTTTAATCTTTAAACACAACAATTCTGATCCCAAAAAAACGGAAACAAATATTGTTGCCAATTTACCCCAAAGGGAAAATGTTTGATCAAAATATCAACAACAAAAAACACATCAAATTATAATCATTTTTTTTTAATTAAACAAGTTCTGATAAAAAAACGGAAGGTTGGCATCGCTTGATCAACGGACGGGCAGGGAGGCACACCGTCCAGTTTTACAACGTCGTCAAACTTTTGCAGGGAAAATGTTTGATCAAAATATCAACAACAAAAAACACATCAAATTATAATCATTTTTTTTTAATTAAACAGTTAAAAAAACTTATCTGATAAAAAACGGAAACAAATCCTTTAAAATACTTTCAAAAGTTTAATCCGTTTAATCTTTAAACTGATATCCTTTTAAGTTCTTTAAACTCAACAATTCTGATAAAAAAAAATAAAAAAAAAATCTGATAACAACTTAACTGTTCTGCCAAAAAAAAATTACAACTTTTTAGAATTTACCCCTTACAAAAGGGAATATTTGTGATCAAAAACTATGTTTACGATAAAACTATTATTTCTGATGTTTAAACAATCAGAGAATTGCTCAAATCTTAAAAACTCCCAAAACTTTTCTGCTCACAAAATAAAACCCGAATCAATTCATCAAAAAATAAAATTAATTTCTGATGTTTAAACAATCATAGAATTTTTAGAATTTACCCCTTACAAAAGGGAATATTTGTGATCAAAAACTATGTTTACGATAAAACTATTATTTCTGATGTTTACGATAAAACTATTATTTCTGATGTTTAAACAATCAGAGAATTGCTCAAATCTTAAAAACTCCCAAAACTTTTCTGCTCACAAAATAAAACCCGAATCAATTCATCAAAAAATAAAATTAATTTCTGATGTTTAAACAATCATAGAATTGCTCAAAACTTAAAACCCCAAAAAGTTCTGCTGACAAAAAAATACCCGAATCAATCAAGTTGTTTGAAAAGAAAACCCTGTCCAAATAGCAAAACACAGAAACAGGCGCCCTCAGTTGTTGGACAGTAATCATGAGAAAAACGTGCAGGACACCTTACAAGACACAAGACACTTAACACGAAGGTTGGTTTCAACGATCGTTTCCAAATACATGCCTAAAATGACTTGGGTACGAAATGACTTGGGTACGAAGTGACTTGGGTACGAAGTGACTTGGGTACGAAGTGACTTGGGTACGAAGTGACTTGGGTACGAAGTGACTTGGGTACGAAGTGACTTGGGTACGAAGTGACTTGGGTACGAAGTGACCGACATTTGCTGCAGCGCCTGTAAACAGTGTGCCGTTAACAACAGTCAGTGATTTTCAGAAACTTCTGTAAGCAAGTGCAAGTTCCTGAATCAGTATCATCAGAGAGGTTTTCTTCAACTGAGTACAAACACCCCAAGACTTTAGATCAGGATAAGTTATGTGGTGTAATTGTACCCCCAAGGCTTTCCAGCTGTGTATATGTACATGTAATCGAGTGTTATTTCAGAATACGGAATGTTCTCTGTTTGGGCAAAAACTCATCTTCTTTTTAGTTTTTATTCCACTTCTAGACATGTTGAATTTGTCATAGTTGGTATGACGGCTTTGATACATGATGATGCTTAACTCCGTCAGGGTTGTCTAGAAGATCTTAAACATATCTGGTTGTATTGTCAGTTCAGGTCTGCTTCACATTTTGCATTTCAGTTTGTTTTTAGTTCTTCCATTTACAGAACAAGTCTTCAAAGTGTTTCTTTTTTATACACAATTTAAATGCGTTGAAGAACACTCATTGTTGTATTCACCTTTTCCACATATTTTGACAGAGTTGTAGTGAGCTGACTTTTATAGTGCCTCAAAAATAGTGACCTTGTACTTTGCAGGCCCTACAAGTATCTGGCAGGCAAATACTACAGTACACTGGTCCATGGAGGACTATAGATTTCTGTTCGCAGGTCACAGGAGAAATGTTACATTTCCACTTAAATTCATGAGTGATAAATTAACAGCTGAACAAGTTTTGAGATGTGCCCCCTTTCTTCATATAAAAAGTTGATAAAAATCGGACAGTGCAATTGCCTTAAAATATCAGACTTGATGTGTTCCATTGGGCTGTGTACTAATCATGCCTACAGGAAGTCCATGCTCTGTGGCTCTTTTGTAAACATGGCATGTCGCAGCACTTTCTTCAGCTGCCCTTTATTATGTAGCTTGATTGGTCTTGGACTTAAATTATGAAGCTCTGTAAAATGTCAACACTTTATCAATTGACTAGAACTTGAAAGAGTTCTGCAATTGAGTTCCTTTTTCTTTTACTTTCAAAATTGCTTCTGTCCATGGAGGTACACTGCAAGCCTACTGCAGCCCTGATCTCCCTCCCCTGTTTGCTTGTTATTTCTTGATTCAAGGCCTACCAGAGGGCTGGGAAAGTAAGCTTGGGTGGGAAATGGCCTTGGGGTGAACCATGCCCTAGATGCAAGCATGTACTAACACCTGTTACATAGAGCAATGCTATGCTGACTTTACTCTGAAGCTACCACATAGCAGCATAGAGAAAGGACTATGGAGCAAACTCGGAGCACTTCGGCCCGGCTGAATTAGCTATCGCTGCTTTTTCATTTTGGCTATCGCCAAATAGGTGTCTAACGACACTTTACATCACTAGGCTATCGCCTGTATAACTGGCAACTTATCCCGAACTCTCAAGACCATTGGCCTACGTGTGCGGAGCTACCGCTCTCTTTCTAGGCCAACCTCTCGTCAAGATTGCTCTCCCCTTCTGCCCTCTTCGATTTTCTTCTTCGTAAAAATAGCCAATACCTTTTGTTATCCTAACCTATTGATAACCAAATTAACTTTATTATTCTCCCGAACATATATAAAACAAACTCCCATCGCAACCGGATGTGGAGAATGACGTACGTCACTTCTTAAATATTCAACATAACTTACTTACGCATTATACAAATTCCAACTTAGGGAGTGCCAGCTCTGCTGGATGGCGTAATGGACAATTCAAAATAAAAATATATCTCCCTCTTGTGACAAGCAGTTATTCTTGTTCTTCCCTTTCTTGGTTTTCCTTCTGAAGCATATCTCAGTCAGTTTGATGCTCTTAAGCTTGTTTTAAAGGTAAACTGTCTTCTTCAATTTATAAGATTGTTTTCATGTACAAAGATAACTGTGGATGTTGATGGTTCATTCTTCTGCATGGTTTTACAATGTAGCTTTGGAACTACTGGGTCTACTTTAAGAACCACTTTGACAGAATTTGGACTGGTCTAGTTTGGGCTTGCCCAGCGTACTACTGTTTAGAGAGACTGCTGAGATGATCACTTTCTGAGGTGGTGTATTTGGGTTTCAGCCTTGTATTGGAATCACGCATTGCTAAGCATTGTGGGAAGTTCGTTTTTGAAAGATTGTAAACAAAGCACGGGTGCAGCTATGGTCCATGTAAGCTTTGCATGGAAGTTTGCTTTTTAAAATAAATGGTATTGTATTTTCTTTATCATAAAAGTGTTCTATTTGTCATCAAACCAATTTCTAAATTAAACTTTGGTGCAAAACTTATACATTAATTTGTCGGGGACTGTCTGTTCCCTTCCTAGGCTTTGTACAAACTGTATGCAAATCTTTTCCAAATTCCCTTCCCATAATTCACTGTACAATACAATATGCTTATTTGTTGGTGCATTGTATAATTTTACTAGTGTTTTGTAACATGTAATATGGAGCTACAGCTCCATGAATGTAGTAACTTCATCAATTTGTTGACGTGGCAAGGGTCAAAGATTTTACAAAACACACTAAATAATCATATTTGTACCAATGTATTGAATAACACTTTAAAACATTTGTTTTGTTTTGTATACAGTTTGATTTGTTTTTATTTATGTTTCAATCTATGGTTTAAATTTTTCTATTGTAACGTAACTTAGTTTGTACAGCTGGGAAACTGAGTCATCAAGTTTGTTCTCTAGACAGACCCCCCCTCCCCAAGCTGGGTCATAAACCAAAGGGGCAGTACACTGCCAAAAAGTCTGCCTTGATTGAAAAAACACTGGCTAGACCATCCCACATTCTCTATGGTTAGACCTGGGTCAAATTGGGGGGGGGGGGGTCCACAACCTTCTGGTATGTAATTGACCTTCAATCACCCACCCAGCTCTTGCTCCATGCTCAGACCATGCTCAGATATACTGTATCTGCAAATGCTTGACTTCTTGTACAGTTAAGGTAATACAAGACCCATTATGAATGTACATGTGTATAGTGCTATAGGCTTAATGTGTCTAGAATGATCACCGTGTGTAGAGAAATTGTTGTGCTGATCACAAGCTACATGTATAATTGAGGTTTTGGTTCTGACTGTTGATTAGCTGAATGAAGCATTCTATTAACACTTATTCCCCTCATCTTGGTCCTTTGCTCAGTGAAATTGTTGCTGATAGGACAGATGTTTTTCATAAATGCTGTGTGTTAATTTAGTTAAATGTCTAGTTAAGTTGGACCACTACTGTGAGGAAGAGGGTACTATTTTGCATTAAAGGTTTGATTGATATTTTTCATTTCAGATCGCGACTTTCTTCTATCTAACCGGGTATCCAGGCAATCAGTCTAGCCATGTTTCTCTTAGCTGAGATGACTGATACAGTACGCATTGAGCCCTGGTTGTTCAATGTCAAACTCAATATTGCCATTGCAGAAGAACTCAACAAAAAGTTAGCAAACAAAGTGAGTAAAAGGTGTGATGTCATATTGAGGATTTGTTTTAAGGTGTAGGGTTAGCTGTGGAGTGCCATGGCAACTTAGTTAGTCTGGCACACGTAACACTAACTGTAATAGTACACACCAGTGTCTCGTACCCTAACCCTTCAAAAACCATTGCAGCCGCAAGTGGCTTGTAAATAAAACAATAGAAGCAAAAAAAATCAACAGTATGAGCCATTTTATGCAAAGGTTATGACGATATAGAAATGACTGGATTATACCATAAAATGTTCCATAAGTACCCGGGACAGTTTATCCATTCTGATTGGTCGAGAGGAGACAGTTTATCTTTTCTGATTGGTCAAGAGGAGATCACAGGGTCATATTTGTGTCAGTCTAGCTAGAATTCCTTGTGATAACTAGATACTCTGTAGTGTAGAAACTCTATGTTATTCAAACAAAGAATATTAATGAGGGAAATTGTTGAGCAAGTTAATTTGTTGTAATTTCAGGTTGTACATAACGTTGGGTTGTGTATTGCTCTTCATGACATCATCAAGTTGGAAGACTCTCATATATTCCCTGGTGATGGATCTTCTCATACCAAGGTACTCAGTGTGTGTCCACATTATCCATTCTGTTCAAAGCTAAGTTGAATCAAGTCATGGCCAACTAAAGTGTTTAATGGTTGGTTTTCCTGGCTTGTGTGGAATCCGAGCTAATTCATACAAAAATGTGAAAATGGACTCTTGTCCTCCAATACTCGTTCTTATTTGAATATTTCGAAGAACACAACATGACTAAAAGTTGTATTAATTTCCAAGGAATCACTTGCCTGTCTGCTACTCACAATCGTCAATCTGTTTCCATTTCTCCTGCCATGACAAAAATTGTTTTGAAATATTGCACATCTGCACTTTGGCAATATTTAAGATGGAAATATTTCTCTGGAGGATTGGTATTGGTATGAACTTTATAGTCAGTGTGCATTAGATTCAAACTAATAATTTGCCCACGTCGTAAATCTAGAACTTTGACCGGCAAACAAGAAGTAGTTGTGTTTTTAATTCTTTCATTTTGCATGCAGTCATGAATAAATTTGTTGGCCTTTTAATTTAAGGGTGAGATGTGCAGCGTATACAGGCATGGTTTACATTACACACCAGAACGGAACTCTAAATGGCGTACCTAGCATGGCGCTAACATTGCAGAATAGTTCAGTTCAGTACAGTATATGTACATAAACAGTACATGTACATGTACATGTACATGCACATGTACATGCACATGCAGTGCATATGTGCGCAAACTTGAACTGTCTCTGTGATAGATGGCATGTCCAGTGGCCCATACTCACCATGGGACATACAGATCTCAAGTCCAAGCTAAGCACTCAGTGGGCCAGGAATGACGGATAATGTAATATAAATATTCAAATTGTACCTCAAAAATAGTGTGAAGTTAGCCTAATTTTTGCATGAATTTGGGAAAAGATCCCTGCCCTGTTTTTAATATTTAGACCTCACACACCCTGCTTCCTTGGTCTTATGATTGATGTGTTTCAGTTTATTTTCCACAAGCTTCTCACGCCGTTGTTTCATGTACATGTAAATCTGATGTTGTACGAGAATGTTCACAAGAGGTTTTTCAATGTTGTATGATTTGGTTATATGTAGGTCCATTTCCGCTATGTGGTGTTTAGACCTTTCATGGATGAGATACTGATTGGTAGAATACGAAGCTGCAGCAGGGAAGGTGTCCATAGTAAGTTAACTGGATAGCTCAATGTGTAGTAGATCCTGTCAGTTTGGCCACGATCATTAATATGAAATATACAAACCTCGGTGTAGCACATATGCTGATAATTAAAGTCAATAAACATTAAGAATGTAAAACAAATCGCAAATTGTTGTTTGTTTTCACAGTTTTAGACTGAAAACCACTGGTTTGAACCACTGTTTAAATTTTGTTTGAGGTAAAAAGGACAACAAGTATACTACCAATACTAAAAGTTTTGTTTGACATGATTTGAGGGTAATCCTAGGACATGGGATGGTGGGTATAGATGGTGCTTGTTCATGTTCATAATGTCAGGTTGTTGTTGTATTATTTTTGTTGCAGTATCACTAGGTTTCTTTGATGACATCTTGATTCCACCTGAGGCCCTACAGCAGCCATCCAAATTGTATCCTTTTCCAAATACCGCCTTTCCACTTTCCCCTATCCCTTCCCCTATCCCTTCCCCGCTTGTCTAAACACACGGTACATGGACAAGGGAGATAGTTAAGCTAAATAGGTATACTATATTGTTGGTGATAGAACAAAGAGAAATGAAGATAATGGCTTTTGGATGGGTTTAAAATCTCAACTTTTCAAATCGTGCAACAACCTATTTTTAATCATGTGAATATATGTTGGTGTCATTGAAATAGATATTTAGTGTGGGGATTGGAACACACAAGAAACCTCCAGAACTAGGGTTGGGCATTGATGTTTTTTTTTCCTGAACGTTTAAACGAAACTTTTGACTTCCGCTTAAATGGTTGAAATATTTCCAGTGATTCCAATCCAAATTGAGAAACGAAACAATGGTGCAGGGTACCCACTGCGTTCTCTGGTGCCGGCTTTCTCTGTGTGTATTCAACGGACCAGTAAAGGAGGAGCAAATGTTCACACACTTTCCGGTTTTAAAAATGGACCGGCCAAAAAATAGTCACAAACACGCAGTGTGGCGGCACATCCCTTGTGTGCTCAGTGCCTTTTTTTGTTTTCAGTTTAAAAAGCAAAACATGTATAACAAACTATATGGCATTCACTTAAGACACAAATCTGATTAACAAAAGGAGATAAATCTCAACAGGCATGCCGTAAAGGAAGGTTCCCTATTTTTGCTGTCAGTTTTGTTAAACGGTTGAGAAATTTTGGAACGGATTGCACCTTTTTTCAATGTAAATATTTATGTCCCAGCCTTGCCCAAAACTAAATTTTGACATTTAGTACATGCGCTTTTGACTCATTAATATGACCGATAAACTTTGAATTTTATCTCAAAAAGTTTTGCTCTTTATTTAATGTAAAAAAAATCATAGTTAGAAAATTGAAGAACGCCCATTATAGAACTTTCTGAGATTGTTACTTACATATGCTAACATAAAAAATAACACAATTTGAAGTTTTAGTAAAAAGGCTTACGGAAAGACATTTTTACTTCAAAAACACGAATTATCAACCTTTTTTTACTATGGTTGAACTTTTGAATGAGAGAATGTTTGAATGACAAAAATTGAGGACCATTTCTATACATCCTTGACCTTGGCCATCAGTGATGAAACGGAACAAGTTTGGGTATGGGAATATGAGACTGAGGAGGGAACCCATGATTTGTTCATGGATACCAGTGAAGAGATCCGATTCCGAGTTGTAGATGAGACTTTTGTTGATACGACACCAGTAGGACCAGAAGATGTAATAGAACCAGCAACAGAGACTGGTAGTGAGCAATCTAAGAGCAAGAAGTCCCCCTACAGCCTGACAGTATGTACTGCTACAAACTCTTCAGTACAATCTCAACTCTGATATCAATCCTGTTGACCCAACGGGAGACTTTAGAACACTAGGTGGTAGCAGACATACCAGGTAACTTTCCATCGTTTACATAGCTCTGAGCATGCACACACTTCCAAGAACAATGGATTTACCCGGTAAGTCTGCTGCCACCTAGTGTCCCCAAAAGTCTCCCATTCACCTGACGTCATCATTACAATAATCGTTTATGCCATTTTGGGAGTGAGATTCCCCATGTGTTATTGTGCAGCATGTATTTTAGGCACTACGCACATGGTTTGATGCACACCATATCTTTACATGTTAGAATCCCAAATAGCAGACCGCAAGATTAATTTTCAGAATTTCCGGAATATTTTTGGGGGTGACAATATTGTAACCAAATAATGACAATGATAAAGTGTTCCAGGATTTATTTTGCTTTTTGAGAAAATGTTGCTTTTATGTCAACTTTGTCCGTAGCCAGGGCCGATAATCGGCCATGGCATGCTGGAATCTTTGACTTACTTCCCATGCCAAATACAAGGTTGATGGCAGCCTGATGAGCTCTCGTAATCCTTGTTTATCCAACAAAAGGGTGAAGGTGTGGAATTTGGGCTTACACAATAATCCTTGGGAAAAAGGGAGATTTCAAGCCTAAATTCCACTACCTTGTGTCCCTCTTTGTTATGGGGCAAATGAAACGAAATATGGTGAGTGCATGGACTGTGCTCTTGCACAATGGGATGTCCAGGTGTGTTTAAACATCTGGCGTGGGTATCCCTGGACATTTTCTAAAACTGTGTCCATCAGGCTTCCATTTGTGTGTTCGGAAAATTTGTTCTTGTGTAGTATCTCCCAGTGGTTAAAGCTTTAAAATGTGTTAGTGCAAATGGTTTGACGTATGGTCTAACCAATCATGCTTATCTTCTGTTTGTTTGTTTGTTTACTTTGATGAATAGGGGTCAATAAGTGAACCAGGTCTTGGTTTGCTTACCTGGTGGGCCAGCTAGTAGAGAACATCATCAGAAGCTGTACAAGCTGTATGAAGTCTGCATCTTGGGACGACTTAAACAGGAGGTCGTAGGCGTCACTGAGTGAAGGATGACACTCCCACAAGCTGTGTAGGACTCCAAGTATTGGTTGATCAGACCAGGAGAACCTCGCCTTGTAGAAGGAGGTAGGGGTCACTGAGTGAACGATAAAGCTCCCACAAGACCAGTTGGACCTCTCTTTGTTGAAAGAACACAAGGTAAGGCAGTGTGAAGAAGGGCTTCACAATGTGATCAGCACCAACTGAAGAGCTGCTGAGTGGTTGCTATCAGCAAATTGACTGATGTGTTAATCAGTTAAAGGTAATGTTCATACACACAAGGCGTGTTGATAACTGAGCAAACCATATGCTATCTTGTGGTTGAGACGTTGCCTCGTAAATACACACATTGATAAATGTGTCAGTTTTAAAACACATGGTGGTATAACGATTCTCTTTGATACTTGTACTGCCTGTTGTAAGATTTGTATAATATTTATGTTTAGTTTAACCTCAGTTGATTGGTTTCACTGTTAGTGTGAATTGTGACCATGATTACACTACAGCACAAATTAACATCATGATTAAGAGAAAGTAGTAGTCCTGGCCATTTTCCTACCTCCTGCCCAGGTAGTAGTTAATAAGCAGGACACTTCTTTTCAGAACTGAGGATTCTCCCAAATTCCGGCAGTAGAATAATTAGCAAGACAAGTTCTCAAAAGAACATAATCTACACAGCAAAGTAGATACACATGGTGTTACCGCAAACCAAATATACATTGATACCTCACCAATGCAATGCCTCAAAAATCACATGATTAAGATTGATCCATGCTATACATGAAGTCATGTACCCTCTTGCATGAAGTGCTTTCATTTGAGGTTCAGAACAGAATCTGGATTTAAGTCCATTCTCATCTCTGAGATGTAGACTGGTATTCACATTGACTCCTGATATAACATCTACATGTTTACATGGTGGTACCCCAAGGTGGTACCCCATAGGGTACCCATGGTGGTACCACATGGTGGTACACCAAGGTGGTACCCCAAGGTGGTACCCCAAGGTGGTACCTTGTGGTGTTACCCGTGGTGGTACCCCGTGGTGGTACCCCGTGGTGGTACCCCATGGTTGTACCCCAAGGTGGTACCTTGTGGTGCTACCCGTGTTGGTACCCCTGGTGGTTCCATAAGGTGGTACGCTGTACCCCAAGGTTGGTAATCAAGTTACTGTAGTATATTTGTTTTAATCTGCATAGAGCATACACACAGCTTGTAACTGTAACTGTTGATGTACGGTTTTGTTAAAAATAAGGTTTTACTTGAGCTGAATATTTCACAGATTTCTGTATTTTTTATTCTTCTAACATCTAACACAAAAAAGTAGATCAATATTTTTGGATGTGCCAAGGCTTAACGGAGCAAACTTTTTTTTTTACACTGTTTCAACAAGAAAACCCTTGAATCCAAAGAACCACAGTGCCACTACATAGTTAATTCAAATGCAAGACTGAATATGATGCAGTGATTTGATTCAAATTCACATTCAGTAGGGGTGGCCCTCTGTCTATTTAAGTTACAGAGTACATGCATAAACCAAACCAGCTTTAACAAATGGACTCTAGTGCTTTCTTCTTTGAAACAATGGATTTCCATCAAAAAGTAATCAAAACAAAAGACCGGAGGGGTACGGTTAAAACTGTCAAGGCTGTCGTGGACGGTAGGCTGAGAGTGGACAGCAGTTATATCACTATCAGAACTTAAATTGTACTGGAAACTTGTTCAGTAGAGATGTTGAATCATAAGGTGATGTAATTAGTGCCATGGTTCTGTAATACAACAAGGGTAAAAATCTAATAAGTTCACAGTCTTATCTAATCTGAAACACTAATCAATCTAATGGGTAGTAATAAAACATACATGAACTGATTTACATGTAGATCACATTTATTATTTATTAATGGTTTATTTAATCTGAATAAAAACAACCAAAAGGTTGACAACATTCAAATTTACAAAGTTTTTACAGAGTTAAGAAAATGTAAATCCCGGGCCAGGTGAAGGGGCTGGAGGGTTCTGGAATAAAGGGATGAAGAACAGAGTTCTGGTGAATCAAATGTTTTATTACTCTACACACCAACAGTCATCCACAATGTGGCTGGCTGGGTGAGAGAGCATCTACAGTACCCAGTCTGGCTGATCTGCTGGGGGTCTAGTTTGGCTGTTGAAGAATGGGGGTGAAGGTGGGCTGCTGTTCAAAATTTAGGGGGTGGAACAAAACTACTTATCTATCCAGGGGCCGGTCCCTACAAAAAAATGGAATTAACAATAAACAGGTTAAATCAATACATCAATCTCTTATCAAATGCTTATTTATTTCTTCAAAAGGAGTGATCGTTGCTTCGGTGGTATTCATCATAGAGCGAGTATCCTCCTCATTTCTCATAATTCTTGTCTTATCCAGGTCTTTCCTACATCTTGCCCTCTGTCCTAGCCCTGCCATCTCTTCACATTGCATTGATTGCTCTATGCATTGATATCACAGAGCACTCATGTTGAGGAAGAATTCATCTTTGTACGGCACTTATTTGTGCTGTGAAACCGACCATACTGCCTTTGGTCTTGGTGTCCCTGTTGCAGGTGTGCTCTATTGTCTGGTCACATGCAACTCGGGAAAACCCATAATCTTGTTGACACTGCACAGCAGATTCTCCACCCATGAATGCGTCGTGAACTCATGAATGATCTACTGGCAGTGGACACATTTCAAGCCAATAGACTGGCAGGTACATGGCATATTTAGTGCGATCATATGCAAATATCCAATGCTTGAAAGCTGGAGATCCCAGTCTCCCTGTTGAGTAGCTCTGATGAAAAGATTAAGTATTTCCAACATTTCGATGTAGGTTGACCACACACCAAAGGTTGGTTCTTGGAAAGATTTGCTGTGAATTTCCTTTATGACTGTACCAATGCCTGGGACTGGTCGGACTCGACAATATTGTCACATCCCTTCTTAAACCAAGTGCAGGATGGACAGTAAATAGGAATTCGGAGATGAGGCTTGGTTAAAAGAAATAATTCTGGCATCAGAATGACAACGGAGGGCATTGGCCCATAATAGGGTATACAGTAGCATAAAAATAACGGTTAGCGTAAAGGTTATGAGGCCATGTTTGGTTCTAACATGAACGTGCTTGTGTTCTCTGCCTGGAAGACCCCCACAGACATAAATCTATCTTTATCTTAATCTACAGTGCTAGGAGCATAACTTACTCTGACTCTGGTGCATTGGTGTTCTTTCTATCTTAAGAGAGCTCCAGAGAGTGTCTGGCTTAAAGTGGCTCAAACTCTGCCTTTTATCTTAATGCTGCGACTGTTTCCTGTAGTTCCGTTATCTTATCTGATGTACTCACAGTTGCCGTAGCACACTTTGCTGTCTTAACCGCCCGCTTTTCCTCCTTCTCCCGTTCTCTCTGTTCCTCTTGGCGGACTTCTTTCAAGAGTCAGACAAAGTCAGGGGGGTCGGTTCGCTTCTTCAAGTCCAACTGAAGTAGGAGAGTCTCATTGTATAGACAGCCTCTTGAGAATTGATGGCTTCTGACATTGTTTACCCTCTCCTTTACAATTGTCCCAGCATCCTCAACTCTTGTAAGAAGTTCCTGCAGCCGGGTCAGGTAGTCGGATGGCTTTTCCCCTGACCTCTGATAGCAGTCACAAAACTTAAGGTAGAGTTCATCCCCATCTGCTGTAACGCCATAAGCTTTCTCCAGCCCATCAAGGCACTCCTCTGCTGTAGCCGATTTTCCTAATGCCCACACAATGTTACTTGCTGGGGGAAGGAGAGATTCTATTACCCGACTTAGCTTCTCTGATGATGACACCCCTGCATCATCGACCAACTGGCGTGCTGGCCGCTTCCAACTCTCATAGTCGAATTCCCCACTTGGCACTGGAGCCTTACCAGAAAACAAGCGGAGCCTCCGCCTATGTGCAGTCTGTGTTACAATATGTTTCACTGATGGAGACGCATCATTTTTCGGTACAGTCGGCTTAAGGTCATCTAGGGACTTGCCGTGATTCGAAAGAAATTCCTCTAACGCTTGGTCAAAAGAAACTGGCCCTGAAGAAGTTTCACCCTCTGAGTCAGACATGGTTAATTATTAATTACAACAAATATTCAATAAAAGATTAAGTAATCAACATATAATGAATTGGATACTTCTTCTTGTTATTGTGTTTTGGTTTGACTGTGGGTCACTGATACAACAGCTGTTGAAAAGTGACTCGACCTGGTATCCGGGTGGTGCCTCCAAATTTTGTCACAGGTATTACCTGGAAGATAGGATCCCGTAATGTATAACCGGTTCAAGGGTACGACAAAATTAAATAAATATGATTCAATAACGAATATGAGGTCGATAAATGACAGTCTGGTCTTAATATATTTCACCAAAACCAATTCTCCAAATAGTATCGGCAAACAACAAATTAAGATGCAATCAAGAAGAAATAATAGCACAAGTCCAATTCAAATAAAATATAAGATTTCACATAGACAAAGATTTAAATACAATGAAAATAACAAAAGGATAAATAAACTTAGCAGTATGAAGACTCTTGGTAATAGATGAACTCCACCGTACGTTACGCGACGCGACTCCGATCCACGCGATATCAACAAAAAGTTCAAGAGAAGAAAACCTGACGAACCGACGAAACAAATCCAGAAAGCAACAGAAAAAAGTTCAATTGGTCAGATTTAAGAAGATACATCAAAGAACTGAAGACTAGAAGAAATTGTAGACAAACAGGTACACGATGAAATGAAGAAACTACGAAGATAGAAACTATTGATGATGTCCAAACACCTCATCTACATCAACGGTCAGCAACTCGTCTTCAACCCACAGTTGCGAAACTACATTAACACAAAGTAGTTACCAGCAAAGCAACCTATGGTTGAAATAAAAGAGTTGTTTGGTCTTAGCACATCAACAGTGGCGATTCTAACAACAACTGCACCGTATTAGCTGTAAGACAGCTCAAGTCAGAATGCCTAGCTGATTGCCAATAGACCCAATCTTACACCCATTCTTCCAACTTTCTAAGAAACCACCCACACAATCCACAAAGGAGAAACTTCAAGAACCAGTTAAGACAAGGAAATATGAGTTATCCTTGTTTGTTCCTGCTTAGGGAGAAAAGCATTAGTCATAATGACCCAACACTGTCTTAATGATGGGAATTAGACTAGCTCAAGTCATACCCAAATGGCTCAATTTTGGGGGGTGTGACATATACATTTGTGGGCCTGGGCAACAGCCCATGGGAACGGTGGATTTCATAACTCTTGAATATGTATCCATGTGCTAAACTTATGGCATGTTATTTGTGTGAGTAACACTTTACTCTGTGCAGATCTAAGGTCGGAGAATGTGATCTACGGAAGTTAGTGGCAGGGCTTTGCTTGACTCTTATGGGGCTCGGGAGTGATTATGGCACATGTGTGTATTACCATCACCACTCTCTGGCACAGGCAGCTCACCCTGTCCAGTTACTCACTGGACAGCCACTCCTCAGTGGTCACCCTTGCTTACTGAAACCTGTCTGCCAACCATCACCTCTTTCTGCCAACTGACCCAATACCTACATGTATGGCTTCCCTAATCCCCTCCCCAGAAGATGTTCTTTGAACAACTTCCTTTATCACGATTATTCATCCACCCACTCCGCCCCCAGTACTCGTCAAAGCCCCATAACCTTTGTGTTTTTTGCGGGGTGGTGTGTGCTCTGACTCATCGTCTGCTGTTGTTATGGCAGCGACTTCTTCAGCTGTTCTGCCAAGTCATGTATGCATGCTTTGGCAGCAGCGTCATGAATGAAAGGTAATAGTTTGTAATGTCCATCCAAAAAGCTGGCCATCAGGAGGAAATCATTTGTCACCATGTCATGATAATAGTTTCCATGCTTCTCGCTCAATGTAATTTTCATTTGACGAATTTCATTCAGATCTTCGTCATTAAGGTCAAGAGACCCTTCAATGTATCGAATAGAGGGCAGTATTTCTGAAATTGTCACATATTTTTCTAAAACTTTCACAACTTGTTCTTTTATAGAAACCTCTTTGTTGGATAGGTCTGACTCTTTATGTTTGTTGGCATCCAACAAATTACATATGGGCTACTGCTGCTCAATAATAGGCGTGAGCATGTCATGGGTGGAACCCCAACGAGTGTTGATGTCTTGGTTAAGTTTGAGCAAGTCTCACTGTTGTAATTGCCAGACCTGTCAGCATTGTGGACAAGACTTTGTTTAGTTAAATAATATGTTCATGGAATGTCCACTCAATTTACTTCCATATATACTTTCAACTGCAGAATGGGACTTACTGTCTCAATTGCAAATCATCCATCAATATCGCATGTTGTGTTTTTCAGTGCTGCTTTCCCACAGTTTCTGGGCAGTGAATGTCTCCATCCCGGAACTTGACCATTCCTAGCTTTTTTGGCACTTGCCACTCTTCTTGTGATGATTCAGCCATTCTTTGAAGTCCTCAGTTGTGTGGTCTTCTTTGTCTCTCTTCTTGCATATCTCGCATACTTCTGAGCAGACAAACACATCCAACACCTCACCTGTGTCAATTGACATGATGACACCCACACCATAGTTGGCAGTGTACTAGTATTACTAGTGAGTGTAGACTGCACTTGTAAGTCTAGTATTTAGTACTACTACTTAGTTCTTTATTAAGTACTTCTATAGAAACCACTTTCCTTGAACCTACCCCACAAACAAAAATAAAATAATGAAATAAAATAATGAGTGTAGACAAATTGGGCCAGCTTTTTTTAGTTCATGAAATAAGCCGGCATGGCACTGAATAAATGGATAACAAAGCAACTAAAAATATTGCATGGATGACACAGCTGCATTACTGTGACATTTCCAAGGAAAGGCGGAACAATTTGCATTTAATACTCCACTTTTAACCCTGTGCACAAACCCTATGCATCACAAATCAAAGTCTTTCCTAAGAAAAAAACCAAAAAAAAAATCCATGTTAAAGTAATGATTTCTCATCCGAATTTCACTTTTTGGTGGCCGATAAGCTGTAAAAAGGAAAATAAAGCGGAGCACCAGCCTCTCGCAGATTCCTATGAATTTCGTCCATTTGGTTCATCCAAATTGTCTCTACAGCTGGAATGAGATACTTGACCTGGTGGTCATAGTATGTTCGGATAGAATGTGTGGAGATGCCCACACTGTTTAGTAGACGCAGAGTTTGAGTCGGGCTAGCACTGGCAAACAGGATTGCAGCAGACAGTAAAGCCTTCCTCTTGGCATTGCTGCAAACCAAGGTTGGGATTCCCAGAAGTACTGTCGATGGCACTTGGAATATCTGCGGCAAAAACCTCCAGGGCTTTACCGGGGAGACGGGGGGAGGCATTTATACATGATTGAAATTTGGTGATGGAGTGATGTAGGACGAAAACTGATTTTAAAGCAGACTTTACTTTGTCATAATCTACTTTCACAGCATTGGACAAACTGTCCCATAAAGTAAATGCTGCTCCGCTGAGTTTGGCGGGCAGGATGGTGGCAAGTTGGGGGTGTTGAATATGAGTGTTGGCATTAACGGCCACCTCGAGCCGGCGCACAGTGGGCCAGCTCGAGGTCAAACTGCGCCAAAATTGTTGTATGTAACTAATTGAACTGCCAGTGAGCACCAAGGGGTTTTATGACCCAAGAAAGACAATGGAACATATTTCAAAATGCTGTGACGTCACCAAAATGCTGAATTTTGATTGGCTCGATATTCGGAGTCATTGATTTGAAATAAAACGCATCTTTTACACAGTGTAGGCGGCTAGAAGAATGTATAAATAACTTAAATTGTTTGTTTTATTGTGATAAAACTTATTCAATGACTCAATTTCTCCTTTGTAGTAATGGCTTTAATTTGCACACTTATTTTAATTATATAATTGGTGAAAACGAAAGCATTTATGTCGTTGCTTTTCTCCTATGTTGTTAACAAAGGTAAGAGAAACTTACCTGCACTTATGATGAATCATGTGATGCTTCGCTTTCTGAGGAATCACTTGGGTTATGGGTTAGAGTATCTAAAGATTCCCCTTCGGCAGTCATGACGAGTTGAGGCTCTTTTGTCATCTCTATGACTTCTGGAGGAATGGGTGTGACCTTTTTCCTGTTGTACACCGACTTACTGCTAATTACAATATCACCAGTAACCATAAGTCTATGAAAAACGTCACTCATTGTGTGCACTCTTGATGTTTTTCTAGCGTACCTCAGTCGATACAGCTTATTGTCTTTGTTTCTAGCTTCCTGCGCTTCCTCGCTCATCATGCCAATTGGAAGCACTGAAGATGAAACTATCTGTTCTCCATGAATTAGCAAAACATGCACACTGACTGGCATTTTGTACCAAGGATACAGGTCAATATACAGTTTTGCAGTATCCAAACAATAGGATCCAAACTTGTTGTGATGTATGGGTAATCCTGAAGATAAAGCGATTAGAATGATATGGAATTTATGAATGAGTTTCTCGTCAAGACCACAGATGGTGGAGAATTTTCTGTTCATCGTTGAAGGCTCTTCGTGCAGTATTTCCGTCATTTGAAGTACCATATCCTGGCTTTGGTTGATCAACTTTCAAACCAAGTTCTGACCGAAATTGTTCTTGGATTGTTTTCTTTCTTTCTGCCATGACACATTTTTCATTGTCTGACTGAACCCTCCACTTCTTAAAAGGAAGTCTATATGCAATGTGGAGCATCATTTCAAAGCAACGAATCCATTTGTGCAGTGGGGAGAGTCCAAATTTGTATCTCTCTGATACAGGGCTGGGTAGTTGATGGATGTTGTTGAAATCCTTGGGTGTTGCTCCACAAATGTAACACCGCATCGTTGAGGAAGTGTTTGTGATCGCGTTGATGACTTTTTGGTCTACCATGGTAAAGTAAAGATTGTATTTTACGTAGACAGTCTCATTCTTAGCAGGTTCACCTTCTGTTTGAATGTCAAGATCAACTGAAATTGGTTTGAGTTGCTGAATTTCAGCCTCAGTGCTCCGATGTTTGTCTTGAGACAGCTCTAGTGTTTCCTTCCTATACTGAAAATGGATTGGCCGACAGAATCTTGTAGATGCTGGAACAAGGTTTTGCCATATTACCTGTTCCTTGTATTTTAGTTGTAATGGAACAAGTGTGGTACAAAACAAACTCGATCATCAAATTGTTCCATACTGGTGAATTTCTGTTTATACTCACTTTGACCCGATGAACCATCAAATCCCCATTTACAAAGCAAGTCGAGAGAGATAGGTTTTTGGTCTTTTTGCACCATCTCAACCAGTTTATTAACCTCATCCTTTTGTTGTTCCAATATTCGAAGTGCTGTATGATCGAGAAGACTTTGCAAAGAAACTTTAGCCGATGCCTCCATAACATTGATGTTCTGTGGGTAACACTTCTGCTTTGCTTCTCGTACCCCATTCTATGGGGGGTAAATATCTGCCCGCTTTTCTTTAGCGGCTGTTCTTAAAGTTTGATATGAACCTTTTGTCAAACCAGTCTCTATTAAAAGGGCAAATGCCTCATCTGACGTGAACTTCTCAGGTACCGGTGAGGGTGTAGATATGAGTTTTCTTAGTTTTGTGGGTTTTGATGGACTCTGTACAGTGAATTGCAGGACATACCTTAAATCAGGATTCTTTCCATATGCTCCTTGAGAAGCTGCAAAGAGAAGCTGACCGTGCTCACTTTCCTGCAGAAGAGTTTGAGCCTTTCGTTGCTTCGATCGCTTGGAAAGTGAAGTCCAGTCTTTGCTTGGTCGACCTGCCGATGTTCCTGACCCTGATGCTCCTGACCCTGATGCTCCTTCCTCAAACCTTACCCTCCTTGTTCCTTTTAATTCAGACAGCCAGTGATCAACTTCAAGTGGGAACGATAATTCAGCTTGTAACCATTCTGTATTTTTCCTCTCGAACTGAGCTTTGTTGCGGCTGCAAGCTTTCCATTTTCCCTTTAGTTTATAAAGAAATTCGCACATGGTCGCTTTCATCTTCTCTTGTATTTCCTTTGGAATTTCCGATCGTTTTATATCGTGATGTTTTGAGAAAAATTCCATGCATCTTTCAAATGAAACTTCAGCATTTGAAAGATCTCTCGAAGACCTGACAGCTTCGATCAACATCTTTCTAGGTAAAGATGCCATTGTACTGAACTAATAATAATGAAAGTAAAACTGGTCTTGATATTATGTATACTCAACTGATGACGACTGAGAACTAACCATGCTGTTTCAAGGTTCGGATTATATAAGGTTAATTGTCACTGGCAGTTTATGTGTTTGATTTTGAACAGACATTCTACCTAACAACTCAGTAAATGATGGCGATTTGTGCTAAGCTTTGCTGCTGAGGTAGAAACCTCATGGGAATACAACCTGTCACACTCACAAGTCATTAGGGGCTGTTTGATTTTGAACAGATATTAAACCAACATTAAGTCCAAAGAAAAGAGTCCTTTAAGTTGTACTGTTGACAGGTATATGGTTTTCTCTCCACTTTAAAACAACTCTAAGTAAATGATGGTCAAGTAATTACAAAGGGTCTTATCTTTGATGCTGAAATAGAAACCTCAGAGAAATACAACCTGACACACGCACGAGTCGTTAAGGGTGGTTGAGTCAAAACAGTCATTTCGCCTAGGGGCCTACGTCACATTTTTTTACCATTTTGTGATTATACAAGGGTAAAACCCGCATTTTAAAGTGATTTTGTCATTAATTCTTTAATATAATATACCTCTGGACCACTAGAAACATTAAAAAAATAGAAGTATTGATTTTTGAAACAGTCACTATTTGCCTATTTTGGCGCAGTTTGACCTTGAACTGGCCCACTGTGCGGCGGCACCAGATGCCAAAATCTTCCGAACCATCACCAGAAAATGGTGTTCAAGCCTTTACCATTTGAATGTTAGAGCAAACCTTTACCAACCCATACATTTTCTGGAAGTTTACAATCTAAATTTTACAATGTTGTGATTCGATAAAATATTGCACGCATCAGTGAACACAGTGGCTCATCAAATATTCAAAATGCATAACAAATCCTCAACGCACAGGTGCAATTTTGATTTTGAATAAACCAGTTGTCAAATCATTTTGTATCATGTAATTTAAATACGATGCTCAAGTAAAATGGCATACAAAATTCCAAATAGCGGCTGGAATTCAACATTATAAAGAAATTCAAAATGGCGACTAAAATTCAAAATGGCCGACTAAAATTCAAAATGGCTTACAAAAAATCAAAATGGCCGAAAGGCTTTGCAAATGACAACAAAATTTGAAAAATTGTATCGAATTGAAATCACAACATTGCAATAATTACTTTGTAAGTGGAAGTTTTTACACTTACTAATACAGTCAAGAAAATACAAGAGAGAATTGTTTTCAGCACATGAAATAAACATTTTATTTTCACATAATGCGTCTTCATTTTCAACACATAAAATCATTTCATTTTAAAACAACTACATACCAGTTTGTAAATGACATCATTACCTTTGTTTTTAACACTAACAATACTTTATTTGTTTTCTTGGAATGCAAAAGGCTGTTGACAATACATGTATTGCATTTGAAATTAAACTTTCTGAATTAGAAATCACTTTTGATTACAACACAACATTTTCCATAGAATATCATTTTACATTTTAAAGTTTTGACCTCAATATCTGATTCTGATGAAAGTTATCATTGGAAATTCATGGTAGGTCTACACTATGGCATACCTGACATTTTTGTGTTGTGATCAAACGTTCAACCTTGTATTTATTCAGTACCAACACAAATGAGCTTTTTTGTTCAAGAAAAACAAAGGAAGACGTCACCCACAGCTATATCGGCCAACATCTCTGCCACAGTTGGGAAGATTTCCTCTCCATCAAACATGCATTCATACTCCCCATCTTTGATCTGACAGATCATCCCACTACACATTTCATCTCTTCCATCAATAAGCCACTTCTGATTAAACTTCATTCCAACCAGACATTCAGGGTCACTTATAACTTGCACAAGTATTTTCTTATCTTCTTCAAACTCGACATGTATGAGTTCCTTAAGATATTGTACAAACTCCTCCTGGGTAAACTTTGAGTACCGCACCTTACAGGGTGACACACACTGAAGCACGTCTATTCTAAATCTTATCTGTGCCTTCAGGGCTGCAACTGCTTGGGTTTTGGATAAGTTCTTAACAGCTGCATCAATCTCTTCTTTTGTTTCCCAAATACCAAAGGAGATGACGCTTTCCACTATTTTCTCCTTCATGTCCCGTTTATTCTGTTTCCTGTTTTGAATTTGTACCCTTGACTCTTCCAGTTTCTGTAGTACGCTCTTCCTTATCACCTCTTCCCTTTCCTTGTCTGCTTGTCTAATGACCCTCCCCTTCCTGGTTGCTTCAACCATCAGCTCTGCTTTCTCCTCTTCTGTTTTATCTTGGATAAACTGTGCAAGCCCTTTTCGGCTAAGTATGGAAAATTTTACTTTCTGGGCTACTTTGGAGGGTTTGGCTGTGGTGGCCTGTCTAGACTTTGCATCATATGCCCCAAAAATCCCCATCCTGTAAAGGAAAAGTAACAAAGTAATTGCAGTGCCTGTTGTATTGTGGTGGTTTTCCTTCTTCCCCCCGTTCCAGTATTCCCGCACGACAGAGGTCAAGGCGAGAATTCGTTTGGCGGAAGTTTACCACCCATTTACACAGAGGGAGAACACGACAAAGACTGATTTTCCTCAGAATCGTTTTGGCTATGTTTCTGCCTGGTTTATTTACTTGTTCTCCATTTACTTCTCGATTCCATTACAGAGCTTACAAACTATATGATCTCATGATGAGTCTACTTACAGTAACTTGGGTATAGGCTAGGCTGACGTGGGGTTGTAGTCTCTCCTCCCAACAACTCCTCTCAACTCCAATAGGTACAGTAAACTAAAACGCTACTCCGATCTCCACTACTACAAACTGACTCCCGTATCGACTGGACGTGAACTGCACTGCACTCACTCCAAACTGACTGAAAAACGAGTACTAACTCTTTACCCTAGCCCCCGGGTTTTTAAGCAGACCCATTTGTTAATTTGGCTATGATTTTCCTAATTCCTTCAACCCCTATTCCACAACAAACTTGCCAGCTTACAAAGGATTTCCTCTCTTCATTAATTATGTTTTCACTTTATCTCAACATCAGTTCCGCCTGTCATCACCCCCACTTTTATTTCTCCCTTACCATTCCATGTATTTGTTATCCCCCCAAGTTTACACTTATTGGCCACCCCAACTCAACCCGCTATCTTACCCAATTACCAATGACCACCCAACCATGTCGCTATGAGGCTCCATGCATGCCCATATCATAACATCCCCCATGGGTTCAGCAGTTCCCCAGTACCATCCCCCCTTGGGTTGAACAGTTCGCCAGCACCATTTCCGTTACAGTTGTGTTGCATTCCTCACATGTGGCGAGTGTGCAGGCTTCTTCCATATGGGGAATGGCAATAAATATACGAATACAAAAGTAAAGAGATGTGGGAGTCTGACTTTGTGACAAACACATTAACTGGTGTTTCACATAAACTTATGACATTAAAATAGTGGTAGCGTAATAATGCCACTTGTTCTAAAGAGTTTATAAGGCAATGTGGTATAACCATGGAGAAAGGAAACACAGATTAGGTCATGTGTCTTTAAATAAAAGCATGTTATTTCCGACTGGGAGAGGAGTTCCATCAAGAAGGGTAGAATCATCCTTTCTGTTCTGTCCTGAAGGCGGCAATTTCCCCTTCGTGATGCGTTCACACAGTCCTGTGCTACTGTAACACAAGAAATTGATGGGTGCTACTTGAGCGAGCCGATAGTTAAAGATGTTAGACATATAGATGACAGAAAGAGGAAGGCAGACACGTACTGTATACTGGGCTGTATAGGAATTTTATTAAACTATTCCTGGCTGATGGTAGGACAGAAGAAACTGGATTGGACCACATGGGCTAACCAGAACTACCAAGAATAATCTTAAGATGAAACTCAGGACATTTTATAGGGCATGGGAAAAGTGTTGTCACTGACCAGATATTGGGGGAGGTCAGTGCATGATCCATGGGGGTATCAGGTGTGCATACCTCAGGAGTAATTTATGGGCTTGAGTGCATGGGAAAGGAAGTGGGATGGAAGCTTGTTAATTGAAGATTAATGGTGTTAAGGTTGGAAGGAGTTGTGTTTCTATGACCGCGTTCCCACTGGATCCACAATTACGAGATCCTGACCCCGCAAAAGGATTAGTCGCAGACGTGAATCGCGGTCGCGTTCCCACTAGAGTATGATCGCGCATTGATCTCCCTTTTGGGAACGGAAGTGGATTCAAAGTTCACCGACGCAGGTCGACCAAGTGGGCAGTTTTTGATTTCCTTGGTTGTTCTGTCGAAGCCACTTTCGCCCATCTTCCTCACAATTACCTGAAATACTGTGCTATTTCTCACGGTGCCGTCCAGTTTATTTTGAATTTCTTGACTGGCCCAGATGTCTAAAAAAGTTCCCAGCTCCTCGTCCGACCATAATTTGCCACGCTTCTCATCTTTTTGGGAGTTTTTTTTGGACGAATTTATGGGACGTTTATTGCTGGGCGCTGCCATCTTTAAAGAACGTGCACGTATGAATACAATGCATCCAAAATTAAAGCGTGGGTTTGGGCTTAGTGTGGATGCGTTGTACAGAACGTGTAGTTGGTATCGTCACGTGACGTCAATACTGCTTTATGCTTTACTTGCAATTCATGTCACCAAATGCGTGGTGCTTGCTGGGAATAGAAGAAAAAAGAACACCATTTTCGCGCCATTCGGGCCTACCGTACCGGATGTTCGCCCTCAAATTGCGGGGTCTGATCGCCCTTTGCGTTCCCACTAGACTTTTGATCGCCCATTAATCCACAAGGGCGATCTGATCCCGCTTTAATCCTACTCCCGAGGTGGATCAAATTTGCGGGGTCTGATCCTGATCGCCCTCGCGTTCCCACTTACGCTTGATCGCCCTTTGATCGCCCTTTTCGAGAAATTGCGGGGTCTGATCGCCCTTTTCTCGAATTGCGCGATCAATGCGGGGTCCAGTGGGAACGGGGCCTTGGAGCTTGAAATTATAAAATAAACACTGGTAGTGGTAGTTGGATTTAGGGCTTACACTACATGCAAGGCCAGCATGTTGTGGCCAAACTGCTCAACGCTTGGGTTGTCGTTTGCCCCTCCAGCACCTCGCTGTTTGCTGAAGTACATCTCCAGTGGATCTTGGGAAAACTTCTCACTGAGGAGATACTCTACACCTGGAAGCCGCAGCAACAATTTCCCCAGTTCTACAAAGGAGTTGACTACAACAAAAATAATAAAAACAATAAAAAAGACATGTCATAGAAATAGATGCTACGGCTTTGATGATTATCAGCAGAAACACCATCATTTAATGGATGTTAATTTTGCATCGGGGATAAAGAATATTAAACACCATCAGTTTCTTGGTACAGGCTATTGTCTGATGTTGGTGAATATGTTGTTTTGTCTTTCATTCAACCCCCTCCCTATTTTCAGTTACTTGTGCCGACATAAATGAAATATTGCATCGAATTTATGTCTTCCAATACATTATTACATGTGTGAAGCATCACACTTCATGGATCGCTTATTCAATTTTTTTATCAATAAGTGACCAGTTATCTTGATTACATTTGCCCCAAATTATGGTCTGCATGACCTTTACCCTTTACACTCAGGTCTGTTTTTGTAAATTTTGCATGTCGTGCAGTTTTGCATTAACAACTATGTCTGACTTCTTACAATCCTAATCACATTATATACCATTGAAAAGCTTTCATATGGGGCTACAACTTGATAAATGTTTTGACTACTCACAATTTTTTTTGGCGGCCATTTTATTTTCATATTTTCATTTTTTTTTTTTCATAATTTTTTGTTTTATGCAAATTTCATAAATATCCTAAAATCCTGAGAAAGTTTGAGTGCCATTTTTGCAAACTACAACATACAATCATATAATAACACTAAAAAAATTAAGAAAAAGCATAAACGTTTCATCACAAAAATGATGGTCAACAATCCAATAATTCACTTCACTTGCGACAGATTTGCAGTGATGAACAATCAATCAAATTTTGGCATCAAGTAAAAAAAACTAAATAAAAAAAAACCTCTTCATGTTTTATATCATTACAAAGGTAATAGTTTGAGCTACAATAATATTGAAACAGTTATCCTCTCTGTCCATCACCCCCAAAAATGAAAAGGGATATTACATTCAGCAATTATGGGATTCTTGAAAATTTTATTTTTCTTCATCAGGGTCAATTAATCAATAAATTGATAAGTATGTATAAGCTGCTTTACTTCGTGTTTCTCAATCGTAAGAAGATGGAAGAATCAAAATCTGAACACGATTACTAGACAAAATCTTTACAATATTATAGTTCAGTTGTGCCAAAGCAGGCCTTCATTTGAATAAATCTGAGGAGAGCTGTGCATCGCTCTCCTTAAATCAAAAGGTGAATTAAGGAGAGCGATTTTAAAATCGCTCTCCTTTCATCCTTAGCACACTTTTCATTTAATTAGCTGTTACCCATAGGCAAGGGTAAATATTGCTGGCCAACCTGCAGTACATGTAAGCAAATCAGCGACTAATTAAAATCCATGGTGAAGGTGCATGTGCTCCAACAAATTTTCTGCTATTGTCATTCATGGTGAAATATTTTTATATGCTTACGACCGCACCTTTTTTTGCTACAGTAATTACAAAAATCTGCTTTTTGAAATTGGCCCTGGTCACTATGTAGTAACTCAAAATAATCCAAGCATAAAAACTTAGTTGGTCAACAAACAATGGAGGTCGAGCTCTTGATTTTTAAAAAAAGAGGTAATTTTTTACCCAATTAATAAAAGATTTCAGCTGAAGCCTTTTGTTATGCATCTGAAACTTTAAGCACATAAAGTAATGCAAGCGTGTTTTTCTATCATTTTCTCTTGCAAATTTGATGACCAATTGAGCAAAAATTTTCACTGGTTTCCATTAAATTTTGTTCTTTTATGCAAAGGCCTATGATTGGTTACACCCAAGTTAGTGAGAATACTGGTAATTTACTGGTAATTGAAATTACCAAAGGTGCCTTTAAAACTAATTTGTTTTGATATTTGGTTTTGTTTTGATAATAATGTGAACAGTTTTGCTGTCTACTTGGAAAAATCAAAAAGTTGAGTCATCTGAAGTGTCATCATCAGGGTAAGTGGCTGACTCATCTTCAGGTTCGGATCCACCGCTGTCACTGTCGGAGCTGCTGGTAGACTCTTCACTGTCAGAAATCTGCTGGTAGGGGTTCACTTCAGAGAGTTTCCTCTTCTTTGGACTATCATCCGCCACTCGTTTCCTCCTCAAAAACACTTTGAGGGCATCCTCAAGGATCTCCTCACGCTCGAGCTCCTCCCAGGCATGATGGTTGGCCTTGATGAGAAGAAGATCCTCCATGGTGTTGTGGTTGAGGGAGAGCCTTCTGTCAGACAGCATTGATGTCAGGATGCTGAATCCACACTCCACAGTGCTGTTGCTCACTCCAATAGCCATGGCGACCTCAACAAGCAGGCATATGTTATGATGTCATCCCTTCTGTATTGGATAACCTGACCCCACATATCCTTGGCCTTCATACCTCTGTAGAAGGTTTTCTGCAACACTTTCAGCATCTGCCACTCTCGCTTGATCTTGCTGGACTGGAAATCAACAGCAGCCAAAGAAGTTGAGAAGTGAGCAGCAACAACTTCCATCGCTTCCACCTCGGCGGTTATGTCTTCCTCTCTCCAATTAGCAGGATTCAGCCAAAACATGCTAGTATACACCCTCTCGTTGTTGAATGAGCTGAATCGGTCGTCAAGTCGCTTCATCAACAAAGGAACGCACTTCTGACGGAGACTGTCACTGGCATCATTTGCCCCATGACGTAGATTACGTTGGCACATTCTCTCCAAAGAGACTGTTGAGTATTGACGATTTTCAGCACTTCTTCTCATGTGGTCCTCTTTGGGAAGATCCCGGCTAATTTTACTGCTATTTGGGTCATACGTAAACCCAGCTTTCTGGATCAGAGAGGCTGAACTTTCATCCTCAAGTAGGGTCTGCAAGCTGATCTTTGTAATCTCAATTGCAGGGAGAACTTCAAAAGCGTGGATATCCCCTCTCTCAAACCTCAGGGACAGGGAAGAGATGATATCGAGAAACTCGAAGAAGAGACAGCTGTTGGCAAGAAAAATCAGGTCGTCTCAGCTTTTTCAGAATACCTCGAAGTTTGGCTTCAGGTTACTGTGAGTGCTATGCATGATGGAGTTCTCAATGGCCTGAGCAAGAGGGATCCAGTTGTTGTGAAGGATGCGCAGACCATTTCTCTGGTGGCCCACGAAACGTGTTCCGTGAATCTTTGGGAACTTGTAGATTTGACAATCCAGAGCTTTTGCTGTACACTCAAAATGCCTTTTGAATTTTCCGGATCTTTTCATCAGGTAGTAGAGGGTGACCATCAGCTCTTTCACCTCAACGAGAGCAGCCTCATTCATCAGGGTGTCTTTCACTGCCAGTTCCACTCGGTGTGAGATGCAGTGAATCATCACAAGCCAGGGGCGATCATCTTTCTGCAGCCTAACCAAAAGACCATTGTAAACTCCAGTGTTTACAGACGCTCCATCTGCAGTCGCTGATACCAGAGCTTTCGTGAACTTTTCATCAGGGAGCTTCACCTTCTCCGTCAGTGCGTGCTTGATGGATTTGTGGAGATTTTCTGCAGTTGCATCTCCATAACTGTCCACGTTCTCCAGAGCAGCTACAAAGAATTTGGGATGCCCACTCTTGACGACTCGAACCATCACCAGCTCTTTCTCGTTCCCAGTTTTTCTGGTCTGGGATCCGTCGCTCAGCACAGAAAATGCAGGAGCTGCACATAGTATCGATGTTAACTTGGACCGGATGACATCAGCTATTATATGAACAAATTCTTTCGCTCTGTCACTGCTTTCGGTACCTTTGATAAGCTTTACTCAATTAGCTTTCTGCACTCTCACCAAGGTCTTGAAAGTAGAAAGAGGTAAACCATCAACAGCCATGATGTACGCACTCCTCAGCAACTTCTTATATGCTTCGTCTGATACGTTGTTGAAGGCCTAGCCTATGCTGGGCTGGATACGTTTGACAGGGCCACGGGTAGCAACGACACCCGATGTTGATGCCTCTCCTCTGTCATCACCAAGAAGTCTCTGATATTCTAACCCAATGGAATGTGCCTATTAATGAGAAAGAAAAAATAACAAAGAAAGATTTAAAATAAAATCCATGTATAAATGTTTATTAAATAGCCCATCCCCCTCAAAAATTATGTGTAGCCTCGCCCCCCCCCCCCAAAAAAAAGACCCCAATTGTAAATTAATTTTTTATGAATAAATAGTAATAAATAATAAATATATAATAATGTCGCCATATAATGTTGTAGCTAGAAAAGTTTTGAGTGCAGACTATTTTATAATCAAAATATTAAAGCTAGGTAAGCGAAGTGTGCATAGTGTTTTGCATGAACTTGGGGTCCTTTGCCCGTTTTACTGCTTTTAAGACAGAAATCATTATTTTTCAAAGCATATTCAGGTTTGTACATGTATTCCTATAAAAAAAATCAACTTCATGACAGTACCACTAAGTCACTTATTTATACCAAATTGAATATCTAATTTTGAGAGTGGAGGCAGAATAGGACACTTTTCCAAGTATAATATCTGTGAACAGAAATATCATTCCACTATTTACTAAACGTCTTTCAGAGCATGCATCGCTTTGGCCTTGTGGAGCCCCCCCCCCTCCCCCCCAAAAAATAGAAAAGCCCAGCAGATGTAAATAATACACTTTCCATGCCCGGTCACAAAACCAGGTCAACAAACCACAGAGACACCGCACAGGGCACAGGGCGGCTGTCTTCTGAGTGAAGCAAAAGTGTTACAAATGTATAACAACCTGAAACATTGTATAACAAACTTCAGGGATTAAGATAAGAGGTAATTGGATCTCAATAGGTGTCAATCATTCCCTAGCGTCTGGGCCTTGCTCTTATAATAATTTTTTTTGCCGGCTTCAATCTTTAGAAAAGGTTTAGTTTGGGTTTTTTAATGGTGAACTTTTTCAAATTAAATTTTCTGCATTTTGGGCCGGTCGGTATAGAATGTTCATTATGTTTTTTTTAGTCTCTGAAAGCTAAGTTACACTTCGACGCGCGTGGCTACAGCGCTGACAAAACGTATACATTATGCATGAGCTATACAACGTCATGTGTGCTTGTGATTGGTCTAAAATTGTGGGCTCAATGTATGCCTAAAACGACATGAGTATCGCTAGCAACACGATAGGTGAGACCGTCAAAACATGTCTGCGCCCCAGCCCTCGACATTTATATAACACTATAGCAAAAAAATGTTGCCAGCGTCCTACACATAAGCTGATTTGGTCGACGACGAACATTTGGAAATAATATGCGGCGAGAGCGATGTGTTTTTGAGTACGAGGTTATTATTTAGCATAGAATATAATTGAAAGAAGGTTGAGATTTGGCCCGACAGGTAGCGCGTCTTCCAACCCCGGAAATTCGAGTTAAGGCCGGTTTATGGTCGGTCGCGCGATGGTCGCGCGATGGAAATCTTGACGCGCAATCATAAAAAGACACAGTTTTTAGGCCTCAGTCTTAGGATCGCGCGCAAGATTTCCATCGCACGACAATCGCGCGACCGACTATAAACCGGCCTTTATGTTTCCCCACTCATCCGACATGAAAGACCGACGAATGTGCATGCGGTTGTAATAAAGGGCCTACTACTGAACGACCCCATTAAAAATGTTTGCAAAGGAAGACTTGTTAAACCATTTTACGAACTTCAAAATAACCTCGTTTTTATCACCATAGTGACCACTCATTGTGACAAGGAACAAAATCTGGACTCGCCCGCCGCTTCAAGAGTCAATTTGCCAAACTTGGGGGTCTTAAACAGTTTGAACTGATATTTTCAAAGTCGGAAAGACGGAATTCCGCCATAAATATAGCATCCCTACTAGGAAAATGAAAATGAAGGAAGGCTGCATATTTAGAACAATCATGAACTCATGAGATGACCTACGTTATAAAATGTTTCTGGTTACCGACCAATTTTTTGCGTAGCTCTCGTAATTAGGTTTGTGATCTTTCCCCTTGTCAGGACTTAAACTGAGCTTTGCACATAGGGAAGACGTGTTTTAAGTCTACAGTTGATGTTTCTAAATAAAACTTAAAATGTTTAAGGTGTCTAAAATGTACCTAGTTGAGTTTCCTTGTTCCGGTTTCCCTCCTGTGGTTTAGTGGCGTCCGACTCGAAATATGGGCAAAAATTTGTGGGCTAGACGAACTTTCTTGACAATTAAAAAAAAAATTTTTTTTTACAGGCCTACTTGATTAAAGTTGTTTTATCATAGGAAAAACACAATTTTAAGTTCTTTCTATTACTTACCTTTGATGACAGATGTCGTGTGGCAGTGTGCTTGGTGATAAATGCAGACCCGATTGCGTACGCCTCGATGTCTTTTTGGTCTTGTCCACAAATTCTTTTATCCTGCTTGATTTTATCGATGAATCTCCGACAAATCTTACACCAAATCTTGGTTACCATGACGCGCTCATTGATTGGTTTCGTCTCGTAACCGTAGCTTTCCAAATTCCACCTCAAAAATGTTGATAACTGAACACTCGACATTTTTATGTCATAATCTAGCAAATAAAACGTGCTAAAATATCACTAATTTTAGGTCGAGCAACACTCCGGTTCTGAACGCTTGGGGCTGGTGGATCACCGCGGAAGTGGCTTCTTTTTGTTAGGAACATAAACACCAGTCATGTCCAGCCAAGCGGCCGGAGATTCCCCCCCCTTCCCACTTTTTGTTTGGAACATGAACATCGGTGTCCAGCCAAGCGGCCGGAGATCCCCCCCCCCAACTCTTTGGCATTTTTATCTATTACAAAAATACTTCACCAATCCCGAGCGCGTATATCAATTACAAAAATACTTCACCAATCACGAGCGTGTATTTTTGGTGCCGAGACTGTTATCTAACCACAAAGGGCTCTTGCCGCCTGTGTGATATTCTAAGACCCGCTCGCGTGCCCCACTCACTTCCGTTTGTGTGACCGGCTGCGGTAAACATCAGGCATGCGGGCACGCACACACAGTCAAAACATACATGTACTTGAATAGGGCTCGTTTACCACTTTCAATTAACAACATCGAAGCAGCAGCTAGCTTATTTTCAACAATCGAGGGGAAACAAAAAAGAAAAGCGTGAGTTCTTTAGATGTTGCCACCTCCAACTCTGAGACTCAAGCCGCTTACTTTTTTCAACAATTAGCGTTTTGAAAAAAATGCTCTTGTTGAAATTGTAAGGAGCGCTTTTTTTTGCTCTCCTTAAAAAATTTAAGGAGCGCGGAGGAGCGCGAGCGCGATCGCGCTCCTTTAAAATGAAGGCCTGCCAAAGTTTGAAGCAGTTCCTTGTGGGAATAATGCACAATGGAACATCGCAGCCCGCACACTTCCATGGTGTTCTGTTCACTTTATTGTTAGTTTGGAGACAGTAGCGACATTTCTTCCTTCCTTTTGATGCTCGTTGAGCCTTATCCTCAACTATTTGAATCTCCTCTGGAAGGTGTACAACAGGAGGGGGGGGGGCGTTAGGTGGGGGCAAGAGACTATCACCAACGAGGTCATACACGAACTGTTTGCGAAAGTTCTTCTGTGACAAAGATGGCACTCCTAGGGTTCGGTTCATTTCTGTATGCATGATAAATGAATTTACGACGGCAATATCTATAAAATGATAAAAAAGAGTTTTATACCACTTCCTTGTTTTGTGTATAACATTATAATAATGTACAAGCTGGTCTGACAAGTCAACACCTCCCATTGATTGGTTGTAGTCTTTTACACATGGTGGAATTGGCACTTCAATTCTTTCATATTGGCCTGTCTGTTTGTTTTTGCTTTTGCGCGACACGGTGTCGTTGCCACAAGCACGGTGAATAGTTGACAGCATTGACACCTCTCTAGTGTCCTTCCATTTCAAAAATAGCAGTTTGTCCTCTCTTATCCATCTAATTGTTCCTCGGATGTCTTTCTTGGCAATGAGGTTTACCTTGGACTTTGGAAAGCCTCGTCGATTTTCTCTAACAGTCCCACATGCACCTGTTTTCCTTTGAAAAAGGTCCCGAAACAAAACTGGGCTGGTGTAAAAATTGTCTAAAAACAACTTGTAGCCCTGTCCTAAATATGGGCTCATAAGTTTCATAACAACGTCATACGTGAGCCCCTTGTCTGTTTGTTCTTCCATTTTACCTGTATATATATTGAAATCGCAGGTATATCCTGTCTTAGAGTCGCAAACTACGAACAGTTTATATCCCCATTTGGTCGGCTTATCCTTGATGTACTGTTTGAGTCCGATTCTAGCCTTGGATGCAACCATACGTTCATCAATTGATATGTTTCTGCTTGGCACAAAAAATGCCTTGCATGCCAGCTTTATTTCATTATACAAGGGGCGCACCTTGAAAAGACGATCGTAGCGAGGGTCGTTAGTCAGCTTGAGTCGTTGATTGTCTTCATCTTCTTCAGGGTCACTCATATGGAGGTTCCAAAGCAGCGGCAGAAACCTATATCTGGACATGATCCGCTTTGCAAAAGGCTGGCCAGAAAATCCGCTCTCAGACCAGTACTCCTGGAGTGTTGGTACAGAGACAAGGCCCATAAAAATGATAACAGCCATGAACCTGTACAGCTCTTGTATTGACGTTTCCTTCCAATTGTACTTTTTTCCTGCTGCCTTCATTTTAGCGCCTTGCTTGTTGGTGTTTTGGACAAGCGTTTTCATGACATCAGCTCCGAAGAAGCGCTTGAACAGCTCACCAGGGGTGTAATTATGCATTGCTGGTAGTTGCAGACCTGGAATACGACTTCGAGTAAATGAAGGCTGAGGTAGAGGACCGTCGTCAGCTTCAGTTGCATATTTCCATCGTTGGATCTCTGGCTCATCATCAGAAAGTGAGCTTGACGAACTTCGTCTTGCGGGTGGGGGAGATGCGCTTACTCTCGGGCGATGAATGCGAGGCCCCTGTTGTCTACGGGCAGGTGGGGGAGATGCGCTTACTCTTGGGCGATGAATGCGTGGCCCCTGTTGTCTGCAGGCGGGACGTTTTAGCTTCATCGGCTGCTCGTTACTTTGGTCATCTTCCCCTATTTCCATATCCGATTCACTCAGCTCAATTAGTTGCTGCGTTGGGTGTCTTGTCCGCAAACTGTATTGTTGAGGGATGGCTGAAGAAGAACTACATGCAACCAAAGGCTCGTCATTCTGTTCATCACTATTTTGAGAGGAAGATAATAAAAATATATATCAAGTTATAAACATGGACGGTATTTATGTTATGATGCAATGTAAGCTAGGTGAAAGTCTAGAAAGATGAAATAAAAGATATTCATGAAAAAGAAAACAAAAACAAAAAATCTATAAATTTAGATAACTAGAATTACATACATTGTGATCTCACAAAGCTCCGAGTCTGAATTCAATCAGTGTTATCTTTCCAACATGCATGATATGTCCTACTCCTACTGTCTTACTCTTACTCTAGTCTTATGCTATTTGTTTTTATAATTTTCAAAATAATGTTTTGCAAACGTTTTGTAGTTTTCAAAAGCTCAAATGTAAAAGAAGTACATGCATGTGTTTGGGTGTTTTTTCAACTAGTCGATTGTTCAAGCAGTCATGTATCTCATGAAAATAATACGATGTTTTATAAACAAGTCGAGAGAAAAAAACTTACAAGTCAATTGTTGGATCAATGCCTTCGTTCAGCAACTCTTCCTCGCCACTATCAAGGTCGCCGTTTTCGTCGCTTTCGTCGCCGACAAAACTCAACAAATTTAGAATTTCTTCCTCTTCAAATGTTCTTCTGGAACTATGGGTACTACTACTCTCTTTTCCTGGCTTCTTTTTAGGCATTTTGAGGTGAATAATGGGGTCGTTTTCACAGATAATGTGAACGGAAATCATATACTTGTGCGTGTCAACTGTAAAAGGACGCGATATCACTGCACGAGTGCATGCACACAGACTTGGAAAAAAAAAGCCTAGTTTGGTTTCTGTTTTGCTCCGTATATATTGTTACACAGATCGGACACAGGGTACCATACTATGGTTAGAAAGCTTATAAAACAAGCTTTCCAATGGTGTGATGTGGCCAACAGAGGGCGGTCAATGAATTAAATAAAAGCTGATTTATTTTGGGGCACGCCGCCGTGCCCCTGGTCCAAAGGTCAGAGTGTAAAGGGTTAGAGACCACAGAATTTAAACAAATTTTACCCGTCAAAGGAACCAATGCAGTTTAGCATCCCTCATGTTGCAACTGAAGATATCAGTAAACAGCATTTAAAGTGCATTTATTAGGAATAATAACTAAACACTGGAAAACACTGTTCACATAAACACTGTTTAAAACTAACCACTCCCATAGATACATACCAGTGATTTCGATGCCTTCCACAGTTTCCCTACTAAGGAACATCTTCTTCTTAGTTGCCTTGTCAAGCTGGTGATGGGATTGGACTTGGTCTTCCCACTCATCCAGGAATCCAAGAAAACCTTTGACCAGCCACTGTTACAATTTGAAATAGCTAAAACAAAGGAAAACCGTTAATACATTTATCAAATATATTCTTCATACTGTGTTGTTGGGCTTGTTGGAGAAAAACACTGCTCTAAACAAAGAAACAACTCATTTTTCAAAGATACTCACATCAAATTGCCAGTCATCTGGACTCTTGTAGGGTGCCATCGCAGGCTTTCGGGAGCGTGTTGATTTGTTTGGGTTGGACACATTTCAACAGTCGAAGAACTGGTCGAACAGGGTGATGAATTTGACAGTTGACGATGTGCCCACCTTACCCATCGACTCCATGGCATTAGCGACTGTGCTACTCAGAACCTTCCAACACATTATTTGAAAGAAAAGAAAAATTACAAATATAAAATAAACCTTGGCAGTAATTTACCAGTTAATTTACCAATTGGAAGTGTCATGACAACAAAATTTGAAATTAATAATAAGTAATATTGACTTGAGTTAAAGGCAACAAGAAAAAGGAAATCTTTCTTTTGTTTGCTGTTATAAATAATAGTCACAATAAAATCAGTTCAAAAACGGTAAAGTGTTACTTAAAAATACAAACCGACCTGTGCTGCCATGTACACACGCATTCTTAATGCAGGGGTCAAGTGAAGATGCTCGTATGTCACTTTGTGAAGGCGCCGCAATCCAGGTGAGGATCTGTCAAGACCAATGTCCCACTCGTAAAGCGGCACAAGCTGTGTCCAACTAATGTCTTGTTTTTTGAACTATTTAATAAAAAAATATCAAAATGAAACCATGAAAGAGAATTATCATACTAGCTTAAACAAATTCAATAACATACAACAGAAAAATTAAAAATTGTGACACATCATGAAAACTGGACAAAAGTGAAAAATGCATAAAGTTTGGTTGACATGTGTATCACACAGGCCTACTAGCACGAAGCCCTAACTATGTGGGGTTCGCGGTTAAGGGCCCTGGCAAACTACAACAAATTTTGTTTATAGCAGACGATCATTGTTTAAATATCATTGAAAAAATTTTGTCGAAACATATATTACAACTTACACACAAATGTTTTGTCTTGTTATGCCATCCGGAATTCTCCCAGTTGTTCCTGGTTGTTTTAATCAAATGAGGAACATCAAATATGAAGAAGACTTCTCTCGTTGGGGCAAATGGATTGACTGTCTTGAAAACCAAATCTGTTGAGTTGTCCTTCCTATGAAGCTTGTAGAACTTCCTGTTAGGGGACGCACCATCTGAAACCAGGGCCCGTACCTTAAACCCTGCAGTTTCCAGGAAGAGAACCGCCTCATACAAACAAAGGTACAGCTGGTTGCCTGTTACACCAGGTAGTAGCCCACTGGAGCATGGAGTGATAAAAAATTCCCCGAATCGACACCAAAACATGGGTTGCAATAGTTGGTTCTTTGTCACCGAGACATCTCCTCTCAAAATCAGCCGCCTCGTTTGCAATACTCGTCACATCCGTAAAACCAACAACCTTCCCAGACCTGACAGAAAAGACTAATCCTGACTTTATTTTCATCTCATCGAACAACAGAGATACGTTGGTTTCATGGTCAGGACATCCTTCTACATTGATGTCTGTGGCGATTCTTCGGAGCATGGCTGCGTTGAATCCCGTTGTTGGATTAGCAAAATGGGTGTATGGGTGAAGAGTACTTGGATGAGGAAGCTGAATAAACCCAGTTTGGCGAAGGATATTGTATGCAGAAGAAGATTTGCTATGAAGGGCAATGCACCATCGGATAATGGCAGGATGCCATCGCAACTGCTTGCCCTTCACAGCTGATTCCTTTTGCTGTTCCCATAACAAAGCTGCGGGAGTGCCTTGCCCAAGAACCTTGCCCATCTCGTCTCCACACTCATCCACAATAGCTCACGGCTTGAAGTCATGGGTGCAATCGAGCAGAACACTCTCTTCTTTCAGAACCTCATATATCATATCTTCTAGAGCATTCACTCGCCGTTTCAGACTTTGGCGCTCTGTTTGAAGGAGAGAGCATTTCCACTTTAGCCAGTTAGCTGGCTTGTAGTCATCATTTTGTTTGGGACAGATGAAGAGACTGTCACTTCTCGGTTCAGTTTCATCTTCTGGCGGCAAAGCACTTGAAGTATTTCACTTATGTGAGAAATCGGTTATAAACCATGCCGCGCATGTGCACAATTTTGGTTTTAATCACCTCCCTGTGATGATAGTGTGCGTCCGCGCCAAAAACTAGTTTTTAGCATCATCCGTGTGTCCTATTTAATTGATGTTATAATCATGAGATTCCCATTGTGTAATATTATTTAATGAAAATGTTTATTTGGTTTTCTCTTATTGATGAGAGCTATATATAACGGGCACCGAATTCACCAACTTGAATTTAGGCGGAAGGATATATGAACTATAAGCGGGTAGTTCGGTGCCTCGTTGTTCTCTCTTTTTCTCTCTCTCTCTCTCTCTCTCTCGAGTAGGAAACACTTATTGAAGTCACACTTATTGAACAATTTGCATCGATCTGGTGATTCTGGGAGCATAGTTTGGGTTTTGTCACTACCACCAGACGATTTATATAGTATCCGGGATTGGGCGAGTCTTGTTTGATTAAATACTGTTTAGGGTTTTATGTATCATTTTACTGGATAATGTGGCGATGTCGGACTGCTATTGCTTTTTGGTTTTGTATATGGGGATTTATAACGTTGCTGCTATCGTCGACGTTATGTTCGCACTCGTTGTCATGGTTGCTAAGGATTGTATTACTTTTTAAGAGATAAGCTTTTACTGTGTAAAAGCATGCAGTCTAGTGCATAGTGGTGCAGTACAATAATATGCAGTAATAGTTATGCTATACGATAATGTAATGTTCATTGTCACTCTGTTTTTAATATGTTTGTAGGGTGTTTGTTTTCTCCTAATTGATGGGAACGGACAGAAATAAAGGCAGTCCAACTGTTACTGCTACTATCTAATTGGAAAGTCACTGCATGTCATCTGCATTGTCTTGTCAGTCTGAAACCCCTTACCCCTGAAACACTTCGGGACTCCTCAGGGGCTAATCCCCCCTGTCCGTATGGTCGTCAGCGTCCGTACCACTACACTTATACGACTGGTCTTCTGTCTTTCCAGCATAGATAGTAAAATCGCACTTGTAACCAGTTTTTGAATCACAAATAACAAACAGTTTAAAACCCCTCTTAGTTGGTTTATCTTTGATGAACTGTTTTATCTCAATACGTGTTTTTGAAGTAACCATTCGGTCATCAAAGGAAACATTGATATGCGGCATGTAGAATGACTGACATGCTAAACGCATCTCATCGTAGAATGGACGGATTTTGAACAGTCGATCATAACGATCATATCGGACATAGTTTTTCTTATTTGGCATAGAACTTTATGACCAATGTCATAGCCAGCAGTTGACTTTTGGCAAATGTCAGTCATTTCAAAGAAAGTTTCCTTCAAGTTGTTGCCATCCCTTCTTGATACAAGTGCAGGATCGAGAAATAATAGGAATGTGGAGACGAGGCTTGGTTAATACAAGAAATAATACAAGTGTAACGCAGGAATTAATGTGAGCAGGGCTTTCCTGGTTAACTATATAACTATAACTGTTCGGGTGAACGTGTGCCGGAGCAGAGGGCGAGTGTAGACGTCAATGAATAAATGGTGGTACAACAAACAAACGTTTCGGCCAAACTTTAATGATAATTTATTTGACGGATAAAACGATTGCAAATACACAGGTACAACAAATCTAGCTGGTAGATATATGAGAGGCGAGTCTCTGATGTATGGAGCCAGTCGGAGCACTCAAGAATAAGAGTCCGAATAAGAACACTTTAAAACGAGAATTTGGGGGGATGTTATATAGGGTTTCTGGAGGTGGGGTGTATCTAGATTTAGCAATGATGTCACAGAGAAAATACATAAGATCAGTGACATCATTTGAATATAATAAGTTTGGATGAGGTAATGGTCAGCAGGGGAGTTATGGTCAGTGCCTTGGGGAACCTTGGGGTTATAGCCTAGGAATGTGTGTGGTGTGTTTTACAAGGTAAGGGAGTGAGCTTTGAATATTTCCATATTCAAACTTTCATTGGCTTTAAGTAAACTGTTTCTTTCTGCTTTTTCACAGTTTGGTGGAGTTCATGAGTTTCTTTCTCCAGTGAGGTTGTATAGGTTTCCGTCCATTATTTTTGAGGTTCCTCATCCGTCTTAGCCATTTTAAATGACCGCTTGAAGTCACTTATCAGTTCTCTCTTGCTCTTTTTCTCCTCTTTTATCTGATTAGAGAGTTTTTCCAGTTCATCAATTGTGCTCTTCTGACCGTTGATTGATTGTTGATCAATACCGCCTCTCCCTACGCTTTTGTACTTTCTGTGGATGTGGGATGGGCGTTGTCGTAGGTCATCAAGTGTTTGGTTGAGTTCCTGCATGGCAGACCCACACAGTCATAAATATCTCTTATGTTAATGATCAAGGCTATGGCATAATTATTGCTGCTATTTGCTCTGGAGAGCTCCACGGGGTATCTTGCCGTGGTGAGCTCCAGAGAGTGTCTGTCCTAAGTTGGCTAAATCTCGGCTTTTTATCTATTTCTGGGCCTAGGCAACAACCAATGGGATGGCTGGATTTCCTAACTTATGAATTTGTATTTATGTGTTAAACTAGTGGCATGGCATTTGTGTGAACAACACTTAAACTCTGTGCAGATCTAAGGTCGGGGAATGTGACATATGGGAGTTAGTGGTGGGGCTTTGCCTGAGTCTGTTACGGGGCTCGGTACACAGTGAGCAGGAATACTATGGTCATTTTCATGGGTCTATTGAGGGGTCTGGTGGTACCCAAAGAGCGAACACACTTTGGTCATAGCCAGGGGTAGCTAAAGGGGTTCACCTGCATATGTTCCAGCAGTCATGGCTCAGTGTGTGGATGAGGAAGTAGGGTCAACAGTTGAGGGGCAATAACTTGGTCTCCGGAAAGAGGCCAGTGTGTGTTATTTCAATGGGGCTGACTTAGTTTCTGTACTGACCTACTCTGTGTACATTGCTTACGGTGGCTCTCTCACTGTGTACAGTGGTGATGGGGCTACATGAGTTGTCGGAGGGTTCTATCTGTTAGTGTGTGTGGGTTTTACGCTGGGGCTATACGCTAAAGAATATACGGGAATATACTTGATTGTAGCTGTTGCGGGATCGTAACAGTACTTATTATATACTGTTGCAATGAACCCCTGAGCATACTTGTTTAACCCTGAGAGGAAAGGAACTCTTCCAAAGGAGATCTAGGTGTCTCCTTTCGTCATCAGCCTCTATCTCCTTAATGTGTTTATAGATCAGATTGTCACCACATGTCCTCAACTTTCGGAATTGTAGCATTGGCAGACTTGAAGGGTGTTCTTGTAGGCTGGAATTGTCTCGGGGGATGATAAGATTGGATGTGACTGCCGGAGTTGCTGCGTACATGAGCCTACCTCTAATGGTTTAGCATTTGCTTTCCTATCATAACCCCGTTTATCAATGGAGGCCTGCATCCTAGATGCAGCTAACTGACTAGCTTTCTTGATTAAACTAGCCTGGGCCTGAACGTAATGTTCAGCCCAGTTAACATCAGTGTTACTCAACAATTGATCTACTGGTAACACTGGGTCCCTACCATACAGCAACATGTATGGGGATAACCCAGTAGATCTGTGTGGGGTTGAGTTGTACATAAATACAAGGTGGGGAAGTAGCTTGGGCCACTCCCTTGGATTAGAACTGTCTAGGGATTGAATTAGTCCATACAGTGCTCATAGTGCTCCATTACCTTGGGGATGGTAGGCTGTAGTCCGACTCTTCTGTATGCCATACAAAGCGCAAATTTCTTTTATAAGATCACTTTAAAAATGTCTTCCTTGATCGGAGTGAATTTGCAGTGGGATTCCATGGGAGAACCAACGGTCTTGTAAAGTCTTAGCTACCACTGCAGCTGACTGATCTTTACAAGGGATTGCCTGTGCAAACTTGGGAAATGCGTCAGTCATCACTAACACATCCTCCATTCCCCCTTTACCTTGATCAAGCTTTAGAAAATCAATGGCAAGTAATTCAAGAGGACGAAGTGCAAGTAGGTGGCGCATTGGGGCCTAAACAGCCGGGCTGGGTGCCTTGGCAACCACACATTTGAAACAACTCTTTATGTGGGCCTGTACGTCTTTGGACAGTCCTGGCCAGAAACATCGAGTTTGCAGAAGTGCCAATGTTCTGCTAATGCCCTGATGACCCCAGTCATCATGCACTGCTCTTAAGACAGCGTCTCTCAATCTGCTTGGTACAAGTAGTTGTTTTCCTTGTCCCTGGGTAGCATCTTGTGTTTCTCTGTACAAAACACCACTATCTTCTCTGATCTTTGACCATTCCTTAAGCCAACCATTCAAAGTAGGGTCAGCATTTAAGGTGTTTCATGACCTGGTTTCCATTTGCTCACCCACAGAGCCCATACTGAGCCTAGCTCCCTATCTTCTAACTGTAACTCTGCTAAATGCTGATGGCTAATGAGGGGAAAACACTAGGGGTAATCACAGTGTTTGCGACACCCTTTGATTTAACTTGCTTCTCTGCCTCCCTAACACATGCAGGTGGGACCTCATTGCAATTGGTCACTTCTGTGACTATATCTACTACCTGAGTCTCTGTCAGATTGCCTGGGCAATGACTAAGTGCATCTGCACAACGATTTGATCTACCCGATCAATACCTTACCTCAATTACCTCAATATTGAATGGTGCTAGCTGTGCGACCCATCTATGTTCAGTGGCCCCTACCTTAGCCGTGTGCTAAGGGGTTATGATCTGTATACACGATACTATGGGACCCCATTAAATACCCTTTGAATTTCTCTGTAACTGCCCATTTAAGTGCTAGGAGTTCTAGCTTAAAGCTAGAGTAGTCTGGATAATTGCGCTCTGGACCCCTCAAACCCCTGCTTGCATATGCACTTGGGTGTAAATTTCCTTCCTCATCCTTTGAGTGATGCATCAACTTCAACAACAAAATCACTATCAAACTCATTCTGTACTTGGTTCTCTCTATTGCCTCGTCTCCTATGCACTCTCCCAAGATTGTTTCTAAGAGTTCCTCATCTTTCTTTCCCATGACATGTTTTTTCATGTTTTTTTGTTTTTATTTGGTTGTCCTTTGCTGCAAGAGCTTTTGCAGCGGGTGATCCAATGCTTATGGGGCAGCAAACACATGGTGCATGGATTCAGACTTCTAGGTACTCCTCTGTACTTGGTTCTCTCTATCGCCTCGTCTCCTATGCTTTTTCCCCAAGAGTGTTTGATAAGAGTTCCTCATCTTTAGAGGTTAAAATCAAACTGCCCTTGACATAGTGGGAGAGGTATCGGTACTTATTATTTGCTGTTGCAAATATGAGATTTTTTTTTTCGTCATTTCTCATGGTCTACAATGTAGCAGTTCAAAATTGCAGCAACCGCTTTTGCAGGCGGTCTTTAAAGGCTGTGTGACGTTTGTTCTTCAAATCACAAGTTATAACAACCTGGGGGTTCTGTGCTTCCTTTATTTAGTGTGGTGCATCCATGTGAAGAATGAATAGTGCCCTCATTTGACAGAGTTGGGACAAGGCATGATCAGATGTTCATCAGTTGGCATCATGCCTTCTTCCTGGCTTCAATGATACAGGGGGATGCCACCAAAAAGATGGAGGGAAAAGTTGTGCTTTTTTTTAAATGACCGAATTTAACACCACTGTATGATCCAGTCTGTTATTTGTGAAAGATGCTAGGAATCTCACACCACACTTTAGGGGATGGGGCCTGGTGGTGCTAGTGGTGGTGGGGGTTTTGAGGTTTATTTGAGGTTGTACACCAACCAACCTCCCCTATTTCTTGGCCTAGGAATACTGCCTTCCCCATCTATTACTACCTAAAATGAGAAATCTTAGACAAAATCAACATAATCATCACTTTCAGCCTGTCTGAGTTTATCTCTAACACGTTTCTTGTATCTGTTGATTAGTAAGTCAGCCTTCTTGCATATAATACATTTGGTTGGCAATACGGGACCTGATGATGATGTCATACTGATAGCAACCCTGATGACAAGGCTGACTTCAAACTTCAAAACTCGAAGAAAGGTTTTCTAAGGAAGCGAATCTGCTTTCTCAAATGGTGTAACCTCCTTACAATGTTTTTCCGCTGCAGTCAGTCGTTTGGAATCAAATATCGACGGGTTAAACCTGATGTCTGACTGCTTTTCACGAGCATCCTCATATGAAAGTTGAAGCAGTTCTAAGCTTACCAACTTCTCTGCTAGTTCTTTTTCATTTCAAGGAAGATTAATCCACTTTGCTGAGCACTCTAGAATCTTTGACCATCGCACATTTGTAATAAATTGTGCCTTCTTAGCTGTAACAGATTGAAGTGACTAAAACACTTTGGGTTTATTGAGTCTTCCTCACTCGGCTGAGGCATGGCTTTGCCATGATTGTTTTGATCGTCACATATAGACTATATCAGATTACTCCAGTTACTCTGACGCATTACAGGACTGTAAACTTGAAACTCTTGAGGGTAGACGCAACCATCAATGCCTCAATTTTGCAAACTCTCTCCAAAACTCAAAACTTCTCCCTGGAAAAAGGTTATCTAAATATGAGCTCAGAAACCCCTCAAAATTGAGTACTCTCAAATGCAGAACCTCGAGATTTAAGAACAGTCCAGTTCCGTCACTAATCAGCCTTTTAAATAAATGATTTGGTTTCCCTTTCTAGGTAAAACAATTTTGCTGTTCGGTTTTTGTCTGAAGGACCTACATTAATTATTGTCCTCCAGTTTGTCCTCCAGTTTGTTTTTAATAACGTTTGTGCTTTTATGTTTTATTTTTTTTGTAACTTTTTCTTTTTAATCTTTCCTTCTGTAAATTGTTATGGTTTTCCCTAATTCAGCCTTTGGCCGCGATGGAAAATGTATTTTTGAATGATTATAATAAACCAATAATAATAATAATAACAATGACCTAGGTTGGATTTAGACCGAATTTGGATCATATGGTGTCTGCATGCAGCCAACGTATCACAACCGTATAAACAGTGCCTCAATGGCTGTCAATTATTTAGTTTAATTTTTGGTCGATAATTACTCAAATTTGACTGGCGTTTTTGTTGAGATTTTTTGGGAGGCGTAATCTTCAGCAATTATGTTGAAAACCGCAGTTTTCTTAGACCCACGGGAGTCGGAATGGGATGAAAAGGTATATTTTAGCATGTATGGCCTATTATCATTTCTGAAATTGTGACCTTTTTTGGCCATTTTCCTTACTTCAGTCTTTATACATCTTGTGGCTGTGTTACATTACATGATATAAGCAGCCCAGTTGGGCCCTTCCTTTTCACCACTTTGCCTTGCGAGGTCCTGAGGATGAACCACTGTGAAATGAATGATTAAAATTTTCATGTTATTTGTTTCCAGCTGCTTGTCACTTTCTTCCTTTTCCCCTTTTTGAAGCATGGTGTGGAGTAGCACCTGACTGGACCACAAGGGAAAAATCACACAGCGCGATCTTCTTTCCCATGTTTTACCCCATTAAGAAAAGAAATGCTGCCAATAATTCATGAAGCGAAATCTTTATAAATCTCCAAACCATACTTCTCATGAATGACATCACACGAGACTTCCAATGACACATTATGGCTTGCTGAAAATCATAGGACACATAGAACTTTATTCAGTCATATAACATTAGCACTGCTTGAGGATCATACAGCTCTACTTCCAATTTACATTAAATTACAATTACACCATGTTTGGTTTTTTATATATAATAAGGTGGCATTTGTTACAAAACAGTTTAGTCAGGTCTGCAGTAAAACCATGTACATGATAGTCAGGTCTGCAGTAAAACCATGTACATGAAATAAACTCTATGAGTTGTCCACCACATACAGAGATTTGTTTCATGTTTTTACCACAAACCTTATTAGATTGTTTCTCCACCAAGCAAAGTCTCAACTCCTACTTATTACAATACAATTAGTATAGATACACACAGACGGACATAATAGTGACATTATAGCTTTAGAGTCATTTGAGTGTAGTGTTTTCATTTGACTAATGGGGACTTAAGGTATTATTCTTTCCATGAGTATTTGTTATTGCCTGCCATCTGTTTGGTATTCCCTAGGGTATAAAGCTATTCATAGAAACAGCATTGCTACTTCATCATTCCTATTCCATTTCCTCTCCGGCCATTCCATCTGTCAATTTAAACTAGAGCAGAACTCAGCCACTGTTTCTTATTTAATTCATCTGTCAGTTATTTTCTCCTAGGAAGGCACACCAGAGAGATGTTTATATAAACTCATCCCGAAATCAGTGATTAGATTTCAAGTGTGCTGCAATCATTTTAATCTACCTTATTTTTTGTCACATTGGTGAATTTGTGTTTGAAATTCATTACTTTTCATTGATACCAAGTGTAAATTCATCAATAGAATTTGTTATATCCTCTTTATCCAACCTTCAACTAGTCACGATCTACATCTAATTCTTCAAGCTTGCTTCTGTTCACATGCACACAACCTTGCCTTAAAATCACTTTGATTTAAACCAGTCACCTTTGAGTAAATTTGTTGAGGATACCATTGGTACATGCTTATAAATGCATCAAGAATCAAGAAGTAGGCCTACATGCACAGAAATCACTCTGTGAAATGCTCAGCTCAAGAAACTAAATACTACATTTTACTACCATCTGACCATGGGGTAAATATTTCATGTAAAAATAAATGGCCTTTTGCAACACACAGTAAATAGACGGCGACCAAGTTGAAAGTTTCCCTCCAGTTGGCTGGAGATCAATGTCTGCAGACCTTTAGGTGCAAATGGTCAGTTTAGTGTGACTCCACACTTGTGTTTTCATAAAGTATGAAACTGGCTGAATTTGTGCATTTGCTCGTTTAAAAATTTGGTACACTATTGATTTCTCGAAGAGTACATTGCAATATTATATGTAGATGAAGTAGATTATAGTTTTGAGAAAACGGATTTGTTATATTTTTCGTTTTGCCGGTGAAAGTTATCCATCGCATAATTAGAGATAATACTAATCATCATCATAACAATAATAACATTTATATAGTTCTAAGCGCATCAACCTTAATTTACAAAGAGGAGTCTAAAGAACTTAAGGCAGTGATATCTCTGTATGGATGGAGCTTTCATACAGATATTGAATCATTTTGTCGTTTGTTAACTTGTAAGGATAACCTGTACAGGTCTGCTGTGTTGGCTCATTCTTATGAAAGTTTAAGAAACCACTGCAATAATGTGTTATTTAAAAATTTAGCTTTGCTGGTTTGTGTAAGTCAACAATTCTGTTTTAAAAATTATCATAAAATTATATTTTTAAAGTGACAACTTGATGGATTCTCAATGGTGGCAATAGTTTTTGTTAACTAATTGTAAACTCAGTTACCCCAATTTTAGTCTTAAGAACTTAAGATCCTTTCATTCTGATATTTCAGTAAAGTGACTGCTCTATATTCCGACAATCCTATGTTCCGACTAATTCCAAAACCCCCTTGTGATTTATTCGCTAGGGTTAGGAAAATACACAAAGGTTGTCAGAACACAAGCATGTCGGAACATAGAGGTGCACTGTAACAACCAAAAGCGACCTGGAAAATTAACAATCTATCTGATTTGTTGAAACAGCTTTGTTTTGTGTAGAGTTAATAATCTCTGAGAGTTGTTTAGGTTGTTTTTATAAATGGGATAGGTCTGTAAATTTAGCATTGTCAATTGTAAAACATTGTTTTTGTAAAATCAAATGGGATTACATCGATAGTGTGCATTGTTGAAAAAAATCCACAAAGATTGGAAAGTCTTATAACAAGTTACTTTAGTAGATAGTGAGGTACACTATTATATTCCATAATGGTATATGATTTGAAATGGCTTTTAATGTTTCTATCACAATGGTCAGTGATTTGATTGTGTTTGGTTTATTTTGAGTATTTAATCAGTGTTTTGAAATAAAATACAAAATGTGAATTCAAAATGTCATGTTTGGTATGGATTATCGAGAATTATTGTAGAATTACACAAAGGTTGGCAAAATAAGATAACTGAGCTCTTCCACACTCACTGTTTAGCAGCCCCAATGCGCTAAGCATTCAATATCTACTACCTGCTGATTCAATTCTGTCAAACTCTGGTTGGGGGGGGGGGGTGTTTAGTTAAGGTTGTAAGACCAACAACCAAAACAGCAAAAACGGTGATTGATTAAACAACTTACAAAATTTGAATATGGCCAAACATTAATGATTCCAAAAAGTAGTAAGTATTGCAGCATCCCATTGACAGCAATGTGAACTGTTTTCCTTTAACTTTTCCAAACTTAAAAGTACTAAATCAGAAGCAACTTTTGATATGTGACTATTTATGTTTTCAGTGTTATGGGTAAATTATTTTGATCTTGGCACTTCATTAAGCAAATCTGTTTCCATGCCTTTAATACATGTCAGAATATCATTATTTTTTATGAACAAATTTTGAAAAGTAGAAGGTTTTAAGTATGCATCATGGATGGATGTGGTTTTTCCAAACTTAAATCTTTGTAACAAAAGTCAAAGGAAAGACACAAAATGATAAAATAATTAAATAAAATAATACAAAATTTGTCATACTCTTTACAAGTTGCAAGCATAAATGTACATCATTACACAAGCTTAACACTAGTTGCTCTCCAAAGTAGTATTTTTCTCTCCATATATAAATAAACATATTTGTTGAATATCCCATTCATACTCTTAAACTCTTTAATAAAGAAACTTCTCATCATCAAATAAATATTTACAAAATATATTAATCAAAAACAACAAGTTGGGAAAGTTAGTTTCACATTATCAGCTGACACATAATTTTACAGCTACCATAAGTTCATTTAATAAATATTCATTTCTGTACACAGCATTAAACATATTGTCCAACCATTAAACAATGGATCAATGAGTGACTGGGTTTGGCCCAAAGTCGGACCCTACCCATCTTCACACGCATGAGCTGCATTGGCCTCTTGTGTCAAGACACTGGCGTTAAATTTGCAATAACCTTTCCGTGCAATTACATTCAATCTGTACCAAGGCCTTGACCCAAAGCTACCTGAAAGTGGACTTCCGATTGAAGTAAAGTGGTATCCAAATCTGCGGCTACAGCTGGATAGTGTAAAGGACATCCTTAGCAACACCCTTAGCATTAGTCATAGCCGTAGCTATTAACTGATCATTGCAGTAACTCACTGCGAGACAATGGTAACTCATCATCACAGTAACTCACTGCGAGACAATGGTAACTCATCATCACAGCACTGCGAGACAATGTTAACTCATCACTATAGGAGCTCACTGCGAGACAATGTTAACTCATCATCACAGTAACTCACTGCAAGACAATGTTAACTCATCATCACAGTAACTCACTGCGAGACAATGTTAACTCATCATCACAGTAACTCACTGCGAGACAATGTTAACTCATCATCACAGTAACTTACTGCAAGACAATGTTAACTCATCATCACAGTAACTGCAAGACAATGTTAACTGATCATTGCAGTAACTCACTGCGAGACAATGTTAACTCATCATCACAGTAACTTACTGCAAGACAATGTTAACTCATCATCACAGTAACTGCAAGACAATGTTAACTGATCATTGCAGTAACTCACTGCGAGACAATGTTAACTCATCATCACAGTAACTTACTGCAAGACAATGTCAACTCATCATCACAGTAACTGCAAGACAATGTTAACTCATCACTACAGGAGCTCACTGCGAGACAATGTTAACTCATCATCACAGTAACTGCAAGACAATGTTAACTGATCATTGCAGTAACTCACTGCGAGACAATGGTAACTCATCATCACAGTAACTCACTGCGAGACAATGTTAACTCATCATCACAGTAACTCACTGCGGGACAATGTTAACTCATCACTACAGGAGCTCACTGCGAGACAATGTTAACTCATCATCACAGTAACTGCAAGACAATGTTAACTGATCATTGCAGTAACTCACTGCGAGACAATGTTAACTCATCATCACAGTAACTTACTGCAAGACAATATTAACTCATTATCATAGTAATTTACAGTGAGACAATGTTAACTCATCATCTCAGTAATCACTGCAAGACAATGTTAACTCATCATCACAGTAATCACTGCAAGACAATATTAACTAATCATCACAGTCACTTGGAGACAATATAAATAATCATCACAGTTAAGTGGCCTGCTAAGTTAACAATTCTGAAGCAGTAAGTTGACTGACCTGTTGACTTAAAAATGTGAAGTGGACAATTTTATGTGTTTATTTAATTGTACATGAAGTCCACTGCAAACAGGGCTTGGGACTATCACACAGCAACCAAATTCACGAGTTTGTTTTATTTACCTAGAAGTCCAAGACTCGCAGGACCAAGAAACTTTGGGTGTACAGGCAAGCACTGGATCACGCATTTTTAAAATTCTTTTGGTAATACATGTATATCCACTTCAACCATTTGTGTACAATCACCTTTGGTTTTCAAAACAGAAGTGTCTCCATTCTGTTATGCTCAAAGAATGGCCGTACTTTAAAACATCACTCATCAGAACTTTCCATTTTCCAGCAAGTCATTACTGTAACTTTTGCTGTTTTAAGTAACACATACAGACAGTAAATTTTAAGAGTTACACGTAATAGTCTCACAGTGAGACAAGACAGAGCAGCCATAAAAATCAACACCTACACTGACACAAACCCTGCTTGTTGCAAGGGGCGGTCTGAATTGAAGTCAACAAAATTACTATCAACAAGTTTGGCTGTGACGTTTACATATGCGATGTCTATATAATCTATTAATATTAATAACAAAGGTCCAGCCCTGTGGTATGTTAGGTAATTCAGAACAAGGCTCTTTCGGAAATCAGATGAAAGTGTTTAAGAACAAGGTACTTGGTTCTTACAATAAGTGGCACAATTGAAGAAACTACTCTGTAATTCTACTCTAAGACTCTTTCAACATTAGATTGAACACTTGCAAATATTGCTACACAAACACTGTATCTAGTTATTAGTCCTGCTGAAAGAACTTCATTTCAAAGTTGCCTTGGGAATACTCCTTAAACTTTTTAAGAGAGAAGAAAATATGTTTGCCATATGACTGGCTGAAGAAACTTTGGTCCATTTTCCACTCAAACATTCAATGGCATTGCACAGACATGTAGCTATTTACAACATATAACTGTTTTCTATGATATATTAAACAAAGGTCACTTAATGAAGCGTGATAATTTATTATTTACATTCAATACCATCGTTTCTAGTTCTGCATCTTCCAGAATCAAGCGTAACTTTACATCAAGACTTGCCTCTGGTATAAAATCTTTTGAACAAGTGTTTATTAATAGCTGAAGCCATTTGTAACACATAGCCTACCTGTGAATATTACACTACTTGTTTTTGTACACTTTATACACAGGAATCAAGTACATGTAATTTCACGATGCACTGACATAGTACTTGTGTGTCCCAAAGCTAAGCACTCATTTTCACATCCAAAATTCAACTGAATCTGAAGTAATTGGATTTTGTATTCAGCATTCATTTAATACAAGTATTCATATGGATCCATTTTTATGTATTCATACATCTGTGAGCAATATACTCAGCAACAAGATTCCCAGTGCATACTCCTCTGTCAAGTAGGCCTACATTTTGAAAACAGCTCAAAAATGTCCTCGATTTTGAAATAATTCTTTTGAAAACTGCATCTGTAGTTCATAGATTTTGACCCCAGGTTTGCATTGGCATAAAGATATATTTTTTACTTCACATATCTTGACTCAAAGATTTGTCTTTAAGGGATTAAAGTGAAACAGTTTGGGGTTTTCTGACCTTTTTGCTTTTACATGATGTGCAATTTTGCACAGAGTAAATTTGTATACTTTTATTTATATTTCTGAAGGCTGTTGAGCAAATACATGTTTGTGAAGTACATGTAAAAATGTGAGTATTTCCCATGAGAACATGTTTTTTCTTGCCAAGACCCATTTTCCATTGTTTCACATTGCATCATCCCAATTTAAGCTTTGTTTTGTTTATTTCCACATTTCCACACATGCTATGTTTTCTTTATAGGAAGATAGATACAGTAATTTTTTTTAGCACCAGTAACTTTCCCCTCTTCCCAGTTATCACTATAATCATTGGTTGATTCCCTCTGTCTCTCATTATCTTGTCAAATCACAGATAGTGTATATGGTTTTTGATGTTACCATTTTAATATAAGTTGACAAATGTTTTTCAACGTAATAACTAGATCTATCAAAGTTCTCAATTTAATAAACTATTAATGAAATCAACTCTGAAAGAATTGGGCGTAACAGTTTTCAAATAACCTGGCATAATGATTTAAAAGGATATTCACAAAATCTTATCAGCAATTTTTTAGGAACAATACACAGATGCAATTGTACCTGATCAACTGCCAGCCATTCAGTTAAATGGCTTAATAAACTACCACTGTTACACTCTTTTCTTTGGTTACAAAAACAAAATTCCAAGCATAAACAAAACGATGTTATCTCTCATCAGCAAGAATGGACAATACATCTTTAGTGGACAATTGTACATTTAGAGAGATTGAGCGTGAAATACTGCAGCAACTCGGGGGACGATCCAGGGCAGTTGGTCAACTCTAACTCCTCAAGGTTCTTTAACTGGGCGAGACCAGACAGACCTGCTGCTGTTAGCAACGGACACCCTGTAAACCAGAACATTGCAAATTATTCAATTTATTTAGAAATAAATGGAAAGATCTGGGGATTTGGTTGGTATAGGGACCATGGGCTGGTTTGGTTGGTTGATTAGGATTGGGATTCATTGGCTGGGTTGTGTTGGATGAGATGGGGTGTGGTTGGGTTGGGGATAGTGTCTAGGGAGTGTTTTGTTTGGGTTGGGTTGGGTAGATCTTGGTAGTGTTGGGTTGGATAGGTTAGGATTGGGTTAGGTTGGGATGGATCTGGGGTAGGGTTGGGTTGGGTATGGTAGGGTTGGCTTGTGCTAGTTGCGATATTCGTATTCATAACCCTCCATCCTCCCGACAGTCCCAGACCAGAGGGCTACGAATGTTGGTGCATTGTAAGACCTGGGTATGTATCTAATTTGGGCCATTGCTGTCAGTCTAGTAGTTAGTGATATGCCCAAGTTTTACCACCTTCATTTTGCAAACACAAATTTGATTATCCATTTGTAATGAATCCATTCAGAATACTGAAATCATCATCGAAAAACTATTTTGCATAGAAAAACGACCTGAAACTTATCAAAGACTGAACAAGTTGTTTGAATTTGTGTGGGCGTCAACTTGTAATTTTGAGCGTCATTATTGTAAAGGACTGCGACCAATACTGGAGGTTGGATGCGCTGTAGCGAGATTGAATGTGAAGTCTGAGATTGCGCTGTAGGTTTGTCTGCATCCACGGCTGCACGAAATGCCATGCCATTCAGAATATGAGGGTGCTATTTTAGGCAGGCCAAAAATTACAATCACTGACTGAACAAGACGGCAAAAAGACTACAGCCATACACCCTGCTGCGACACAGAGACGAAGTAAAAGGACAGTCTTTGGTAAGTTTTGTTTTGTTTTTTCTTTCTTTAAAAGATCTTCTCGAAGATTGATCTAAATTGATTAATTACTCAATGATGAAATTTGTGTTCTTAGAATATGTCATGATTTTTGGAAGTGGTTTAATTGGCAAATCTGGTCACTAGTCTGGCAAAAATGGCCAAAATTGGACACATGCCCAATGCTTATGCATCGAGATTTTCAAACTCCTGGTCTGCAAGATGGAGCCGTGACAATTGTCACAACTGGGTAAGGTTAGGTCTCAGTTTGGATTAGGTCGAATTGAATCTGGGTAGGTTTGGGTTGGATTGAATCTGGGAAGGGTTGGTTTGGGTCAGATTTGGGTAGGGTAGGTTGGGTTGGGAAGTTGGGTGCATGGTTCGGGTTTTGGGTATGATTTGTCATTTGGGCCTTTCTCAATTTGGGGTTTGTTCAGGCATGATATTTTTCCTACTTTAATCAATTTGCAATGTTGTTACCCTCTGAAACTCAGAAAAATCTTTATCAAATAGCCAGAAAAGTCTACAAAAACCTACCATAATGTAGGTAGTTAGCTCCTGTACACAATTAAAGAACCAAATATCATGCCTGGGTTTGTTTGGCCGGCTATGGTTGGATGGTTTTCCTTTTGTTCCAAATATAAATTTCTTTACTTATCAACAGTATACAAGTGAAAACAAAAATGAAAAAATGTCAACTGATTTTCATATGAAGTTTTTCGAATGTAATAACCCACCTGCTACTGACAATATGGCCAGGCTCTTCATGTTGTACAAGTGTTGAAGTCCAAAATCCTGTACATGACAACACCACCTTAGATATAGCGCCCTCATGCAGTTCATCGTGGACAAGAATCCAATGCCAGTGTCTGTTATCCGGACACATCTGATTCGAAATAAGAAATTAGAAACATTTGAAAACTCCTTTCTTCACCTCATTTCATTGACTCGTAACTTTCGTGTGAAACCATATATCGAAGCAGGCAGGCTCCATTCGGCACAGACGTTTAGAAGGAACTCATGGCTCTTGGTTCTCAGACTCAAAACCTGAAATTTGGACTTCGCACATCATAAAACAGCCAAGCACCCGTCTGTTCATAAGCAAAGCTTTATAAGAACATTTCTTAGAAGGCTCAAGCTTTTTAGTGTCAAGAAATGCAGCCAAACTTGTTGATTCCTCCTGAGATTTACGGATGACAAAACTGAGACTGACAATCTTAAAGGATTAAGGATTGGTAAGGATAAAAAACATAATTGTTTAATTTTAGTAGTATTAGTATGCTGATTACGAACTAGAACCACCCCCTTCTACAATCCCTCTCAAATGAAGTCATATTCGAGAAATCTGTAAAACGAAAACCTAAAAATTCAACAACCGATTTCGGTTGTTACAACCAAAATAAGGATAATGTGTATAAATTGTGCATTGCTTTTCACCAGTTTCTCCTGACTCACACAACGGACTAATCCCGATGATTTATACAGGTTTGTTTTATGTATAATGGTTGATAACTACCAATCCTGTATAATATCTTTAGCATAACTATTATTTACTTTAGGGACTATGTAGGCAGTAATAATAATTTACATTGACATGTGTAATGATGCTTCCCACTCCCTCTCCCCACCTCTCTCTATGTAATTATGGAAACGTGCACGCATTCGGGGAAAAACTAACAAGAAGTTAGAAACCAAGGCGATGGTCTGTTTATTTCACCTTGGAGTCCAATCTCATATCATCCTCAAGAAATCCATGCCGCCTCTTATTACACCGACGATGGAAAATCACCTTCGGTTTTTAATTTCAAGATGCACCTGTGTTTTATTGGGACGGTGTCCTTTGGTGGCGACAATTTTACAAGAAGATATTCGAGTCTTGAGATAATTTTAAAGTAAGAACTACCTTCTTCATACTTCCATCTAGAGTTAATTAGTCTTCACTAATAAACCTTGACTGTATGTGAGACAGATTCTAGACTACTGTCTGGTCTGATTTGTTTAACTTTACGGGGCGGTACATTGTTGTTTGAATAATATTTCAATATTTGACTATTTGATTCAACCCTCTGTTTGACAAGTTTTAACATTCGAGTTATAGCTGAAATGTAGTTTTTGTTGGTGTCTTTGATGATCATTTCAATTTCTGGATAATGGCAAGTAAGATACAAATTTACTTTGCCAAGATTGATCGGTACCTGTAGGTTTATTTTCCGATAAATTAAATATTCAATACAAATTATATAATTTGGGGACATGTACATTGTACATTCAAACCAATAACAATTCAAAGTACTGCACTGTATATGGGTTGTAAGTAATTTTAGCTTTGAACCATGATTTACTATTTTGACGAAAACACCCCACCCCCAAAAATCCAACCAAACAAAAAACTATGCAGTATGTTTTATACTCCGTATCACGGTTTTTTAAAACTGAACCGAACTATGTCAATTATAATTAGCAAAAACTTTCACAATAGTGACCAATTAGAATTAGCTGTTGGAATCCAGTTATCAACCGAAGTGACCTATGATATAAATGCAAACAATTTTTAATGGCCCAGCATCTCGACCTTCACAGAGTCTTTCTCAAAGGCAAATAAATACTGTGGGTCGGAACGTCAATTGTTCGCATTGCATTGTTATGAAAAACAGATACATAAATACACTACCAAAAAACAGAGGAAGTCTTCATTTAAAAGGAATTCTTGAGACCTATATACGTGAAACATCTTTCCAATTTTTGCTGCCAATACAATATGACACGGGTTAAACGGTTTATTTATAACAAGTGATCATAATTAACCCGAATAATGTGTTTGTCAATGCTACAGTGCAGGCCTTACGGGTTGCATTCTGTGTGTATCTGTGCTAAGATACCATCTACTCTGCAAATTTGTAAATCGATCTTACGCGGATTCCATTCCACTGTCCAGCGACGGCCCTCTCACTGGTTCATTATCACATTGTATTTAATTACTAAATTGTTACCGCCAGAGTTTAATTGGTTTAGATGGCATCTGGCCAAACAAATGGTATTGCACAACCGGTAAAATTAACATTGTATCGGCAAATTGTCTCATGATTTCATTCACTCGATGCCGGTATACATCACAAAGCGACCGATCCAGTTTCATCACATGGCGTGTGCTTTGTATTATGTTTGTTATTAAAATTTATTATTTTAATGCCCTTGTCCAAATATTCTGCACCACTTGTTCATTTGTTTATTAGGGAGGATGCACCATTTGGTTTTAGACGGTTCCATCATTTCAGCAGTCCAGTTTATATAGACACCCACGGTGATCTTTCCATACAGGTAGGCTTTTATGTCCGTACTGTCACACATCCATACACGCCGTCTAATGGGTAGACATATACATCATCGTTTGGTATTTCAGAAGAGGGTATCTCTAACGTTTCGTGTGCTCTAGCAGCCGCCATGATTAATCAAAGTGCGTGGTAGTTTTTCTAAAAAAAAACCACAACCATCCCCAAATTAACTAGGATGAGACACGGATTTCTTTGAGTGAACATGTCGACGGAATCCTGTGTAATGTGGTGTCAATAACGAGGCTATCAAATTGGACACCAGGCCTAGGCTAAATACGTCTCCGTTGCATAGGCTCACCGTACTGATTTAATTCCAGGTTTGAAATTACAACAAGACGGCATATCACTCTCTTACAAGAAAAACAATCTAAAAATTGCGGCTGTGGATGGCTGTGCTTATCTAATATGTTGCTTTTTTCTCTTTAAAAACATGTTGAAAAGTTGTCAATCAATCCGTTGGTTTATTTTGATATTGATACAGTTTATGACAATGACTGGATTATGAATATTTTCTGTGCCTCAGGCATTGGTTTTAATAAAGGTTTTGTATTGATGTGTTGGAGACGGGTTAGCGTACCAAGGGCAAAAAATTGTACCATCTTTAACGGATGGAGTATACACCAATGTTTGCTTAATATAATATACCGTAGTATATAATAAAATACCTGTAAACTATAACCAAATACTTGACTGCGCTGGTTTTAATGTATTTGTTTATTTAAACATGTATTTTTGCCACAACTTGAACATAACAACCATAAATTGTTTAAGAAACTGATGATTCTGATACAAAGACAACGACGGCAAACTGTTATGATCGGCCGTTATGAACACACTGCACTGTCTGTCCTCACTCCTGCTGTGCGGTCACGCATTTTTAATTGTTAGTCCATGAATATTAGATGATAGACCAGTGTATAAGATATCCCTGCTGTGGCCTGTTCCCTTGCCTGGCCATTATAATGATATTTCGCACCTGAGTGTAATCAAAGATGATTTTATGTTTACTCGAGAACTAGTAATATAACTGATACATCGACAGTTAGTAATTATAGTGTATGGTGTGCCGATGATATTTGTAACAGACAGGGCATATGAGACCGATCAGATGATCCTCATGACGGAGCATGGCATTACGGTGTGACACTGAAACTACATAACATGAGGCTCTTGCTTTTGTAATTTTGCTAAATGAATAAAATATATCAAAGGTACAACAAGATATACGAATACAAGTGATTTTGAGTTTTTGAAAGCTAAGCTGCCTTCACACAGATTTTATAGGATTTCATAAACTTGACATCTTATACCAAATGACCTTGTAATGTCACCTGGAAACTTGGTGTATCGGAATATGGGTCTAGTTCACGTTTGTTATTTTATGGACCGTTCACCGGTAATATCCGGCAATTTCCCTTTGCATCAGAAAATGGTTACATCCCCTGCAGTAAGACAAATAAACAAGCCTATTTGACCAAAACATGGCCCCCGAGAAGAGTCCTAAAGACTTAATCATATCCTTTTAAATATAGGAAATCACTGGCTATAATTTAGTTCTTCGTTGCTTTTCATGTTCTTAGTGAAATTCCCTTGTTAAAAAACCCCACATTGATAGCAGTAATGTACATGTAGGATTCGAAATGTAGAAGTTAGTGGCTTTAAAATAAAAAAAACCCGGCATCGCCTTATTCTTATCCTCATTTCGCAATATTTGTTTATACCGAACAGCAGTATAATAAAAAACAAGCTTCTTTTAATGAATATCAACATGAAGGATGAGTGGAATGTGACTGTGAGAGCCTGAAATGATAACAATCAGTAAAACTGCTGATTCATCAATCTTCCAGAGTAAAGAGCAGTGTGTCTGGAGATCCTGTACTCAGCAACATGATAGTTCTTTTTATGTTAAACGGATATTGCATGTAGCCATAACAGAGGTATGTTATATACATTAATCTACCACGCCTTGGGGTTAGTCCGTGTGAAAGAAAGTCTTGGTGAAAATACTACATATCGTGAATCCATTACATGTATACCTATACATCCATCATCATGGTGGCTAAGACATTACGGATGTCTTTTTCATTACAGATAATGCTTAAACACTGCAGGCACACATTAGATAACATGAGATTCATTCTATTTTGTGTAACAGCAATTTCTTGTTGACGTCATATATGTGACGTTATAGACACGATGTCTTCCTGTTTGGCTCGATCACGTGATCTTTTCCGGAAGTAGTTTTCGTTTTGTCGATAGTTTTATTATTGTGGAAAGGCAACGCCGTCGCATAAATTACTGACTTAATTCGAGTCTTTTAAAGCCAGACATTAAACAATGCCCGGTGGGTATTGCGGGGTATAGAAGACGAAGGATATTATGATAAGTAGAGACGTAGGCCAATATTGCTCTGTATAGGCCTATGCCTATGACAAGGTCTACGCACAGGCATTCCAGCTTCGCATAATGTTTGGAATTATAATACTGTCTACCTATTGCTATTATTACACCGTATTTATTCTGTAATTTCCTTCGTGAAATGTCATGCTTGCTAAGCCTTACATAAGTATTTTAAAATGATTAAATACTCAAATGTTTCCACTATAGTGTTAAAGGTGTAGGTTAAAGGTGCCTAGAACAACAACTCAAAATGTTATTGGAACATTTTGTCCGCCTGTTTTATTAGTTTTCACAGTCTAGTTCCGTTCCAGGTTGAATTCCTGTAAGAGCTATTTGGTGATCAAGATTAGTGAAGAATAACCTCTACCACAGTGATACTGGTTGATTTAATTTTTCTTATTTGCTAACGATAGTTATGGGATTTTCAAACTAAAATCTGGATGATGTTTAGTCCGGGTAGTAATCATGTTAAGCATCAGTGATTTTGAAAGAGCAAATTTATTCAAGTCCATTAATTTTCAGTGAACAAAACCATCATCCCCAACCAACCAAGGAAAATTTAATCAAAATATGCAATAACGATAAAAACACGTGATAACGGTGCACTGGTTATCGGCTTGTTTCGTTTTTGGAAAGCGAAATATAATTGAGCCATTGGGGAATTTTCTTGTACGTAGCTACATTCAGGTTGGACCATTTAATAGCTAGTCTTTAGATTGAAAAAGAAATTACCAATCACAGCTTCCTGATTGTCTATGAATCGTTTTGGACAGCCTATTTATTTGTCATTTTAAAGTTTGGAGTCCTGCGTAAACACTGTTTTTATTCCGCAATTTTCGGACGCACCTTTCAAAAATTCTGGTTGAAATTCTGGTTGAAAAATGACAATTTAATTTGATATTCAGTTGGGTGCTAATAATGATTGCAACCCATGTAATCTGTGTACATAACATCCACTGATATATTTCTTTCCCTACGGTGGCATTACAGATCCATTTATCGTGCTGTCATTATTTGGGTTCATTTCTCATAACAGAACAGGTGAATTACGGAGTTTACGAACGCATTCCAGAAATAATCAAGTGATTTATTAACTCATTTTATTGAGCTGTTGTGGATCACACAGTGAAAATGCACAGATCAAGCTAAACCAACGAGGTTGGTCATCCACTGGTTACAATGCCAAATTGGATCTGATGTTTTATCACACAGTTTCTACAGAGAACAGCATTTTTCGGGATGACATTTCACAACCAAATTAATAATGGACCTAGGATTTTTTAATTCATAACTTTGGCCCTTTATATCGTATGATTGATAAATTTTCAATATATTATCACTACTAATTAACATTTATCATGTTAATTGTAAGTATATTTAAGCCTAAAAGAAACTCATATCCACATGTAAATATTCGGACATCCTCTTGGGCGCAAAAAGGATCTAAACGTTCTTATTATGCCAACAGATAAGCTTAAACCGTAGAAGGCCTTTATAAGCTCTGTGCTTTACCTAATTGCCTATTTGCCCATCCTACATCCACAGTTTATTATCTTTCTGCCAAGCATCTCCAGCTTCCCACTGTCTGAGGGAAATGAAATTACGCCCCCTTGAACATCATATTCTGGTTCCGCCCCCTCATAGCAGACACATTAGTGATGCTGGACTCGTTGACGTAGAGTGATGCACGAACGCATATGATTGAGTGTTGAGCACGTTAATACTGTTTGTGCTTGACGTTGTTTATGCCCGAACCCATGTCTGCATAACCTTGCTTTTAAGTCTGCATTTGACTTTGTTTACAATTCATTGCCCACCAAAACATAAACAACATTCAGCTGTAAATGTTTCACTATCTGTCTACGTTATCGTGTAATAAACAAATCCAAGATACTATCACAGAGAACTAATTTCTTTCTTCCATGATAATTTATCAAGATTAAAAACACAACATAACGTCAAAAGTTACCTTTCCATAAAGGAAAATTAAATACTGTTTAAAAAAGATAGTAGGCAGCAAACAATACAAGGATTTCCGAGAACAACGAGTGAAGAGAGGTTTTTTTTAACCAGCGGGCTAAATTTATAACTGTGACTTTGCAAAAGGTTGCTATGAACGTGTGCCAAACAAGGAAAAGGTCACACTGTGTAGGCCTATGGGATCCATGCTCTATGCATTTTGAATACTCCTTTACGTCTCAATTCTTTAATTCATCAAGGAACCTGAGTGTCTATACGCAGGTATTGACCGCTACTGTAATGTGATACTTTAATATGTGATTAATTCAACAGAGTGGGTGCTGGGAGTTTTTTTGTCAGGACTGTTGTTTAGCATAGCCTCATTATCCTGCAAAGCTCTTAGTGAAGATAACCAAAAATATCCTGCGAGCAAGACCTGGTCGCTGGGAAGCAAAGGGATTTTGTGTTAAAACTTAAACAGTTTTTGTAAGTTGACAAATATGTACACAAGACTCAGTTTTATTAATTAATTTAATTATGTCATATCATTTTAGAGAAAGGCTTAGGCCTGAGGCATGTTTAACCAATGTATCGTGATTTGAGAAAACTCAAAACTCATCAACTTTTAATATATCTGTTTGGCCCAAAATCCATGTCAGAAATCTTTTTTATTTATCAAAATAAAGTGACATATTGTTATATGCCAAAAGGTTTGTTTCCCCCATAAATTGTTGTAAAACTTGTAGGCTAAACGGCCAAGACAGCGCCCCCAATGGCTCGAAGAAGGAAAGTTGATTTATATAATTAAGAAAGGGCAATTAAATAAAAACATGTACATTTAGCTAAAACATTATTTCATTCGATTTGATACAAACGATTTAAAGGGAAAATACATCACTGTTTTTCGGTGATGAGTAAATTAATTCCCGTCTTTTTAGGTCTTCAGCATACAACCAACCAATTTTTACGAAAAACTCATTAACTTCGGTGCACGGTCACATTTAAGCCAAAACAATAAAACATTGATGATAATTTGTCTGAGATTTTGTGCACGTTCATATTATTGTGATGTTTTCATTTGCAACAAGCGAAATAATCAACAGTCATTTTAAGGGTTTGAAACTGCTGTTATTTCAACTTGGACACTTTTTCATCAGACGGAACAACTTCTCTATATCTCCATAGAAAGTTGGTTATGGATATGTATGCTAAATGAAGAGCACTGTTACCCTACTATATTATGACAGAAATCAAAATGATAGTTGTGAAGATGTGATAGCATTTTGTTGTTACTGAAAACTGAATAAAGTTTATCATGGGAAATTTTGGCTAACATTTCTACCTGATTCAAGCATCCTTTTTGCAAAGCATTTCCCATGAAAAGCGAAGGGGGCCTAGTTCCAAAAACCTGTTTTCTGTTGATGTTTTGTTTTTGTTTGTGAGTCATGGTTTTACAGAGACTGCCTGGGGAAACCAGTGTGATTTTTAACCGAAGAGACAGCATTCTAAAATACCGACCCGTTTTGTTATGATGACAGGTACCCCTGGGACCCAGTCACCCTCATATAAAAGGGAAAAACACCCAACATTGACCTTTGAATCACAAACAACCAAAGCACGAAGAGACTTCTCCCACTTTTCAGCTGAAAAAAAACCCCACGTTGAATTCCACGCGTCATTTAATGACATTGGTCTAAAAATAGGTAAGGTGATGACGACATGAGCAGATTCACCGACAGACAAAACAGGGGCTTATTCCAAACTAGAGGTTCTATGTAAAGCAATAAGATAGGTTGTCAACATGTTGACATGTGCAACATGCTCTGGGGCTTTGACGCTCTGCATTCTAACCAATATGACCTACCTATTTTATGTGTTATCTTTTGTTCTGGGATAAGTGCTGTATGAGAGGCGACTAAATTTCCAACGTTTGATGTTGCTAATTAGCATGGAGGTCCCATATTTCACTTATTATTTAGCTTAATGGAACTGATTACAATATAACAAGTTGGAAATATCTTTTAGTGAATAGTAACTTCCGGTTTATACATATATATATATATATATATCAAGTAATAAACCACAAGGGAAACTGACTGGGACATTTTATTTAAATAGTTTGGGTTTGAACAAAGAAAAATTGACAAAGAAAAATTTCCCTTGTGGTTTATTACTTGATATTTAATATTAAAAAGTCGCATCCCCTTAAGGTGATCCCGTGGCTGCCGCTTCCCAGGTTGAATCGTAAACGTGGGTGTGATCCCTGGCTACACGGCAGTTAACGGTTGTATGGCTTCTGACTGGCACCCCGAACAAAGATATTGACTAATAGGGAGACCGCCAACATAGGGCTGGATAGCTCAGTTGGTAGAGCGCCGGTACGTTAATCCGGAGGTCGTTGGTTCAAGTCCCGCTCCAGTCAATTTTTCTTTGTTCAAACCCAAACTATATATATATATATATATATATATAAAATTAGTAGGGGAGATGGCCTTAGCTTTCGATCCAAACCGGACCTTCGTCAGAGGCATAAACAAGAACAAACACAAACATATCCATTTATAGCAAAAAGAGGAGCAAAGGATTAAGGGAGAGTATCCAGAAAAAAGCGGGAAAATATACCCAATCAGAATAGTAAATTTACTGGCTAAGAAACCTGTGGAAAAACGGGTTATTTAGAAACCTGTAAAGAGGGATAGTTAAGAAAACCTGTGGAAAAATGGTTTATTTAGAAACCTGAAAAGAGAGAAAGTTAAGAAACCTGTGGAAAGGACAGATTATTAAAAAAACCTGTACATGTAGAAAAAGTAAATAGAAAAAAGCCTGTGAAAAACGGGAAAATGCAATTGTTTGAAGGTGTTCTGAAAAGAACAGGTGATGAGTAGGGGAATTAAAATGGATACAGTAAAAACAAATACAAACAAAAGACAAGCAATATATATATATATATTTAAAAAAAAAGTTAATGGCAATGGTCACAATCAAAACAGCCAACTAATGAAATTATTGATAAAAGTAGGCCTACACGAGTTGATCTCGTGGGCAAAGGTTGTATGATTATGACGGGAGACTCTAATAATCAATGAACACGGTAGATAATAAACTGTCAATCAAGAATTCCACTAATACTCAGAGAGATAGGCCGAAGTGTGTTTTATTAAGAGGCGTGTGCAGCAAGAACTTCCAATGGTAACGCAATGGAAGCGAATGAAAGGATAGTATACGCTTACGCGTGCCTAAAATAATAGAGTCGCGTGCGTATGTCACACGAGCTGTGCACCGCAGTGTCAGTCACTGCATGGCGTATGTTAACCTCTCGGATTTAAAACCGCAGGAGTCCTCGCCTATATAAATGAACATGGCTAAAAATTCTTGCCACTGATCATGAATACCAAAACGCAAATAGCTCGCAGTCAAGCACGCAGGGATGTGAAGGCTGGCAGTGGAAATAACAAGTCTGTGATGTTTGGTAAAAATACTGCTCTCGGCCGGCATCATCATTCGAAACTGGATGCTGCATTATTTATACAGCCTTGCGATGGAAAGCTTGGCAGCAGTCACCTCTTGACATTTCAACTGTGTGACATTTACAAAGCTGTGCTTGTGCAAAATTTACCCAGAGAGTCTAGGCACTCACCGAGACAATGAGGTGCACACGCGACTGTATTAGACTGTTGCTACGATATTTGTTCAAATGAAAGATGGTTGCCCGCCTGTAGAAAGATTTCATAATTGATTTATTTATTTTCAGGCATACACCATATGGATTTTTCATTTAGGTTTTTTACTATAATTTAAGTATAGTCTTCGTGGTGGCGATCTAATTACGTGCAAAAAGAAGCTGTTTCTGCAAAATGAATGCACGGGATGTTAAGAGTTATTTATGTAACAGCAGTACCGCCTTCTTGCCGGTGAACTTGTAGAGCTTATTTCCCTTTAGTCCTGGTTTAGTCATATGCATCTAGGATTACCACTGGAATTTTAACTTAACGGAGATCAAAGGTTGTTTTATTTGAAATGTGGATTTAAAAAAAGTGATGCAGGACCTTTATACCTATTATCAGCCTACCATTAGAAAAGGAAACCAAGGTTTGGATGAGTTGTTGTGAAAACATTCGATAAACTAACTTATTTGAAAAATTTAATAAATAAAGAAAGCTCACTTTGTCCTCCATTAAAAATAACAATGTAATGTTAGGGATAATGCATAAGTGATCTGGGAAACTCTAAGTTGGCAGTTTCCGAATTGGCTTTGTTCTGCAAAAGTAGTCAGTACTGACTCAAACTTTCATGCTAATTGAGAGAGCAAAACAATCTGTGAAAAAGTGTTCTCACCGTATACAATAAACACATCTTTGCTAACAGAAGCAATATACAAATTGAGCCCCCCTTTATATAAAACGCGTCCCCTTTTCCTATCCACACAAGCTGCTGAGCTTGTTCCCACTGCCCTCTGCTGTCGAAGTTCCACAACTTTGTTCTGTGGTTTATAACTACTTGGTTCTGATTCCTCTAATCCGACCAGCGATATGTTTTAAAGAAAACTTGAAGGAAGGTCTTACAACCAGACAAGGCAGTCGTAAACAAAGTCATTTTCGGAAGGGTCTCTTCAAACTGTTTTACCGTTATCGAACACAATGTTGGTTGCCGAGTACTGAACGCTGAGCATCGGCTTACTTTTGTTACCAGATCATCCTGTTAATGTGAAGCCTAAAAAGCCTTGTGAACGTTGGATTCCGAAACTCCAATTTCTTAAATGCCAACGAACTCGTATAGAGATACATTGTCCTCGTTCCCTTCTGACCACTAGCTGAGCGTTCACCTTTAGGTGTTAATTTCTCAATCTTGCAACTTCGTTCCCACGGGATATGTTTGGCTCGTGTTATGTGCGTAGAAAAAAAAAATCAAGCATGTCATGCAAGACAGAAATCAATCACACTAGTGCCCCAAAACTTAAATCATTGCATCCTCCAAACAGCCTATTCTAGAAAAGTCCGACCATGTCCATCGACAATAATGAAATCCTGTCCATATAGCTTCACAGTCACGTTATTAACCTTCTGGGACATTGTTCCCAAAGCCGCTTAAGTACCAACTAAGTACATTCTGATATCTGAATTTTTTTCTCTAGCACAGCAAGTGCACCAAATCTCCCAACATCAGAATATTTTGTCAATTAAGATCATGGAAATTGGACTAGCTGTTATACATCGCATGAGTTTCCTTGGTAACATAATAATGGATACCCACAGCCATTCGTGATTTTCCTTCAAAGGGTAATTCAATTTTAGCAACTTGAGGCTAATGTTTTCCCCACATACGTCATTTTATATCTATAGTAAGAGACGAAATCCTGTTTTTTTTTGCCGGTGGCAATATTCACTTATGGGATAAGTTCCCTTTTGAAGCCGAGTGAGAATAAACGCGCGGGAATCGCTATCTACCGCCTGAGGACGACTGATGGAGTACGGGAAAACACAGAGCCTCTCCATCCGGAGTGCACAAATAAAAGCTGCAAATTGTAGTAATAAGATTGTAACTTAAATCTCAGATCCTAAGTTTAGATATGTTCAACGAAAAATATGTTTGGTCAGTAAACTCTTACCCAAACAGCGTGTGACGGTGAAGTGATTTGTCACTGTGTGCAGGTGAATTTGGCTGTTGTGATTCGTTATTTGAGATACTGACAATATTAAGGCTGAAATATTCAAGTCAATAACACATCTTTAGAAGTATTTATGGAGTTTTAAAAAACGTTTAAATTTACATGACATATTATACCTTTTATAGCTCCAGAAACGTACTTTGAACAAACAGATGACCTTTGATCTCCAAGGAAGACATTTGAGAAAGTCGCCATTTGGCTTTGTTTTTAGCTTTAATTTGCTCTTGTATGAAGCCCCTATTCCTTTTATTCGTTAGTTGGACGCCGGTTCATGTGTTCGTTCCTTATAGTTGATTTATATTTTCATTTAAGGTATTTGTTTACTTTAAATGATCCCCTGAGTCGTTTGGTTTCTTAGGATGAAAACACTAAGCAAGCTTTCAATCAGTAGTTTGTACCGGTATTTTAGAATCAGATCATCTCTTTGTCAAAGAACGGCTCAAAAGCCCTAATTGAAGCCAAGCCCTGAGTTGTAGGGTTTGACAGCGCAAATTTCCTGATCCATCCAATAATTGTATAAAAACAAATTTTATTAAAAATATAAGTATGATTATTAATATAACTAACGCATGTCTTCCTGTATGTTGTGTACTTAAAGGGCCTATATGAGTTTTATCAAAGAAAAGAAAAGAAAAGAAGACAAATAGGCCTACAAAATATTCTGTTTGGCATCTGAATTAGCCTTGTATCTGAATAGCCATAAACTAATAGAGGTATATTATAATAATCAACAGGAAATCACTGTTAGCATGCAGGCAGCATCTTTGTTTGAGATGATATGATAAATGCAGAAGCTTTTTGTTGTCTGTCTTGTCACGGTCAAACACACCATGTGACGGTTGATGGACTTTAGAAGTCATTGATGATGACACGTGATGGGTAATGATCAGTGGACCGCGCGGCTGTGGTTTCTTCTTTAGCATATAGCTCTATACACACAACGAACTACTGGACCCCATTTCATAGAACTGCTTTTAAGGACTGAATATTGCTTTAAAATGTTCTGCTTATGCAGAAATGAGCAGGGTACCAGTCACAGATGGTACATGTTAGATGGTATTTTGGCTGGTAACCTGATTCTGGTAAGCATATTGCTGTTGTGCTTGATAAGATATTTGTTAAAATAAGAATACTGACATCATGGAGACAAATGGTTACTTCGATCATTGCCCTTCCATGGATGTACTTTTTTCTGGAAATTTAATGATGAGGCAGAACATGTCGTACAGAATGTCTTCACTCCAACCATGCTCCAAGTATGGGCTAATAAGACAAGTATGACGTAGTTGGTGGAGGGATGAAGTTGCAGTGGGGCCGGGACTAGCTTTAGTGCATTCGGTCGCCAGAGGCACCAATTGGATTCCCGTGCTTTCCTAAATAGCGACTCAAACTTCCAGATGAACGCGGGAAAGAACTCGTAGAATTTAACCCTGTATGACCCAACACAATTATCTGCAAAATGAGGATAATTGACACTGTCTGGCAAACCCCAAAAGGGATGGTATGTTAATTGACCAAACCATGATACGAAGGATTTGAACATCTTCCCTTTGTGAATAGTTGGCAAAGCATCGATCATCACATTTTCTGTTATGAAATGTTTTCCATGTCTAGAACAACTGAAGTGTGGAGAAGTCTTTGTCTTTGCCACAAGGATTTGAGCACTTGTTTTTCTTTAAGTTTTCAAGTAGGACACAATGCTACTTGAAAAGTGAAAAGTAAGGTATGCACTCATCATTGGTACACCACCCCTTAAAATCGGTATGGATGCTGGCTACAAGATGATACATTGTACACAAATAAATAAACAGTGACTATTGTGTACCTAACATAGTCGATTGTTGTGATAATGATTTTGATTGAATAATTTATGCAATTGCTAGGCCTAAATTAAGGACATTAAATGAATGTTAATGTTAATCTTCCGGAACTGAATCAAAAGTTCATATTCTACCAGGAGAAGTGGTTCCGGTCTTCTTGAAGTCGGTTTACAAAGATGTTGAATAATTTTCGTTAATGCACGAATTTGAGAAACTTACCTGTCGAGCACCAGTTCCTCTAGTTTAGGGAGATCACATGCCACATACTCCAGGGCAGAATCGGTCATTTTAGGACACCAAGAGAGATCCAATGATTTCAACTGACTCATATTCTCGGCAATTAGCTCTACAGCTTCGTCTGTGATCTTACTGCAGCCGGATAGGCTGAGCACGCTAAGCTGGGGCAGGCACTGGACGATGTTGACTACAGCATGGTTGGTTAGCTCCCAGCAGGATTTAAGACGCAGCACGGCCATGCTGCTGTTTGGTCTGGCAGGGAAGTAGGCCAGTAGACTATCCGTCACATGGTACGCCTGTAGGTTAAGTTCCCGTAGATTGGGCAGCCTCTGTGCTACAGCTGCCACACTTTCATCTGCAACACTTATACAATCACTGATGCTCAGAGAAACTATACGGGGCTGGAGACTAGACCATAAGCCAGCCTCTGTGAAATCATTGCATCCACTTAGCTCCAATGATTCTACAGATCCCAGTTGCTCCAACATCACCTCCAACCCTGCATCGGTGACCGTGGAGCGTTTCAAACTCACTGCCTTCAGAGTCTTCTTGGTCTTAGGACAGTGGTCGATGAACTCACAGATGTCCAGATCAGAGACACTTACCAGACACACGGACTCAAAACCACGCTGCTCAAAGCTTGTCAATGATGTGAAAGACTTGTGAGTATCCTCTGCCTCGTCATACAGATCTCTCTTATGGATGATTGGAGTGACGTGCTGCCAGTACTTAGGCTGGTACAGTAAATCCTTCCATCTGTGGCAAACCTGAGCTAACACACACTTCTCGAAGGGTGTAAAACACGCGAAGAGTCTCAGCAAGAATTGATCATCTTGCATGAGCTCGTTCAAACTCTTGGCGCTCAACATCCGGGTAAAGGTTAGTCTCTTCGACTTGCCATTAATAAGTGTTTTCTTTGGTGCTGTTTCACTACCTTCATTACCCTTACTGATGTCTGAAGATTCCATCCTGAGTGTCCCTGAGGTCGTAGCAGGCAGCTGTTTGTCTGTAGCCTGCTCTGTACCACCCGCCTTGGTGTTCGAACCCGCCTCCTCCGCCGCGCGACTGCTAATCACACCACCTATTTTGCTTGTCGTATTGTTGTTATCTGTGTTCTTCGTCACTGAGATTCCATTCATAGCGTTGCGAATCAAGGCAGCTTGGTGTGGCGGCTTATGCAGCACTGTTTCCATAGCACTGGCTGCCAGACTGCATCTTCATCATTGCCAACATCCTCGTACAATACTGAAAGGCTCTCTCCTTGCTCATTAAGTATGATCAATGCTGGCAGGCACTGCGCATAAATATTCATACAGCGCACACTGCTGGTACACACACACACGACGCAGAGTCGATTTTAATTTCGAGATTATTTTTCCCCGTAATGTAATGCATGTAATGACGAGATTCGTGTACTCATTCAATCCGTTTTATTTGCATAACGACGGAACCGCCATATCCTAAATACAAAGTGCAAAAATATGTCAGCAACGTTTTATTCCGCGTGTCTTTTAATGCATCGCATTCATCTTGATGCATCCAGTGTATCACTGCATTGGATATGAAATACTCGTAGATTTAAAATGTCCTCACAGCAGAAGCAAATCTTGGTGAAGACAAGACGGAAATTATGAGAGTGATGTCGAAACTAAGCATTCAGGAGCTGTAGACAAGGGAAGATGTTAGCACGTAACTGATGCAGAAGACAGGTCATGATAAAGTGGGATGGGCAGCTGGGGGTCAACCAGTACTCATCTACACGGGCTAGCACCGTGTAGACTACAATGTAGTCTCGTAGTCGCGTGGCAATGTTTGCAAGGCATCTCTTCAGCTGACAGACAACACCGCAATTTGCGCACGTCTCCAGCGTCAGTCTCTGACGTCAATGCGGTATAGTTAACGCATGCATAATAAACCCTTGCTCCTTCTTGCCCAGTCCCTGCTGCTTCTAAGTGAGCATGCGCCCGATAAACTACCCGGTCGCTCTCTGCACAGTAGATAATCTTTATGTTAAGCATATTTCATTACCCAACCTCAAAATTAATTTTTAAGAATCTGTTGCAACCCAGTGATTGTACAATCCATTTAATTGTTGATTTATTTAACAAGAATTGGCTACATTGTTTGTCTTCATGTTGTTAAAGATACCTTTCAAAATCATGAAATTAACATAGAAACTGATAACTGTTTAAAATAAATATAATTGTGTTTTTAAAAGCTATCCTCATCGAGGAGAAAAGGATTGTTTTTTGATAACTAAAACCATTTTAAAGCATGTGACCAACATTGGTAATATTATCAAAGACCAGTATCGGCATTTTATGTGACCCTACATAATTTTTTTTTTATACATGAAATAACAAAGCTGTGAAAGTTTAAGCTCAGTCGATCATCGCACTGTTTTGGACTTGCGATATCAAAATTGTTTCAGACTTTTACTCATTTCTCAAAAACTGTATAATTTTAGGCAAACAATATTTCAAAGGAATTTTCCCCATCTTTATTCCATTTAATTTATTTGTAATTCTGTGACTATTTACTTACTCAATCCTGCCAATGCTGTTTACTATTTACATCCTCTTTATACTTTTTCACCATCTGAAATTTGAACCTGAAAACTGTTTAATGTAAAAGTCTGTACAATAATAGACACCTGAACTATTTGATTCTGTTCATAAACAGGGAAACTACCTTCACATGACTGGCTAATTTAATTTCCGGCTACTAAACTGCAGTGAACTAAATGGTCAGTAATGCGACATCCTACTGGCTAGGTGTAAGTCACGCGCTAAGGATATCCAGTAATTCATCAAGTGATATATCAGTCAAACGCGAGACTCAACTATTTCTTTATATATACTTTCTATTTTAAGACGGTCTAAAATTAACCTGATTTTGTACAGACGACTTCAATGGCGCGTGCATATTATGATAGACCGTGGCAACATGAACCGCACATAGCGTTGTCGAGTTCTAGATTTGTGCTTTGACAAAGGTTTTTTTCAGCACAAAACGTAAATTTCAAACAATCGTTTTCAGAAACTTAAACAGAGCATGCAGATTATTCGCTGATAAGACACGCGCATGGCTGATATATGTATGCTGTGGCTATATTAACTGGTAATACTGAAGTATGTTCTTCCCGAAACTATTTTCCAGGTCATTCGTTTAACCAATGGCAAACAAACAACTCTGTACACAGTTTTGTCAATATCATTGACTGAAATTTAATGGCAGTTTTACAACAAACTCGTTGGTCTCAGGTCTACATTTCGAACAGTTTGATTGGCACCACAAATTGTATATTATAGGAACATCTTAAAATATTCCTAAATTAGTTTCGAAGAAAGTATTTTAGGTCACGTTTCATTTCCACTTGTTAACACTAATAAGGTGAACATCACCAGAACTACAAGATAAATTGAACATACAATTAGCAGAAAAAAGACCTGATTAAACCAACCGCTAAAAGTTTCATCAAATGCAGTACTTATGATTTTGTAAATAATACAATAACAGTTGATTTTTTTCCCCAGGATTTTGTACAGATTTATATATCCTTATTTGTAATGAAAATAAGACACCCTGATCCTATAGGCCTTCATATGAGCTAGTTTCTTGACTTCGTAATCCAGAATTGGATACTTCTCCAGAGGGTTGGTACTTGTACTGACTTAATTATGATAATCAGTGACCTTCCAGATTGTAACTCAATATTTTTCTGATGTTTACAAATCCTATAATCAGGCTTGAAGGCTGTGTAGATTTGTTGCTGAAAGGAAAAAACAAATTACGAATTTACAATAAAATAATATATTAATTTATTATAATTGAGTTTTACCCAAAACCGATAAGAGGCCAAAAAAAAAAAATCATTTTGTGCTTTATCTGTGATACAATTGTAAACATCGGTTGAGGTTTTTGGTTCAAGTCCCGCGCCAGTCAATGTTTCGATCATTGTAATTTTATATCTATTAAATGGATCTAACAACAATGGGTTATTTGTTTATTACAAAAACGAAAAATAATATATGTACTCACATCAATGTAATTGCTACAGTACTTCAGTCTTGAAATGTCTTTGAAAAAGTTAAATGTGGAAATTAACTATGCAACATTATGTGCAATGTTATGTGCACCACTAACAACATCTTGGAACTTTACAGTTCCCAATGTATGCACCACATTTGATTGTATTAAGAAAATCATGCGATATTAATAAATTATTATTGCGAATTAATTTATCTTGTTGAATAAAATGAACCTGAAAAGGAAAATTATAAAAATGGGTTAGCACAAAAACATCAAATCTTGGTGACATCGATGAAACAAAAAACGTGTTTTTGGTTCTTATAAAATTGCGCTGCAGAGATTAATTTGCAGTTTGTACATGTACATTAATCTGCAGTCTGTATGTTAATTTTTTAGTTTGTACATGATCGATGCGTTCGTTAAGCCGTGCAGAAAAGCAGCCTCTTTTTAGAAACATAATATTTAATATTTGAATGGTATAAGAACGGTGAATTTAATTAAATCAGTGTGCTCAAAGATCAGAATGAACCCACATTTTACCCCGTAGCAGAAAAAAGACCTGATTAAACCAACCGCTAAAAGTTTCATCAAATGCAGTACTTATGATTTTGTAAATAATACAATAACAGTTGATTTTTTTCCCCAGGATTTTGTACAGATTTATATATCCTTATTTGTAATGAAAATAAGACACCCTGATCCTATAGGTACACTGATAAAATTTAAGTTAACTTTGATATTATTAAACAACATTTAATTAGATGTAAGTAATATTACTTAGTTGTTTACTTTGAGACAACTTAGATGTTACTTTTGCTTAATAAAGATTGGAAAAGAAAAACACACAACTAAAGTTTTAGCAAATTGAAGTATTTTTGACCCACCGCGCGAGGGCGCATGTGAACCAAATTATGTGATGCAAAACAAGACAAAAGAACTGCATGTCTCATTATATAGTTTGTTTGTTTGGTCATTGCTGCAATATCAAAAACACGAACAGGCAGTCAAAGTAAGTTAAAACTGTAGTTGTGACGCAAGGAAATTCGTCGTTGAAAGCACCCATGCGTTCAAAAAAAAAGTTAAATTTAATTATACTTTAAATAAAGGACCCATTACTCTAATAAATAGTTTTTGTAACTTTCTAATGTTGAACTATTTATTCTGGTTGATAGTCTTAATGTCTTTACTTTTACTCCACAAATTAACTATTATTTAACAGACACCAGTAAATATTTCTACATTATTTTTTTCCTCTCAGGTCTCATGCTAAGGTCGAAGGTCATAGGGCGTATCTCATTGTTGTTGTTGACCAATCCATCTCAAAGTTTTATATAACGTCCGAGTGATTTCATTCAAGCGGGCTACGTGAGCTGTGAGCTCGGGGGTTCAAACCCTGGCGGGCCCCCTTTTCACCAGTAAAAACAATTTGTTTAAAAATTCTTGTAAAATAGGTAGGGTTTGAACTGGTGTCATAGGGAAATCTGTCCCCGGAGATTCTGTCCCCATACGGGAAACTAACGCATGAGGTTGATTCAAAAGAGGGCGCTAGGCCTAGCAGAAGAAGTTTGTGCACAGTTCGCAGAATCTCGGAGTGGGGGGGGGGGGGGGGAGGCAAAATCTTCTGCCACATCGGGCACCTTCAACTCAGTAGTCACTCTCTGGTCAAGCTGGGTAAGAGGACTTGGGCCATTGGCAAACGTTAATTGGTTTATTTTAACCACCATTTTAAACTACACAAAACTCACACCCATAAATTTATTTTATTTTACTGTTCTTTTTAATCAATTCCACCCTACAGTTATATGACATCAACTTATACCCACGTAAGACTTGTTTTTTCAACCCATCACCCACTCCCCAGCCAGTACCAGTCCTATACCCATCCCATTCAAGCCTATCCCCAGCTAGCCACTCCCAAATCATGATAATTAATACTGCTAGTCCATCTCCACTACCCTCAAATCGAACTCCCAGTCCCTGGCACACTCATTTGCCAAACTTGATCAGAATCATGTCCAACAAGCCACACCCCAGAAAATTACTACTTGTACCAGTCCGACTATCGCATTTCTTTCACTACCGCGAGACCTTGCGGGAGCCAGTCGTGTACCCTTATGGTCTTTGACAGGCACAGGTGATTAGAACCAGCCAAAGAAAACAACAGGTACCCGATTACTGCCGAACACCAGATAAACATATAGTAGGGGTCAGGGTACTTGACAGCTTGATGCCATGACGCGTATTCAAAATGGTCACCACCATGCTTGATTTATGTTAACACCGTGGATGTATTACGATCACTTGCTGTGGTTTAATGTCTCTAGAGGTAAGTTTTATCGTGTAGTTTATTTAAGTTCAAAATGTAGAATAGGAATAGGCCCCGTGGAACCCGTGTGAACACTACTACGATTGTCATAAAACGGGTAATTTGAGTGTAGCATTTCTATTTCTACCTTCACGAACGTAAACAACGGCACTTGAAAGTACAACAGCCGGAGGTAGCTTTGACGTTTGACCCATGGCGTAGGTCATTGCATTGTGTCAGTCAATGGCAACTTGCCGTCAATCAAATGAAACAATCGACTTTTCTTGTTAGAGTATCTTGGTTACATAATCTTTTACCACTTGTAGTTTTGATAATATTGTATTTCTATTTCAGTGCGCGGATAGTTGTATGAGATCATTGTGTGGGACTAGGCCTAAAAATGAAAAAGAAAAAGAAAACAAGAAAGAAAGAAAGGGAATTAGCCTATACATGTAACTTCAGCTAATGTAAACTGCTTACCAAGCAAAAGGACCTGTGGTATCATCAAAAGAATTGATAATGGTCTGACGTTTCGACCTTTGCAGTATCTTTCTCAAAGGCTGACGTTCAAAACACGGGTTACAGTTTGACACGTCACCTACATACCCTGACCTTAACCAAAATTGTTTGTATTTTTAAGACACCGTAATAAAGGGGGTTGGGTGGGTATCGATTTGAAAATAAAATTTGCCGATTTAAGTTGTGATTTCTTTGAAACAATTACCGAATAAAGAAAATGATGATACTGTGTAATTTTATTTCTGGTTAATAATGATGTTCAATGTTGTGTGTTTTCGAACCTTGCCCGGTTCACTGTAATTAAATACTATAAATAAATGAAAGCAAGGGTTATTCATTATTATTGGAACTTCGGTAACAGTTAACATTGTATTTAACCTTCGTTCACCTTTGGTTGAAAATGGTAGAATATGAGCTCTTTGTTAAAGGAACATGTACGACCCACAATGATACAAATGCTTTTAAATTTGACAAAAATAATTAAAAATTGAATTTAGATTTTCAGAGAAAAAAAAGAATTGAAATCGAAAAATGGGTTGTGAGGGCGTTTCCAATAACATTTTAGATTTAAAGTATTTTAAAATTAAACAAATAAGAAAATCTAACAATAAAAAATAACAAAAAAAATAAAAATAAATAAAATAAAATAAAAATTGATACGATTATTACTTTTGATGCTGTAGATAAATTCGTGATAAATTAACGAATAAATAAATTTAGCAAAATTATGAAGAAAGTAAATAGTATTAACTCTAAAACGAATGTATTTAAACAAAACAATAGATGTTTTCAATGACTTCTTATACCATAAAATCCTAGCTGAAAAAAAAAGAATCCCCGATATTGACCATTTAAAGAAGCTGAATCATTGTCTGAATTAATGTTCACAGTGTGCCACGTGGCCATACATAATGCATTTAAACACCCCGGAAAAAACAACACCCAAAACAACTCTACCCGATTCCCCTTTTGTAGCCCCCCAAGATAATAAGTATGCTATGCCCGAACCCGGTCTTTCTAATGTATTATTCAAACCCCAACGAAACCTCTCAACCGAACACGCAAAATCTAGAGAGAAAAACAGTTAAATGTTTACTGCTAGCCCCTGCTACTTTCCACTAACCACGGCATGAATGAGCCTCTAAAACCCTTCATATTCCAGCTCTAGGCCCGTTCCTTCATTCCATCGTACCACCGAATCAAACACTCAAATATTATCCAACAAAAACGCCCGTGAAATAACGGTACATGTATGCCCCTTCGCTACAATTCATGTCCTTTGTCACAATCCACTCATGGTCGTCAACACGGCACCGGCCGACCCTCTCCAATTCAATGCATCATCTCAGACGATACCACGGCGAGTACCACCAAGAACACTGGTAGAATAAACGCTGTTATTCCCGCCGTTATGTTGATCCCAGCTAGCTATAATGGAGACCTGCCACCCTCCCGCAACAACCCCAATGTATTCCCATCAGTAGTCAGACCAATAACTCTCCATACTGTCTCCTATGTGAACTAATTTTCTTTACCTATACAGCGTGTGCCTTAACTCGAATATTTTCTAAGTTCCAACCAAGAGTTCCCCATATGCCTTTGTTTCCTTGAACCAATGGTCCAAACTCCATACCTACAGCGTGTGCCTTCCAATAACAAAAAGTCCACACCAGAGTCCCCTGTATACCTATACCTACTCCTATAGTAAACTAATGGAATAGCGTGTACCTCCACTTGCAAATTATTACTAAGTATAAAGCAAGGGTTTCCCCATGCCATAGTACCCTGCACCCTGTTTACTAATTAAACTAAAATTGTCTATACCTAAAAAACGTGTGCCTCCCACTCGGATTATTTTCAGAGTCCGAACCAAAGAGTCCCTTATATACCTATACCTATTCCTAAGTAAACTTATGGTATAGCGTGTGCCTTCATGTAAAGCAATGATTTCCCAATGCCATAGCATCCCGTGTAAAGTATTCCACCCGCAAATTATTTACTAAGTATAAAGCACTGATTTCCCATGCCATAGTATCCTGTGTAAAGTATGAATAGAAGGTTCATCAAGTCTAAAATGCGAATTATCCTGGGGGGACCCACAAGGGGTGTTGTGGGTTGGTGTCGGACTCCGAAGCCAGCGGTCCCCGGTTCGAGCCGCAGTGGCGACAGCGCGGTCGCCACTCACCGCACAGTGACACGAACCGCTCTCACGTGCTTAGAAAGGAAACTTAAAACTTAAAACGAACCTATGCACTTTTTTAGTTTAAATAAATGAAAAATTAGAGAAAAAGATTTTTTAAAACGCCTTGTTTTTTTTACGAAGCGGGATTCGATCCCGGGACCTTTCGGTCCAGAGTCCGGAGCCCTTCCACTGGGCCACTGCTCCTCTTACTTAAACTGCGTTCGAGTTTAATTTTAAACCTTAGAATGAACAACTTAAAATCAAAACGTAGTAAAAGAACAACCGGGATTCGAACCCAGTACCTTTGGGTTCAGAGTCCGGAGCCCTTCCACTGGGCCACTGCTCCTCTTACTTAAACTGCGTTCGAGTTTAATTTTAAACCTTAGAATGAACAACTTAAAATCAAAACGTAGTAAAAGAACACCCGGGATTCGAACCCAGCACCTTTGGGTTCAGAGTCCGGAGCCCTTCCACTGGGCCACTGCTCCTTTTATTAAACTGCGTTCGAGTTTAAGTTTAAACCTAAGAATGAACAACTTTAAATCAAAATGTAATAAAAGAACACCCGAGATTTGAACACAGTACGTTTGCGTTCAGAAACCGGAACCCTTCCACTGGGCCACTGCTCCTCTTACTTACTGCGTTCGAGTTTAACTTTAGACCTTAGTTAGAATGAACTACTTTAAATCAAAACGTAGTAAAAGAACACCCGGGATTCGAACCCCACTCTGTTTTGTTTGCATTTTAATGTAATATAGAATCTCGGAATGAATTAACAGCGTTAAAGTGAAGAAGTATAAACAGATACGATGAATGAATTGGGAGTGCAAACGACAAAGTTGTGGCAACGCATAGGGTCAAATAAAATGCACGGGACTGAAACGAAGAATAGCCTTATTTGTCAGAAGTGTCCAAACTGAGAAAATAACAGCCACCGAAAAAGTCTCTAAAAGTGGGGCGAATTGGTGGGGGGGGGGGATTATTCTCACTAAGGGCGTAATGTGGCCAACATAACCATTACATATTATGTTCAAGGCCTACATTATATTTTAGTCTAAGTAATTGAACTCTAAATATACATGGCACGGATTCTATTTCTTGTGTTTAATTTCTATTTTATTTTTTCTATATTCGAGTTTATTAAATTCATATTAAACGACAATACTGCAATAAAAATCAAGATAATAAGATTGCACACTCAAGATCGATTGCTTGATAAAAGACCAACTAGGGTACCCGACTATTCGTTCTCTTGTGGCACGGTTTAAAAACTCTGCCCTCACAAAATGATCCAGAGGAAAAAAGGGAAAATTTGTTGCGCCATTCCATCCAAAAATGAACCGAAAATCCCTGTATGGGCCGGAATGACACTTCAAAGTAGAGACATGCTTTTATAAAATGTCAAATATGTCAAACTTTACAAGACAGAACAAAACAGATTTAAATTTATTTTAAAGCCACCTGTTTGACTATGAAATCAAGGTAAAGTGGAGTCAAATTTCTAAATAAAGGTTCCAAATGCAGTGTAACATATAAGACGGCACAACGATTATAACTTTATGACATGCGGTTCAGAAGATATGAAATGTTAAATAATAAACTATGCATTAATTTTGACTTTATTTCCCTTAAACAAGAACATCTTCAGAAATCCTTTGAAATACAGGAAGCAATACTGTTTGAGTAAAAGAAAAGTATTCTTAATTTTAGGTGAGAAAATAGGTACAACCTTGCAGAATTCGATCCCCTAACCTTCATCTGAGAAGTCTTTAGCTCAACATGTCATGCCACGCTACCCAACAGAAAAAGCATGCTATTTAAAATTGTATATAATTTCGGCTACTTGTGTCCACGTCAAAGTGAGCGCTACACCGTATACCCAGGCTGGGTATAGCCAATATCTTTTAGATCTATATTTTCAAGATTGTTGCGCCAAGGTGCCATTCATGGTTCAAAACGCTGCGGAGATTGCATTTTGTATGCAGTTTTGTTGAAAATAAAAATCTCAAGATCAGGTGTTAAGTGCATATGAATGGATCCACTGGTGAAAAATAATACACTTTTGGGGAAAAAGCTTGCGCAAGGTGCATGAATGCACGGTGGGATGTGAAAAACTTGAGTGAGAAGTTGCACTGGTTAAAACTCTTGGTTTGGTGGAGTTGGTGAGTTTGTTTCATCCATGGTTTCATCACTCATTTTTTGTTGCAACCAAGAAATTATCGAAGAATAATGTTGCAAACTCGACCAATGTTTCCTTTGAGTGAGAGAAGTTATTCAGTTTTTTCACGAATTTTTCAGTAATTTATCTGAACATCAGCAAACTATTTATATTCATCCTATACATAAAAATACCGACTATTGCAAAGTTACACCATGCAGTAATTTCAAGTATTGCGCAACCAATGTTTACATGTTATCACGTGACATATAGTGGGTGCTACGTCATCGCAGCTGATGGCAAAGAGACGTGCAAAGACAGAGAACTGACAGTCGGCTTTATATTTTGGTAAACATTAACACAGTTACTCAGCCCTGTTATTAAAGTTGAATGTTGTGACATTTATTTAAATCACATTACTGTTTCATAAATTACGAGCATTCTAGTTGTACTACAAAAGAGGTTTATTTTGAGCTAAAATACACTGGCGTCGGACGACGACGCGATGTAGCCATCTTGTTGATGCAGTCAATGTTTACATGCTAGTTCTTGCAATGCTATGCATGTACAAAGTACAAACGTGTAGGGGCCTACAGTGTAGCCTATTTATCAAACCCAAGTCATAGCTGCTACTACAGCTACCACCACATCTACTCAAGTATTTTAGGGTGAAAAATTAAGAAATTTACAGCAAAATAATTTGTGTAGCATTAAGCAGCAACAACCCCATTTAAATCAAAAAGTTAGCTGGAAACAAATACTATTATTACTTGCTAAAGCATGTTAACAGTTTTTTTAAATGATGGACTAACTTCTCACACTAATACATATACATGTGTACTACACAGCATTGTGGGGCCTGGTGAGAAGGAAAACTAGCAGTAACTGGGCTCTATTTGTGGGGGTAACCTTGGTTAACTTGGGCCACAGTTAGCCCTGGGTAAACTGGCTAAATGAAATACTGGAATGTAAGTCATTATTTAGACTGAATCATTCAGCAACCTAGGTTTGTTGACACGTTTCTTAATTTCTCTTATTGTGTCTTTTTCAGAAATACCTCATTTCTGTATTGTGTATGGATGCCAGAATTCATCAGATAATCACCAGGAGTTGTCGTTCCTCTCAATTCCTTTTAAGAAACCTCGTCTTCTCAACAAATAGTTTAACATAATAAAGAGGGACAAACAAAATGTTTCAATGAGCATCTTTTCCAAAGTATGTATTTTACAGTAATTTCAAGGAGAAACTATTTCACTGACATTGGTTCTCAGAGACGGGGTCTAAAGAAAGATGCAGTTCCTTCAAAATTGTCATTGACAGAACTGGCTCAAGGAGAAACATACTCTTCACCTGAAGAAGAAAGACCTGCACTCAAAAAGCGAAGAGAATGGCAAGAGTCTGACAAAGAAAACACTGAAACTGCCTCTGAGGGAGATGGTGATTTTGTTGATCCTAAAGAACCAAAGTCTAAGGTTTCTCAGAAAACGCAATATTCTGTTGAAGACTTGGAACCAGATGCAGAGGGCTTGCTATGCAAACACTTTTTCAGTCAACCATCTGCATTCAAAGTGCAGGACAAAAAAGAAGGAAAAAGAAACTTTTACGCAATTTACAGGGTTTTCATCCTTTGAGAGGTTTAAAGATATCTTTCAATTTGTTTACCCAACTATGGAGCACAACGATATTATTTGTTGGGGGACAAAGGAAAGAAAGGACAAAACACTTATCACAGAAGAAATGCTAAGTGAGGATGAGAACGTGAACAGTTTGGATTCTTCTTCTGATGAAGACGACGGATGCATTGTTGACTAAAGTCCTTGAAAGCTGGGAATCTTTAAGCCTTGATATGAAGGAAAACATGACAGTAATCAATGATCTTTATTGTGGAAAGCACGTTGTTCTATGCCGGATCAGCCCTGTCAGACTGGGGGACTGTGGAATCAAGTGGTGGTAAACTGGGAAGAGAGAAGCACCTGCCCTGGAATAGAGGAAAAGAGTTGTCAACTTATCTTGCTGTAAGAACAGTGTGGGAAGCATTTGGACCAGATGGTAATCCCCAAGCTGGTGCTCCCGATGAATTCAGTGATTGCCTCAGTATAGGAGAAAGGAGTAGGCTTAAGGCTTATTGCAGAAACAGATTCAACATTCCGTTTGAAAATGAAGTGGCAGTACACTTCTATCATGTCGAAAGGCACATCCATGAAGCACACATATCACTTCCACCTACCAAGCAGAAAAATCAACTTATCCGTTCTGTTATGTATGATTTGGAGGTCAACATCATTCTTGGGAGAGTACATGCCATGGAAATGATCAATTCCCACATAACGCATTTACTTATGCACATGCTGGATAAAAATGACATACTGTACATGTAATGGAAACAAGCCAATATTACACACAACTTCATGATGTTGTGCTGAAGTGGATGGCTGATCCACAAGAACTCTTGGTTGATAGTGCCATCATGTTTGCAGACTTTGTACCTTTTCGTGACGATGTGCACAAAGCAATTTACACAGCCGTCAATGAAGATGTCAAGTTTTATACACGTCAAGCACTGAGCATCATTTTGCATAGCATGTTTGTGTGTATCAAAAGACAGCTCGAGGACCACTTACCTGGAGGCAAGTACCACAACACAGGAGCAGATCTCCGCCAAGAAACAACCATATGCCCAAAAGATAACGTAGCTGCAGAGCGTGTTTTTGCTGGCCCAGACTATCTGAAAAGAATGAGCCCCAACATCTGCACTTGCCATGCAAGGGGTATTACCCTGGTTACACCAAGTTAAAGACATCAAGGTGCAGCACAACAAGGAGGTTGAAGAGAGGAAGAAAGCATGAGAAACAAAAGAGTGCCAACTTGTGACACAGATTGTGTCAAATACAGACAACAGATTTATATGTAAGACTGCAGATGATGTAGATAAACTACTACAGCAGAAGCTAGATGAATCTGCTAGAGAAACTTTGTTGGCACAAATAACTTACTATAAGTCGGTGAATCGAGGGGTGGTAAAGGAGTCCTTATTTTTTGTAACAGCAGCTGGGAAGCAATTGACCACTGAGGAACTAAGTTCCAGACTGAAGGAGATTCTTGGCAAGCTTAATAATCCTACAGACAAAAGTTATGTAGAAATAGCTTCCACTAGTGCTTCACAAGAGCTTCTAAACAAAGGAAAGGAAAAATGGAAAAGGAAAAAAAAAAACATGTTGAACTCAAAGAAAAGCTTCTCACTAAATTGAAAAACAAACAGTAGCACTGGTACAAATAGAGAAAAATACTTTTCCTAAAGATATACCAACAAAAGAATCTGTCATACATGCTTATCTCCCTGTGGAAAATGTTTAGATGTGTACAAGGGTAGGGTTGTGAGAGAGAGCACAGTGCAAGACATTAATGAACTAATGGAGGAGGAATATAGATCTACCAAGAGCAATGGTACAAATTCTTTACCGTCATTTATGAGTCTCCATATGACCAGCTGTTCACAGATCCTCTAAACAAAGAATGGGGCGATGATTCACTAGCTTTCATGTAAAAAGAAGGTCAGTCTTAGTTTAAATCTCATATTTTATTGTCCCAATAAGATGCCAACTTCAGTTAAACCTTCTATGCATTTCAGTTTTAGTGAACAATTTATCAAACTGACATGCAGAAGCCATTCTGCGGTTTTTGTTTTTAAAGAATATGTGAATACGCTGGTGCAATGAACCCTTCATGTACACTAGTAACCAGAATTTAAATCAATAGGTTTGCAGTTGCAAATTATAATTTGTTGGCTTGCAATGTGTGGAAAGCACACAGATTCAAAGCAAGAAGTTATGCATATTTAGATAGGTTGGCAAATTATCACAGAAATTAGTCAACAAAGATTATATTGATATCTCAACTGTCTTTCATTTGACAACGTAAACACACATACTGCTGAAATGTCCCCTACTTGTAGATTATTGGTAGACAGGTCAAATGGCATAGTGAAAAAACAACAAAATATGTAGCTGCTAAAGAGCTCATTTGCATATTTAATGAATTTTTTGTTGTTGTGCAGGGTACAAAAATACTCTTTAAGATAAACAATCCTGTAAGGTTTTAGCTAAAAAGAACATTTTACAAAGTCCTGAGATTAGGTATGCACATATTAACTAGCTGAACTTTGGACATTGCCGCACCTGCAGATGCGCAAAGTTGAACAATTTGGCATTGACGAATGTGTTAAAATACAACAAGTCTGGTAATTGATGACTTTACTTTAAAACACAAAGCCTTCTTTCAGAAAATGCTTAAACTTTGGCTCTGCAATACTTATTTTCTTTAAAAAAAAAACTATGTAAAATTGAAAAAAAGAAGAAGTAATTTTAACATAATTTTGCCATTATATGGCAGGTTTTCCGGCGAATAATCAAAATTTTAATTTTTTTTATCAAGAACCATATACCCGATTTCATCATCATAATTGGCATGTACGTTAATTGCACATAATTAAACTAAAACTCATGCATTCTTTTGCACACAGAGTTGTTCTATTACAGCTGTTTTCCCTTTTCAAAAGAATTCCCCAGTTTAAAAAAGAAAAACAATGCGGGAACCTTTGTTTCATTGTGTAAAAGTCCCCACAGCTCTGTGTTTGCCTACCCACTATGTTATTTTCAACCTTCAGCTTTATATGGGTGAGATTAGTAATTAATCAAGGTGAAGCGTAGCAAGAATCGCTGGGTTAGGCAGTTGGGTCTATTTGTTGTGTCCTTTTTCTGTTTTGGTTTCCATAAAAAGTGTACAGGTTTGGTGAAGATTGGGAGAATAAATCCAACTTTTGGGTGGAGGAAGTGATTAGAAGACCCACTCATGGAGCCATTTTAATTAAAAGTAACTACATGTAGATAAGAAGGATCGGTTGGTTTTCTTTGAATGGTGAAATAAAAGCAGTCTGTGGAGTAAATGTGGAGCTTGCTGAGTAACCAAAACAAGATGTCAAGCCGCCTTCTTGTCTCTGGACTTGAAATTAAAAACACTACATTAGCAATACATAGCTGGTAAGGTTTATCTGTCTCCCTCAGTCATGCACATCTGAAATTAATTAAGGAAATATTTGTCTTTGGTACCATGACATTTTACATTGGAATGCATCTTGAGGCAACCCAGTCTTAATAATAAAAAAAAAAACCCAAGCCAGGGGTCTGGGGTCTGGGCTCTAGCGAAAATCTGTTTGACATGGTCCAGTTTTGAAAAAGGCACTTCAACATAACTTTGTACCAACACATTTCTTAATAACCGACTGGTACCCCGTCTCCTCTGAGATCACTACCCGCATACAGTAAGACTTCACCAGTCTCAGCAGACGTGGTGTCTTTAGTGGACCACCAGTCACCCCTAGTGATTACTTGACCCCTCCCAAATTTGCTTCTAGCCCATCCTGTGACTGGTCCAATGATATCATGACCCATAGAGCGTAGCTTCTGAATAACTTCACTGCTGAATCCATCTTCCACATACACCTTACCAGATACTCCAGTCTGCTCAATGTCAACCAGGAAGCGAGGATTGTCCAAGGCTTGTTGGGGATGCATTCCAAATTCAGACATGCTCAATAGAACCTGTCAAGAAACCAATGACCCAAAATCAAGTTTGCAATTTTCAATCCATCAACATTTAAAGGGGCACTCGCTTTGCGCTTTGGATTGGGTGCTTTAGGCTACAAAAAGAGTTTGTTATGAAAGGAACATCTCTGTTCCCTTTGGAGTATACACTGTGCTGCCAAATATGTAGCGCACCAATCTCAATCAATCACAAGAACCATCTCTGCCCTCACAGGTCAAATTCAAGCCCTGGGATTATGAAACTCATTATTTTACACAAACCATGCCAAATACAGAGGCAAACCCTTCCGTTAACGATAAGAGTACTGGGTTCTTTTTGTGCATTACACAAGAAACAGGACCATTGGCTTAACGTCCCATCCAACAGAAAAAGCAATAATGGTTTATGGATTCTCCTTAAGGACACTTGTGTCATGACCAGGACTCGAACCTACACTCTGTCAACTTCAGAGCGCGAGTCTGACCAGAGCTTGAATCTGGTGCACTAGACTGCACAAGCACCAAACTCTATCTGTGTTTGATAAGAATTTTGAGAAAGTTCATCTTCAAAATGGCTTATTTTAAATGCTACAATTAAAATAAGCAACTGATTTCAGACAGAGGTATTTCCGTGTAATCAGTGAGCTTTGAGAATACAAACAAACCTTGATAATTACTAATCATTTCAATCGTCTTTAACAGCGCGTTATTATTTGCCCACACTAACCTGAATCTGCCCTTGAGGTTGCATGAATTTCCCCATGACACCAAATGGCGCTAGTAATGCCCCGGTATCAGCTGCAGTAATCATACCAGGAATGATTGTATGAAATGGCCTCTTCCTGGGTGCTATGGCATTAGCATGACCTGGCTGTAGGGAGAAATTAGCACCTCGGTTCTGAAAATAAAGGGAAAAAAACCACAGAAAAACCCTGATTTATTCACACGCGTAAATATGTTGATCCAAAGACGGGTTAATTCAGTTTACATTTTCATTGGCTTACATCAAGGTCTAGACCAGTTAATAATAAGCAAATTACAGTACTGTCGAGCAGTGCAAAAATAACAGGGCTCAAAATGGAAGGGTGGACTGCAAGGCTATAGCTAAAAGAATTCATGAACAAGAACTTTTCACAAGACAAGTATTTGAATTAAGAACAAAAACCTGCACTAAAATTTGAACTGTTTTAATTTGAACAAGCAGCTAAGAGAAGATCTATATCATTTCTATAATGGGTATGTATTCTTCAATACTCAACAGAATTGTGAGAGATTTTATCAGACTGAATGTCAACATTTGAACAAAACACAAGACCAGCAAACTTGTCCAGTCATGAGTTTACTGGCCCGATGCTAAAATCACTGGCCCCGGGCCTGTGGTCCAGTGTTAACTTCGAGCCCTTGTACAAAACAATATCACTTGTTCCAACTCAAACATAAAATATTCTCACACCTGACATCAGTGGAAAAGTAGAACAAAATTAATCAAAAATTTAAAGAAAACTGTTTGAAACAATGGAACTAGTGCTGTTGCAGACTGCTTACAAACCCAAATCACCTACATGTATGTAAGGTATAAGGGAAAACAATTGTTGATGGCCTCAGGTTTTGACCCTAGCAGATTTCTTCCCAACGACATACTCTTCAAGGGTCAAAAACACAAAGGCATTAATGATTTTTAAAGCTAACTATTTACTGACTGAGTACACCATTATTACTACACCTAATGCTGTTGATGAAATGAGTGAGCTCTTTAAAACTAAACTCACATGTAGAGTAAAGCCACATTCTTTGGGCACCAGACCTGTACCAAAGTGCATGTAGTTACTAATGATGAAGGAGCATGCATTTCCCTGGTCATCCACGACACAGAAATACACCGTGTCATCTCCTACGTTCACTTCCCCATACTGAACATTCTCAAGAGCTCTACAAAATGGACACAAATAAAACACATTTAAATTCGATGTTTTCTGTTCTGCATGAGATATCTACATGAGCCATACCAGCACCATACTATAAACCAGCAAAGTTGAGCCAACCTCATTCCCAGGGACGATCAATCAACCCACATTTTTTTAACAGAATGCCTTGCTCGCTCAAAACCCCTGGTATTGGTTAATTTAAATGAGCTTATACATGTATATGGCAAATTTTAATAAGGCCTGTGATCGATTCGCTCTACGTGCGAGCTCAAGTACGGTAGCCCGCAAAAGAGGCATCAAGTCAAAGCTCAACTGGTCCCCTCTCATTTTTCTCTGATCTTGTGACAGTGTATTGATCTGGTGTCTAATTGAGTGCAGTTTAGGGTGGCCATGTACAGACAGGATTAATTTGAAATTATGTCAACATACTTGCTTTTGAGCACGCATATCAAGCATCCTACAAGTGCCATACAAGCATTTGAAACTTTTCAAAAAGCGTGTGAGCAAAACGATCGCTTTTTGGAGCCAATCGGCATTGTTTTTCAGCACATCGTTCCAGGGGTTAGTGACCTGAGGTATTGCTACAGCGCGCTGCCCATGGTAGCGAGGCTAAAGCTTGAACCTACCTGTCAGGTTGTATGAAACTCCTTCTCTTAGCTGCATAGTCCTTTGATAGTAACTGCTTTAGAGGTACATCTACATGATCCATATCGGCACAGTATTGCAGGCTATCAGCGAAGCTTAGCTTAGTAGCTTCAATTACAGTGTGCAAATACTTAGCAGAGTTGTGTCCCATGGCTGCAAAACAGTAAAAAACACTTTGTTAAGTTGAATTTATTTCTCATGAGGAGGGTTTACCTTTGAGGCTTATAACTCAACCCGTACAATGTGAGGCTTATTACTCAACCCGTACAAGTTGAGGCTTATTACTCTAACCTGTACAAGGTGAGGCTTATTACACTAACCTGTACAAGTTGTTACCCTAGCTTTAATACGTACACCCTTACCTTTTAGGTCGATTCCTTCCAGTAAATTAAGACCAAGTAAGACTGTCATCCCTTGACCGTTTGGAGGGATTTCCCAAACATCCAGCCCTTTATAGTTAACCTTAATTGGATCCACAATGGAACTATTATGAGTCTTCAGGTCTTGTAGATTCATGAGTCCACCATTAGCCTTCACGATGTCAATGATAGCTTCAGCGATCCTACCCTCATAGAAACCTGGTTTACCCTTCAATGCCAGCTCCTAAAGAATTACACAAAGACTGAGCATAAGAGAGTGGGCCAATTCTTTTTGGTTTGGATTTCATCCTTTAACCCTATACAGACCAAAGTCCAACAGTTAGCACATTGTGATAAGAGCTATCATTAACTTACCTTGAATGTCTTAGCTAGCCATGGTAGTCTCATAGTTTCACCTGCTTGAGGTGCCTGTCCTTCCTTCAGCATAGTCTTTCCATGAGGGTTGGAATCAGCTCGTAGCTTCTCTACATCACTTTGCCAACCGTTAGCAGCTACAGGCTGCACAATAAAACCACCTTCAGCAAGATCAATGGCTGGTTGTAGTATCTGCTGCAATGAAAGCTGGAATCAAGCACAAAAACACAGATTGGATTACAGGACTAAAAGTACATTCCAGAAGGTAGGAATGATGAAGACCTTTGCAGGCGGGCTGTTGAGGGAGCCCTTTATAAGGGCCGAAGCTGGTCAACAGTCATAATATGACCCGCTCTGCAAAAAAGGCCCGTAAGTCGCGCCGTGCCTTTTCACGTAATGGGCTCGTCAATGTTGAAAGGGTGATAAATTTTTCGTTGGTGTGATTTTTTTATTATCCGATTTTTGACATCTTTGATATCCACACTTTCATAATTTGTAAGATTGATTGTTTATTTTGACCAATAAAGATGGAAAAAAACGTGTTTTGTGTCTGTTTTGTTGGTGGTTTGCGCGATCGGTGTCCGCGGATTCAGTGGAAAGTTGCGTCATTTTACACATCTGGCAGAACATTATTTGGAACCCCCTATTATAAATTTGGTATCTGAAAGCTGAGGACGTTGCCTTTCTGTATGTAGACATAGCAAAGGTTAAAGGTCAAATGCAAAAGCAAGGCAGGTTAATTTCTGACACGTATACAAAGGGCGCTTGTTACTAGGAGCGTGGATCTTTTCGGTCACGTGTATACAGTGTAGTGCAACGATTGGTCAATGGGCGCACGGTCGAGCGCGCGCATGCGCTGTGAATGGGATTGGTTGTTTATTCATTGTCAGGTGACTGCCACGTGACTGTTTATAGAGTGCGTGCCACGCGAAAACACAGCGCAATACCTGTCAATTCTGTCCAACTCAACTGACTTGTCTTGCTCTGAGCGTAAATATTTTCATAATTATTTACTATTTTAGCCAACATATCTTGTTTTAAGCAACAGGTTTTCTATATTGTTTTGTTAATTATTTGCTTAAGTATGGGTTTGAAGAATCAGTGTCTGGCTGAAGCTTTGAATGATCTCCGTGAGGAGAGAGACACAATTGGTTTCGTGGAACGGAAGATTACTTTGTTAACTTCCGATGTGAAATTTACGATGTTGAATCAGAAACCGATTCGGAATCTGATTCCACATCGCTATTTTCAGCAGGAGATATTATGAAAAGATCGACACTGACAGAAAAATGTTAACCCAAAGATTATTTCAAAATTGATTAATTAAATCTAGTTCGATCTTAGTAGAAGGCAAACCATGTTGACTGTGCTAGATTTAATAGAAGGAAATATTACATTTGTAAACTTCATATTTTTTTTACGAAAACTTTTAATTTTTAGCCCCAAAATAGTTTTAATCCTGAAAATCGAGCTGATTTAAGAGTTTTATTAAACAACTCAAGCTGATAGTAAAAAAAAAAAAAAAAAGTTAAAAAATTTGTTAATTTTTTTTCTCCAAAAAGCTCTTGTTTTCACACAAAAAATATATAAGTTTAATTCATAGGGTTTATATAGCCAGTGTTCATTTGTTTAACTTTAAGAAAAAGCTAAATTCACCAAAAAAGGTCCAATCTCTTCAAAATAATTCTCGAGTGTGTGTTTGTTATTTTAAAATTTGCCAAAAATGATAAGAAATAGCACAGTAAGCAAATTAATTTTTTAAAATAGCAATATAGTGCAATAAATGAAATGTAAAATATGTTGTACTTTAAAAGTCATAACAAACACTTGGTGAAATTTTCAGAGGAATAGTCCAACGGGAACGTACTCGTTGCTAGGGACTTTCACAAGAACTTGGTATCAAAATACTTTAAAATACACTGTAAAGTTTAGAAGGCTGTTTCTCCATAACCTATTTTGACAAAAATTGCAATTATTTGTATGCAAATTAGAGTATAACTTTGGATTGCAAAATGCCACAGACTTCTAAAATACACAAAATTAAAGCTGAGAGATAGACCTTTCCATCCATGTATCTAACTCAAAAATTATTTTTTGCGACATAAGGGCCATTTTTGCAGAGCCGGTCACAATTATAGGCTGTGTCCATCTCAAGTGAATTCAGACAATTCAGACTTAAAGCCACCAGCAATCAAGGTTCCACCAAATCAACAAATCCTGGTGCAATTTATGAGAATGTTTGTTGCCTCTACTTGGTTTAGTCATGGTTTAATTTTGACAACAATTTTCTCAATCAAATAGTTAATTTGCTCAGGTTATTCCGAAAATAATGTCAAAAACAATCCTGGGCTGCGACTCATGAAGTATTTTTAAAAACTCTTTAGCGAAGTGGGTAATCAGGGGTGAGAGTCATTAACTAGGATACCAAGTTTAGGATACCAAGTTTAGGATACCAAGTTTAGGATACCAAGTTTAGGATACCAAGTTTAGGATACCAAGTTTAGGATACCAAGTTTAGGATACCAAGTTTAGGATACCAAGTTTAGGATACCAAGTTTAGGATACCAAGTTAAGGATACCAAGTTTAGGATACCAAGTTTAGGATACCAAGTTTAGGATACCAAGTTTAGGATACCAAGTTTAGGATACCAAGTTTAGGATACCAAGTTTAGGATACCAAGTTAAGGATACCAAGTTTAGGATACCAAGTTTAGGATACCAAGTTTAGGATACCAAGTTTAGGATACCAAGTTTAGGATACCAAGTTTAGGATACCAAGTTTAGGATACCAAGTTTAGGATACCAAGTTTAGGATACCAAGTTTAGGAGGCATGTTCAAATGATGACATTTTCACCTTTCAGTAGGGGTTTAGATTTCATAGAGCTTTTTGGAACAGTGTCCTCAGCACTGGGATGTAAATCAAAAAAGCATTTTTTGTGTTGAAACAATTATAGCTGATTTTCTTCACCAGGCGAACTTCAAAAATCTGAATTCAGATAAAAGTCTCAAATTTCCAAGATCATTACCACCCAGGAATTTACTGTTTAGGTATTCACAGAAACTTGGGACTCCAGAGTCTGTATCAGGAAAAATAAATATCTTGATTGACTGCAGCTTACTTTGCCTGATCCAAATTGTGTTACAGTGTCCACCCATCCAGCTGCTGCTCCTGGTACAGTCACATTAAGTCCATGAGTCACTGGAATGTGCTGATCCTTGCTAAAACCAAGACACTCAACAGCTTCTAGGGACATCTCTGAAGGTGACCGCCCACTGTTGAGATGAACACAAAGGTCAAAGGTCACATATCTTAAGTAATTGGAGGAAAGTGCGCAATTATTACTCGATTCAAAATAAAACGTCCCTCAGAAACCACAGATTTAATACCTAGTGGGATATCTATGAGGGCATAGTGGTAGCCAGAAGGGTGTCTGGGTGTCTTTTGGACACCCTGTTTTATCTGTAATTTAAATAATAATATATTGTATTTGTATAGCGCCTATTGCAGGCCAGCCTCTAAGCGCTTAACATTCATGTTTCCTGCAAGGTATGTGGGGCTTCGTTTGAAGTATGAGACCTACTCCTTTACATAGCACCATGTAATGGTTTACAAGGTGCTGTGGCAAAATATGCAGCCAATCAAACCAGGAACACCGGGGCGGACCCCTTCTCTTTTCGATAAGTGCACTGGGTTCTTTTTCGTGCGTTACACAACACACGGGACCAACGGCTTTACGTCCCATCCGAAGGATGAAGCAATCATGGTTAAGTGTCTTGCTTAAGGACACAAGTGTCACGACCGGGGCTCGAACCCACACTCTGCTGATCAGAAACACCAGAGCTTGAGTCCAGTGATCTTATCCACTCGGCCACGACACGCCACATGTAAATGTATTGCAAGTGAACAACTTGGACACCCAGTTTTAAAATTTCCAGCAAATTTGGACACCCTTTTACCAAATCCTGGCTAAACCTTTATATGAGAACTAATTTACCGCAAAGGCTAAAACTACGGAAATATACTGAGAGTAACGGTATAGACTACATTAGTTGTACTCTAGATGGTCAATAACTAGACAGGTGTGGGTTAATGGGTGGGAGGAAAAAACTTGTCAGGTGGGGGAGGGGGTAGGGGAGGGGGGAGTAGGGCTTGAATTTTACACTGGACTACAGGCCTGAGGCCAGAGGTTTTTAGTGACTGGACAAGTCGGATGGTCTTGTGTTTTTTCAATTGAATAACAATAAATGTACCTCACTGTAATATCTTGAACAGAAACAAATTATGTTCAAATGTTGACTTTGAGTCTGATGAAATACCTCAATTTTGTGGAGTAATGAAGAAGTATACTTAATATCTCAAAACACAATCTTCTCTAACATGTCTTAGTGTAATTATTGTTCAAATAAAAATAGTTAAATGCATGTTGTCAAGACTCAAAGAATTTAATTGGATCCTGGTCTTGTACACAAATTTCTGGTCCAGTAAACATTTTAAGCAACAAACCCTGTGGTCTTGTGGATTTTTCTCCCAATTCAAGCCATGGGATGCTACTCTACACAGGTCATTCTTTACTCCCCTTCGTTTCCATCAAAACGATTGTATTATGTGCATAAGCTTCTATACCATTGTAAAGAACTTTATAAATAAAAGACAACTTCTGTTTTTTATTTATTAAGTTATAGTATGAAACATGTAACAAAACAAGTTGTGAACATAAATAAACAAGACCCCACCTTCCGTTCAACCCCTTGACTGTCTTTTGAGCAGCGTCATAGTAGAGACAGAAGCAGTCTCCACCAATACCATTAAAACATGGAGATAAGACATTCAATGCAGCAGCCACAGCTACAGCGGCATCTGCAGCATTACCTCCGGCCTTCAGTACACCTGTCAACAGTTACAAGTTAAAGGTAGGGTCAACGATTGGTAAATACTTCAAACATTAATGATCATAAAAACTTACTTGGTGAGAAGCACTGCAGAACTTGAGAGAACTTTGAGAAAGGATTCCCTTTGTAAAGTCATATGGTTTGGATTTTTTTTGAATATGAGAAAGGATTCAAGCTAGTTGCGATAATCACAGCCCTACGAGGATGGAGAGTTACGATTATCGCAACTAGATTCATGCTTGAATTATTTTCTAAGATTTCTAAGGGTTTTAGTGTCTGTACAAGAATGCTACGACCAGAGATGTGGTTGATTTTCTGCTAAATGTGGATGATTTTGACGTTTTTGTGAAAATACTGAGTTTTTTGCCGTTTTCTCAAAATTGAAAAAGTACACTGTATTCAGCTGAAACTTTCACATGTGACTTTTATTGTATCTTTACTTTGATAATGTCTACAATTAAATCAGCATTACATTGACAACATTCAATCTATGACCCTACCTTGACTACCTTGAAGTTCAAAGTTACTTCACACTATTCACTTTTTATTATTTATGTTAAATTTTTTCAGTTACAATACAAGAACATTACTATGAAAGGGCTCACCCTTTTTGCTCTACATGTTCATCTACGTATTCAAAGACTAAGACTTGAGATACAACAAAAGGGTTTTCTTTCAAAATTAACATTATTTAGTTATGGTAAACCATTCAATTCAATGAATAAACATTAATGGGCTATCAAGCAAGCGATGGTCCATGATCAAGCATGCACAATGCAGTTTTACAGTCATTATAAAGAAATGTATTACTTAATACTTGTTTCTCATTTGTATTTGGTCTCAGTTGTTTCTCACCAGGTCATAGTGACAGTGCTGTGTATCGGCGCACACATGGCTCCTGCTGCCTGACGATGACAATGAGCGACATGATTGAGTTCAATTCAGTAAGTGGTAAGTACTGCTGACGAGTGACGAGTTTTAACTTTGAAGTTGAAGCATACTAATAATGATATGATGTTCATAAAATTGCACTAAAACAAGGCACTTTTGAAACCTGCCGTTCTTTACCTACTCCAATCTCTGAGGCTTTGGTTTGACTTGATGCAACACAAGCATGAGGAAAACGGGCTGAAACATCGCCTGGAGGGCGGTACGGCGAACCCACAGCTGACTTTACGGGCGACGCCATCTTTATAAATATTTTTATCCATTCGAGAGATCGAGCGCCCTCTCTAGCTCTCTAACAAAAAGATAAGGCCTCTTTCGAAATAACGGGTCTGGCATGCATCCGAACCAACGATCCGTAGCGCCGCTAAGCTATGCGATTTTTGTACGGCGGCCGCTGCAGCAATGACAACGTTGAACAACAGGTTTTTTGGTGCTCCGTCCGCCTGTTTCGATCTAAACTCCGTACAGAAGTTTACGTTTTTGAAATAATTGGCGGAGCCTATTTATGCCGGAGCCTTGAGCCGAAGTCGCGATTTCGAGAAGGGCCCCATTTTCCGGACCAATAATTGGCATGGCGCCCTCAACAGAATGAACTTGATAGACGCCAATTGCGAAGCGATTTAATTCACAATGGAAGTTTTGAGACCCAATAGTAAAAAGTTGCTTGGGCCTTTCCGGGTCCTTTAAAACCGATGAAACAATGTGCTACATCACAAGGTTTTATGTGTTTAAGTTGAATCCGCGGGTGGGTGTTAAGATACAGTGAATGGAAGACAAAAATGCTTACTTTTCTCACGTTTTAATCACTAGCCAACGATCAGCAAAATACAGAGTTTTGCATAAATATCACAATGATGTCTCCAAGGAGGCATAGTGGTTTCCAAGACTTTGTCCTACCGGTGGTATTTTAACAGAGGGAGACTGTCATAGTCAACACACATAAGAGAAGAAAACAAAAAGCAGTCCATTTGTGATTTACACAATTATTCAACACTGTTAAAGAAATTTATGATTTTACAGGAGTTGTACAAATTTCCAAGTGAAACAAAAACCAAATTATTTACATCGTAATAAAGCAATAAGATGTTGAAAGTGATAACTTTCACACACACGTATAGCTGTTTGCTTCCAGGTGAAACACCTCTTTGGTCAAGTTGGAAATTTGACCGTCGCGGGGGCAAAAACAATAGAAAACATCCTAAATGTCTGCAAATTATAAGAGTATAATTTTGTTACATAGATTAGTGTACTACTGTACATTGTACAAGGAATTGTGTTGTAGTGGTGTTGAAGATGTGAACAACACTAAAGAGACAACACTTTATCAATAGATGTAATTTTGTAACTTTTTAATCATGGTGAAGTTGATAAAGGAAAAACTTTTGCGATATTTATAGAAATAATTCCCTTTTATTTGTTACAGGATTTGAAATCTAAAACTCTTTAGAAGGATTTGAAGTAGTACTTGTGAATTTTCCATTTAATTGGCAACCTTATACTTGGCTCATGTAACAACATGAGCCTAGAAACTATCAAATTTAGGTGCTTTTAGATGAATAACCCTCTCAAGATAATGAATTATACAATCAGGTAACCCTGTTCAACCATTCAACAGATTAAAAAACTTCATTTTAGTCTTGCCTGACACCGATGCATAATAAAGCACTTTACACTTATTGCTTTCTGAAAATTGTTTTCGAAAGAAACATCTCAATATCCTCTATGGGAACAGAACTTCTGAACACCGACATTCTACACCAGGGCCCAATTTCATAGAGCTGCTTAAGCAGAAAATATTGCTTAACAGCTTTCTGCTTTGCACAAATGTGCAGGGTACCAGTCCAAAACGGTACATGTGTGGTATTTTGGCTGGAAACCTTTCTCTATAGTAAGCATAATGTTGCTGAGTTAAGCTACTTGTTGTAGCTCTATGAAATTGGGCCCTGATGTCTAGACCACCTAGCTCGCTAGGTGGCGAGACACCAGCTTGATTCTTGTAACTAGCAGAGAGGGCACTGGTCATCTATTTTGAGTAATGGATTCCCACCCACGTTGTCTGCATTTATCCTGCAGATCCAGAAATCACACAAGACAGTTATGCATGTGTGGGTCTATCACCAGAAATAGCTCTTTATCCCCATACAAGCATTACAATAAAGGTTATACAGGAATGGTAGTCGCAGTTAGTGTTCATGTTTTGTGTGATCAACCATTATACATGAAATAAAAACCTGTGTACATTTTGGTTTAATCCGTTGTGCTAGTCAGGGGATGAAAGTCCATGCACATTTTCCAGCATGTAAACACACTGTCCTTAACTTTGGTTGTAACAACCCAAATCAGCTGTTGTATGTTCCAAACAATTTAGTTAAAGGTTTTCTCAAATATTACTTCATTTCAGAAGAAAATATTTCACACACAAAAAAGGTTCTAGTATGAACTTCAAAATCAGTAAGCTTTCAGACCAATTAAACAATGTTTTTTTATCCTAATACCAATCCTGTATAGTACCTTTAAAGGCTTTTAAAATCTTGCTGATTATTTCACAGACTGTTTATAATTTACTACCCATGTTCTCTTACATAATATGAAGCATCGGAAGGAGCAGAGGTGAACAAAATTAAATGGTTAGGCCTAGTACTAGGTAACAAGAAAGATTTAACAAATAAACCAGATAATTTTTTTACCACCCTTGTTCCATCCTGGGTTTCCCAGTTTAACTTAAAACAACCAATACTGTAACTGTCAACACAACATGTATTTTTTTATTGAACTATTATGATATCAGAATTTGGTCTTTAAAATTTCCATTAAGATCATAAGAAATCCACATATTTTTATGTAAATACTTGATTTTACATTGCGTAAAGTTTAAACATGTATTAAATAGTTGGGGGGACCAAACAACAAATTTTTATTAGGTTTATGAAAAAAAAAGAACTGCTAAATCCTACTTATTAAATACAAATAAGGTATCTGTTCCTCTACTGTAGGCCTACACTTTAGAGTGACCGATATTCTTGATTTTAAGCAAAACCCACTTTGCTTTATTTTTAAATAATGGCTGCATTGCAACAATAGCCATGTTGTAGTGTCCATGCTTGTGGTAGATTAACAGCGAGTGGATGTTGTCTGACTTATTTGTTTAGAGGGGTAGTACAACCATCATTGGTAACCTGATTTCTTAAGAGTCAATCACGTATTGAGTCAATATATTTATATAAATGGAATCTTGTCTGTAGTTTAGGGGGTTGACAAAACAAGTAAAGATTGAATAGTATTTGAGATCACGATTTAACATTTTTCAGTTTTTAACATCATCAGCATTATACAAATATACACATATTTCACAACTACTGCTGCAGCTTTTGTTTAACATTTAAAGGCAGACTATCTCTTACTTCTCTTGTTATGTGCACTTAACTTTGGATTAAAAGTAAGATTTTAATGCCTCAACTTTTCCTTCTGAGCAAATTGGTTACGATTTCTATAGCAATGGAAAACTGCTAGATGGACTAGATGGACTGCTAGATGGAAAATTAGGAATCATTCACAGTTCCAAAAATTTTCAAGATGTGATGGAAAAAGAAAGTAATAACCAAACAACTAAACAGTGAATAAGTAAATGAAGAAATAAATAAATACATCAGTAAATAGCAGGGCTTTACGTTACATAAGACCCCTGTACAGTGCAAGCCAGCCAACGTAGTGGTCAACACCAAAGCGCCATACCAGATACCAGATACCAGATCAAGCCCTCTCTAGTCTCTACATTACTATGGCACAGTAGTCAAGATCCGGCGGAAGTTTCATGACTTTGACAAACTATTGACCAACGCCCTCATCAAGAACCTGAAACATCTGATCCCAACCTTCTTTAATTATTCTTGTAGAATAGAAGCAAAATTCCTCACTGACTCTGACCATAGAGGATGGTCCTTTCTGACTATAGATGATGGCGTTTTCAGACCATAGAGGATGGTCCTTTCTGACTATAGATGATGGCGTTTTCAGACCATACATAGAGGATGGTCCTTTCTGACTATAGATGATGGCGTTTTCAGACCATAGAGGATGGTTCTTTCAGTCCTTTCCTTGTCTTCTCTCCATGGGGTTTTTGGCTAGTATAGTGATTAAGTTCACTTTTCTTTGGCTTCACAACCAGGATTAACAAATGAAATAAGTGTTCTGAGTTCTTTCAAGTGTTCTACATATCCTACGGCTTTAGGTCTTATCCGAAGGACAAAGAAAGTATGGTAAAAGTATCTTGCTCAAGGAACACAAGCATCAAGAGCAACCAGGCCATGTTTCAAACTCACGCTTTGTGAACGACAGAACCTGTATATGGTGCACTAGACCACTTGGTCGCGATACTCCACATATAATGAAGACCTTGTCCATATTTGTGCACTGTATTCAACTTGACAGCAGAAACTGACTGCGTTCAACCCCAGAAAGCAATTTAAGCAATTAATTTCATTAACCTTTTGAAATCCCAAGAACTTAGATTCCCCTATTCCCTCCAATGAAGCTGTGAATTCTGTCATTTCCATCCAATTATCACCAATTTAAGTACATGACAACTAAAAGACAACATTACAAAATTCTGGCTGCAGCACCACAAAATATATCCACAATACCCAGTAATTTGGACATGATATCTTAGAAAAATCTATGTTTTTATACATTAATTACATAAATAATGAATAATAGATGAGATACAATGCATGCAATGCAATTTTGTAAACAGAAAAATTGGCATTTGTGCAATTATTGTGCATATTTACATAATACATTCAACAAACTTTGGCCACAGTTTGGTGCCACGTACATGTACAGTAACCCTAGCAATGCCCTTATGTATAATGAAGCTGTATATTACTACTGTTTTAGAAACTGCATTATACAACAATTTCAGGAACGATGATTGCAGTCAAGGCATACACCAGTTCATAACTGACACTTCAAACTTCACTTGGACCATCACAAAGGTCATTTGAGGTCATATGACCTTATTTGGTATTACAAATAAGCCCAAATGAATTGGCCATGCCAATAGACAGCCCGCAAATCAAGCCAATGTAATCGGCATGGGACACTGCTAGGGTGAGTATTTGAAGGAGCAAAATCATGCAATTCAACAGGTCTGAATTTGTTAATCCATGCAAGATCATGGAGTTTATTGCTCCATGTAAGACTAGCAAAGTTTATAGCCGGTCGACAGCTGAGGAAGCTGTAGTACCAGGTGAAGTCATTTGATGCATCCTAAGTCGTTGTGTCACACTCGAGCGTCTGCTGAATGCCTAAATTCCTCCTATCTCTGGCCCCAAAGAGGGCATATATTCCAGTGTAATTCCACTAACATCACCCAAATCATCATTCAAAAGTATTTCTTATGACAGACACTTTTAACTCTGAGGAGTCAGTCTTTGAAGAAGTAATGTGTGTAAAAGCCAAGTCCAAAAGTTAAACTTTTCTTGCATAAATCCTCAAAGAAAACCTAGCTCAATGCAATATTGTTTGGCTTTAACCATACACCCATGTGTGTTAAGCACTGTATACTTCCCTGATTCTTGTGAAAACAATCCACATGCTCAATACATCTCCTTTGGCCTTCTGGTAATCAGTGGAGCCAGTTAGTGTGAAGTGGGCCTGACTTTTAGTGGAATGGCGTCATATTTATGAACAGAATTGTATGTGTATTCAGTATTCTTCAACCCATTCATTTTCATCTAAGAAGGTTGCAATGACCTCCTTCATGGCTAGGTTTGGAATCAACTGGTCCTGGGTCAACTTGATGCGGGTCACTGGGTCAAAATGGCCCACCCTCTGCAAAAAGAGAACAAATAAACACACAGAGCTCGTTATTCAATTGCAATCAATGTAAATGGTACTGTTGAAAGGTGGCAAACAATGATGTATTTCAGGTACAACTTGTTGTTCTCCTACAGCCATGATACTTGTCTCTTGGGAAAAAGTAGGACAATTTGATGAAGTACAAGGGCTGACCTACAATGTACATAATGGCACTGATGGGTTTTTCAGGCCATTTAATAACAATTTTGCTGAGCTTTGAGAGCTAATAAGCCGTAATGAGCCAGCTAATCAGGTCCTCCTTTGGAAGCCTGATGCCACTTGTAGTAATTGCCGAGTATCAGATCACTCATTAAAATGAAAGACTATTAATGGCTCCCCATTGTACGCTATACATTCATGGTAAATGTATGCACAGGGGACCAATCCTACATGTAGAATAACTGAATGTCCTCATTTTTTTAAAAGGTGAATCAGCTTTCCCTCCAAAATACATGTATGGATATGGATGTTTATAAAGGAAATCAAACACACGGCTGTTTGCACATACTGTACACATACATCAAACAGCTACTCTGTTAAGTTATTGCAACAAAACCATGGTGCACATTTCTGATTCCAACTGGGCACACTGCATCTACAAGGCATCTACAAGAGATGTGAAACTAGTGGAACCAGCCGTCGATTTCACCAAACTTTTCCTAACTTAGGATTAATCTTTGGACTTAGGACGAGTCCCAGCCTTTCACTGTAACATGTAAACCTAGTTACCCGTCCTAACTCGAGATAGGATTAATCCTAGCGTTTCGTGAAATCGGCTGCTGTTCTATAAACCTGTCCAGAAGTTCTTTCCTGAACGAGTGTATGTGCCAAAAACAATTCGTCATAGAATGTTCTTTCCACGGTACTCCAGCTTCTCAACTGTTCCTGTCCATTTAGATGAAAGTTTTCTGTGCAAGGCCAATTTGAATGCTTATTAGTAGCCCTATGGGTCCAGTGCTTTTGAATGTTTCATGGTATCAGAAGCGAATATCAAACAACCTCAACACACAATTACGCAGTATCCTGTCTCCATGGGCTCTTAAAGGAGTGGTACTTGGACTGTTGGATTATAAATTCAAATGTTGTAGAACGGTAAATGCCAAGCCCTTCTGCAGGTGCAAGTGAGGGTTGCATGTTGATGAGGCTCAAAACAAGTGAAGTTCATCGGCCTGGTTGGTTTGGAATACTTTCCTGATGTTTGATTCAGTTGGGAAAACAAGGCGTTTCTATATCAGGGGTAAGGTCAGGGATACCACACAGTTTTCTTGAATGAAAAAATAGACAAATATAAAACTCATTGGTGTTCACATCAAAACTTAATTAAAAGTTACCAAGTCAGTTTCCCTTGTGGTTTGGTCTGCAGTGAGACTTCCCAGGTTGTATTGTAAACTTGGGTGTGATTGGTTATCAAGTAGTAAAGGTTGGTTGTATGGCTTCAGACTGGCAACCCCCAACAAAGACATTGACAATATAGGGAGACCAGGCTAGATAGCTCAGGCGGTAGAGTGCCGGCACATTAATCCAGATTGAAGATTATAATCCAGCTCTAGTCAATTTAATGGAAATTTACCTGACCAGTTTCCCCGTGGTTTATTACTTGACAAATATACAACTCTTTCTATCAATATCTGAAACCTTTAGCACTGTTTAGGGAGATGGGGTAAGGGGATGATGTTACTGGATAGTGGAGAGTGTTCTCCCTTAACAGTGGTTCGCTGGCCAAAGGCTAGTTAAAACAACTAAACTGGTCCTGCTGTCTAGTCACTGAACATGTTCAGGGCAAACCTTGGTCAGTGGGGCAGGGAGGGTGGGTAAAACCTAGGATCACTAAAACAGAGTTGGAAAAACTCTCTACTAATTCAAGCCAGATGTGAAATGTGCATGAAATGTTGACATTCTATTCCTGATACCTGACAAAAGGGCAAGAGATTATAATTCACTATGATTGGAGAAGGGGTTAGTGTGTATGTTCCAAGCAAGTTGAGATACAAAAACAAGAAAATATCACCGCACAGATTAGCGAACATTATCCATCTGCCTGGATTGCCTAATGAATTCAATTATCAGAGTTACCACTTAGAGTGTCATGTAAGGTGGCATTCAATCAATCACAGTCGTAGATTTTGGTGGACTTGCTTGTCAGGTTTGCAGAATAAATCTTGTTATACAGTTGAAATTGAACTCATCAGACCTTGAAGGACACCTCCAAAGTGATACTTAATAAGGAGCTGTCTCAAGCTGAAGTGGTGAGCGGTTTAATGCAGGTGTAAGGTGGTTGATAAATTGGATGACTTGCTACTCTGTGTCTATGTCAGGTGCACAGGTTGATATAGTGTCAAGTGATGCAATGTGATACAGACAGACTTGCAATCAAGCAACGACCAGGAACGACCCCATCATCCGTTGCATCAATGGGATTGTTGTTTTAAAGGTATGGTTGGTATGGATAAAAAACACTGTTGTATTGTTTTAGTCTGAAAGCTTAATGATTACTAGAACCATTTATTTCTGTGAAATATTTCCCTCTGAAATGAAGTCATATTCAAGAAAACTGTATCTGAAAACCTAAAAAACCCCAAACAACACAACTGATGATTTCGGTTGTTTCAACCAAAATTAAGGACAGTGTGTTTACATGCTGAAAATTGTGCCTGGTTTTTCACTATTTTCTCCTGACTCACACAACAGATTATGCCAAAATTGTCATAGGTTTGCTATTTATGGTTGATCACACAAAACACGAATGCTGTCTGTCAGTCTGTGACTATTTTGTCAGCTCTACTAATCCTGTATAGTAGCTTTAAGGGCTTATAATAAAATTTGGGACAAAGAAATGATAACATGATTGGGATCAAAGGCTATACATTAATACATAATTACCTGTAAATGTTCTTCGATATCTTTCTTGTCATATGTAATACCACTGGGCGTTATAACTGGATCTTTCATGATCTCAAAGCTGATCTTACCACACAGGTAGTCTGGTACCTCTCTCGTCTGTAGGGCAACACACACAACATAAACAACGTTAAAACCATTTAGAACTTACTCTGTGGCAGTGAAATTAATAACAAGAAGTCTCCTCAATCCACTAAGCGAAAGTAGTAGTTCTGGCTGATTTTCTACCTTCCACCCAGGTAGTAGTTAATAAGCTGGACAGTTCTTTAAGAACTAAGTAGTCTCCCGAATTCTGAAATCTACTCCACAGCAGTAAAATAAATAGCAAGACAATTTCTAAAAGAACAATTTCTACACAGTATGATATACATGTATATAAGCATGGTGTTACCGCAAACTGAATAAACAAGTTATTTTTCGAGTAGGAAGAAAATTTTGGGTTCTATAATGTATGGGGCCACTCCTATCTAACCGCCCATGAAGTTTGCCATTCAAAATGGACCCCTTTCTTAAAACACCCACAAAACAAATATCAGAACCCAACACTCAGTACTTTTGAAGTTTCACAAGAACTGTTAATGAAACACCAGGGGATACAGTAAAATGTACAAAAGTCACTTCCAATATGCTTACAAGTAGAGCATGAACAAACAATAAAAAAAATCCATTTATTAAGGACAGTGAAGCGCGGTAGGAATTAAATGAACGGACGTCCCGGACAACAATTTTGTGTAATTACAAAACGGCTCATCAATTTATCAGTGCATTCCATCCAATTGCGGAATCACAAAGGACGATATATCGGAGTGTGCCACTTAATGGGGGTAAAGTACATGTACATCTAATATCAACATAACTATTATTTAGATCTGACATTTCGGCAAGTCAATGGAACATTTCCTGTTCATTCGCTCGGAGCCTTAAATGCTGATCCTTACACAAGATAAATCAGTCATTTTCCTTCGTCTTGAAATTGCCGAAATTTTCTTGAAAATGGTTGGGTATGACAAAAGTGAGTTGAGTTGCTATTAACTCGACTTGTTTGTGGGTGAAGATTGATGAAGGAGATGTTTTAGTGGATGGCGGCAGCCATGACAGCTCGTCTCCATAATTGGCGTCTGTCATTATGACATCCTTTATTGTTCCGTTCTTGCATCCAGTCATTCAGTCATTATGCTACCTAATAAGTTGAGCTTCTAACCATTCAGAGTATGAACATCCCAATCCAATACTTTCTATGGACTTTGAAAAAGGGTTTCAATCTGCAGTAGGAACCCACATCTTGTGGGTGTGTACATCAGGCACAATAATTTGGTACTTCGAAAAAAGTAGTCAAATTTTATTGAGTACAAGGGCTGACCTACACAAATGCATGGTGTAGGCTTTCATAGACCTTTAGGCTATTTTAATCACAATTTTTTAAATTTTCTCACGGGCTAAAAAATCGGAAAGTAGACAAAAGAACATGTAGGAAAAATATATCATGCTCGGTGCATGTAGACAACGCACATGCATCCAAGTGTGTAATGGCCTCCAATCAGGGACCTCTTTTGTTCAACTCTTTGTCTTGACAAACAAGGACCCCATTGTACTCCTTTGCAATCATGGACCTCTTGTCCCTCGGTTGGAACGTCACTACAAGTACACTCACACACACTTCTTTTCATGAACCTGGCATATATGTTACTCAATGAAAGAAAAAAAATCATGCAATTTGGATTAAGGCTTATTATGTACACACTATGTTGCATTTTTTGTTCAGTTACATAACAATACAATTTTGTAAAAGTTCTTCCCTGGTTGATGTTCCAGTAAAATTGGATGTGTACAAACTTGTAACTGACAAAAAATTGACATTATGGTATTACCGCAATCCGAATATACACTGATACCTCACCATGCACTGCCTCACAAATTATTTGAGTTATTAATTTGTAAGCACATACAATGTACGTCACTTTGTGAAAATGAAATGTGTTTTGTTGTTCATGATTTAGCTGACAACAGACAATGACATAATGACAAGAAGAAACCAGATTAAGTTGGATGAGTTGTTTTGTCACAAACTCCAATCTGGTACTGGAGTTAAACCAAGGTTACCAGTGTACTGGTACTTCGTCGTCCTGTAAGTTTAACCACTAGCATTCACCCTGTGATAAATTAAGACACCTAAGGTTGTAAGAGATGAAGTTAAACTCATACTTGGAGTGGGTTAGTAAGGAATTGAACCTTACCAGACTAAGAAGGAGTTTTGGAGCCATGTCATCTTGAGTGTCAATCTACACTTGTTATTAATTGCTTACTTGTCTAGCCCTAATGGGGACCTCACTCAACTTCTGCCTGCACACTTTTATTGGCTACATTACTGATTAACCCTACGGTAAACTTTCTACAGTAGTTTTTTGAAGAGTACATTTATTCCACTCCTCTAGCTACTGTATGTGTTACAAACACATACATGTACCATACATAACCTGTCAAAGTTTTACCAACAAAGATGCTCATCTTTGCAAAAACAAAATCACAGCTGAAAATCTTTCATATTTTTATCTGCTCAAAACATTTGTTGTATCATTAGTCTCTCTTCAGATGGGAGTATTTCAAGTTTTTGACAGTTTTTGACAGTTTTTGCACAATTTTTGGAGAGAACTAAAATGAAATAAACTCAAATTGTGCTGGTGTTCCTCACAAACGGAAAGTTTGGAAAGGGTAAACTTTTTCTAAGGTACATGGATATTGATGCAATTTTTTGTACAGAAAGCTTCATATTTTAACAGATCATGTGCAATGCAAGGGTTGTAACTTTGATACAAACTATTCATTACTTCTCCACCTGAAGGCCTTTTTACAATGTTGGTAGTGGACTATCATGGAATCTATCTGGACACCTGAGAGTGAGATATCATCATTATTGATCCAAATCACCTGACGTCGCCACCAAATGATAGATCTTGGTTGTGATATTTTGGGAGTCCCATGCATCTTACTATTCAGTATGCATTTTAGGCATTGGCATATTGTTATCATTATTTTTAGTAATGAAACCAAGGATGCCTCATAAGTGAACTTAATCACTTCAGCTTGCAAGCCTAAGAAAACCTGTAAAGAAGGGTGCTTGCTATGTGAACCAGAAACACTGGGTTAACCCCTACTCTTCCAGGATAAGGGTTCTGGGTTCTTTTATGCACGTGACTGCCTATCCTAGTACACGGGACCTATGGCTTAATGTCCCATCTGAAGGACAAAGCAATTATGGTTAAGTACATGTATCTTGCTCAAGGACACAAGTGTCAGACCGGGGTCTCGAACCTACACTCTGCTGATCAAAAACACCAGAGCTTGAGTCCGGTGCTCTTAACAGCTTGGTCACGACATGCCACACCATGCCAAAGTTAGATGTACACCATATCTTCATATGCAATTTGACTTCTAAAATGGCAGACCACGTGGAGATGGTACCCGCATGCAACATCAGGCAAGGGGTCTATACACTGTAAGTATTGAAATGAGTACCGTCCTCTTTAATTTATACAGTAATTGCATCATGGATAGAGAATATAACTACGATTTTGAACTTTACACTAATGTGTGAGAAGCACTGTATACTCAGTGCTTTCTGTGTCCTGTGGGAAATTATCTACAGGCTCCTTTAGAGGGATTTGAACCCCTGACCCCCACATTGTAGAGCTGAGATGAGGAAAGGACTCAGCAAGCACTGAAAATCAATCTACCACTGTACTCCTCCACAAAAGCACTATGTACCACTCATTACAAAACAGGAGTCCTCAGTCCGTGTATAAGGATCAACGTTCTTAATGACACACAATCAGAACTATCTTGTTACTTATCAAAAAATCTTTAGTAACGGTCTATGTCTTTCCACACAGCAGTAATGATGGTTGCTCTCCTTGTGGAAATGGAATCAATACTCAGGAATCTACAGTGATTTATTGAGCTGATTCCATGAAATCTGACTGATAAGTTGTGGCAGAATATATCTCATACAAATTGGAGATGGTTGAATCATTGAATTGAAAAATGAGAATTGTCTTTGGTGAAGAAATGTAATACCTAGATGAAGTTATTTAGGTCAATTATTTGGATGTTTGGGTATCCCAGGAGATGGTTAGCTGCTCTTCAGATGAGAGTCTCAAGTTTGGAAACAATTCCCACCCAATTGACTGATAGTTTTTTGGAGAGAACTAAAAAGAAATAAACTCAAATTGCGCTTGTGTTCCTCACAAAGGGAAATGTTGGAAAGGGTAAACTTAATGCACTTATGCTAGAATGTCAACACAATTTTCTAGGGTACATGGAAATCGATGAAATTTTTGAATTTTTGTGTAGAAAGCTCTATATTTCATGAGATCATGTACAACATTAGGGTTGGTAATTGTGATACAAATTATTCATTACTTCTCTACCTGAAGGCCTTGTTACGATGTTGGTAATGGACTGCAATGGAAACTACATTGACAGATTACTTCTTTGATCATCCATGTTGATCAATTCAACTGATGTCGCCATCAAGAACGGATCTTGGTTGTGTCGCTTTGAAAGTCAGATATGCCTGAATGCATGTTACTATGCAGTATGCATTTAAGGCATTGGCACACAGTTAGCAGGCCTTGCGCTTATGCTTTTTGTAAAGTAGCCCACCAGGCTAGTAAACTTTGCCTCTTACTTGCCCCCAGAAAGTTCCAGTAGCCCAGTTTTGAAAATATGTATTGTCATAAATGTATCTTTCTGATGTATTAATGGTAGCGATTGCAACCAGTTCAATGGTAAAATGAAGTTACATTCACACACTCAAAAATGACATTATTAAAATTTATTATTCACATCTAAAAAGGAAGAAATATGAGCATTATAAACAAGTAGCTTACATAGTTTTTAGGAACCCAAAGGGCAAGTAAAAAATTGCGGTGTTTATTAGCACGTAGCAGTTTTTACTAGATGTACGCCAGGCTAGTGTTTAGGATTTCCCTGGTTTAAATGTACACCAGGACCCCGTTTACACTAGATCCAGAAAGGTGGATCAGACCCGGGTCTGATCCGGCAATGTGGATTAACGGCTAGTGTAAACGCAAAAAAGCCGGATCAGACCCGGTTCAAGATCCGGCAATTTTAATCCACCTTTCGAGGAGGGTTGAATCCGGCAATTGGTGGATCAGATCCGGCAAAGTGGATTCCAAATACAAGTGTAAACGCAAAGGTGGATCAGACACCGCAATTCGATGTGGTCATTTCCGGTTTCGCTACGAAAGGCGCGCTTTTTGCTTGTGCTTGGTGGGACATCCGTCGCTGTTTATATTTGTGTGTGTGCTGTGTGCACATGGACTGTGCGTGTGTGAAACGTTTTGTTGTTTTCAGCGTCCTTATACATACATCGTTACGTTCGGAGCTTGCCTTGTTGCTGTATTTTTTAAATTCCCATCTACCAAATATTTCTACCTGCATGGTCGTTGTTATCCGTATCATTTTCTGTACTGTATTTTCTGCATTCTACCTTCGCCTTGATAATGATTATTTCTAGAAGTGGCGCGCTGTAATCGTGACCTTTGAGCTCTTTGCGAGGAGCGGTGACGTCATGACAAATATACATCCGGTTCAAAAGTGGGATCGGAGCCGGATCAAGCGCTGGTGTAAACGCGACACAGGATCTTGATCTGCGGTCGTAAAAAAAATGCCGGATCTCAATCCACCTTTCTGGATCTAGTGTAAACGCGGTACAGGTCTTAATATGCAATTTGCCTTCTAAAATGGCAGACCATGTAGAGACAGGCAACAGCAGGCAAAGAGTCTATTCATTGTTTATACAAGTGTTAAAACTAACAATGAACTCTTTGATTAAAGGTAGGGTGTACTTTTGGTAATTACTCCACAAGTTAATGTGGAAAAACTTACTTGGTAAAGAGTTCTAAAGAGCTGTTGCTATTATAAAACATTGTTGGAAATGCCCCACTTTGAAGAAATGTAGTTTTAGAGAAAGGGGTAATTTTTCACAATGAAATTTGAATTTGAGAAAGGCTTCAAGCATGAATAGTATCAACTATTTTATAGTATAAACTATTTTGAGAAAGGATTCCCTTCGAGGTAACATAGTTTGGAAATTTTTTCACTCAAAAACATTTGAATTTGAGAAATGATTCATGCATAAATCGTTTCTGAGGTTTGGTGTCTGCTTGCGAATGCTGCGGCCAGAGATGCTGTTGGAACCTGCTGTCACCTCACTAAACGTGGATGGATTTAACGTTTGTGTAAAAATACAGTGACAGTTTCTTGCCGTTTTCTCAGCAAGTAGAGACTGTATTCAGTATTCCCTATCTGTCTTTATAACTTTGCCTACTAATCAGCATTGTCTTGACAAAAACCAATCTACCTTTAATGACACACAATCAGAACTATCTTGTTACTTATCAAAAAATCTTTAGCAATGGCCTGTGTCTTCCCACGCAGCAGTACTGATGGGTGCTCTCCTTGTGGAAATGGAATCAATCTCAGGAATCTACAGTGATTTATTGAGCTGATTCCATCAAATCTTACTGATGACCGCTGAGTTGAGGCAGAATATATCTCAGACAAATTGGAGATGGTTGAATCGTTGAATTAAAAAATGAGTAGGCCTATTGTCTTTGATAAAGAAACTTAATACCTGGATGAAATTATTTATGTCAACTCTTTGGATATTTGGGTATCCCAGGAGAGGGAAACTCGAGATAGGAGGATGGGAAAATGGAATTCATTGATAATATTTTAATCATTTATAGAACAAAGTAGAGATGAATGATGCAAAAAGAAATAAGTTGGAATTTCAACTCACTTTCCTCCTCTCATCTACAGCAGCAAATAACTCGTTCAACTCCTTTATATGTTTGTCCTGTATAATAAAAAGGAAATCAAACCACTATCAATTGTATTCAAGGTGAATTTATATTGTGTAAACCTATGGAAAGCTTGACATTTTGTTCTAATACTGTAGCTTTTTTGTGGAACAAAGATTTTGTTATTAGAGAACTATTTATTTATTTATTTGTTTGTTTTATTACACATACAACAGCACAATTAGTGCAAATAACAGGATGAATAGAAAACGAGAAGAAATGTTCAGTTTCAGACGTGGGAGGAAAACCACAAAGGGAAACCCCCTCACAATCAGGTAGGGACTGGAAAACCAATCCACATGCAAGGCTTCAGTCTAGGGTGAGGTTCGAACCAGGGTCCATACAGATGAAAGGCAGGGACAGAAACCACTGCCCCAACCTGATCCCCAATTTATATAGTAAATGAAATGCCCATTTCATTTGATTAATACACACAGCTAGGAAAGAATGCCCAAACGCAGGCCTGGCATCTCATCTTGGAGAGGGCAAGGCTATTTTCGTTTTGCACAGGGCACTTCAATTAGAAAATCTTAAGGTCTTTGGGAAACTTTTTGAAGGGGCACAAAGGCCAAGACCAGGGGCAACAGAGGCCATGGTTTCCATGTTAAACCACGCCTAATGGTGCTCTTCTTTCTGTTTAGTTAGACATTTTAAATTGTTCTGGTTTAAAAAAAATTATCTTTGTTTTGTATTGAGTATGTCTATGCCCTGTCTCGCCTCAATCTTCCTTGCTTTTTGGGAGTTTTGGGAGACATACGCCTTTTAATTTTTGAAAAACTTGTAGCTCTCCTGGGCATCTCACTGTTCTTTAACATAGGATTTTAAAATATATTTTAATGTTTGACATGTACTTGTGAAGTTTTTCCCCGAATAAATATTAGACACCTAGTGCACTTCAAGTTATGATTGTTATACTCATAATATTTGATAAATAAAAGACATACACGCCTGTAGGCTGAAGTGGAGAATAATCACTGTTCACTGAATTGTTTAAAAAGTATTTCTTAAATATACCACTTAATAAATATGTCTGCATCAGAAGCATGCAGATTCAAAATTAGAAGGAAAAGTTATAAGCGAATGTAGTGTCAACCAGTGTAAGCACTTTATATTGTGTGGAAATGTCATAAAGTTGAATGCACCTGTAAATGACATTTACAGAATGTACTACCAACATGTTTACAAGTTTCTTTGAAATTCCAATGGTAAAAACATTATACGGAGAATTTTTAAATGTTAGGTTCCGGAAGCAATCATTTAGGAGTTTATAAACAACAACTTACTCTGAACCACAACATATACAGATAGTCTACGGAACCCATTACAGTGCCATCTGGTTCCACACTCTAGTGCTAAATATACGCCAAGCAAGCGGCATTGCTGTACATTAACTCATTATCCAATGTTTGGAATGCAACCCTTAGGTGTCAATCCAGACACAGAGGAGGAGGTTGTGGTCCAGACTATAGTATCACTTGGTTTTGTTTTTGCTCCTTGTTAATGTCAGCTGCTTCCTGTGGTAGGTGTATTTGTTTAAAGATGGAACAGCAATCAAAACTGTGAGCCCATGAGGTACATGTGTGTGGTGGGCTTAATCTTTATGAATCAAGATAAAGTGTAACATTGGTAATGTTACCTTAACTGCTGCTTCTCATTTGCTTAGAGTATTTGAACCAAGATAAGGTACAGCAATGGTTATGCTTTAATAGGTGTTAATTTTGCATCGGGGATAAAGAATATTAATTTTTGGTTTTACCCTACACCGATGTGTGTTAGCACTGTATACTCAGTACTTTCCCGAGTTCTGTGAAAAAAAATCCCACCCGAATCCCACCCGAGTAATATGCCTGTGATTTTTTTCACAGAACTCGGGAAAGTACTGAGTATACAGTGCTAACACACATCGGTGTAGGGTAAAACCAAAAATTAATATTCTTTATCCCCGATGCAAAATTAACATCTATTAAATCGTTGCGGTACCCGCTGCTAAAATATAGGATTCGGACTGCCTCTAGCTACCGGGCAATCTCGGAGGTCTAGTTAGTAAGACAATGCTCTAGAATTGCAAAGGTCGTGGGTTCGAATCCCACCAGAGTAATATGCCTGTGATTTTTTTCACAGAACTCGGGAAAGTACTGAGTATACAGTGCTAACACACATCGGTGTAAGGGTAAAACCAATGGTTATGCTGCTGACACTGCTGCTTCTGGTGCACTCAATCTCTTTGAACCCATCCCCACCAATGGTTCCCGGCTAACTTTGCCCAGCAGAAACACTTGCTAAACACTATTCTCTGCTGAACAACTTTATGTTACTATATTTATTATTTAAATATCAAACGTTCAATAAATCCATTTTTAGTGAAGGATGAATGAAACCATTAATCATGGCTTGCCAAGGCTGGGTGGTCTATAGTTTAATATAATTGCATTATAATTAACCAGGAGTAAACAAACACCGTTAAGGGTACAGATTGGTTGTTAAAGGTTGTATGGCTTCTGACTGGCACCTCTGAACAAAATTATTGACAAAAAAGGGAGACTGCCCAGTTAGGGCTAGATAGCTCAGTTGGTAGAGGGCCGACATGTTAATTCGGAGGTCGTTGGTTCAAATCCCGCTCGAGTAAATGTTTCTTTGCTCGACCCCAAATAATTAAAACAAAATATGATAAAGGTGTACAACCAAAACTCAAAACGGGATCCCTCTTGTGTCCTTCGAACCATCAAGGCCTCCTACACCAACATGACTGCGTGCAAGCACAAATTTCAGCCAATCAATGATGATGAATCTTCTAAAATTCAGTTGTTGTTGAGGGCTTTTTTTTTTGGGGGGGGGGTAAAGAAAATGCCCTGGTGCAGTCACTAATTACAGAGTAAAACTAAATAAAAATGGGAACTTTACATTATTAGTAACCTTTGAATGTACCAACTGTAATTTGTTTCTAGAAAAGTCACTGTAGCAACCCATGGACTAAATAAACAGTAAAACTCACTTACATATTCTGATTCTATCTGTTGTTTTTGATCTTCTGATTCTTCTTTAGTGTCCTTTTCATCGTCTATCTTTAATTCTGCCATTTGCCTAAAAAAAGGGTACAAGTTGGACATGATGGTGATGATTATTTGAATGATAAAAAACACTTATGAGTTGCACAAACAAACAGTTTTTAGTTACCTACATGTAGTAGGTTTGCTGATTTTCAACGACTGTGGAAGTCGGACAGAGTTCGTAAAATCTTCAACTGACCTTTCATATTTGTATCTGCATTTTATTTGTCACTAAAATCAAGATATGATTTTTTTGAGGGGAATCTACATTTTAATACCTCTACGGCTAGCATTGGGTGCTGAGGCTTCTTCTAATTGTACAGCTGGTATTATGTTGAAACCCCATGTCATGCATTGTGTCATGTGTACTGTACTGTGGACTTAGTCTTCAGAGTCTCCAGTGGAATTTTGTGACAAGAGCCAGTTGGGCAGGAGAGTACACCAATAGCAACAGGGTTTTAATGAGACTTTGATTTTGCCTTCTGCAGAGCTTGACGATTTAGGGGCTTACTCTGGCGTCCATGATATGCACTTTTCTTTCAGACAACCTTTTGGCAAACTCTTCTGAATTAGTAAAACTTCTCACCTTTCTTTGTCGTCTAGTACCAATCTATTCAAGAAAGATTGTAGTAGAATTTCCTGTTGGATTCGCTTCTCCTCCATGACTGACCATCTTTTCTTTTTAGCTGATCTTAAAGTACATGCTATATCATCACCGTAGTTCAGCTTCAGCTCCTTTGCAAGATCATGAGCTATCAAAACAAAACCAAAGAAATAAAGTCAGCTATTAAAATCAGCAAATGTTACCAAGTTTGTTTCCTTTTAAAAGCAATCAAAATGTCCTTTTTTTGGCCGTTTGTTGAAAAAGAAAGTCATAACCCTCTGTTACCCAGAGCTGCTGATAGCACAAAAGTAGCTAAGCACAAGAAGAGGTTACCAGTCAAAATAAAATGTCACATATACCAGCTGTGACTGGTTTCCCGCCCATTAAATCGGGCTCAGCTGTATGGGAAGGCAAACCTTGGATGACAAGCACTGAAAACCAGGACTATTTGACAGCACTGAAAACTCAAGACGCATACATTCCTAAATGTGTAGATTTTGTTTTTATTTAAAACACCTCAAAACAAAATATTTTCAAAACTTGTCATATTTTCCTAATCTTGACTTTGAAATTACAATGTTAGTGTATAGGGAGATTGGTGTTAATCAGAATGTTGTTCAATTTATATCTTCCCCCCAGTTTTCAGTGTTTTAAAAACTTTTTCAAAAGTAAATTAAAAATCGCTCTCGCACTGTAACAGCAAAGCCCCTTTCACACGAGAGCAATTTAGCAAGGGTCCCTTGCTAAATTGTAGCATGGTTGTAACATTTTACAAAATGTACCTCGTGTGAAAGGAAACCATTTTTCGTACTGTCCAGGGTTCTTGGAAAATCTTGATTGCTACATTTTGTCGGAGGTCCGGAGTTACGACAAAATCTTCCGCTATCGGAAAATGGTTGTTAGTTTTTTAGTTTGGCCGTGTGAAAGCTTGCAAAATCAGTCATGCACAGCGACAACAAATAAACAATCAGCGCTCGTAAAATTTGTAGCGAAGGACCATGGTAAGGTGGGATGAAATAAACATTAGTAAGTAATTGATACCATGGGAAAACAAAACAAATCATACCTACCTGGTGAACATTACCATCTACAAAATTAATAATAATGATTTTATTAATAGTGACTTCTTGTATAGTGCTCAAATGATCATCATTGATGATCATGGGGCTCAAAATTCACTGGACCATTTCTTTTATTCCTTAAAACATCTCAGCTCCCTGGGGAGTATACAGCCTGTGCTGTCACAGACAGCATGTCGCGCACCAAGCTAAATCAATCACAAGAAACATTTACCCTGGGGGAAAAGAAGCAATTATGCATTTATAATTTATAAGTGACACAAATTTCATGACTGGGATTCAAACAACAACCTCACGACACAAAATAATGACCTGGGCACTATGGACAGGGGCCAATCTCATAAGCAGCCTAGATTTGCAAACATGATGAAAAAAAACCAAACCTATTTACTCCCTCTGCAAATTTTCTAGGCGTGATACTTCATGGACGCAATTGCCTCCGTTGCCCCTTGAAATGTTCCAATGGAACTTTATAATTTCCTCATAGAGGTGCCCTTTACCAAGGAGAAGGCGCCCTGGTGCCCATGATGCCCTATCTAAAACGAAGCACCAGCCGTCGATTTCACCAAACTCTTCCTAACCTAGGATTAATCTTAGGACTTAGGACGAGTCCCAGCCTTGCACTGTAACATGTAAACCTTAAGATTAATCCTAAGTTAGGACTAGTTACTCGTCCTAACTCGAGATAGGATTAATCCTAGCATTTCATGAAATCGGCTGCAGGCCTGATTTCCCACGTCACTGCTACACAACCAGTTCAATTGCTAGGCCACAAAGTTAATTACCCAATGTGTTCTGCTTGTTGATAGCTTGATGTAGCAACCATGCTAGACCTGTGACTTCATCAGTGACCTCATTCTATGGACAGCACTTCCTGACTCTTGAGCACTTGGGTTTACCCGGTGGTCAAAACTAACACTAGCTACAATTCTTAAGTGCTTTAGCGGGTAAAAGCGATAGTTCCGAGGCTAGAAATACACTTGTCCTAACATACCGAGTTGGTGAGAACAACAACTCAAGTATGCTACATTAATGGATATAGAGAGTCTATATGTACATACTGTAGGGGCGATGAACCTCAATGTATGCAGGGATCAAACAGAAGGGCTAAAAAGTCTTACCAGCCAACCTACCAGCAAATGCTTAGGATTCCCAGCTAGAACTTTCAAAAAGGACTAACAGACTTAACAGTTTTACAGTAGTAGGATTGGACTGGCGATCAAATAAAACAGTTTTTAGTTGTGTCTTAAACTTGACCAAGGTTACAACTACTGTACATGTAAATGTACAATAATCTCCATGTTTAGAAAGGTCAGTGATGCAAGTAGTTCAGTTCATAACTTTGGTGCTTTAGTTAATGCTCAGACAATTAATAAGAAATACATGTTTCCGCACTTTTCTTACATAATTCATGGGGCGGGGGAGGTGAAGTTTTGTCTGCAGCATTATTAACCTTTTAAGAATTTGAAAAATATGAAAATTGATGAATCAATACACACCTGCTGTTCAAACATATGAACAACAGGCACTCGACTGCGACCCACCTGCCGATTGTTGGCACTTTGTACCCACTGCCTGCTGTAGACGTATTGTAATAAAAACAAGCTAATCTTTACAACAGGAGTGAATTCTTTACTGAGTCAGTTTGTTTTTATAATATATTTATGAGTACATGTTTGCAATACCACCATGTTTTCGATGATAGATTGATTGTGAGGCAATTTTTGTTGCTGACGGACCCACCTGAATTTTCTCATGACCCACTTTTGGGTTGTCACCTATCTTTGGGTCGCAGCCCATTGTTTGCACTACGTCGGTGTACAATATGTGCCCCAGTAAGGTTAAGTTTGATGAAAATAATGGTTTAAAAGTTATTACTACACTTCATTTGACATGTTTGAAAAGAACTGTTGATACAAACTGCTTACTGCTTCTCAGTGGCCTAACCAGAGTTCCCACCCCTTCCCACTCAGAAACCTGCCTCCCCTCTTGCCCTCTCAAAAATGAGATTGAACAAAATGCACAAATGAAGTTCGATACATAAATAGCCACCCAAAATGATGCCTTTGCCCACACATCCCCCCTCACCAAAATGTGAAAGTATCTAGTAATGCCAAGATCTGTGGCTTGTATTAAATATGTTGAAGAAGCCTACATAAATAATGGCTTTCTATGACAAAAATATATCTCTTGTTTACCCTAACCTAGTCACATCTTGAAAGAGACATCTGTGTACACAAAAGAGAATACCCTGCATCTAGGACCCAAGGTGATCCCACACCCATGACATAATATACATAGATCCAGAAGATGCCACTTCAGCACTTGGGAAGAGATTTCAATACAGGGATTGCCATCAATTGGAATTTAATGTATCCAGTTACTGTACATGGTAGACAGCCATCTAGCCAGCCTTGCCTAATTAACTCCACTGCTGGGTTTGTCACCCTAATCGATGACAAATTATATCCCATCTCTAATTGATTTCTAATCTGAATGTTGGTTCAACATTAAAACAATTGTTTCCGATTCAAAACCATTTTTCTGACTCCTTTTTTAGCACAATCTTAGTGAAAAAGAAACACTGGCCAGTGTTGATTCATTTGAGATTCTATGGTAATCTGATGGTACTTGTTTAGTTTAAAGCTTTTCTTTCTGGAACCAGGTTGACGCGAAGGTACTTTCCCTGTCTTTCACCACAGTGGACCCTGGTTCTATCCCCTACCAAAAATGTAAAGCGGTCTGAGATGAGAATTGTTTTGTTTTGCCACAAACTGATTTATGCAGGTCTTAGGGTCTTCCCATCTGGGGTCTTTCCCATCTGGGGTCTTTCCCATCTGGGGTCTTTCTCATCTGGGTTCTTTCTCATCTGGGGTCTTCCCCATCTGGGGTCTTTCCCATCTGGGGTTATTATGATCTGGGGTTATTCTGATCTGGGATCTTTCCATCATTGGTCTTTCCCATCTTGGGGTGTTATCTATTTATGAGTGTCTCCCATCTGGGGTCTTTCCCACTTGGGGTCTCTCCTATCTGAGGCTTTTCCCAAACCTTGGCTTAGGCTCTATCTCCAGCTTCGGGCTCTTTGGGATGTTGGAAAATTGAAGACAGAGCCCAAGCTGGAACCAGAACCCAAGCCGAGGTTTGAAAAGGTGATTGGTGTATTGCCCCTCTGAAGTCTTTCCCATCTGGGGTCTTTCCCATCTGGGGTCTTTCCCATCTGGGGTCTTTCCCATTTGGGGTCTTTCCCATCTTGGGTCATTCCAATCTTGGGTCTTTCTCATCTGTGGTCATTCCCATCTTGTGTCATTCCAATCTTGGGTCTTTCCCATTTGGGGTCTTTCCCATCTGGGGTCTTCTTCTAGTGTTCATTAAGTTTCATCTCCACAAACAAATTGACAATAGTACATACATCATTTCACCTACAAACCCAATGTACAATGTTACACTCACCAGCTTACATTAAGTTTTTCAATTGAGATTTTGGGTGAAAAATAATTATCTTGTTTTCACCTGTACTTCCAGATGGTGTTCATAAACTTACAAGGCAGGTTTCAACAGGCTTTTGTTTATCAAATGAGCTGCCGATGTGTTTACCAAACCAACAAGTTTAAAAATGGCAGACTTTTGGACACTAGGTGGCAGCAGACTTACAGAAAATCCATTGTTCTTTGAAATGTGCACATGCTCAAAACTATGTAAACAATGGATGCACTACACTAAACATGCTAAATAGAGACAAATTATACACCACGTCTTATGATTAAAATGTAAACCCACAACTCTGTCAATCAAAGATTAGAAGGCCATGACTCTTGTGGATTGTTGAAAAATGGTCCAACATTGTGCTCTAGGGGTTATTGACTTTCAACCTGGAACATTTTTGGTACACTAGCCCTCTAAAAATGGCCACGTTCTGCTGAAAAGTAGAGGGCCATTTTTCCAAGATGGCGTCTGGCCAGTTTACTCGTTCACAGGTGTTTTCATTGTAGATGAGCAAAGCTCAAAATCTCTAGAGCTAACCTACTAAAAATTCAAAAGAAAAGGAAGTTTAGTTGTCACCAAACATATTTAATTTGATTTCAAGAGGCTTAGAGACTTTTAATTTAAAAGAAAAATATTTAGAATTTAGCATGAAATGTTAGGGGGAGCTTATTTAGTGTGGTGCACCCTAATGGAAATCTATCTAGCAAGTCTGCTGCCACCTAGGATCCCAAACTCTCCTATTATAACATATCTAGATTTAGTAGAGCATGTTCATTGCTTCCCTTCAGGTTTTCATTTCCAATGGTCTCGAGGAATGTGTCTCTTTGAACAAACTCAAAAGTCAAATTTTTTCAGACATTAAGCTGACCTCAGGTCCACCCTTGCAATAACACAGAAAGTCAGCAACTGAGCTACATGTAAGACTGTCAGGAAAGTAATCGTTGCGTAGTGCAAAAACACGAAAATGCTCAAAGGAAAAAAATTGAATCTCGGCGTGTACATTTTGTGTGTGTACATTCGGGCAATTTTAAATGAAATACAACATTTTTATAATTTCAAATTGGCGCTCAAGTAAGCAATATCAATATCAGTCGCCGATTAAATGTTTGCGACCTGAGAATAAACGATGGGAATGTTAAGACGATCGGCATCAGTCATTGTTTGCAAAAATCAACACATGCAAGACTAGAAAATTTCCAACTTCTGCAACATGTTCCCAACAGGCGGGAATCAATCACACGAACCTGTGTGTATTACTCTTGCCACTAGCCAATCAGTGTGCAGCAAAGTAAGCACACAAAATGGTGGCCACTGCATGCACTAGCAAATTTCATTACAAATGGTATGTTTCAATTTACAACCATTAAAAAATATCAGCGAATTACACACTTTGTCTTGAAAATTGTCAAAATATACGCTGTCATATTGGAAAGGTCATGTGATCACACTTGTGTCTACATCACAGAATCATCGTCACTGATCGATGGTGGGTGATATGAGCATGGTTTTGTCAGAAGGAGACTCGTTTTACGACATTCACACTATTTGTCAGGAAAATTACCTAAGCACAAATTTTCTTCTTGAGGCCGACATTTCCGACCAAAGCGTAAGCAAATCGCAGGTTGACCTGAGGGCAGCTTAATGTGGTTACTTGTCTTGTGTACTCGTACAAAATACTTAAATCAAAGCACCTTTGGATAGACTTGTTATGGATTCATCGTATAACTCCTGTTCAAGCAGAGCATGACCCAAGAAGCAATGTGCCTTGACGTTATTCTGATCCAGTTCTAGAGCCAGACGACAGTCTTCAGCTGCAGCATCCCAGCGTCTTAGCTTCAGCTTGCACAGTGACCGGTTTGTGAAAAACCTTGTATCGGAGGAGTTCTTTAACTGTATCAATTGAAATGAATAGAGATTTCTTTGTATTAAAAATAACAACAACAATATAGATTTGCGCTTTCTCAAGCCAAATAGGCCCCTCAAAGTGCCTTAAATGCTATTTACCCAAGCCATAGCATTCTTAAAACCATCTCAACCCCATAGAAGTAGTAAGCGTAAGCTTTTGCATACGTACTGTTCCCACTCAGATGTGTAAATGATGATTCAAGTCAAGGAAAAACCAAATTGGTTTATACAGGTTTCAGTTGAAGGTGAGTTCAAAGTAGACTTTAAGGGTCCTGACTCAACTCAATCCCAGCTCGGATCTTGAAAGAGATGGCAGGAGAAATATCATTTAATCCTCAAAACCCTCTTTCAGCAGTCCTTGAATAGCGTTGAGTTCCTCATGACTGGTGGATTGCAAACGTAGCCCGAAAATTCAAGAAGGGTGACTGCAGTACAACTATAGACCAATGTCATCCACCTCAATATCCTGTGAAATACTTGGACACATCTTCAGTCAAGTAATGGGCCATTATGACACACACAACATTCTGATTTGTTTGACTATCATGGTTTCCATCCTTCATTCCAGCTAGTCGCAATTTATCATCACAGACCACTAATATTTCTCACATTCATTAATGACATCTGACTCTGTATCATCGTCTATTTGCCTCTTTGCCGATTATTGTTGTACTGGCCTATCAACACCAATGATAAATGCAAAGCAGTACAGAAAGATCTTGTTCTCTGGACTCATGGTCAGCAATAATGATAACTAGTTCTTATATAGCGCATTTTACAATAACGTATCAACGGGCTTTACATTAATGCCCTGGTCATCGGGCCAATAGCATTCCTGTAATCTTTCTCAGCTCCCTGGGATACAGCCCAGGCTGCTGTGGCGCTCCGAAGGCTTTTTCAAACACAATATCAACCTCTACCCTCGCAGGTACCCATTTATACCCCTGGGTGAAGAGAAGCAATTATAGTAAAACATCTTGCTCAAGGACACACGTGTCATGACCGGGATTCAAACCCACACCCTGATGAATTACCAGAACTTGAATTCGATGCTCTAAACCGCTTGGCCATGACAACCTACGGCAAAATGGCAGATGAAATTTAGTAATTGGTAATTCAGAAATCTGCATTTGATGCAAGTCTCCCACCGTCAACAACATCAGTTTTGACTACCACCTAGGTGAACACAATATTGACATCAGTTAAAGAATATCCATAATTTAGGTTTAACCTCCATATCTAAGTTCTCCTGGAAGAACCATATCAAACATCACCCTGAATGAAAGCCAATGGAATGCTTGGACTCATCCAGAGGAACCTTTGACAATGAGGACACTGCTACCCAAAAGTGAAAGAGCAGGCCAACATCTTCCTTGTCAGACCAAACCTAGAATATTGCTCTACAGTCTGGAAACCCATCACCAAACCACCATCAACCAGGTTGAAGCCATTCAGAAGAGGGTAGCCACATCTGTGCAGAGCATAACACCGCACCAAGAGTGTAGCTGAAATTTTCCAGAATCTACAGTAGGCTTCACTCCTATCCAGAAGGAAAGCAGTAAGATCAAGTCGTACAAAACATCCCACAGCCTTATGTACATTGTAACTGACAAAGACCAGTGGTACATGTACCTCACTTGACTTACAGCTTTTCTCCCAAGGGGGGCCTTGGAGATAGCTGCCTATCCACTAGCAGTCACCATTCTTTTCTGTCGAACCTCACTAACATGTCCAATACTAGACTGAGAAACTACCATAGGGTAAAATACCAGCTCCTCACAACCCATTCCTCTAAGGACATCTACAAGTTCTCCTTTATGCCCACAGCAGTCAGGCTTTGGAACTCACTCCCCTGCAGACGTCATCACCGCTCCATCAGTGGGTGTCTTCAGGTCACACACTTACACACATTAGCTTTACATCCAGAAGTGGACTCTGCTGAGTACCATAACCAGTGTGTAGATGACGAGATATTGTTAACTGTACAATGTTAGTCTCCTCATTCCCCAGTTGACATAGTTTGGATTATGATAATTTTGACTTTAAAAGTTCTAACCTTGCTCTGACCATGGAGCTATAAAAAGCTCCATGCTCTGACTGATTCTGAGCGAAACGAGGTAATTTTGTATTCTTGAAATAAAATAGAGTTCTTCATCCCCACCGGCAATGCAATAATGACAATTATATCACATGATCACTATAATAGAGTTAAATGGTTTGAATTGGTTCTCTTATCATGAATCCATCATTCATTGGTTTCAAGACCTCACGTTTACTTTTAGCCCCACTTGTGTGGCCAAACTGAATCCTTGGCCACATGTCCAGCCCATTTTTTCTTAAGCTTACCGCTAAAAAAAGAAAAATCGTCACCAGCCAGCCGGGCTGTGGGCGGAGTGAGGGTGCGAACACTTCAATGGCTGCTCCATGTATCCGCTCCGCCCGTAGCCCTGCTGGCTGGTGATGTTGTGAAGTGATTGGCATGATTGGGATCAATCCAAAATGGCCACGGTTAGTAAACATCGGGGGAAGTAATTCGGAGGCAATAAATAAACAAATTATTTCATTCAATATCTTTTTAAAACTTTATTCAAACATCCAAAACACCCAGGTCAAGCTAAGAGGTGAGTGAACACATTGAGCTGGTTTAAACTGTCGACCTGCCCATAGGGAACGCGCCTTGTATTTGTTATCGGTAAGGTTAAGAAAAAATGGGGCCAGACGTGTGGCCAAGGATTCTGCTGCTTGGCCACACAAGTGCCAAGTGAAGTCAGAAGTGGGGCTAGTTAATTTTTTTAGCATACATTTTGCCATGGGCTAACCACCGTAAAATTGTACAGATAGTTGTTACTTGTTTAGTGTTGTACTATGTGTACACTAGGCAATGTATGTGCTATTTAGTTTGCATTCCTAATCAGATGTTTATTATTATTAATATTTTATTATTATGAATGATTATTGATATGATGATTGTACACGTTACACACAAACGCTAAATATTACAATAGTAAGTACATACGATTGCTTTTGAGTAGCACGCGATTGCCTCTTCGTATTTATGAGCTCCAAAGAACCGATTGCCTTGCTCCTTCAAATCTGCTGCACTCATTTTTACCCTTTAATCGTTGCTGAAAATAACTTTGTAATACTTTCTGGAAACTCTGAACCAACTGTTCACTAAAAACAAAATATTGTTCAGTCACTGTTTATCCAGACAGAATTGTCAAACTCACCATTACTACTAAAGCGCCCTCAAGTGTCAAAACGAGCAACAACTCCGCCCGCCCCGTGGAAATTGGAGCATGGACTGATGGATGGGGGGCGAGACCCGGTGGGGCCGAGCGGGGAAGCCGGGAAGAATGAAAGACAAGAGTCAAGTTACCAAAGGTGAGGGAACATTTTTATAAGACGTTCATAAATTAATTATTGTAAAACTCGCCAAAGTCCTAACAACAACTGTAATATTGGAAACGGAACACCATATCACAACTCAAGCTTGTAGTATACTATAGTTTTATCTCACTATTTTGTACACGCATTCACCGATCGGTCATTTACATTGGTCAAGAGTGCAAGCATCTTTAATTTATAACACTGGGGCTTTATTTTTGTTTTAACACTCACACTAATCAGTTTTTATGTTCATCATGAACACCCCCCCCCCACCCAAGAAAAAAAACCCAAAAAACACACACACAGAAAAAAAAACCCAAAACCCAAAACTAAAAAACAAATTAAAAATCCAAACAAACACAAAATAAAAACAAACAACCAAATCGTTAAACAGCATTAAGCGTAACCTTTTGTATCATAGTCCCATATAAGTATAGACAGACAATGAACTAAAGACTGACAAACAAAATTACCCGGAAGGTAGCCTACCGTGAATTTGTCGTGTACAAAAATGTGTAAACTTATTTTCACACGACGTAAATAACTCATAAAATTAAAATATCAAATATACACACACAGCGAGTGTGTGGTCCGCGCGCGCCTGAACAATTTCACGATAGGTACCATTATGCGGACAGGTGTGTTTTAAACTTAAACAAATAAATCTCACGTTATCAATGCAAACAATTTGAGGCAGAAAGAAAAAAGGGGACGTGTTACTGTTTTGTTTATCATAAATAAATCACTTATGAAATTGTAACCAAATTTCCAGAATATTTTAAACACAACAAAAGAGCAATGCTGTGGCTAAGTAATGGTACTCAGGCCATTCCACCATGTACCATTGATGGTACCGTCCATGTCATAGCCACACACAAAAAACTTACACAGTAAGTGAAAATGTTTTAAGAGAAGCAAAACGTTTCTTGCTATTTTTTAAATGTGTGACACTATCTTAGAACAAAATGTTCACAAGAAGAAAGTACATACATTATTATTTCTGCTCATATAAGTTTTGCCAGTTAAACCTTCCAATTAGTGCATGAATTTACCATTTCAGAAAAATGCATTGAAGTTTCAGAGTTGACACCGCGGAAGTTTTTGACACAGACGTTTTAGCAACGGCTTTTTTGACTGCTGTAAAATAACTTTTCATTGGTCTGAAATGCAACTAAAAAATCACGTTGGTAATACTTGCCCAATCACAAAATTTGTTAGAGCGGTGTGTTGAGGGTGTACACTTCCCAAATCCGTTTTGGACTAAGCAAACGGCCGTCGGGTTGCTGAAATAAGTTAACATAAAAGCCCTCATGCGGCTAAATCAGGTAGACTTTAGGAATTTCTCCGTACAAAATTGACCAAGACTGGACGTAAAGCCCCTCAAAATGACGTGGCAAAATGTTTTCTGAATGTAAAATAAAGGAGTGAATATTCAGGATTAATATACCATTTTAGACTAGTTTGTACGATAAAGGGTTGCAGAGAGATGATTACATTTATCCACCAAACTGATGTTTTCCCAGGAAATTTAAACTCGTAACGAAGGCACGCGCGCACCAGCGAATGTATCCAACAGAAAGTTTACATGAAAAATTGTGTGCAATTTTAGGTATAAACGATGCGCTGACGAGCTGTAATAACTTTTCTCAAAATCTGCTATGATATTAATGCCAATGGGTCACGTGAACTAAATACGTACATTTGCGGGAAAAAAACAGCTAAATTGTCTTAAGGGCACCGATGCAACTCTAGTGTTTGAGCTCTAACAGCAAATGGAAGGAGGGTTTCGTACCTTGTGTAAGACTATATCTCCTGGTCGACTTGCAGAAAAATAAAATCTTGGAGGAGATTTGTAAAAGTATTTTTGCCTTAAATCTATAAGCGGTGAGTGTGGAATTCGTTTTATTGTGCAATTGCCAAAATTTCAGTACCGTGGTACCCATGCTACACTCTAAAATCCCGGGGTTGGCATTAACACGGTTACGAGTCCCCGGGGTCTGATCCATTTCTGGGTCAGTGTGAACCGGTCAATTCTGGCCTGGAAGTTTGTATAGTGTATCGCATGGGTACGGACATTAATTGAAGTTGCTTACTAAAACTTCGCAATCAATAAGAATGTGATAAAATTATGAATATTTTAATCATCAAAATTATCGGTTTCAATTATGATAGATGTTATTCAAAAAAGAAATTTGGACGACTGACGTAAAAGTTCGAATATTGTTTTACGAAATAATTATTAATCTCATTGCTTTTAACTTAATAATTTTTAAATGTGTTTGGGCCTTACCTACGGCCTACTGTACAAGAGAAGGATGTTTTAGTATTGAACTAAAAGGGAGTGAATACGACCTTGAATTCACTTTCTAGGTCTTGGCCCCAACCCAACGATAATAAAACCATTACGGCAAATTATGTGATCATCTTTATTGTTATATGAACTGACATGCAAGTCCTCTGGCCCCAGTCTATGCTATAATGTTGTTTCCTGTAGTTCTCGTATGTCAATTAACCTACATCGCAGACGTTTAATTTCCACGAGAAGCAAATTAATTAGATTTCAAGCCTGTATAAATTGTTGATACTAGCTCGGGTGATTGGGCATGGAGGCTATAGTCGGTAAAGACAACACATCAGCGGCAATGATGTTACTGATACGAATCATTGTAGGTTAAAGATAGACTAACGAGATAACACCCAAACATCAGTGAGCCCTGTTTGGGTTATCATTATCCACTTTGTGTTTATTGATTAACATTTTATCAGACAACATACAGTCGAAACGGAGTATCGGAATTTTTGGACAAATTTCGAAGTTGGATTGGAAGATGCCAATTTTTGTACATAGGCCTACTTTGTATTCTCTTTCATGGACTGTTTTGTTCATCTTTTTGATGGAGGTAAACAAATGTACTCATAATAATAATTTCTCATAATAGTGATATGGAATCGTAATGTGCAGAGTGTAGAATAATCAGTTGGGTTTATGTTTATACAGTGATCCATTATAGCAACACTGAAACGTAGTGCATTATCAATCTTAAGTTGATGACTTGTTAATCCTGTACACTGAAATAGGCAAACACCTCCACTGCAGTTTCTTCCTTTATTGTATTGGAAAACTCGGCTCTGACGATGTCATGGTATTAGCAGAAGAGAGGGGACAGTAGAACAAAGGACCGCAATAGGAACAATGCTGTCCTCACTTTGGAATCCTTTGTAATTGTGTGTCCTCACATTTGTGTGTGTGGGCTTAAAGTCTATGGAGAGTGTTAAGTTAGAGGGGCAAAGGAAAGTCCTCACATTGGTATGGAATAAATTGATATATGTATGGTATGCTAAAGTTTTTTTTTAAAACCAAGATGTGTATATCTCAGATCAATAAGTTCAATTAGAAGTAATATCATAATCATAAAAATCCTCCCTGCGGCTGATATTGTAAACAATAAAAGACTGTGGTATAAAATGGGCTTATTGGAGTAAACACTTTGCGCACAACAAAAGCATTGCCCAAAATTGTCAAATGTCACACTCTCTGTTGAAATATCAAACCTGTAGAAGTTTAAGCTCAATCGGTCATCGGAATCACGAGAAAATCGTGAAAAACTAAAATTTTCAGTGTTTTCAAACATCGGGGTTTTGTTTCGCGAGGTCAAAACTAAATATTTTACGTACTCATAAAAAATTATAGCGGTTCAAGTAAACTTTACAAGCGAAGTTTCCACGCTGACCATCTATAACCTGTAGGCTATCATGTAAGTTATACGCAAATTTGTAAACAGCTACACTTCAAAAACCGAGGGTTAAAATTGACATCATGGGTGTTTTTACGTATAGACACCAATTTACACCACAGGGGGTTAAAATAGCACCAATTTCTGCCAACACAATTACATTGGTGTTATTTTAACACCACAAGTTTGATTCTCTCTTGGGTATCTATAATGTCACAACACCACTGGTGTCAAGTTTAACACCCCAATTTTTGCAGCGTATTTATTCTTACAAATGTTGTGTTCGCCCTTTAAGAATGGTGTAATGTGCTTTGCTGACTAAGCATCATATATAAAAAAAGACGAACAAACCCTGATGGAAGCTCACTGTACCAAGAAGTTGGACTTACTCGACCGTATATGCCCCCTATTGGCTGGTTTGGTTTTTAGTCTAGGCGACTAGTTCAATGTGGAGGTAACCCGATGCAATGGAAGTTAATTTGGAGTTCAAGATATGCGTTATTTATCTTCAGTAAGAAGCTACTGTCCTAATAGAGGAAGCAAAGACGAATATCGGTCAGTAAACCTACTTAATGACAAAGTCGAGTACATTGGAAGATATCCACGTGCGTATGCATACTAATAACAACATCCGAACATAAAGCAAACAGGCAGTCGTGTCGGTGTGTATGACCACCCAGAGACTCTTAGTAGCCTCACAGTCCCCACCAGTCCTCACGAGACCATTGCTCTCCATTAAGTTGTAATAAAAATCACCAATCCCACAGATTATCTGGATATAGTGGGGGGACTATACTCGAAAATCCTGCAAGCGCCTACGGTATCTTGGAGCTAGCGAGTGATCCTAATGCTCTTAGACGGGGGATTGTGGGCTAGAAGCCCCACGACTGACCGGTGATTATTCGCTAACGGATGACTCGTACCCTAGGGCAATTGACTCTTCATAAGCTATTTAAGTCGATCAAAGTACGTCATCCTACTCTGTAGGCAGGAAGATCAATGCCACGAATTGTCTGATAAGGTGCTTTTTTGACAAACTCCAAAATAAATTACTTTTTGCGCGGAAAAGCGGGAAATGAAGATACTAACGGGTATAATGATTTGAAATAAAACAGTTATTTTGATTGTGCTAATCAATAATTTAATTATTTGAGTCACTGCTGTGATTTGAAGTTTTGTGAAGCTGTTGATTATTTCCACTCATTGAATAATACACTAATTTGATGGTGACGGTAAATATAGCCTCGCCATACTAACCGTCTAATTGCACAATATTGACAATTGCTTTATTTGCACCATTTCAAGTGTTTTTGTTCGTGTGCTACAGATTATTGCAGTGTCCTTTTGAAACACTCTGGCGTGCATAACTGCCCACACGACCTGGCTGTCGGCTTTTATTACAAACGTTTCGTCAACTAAAATTTTCTGGCAAACATTTAGTCCCATCAGCGTTTTATTGTAATAATCTTTAAATTGCATAGTTAAGCCATTCGAAAGGGTGGATCGAGCAAACATGGTCAGTCGTAACTCCCCATAATGTGTGGGGACTTTACACACAAGGAAAAGGATAAAGACAATTTATCACATTAATACCAGTGGTACATTGCTAAACATCTTGTGAGAATAAATAATCAAACCAACGTTTTTTTCCCCAAACCTCGGCTTAGACTCCGGCCCCGGCTCTGGTCTCTCTTTGATGGTTGGAATCACCTTGCAAAATGCGCACTGCTCCAAATATTATTATTGACAGAACCCAAGCCCGACCCGGTGCCCAAGCCCGACCCGGTGCCCAAGCCCGACCCGGTGCCAAAGCCCGACCCGGTGCCCAAGCCCAACCCGGTGCCCAAGCCCAACCCGGTGCCCAAGCCCAACCCGGTGCCGAAGCTGAGGTTTGGAAAAGGTCCCAAGTAACCAATAAATCACCGAACAGAACAACTACTGGTAAACCATTAAACGAGCAGTTTGTTCCCTACAGACTAGCTCCTCCTCTTTGGGGATTTGCTGGTAGACGATGAGAACAAGTAGATTGTCAGGATTAGCATCCCCCAAGCATGCCAGACAGATTAGAACGATCAAAAAATCCCGTCTGTTTGTAGGATTTGAAGATAACTTTTTGCCTCTTTCAACTAATCCAGCTTAAAATTGTTTGAAAAACAGTTCTTGTTATGATATTATGGATGTGTAGTTTCACGCTATACATTGTTTTGGCCATGTATACCCCAAGTCCAAAATGTTCATATATTATTTTGATGTCTAGGGTAGAAATGTGTGCATTGTTGATCAGTTGATCATCTTATTCGTCGTGGGTTCGAATCCCATAGTTTATGATTTCCAAGTCCAGGAGCACCTCAGGTGATAGTTCACCGACCACCCGATGAGAGCAGAACCGCTCGACCAAAGCTTGCCCTGTGACTAAAGGGGCGCTGTATTCCAATAGCATTGTATATCACAATATACAGATGTTATGATTAATACTGCTTCGGCGCTAATGAACAAAAATTCATTACGGTTTTACACCTTCAGCTACGGATGAACAGTGCGACGTGCACTCAATGACCCCCTACCGCCCTACGGGGAAAAACACCCACACGATGTGTTTCACTGCACACATCGCGGCTGAAGGGTATGCCCATGTACTACTAAAAACCTCTGTCTCCTTGCAGATTGATATTAGCTGTTCTTTTACCCTGCCCTTTTCTTATCTGTCTTCTTTATCCTTTGACCTCCTAATGAGTTTTATGGAAAATATCTCCTTCAGAACCCGATTGTTTTATGGTCTTATGTGAACCATGAACGTACTTGCACTTCACGGAAGGCCATGTAATTAGATTGGGTACTTAAACGACCTCGATGTAACGGTTTCTAGCTAAAACCAATGAACTTTCAATCTGAACGTACTTGATTTACTAATGACTTGGGGTTATATGAGCTTTTTATACAATGCTGGACCGTTTATTAATTGACGGATAGTTTTGTAATAAGTCGATTACTCCCAATACAATGCATCAAATTGCTAACGATGAAAGTTGAAAGATCTTTGTCCAGGCTCACACGTTTACTGCCGCTTTCTTGTATACGGCGATCGAGTCAGCACATTCAATGTTTGACATTAATGATAAATGTCATGCAATGCCGGTATTGTTACGAATTCAGTATGCAAGAACACATCATACCGCCTTGGTTTCTGTGTTATTTCGTTATACGGGCTTAGGTTTCCAAATAAGGATTTTCATTTTGTGACGGGGTAAACAACGCAGGCTAAGCCTCCACAATGCTGCTGATGCAGTTGAAAATGTGGCATTCCCTCTTGGGGATTGATATAGACGCTGAACCGAGTTCTCAGCCTCTTTTTGCAAGCTCAGGCGACAAGAGGGAAATGGAGGTGGGAGAGATGAGCGTTTTAGACGGGGAAGTGTAAGGACGGACCCCGGGCGGGGTGGTGTTGTCTGTTAGACGACCCCGGGCAAAATCGGTCCCGGATGCAATTCCTACCTAACCTGATTCCGTATCGAAAAAACACATTAAGACTTCTTAAAATGCAAAGATAGATGGCTCGCGAGTCTCAACCAAGTAAACCACCAAAAGGCTGAGCCCAGATGGAATACCAACGTGACTACTGATGGAACTTTTAGCTGCAGGGGTTTTATTCCTTACCTAGAAACAACGGAATCTCTCCAGTTTAAATCGTGCCACAGTTTTTTCTGCACCCCCCATTAAGCCAAAAAAGATGTTTGTTTCACTGTAATGCGAATATTGTTTCTGTTTTTGGAAATATTTTCACCAAACAGAAGAGGAATAACGATTTATATAAATACTTGTTTCTGTAAACATATTTCCCCCACTCGTTAGATAACTGTGTGAATTTTAAATTTATTATATATTTTTCTTCGTCACGTAAAAATAACCTCCAAAGCCTATTTCATATTTTATTAATAATGTTCTTGTTTTTAGTTCAAATAAATTTTATATTTACAGGTTCTTAATTTGTAATAATTTGTTTCGCTTGGAGGAATGGAGGACGAATAAACATTACTAAACGTCACACAGCAAATCTCGAAACGCTATTTTACTTTTTAAAAGGATGGTATACCTTTGGTAATTACTCCAAAAACTAATGACCCTAAAAACTTATACACTGTTGGTAAAAAGCACAGAATAGCTGTTGAGATTAAAAAATATTATTAGAAACGACACCCTTTGAAGTAATGTAGCTTTAGAGAAAGAGGTAATTTTTCACATTTATTTATTTTTCACAAGTATATGAAGCCTTTTTTCATGCGGTAGAAAGCACACAATCTATGCAACCAGGTTGTTTTTTCTTTCATTATTTTCTTGCAACTTCGATGACTAATATTGAGCCCACCTTTTCACAGGTTTGTTATTTGATCCATATGTTAGGTATACCAAGTGAGGATACTGGGCTGTGACATTTACTTGAAATCTACCCAGCCTTAGAGTATAACCGCCTATAAAGTGCCGTTATGTAAATTAATGAACGATTTAGCGCTTTGTTAACGAGCAATCAAAATACCGTGTCTCGCACTTTAAATTGACGGGCAATATTTAAGGACATTTTAAAGCGCCTTTTCATGTGAATACTAAGTACAGAGCTTCAAAAGGTTTACTCAATCTCACATGATGTTCAAATTGAGAGAGTATTAGGAAGTGACGGGCAACCTGCTGTATATATTTCAACAGAGGGCGTCTTCAAATAACAATAAAACTGAAATCCAGTTTGAAAGGCAGATTTTTGCAAACATTTTAGATTTTCGCAGAACATCATAAAACGTTCATCCAGCCATTTAGTATGATGCAAATCGTCTCTAAACGGTCGACGGACATTTTAAAGTTGCTACATACTTATGAGGTAGTTAACGAGAACATGAGTGGTTTTTCGAATAAAAGTTTTGATACTATATTTAAATCAGAGTTGATATGTTTGGAGGTATTGCATGGTGAGGTATCAGTGTACTATTTTGGTTGTAGTATTTACTTTGCTGTAGTAGATTGCTCCAGAATTGTTCAGAGATTGGTTGATGATGCGTTTAATGAGATTCGAATAAATTCTTCCAACAACCAAAAGCTTTTCTTCAAACTTCAACTTAATGTGCTCACCGCCTTATCAGTCCACTTATATACATTAAATATTACGCACCAAACATCTTCAGCGTCACACATTGTGCTTTGTCACCGCGGTATAGGGGGGGGGGGGTCTTATCTGCTTCTGCCCCAAAAACTAAAACCTTGTTTTTTACATTTCAGCGATTGAAATGTTCGCCGTGTATAATATATTATATAGGTTTTCTCAGCTTTCCCGGCAACTTTAAAATACAAACCATTCGATTTGGTTTAACAATGAATGATCCGTTACACCAGCATTCAACAACCGTCACAGTAATTCAATTTCAACTGATTATTCGCTGTTTAAACAGGATTATTTAAAATAAAAAAATAGGCCCCAAAGTTCATTAAATTTTGCAAAACAATTTATTGTCATCAATTGTAAAACAGGCAGGAGACACTCACAAACTGAAGATGCAGTCTTGTCATAGAATGACTGTAACACTGAATGAGTAGAACGAGATAATGTTTGCACGGAAACGAAATCAAATGCAATATTGAAGCTACAATGAAACCGAAGTTTGAATTCAGTGAAACATGCGTGAATTTGAGTACGTGCCAATAAAACTGGATTAGTTTTTGCTCAAACTTACCGGGAAAATCTAATTTAAACGCTCAGATGAATATTACAACTTAATGAGCTTTACCTCAATCTTTTAAATTTGAAGTTTTTTCCATGTAGCCCCTTCTCTTTCATTCCCCTGGAGTGCCCTGCACAAACAGAAAGTAGTTTCTTCAATAGATCGTTGCTGCACTCTTTGAATAAAACATGCCGAAATCGACTCTATAATCGAAGCATTTTGGCGCCCAAAACTGTCCCGTAAACTTTCAAAATGGTCAAATTATTTTCCCCTTGCCATCGATTCCAAAAAGTGGATTGCTAGTCACGAGTTCAAGCTAATTGTAGACACAGAAGCAGTCAGCAAAATAACACTCAATAATTTGTAAATGTCATCAATGTTTTCCTATAATATGCGCATAAAGCACGAGTTTGAATCTGTGGACGAGGCGGACCCAAGCGGGCAGTTCTTGTGTAAAAACAAAGCCAAACAGGTGTAGGAATTACAAGGATTGGCAGCGGTTCAATAAGAGCAGCGGTGGGGATCACAGTGGCCCCATGGGCGGGCAGAAAATCAATGCCGTGCCCGGTTGTACAACGCTTCCAATGGGAGATGATTGAGGTCGGTCTGTTCTGCCAACCCCTTTCTAGCTTGGAGATACCCAGCTAAATATAGGTCGATAACTTAGTTTGAGTTTTTGAAGACATGAGTTGTTGACCCTCCTCTTTATGCACAGGTCTCTAACTTCCTTCTACGACTGGGGATTTCTGTTAAGGGGATTTTTCAAAAAAATGAACGTGTGATTGCAGCGATTTGATAAAAGCAACTTGCCCATTAATGTCTAGGTGACGACTGGGGCTATTTAAGGAATGAAGTGGGGAGGAGGTCTAGTACAGTGACGTCACAAGACAACTAGGGACTGTATACTTAAAATTGTATTAAGTAAATTGCTGTATTGAACCATTTACCCATGGAGCTAGTGGTTTTAGTCAGAACACGTCATACCTACGTGAGAATGCTCTTCCTACTATTAAACTACATATACACTCGCCCCATTGTTGTTGTTGTGTTTGTTGTTGTTATTTTTAAATTATTTTTTAAAGTTATTTATTTATTTATTTGGGGGATGTGGGGGGGGGGGGGGTCAGTCAGGGACGGCTCTAGACAGGAGGTGTCGGTCAAGTGCGCCACCTGCATCCCATCCTCTGGTTATCGTCATAATCTATTTTTAATCAAAGAACAAAACCAAAAGTGAGCATTCCTAACGTGACTGTATTTACATTTGCAACCATCCTCTGCCATCGAAACAGTGGCTGGTCGCCTGCAACCCCCGCACACACAACCACACCACCTCACCCTGGTAAGGTAAAACATATCTTGCGATAAATCCTACCCATACTATATTAAATATAGGCCTACTGTGCAATCTATCGTAAATAAAACACAATGGGTTTTCGAAGAAAAGAACAGTAATATTTGAACATAAGCCCACTGCTTTGTCACACCATTACGATTTACATTAAATTATAAATATAATATTCTTTGGGTTTTTGTGTGCAGGTGCACCAGTAAAAACTTACTTGTTTCTCCATTTGGTCTAATATTACAGTCATGTTTACGAAACCCTCCTATAATCTATAAATAAATATCGTATTTCAATAAATAGAACATAAATATACTTGGAAATTATTTGCCGCCACACGGGACGCAATCACTGCGTGTGAGTAGCTGTAAATAAGTGGAATTTATACCACTGCCGACAAAATACCTTTTATTATAATGTTTTGTCGTATTCTAACTGCGGTAAATTCCACCGTTGTTTATCCGTGACGAGCACTGACTTGACTTCGTACGGCGCAGACGTGAGCAAACAGCCAATGGGAGAAGCGAGTTGGTCTGATGGAATAAGCCATGACTGGCAGCGCAAGTACTTCACGGGCTCTATGTGCAAGGCTGCTACGCCTGCGCGGTACAATCGTGTGGTGGCGCTGCTCTTGCAGTACCGTCCGCATCTTCAGAATTGTATTTAACGATGCCAACGTTGTACCAATGGCTCGATTCTAGCATATAATAGCTCTCGCAGGCTCAATTTTCCCGCATATGCCCACATGCACCATAGCTAAAAGTAAAACAGAGATAGGTTAACTGACTTAACTTCAACTCCAACTGCACATGTGTTGCATCGTCGTTTGCTAGAACACGCAGAATGATTGCACAGTGAAACAGGTAGAACATCTTGAGCTCTTACGATGAATTTCTAACTTAGTGTTACACTGGTAAGATTAACAACTTACAAACCAACTGTCTGCATTCACTCATATCCAGTTGACTATTGGAGGTAAAATGGAGCCCACTGCAACAGAAACATATACATCTTTGTACCCGATGAACGTCACAGACTTATTGACTCCAAACCTAACGGAGGAAGAGGAGCCCGACTTTTCGGATGTCCAGCTAGCTGGTAGAATCATTGGTTCTTTATATATGATCATCACCATAATTGGTATTGTTGGCAATGGCACTGTTATTTACGTAGTGCTAAGGTTTGCCAAGATGAAGACAGTCACAAACTGTTACATTCTAAACCTCGCCGTGGCTGATGCTGTCTTCGTGACCTTCTTGACACTGTTGGCCATATCCAACTTCATGGAAACCTACTGGATTTTTGGTGCATTCTTGTGTAAAGTGATTTTTGGTATCGATATGTTCAACATGGTTATCAGTGTTTGGTGTTTGACAGCCATGAGCGTGGATCGCTACGTAGCCGTATGCCATGCCATGAAGTCTCGCAGCTTCAGGAACCTTCCAATCGCAACAGCTATCAACGCTTCCACATGGTTTCTGTCAATTCTGGCGTCTATTCCCTTTATCTATTTCGCTAAATTACACACAAGCGACGATAACCACGATGTGTGTTATCTTCACTTTGAACCTGACCAGAGGAAACGCATGAGCCAGATATTGACCTTGTATGCATTTATATTAAACTTTGTCATTCCGCTGACTATCATCATCGTCTGCTACGCAAGCATCACCATGCGCCTTCGAGATATGAACAAAAAGACAGGCAAACCGGAGAAATCGAGAAAGGTTAATCGACTGGTCCTCATCGTAGTGATCACCTTCGTCATCTGCTGGGCTCCTTTCTACATTGTGAGGTTTCTCGTCGTCTTTGTAGATGCCTTCCAGACATGGCCAAAGGCTTGGATAGTCTCGGACATATTCCTGTCGTTATCGTACATCAACAGCTGTGCGAACCCATTCCTCTACGCGTTCTTTAGTGACAACTTCAGGAAGAGCTTTCGGAAGGCGTGGTTCTGCCACAATAAGAACCGGGCTGAGGTTAGCCAGACCTCCCATGCTAGCAGGTGGAAATTCGGTAAGAGTGGAGGCAAGGGCAAGTTTAACAAAACAGGTAGGCGGTTCCGTTTACACGATGATGAGGGCGATGACGACAATGTTTCCGGGTTTAACAATCAGTACCAACTTACAGCCACAGCAGTAACTTCTGTCGTATCGGAGTCATCCTACCCAAGGAACGGTGAGATGGTTCAAATTAATTTGGATAAACAAGCCGTAGCGAAGGCATAAACGCTCCTACGGATATATTGTAAATCCAAGTACTTAAAAGAAATAGTAAAAAAAGCCTTATCCAATCGTACATCGTGGAACCGATAGCTTTCGTATCCACAGAAATGAATTTGCGAAAATGTTTTTAACTTCTTTTGACAAACAGTTATAACTGAATCAGTTTGTTTGAAATTGAAGGAAGTACATTTAGAATCAATCGTCCTCTCGAAGGGCAAACCACGTCATGCACTTAGACTGCTATTCGACGTAGTGCTTGATAGGACAAGTGGTTAGCGTGCATTTAAAAGACTAACGATTTTAGGTACTCTTACGTGTACGGGCGTCAGACTGTGTCTTCACATAACGATTGCTGGGACTGGTGAGAGATCCTCGTTACGCCAGAATAGCTCTCTTGATCTGGCTCTTATTTTGAGCGTCACTGGTGGTAGGCATTTTCGTTTTTTATTAGAAATCGCTGTATGCTCAATTTCGCTTGTAATTTGGGAAGTGTTTTTTTCAGCGGGGAATTCTAAAAGGCGTTGTACATGTTTAGCAACGATGAGAAGAAATACCCTTCGGTATTTTTCTTCAATATTAAAAATCCTACTTTTCATAAAACAGACGTGGTATCAGTACCATATGCCTGACCGTAATAAGCTCAAATCTGCAAAACATGTCTTTCAAAACATAAACAGTGTCAAAACCTACTTTTCCAAAATCCAACCCAGCATTTCAAAGGTGTATTAAATTGTTGGTTTAAGGGGTGGAGACTCCTCTTAACTTTCTCACCCCTTAAAAACCAACCTGTGAAATTTTGCTCAAATAAAAGGGAGAATTGCTTTACAAAAACACAGAATATCGTTGTTTTAGACTTAACATTTTCCTTATTTTAATTTTCCAATTCCAAATGAGTTCAGAATTCGAGTGGCTTTGTTTTCGCTCATACGAACAACAACAACACAAAAAAATCACACTGTAGAACAACCATTGTCCTCGTACAAAATTTCACAAAAAGAAGGAAGATTTTAGATTAAAAATTGCGTGTGTGAATTTTCCGATCATGACTTGTCATATTGCATCTTTAATTTTGAATGGAAGTTAAACCACAAACTGTTTCTGTAGATTTCCCATTTTAAGACAATCCTGCCAGATGAGAAAAATAACAGCAGACTAACATTGTAAGTTTCCCAACATTATGATAAAGCTTTGGAAAATGTTTACAATAAATGTGCGACAAAACTAAGCTTTAAGTCAGGCGAGGCTGTCTAGATTTCGGACGGTGACTTTGTTATCACTCCGTAAAAAGTCTCCCTTTTCTATACATTGAAAACAAGGATTTTGGTTTATGTGTCTTGTTTGATTTAGCAGTATCGTGACTACTGACCTGTACCGCTAATTATTGTGTAAATTTGAAAAAGAAACAGAAAAAAGATTCACCTTGCAAAACAATTAATTTATGTAACTGCATTCTCAGTTAAGATGACTGCAACAGAAAACTTGTTAACAAGTCACAAGAGAAAGTGCCAGGTTTTTAAAGGATTATTCACTTTCCGCAACAACTCAACAAGTTGTTGAGTGTTAAAGTTTTTCTAGCACCTCAACGAAACAGCGGCTGCGTTGGACACGCGGCACAGCCGAACTCGAAACGTTTCACCTATGATTGTGGTCGCAGGTTTCTAAAAAGCACTCACATTATAAAATATCGTTCAGAAGGTGATTTATGTTTACCTTGATGTATTTCTCAACGCTATATTGACAACTTATAAATACATCGTTGGTCTATAAAGTTCCGCTGCTCTAAATATCAGGCACGGTATAAACCATCCACTGTTTGGCTTGTGTCACGCTCGTAAAAGGTAGTATCCAACGCAAACGCTGCTAAACTTGTATAAAGTTGTGAAGATACTAAAAAAATAACACACTAAGAAGTTGTCCACCAGACAGTTAACAGTTTGGAGATCATGAAATAGTTCTTGTTCAATCACCAGCCTATGACGTACGCATCGTCTTTTATTGTGGCATGCATTCGTTGTTTACTTGCCATGATTTGTTTTACTTTTCAATACAATTTTAGATTTATGTGTATTATATAATGTCAATTTTTATTCTTTTAATGAGCTGGGTCTGGGAGGGCACATCTTTTTTTGATGACAGTTTTTGACTTTTGCCTTTCCCTGGACGGCCTTTGCTCATAATATTGTATTGTCCAAAGAATTAAAATAAATAAATAAATACAATTAAAATACTCTTTACTAATGTACGGCTTCATGCAAAAACTCTACATCGCGATAACACAGTCATCTGAAAAAAAATAATTCCAGCTTCCACTGACTTTATTTTGAGAGCATTTTGATGGAAAACCAAGTTATTTAGTCTTATGGTATTTTTCTGAAACTTAAAAGTGCAGTTTTGGTGAGTGATGACTTCAGAAAATACATGCAAAAGAAATCCCCAGGTCAGAATTGACGCGGAATCCGGATTCCGTGGGTCCTGACCACTTTCTGGGTCAATTTGACCCGGAATCTGTGACAACATAACCCAGAACGGGATCAAAATGTTAAAATCACATTTTTGCAGCCAGTTTCAGGGCCAGCCTGACCAGAAGCGGGTCAGACCCGGATGCAGGAGTACTTCTGACACGGGAGATTTTAGAGTAAATACTGACACTCGATATTCTGTTTGTTTATAACACTCGTGAATTATCCATTTATGCGAGGCAGCTTTTGAGTTAAAACATAAATGTTTATAAACACCATATCGGAATTTTCACAGGTGTGGGTCTATGACACGTGTTTTGAACATTAGACGAATTCATTTCTAATAAGACCCAACTTTCTACACCAAATAATTTCTTCTCCTAAATTGGAAGCTTCCAGCAACCGAAATTGAGCATTCTCCTTAAAATATTTTGAGGAATATAAAACAATATTGTATGAAAACCTGGTTGTTGTGCAAAGCATTGGTTACCTTGACGAAACTGTCTTCTTTTGTACGGCCATTCTATATCAAATAAAACAAACAAGGAATAGTGTTCGTACATTCAGGAAATGTTGGAAAGGTTTCGGTTTAACGATAGACAACCGTTTTCGCACGTAACCAATGCTACGTTACTATATCGAGCAGATGTTGAAACAATTACAATGAGTTACTTGTATACAGTAGCTTATCACGTGATGTAAATAATGTGATTGACAATGTATTAGGCCCATGCAATAGCCGTAGGCTATTACAGATGGTCAAATCAAGTAACACTCTTATTTTACTGGGAAATTTACTGTTTAAAACTTCTGTTATGAGATATGTACAATTTGAAAACTTGTGAATTTAGTGGACCCATGTCTGCTGTCGTTACAGACTATTATTCTATAATGCATTATGTATGGTATTCACGGTACAGATGTAATACTGTTGTTATTTAAATACAGCTATATTGCACTGCGTGTTTTGCATGGCTTACCGTTCAGAGCGACATCTTTTTTCTGTTATTATGCATTGTTGTGGTAACCTAGCGACGGTCTTGTAAATAGGCGAATTCTGGTTCTTGTTATTAGGGATGCATTTAGTCAATCACCAATAAGCATGCACCAGAGATTGGCCATGTTGTAATGATCTTTCTTTCTGCTACTAAGCAACACAATCACTTCTAGCCGCACTAGAGCAACTAGACTGGTAAAATTTCTTCATTCTAACAAGGAAATGGTCAGTGCCATTTTATCGCTTCTACACACTGCTAAAAAATAAAAAACAGCTGAGTTTCTTGCCACAGGCAAACTTTATGGTCGCTGTAAAAAAATATGATGGGAACTTAGCCTGCCCTGAGTGTTGTAATTGTAGATGTATTAATACATGTTATTTCCAAAATGAAATTCTGTCTTCCGGGGTTGATATTGATTACAGCAAATTTACGCTCAATTTCACAAACTATTTTTGTTTTTAATACATTTGTGGTCTTTCACACAAAATATGGTTCTGTATGTCACACCCTATTGCGATCTTGACCTTTCCAATGGCAGCAGGAATGACATTTAGTTCATATTTCATTGGTTTGCAGACATGCCTATCATGGTCGTCCAACATCAATATAATTCATATCATTAAAGTTGTGTTTTTCCCATTCCAAACATCAGCACTTTCCAATTTTCTAGAGAATTATCTTTACATGGTAAAGTATCATTGTATGAATCGGCCAGCCAACACAAAGTCCAAGAGATGACAGCAGTCATTGTCTTTCCACTATACGCTGCATATATTCATATATTATTCAAATGTCGCATTGTATTCAACGGAATATGACGTGCAGAAATCATAACAAGTCTACGAATATTTTAGGACGGTCGAGGGAACACAGGCTCCTATCACTGATATCAGAAAACAATACAAATCCGAATATACTTTGTGTTAATGATGTTATTGCGAATATGCTGGACGCACAATACTTTATTAGAGTTCGTGTATATCCATAATGCATTTTCTGTCGCTGCATCTGAGGCCCAATGTAGTGGTATTGATGATACGAGAGGCTAGAGCTGTTATTGCTGCCGTTGTACCAGAAATTCGTCGTTACATATGCAAAAAAAAAACCCAGCGGCATCTATGTAAACTATTGTGTCCGTTATGACGCAGTACTACTGGCAATATCGCAATATTTATGGCAATCAACTAATTAAGAACTATATTTAGCGACCATACTGTATTTCCAGGTTATATTGAAGATTTGCCAGTATATGGAACGATCAATATGCCATGTTTGGAAAAATGATTACCAACGTTATGTCAACATTTTAAGGATTTTTCAATCTGTGAAGCATACGGTTGCTTAAAATAGTTGCGAAGTTTGTCAGAAGAAACTTTGAACCAAAGTGATTTCAGGTAACATTTACATTTGCAACATGTGCTGGCTTGGACAGTTAGGCCTAATGAAGCATATAAATAGCCAAGCAATAATGATTGACAAGGAAAATATTTGTTATTATGTCGCAATAGGTGTTTAAGTATAACCGGTCTCTGGAAGTGATTTTGTTTGCAAGTGACACAATGTTTCGATATTCCAAGATAAAACCCATCCGCATATAGCATCTGTTCGATTAGCTAGAATTGTCACACCTCCTTTTCGTTGAGAGCACAACTGGATAAAAGCGGAGTGGAGTGTCTCGTGGTTGTTTACACTGTAAACACTCCGGTACTGTTGTCGAAAGAACCTGTTGCAGCTATACACTTCCCGTACCTTTCTGTTGATAACAATCAAGACAGTGTACGTGATTGCATTAACTACGGAGGTCGTTTTTATACATACACGGTAATTCCCATCTCTATGTTTTGTCGGCGCTAAACCGACGTCAACTAAAGTATGTTCTTCGCTTTACGGATCACGACACGGTCTGCATAATAGTAATAATAATAATAATAATAATGACAATTTATAAGGCGCCGGTATCCGCCATGACTGACCCTCATGGCGCACTAAACATAATGAAAAGAACAACAAATTAATCACAAAATCGTGAGGAAAACATGTGGGTTTTAAGCAGGATTTAAATACAGTCAATGAAGAAGACTGACGAATTTCAAGGGGTAGTACAGTATGCGTCACGCGTCATTGACACACTTGCGTTTGATAAGTAAACACTTCCGACCCGTGAATTGCTCCGTGTCAAGAATTTACACCTTTTCAGTTTCCTAAATATGAAAGTATTAACTTAAGATTCAATTATTAAATTCGGAATCACAATCATACGGACACGAAAGTTTGACGTGTACTTAATTCATCGTGACATAAACAAACACAGGATCTAGTCCGAGCTATACTGTATGTTAGTTACTTGATTTTTGTTTTTTGAATCTATTATTTGCCAGATGACTTATATCGCTCATTATTTGGTATGGATTGGAAATCACAGTTTTAAAAAAATCAATTTGAATTTGCTCTTTGTTTCCAGGTTTTCCAAGCACTATACTTTTGCAATCAAACGTGAGTCCTATACGTTTTGGACAAATAATTCTGATCTGTTTATTGTGCACTTGCTATTCTTTGTATGTTAAGTCAGAAACCTCTACAGTCCAAGGGTAACTTGTGCAATATCCCTTGCTTCAATTCACAATGTATTGCTCAGAGTTTGTGTGCATTGTGACAATAATTTCTTGATGAAGGCACTTTGTGATTCTTAATGACGGCCCGTACTGATTTCCCATGCTTCACTTGGTATTTAAGGGCCGAAATGCAATGTCAGTCTCAGAAGATCAGACGGCTTTTCCAAGAAGCTTGGATTAATTTTTGTTTGAAGAGAAACTGTTCTTCCCGACGGCAAGGCATTATGATGATCACTCAAAATTTTCGTAAAGCAAGCAAGCATTGTTATAATAATTTGGAGCTCGATTATTACAGCTGTGGTTATGCACAAGAAAGATATGGCATGCATTGATTCAAACATCACAATACCGCTGCAGGGATATAGCCTCAAAACTTTTATCGATCATGTCACGTGCCCTCTTTTCAAAAATCACGTTTTTATTTCGGACAATTGTATTTTCCCACCTGAATATTAAAGCACTTAACTTGTCACATGTCATCAAGAGCGATTCTCAATAAGGATTACTCGTAGCTTAGCCAGCAGCGACAGCGTGGCCGAGTGCGTCCCCATTATTCCACCCACCCACGTTTACCGCACTCATGTCCATTGACTTTCTCCTAGTCTTTCATCAAGCGGCTCTATCGACATATCTTATCCTCCACCACATCAAACCCGTAGGTGATCTTCGTATCTCACATTGCCAATCTCGCGAGACCACCTCTCAGTCAACGTAAACCTCGCGAGGGTTTAGACAGCTATCGACATGGACTGATAAAAAAAGACCAATCCCGTGGATTTTATGACACCACAACCGCTACGCCGGTGAGCGCGGCGTACTTTGAGAGCCATTACTATAGTGTTTTCCATGTAGGAGAGTATTCGTTATTGATGAGTACGGTAAAAGATTAGGTGGCAGTGTTTCTCGGTGATGAAAAAAATCAACAAACTTATGGCACAGCAATGAATGCCATACACGCCCCGTAAGAGTCCAGTCTGCAATATTGATTGATTTCTTGTCATGGATAGTTGATGTAAGAGGCAATTTAATGGGGGGGGGGGGGGGCTTTTTTCGTTGTTGTGAATATTATGGTTAAAGGTGTACGTCAGTACATCTGATTTTTATATTCAAAATTATGTAACAGGGGGAGGAAACTTCATAGTTAAATGGGTGTACAACCATGGAGTTCACGATCATTGTATCTCAGAACTAAATTTGCATCTTTGAGATGCCAACCCCATTCCGGCAAGCCTTTCTTCAACATAAGGGTAGCATAATCACGTGACAAAAATTATCTGCATGAAACTAATCATGTTTTTAGGTAACTGGTATCTATAACGAATGAATATTATTTTATTTCTTTCGTTCGTGACAATTGACGTGCATGTTACAAACTAGGTAAGACTTGAACGTCTTCGACTTCGACATACTGAAGAACAGACAGACAAAAAGGGTGTCCCAATGGGAGACATGTGAATGCTTGGTGGCAGCAGACTTACCAGGCAAATTTCCATTGTTTACGTCGTTCTGAGCATGCTCACATTTCCAAGAACAATGGATTTACCTGGTTAGTCTGCTGTCACCTAGAGTCCCCAAAGTCTCCCATTTGTTACGTGCGAAGTTTAATGCGAGAATTCAATCTCATTGCAAATGTATCACGGGTGACTTTACGATGCTAATACAGTGGCTTTTACCAGTTGCTTCACTATCCCTGCAACAATATTCATCATGATAACCATATATTTCCGCTACCAATTTTACTTATATCTCCCGTGCACTCCAATTCCAGACAGTATCATCAACGAGTCGGTTCAGAATTGAAATTAAATTATTCACCAGGCAGAAAACATTTGCAGAATGACTGAACCGTGCAATGCCCCAAGGGGAATCAATGATGATGCATATCATAGTTTAGGGTGGATCAAGGCGTCTAGATCGTATCTCTCATATATCTGTTTGCTGAAATGCTTTCAAATAACAGTTCATTCATAATGAGCCTTCATCTTTGGTTATTCGGGAAAGTGGTTAATACATGATTGATAATGATTGGTTGAAGAGGGAGTGAACGGGTTATTTTCTAAAAAGCCTGGTTTATACTTAACGTCAGTATCAATGTGCCAAGTTTTGTGTGTGTGTCTGAAATGCTGTCCACCATGTGTAAACAAAGTATGTCCCAACGGCAATATAAAGCGCAGAATGTATACAATTGGAAAAAGTGGTGACCAACAAACTTGATGGAATCTACATAGATTTGTTGGATTGTATATATTTCGATGTGAAACTAAACACTAAAGGATGGGAACATTTTCCCCAACGATGTTTTCTACCTGTTAATCTTTAATGTATACATTAAAGGAAACCGCTAAGTGCATGCTGTTAATCGCATGCGCCCGTCGCAATAAATTATTCAGAGTGCTGTCAAACACGATTTGCAGCCAAGTCGTTGGTGGTTTTTTAACCTTGCTGAACATTGTTTTCACAATTGTGGCATTACTGCAAAACTAATAAGAAAACTGATACCCTGTTCAATTGACAATTTCACACTGTTTTGCAAAGAACACCAACATTAAAGTTCCTCTGAAACAGAGGGTCCATATACATTTTCCCCTTAAATTCTTTCTAAGCCGAAACTTTCAAAAAATTTAAAACCTTAAAAAAAACCCACACGTTCAAACACTTTGTTTTTGTAATTTTATTTTTTTAAAGTGTTTTCAAAGGATTAAGTATTAAAGGATTAGACTCAGGGACAGATCTTTATAATGGTTTGTTATCCAGTGATCCATACAGTTAAAGCTTTCAGATAAGTCCCACAAAGTCATACTTTAAAATCACAATTGATTGATTTGTGCAATTCATAATCACAGACGTTAGGCCTAAACCAATGTTTGTATGAGAGAGATTGGCTGTTGCTAGCTTGGCGTGTATATGCCATTGCGGATGTTTGCCGAGTTTCCTTGTTGGGCAGATCATAGAAAACAAACAAACAAACAAACAAATAAACAAACAAACAAACAGACAAAAATGCGTATTGAAACTGAGGGGAATGATCTCAAAAGAGGCAGTGATCTTGTCACCACTTTTTTTCACAGGACTTTGGAAAGTACAAAGTGCATAACAACATCGGTGTAAGGGTAAAACCAAATCATATTTCGTAAATAAATAAAGTTTCACTGGCGAAATGAAGTTTGTAGGAATCGAGCAACGCTGTCGCGGACTTTGTCTTTACACCCCTGTTTAACACACTCTGCGATATTTGTGTAGCCACAAGCTTTCCTTGTTCAGCTAGAGTAATGCTGGCACAAAGTAAACTCTGACTACGGACGTGGACATCATCTTTGACATGACAAAAAGACAAACCGACCATTTGTATATTTTATTTTAAATTTCAGTTGTGTAAATATATTTGAAAATATTCCGTCAGCATAACTGGATAAACTTAACAAAACAAAACAAAACTTCTAAAACTTAAACAGAAGATCGATGAGTCAACTTGTATATCTTTGGTTGCGATGATATTTAAAATTGTTTATTCATCCATCTCTTTTAAACGGCTGTTCAGAAATATAGAGTTACAACACATTGGTTTTGTTTTCATCTTAAAGTTTTAGACAGACTAACGATAAACGTGAGATAGAGTGACAATTGACATTGGTTTGTTATGACATCTAACATTTGACACTAAGAAACAAATTTCATGTATTTCGTAAATGTAGTGTCATCGTTTGTTTTTTGTCAACGTAATGCAGATTGATAGGAAATAATTATCAAGAAAGATACAATAAAAGTCACATGTGAAAGGTTTAGCTGAAAACATTGTCTACTTGTTGAGAAAACAGTAAAAACGCGGTATTTTCATCAAGAAATGATGTCGAACCCATCCACGCATAGAAACGTGCAACGGGTCCCAACTGCTTCTCTGGCCGCAGCATTTACAAACGGCCACCAGGGAAATATAAAACTCTAAAACTTGCCTCGTGGTGAGTTTTGGAGATTCAAATTTGTCGACATACTTTTAGTGATTTCTTCTCAACGGGGGCATTTCAGACGAAATAATTTGGTGGGATGCTTAATATCATTATCATCTTTATAACAAGTAGGCTTTCGGATAAAATGTACACCCTTTTTTCGGGAGCATTACAAAAGTATGACGCTACTTTTAACTGGGCTTTGAGGTGAATTGAAATGTTTCCCTCGAAGGACCAAACAACCGTCACTGCACGTGTCATGAGTTCATACATCAATACATTGATATGATTAATGGCTGTGTGTGGTGTTTTGGGTTTATGTATGGTTTATGTTGTGTGTCGCTATACTGTGCACTTCGCAGCCGCAAGAAGTCGCAACCTCCACAAAGTCATGAATATTCAGGTTTCTCATAAACTGAGCTGCCGGAGGAATTCCTCACTGGATCGTACAATAACTTCTCGTCAGGTGAAAAGTCAATCGATCTGAAGTTGTTGAGTCGTCAGAGCCCAGAATGTCACACGGTCAATCTGAACCAGCGGCCATCCAAGCAGGCCACGCAATACACACCGTCACCCTATCTTGTCTTCAATCGATCCCCGGACTTCAGTGCACGGTGTATCATGCACAGGGTGATGCTTAATACCGCATCCCGTGCCCCATGACTCTACTCATCTGCCTTTTTTTAAATACTGAAATCGAGCGCATTTTAGTCTGCAGCCAGGCTCTGCGGGCAAACTGCCACTTTCCGGTCCACAAGCTTGATCAAAAGAGCTTTAATGACGTGCAGTGTCAAGCGAGTCAATAGTCTGAAATAAACCCCCAATGAAGCGCAAGTCTGGATGATATCGCAACACTGTCTGATCACGTGTCAACGCAAGCAGCCACAATCCATGTTTGCCTAAAAACCCCACACGCTACGGAAACCGAGCAATGTCAAGCGCTAGATGCCTGTGAGCTGTAGTTAGAATGAACACTTGATAATAAAATCTGAGATCTGATTGGCGGGTCTGAACTCTTTACTAAAAGGACCTTGCTCTTTTGTACCTTATTGACGGCAAATGACTGCTGATTTACATCCCGGCGGGAATCTAAACGCGGGAGATCACAGCAGATTAGTCCTGTACAGCAAAACCTCAAGTCACAGTCAATAACCAATAGGAGATATCAGATGTAAAGTGGATACAAAAACACTGATCCAGGATACTACAATAAACGCAAGAACTATTCGGTGCTAAATTCTTAAACCAATCCCATTCACTCTACTGCATTTATTACGTGAAAATGCTCAAACATTATTTGGTAGAGCCTACTAAATTAAGAAAGTTAATGCAATTCTTGCAATTGACAAGTTGGCAAACAGTGCTTTTGACCTATTGTATTCAATCACCCATGACACAAACAAGTTAATAGAAAGCCGAACCATTACGATGCAGAAGTACACCTCAGTGGTAACGAACCATCACATTATACTCGCCGTGTTCTCTTCGCGGGTACCCTGGGGGTCTACGGGACACGTGTTTGAGGCGCTTATTCTTGGCTTCATTAGCAAGACTACATTATACCCAGAATTTCATTTCCGGCAGTGTAATTAGTTTTTCGGGGATGGCTCTATTTTGCTTCACTGTGATACACCCTTGCAGTCTTTAAGTTATGAAAAACAGAATGTTTGAGAACCGGAGATTTGCTCGTCAGTAGTTGACTTGTTCAGATTGTTCGTGTGGCGAGGGCTTCTGAAAATAACAGTAAATGTTTGTATGAATGAACTTCTTAATAACCACTTCTAACTCGCAGTACACACGTGAAGTGCGCTACTTAAGATGGCAGCCAATATAGATCAGTGGTTGATGACGTTTAGGTTACCTGACTGGCTGCAGACTCGAATCGAACTAATGAGATTACATTATGGGATTGGCTCCAGTGAATCTACGGGTTACATCATGGGGTAGCCTCTTATGACATTAATCATGTAACATTACGGGCTTTACTCTATTAAAGATACCATAAAAGTTACATCGTCACTCGTAGGAGACACACAATTAAGATTCGCACTGGCTCTTATTGAATTACCTCATGGGTTGGGTCCGTATGGATGACATCTACATTGAAATAAACCTATCAGTTTACATGCAAGGTTTGAAGTTAATTACTTCATAGGGTCATATCAAGAAATTCTTGAGTGTTTTTTTCTTCAAAGTAGGCTCATATCAGTTTTCATAATGTCTGTCCTGGGATCGGCGTTTCACAGTGTCATAGCTGCCTTTAAATTCATTGTCAGCATAATCTTACCGGTTTTTATGAAGTGCATAACTGAAGATAAGGAAGTGCAGTTGAAAGTTATCTATACTTTCAAATCGTCTCTTTGACCCGTCAGCCTTTCCCGATGGTTTACCAATTACACAAACTCGATGTTTGTGTCACACCTCCATCACATAAATAACGTGAAAACGACTTAATTTAACGCAGACAGCGTCATTTGATGCCATACAATAGTTGCCGCCGTCATCAATCTTAACGGTTTTTTTAACAACGTAAACTGTTAACAGTTTTGTCTACACTCCATAATGTTCGAGGCTGGCAGCGTAATGCGATCTTGGGGGTAAGAATCCAATGTGATTCATGGCTCGTGTCGATTTGAACATCATCAAATTAAATTGCCAGCTGGAATATAAGCTTCACTGACAAATTCCATTCAAACTTCTTCCTACTAATGATTGATGGAAAACAGCGCTTTAGTTAACCCGTTTCCACATTATTGTTGTAGCGTGTAAAAAAAAACTGGATACAATTTCATCAGTTTACGGTAACGTGAAAGATTTATTGTGACATAAAACATTTGACTTAACCCTAACAATCAATCGAAAAGTTGAATTAACTGCTGGGCGCATCCTGCCAATTGGACATGGTGATAAGACTATTTTGAGGGACGCTTTATAAAACCGTTGTCTGTGTTAACTTCAAAGAATATCTTTCATTCTCCATTTTGTTTCCCCTTTTTATTAGATAATATACAAATATAGAGATATTTGATTAACAAAAGATTCAATTCAAATTTAATTCAAATACAAAATTAGATTAACTTTGATTTTTATTCAGTTCCTGTCAATTCCATTCAAATTCGCTCCTCATCTCAATGTAATTCAGTTACATTCTTTTCAACTTCAAATTCAAGTCGTGTTATTGTTATTAATAATAATCGAACTAAATTAAATCCATTTTAATATATGTCGTAAAAAGTTAGCACATTAAGTAAAGTTTATTTCATTTAAATTTAATTCGACTCAATCAAACATTATTTACTTCCATTGAACTATTGTTACTTTTTTAAGTTCAACTAAATTCTTCTTAATTCATTAAACTTCAATGCACCAAAACCTAACAGTAAAGTACAGAAAAGTACAGGGCTGGTTTCGCTAGAAGCAACAAAGAGGAATTGAAAAAATGAAACAAAATGAACAATGCATAGACCACCTTATAGGGAATTGATATTAGATTATTAGAATACATGAAAGACAATTGTTTCGACTTATCACTGGTTTCCTTGTTTTGGTCTCTTTTGGCAAAAGTTTCAGTCTCATACCTTCTTGTAGTGATTTCATTGAACACAATATCCATCGATGACAATTTCCATTGATGACAATTTCCATTGATGACAATTTCCATTGATGACAATTTCCATTGATGACAATTTCCATTTATGACAATTTCCATTTATGACAATTCTTTATTTAATCAGGTGTTTTGAATAGTTGAATAACGTTAACAGACAAAATGAACCACAGTGGAACTTACGATGTTTTGTTCCATGCAGATCTATCCGCCTGACGGTTAAACTTAGCACAATGCCGTCTAGCTGAAACCCCCTGGGCTCTCTCTTTCGATCCAGCCATTGAATTCAACCAAACAATCAATTATTGTTCGTTCAAACCACGGTTTGAAAAAATGGAACCAAACGAAAACGAATCCACCAAGTAACGAAACAGATAAGTACAACATCCTATGCGATTTCGGTTGAATGTTGCATTGCAAGTAGTAACACGTGTATAGAATTACTGACAAATCAACACTGTCCGTTATTGTCACGTGACTTAAGCCAGGTGCCACTCGCAGGAAAGTTGAAAGAAATCGCATAAACAACCGTATCAGTATCGCTGAACTCGATAATGCTCACAAATTACCGGCCTCTACCATGTTTATTTGATTTCAGTGAGTTAGGTATAAAATGAATAAAATCTTGTATAAGATATTCTTTACCGTAGAGTTTGTATTTTAGAGTAGACGCTTGTAAAACATTAATGTTATCTTACTGTAATTGATACCAGTTTCTAGTAAATTATTGTATGTAAAAACATTATTGCGTTCAATGGAAAGTGCTGGCCAATGTGCCTATAACCAACTTGGTTTTTACACCAGTTCCATTTCGGAATCAATGGTTACCATGCTATAAAAGAAACTACAAGCAGAGACCGTACAATTGAAGCATTTCCCCAGACATCTCTCAGCAGCCCGTCAATAGGACATTTGTGCTAAATTAAAACAGGTGGACTGAGTTCGCTTGATTGCATTTTTTTCTCCTCTTTCCAATCGAAAAGCACAATGTGAGCCTATCACATACTAGTGTGAGAAATCAACAATTTCCATGATTAATTAGGGGTTCGTGTGTGCACTCTCGGAGCGGCTTTTGAAGTGGCTCTCAGACTTTTCGAAAACATGTCGCAAAATACCATGAGTTATGAGATTCATTTATGGTGGTTTGTTAATTCTCTCAGACCCACGTCTAAATGTCAACGACTGTTGCATGTTCGATAAACTTTGAAATATATAGGTTGTGATGAATATGACGAGACGCCTTGTTAATTTCATATCTCAATTTTAGTACCCGTTGCTCCTTTGATTTATGAGCCCCGGAATCTAGTAGTAGTATAAAAACAGCATCAAGTTGGTATTTGGATGTAAAGCCTACATTTAAACAAATTCAGGGTCAGAATTGACCCAGATGAGGGTCACGTGGGGCCTGACGCGTTTCTGGGTCTCAGAGTGTCAAATTGACACAGAAATGGGTTAAAATTAGGCAGAATCCTCGTCAAATTCAAATTTTTGACCAGTTTCCGGGTCAGCCTAACCCAGAAATGGGCAGGTCCCCTAGGATCCTGAACCCGGGTCAATTGACTGTGCAAGTCTCGCGCGTATTCGAACATTAGGAACCGTTATAGTGCGATATCGCGTTAAAGCAATGTACGTAAGACCAAGTGGTTCTAAAATTGTTTGGATACGTGCAAGACTTGTACGGTGTGTCTGACCCGGAAGTTTTTGGAGTTTACTTGAGATAAGAAGCACAACTAGGAAGGGTCAATTCAGGTGTGCGGAAATCGCCACATACTCAATTGGAGTTGGCTATCTATAAAAGGTTCCACAAACAAGCGGTCAATGACAATACTGTAATTATTTGTATTGGATATTATTGTTTTTGTTTGATAACATATTCAAGTTGTGTGTTTAAAGGATGAGGTACCAGTATCATATACTGAGTGTAATTATAAAACATATAAGATATACTGCAAGATTAATGTAATATAATTACCAAACCTACCAAACCACACAAAAAGTAACACGACCAGTGACATTTTGTCCTAATAATATTACCACGCACACAAGTATTGAATTAAAACTCTTGAACTGTTTAATCAGTTGCTAGGATGGGAAGCCTATTTCGAAAGGACTCAAGTTGTTTTGCCTGAAACTGACCTGTGTCATAATTTGTATCCAGCGAGCGCAAATACTTGTGATACTAAAAGAAGAAAAAATGACCACTCAACATATTCCTGTGTCTCAACATTTATTTCCATTTTGCAAAATGTACATACAATAGTTACACAGGTCAGTTAAACAATGATGTATAAAGATGTATACAAGAAAAAGAACTATTTAAAATACAAATAAACAGAGACATTTATAGTAGATAGAACATATTTGTTGACACAGCCCTGGTTAAGTTAATTTTTGAGGTGGTAGCTCTATGGTACCGTTGCCTTCAAAATACCATGTAGTTGAAGTTTAACGAATATCCACACGATGTAAATAACAATGCCTCGCTGAATGTTACGTATTTGAAATATTATCACAATGCATGATTAATATATTAAATGAAAATAACTGATGCTGATATATTAAAATTGTATTGGTTGTATACGAATTTTGCTTTGAATTGCTCTTGTTGATCTGCTGTAAATGGAATAAATATATTATCTTTAAGCACGCAATTACTGTGTCTGTTGCTTTTTTGTTTTGTTGTATATTGAAATTGATTTTTCACCCGCATGATTCGAGACAGCTTTACAAGATGGCATCCTGTACAATACTTGATTTATAAGTACCCATTAGCAACCTAAAGAGAGGTTCTGACTCAATTAACGTTTATCTCTTTTGATTTGGTTTTAAACAATTCCATTCATTTCAAATAATGCGAAGGGAACTTTTCACTTAAAGGTGTAGGGTCATCGTAATGCTGATTTATAGGCAACATTATTAAGATAGATGCAATCAAAGTCGCATGTTTCAACACAGTTCCTATTAGTATAAGACAAATAGTAAAAACTGGCATTCGTAAAGAGTGTCGGGTCCTTTCCACGTTTAGCGAGGTGACCGGGTACCAACCGTATCTCTCGCCTTAGTGAGTGCAGCATTACGGACGACACTGATCATTCCAAAGGTCGTCTTCAGGCTTTCTTTGGAAATTCAAAACTGTCGACAAATCATTTATTGATTTTTAATCAACGAAATAATTTCGCATGATTTTGCTACAATTACCATCTTTATAACAAGTAGGCTATCGGACAAAAATTACACAATATCTTTTGGCGGTCATTACCGAAGTATAATTCTACCGCTATTTAACAAACCAGGCTCGATTTCACAAAGCACTAAGATTCATCTTAAGATGAGTTGTTAGTATTACCATAATGATTTGTATTGTGACATCAAACTCTGCCTTGCAATTAAGACTGATTTGCAATTAAGATCAATCTTAGCATTTTGTGAAATCGGCCCCTGGCCCATTGGGGCCTCCATTGTTTACAAAGCATAATTAGATAGCGTTGATAAGTTGAACTTAAGCTCTAAAACGCATCACAAGAAGTTGAACAAGTTCGCCTTCAGGATACCAAACGTGAGCGGAATCTGACGTAAGCATCTTTGCTTATAAGAGCGTATTCCACTTGCATTTTAAAGGTTGCCATAAAAGTCAATGCAGCGTGTGGTGTTAACTATACAAACACAAGAATATGTGTAGACAGTACCACTTTGCATTTGTAACCACAGCTACCTGTGATGAAACAAATTCATCCCTCATCAACACACATTTATCGACCACTTTGGTTTTGTACACGAAAGCAAAGCGAGTACGTCTCGCTTAGTCAAATATCTGGAAATCTTTTTCTTAGCACTCAAAGAACTGAGCCAAAGACTAAGTGCACATAACTTATTTAAAAGTTAGTTTTCAATACAGACCCCATCCATTGACGTAATACGCGGCTACAATCTGCCCAGGGTCTGTCATTTTGTGAGTCAAATTGCTAGCAAATATTTATATGGTGCGCGTTTCAACATATGCTTCGCCTAAACCACACACAGCACAGGAACACCTGGGAAATCTGATTGCCCAAATAGCGCAACCGAGATAATGACGTCACAACAGTTAGGTCAATAGACCGTTCAAGCCTTGCGTGTATTTTGAACATTTGCAGTTGAAGTGCACTATTTTTGGTTTTCCTTCACGCAATTTGGTACCCAAAGTTTTCAAGATGTTTGACGAGTAAGCACTAGACTCTCAATGTCTACTCTAACATCGCTTGAAGACTCTTCGGGTAAAATGTTACATAACAATGCAAATTAGAAAAAACAGAAATGTTAAAGCAGATATTTGATGGGAAACACTATAAAGATAAGATGCAATATAAGTAATAAACTTGTTTTTCGTGATTATTTTGGAATCGGAATACACTAAATATACTGTTAGAACGATACATGCGAGTCTTATATAGGTTATTATAAAAATAAACAGCTTAATTTTTGTGTCTAGTTACTTTTTCAAAGACAATAAAGATTGTTATTTTGGCTCACTCTGCCACAGTGCTTTTTCTAGTTCTACGGAACTATAAGAATAAGTGCACAAGTAAGAAAACAGTGCGCTTCTCCATCTGTAGGTGTTCGAATGTGTAAACAACAATTATAATACCCCCCACCAATCAAAATTGAATTTTTCAATAAAGACCACAGGAATACAAACAATTTACCCTCAGAAAACCCTGTAGCAAAGCAGCAGAACATAAACACACAGTAATTACCAAAATCAGACACCATCTCTCCTAAAGAAGGGAAAGAAGACAAAAATTACAATAAATAATGATGTTAGAAAACAATTTGGCAAAGCACCTATTAGTCAAGTAAATACGGACTCCATGAAAAGATCAAGGTTAGTTTTGTCTTCTTCTTGAAGGATCAAGCACCATTACCCCCCCGGTAGTGCATTCCACTTTGAGGCAGTGAAAGCAATCCACAGGTATACTACTTGGGTGGGAGTCGCACGACCACTGCATTCAATAGCAGATGTCATCCCAATATACACAGAGCGTGCCCGGTGACTTAAAGGCCGGCGTGAATCTTGTACTTTGCAGTGGCTACTGTAACAATTAGTAGCTGCAGTTATTGCACCGGGATAGCTTAAAGATTGCCACCTTTGGTTTTACCCTACACAAGTGAAGCACTATTTTTAATGCTTTCTTCCAAGTCCTGTGCAGAACAATCCACATGCATACTACTCAGCTGGGATTCGAACTGACTGCTCGTCACCGGGCACGCGTCTTGTGATAGAGACATTTACTCCAGAATGCAGGGGTCTTGGGTTCAACTCCCACTCGAGACTGTGGACTGTTTTTTGAAGGACTCGGTACGAATAAGAACGACCTACCAACTGCCGTCTGTTTATATCCACACAACAGACTCTGTTGCTAAAAGCTTCTAGCTAATTTGTTGAAATTTCCACAGACTTTTGATTTGTATAATCACTGGGTATTTCAAGGGTTCTGTTTGGATGAGATGTGTATACTGGAGACCTTGTCACGTTTCGAGCCCAGCTTGCTGATTGAAGAGACAGTTCGAGGCATGGAGAGAGAAAATAGATACGCAATGGTCAGCAACTAATGAAAGAGAATGACAACTGCGTAGTAATTGCATGCACTGAGATTCGGTTTTCTGGAACAAATAATTGACAAGGTGCACGTACTTTTGCAGTGTTGCAAGGTAAACAAATTCATGGGATTATTTGACTGTAAGTAGTTGACAGCTGATACCACACTCCGGAAAGTCAGGAACATTTATAAAAAAAAACAACTTATTACTTACGGATTCCGTCACAGAATAACTACTTTAGCATTCTAAACGCAGTACCATCAGAACGCATATTTCTGTTTGCTGCTCAATCTTACGATGAACTGCCTACTGCCTTTGGCTACTGCATTTTGTACAAGCTTTGTTCCACCATGTTTAGGAAAAAATCAAAAGGATTTCAAAAGAGCACTGAACGTTAAGCGGCAATCTCAAATTATGAATTTCCAAAGCCTAAAGTCACTGTGTTGCACAAAAATGAAAAAAAAAAGTATTTTAGTATTCTACCTGAGATTGTCGGTGGAGAGACAACGAATGCAAAGGGAAATCTAATGTATGTTTAACCATTTTTTTTTAGTGACACCATGTTGATGATAAGTTTGTTTGTTTTCCAAAATTTATCATCTACAAAATCTAAGTTTTGCTTTTTTCCATAAAAATTGTAATACATTTTCTTTCAGTTCCTATATTCTGTAGGTAACAAGCAGATTTGATTGCGTGATAAGAAAGACGTGTCAACAACTTTATTGATTTATTTTGTTTATTGTCGCACCGTATTTGTGAATGCAGGTTTTGATATGTTATGAGATGTAAAGCCCCTGTAAATCTATTGAAAGATTCAATTGTTCATTTATCCAGATTGTGCAAATCATTTTTTGCACTAAAAAAGTTTGCAGGTCCAAATTGAACCGAAAACTGGTTAAAATGGGATTCAACTGTCCCAGTTTGACCCATTTCTAGGTCACTTTGACACAAATTCCGGGTCAAACTGACCCAGAAATGAGTCAGGCCCCAACCCGGAATCCGGATGAACTCTGACCCTGGAGTTTTTAGGGTGCATTATCTCATTATGGATGGTTTTCAGTCAAACAAATATACTACCAAACAAAGGCTGATAGTAAAAAAGAAGAACAAACGGCTGGATATAGAAACCCCAGATTGCTTCTGTGATCACCGTGCACCTGTTAGTCTCATATTTTATCGGATGACAGACATTGCGTGTTAACTGAATGATTTAGTACAGTCTTCTTCCTTCATATTCAACAAAAATTGTCTGGATAGGGTTATCTGACAAAAAGTACAAGGGATACGGAGCTCCAGTAGTGCCATTCAACTTTGTCAGATAATGAGTATATTAGTTATCATGGCAAAGACTAATTATCAAAACTAGGATGTCGACTGACTGGTGGTCTTGTCAGGTCGACTTTTTTGTGGAATGAGTATGAGTAAAGATGGTATAAGGAAAAACGTGAAACTAAGATGATTAGTCGATTTGTTAGCTTTGTTTTTCGACCTTGCGAGACAAATTATCTTATATGGCACTTATGAAGCTCCGTACAATGAGGCCGGGTTTCGCATGAAATATTCTGAAAAGCAATATTTATTCAAAATTCATTTAATGATGGTGATACAAAGGAAATTATGTTGATGTAAACTTTTTGTCAGCTTTTCGTAAGGAGTTCTTTTTATCACAAAGTTGCATGACCCAATTTTTGCCGAGAGAATTTTTTTAAAAGAATCTTTCATCTGAAATTTTTTGGACAGATGACGCTGTTTCAAAACGAAAAAACAAACATAAACATTCACATATGCCACGGACACTGCGCAAAATACTTGTAACATGCAAAACTGTTTGTACGTGGCTGATGGACGAGAGATAATATCAGATTCCCGACAATATTATTAAATATTTTAAACAAACTATCCCTTACCATTGACAGATTTATTGTGCAATACCTTAAATGAAAGCGTATAACTTTCTCGAGTCTGTAAAAATAGCTATTTAGAATTTAATTCTAGATTTACGGATCCAATCGGCCAAAAATCGGACGGAGCATCTTTATTACGCATTTGCTTGCTATTTGAACAGGTCGATCGCGCATCAATAGGCTTGAGACTCTAGTCAACTTGGTTTCACTTAATGGTCTCTAACATGTGTTTGGTGAGGCAAGCTATAGGGATACCTAACTTCGTTAGCGATCGGGCACCATCCGTGAAACAACAGTAACGTCACACAAGTGCATGTCATGTGAGCGGACACTTTCATTAAAGTAATTGCGATTTGCAAAGTTGGTGCTCTTATTCAATTCTCTCCGAGTGGATATGTCTGAATGAAGACCAAGACACAATAAAAACAAGTGGCACCAGAAAAGAAATTAATTCAGACACTGGTGTCTTGGTCATAACATAGTGCAACCTCATCTGCATGGCACCAGTCACTGATTGTTGGAACAGTGTTGTCGCCACGTTCCCATTACGCGGCACTAATTGAATTACACCAAGTGTATTAAAATACTTAGAGTTTAGCGGGAGACGAATTAGGGCAAAATACAGCAACACCTGCGATTCGTAAATCGTATTAAAGAAAACGGTAAAGGTTTGATTATTAGGCAGCATGCCAAATCACGATTCCAGAAAACGAAAGAAAAAAAACGAGCGCTTGTATCAAGACTGGTGAGTACACAATAATATACGTTTATGAAAGTTATTCTTTTAATTGCGTCTTCAAGTTGCATTGACCAGACAAGTTAGGCACACTGCAGGTACAGACATCAAGTTAGACACGGAAACATTGCTCAAGAAAAGACGGTGAAGAACTGAATACTTCGACTCATATTTCTCAGATGGAAACATGATTATATCGGAGTGAAACAAACTTCAATTGGGGTTTTGAATAAGGACTGCTCATTTTATACCCATTGTCTCTATATCAACTGAGATAGCGGAGGTCCGGAGGTCGCAGGTTCACTACCCGCTCTATTGTCTTTGTTCAACCCCAAATCAGTTAACATTTACCTGGTTAGTTTCATTGTGGTTTATTACTCGACATTTATCATTGAATTTTTCTACCAACGCTCAAATGTTTTTTGTTAAAGTTGTTTTTAAAAACATGCTAAGACCTCTAGTTTAGTGCCAATGCTTAGGTATACAAAGTAGTACAGTGTAAATATTCCCATCTGGAACACTGGCGTCTTGGTGGCCAATTTTGTTGGAAGTTAATTTCATTTAAATAAAAGACTTTGAAAGTTACAAAGGTTCCATATACACATAAATAAGCATTTTAGTATTATAAAAAACAACAACACCCAAACAACCCAACACCCCAACAAATAAACAAGCAAAAACACACACACACAAAAACAAACAAAAACAAAACGACCCCCATAATCACAAACCATGGGAACATTATTTTATGTTTGTCAAAACTTGAGTACCATCCCAACGAGAACATTCCATAACGTCTTTTTAAAGACAATATGATTTAATTAGGTGCATTAGCATATATCCAGTCGTACACTCCTTTCAGGTTTGGCTGGACGGTACAGTCAATCAAGTGAAGCCAGAAATTGCAGCTGCGATATTCCAAATGAATGATGATTCAAGAAGTCATGTTGTGACGAAGATGCTTGAAGACCTTATCGTCTTAAGCCTTCACCATATCGACCTGACCTTATTTTCCTGTCATCTGACATCCTCAACCAGTGAGCAGAAATTGCCGTCTTAAGAATAGCGACAGCACTAACTTCATGTTATTCACGTATGTCACAATCTCTCCGAATGGTAGTAAACATAAGCTTACATCTCATGTGATTTAAACTGACCTTTATTTCGCCTCCCAACCGAAAACAAACCCCACCTTGTATGACTGCCAAACTTTTCTTAAAGACTAGCCACCCCGCCCCTCCTCAGAACAACAAAATATTAGATGATAAACAAAATCAATACATTACGGGAAAGTGTGTTCTTTTAAAAAGTGCTACAAATATAATATTGCGAAATTGACAACTATAATTTTTCTCCAGTATAGGGCGTACCTGTGTATATTATATGTTGTGTTGTAATTTAGCCTTCAAGAAAGACGTTGCTATCGTCGACACGTCAGACCTCTAATAATCTACAAATTTTCAGCAGGAAGTATGGTTTGTCTGCTCAATGCTAAAATGTCATTATTTCAACTTTCTTTTTTGTAACAATCAAACGGGCCTTAGAACTGAATTGGCCTCAAACAGACGAAAATATCCGCAAACGCCAAAGATAAAATGTTTTCCTAACAAATTCTTGTTAACCGTTGTCAAACAATTACTTTTTGGAAGATCGTCAATAGACTGAGTTTCTGGAGTTCTTGCAACTTGGCTAAACCGATTTGATGACGTACAAATGCATAAAATACCTCATACAGTACTCAACCATCGTTTTGTGAATAGACTTTGTGACAAAGACAGTGTGCAAACCAAGAAAGCACAATGGGAATGATATTGAGTGGTCTTGGCGCAGCCTCAAAATGATTAGTGCGTAAGGCACGTAGCTAGCTCAGAATGGCTACCTTTTAGTTTTACATTCACACAGCCAACTCGTCTTGTTCGATTAGATTAAAGCGTCCCTATACGCGTTCTATACCAAGAAGCTAGGTAAAGCTAATTTTGACATTGAGTTGAATAGCAGACTATTTCTCAGAATTCAATAACTGCCTGTCCTGTTAAAAAAACATCAAATTACGACTTCAGTGAAATTATTGCCATACAACACCACCCTTCCACCACGATTGGGTCTACAGAGGAAAAGAAAACCCTTTTCACAATTTTAACTCGATTAAAAAACATGCCGGTAGACCTAATTTTAAAATCAAATTAACAAACAACGTCCTCACTCCTGTTTCGTGATAAGGGATTGTGAGTCTTAAAATAAATTGTATACCGAAGGACACTAAGAATATCTGAAAGCGTAACTGTGAATCTGTAATATCAAGCTGTAAGAAATATCTGTAATAACGGATTGCTGATAAACAGTGGTGTCATCACTCACTGTACTACTGCAGTTAATCTTTCTGTTTGATAAAGCCCTGAAGAGTCCCAACTTGGACGCCATTCTACACAGCTGTTTGGACACTATTGATTCCAGTTGATCATACGACAACATTGTGAAGGTTGACTTTGTTTTTAGAGTCTCGTCAAGCCTAAGTGGCTTTCGTTGTTTCTACCTACAGTACGTACACGGTATGTGACTGTTACATGGTCATCACAATGTACACTGTACATCACGTCGATGAATCCGACTGTATTGATACAGCTGGAGCAGCAACATCAAAAACACATTCGAGGAAAGTCGTCAGTTTAACCCACTGCCGAGAGCGCATCATGAAAATCTATGCCATCGATTTTTGACACCCCGAAAAAAAAAAAATACCCATTAACTTTTTGTAGAACAAGTTAAACTCGCCTTTAAAATAACAAGAGAAATGGTGTGACTTCACGTCAATTATTGCCTGTTTTTTCAAAAGATTATTTGGCCATCAATCATATTCAGTATATTTGAATTGCGGATATTTTCACGAGATCTGGGTTTCAATGAATTGAATTCTATTTTGAGATTTAAACCGATGCAGAGTGCCAAAATATCCCACCATTCTTTTGCCCCACTTTCAAAGTTTCCGCAGGGTGCTCTACAATTTGCTTTACCTGAAGACTTTGCAAACTTCTTGGCCCCGTAAGTGACGACTTCAATCAACAAATTTTCAAAATTAGGTCATTTTTGGAATGTTTGTTTCTGTCATCTTGACTCAAGTACACGTGAAGAGAAAAACGTTCCTCGTATTTCATCCTCGGGTTTGTAACGAGTTTTTCCAACCTCGGGGGGGGGGGGGGGGGGTCTAATTTGATTGTATATATATATATTTCGATCGGCCGTAGCTTTTCCTCAGTATTGTTTGCATTTGCAATGTCCAACACCTGCATTAGAAACTGGGTTGAGCACTAGTAGGTAATGGTTGAAATACATGGCTACCAGAAATGAACGCCTAGGGAGGCACGCACTTGAACGCCAGGAAATAAAGATAATGGTAACGCGCAAAGCAGGGCTGAATTCCAGATTTGCGACGGCAACAATCTAGACGCCGGAGAGAAATAAAGGACTCAACATAATTCTTCTACGTTGAGTTTGACCATATTGAACTTGTTTACACATTTTGGTGGAACTAATAGATAGGTTTAAATCCATTTGAAACTAAGACGGTATGAAAATTAGATAATAAAAAAATCTCAAATCTAAAACACCTAAATAAATTTTGGTGTTTTCTCGAAAACGGTAAAATAAAGGTTCAAATTTCACTTGCTTTCACTGTTTATTTTAAAGCGTACCTGTGGTGTTGATAAATGGAGTAGGTGGTCACTATTGAATGTTTGACCAAGTTATGTTAATACAGAACGGCCTTAAAATTGTTGTTTTGACATGTAGATAAAATAATTCAAGAGAAGCAAACGAACTCAATCTATATATGGCAAAATGTAGAACATTGCAGGAATGTAAGCTATACACGAGTTTGCTTAACGGGGTTACTGCAAACACGGCCAGGCTGCTTCCCTTGGCCCAGGGATGTTTTCGGTCGATATGTTCAAGACAATCATTCCACTCTACATGCAAAGAACGTAGCAAGAGGATGCGCGGGTTCTTGTAAATCGATCAGGTATTAATATTCAATTTGTAACGATACATTTTGCTGGAAACAAATGTCTGTGTAATAATCATTTCTTACCTTCACCCGTACATCTACACCGAATTAAAACACCCAACATATTTGTGAAGAATTAATTTGAAGAAAGAAACAAAACCAAATGATAATTGCAGCCATTACGTAACAATAATATTAACAATGAGCATTTTATATTGCGCAAGAACTTGGGATACACGATCAACAAAGCTAGAGCGGCTGTCATCAAATTGAGCAAAGTCTTGAGATTAAAGCAGTAGGCCTATGGAAAGAAAACAACAATCTAACTTTTCAAAACCCTGGTCAGATTAGTCTCATTCTACGGATGTGAAACGTGGAAAGAGAACAAGCGAGACGAGAACAGATTAACATCCTTTCAATATCAATGCTTGGAGAAACAAATAATGCAAATCTGACGGTAGAACATAATATCAGTGAACTCAACAAAGCAACTTAAACGATAACACAAGAAGTAAAAAGAAAACTATGGAACTGGTTAGGCCATGTCCTCATAAACCAAAATATCACCATTGTGTATTAACCTAGTCTAGCAGCCCGAATGCCGAAGGAAGGTTAGTAGAACGATAAAGAAAGAAGCCAGCCCAGGTTCAACTCATGGAACGACGCTAGACGTACACCCAAACATAAAAACAGAGATGAATGTTTCGGTGTTGTTGATGCCCTGTGCCAGGAGGCAAGAAAATGCTAGCTGAGGTGAATTTGCGCAATACCTAGATAATGAATGTTACTACGCACTCCGAAAATGGCAACAACAGGAATTATAGAGAAAAAAAGACGAAGTAATCCTACTAGAAGAATTCAATTGTAAACAAATGGGTTATGCATTGTGATGGATGGATTTTCGTTCTTTGTAAATTGCATTAAAACCCTGAGTCGAGAACCCGATAGGGCAAATGTTGATGGGTGAATTTTTTGTGCAAATAATTTCCCGTCGCTCCATCCAAATCTAAGACGGAACACTTTCTTTATATTTTTCTCTTTTCATTGTTTCTTTAGGCCCTAGTGTTCCACGTCCAATCTTATTAGTTAAAAAATAAATAAAATATAATATATGACACAGTGTTTGCCGGCCATCGAATATGAGTTGGTGTCCCTTTACTGGCTTGCAAAATCGTGTACAGAAAAAACAACAAGTTTTTCACTCTACAACACAGAATTGACCAAGATTAGAGGTCCCGTGGGGCTCGACCCATATCGGGGTCAGTATGACCCAGATTGACCCAGAATCTGTGTCAAAATGACGCAGAATGACGCAGATTGACCCAGAATCTGTGTCAAAATGACGCAGAATTAAAGTTTAAATCCCCAAATTCCCAATTCCCCCCAAACCATCAGCCTGACCCAGAATTTGGTTACGCCCCCTGGAACTAGAATCCGGGTGACTGCTGACCCAGTAGTTTTTAGAGTGAAGAATACGGCTTGACAATCGTTTGAATACATCTCGTCCTCATTCGCATATCAAAAACCAATTTGGAGAAAGAAAAAAAGAAAGAAAAGACGCGTACAAAATAAATAGAATTATACTGAACCTACGTGTCCATATTACTAGAATTGCTTTTTCTCAATTGTGTTTGTTATAAATTTCGCTCATATCCAGTAGGTTTTACAATCTATAAAAAGCTCAATAAAGTAAAGCCGGATAAATAACCATATGGCTTACGTGACAACGGCGTCTTTCCAGCTAGTTTCTGGAGCTATAAAAATGATTTATAATGGCTTCATCAATGAATGGAGGATCCACTACAAGGATTTGTTACCAGGGAAACATAACAATGTTGAAAAACAAATATAAAGAACTCTTGCAAAAGACTATCTTCGGGAAGGTTGATCATAAAATAAAAAAAGACATTCGAATCGTGGGCAAATGTTAATGCCGCTTTACTTCCAGTAATTACAAGAATAAACAACTGGTGCATACATTACTTCAATAGAAATATTCGTCCCGTATGTAATTAGCACACTAATTAATTTTTAATAGTACCGTTCATCTACTTTTCTCGTGTTCTTTTATTTGGATTTCCAGTGTCATTAATTACCAGATGACATTTGACAAAAGAGTCCATCGACATCGCATCTATCTGGGATGTTTTGTGTTGTACGTTCAAAAAATTAATGAGTTTTAATTAAACATACATGTACATACATCAAGCAGAATGGAAAGCCTATAAATATAACAGGTTAACAGTTTCTGGATATTTTTACTTTTCCCCTGTGCATGAGTTGTAATGTAATTTACAAGTTGTCCCTTTATTTAATGAAAATTTAATCCATCAAGGGGACTGTTACGTAGTCAAAATGACGAACAACACTATAGTGTCAATTTAAACAGAGCAAAATGTAACTCTTTTCTCTTTGTATGTTAAGGCCGTTAAAAGGTAATATGCATTATGAATGTGCCCAACAGACAGAGTTAATTAACAATAAAACCACTGGCCAGAGGGTTAATTAAGGAAATAATTTTAACAAGTGTGTTATTATGGCCACCGAGGATGGAACATTGTAACTCGGCTGTTATTGAATGACCATGAATGAATGTTCTGTTTGAAATTTCTTTCAGTTAAAAAACATGAATGGAATTCTTTACACAATTACAAAGTCACCATTTTGTAAACAACGTGACAGCAGTCTTGTTTATCCCCTTTTGCCTATATCTAAGATCTTGATTTTTCAACGAATTATTTCAAAACTATAAATCAATCTGCGTGGTGATATTTTTAGGGAGAGGTTTGTGTGACAAGCAGTGAATGTTTACCCTGTCGGATGATTTCATTTGTTCCTAGATTTACTACAAAACAATCGTATAGTAAACACTGCTTTCAGAATTAGTTGCCTTCTTTACACAGAATCAGCCAGCACCATGAAGTGAATGCACAAACAAAAGTAGACACGGAATGTTTTTACTGACATTTCACATTTTAAAAGAAAAACAAAATCATCTGACTGTACGACATGGCAACATAATTGGAATACCATTTTCATCGTTTGTCAGCGATTCTAAAAATAGCCCAACCATCATTTCCCTGTCTCAGGTGAAATGTGATTATTGACTCTGTACATTGCTTCTAGTCGGTTCAACTTAAGGAATGCTACCACATTGAGCGTGGAAGATATCGATTTTGGAAAACGATCGCTTAATGTACTGAGTGTTGCATAGGTCCCAAGAATTGTTGTCAATCTGACCTACGAGGATGTGTTTATACCTGTGTAGGATACAGCAAACTACGCTTTATGGATGTTTGTACCCATTGTTTGCCCATTTACCTTGCTTCTACAAAATAAGGTAATTTATGCACAGTTGTTTTGGTGTTGTCTGCAAACATTTTTAGTGGCGGTTGATACAGGCTCTGTAAAAGTAGTCTCATCCTTTAGAGCTAAAAATACAACATTTTCAAGAGTATCTGCTCCGAAATTGCTCCCCTGTTTCGCGTATTTTTTAAGTATATTTGAAATTGTACTTTTTAGCAACTGTTTTCCAGTAGATTTGGGATTAATGTAACCAACGGGTGTACACAACTCCGAGCTGAGAAACACCCTCAAATCTCATGGGGCACCCAGTGGGTGTGTGTTTGTATTGCCAACCCTCCGAGGACATTTTACAATAGGGACAATAGGTCCTCACTAGTCGGTTCTTTGTTTTCACTAGTCATTTGTGTACAAAACCAATGGGGATTGCTTCAATACAGGAACAACAGAAAGTACAATAGGTGTCCTCTAACGTATATGAGTGCTGTACCTGTGTGTGTGTGTGTGTGTGTGTGGGGGGGGGGGGGGGGTATGGACATCAATATGAGGTCATTCGCCCCCCCCCCCGTCCCTAGTTACGCCTCTGGGCGAACCATTTATTACTATCACCACTGAAGACCCCGTTCACGGACCCTTTCTATTAGTGTTGATTTCTTCCTGCCATGCATCTCATCATTTACCTGGTAAGGTTGCATTACTATAAATAATTGTATGCCTAAATTGATTTTGATTGTAGATTACACGGACATATTTTGCAGCAAATCCCCGATGAGTAATGGACGACTATACATAAATGGTTGTTCAACAATGGGCCGTGCTGTTTTAAACATTTGCAAACAAAGGGGTTCAATCGTTAATATATGCCGTATTGTATTATCATGCTTTGTGCAAAGTCTTTAATATTTTGATCTAGTAACAATGGAACAAAATATAGGGCGGTTATGCAGCCCCTAAAATGTAGCCCCACCTGAAATACAGTCCAAATGGAGCCCCAACGCTGTAACTAAATGCAGCCTGAATATCTACCTCATTGCCACAACCCTGTATCTGACGGTTACATGCTCCAACACATAAACGTAGTATAAACCTTTTTGCTGGCTACATTTCCACCGGTGACATTTCGATACAGGGTTGAGGTTTAGGTTCAATGTTGAGGCTACCTTGATACACAGGGTTTGTGCTACATGGTGGGTCGAGGTCTCTGGCTACACGCTCCAATCGTGCACCTAAACGTAGCCGAAGCCTAAATCTGGGTACATATATGTACAGGGATGAGGCAACATTGAAGTCTGGGCTGCTTTGAGGTACAAGGTTGGGGTGACATTTATACACGGGGTTAGGGCTACATTAAGGGCAGAGGTACATATAGGTCTCCGGTTACGTTACAATTTAATTTGCGTGCGTTTTAGAGTTGCTTTGCTCTAAAGTAACACGTCTCCTGGACATCACTGTACTATTTTACTGAAGTGTTCCGCTGCGACTACAACCTTGTATCTCTTACTTTGGAAAATGTCAAATCAGCCGACAGAAATGTCTTTTACAGTATGTTTGCCTGATTGCAATGTAGAGAGTTAATTTGTAGAATTAAAAAGGGTTGGGCAATCTAGTTTTTTTCAAATTCTGAGGAATGGTACAAAAGAGAATGCAGATGCACGTTTGATTTTGATACCGGTTTTCTCCCCCGGGAAATTAGTTTTCGTTGGCTGTAGGAATATCAATCCAATCGAGGCTTTCCTTTTCCATCGTCTTGCAGGTCAAACACAACGTTGTCCTGGAAAAAAAGTTGTCTACTCAATTTTTAATACACAGTTAACTTTGTGAAATTTGGACTGCGAAAAGAAAGATACAAATATTAGATTGCAAACACCAAACAGTTGCAACATGGACAAACTCATCTCTTACAATTTAAGTCACCACTTCTTTGACCTTTGAGTCGACTTCTTGTCAGAAATAATCAAAATATCTACACTAATTTGTAGTTGAAATTGTCTTATTTACAAATGTAAACATTTGAATTATCTATAATTATAGTGTCGTTCACTTAGGGAGACAGCTCTTGGAACGTTTGCAATTACCACAAAGAAGTGTCTATATCAAAAACGTATCCGTTTGTTTATGTGATAAACCCATAACAAATTTGAAGAAATATAACTATTTAGGATTAGATCACAAAATCAGAGAGAGAGAGAGAGAGTCAATTTCAGATTGTTTGCCGAGTTTGATTGCCGCATCTAGGCCTACATGTCTTTCATTGCCATTATCGTGTACCTGACGGTGTTGTTAAACATAGAGAAGACCGTTGAGAGCAGTACATCCCAGATGATTTTAAGTCTTGACTTCCAAACTGGGAACAACAATCAAGCCTGTGGGGTTACATTATTTCGAAAATACAGTTTGGGCTTGTGCTTTCCTTACGGGCCTTTAAACAGGCGGACGGAGCCCAGGTCGGAGACCAATCCCAAGCCGCGGTTTCGAAAATGCTCAAAATATTAATTTAGATTTGTATGACATCAAAAACAATAAATTATGTAGTATTATGTAGAAAATGAAATGATGATAGCCTTTCTTCTGGATGATTTATTTTAAAGAAACTATTTTACATTTAGATTGGTGTGCATTTATCAACCTATAGCCTACATACGTTGACAAAGGTTATTAGAAGACTTTCTTAACCTAACCCACTTCAGTAGGAGATATCGTTCATGCTGACTGCGACTCTCTGTCTGGTTTCTATTGATCTGCTTTTAACCGAACGCCTGAATGACACACTGACACTGACTGACCGAAAGGGTACACACTAGTTGCTTGTCTGAACATGGGCACAACCCACGCTTTGACCAATTCCATTTGCTTCACCTATACTCACCACGCGTCTGTACAGCTCGGCTTTCCATTATGTTATTGACTGTCCTATTTACTTGGTCTGAAGGTGGGCGTGGGGTGGACCTTCTGAGACAGGAACTGTATGTATTCATCTAGTTGACAGGTTAATTAACTGATGATCTGAACGCATTCATTACCCTCGTTTTGATGTAGTTTATATTTTAGAGAAAAAAATGAGCCGATTACAAATGTTCGCTGTAGGTTACAGGTTGTTCCCGGGATCGCCCTCTATAGTTCCCAGGGCACAGCATCTCGTTATGTTCCAACGTAAACCATTGCCAATTGATATTCAAAAACACAATTTTTGTAAGGTGAGCTGTCCAATTTTCCAGCCATTCCCGTCCAATTTAAAATCATCCTTGAGGCATAGTAGACCCGAATTGCCCCAGGTTGAAAATCAACTATCCCTGGCGGGTGGTATTGGACAATATCGGATGATTTTTCAACACTCTCATGATCTTCAAATCTTTGGTTTACAGAACATTTTGTGGGTTTACAAATTCGAAGTTCTTCATGATGCCTGGTGCATGATTCTGTCACTAGTGTACCAGGGGTCGATTTCACAAAGAGATAATGATTGATCTTAACTCCAAATCACTCCTAATTGCTAAGCAAAGTGTGATGTCACAATACAAATCACTATGGTGATACTGACAACTCATCTTAAGATGAATCTTAGTGCTTTGTGAAATCGACCCCAGGGCACCCATGAATACCCCCTTCACCTTCCCCAACATACCCGGGAATCAGGGACTCTCCTCGAAAGCCTCACAATTTCCCACAGAGAAACGCATCTGAAGGGTTAATGGGTAAACTATTCTGGACACTTTCAAGCAAGTTAGGAATTAATTAAGTTCTCATTACGACTGCCAAGGAAATGTTTGGAATTCAAAGTAGGTCAGTCTTCTAAGCAGCACATAAAAGCCAAAAACCAGCACACTTGATAAATGCAACAAAACTGTCCATTTGACAGTTTTGTTCATCTGACAGAATTACACACACAGTGTTAAAATATGTTACAGTTCCAATTATTTAGAAACTCTGACAAGAGGTACTGACGGGGGAATGCTCTTTTAACTTGTCGAGCGCATCGAGATGACGTGTGTGTAAAGCAACAACATTCTATATAATAGAACATACAACAATAGGATTTTGCCCCTCGCTCTGCAATGACGTCAGCAAAACATGGAGGATTTATGCCGAGGTCTTGAGGCTAATCTCACGCATGAAGATAATCTGTACGAATTTGATGGGCAAGCATTTCATACCAAGTGTGAACCCAAGAACACAAGATGTCCACATTGTCTTCATTGTGGTTATCTTTCTCAGAGTTAAACATTTTTCTTAGCAGTGGCGTAACTAGAGGTGGGGGGGGGGGGGCTGTAGCCCACTTGGAACCCTTCCCCCCCCACCACCAAAAAATGCACAAATAAATGGTTCAACTCATGAAATAGCCCCCATCTCCAAATGTATCTGCCTCCGCTTGACCTTCCCCCCCCCCAATAAAAATGCTTGGTTACGCCACTGTTCTTAAGAGATCGCCAGAGTACAAATCAGCTCTCAAATCGATGTCTAATGTATGTAAGGGGAACGTGTAATCTGGGATCAATTCTTCCCCAACGACTGTTTTTCGCTGTTCAAGTTGTATCACAGAGAAGGAATTTATTTAGAAAAGGAAACAAACGCACAAACAGGAGCTATGTATTGGGTTTGACCGAAAATGGCGTCCAGTAACAATCTGACCCCAAAAACCTAGTCCCTCCTTGTCACAACTCTCTCAATGGTTTTGCCACAAACTGCATCCGTAACGTTGTGTGGTCATGTTCGTGTGATAACAACAAAATCACAGTTACGTTTTGTGTACACGTTCATACCAATCAAAATCGTCAATTGAAAAAAACCCAAACAGTGATTTTTATCAAACAAACATTTATTTGAGAGGTTTCTTCAGATGCAATTTGCTCGACCCGACTGTATCACAGCCGGAAATATTTCTCTAAAGGAATGGCATAAGTATAAATTGTATAATCAGCGAGCTTTCAGACAAAATGAATCAATTTATTATCGATTATGACCAATTATGTGCTTTGTTGTTTAGAGTTTGAACAAGCTAAGGAACAGACCTCCTGTGGTGATCATGCGATGAGGGGTTCGGTGCCTGTTTGGACTCTCCAACCCAGGGCCAAGTATGAAATAATCAAATTAAAGACATATAGAACAATGAGGCCTATGCTAACAAACGCGATCCCATGATCGACAAAGTCAAACTAGAAGCAATGGCGTGGGTTATTTGTCTATGGTAAAACAACGTGCTCTGACGTGTGTGATTATGAAGTGTAGGTCGCACCAAATGATACTGTCCTAACACTAAGTAAATAGATAAATAACAAATAAAGGTTTAATATGCATATTGGTCGTGCCAATCTCTGACAGGACGTAATATGACGTTACCAACGGCTTCATGCCCCACCTAAAGGACAGAGCAATTTCTGGTGTCACGTTTTACAAATATTTTATCATGGATACGCTTGTCAACAAGAAATGCCGCTCGGCATCATTTCACTCTGCATCCGACCGGAAAAAAAATCAGTCAGTTCAACATTAAAAAAACATAAAAGCAGAAAAAACCTGATCAATGCTCTGGGACTAGGAGACCAAAAACGTTGATTGCGTTTATTGATTAGTAGTTATTTAATTGTTTTCACAAGTCCTCTTATCAACACTACTCTTCTTATTGGTGGATCGCTCATTGCAGCAAGTATAATGAATATTAGTTTGAGATATTTGCATGATTGACCAATCAATTGAGATTATGACGGATTCCGATTGGAAGATTTTTTTGCATTGTTTAAATAATAATTGATTTGTGAGATACTTCTTAATTTCTTTAACCCAAGATACTGGATATTTAATACTCTCAACCTTCGAATCGATGGAAGCATTTTCAAATGCCTCCAATGGTTCCCTCTAGACTAACCCGTTATTTTTCAAGTCTGACATAATAAACCTGCAAACATGACTCTGATTTCAGGTGCATACGTTTTGGAAGGCACAAAAATCATGTTTCAGCCTTCTTTTAGGAAGTTTTCACCTCCAATTTTCTTTTTAGGGAAGATGTATGTTTTTTTACCCATAATTGCTCCAGTTAATGTTGTCATAACCAAGGTCTGCATCCAGGTTTCGAAGACCATACAAGTCTTGCACAAGACTTGCATGTGACTTGCCCAAGTCTCAAGCAAGTCTCGCGTGTATTGAAACCTCAGTGCGCACGTTTGTTTCCTTCACACATTACAGCGATGTACAATGAAACCCAAGATTCACAGAAATGTTCGAATATTCGCGAGACTTGCCAGTACACCTGTTCGAATTATTCCATCAATTTTCTTGAAAACAAGATACTTGTCAAACCCTTAAGTGAGTCTAGTTTTTTTTTGAACCAAAAACACAAATCAAGTAACATTATTACACCACTGCCATTTAATGTTTCTTTGATTGCACGCTTCAGTCATTGCCACCTGCTCCCAGACAGTGATGTCTTTTCCTTTCGTCCAATTTAGTTATTCTCTTCCCAACCAAACTCACTCCCCTTTGACATTCCCCTCGCTTTATCTGTTTCTTTCTGCTGCTTATCAAAGTTGTTACTGCGCTCGTATTCTCCAGTTTCTATGGAAATACAAGGCTAGAAAAATGGTACACCACTCTTCAAGATTTCAATAAATAGGGACTATCAATCAATCTATGCGAGAATGTTGTTGCAATGGGAGCCCAATGTTTTGCGAACTACGTCGTAATAACAGTTAAATGCTAAGGCCACTCACATTAGGCAATTTAAAGGCAACCAGTTCCACGCAAACTCCCTAAGAAAATTCTTTGGCAGTTCTCAATATTTTCTTGGGGCTAGTGAGTTACAGCTAGAGGAATGTCTCTTGTGCTTCCTAAAGTGTTCCTTGCTCGTGCAGTACAGTTGGTTGCCTCCAAGTTGCCTAAACAAATTGCCCTGTGTCACATGACCTCGAGTCTCGATGAGTTAGAAAGTTAACGTTGATGTCAAAATAGACTAGGAAATAGTCTCTCTGCGTATTCGAGCTTTGGCGTCGATTTAGTTTCCTTTATGTTAAAGTACATTAAACTGTACTTGGGACACAAGGTTCCCAACAAGTTTAATACACGCGACATTTTTGCATAGTCTATGTTTTGTGCTGAACCTAAAAGCTCGGATTCGATGAAGCTTTCTAAACGACAAACTCCACGAACAAAAAACTTACATGTGGTATTCACCGTATAGATTTTGAAAGCTTCGACACCCTTTAATCCAGTTGGTTTTTAATTTGAAGCTCAAATGATTTTACTTTGGGAATCCAAATGTCACGGGTATACCTGGCTGGCCATAGTTTTATGTCACAACATCACACCGGCGTAAAATGGTTCATTTATTCTAACTCATTTTACTGGCCGATATTTTTGTTTCTTATAGTGGCGGTGTTTCATATCTCCATGGTCTGTTAGTCGAGTGTACTCAGGGATGACTGATCAATCACCGAAGGAAGATTGAATCGACAAAGGTGTGTCATCTTTAACCCCAAAGCAGCAATTGGAGATCAGGAATTAATGGGAATGGAGAGTGTTGGATTGAAGTAGGATGAGGGAGGACTGCGTGGATTAAGTCCCGATGGGGAATAATTTAAAAATCTGTGTGCATCACTTTAAGGTAAATTTAGTATGCAATTACGTATATGCACATCGACTTTTTTTTTCACGAGAAGATTTAGGTTTGTTGTTGGTAAAGTGGCGGTTATCTCATAACAATTGGGGCGCGAAGCTAAATACTGCACTGGAGTGGCTGGGCCCGCTCCAGGCCCTCTGGGGAAATCTTAACTATTATGCCCTCTGGTGCACTTTTAGCTTTCTGGGTGACATTGTTTAAGCTGAAGTAGTTTGAATAGCTTGTGTTTTCCTCTTACAAAGTTCACTCAGGACAGGAAGTCTCCAGTACAGGAAAAAAGAAGAAGAAAAAAAAAGGACGAAATTCATTTTTCGGAAAGACTTTTACTGGGCATTCGGAATAAAACTGTATTTTTTTTTTACGAAGTTTCTTTTTATCCGTACCCGAACATGATGTATTTACGAAATTGTTGTTAAATGAGCCGGCTGGGGCCGCCTATCTACCGCGAGTAATGAGAACATTTCAAATAGTCGAAGACAACTTCTGAATATAGTAAGAATCGTGTGCTGTTGGAATCTTCATTAGCCATAATCCATACATTTCCCTCTTATCCCCAGTCTTTCGAGTAATGTTTTTCACAACTCAGTTTTGACTGAAGTAGTGTTGTCAACTTTTCTGTAGTTATAATAAAAACTATGGGAGGCTATTAAAATGTATGATATATTGATAGCTTTTTGTCTGAAGGTATATATGAATCAGTATACAATGAGACTAGCAATTACTTGTAGGTGGCGGGGTGGTGTTGAGAAGTCCGCAATCACACCAGGCTGATGAGCGGAAAAGCCGTTCCGCATTGATGAACACAAGGCTGCAAGAAAAGCCTGAGTGAACTCATGCATCAACGCATCAACAAAGTCTTAAAACAAGAAAACTGTAGTCAAACCCAGCTCCTCGTTTGAAATAGAAGTGAATGATGCGATGACGGGATACTTTCCTATTAATGGAAGGAAGATAGATGAATAGTAGAGAAATATTAGAATTCTCCCTTGCGGAGCTCCATTCGAAAGCCTCAAACTTCCAGAATTAATCTGATCCAGATATTTTACCAGACAGTAATTTTGAAATCAAAGAGGATCGATGGCGCAGTCAAGGCCGAACTCGGATGATCCTGAAAGAGTATTGCATCTACGAAACGTCTAGCTGGGACATGTTCATGTCTCTCCAAGCAGTCTCTAGGACTTAACTCGACAATTAATCCGTTCAATTTAAATGGAAACACAATCCTACATAGAATTCACTTCCATTAAAAATAGTCCAGAATGTTGTTTTAAACGGTGCGCATATGAACATTGGTAACATTGAAAAAATGAATGTTCAGAAGTATGGCATAAGATGCTCAAAATAGAAACTTACCTTGAAACATATTGCCTGGCATGCTATTTTTTAAGAAATGAGTAAACCAAATAGTTTTTATCTGCCGAGCTCAAAACCCGAAGTTTGAAAGCAGTGAAAACATAATGGGGTTTTCACAACTTTCTTGTGAATCCGATGACCGATTGAGCTTAAACTTTCACAGGTTTATTAATACTCGTCTTTGAAAATAATTACCAGAAATAAGTTTAGTGTACCTATATTTGACTGTTGTTCCGTAAGAGCCTGTCTGTGAATGGGTGGTGTTGTAGTAAGATCGTAGGATCGTAAGAATTTAGCAAAATGCAAAACAACTTTGCAACCCATCAAGGTTGTTTCTTGCTTACGTGTTCTTGTCTGGCTGTTGGTGTTAATATCATTGCACGAGGGACTGTTGCGAGTCAAAATTACCGCTGGTTTAATTATCACAACGAAAAGTTGCATTCAAATTGAAAAAATTAATATTTATGGTTTGAAGGGGCTGTGTCGTCATGGGCAAGGCAGTCTTGTGGCTGTACATGGAATTAGGACCTCTCACCACAGCTCCCACTTCTTAAATTTGATACGGAGGGAGTGTGCGCGCGTCGCTGTAAAACTAGGTGAGATTGCATAATTCCATGTACAGTCACATGCCTGCTTTGATAATGAAGACACAGCCCGTTGATGGTTATATGATGTATTAGATTGTATTTAAATCAATGATATTGTATACTGAATCTCCTATTGTTTAAGTTGGAATGTTTTATTACGTAATTGAATCCCATTTGCAGTATAAAACCCATTGGGCAGACACCCTCGTGGTCTGGCGTCCTGAGGCGTGTGCTTTACCGGTGAGTGTTGATCCCATGCTTAAGTGGGAGATTCGGCAACCATTGTAAATTTGTAGTAACATAATAAATTGTCTGAACACGGAGTTTGTGCCTGTATGTGCTGTTTTCTTACGTTTAAGTTGGTCAAAATTATCCCGCGTGTGGTTGGAAAATCCCCAACCATCACAGTTATACAATAATCATGAAGAATTCCTACAAGCCAAACAATGTATCAGAAGCTTCCCTCTCTGCCATCACCCAAACCATCCACCCCCAGCACTGTTTGCAATATTATAATGGGGTACGTTTACCAGCACATTGCCAGCTGCCTTCAATGTTTGCAGCCACACATGCACGTCACTAAGTTTAAAACTCGATGGACTCAGCTAGATGAATTGTGACGGCATACCACCTTTAAGAGACTAAAAGTTAACCAAGCGTGGGTTGCAACTCTTTTTTCCCTCCCTAACACCTTTGACTGAGGACGACAAAGAATGAGAGAAGCGAAGAAGAACGTCAATTTTTCACAGTTGTCATTGTGACTTGAGTCAGCAAATTAAGGCGCGGCCCAATGGGAAATTACGCTGAGGTGTATTTTTTCCATTATTGGTAAATTGGTAACGTCAGTCTAGGCAGTCGGACCAACCCAAAGAGATTTTGTGTCAAAATAATCATTTTTGTGAAAACACGACCCACTTCTACTGCACAGGAGGAGTACCAGTGTGAAATGAGGTCGAGGGAGGGTCGTCGAGACGACATTGGTTCCCTTTGGATATGAACACAAGGGCTTTCATATCTTTACACTCGACAGAGTTTTGATCAAGTAAAAATAAAGTATCTATATATATATAAAATATGTATCTATATAAATATAAAATTAGTAGGGAGATGGCCTTTGCTTTCGATCCAAACTGGACTTTCGTCAGAGGCATAAACAAGAACAAACACAAACATCTCCATTTATAGCAAAAAGAGGAGCAAATGATTAGGGAGAGTATCCAGAAAAAAGCGGGAAAATATAGCTAATCAGAGTTATAGATTTATAAACAATGGGTTGGCAAAGTAAAATATATAGGCCTAAAGATATAAAAAAGTATATATATATAAACAATAAAATAGAAATTGCGCAAAGTAAGATTCTCACATCCTCTGTCAAAACGTCAGAAGGGGATGGAGAGAGGAGAGGCGAGACCAGGGGCGAAAACTAGGTCCAGCGACCGTCTTTGTTTGTTAGCCAAGTACAGTTGGGTATGGGGCATGGCCAGTGTGGTGCTTCGAAGTTTCTGTTGTCATCCGTACTAGAATTGCTAAGTGATGCAACGGTTTAGACCGTAGGGACTAAACTCCCACGTTAAAAAAACGGGAAGGTGGGAGTGTTTCTCTTTGCCGCCAACCCCCCCAGGATTTTACAATGTGACACGGCTGTTTAATCGTGAAGGCGGGGAACCGGACAATTACTAAACAGCTTACTGAAGCTTTCGGATTTTAAAGATGCTCGGTCTGACTTAGGCTTGGTTCAACCCGAACATTCAAATCTAAATTTTTGAATGGCAATCTTTTCAGATTTGGGAAATTTAAAAGGTTCTGAAGATATTGCAGCGAAGAAATCGGCCAATCATAAAAGTTCGTTAATGAATTTTTTTTAAATTAATTATTGTTTGAATCCCAAGATTGTCTCACGTCCATCAGCCATGTACAAACATTGTTTTACATGTATATCGTGCACTTTTTCGTGGTTCATGCGAGAGTTTGTCTATGTTTTCGTTTTGATACAGCATCATTGGTCAAAAGAAGAAAAAAAACTCTTGGTGAAACTTTAGCCATGTAAGTTTAAGTGAAGGCTTTTGGGCCACAATATCCGCGCGATTCATTGAGTGTTCTGTTTTTGGTCATGTTTTGCTTGGTCAAGGTTTTCAGGGACAAAAGCTGTAACTATAAGCTGCCAAATATGACACCCTGAACATTCCATGCCTTAAAGCTGGGCCTCCACTTTCAACCCAAAAATTGCGTATTATTCAAAGTCAACCTAAAGAGCAAACCAATCAACCAATCAAGCTTTATTGTTCCTGCCAAAAACGTACTTAACCTACAACTGAAAATGTGATGTAGCAGATTATGGTATCATTACACAATGAGGCAAGGTAGATTATACTATAATTGTAAAGTCATCTGCCAATCTACACATATTCGTTTCTGTGACTGAATTTATTCCTTTCAAAACAGACAATGTGATTTGGTGATGACGCACTGCAGCGTAAAGCAATCGTTTGTCGTGTATACCATTATAAAAATAGTGCTAGGCAGTGTGTGTATTTGCACCCAATAAACGACTTAAGATGTGAGTACGTGTAGTCCATGAAAAATGCAGTGAATATTATTTATAGTTTTGATTCCCTTAAGACTAAGCTATATGAATAATCAGTTTTGCAGACAGTCACGTGTGACCAATTATTCAGAGCTTGTCTCTCGCTGACTTCAATTTCAATAATTCGATTCATAGCATCGCAAATATGGCGCACAATTACTCACGATTACCGCACAAGCAAATCGCTATCTAATTTACCGCCGGTTCTTGAAAGTATGGGTGACAAATATTACAGAGCAGATCCACTGTAAACTCGTACAAAGCACTCTCATTTGGTAAACAAATTTATGAAATCTAGCTCATGCTTTAGAAGAATTGTAATATCTTTTAATATTTTTACGCGTAACACGACGTCGTGTCGGTGCAACAAGGTTGTATTTCCTCAAAATAGCATTTACGTGAAAAGTGAGTTTTAGAATGCCAAAAGGTATAGCTCGCTTAAAAAACCCGGATGTACATACAACGTCATCAGACGCCGAAATACGACATTGTTTGCAGACTGAGGACAAACAATGAAAGGGAAAGAAAAAGTCACATTTTGTGTCACTGGGAGGATATTAAGTACAAGGACAAAGGAAATAACAAAAGATGTTTCGACGGGGATGTGATGAATAGAATGCGTGCAGGGAGCGTGTTTGTGTGTTGTTACAGAGTCGAGTTACGACCTCTTTGTATCGACACGATGTTCAGTACATTATGGTACCAGACTAGTCGTAAAAACACCCTTGATTTCAAATGTTTTTGTGGGGCAAATGAATAGAAATAGTAAAACTGCATTAGAATTTAATCTCCCCCTTGGAATTTTACTAACAAAGGGATTTCCTGTCTGTACATTAAATACGTAAAGCCCAAGAGTGTATTAATGGAAATAACATAAATCCCCTACGTCTGTTCGGTCCTCATCCTGTTGTGGCCAAGCCAGAAACTTCGTGCTAGACGTGTCTTTTTAAAGCTTAATTTTGATATTTGAAATAAAAGTCGCATCCCAAAAGGCTGCCGCTTCTCAGGTTGTATCGTAAACTTGGATGCGGTTCCTGACTACACGGCAGACTGGTTGTATGGCTTCTGACAGGCACCCGAACAAAGATCTGACAAACTAAGGGAGACTGCAATTGTAACCAACCGACTTTACATTCTGCAAATTCATTTGATTACTTTAACTTAGTAGAGACAATACCAATTGGAATGCAAAATGTCCAGTGCCCCGCCCCGGGCATTCCTTTATTTGTGAATGAGAGAGACTTGGCAATAAGTAAAATTCCATTACTCATGCAAGCGTTACAGCAAGTTTTGAAAAGAAATCATTCCTGTACTTGCCACCGGGGAGAAGGGTCTCACTGTAGAGCGCTGTTATTTCTTGGTTTTCCTCCGTTTCCTAAGTTCAGCCGCATTAAATTTCCTTCCATTATTATGATTGTTGGCGACATACACTTACCATCCACCTGATGTACAGAAGAATATTTTGGTGAGTTCTGTAGAACATAACTTTTTGCTGTAAATTGTAATACTCGCATGTAATTTCGATATGTTAAACCCGAATTTCGATACCTAGTACATGTTTAATGAGTTGGACCTATTGCATTATCGCGGTAAAGATTTGCTAAACGTATGTTAAGGTATTTCGATTCTGGATGTTCTCTATCGCTAAACACATTCAATTCTCAGCGTATAAAGTTTAGGAAACCTCTTTGAATCTTATTATAATAACGACTCTAAAGAGTTTCTAATTAGAGGTTCGCTGCGGTCAAACAGAAATTAGTACTTTCGATCATGTCCATGTTTTAAAGTAATTTTGTATTTATTGGCATCTTTCATAAATAATTATTCCAGTTGTCCAAACTTGGGCCTGCCTTGGTCGCAACATAAGCTGTTGCTGGACTTATTCCCATGGAACTCTATCATTTCTCAGGTACGATAAAGTTCAAGTTACTGAAATTATAAGCAATGCTCTTATGTGGATTTCCCCACTACAGTCGATAATACTTATTGGGCATCATTCTTAAAGTCAGTGTATTTCACATTGAAGTATAACAGCATGTTTTATTCAGAGTGTATTTCTGTGATTTATCCATGTCGCTCGTCAAATTTGAGCACCGCAGAACATTCATTGATGACCTTTTAAACAATCACTTCTTAAATTATGAACGGATCAATTTGGTTGATTATGTCTCTTATTATGCCCGTCTTGCAACTTGGTCAAGATTGGTGTGGTTAAGATGTATTTATTAAAATAATGTAGAAGCTAATTTAACATGTATTTATTTTTGTACACAGCCCCTTTCAGGTAGCCTTCTTTGATATCCTTAAGTCACCTTGAAACAAACGAGTTTACTTACAATTGAATTGAAATTGAAAACTGGAGACTAAAGTAGGAACTTGAATGTATACTATTTTGAGTTCTAATAAATGTTGTTAACCAGACGTAAAACAAGAATCCATAATGTGTTATTGTCTCCTGTCCGCTCGGTTATACACTATTAAGCTAGATAGCTGAGTTGGTAGAGCGCCGACCCGTTAATCCGGAAGTCGCAGGTTCAAACCCCGCTCTGTTCAACCCGAAATTGTTTTAAAACGTACCCAGTCAGTTTCCTATGAAGTTATACTTGCTAATTTTGAGTTACAGAATGTTTGTGTTTGAGGGGAAAACAGTCGCCCTTAGCTCTAACAATGGAGAAGCTGCCAGTGACTTAAGCTTTGTACCAACTTGGATATCTAATGACAGCTCAAAGATTGTCTTCGAACCCAGGGGATTTAGCGGAAACTAATCAACACTAACTACCTTTACATGGATCGAAAGTGCTAAATGCAGTTGTTTGTTTTGGCTTCAATGTGACGCTGCCACACTAGCTTCTAGTTTACGTATTCTTCTTTGCAAACACCGGTTTTTCGTTTGTTTGTTTTGAAAGCAGTTTGACGTTCAATTCCGAAAAAAACGTATTGGTCCAAGGATTGATATCCTTATTGAAAGCAGTTGTTTTGATTAAAAAGTTAGTTCGTTTAGATCCTTCCAGTTTCAATCATTAGAGCCACGGGCATATAATAGGGTTTCCAAAAATAGAATGTCAAGTTGAAATTAATATCAAGTTTGTCATGGAGTTTGTTTTCGTGCACTATACGCCATAGGGAATGTGAAAGCAGACGATATCTTCATGCAGACGCATTGTTTGAATGCGATCCGTGGTAAAGTAACATGGTACACGATACCCCTGCCTCAGCGACAAGGTGTATTGTGTATTGGCGGTACGCCGTCGAAGCAAACACTTCCTAATTCCATCGCCTCCTAAAACAAATAATAACTGCCTAATGTTTTAAAGGAAAAATTAATCCATGTAAACTTTACGAATCATCCCATCATTAAACAAACCTCTAAATTTTCATTCAATTTGGTGGTGGCGTTAACGAAAATAAACAAAACATCAGAACACCACAAAGAACAAAACAGTTTTATATTTTGTCGTGGATAGCACCATAACCGGCTTTAATTTGATCGTAGCAACTGAAATAAGCAAATTTTACTTTTTTTGTTCTTCAAATGCTATTTTCTTGGCCGTGACAGTATTTCAACTATCGGTACCTTCCACCCTTTAGACCATGCTACACCGGCAAAGTTTCTCCTCAAATATGATAACAAACTTGTTCCTTTATGAATTTTAATATATTAATTTCCTCTGACAATGCCGGTTACAGTTTTATTTACAGAAACAACTACGGGAGAAGCAGGTGAGACCTGAAAGTGACGAGTTAGTTCCGATACATCCTGCAGAACACAGTGACAACATGGCTGCGGAACGCTGGACTAAATAAGCTTGTAACATTACATTTCCCATGTAGGCTACTCTTTGCAAACGAGCTTGTTAACGACTTGTATCGTACTGCGAGAAATTAAAGCTCATTGAGAAATAAAAGCTCATTGAGAAATAAAAGCCAATTGAGAAATTAAAGCTCATTGAGAAATTAAAGATCACTGAGAAATGAAAGCTCACAATAGTTGGGTTTCGCGTGTACTTAAGGCCTATGTGACACATTATAATTTCTCAGTGCATTTCATAAATATCTTCACGAGGAACCGAAGATGTGTTTTTACCCCCCTTTTATGTGTTTTTACCCCCCCCTTTTTTAATACCACAACCAAGCAAAAGATCTCGCTCTTCTTTTTCAAAATAGAAGTTCTGATTGGTTTATATGACCATACCCTACGGGACAGACTTGTAAAGACGGTACTTCCGACCTACATGACTCATACATTCAGCGTGTGTAGCGGAACATACACGACTCAGTGCGGAACATGCTGATATCGACAGGACTCTGCTGTGTAGCACTGACTTGTAAATGCAGGGCTCCCTCTACGACAGCACCGGGACTTTAGTGACACCTAAGGGGAACATGAGATGCACCATTTTTTAGGGGGTCACTTCTGTGATCAATTACGACTGTAGATTCCGTATGCATTTTTCTTAATTACAAGTAAAAAATAATGAAGTAAAAAGCACTTACTCATTTTAACCTGAAACTTGGCTATTTTTCTTTCCCGTTTTTTCCCGCTCTTATGAGTTCCATAACTTCCCTTTACTTTCATCACAAACAGTTGCAATTAATATATGATTTTACTGTGCAGTAAAATTTTTGCTAAGCGACCAGAGATTGGTAGATTGTTGACGACGAAGCAACAAATGATGTTTTCACTACCGATCAATGCGTAAATTTATCTTGTTCCCCCCGCTTACAACAGTTACTTAAGTATTTATTACATACATCGTATCTAAGCGCCAAGTAATTTTTTTTATAGATCTGGTCAAAACATCTAATTAAACTTTATTTTGAGAAAATAAAATAATCAGAACTACGCCATAACACGCTTGCAAGATCTATATGGACTGACACCAATACCATACAGAAGAAATTAATTAACAAACAAGGTATCTTCCAGTAATATTAACATCGTTAGAGGAGTGTAAACTGTTGACGACGTGGCGCTTTGTTTGTTTGTTTGTTTTGCAGTGAAGGCGACACAACCTTTGTCAAATGATTCGCCAGACTGGACCCTGGTGTCACAAATCGGAACTACGCTATTTAACACGCTTGCAAGATCTATTCAATGAAGCTTGACCATACAGAAGAAATTGTTGTCTAGATATTTTGAAGAAACGTTGGAAATGCGTATAAACATAGTTTTGTGGGTTTCCCTACTTACATAGTTGGAAATCTATAGTTCTATAAAATAGAACTAGACGGTTGAATCTAAATTATCTGTGCGTCAAATAGAAAAACAGTTTTAAAAACAATGAATTATCGCATTAAAGCTTGTAAAAAATGTAATGTTTTACTCTATTGGATTGTTAAATCCAGATTTTAAATGGGGGGATCCTGAGTAAGGGGCACGGTCATCAACGGGAGGGGGGCGCAAGTGCCCCTCTTTGTTGTGACCCTTGTATTGACAGGACTCCAGACTATTTGCAGAGCACACAGTGGGGAACACACTTTAGTGACAAGACTCCAGACTGTACCGAGAACAGTGTGGGGAACACACTTATAGTGACGGGACTCCAGACTATGTGCAGAGCACATTTGTAACAAAAGGGTTCCAATAGTTTTGTTTGGGACACGCTTATAACGTCATCACTTTAGACAAATGGGATTTCATCACGAGAAGACTCGTGCACTCTATATGTACTACACTAAGGCCGAGTCCAAATGAGAGGCTGCAGCTACGGCTACGGCTAGATTTCCGAGTCATCATGTGTTGAAGTATAGTTAGAACTTAGCAACACACTTAGCAACAGTCGTAGCCGTAGCTGTAGTATAGCCACCACAAAACGATTCCGGTGCACAACACACGGAACACTTTATACGAGGACATGTCTCCTTTGCTTTGTGTGGAATACTATACACACCTGTGACACTAGTGTTCTCCAGTGGCAGGACTTCTCTGTTCACAACAAAAACATGCGTATCACGACTTAATATTATACAAAAGGATTGTGTTGAAAGCTCACAACATTAATTCCCTGTGCATATTTTTGCTATCTTCACGAGGAACCGAGCGTGAACGCCTTACTTGTTTTTCATACCTTTTTTTAACCACAATCACATTAAAGATCTGTTCTTCTTTTAATACAAATGTTCCTGTTTTACAATGACTATAAGCTACGCTGCTTTATATGCAATGTTTTGACAACAGTGATTTAACCTCTGGTAAGCAGATCTGGGTACCATTCACTGTAAACTGTAATCTAAGCACAAACTCGAAAGAGCGTCAGCGCTTGTTCGAAAATAAATTATGGGACCCGATAACTTTGCAGACAGTGTCTCTGGACAAGAATGGTGTATTGATGGAATTTTATTCATTGTTCTTGGAAAACTGGAGGAAATTGGCACATCAGGGCTGTTCTATGGATTGCAGTTTGTTAATATTCATTCTTTTTTTTTACCGTTGGTCGTCAAAAGAGAGTTGTTTTTCCATCTCCAATCTTCTCTTATTAACCGGAACAATATCGCTTGCACAACGTCTATCTTCTCGTATCACGAATTTGAGAGGGAGAACATGGTGGAGAGCGGAAACAATCAGAGATATTACGTGGCTTCCACAATTGATTTCGGGACTCTGTCCCACTCCTATCAAAGGTTTTCCCTCATAAGTCGCTCATATATCTTATATGAAAGTAGCTGCACAGCACCGTTAGTAATTAGAAACGGATCTTAATAAATATCAAGGGCGAAAATCAGCCGTCACAAACACCTCGTAAAAATAGCGAAGCACGGCAGCTTGCCACCAGTAGCCGCAGTTAATATGAGAAAATCATGGTAGTTCTTAAGTGTGGATTTGTTCCTGTTAATATCGGTAATAACTCTTCATCACACCTGTTCCGGTGGCGGCATCAAGTCCGGTAATATATTTTTCATGAAGAATTGACAGAAAGGAAAACTGCAGCTTCACGTCTCTTGATTAATAATGAATCTTGCACGTCAAATAAATCTGATTCGCGTCTTCAAATAAGGACCGAGTTTGCCCACAATCAAAGTTTCCCTTAGAGTGAAATCAATATCAGGAAAGTACACTACATTCAATTTGTAGGCAAGGACCAACAATTCCTTCGATTCTTAGCTACCGATGTTACTAATATCATGCTATTAACAGTATTATCGATATAGTTTTTACCAGTACACGTCTGTTCAACTGATAGCCTTGCTGGGAAATTGTTTTAAATGGTAAAATTATATGCAATGCCATGACCACATCTCGAAAAAGGATACGAAGGCGGGAATGAATTGATAACGATTGGTCTCTCTCCCTTTTTAAGAGGTGACAATGTTCTTTACACATTCCTAAACATACATCAGTTTGTTTCATACAGAGACTAGACCAATCTAATGGGGATATTCATTATTAGTTTTCCCCGCCATTTATTAGACAAAAATACGCCCAAGTGTTCATTTACTTGTTTTACGCATCTTAAATGTATCCGATCAATGGTGTCCACGCACACAACACCAGCGAGAGGTGAGTTAAAACCTACTACATATACACGTGCGTACAAGCGTCTAAGAAATGGCGGGAAAACACTTATGTATGACAAAATATGAAATAATCTAAAATGGATTGGTGATGAGTGTTACAGCCTATCTGCTCCCGGATTAAGATGGTAACGTAACTTTACACGCGCGCGTATGGCTATGAACGCCTAAGCTATGTCTTTACCGGTTACACACCTATGTTCCGACACCCCTAAGGTATTTTTTCCAATTCCAACTTGAACCCCAAACCTAACCATAAAGTGTAGATCATGTGGGTTATCAGAACATGAGATTGCCAGAACATCGGGGTGTCGGAAAACAGCAGTCATCGTCTTGACCAGCTGTTTAATTTTGAAATAAACTATATCGTAGGGCGCCCCGTATACGCGGCAGCCCTGAAATCGTGGCACACCTTTTACGTCACTGCACGCAATGTTAACAATCCCCAGATACGAACTTACATTTTCTACTTGCCAAACATCGAGTCTCTTCTCAGTTGACCAAAACTTGGAGACAGGTAAGGCTCCACCGTTAAGTTGTACTTGTAACTACAAAAAAAAATGGGTTAGGCCTTTTCTACAAGGTACAAAAATATGTCATACTGTCTGGGCCGTAAATATTTTTTGTGGCCGCTTAAAAAGTTTCAACAAACACTATTTCAATTTGCAATTCACGGTGATCAAATCAAGTGACTCAGCTTTCAGCTGAGCATTATGGGGAAAAAATTACAGAGGCCTAAAGAAGCCAAGTGCCTAATGCCAATTTTCTCACAGCTTGGAAAAATTAGAGTAACCCTCACTTTGGAGGGATGAATAAACAAACAGCAGTGAAGTTTATAAACAGTATGGCTGTGAGAAATCTATGAAATCATACATATGTGTTTATGCAAGGTATAAGCTTTAACCTTTTGTGTTTGTTTGTTTTTTTCTTTTGATTTTCATTTAAAAAAGTTAAATAATCACCCGCCCCAAAAAATAAACCCAGAACAAAAACAGCAGATGTGCTTGCTGTTTTAACAAAAACAGCAGATGTGCTTGCTGTTTTTTGTTTTTTTTTTCTTCTTATTGAAAATGAAAATAAATACAGAATACTTTAATTATTATCCGACAATTATTCTTAAGGGCATCTCAACACCCAACTTTAAAATTGGAAATTGTTGTTTATCCCGCAGAACACATGTGCGCAACGGATGAAGTCAACATCTTAAATGTTATGACACTTACGAGTGCTTTGTTCAACCATAGTTTCACTGATACCACTCAAAATATTATGTTAGACAAATAAAATTGACGTTAAATTTTAAAACACTGAATCAAAGAGAATTCAATTATTACAGTTTGTTTGTTGTTTTATCATAAGAGACATAATAAGACACAAAACAAAACACAATTACTCATAGCTGAGAGCAGACAAACATTTGCACACATATTCTGTTTATTTATTTTTCAGTTAAAATTTATTGCATAACACTATAATGATAATTTTTAAAAGTAGCATTAAATAAATAATATAGAGACAACTTCGGGTTGTAGGGCCATTCAGAGTCTCACATGACACTTGCAGTCACTGCAGACATTTATTCCACGTGTGGCTTCACCGGGACACCGTACTTTCCAGTGTGCCTTGAAAACAGGAATATTTCAAACAAATGGAATGCTATTGAAGGCATCGAAGATCGGTGCGTGGGGAAAACGCTGCAACGTTCATCCAATTTTAATAGATGTTTGCATACTTCTAATAAACGAAGGAAGGTAACGAGGACATTGCTTTAGTTTTTCTTTTTAATTCAAAGGAAAAAGCCATGGTGCCTTGGAAACTGGTCACACGAGGATAAATAAATTGTTCAAAAATTTGTATTATTTATTGTTGAAATAGGCCAAAGTTGAGAATTAAATGAAAATCATCAAACGACAAGGATGTATGTGTGTGAGGTATAAACAACAAATATAGGATGCATTTTATTTATACAATATAGCTGCATATAATAACTCAACCTTGGGCATGACTGCGTAGTTTTCTTTCTACCACAAGATCACTCAGTGGTGTGCGTGAGGTAAACCGATTATATCAACCTCGTTCCTAGGGGTGATTGATCTCACCGCGCCTTTTCCCCCCAGCATGCCATGAGAGGTATCGATACGGAGCGCTGCCCATGGTAGCGAGGCTGTGACTATACATCTATACAGAGCGAAACACACTGTTGTGTGACTAGTCTGGCTCCTCAACATGCGCACAAGGCACATTTTAAAGCTATACATTTCCTGGTTTATATCACTTTGTATATTTGCCTTTACCAATTTCCATTGTTGAGGCCCCCTTCCAGGAGTTTTTAAATTATGCCATGACGAAACGAGTCGTTAACAAAATCAAGGTGTTCAAACCACCGGCAGAGAAAGTAAGGTAAAAAGGCGGCCATTGGGCATGTTTTATTTACAATACGTAAGGTCGGATGATTAGTGTTAAATCGTTCAAGCCACTTGTAAATTACCGGGTATAGTTTATGTTAGCTAAAGCAGTGATATATTTACGAAGAGGGCAGACAAAAGTACTCTCAGCTCTGGACACTGAATGCCAAGTTCTCTGACCCGATTTGAGGAATTGCGTACAAAAAACCACGGATATTATCGATTGCTTGGCAAGTCGCCGCTGGCCCAAGCTTTCTTCTCTCCAGCAATTTTGCCTTTGCACGTGTCATGTCTGCAAATAGTAGAAATAGAAGGCTTTCTGGGCATTATGACTTGTTTGTTTGCTTTTCACGACAAGTGACAAGTCGGCCATTATATTGTCTTCATCGCTTGGAGATGTAGGCCAATAGGCCATGCTCATGATGCTTCAATGACAATGGACAATGTTTGTCTTCTATGAGAGAGAGAGAAAGAGAGAGAGAGAAAAATAGAGTGATCTTAGATGGTTTAGCAGATTATTTCGATGGATTGACTGAACTATTGATGCTCTACAGTCACCATGGAATAAAAAGCAATTTAAGGGTATTCTTGATACGTTGAAATAAGTAGGTTATATCGGTCAACATGATTGAAGTTAGTAGGACTTGAAACTTTGCACGGTGGATACAATCTGGATCGTTTTGCGATAACACCGTGTACATGACAAATGTTTTGCCCTGAAGACGCCCAAGGACACTGATCGAAACGTCGAGTTGTTACGTCATCGGTTCTTTTCCGAACCTCCAAAACTCACAGAAAGATATCCGTACATGGTGTTATACCGCACGGGTAATGAGCATTACACATTACTTAATTTTGCACCAACAATTGATTGATCTTTTAACTTTACAGAGCTGGGAAGCCACTCAGATTTACTGACTACAGAAACAGGTTGCTTAAAAACAGGTAAGTATAAGCTTACTTTGGTTTCCGGTATTAAAAAGCCTATTTATATCCCGAAGGAGCCTATAAACAGTTTAGTCTGTTTGATCCTGGTTTTCATTCACAAGGATCAATACTACTATTATACCCGCTTTATCAGTAGGCCTACTCTAGTTCTACGATTCCGGCCAAAGTACTTGGGCCAAGTGACAATAAACATACACTCCCCGTCCTACCCGCTGAATGTTGTTAACCTCAGCTGGAGCGCATGGCAATGAATACCGATTGTACGCATTTTTTTCTAAAAATGTTTAATTTTACAAAATAACCCTCCCCCCCCCAAAAAAAAAAAAAACCCAAACCCACCGACCCATAATATCAATAGCAACAAATCTGTTCCTTTCATAAAAAAAATGCCGAATATTAGGAATGTCTAATTAAACAATTGTCTTATGAAGCGTGGTTGACACGCCATACGCAGGGCTTGGGGTGCATCACTCATTGTTTTGTAACTTTCCCCATTTAAAAAGCTGGAGCGCAGACAGCGTAATGAGAGCCAACATTGACTAGGGGCTGGGGGGGGGGGGGGCGAGATATGACGGATGGGCTGCAGACCGAGGATTTGCCCCCACTCTTCACAGATTAGCAAAGGCTGAACAATCCAGCATGATTGAGCTCCAATCAAAGGCGATTTTCACAGTTAGCGAGAATGAATCTTTGTTTAATTTCCACTTAAAGGGTCTGTATACGTTTGGTAATGGCTCTGAAAATTAATGGCGATAAAAACTTACTTGGTAAGAAGTACAGCTTTGGATAGTAATGTAGTTTGAGAAACATTTCACTTTAAAGTACTGCGGTTATGGAAAAAGATATCACTTTCCCCCCAAAAAAAATTGAATCTGAGAAACGTTACTGTCAGTAACGTTTCTCAGATTGTGTATTCCTGTTATAAGGATTATTCCTCCTTCGCTGACATATTCGCTCCGGATTTTCGACCATATCTCAAAAACGCGACCAGGTTTTCACAGGTTAGTTTTATTGTTATCTACATTTGTATGGGATTAAAACAATCAAACGATTGCAAAAACTAAAGGTATACTTTGCCTTTAATAAGTGATGAAAAAGGGAGGATTGGGTGAGATTTGTGGTGTGTAAAATCTCTTTTGAGTGGTGGTTCTGATCCGAGACGAGCCGGTGGTTTGACAAGTTGGAACCACTACTACTCAATAAATGTATGCACACGGTCTCACCGCAAGCCTCACCCTACTGTATTCCCACCATGCAACGATTCAAATCCAACATAAAGGGAAGGATAAAATAATACTTTTCACTACCAGAGGTACGAGTTTGACAAAAGCAATGACAGTCATGTCTCAATTATTGCGCATTGTCCTGGGGGAAATAATGCTGATAAATTCGTCACCGTTTTCACGAAGGGACAATTTGTCCCCTGCAGCCAAAAATGTATGTTTGGAGAAAACCGCGTTTGAAGTTATGCTGATTTTGAAATCACTGGTTGGTAGACTATTCGCTATTTAATCTTTGAAATTTTTACATATCAGGAAACTAGAGATCCTAAATCATACAAATTTGTTTCCAATTTTGTCCATAACAGTTTAATTAATGAGTAATTATTCAATTAACAAAATGTTCTCTTCGTGAAACTGTGCAAAACGTGGTCTGTGTGCAGCGCGTCGTGTTTAAAAACGAATTGGCTGTTCGTGAAAACGCAAAAGCCGGAGCACTTACTTTTTACGCTGTGCCAGGGAAAAAACACGCGTTAGAGCAATACACAAATTGGCTCTTCGTGAAAACAAAAAAACAAGTTTTGGCCGTTTGGGGCGCGCGCGTTAAACATTATAGGTCAAAGGTTTTGGCACTTCGTGAAAACGCAAAAAGCTGGAGCACTCGTATTTGGCGCTGTGCCAGCCGTGTCTTCAACGCACAAAAAGGATTTTGGCTCTTCGTGAAAACGCAATTCCAGGTTCTTGAGGTTTTTGTCTTTCACCATCTTAGCATAATTAAGAAACTAGACGACTTTTAGGTCTATAAATTAGTGAATTGTTAGATACCGTTAAACTAAATCGAAACCATCAAAAAAATCTAAATGAGTTTTTTATCGAATTTTTAAGTTATTGTCCCTTCGTGAAAACGGTGACGAATTGTGCACAGGTAACTTATTTTAGCTTATGCCTCAGCTGAAATGGTTTATACTGGGTGGGCAATTTTATCTGCTTTTAAAAATCACAGGTCATAGAAAGACAACTCGGGTCGAGGACTAAAAAAGGGGGTTAAAATGGAGCACAGGGGTCGTATTTTCATAAGATGACGATGTATTTAAGTTGAGCCAAATTAATATTTGATTAAGGTTCATGATGAATATTCTTTTCGGATATTATTTTTTCCACGCTTTGGGAAGTTAGTTTTAAAAGTTGTATTGATTTGTGGAGCAGTAAACAGCACTTTGTTAGAATTTCTCTCATTAACCTGGAAACGCTTCTATGAATATCTCGTACTTTCTCGTAATCGCCGGATGAATTGGGCGATCAATGCACTTCTCCCAACTGCAGTACCCAAGGGTACGCGCGGGATATCTGCTGGGATAGAATACACGCCAGTACGCAAATTGCGTATGCCCGGCACGGGCACATGTTGAGCAACTTGAGGTTAATATGCTGTATGGATCCCGTATTGAGAGTCAAGAATGCCAGTCATGACAGTCATCGCTGCCTACTCCCCATGCTAAATTGAAAGTTTAGCGTGACTTATTTTCAGTACGGGCACCCCCCTTGAGAAATTGCTCAGCGTGCATCAACCCATTTCCATCTACAATACCGTGAGTCTCTTGCCAGACCGACCGTGCTTGCATTATTTACCAAGTGGGCATACCGCGCATTTTCCACCGTCTCTTTTACGCTAGAAATCACAAGCTCTTTGCAAAGTCCACTTGGGTTGCCATCCCACTTGGCTCTAAGTTTAGATTTGGCTATATTTAGATCTTCGGTTAGTGTCTTTTTTGTTGAATTCTAGAAGTCGGAAGGACGAGACTGTACACACTGGTCGGTCAGGAACTATCTGAAGACGTCACTATACTGTACTGTAGTGGTCAAAACCCTCGCATGTGTTGTGCAATGCACGTAAACGAATCCAGTTTCTCATCGCTAAGAGAAAGGGTTGTTTGCCCAATGTTTCTGGGAGTGCCTGCTGAATGAGACGCATCACTTACAAAGGTGCTTCATAAGGGTCTCTTAATTTAAACAATAAAAATAAAAATATGTCTTAAAATACCGTAGATGAAGCAGTATAAAAATGGTTTATTGCTATGTTGCATGACTCGGGAAACTTCTGACTATTAGAAAGCTTGTGTACATTTGACCAGAACCAAAACTCGTTTATTCATCTGAAAAACGTCCATGCTTGGAAGAAAAGCCCCCTCCTTAATTCTCGATTTTCCTATTTCCAACTGCCGAGGCGAGCACTAATTGTCTGCACACAAAACCCAAATTTATTTTTAAACATTTAAATTTGTACATAAAAGAAGAAGAAGAAGAGATATCGCCTAACATCACAATGCTGGACTGCCCCTTCAAGGTGAGGGCTACATTTAACTGTTGCCACCTCCTCCTGGGGCTGAAACAGGGTTACCCCCTTTACAGTCCGTAAGGATGTAGGCAAGGGTATCATCCACTAGGATCCTGGCTGGCAGAGCAGAGTGCACTACCTTCCCAACGGTGTACAAGTAATTATGGTTAAGTGCCTTGCTCAAGGGCACCAGTTATTCTGATGTTTCCTCAAACACTGCATTTGTCAAAGGTTGGTTGTATTGTACGGTGTGTTATTAAAAACTATTGAATAGGTTTGATTTTAAAATCAATGATGAATCATACCAATAATTGAAAGAAATAATCATCGACCATCAAACGGTTTCATTGATGTTTAATGTTATCACGACCTGGGTGCATTGCCACGGCTCTGCTTATTGCGGAACTCTGCGGTTATGGCGCACTGTAAAGTGCATAGATCATTACGGGCTAGAAGCACAGACTTTAGCGGTAAGCAGAGCCATAAATCTGGCAAAAACCCTGTTTGTGGCAAAAAATCATCTACAATTTCAAATCGCATTAATTTCTCATAAAATTTGACCTCAGAAGAATCGTTTGAAAAAGTACTGACCGTAACCAGGAATGCTTTTCAGATTTTGTTTCGTTTTCTTTATTACTGGATTTAAATTCCCTGGCCAGGCCGTTTTAGTTGAGGCAGGATGCAACCGTCTTGACAGGAAACTGAACTTCAGGCTGGCAATTTATCGTGATTCTCACTGCGTTTCCACCATGAGCTCTTATAGACTGAATTTCAACCTCTGTTCCAATTTGGCAGCAAGTCCCGCGGTGCGTGGATGTGTGAGCGTGTCTAAACAATGGGAGAACAAAGAGTAGTCCTCGATTTACAAGATTCACAAAGTCGTGTGTGTGTGAGCGTGTCTACCCGTTGAAACCGAGGACTTTAACAAAAGGGACCCGGGTGTTTGACAGAGCGTGGACGTTCTCGTATGACGGAGCGAGGACGTTCTCACTTCGCTTTTGTGTACAAAACCAATGGCGACGTCACTTTAAAAACCTTCAAACTAAAAAAAAAGTCGAAACAATGAGATAACAAAGAGAAGTCCTCGATTTACGGGATTCACAAATATGTGTGTGTGTAACATTTAACTGTCATATGAGACAACTTTTACCGAGTTGTTTATTTTGCAGAGAGCTTGGGGCAAAATATTAGTTTATGCAACAAGTTGGAATGTGTTTGTCAAGATGTTTTTTTTCAAGCAACAAATGTTTACAGAACAGTCCAAATACCGAACAGGTTTGCAGGAAAAAAAGTTTCTGGGAATCAATCGTATGTATTTATTTGTTGCATCAGCTTCAGACGAGAGCAAACAATAATGATCTTTGTTAAACAAAAATGTGCATATTTTTTATCAGCTTCTTTCTAATTATGTCCAGCCTTGTGAGGTTCGTTTATACTCCGGTCAATGACATCCACCTTGCATTGTCCATAGAAGTCTTAATAAGCTATTATCTGAGTGCGTGAACTCGTATAGAAACGCCAAGGTTCGAATCGATCATACGGATTTGTAATCGACGCCGCCAGGGCTGTGAATGAAGTGTACCATGCATTATTTTGAGCATCACTTCCGACGACTATGATGTCTGGTTTTGTAACATTTTAAAAGATCATGCCATCATCCCGTGCACTGCACCTGCTCCTTCTAAACTTCCCACTCAATCACCGGCCTGATGTCTCCGCACCACCGTCACTGTCGTGTACTCCCCGTGGTTAGATCATGCAGTGTACTTGAATCTAGTGAACCCTTCGGGATAGACGGACGCTGCGGAGTCCTCGCGTCGTTTTTGCCCGGTTCAGTGACCCGTTTGATGTCCCAATCTGAATGCAAAATCCTACTTAAGTTCCATCTGGGTGTAATATTACCTTAGAGTTATCATCATATTCATTGGAAATCGATCGTAAGTCTCGACAGGATCACGTTCTTCATATCACAACAAAGTAAAGTTGGTCCACGTTCGTGAATCATCTACCACGTCTGGTATACCTGGCAACAGCCTGTGTTGTAGTCGGAGTACAGTGCACACACTCCAGCCACACACTTAAGCCTTGTTGTACAAATTCCGCTCTCTGCAGTAATGTTTGTACCCATCTGTCCTTCACAAAAACCAGGAGACTGCAATCATCGTTACGTGCCCGTAGTCTGAGTCAGAAGTGAATGCACACACGATCTGATTTAGCCGAAGGACGAAAGATTCTACCAAGACCAAAGTTTGATGGGCAATAAAATGTTTTGCTATCAAAAAGGAAACAAAACCATCAGCCAAAATACTAGTCGAATATTAGCATGTTCAGTAGCGTGTATACATCGTGAAATGTTCAACTATTATGCTATTAACCTTTTTGGACCACAGGCTTTTAGTGGGGCACATGGGGGAAATATTTGGGAGAATTTTGCCTTTGATTAATTTACCACACAGTCAGAGTATGTCATGAGAAAGATATTTGGCTACAGAGCAGATTTAAATTGTGAAAAAATATAGGTAGAATAGCAAGCCAATTTTTCAAAATGGCCGCCATTACTTGTAATTCTATCAATTTCTAGCCAAACATCTTTCTCATGGCATACTCTGTGTGCCTAATCCCATGCTTGCATCATCAAACTTAAAGGCACAATCCAATCACGTACCAGCCATGCATCTTGATACTTTGTCCTTGGTTATTATTTGTTAACATTCTCATGGTTATCCTTTGGAAATTGAACTAACCACTGTGGTTAAAAACATTACATTAACATTGATGTGATTTGGTGCGTCTATACAAAGTGTCCTGTCGAAGTTTGCTCTATTCTGATGGGCTAGAAAAATTACTGAGAATTTTTGGCTGCACCGTCGATAAACTGGTAGATGTTTAGTCTGTGTTGGGAGATTCGAGGCGAAAGGATCACGTGAACTATTTTCATTAATTTTGCAGAGATGTGTGGGCATAAGTCCAGACCTATTTCAGTTGCCAGGGTGTCAGGATGTCGAGGGTATGAACAGTTCGAAGAGTCTCACGATGTCCGGAACTCCCCTGGATCGCCACTTCCTTACCGGGGTCAACGACACGATGCCCCAGTCTTGTCACAAAACACAAGTCATCCCCTGTAGTGGTTTCATTTTCCACACTTCATAAACTGTCACAGAAATTTATGTTTTTCTGAGGTATCGATGAAAGTGCAGGTGGCTTTCACCTGGTAAAAAAAAGCCAATATGGACATTGGAAAGGCGTTTGTGAAACGGTAGCGTATTAAATTGCCATGAGAAAACACGATGCTCTTCTGCTCACGATACCTTTGTGTGTCATTGTAGATGATCGCTTTTCAGAAATTTTGTTTTCTTTTTGTGAAGCTTGCTGGAAAGGGTTGATGAATCATTTTTACAGAAACTTGCAGTGTTGATTAATATAGTCATTAAACCGGTAACAGAAACAGTAAAGGATTACTTATGAGGAAAAACTTCTTCTCCCAACAGGTTGTTGAGTTGTGGAACAATCTGCCTGAACATGTGGTCAATGTTGGGACAACAAACAAGTTCAAAGAAGAAATTGACAAGTTCTGGAAAGAAAATGGATATGAGGTACTAAAAGGCTTTGACCTATAAGTTTCACCCATCAATCCTAAGTAAGTAAGTAAGTAAGTAACACTGGAAATCACATGAAAGTCATGCACAATCATGCACAATTGTGTTTGACAATCATAACTAGTTAAACAAATAGGTCTTTTGAACCGTGGGTTAAAATGTATAACATCTTCTATTACAAATCTTGTTTGTTTGTTTGTTTATTGTTTAGCTGATATTCCCAACAAGGGAAAAGCTCTCCCACAAGAGGATATATACGCCAAGCTGGCAACAAACTATCTCTCCGATTGAAACTTGGTTGAACGTCTATAATTATAAACTTCACAACTAAATACATTGATGACATTACTGATTTTAGTAATTGTGAAGTCAGCACTTAGCTCGGGCGGATTTGACCCCATAACCTTGTATATGAAAGTCCTGCCGTCTAACCACTTGACCACGCGTAGCAGTTCTACAATCCCTTCAAGAAATTGTCAAAGCAAGAGACAGATATAGAAACGAACTCAACTTTTATAATAGACATTGAGTATTGTTACTAGTTGATGAATTATTAAATTTAGGTGTACCTGATGTCTAAAAGTTTGCATTTTGAAACAAGAAACCTATCGATTTCAAAACGAGGTATAGGCCTAGTCTTAATATTCCATTGATTATGATCCATAACAGGTAATAATCCAAAAACCTTATGCTGATTTTTAATGTGGAGCTTACCGTACTTATTAGGAACTTGAAACCAAAAACCTTTGGTTCAAGCAATATTTTCATCTGAAATGCTGTCACGTGTCAGCCAACTAGGTTCTTATTTCAATTAAGCAAATCAAAATAAGAATATAAAGACATGAACACACTCCATGTCAGTGTTATTCGGTGATGTTCTTCTGGAAATGTGATTATTATTGTTTGCTGAGAATTCATGCATGCGTTTGAAAATTGTGCATTGAAAAATATATGATGGGAATGAATGGTCCAACAAGAAAATAGTTGTTGTATCAATCCATTCAAGGTATGTGATAGATTGTGATTAGACCGATCTACAATGTTGCACATTCGTGTATGTTTATAGGGGCTAATGATTGAGCTTATGGTCCGTTTTTCATTGAAGAACAAATGCATTTTGATCAAAGTGTATTTGCCCAAGGATTCTAAGCGTGTATGAATTGGGCTAATACTATGCATTTCAAATTGACTGTGCTCAAACATGATATGCAAAACCATGTCTTCCATATACAGACTTAAAGTTATTGAGAGAAAATCGCACCGTTTTCTAATCCTAGATTTGGTGCAACATGAAGCAGCCCCAATATATAAGGCAAACATCAGTATCATATAATCGTATACATCATTCCAGTCACGTCGTATTAAGCTCATGCAACTTAGGTAGATACAGTTCCGAGGAGGCACATTCCTTGCAATACATTTTAGGTATTACTGGTTGAAATTAAATCAAGGTAAAACTGGATGTCTTCAAAACCACAGCCAACAAATCCATCCGTATCGCTAAAAACTCAATGTTAACCATTTCTAGTTTTTCAGAACGTGATAAAACGACAAGCTGCAATCAGACTCTTGTATTAGAAGTTAATGCTAGAGAAGACAAATGTCACTTTGCGTTTATTTCATCTTGCTTACTTAATCTTGTTTAAAGCACGCGGCCAACATCGGTAATTGTCAACTTTGTAAACCCTTATAAGGTGCTTCACACATGGGTCTCTTAAAACAAAACCTTAAAAACTCGTCTTACAAAGAAAGAAAAAAATATTCGCTTTAAGACGCCTGTAGATGAAGCGCCATATAAACTAGTCATTATTAGTCATATAAACTAGTCAAACCGTGGTTTGTGAACTTTTTAAAAAAGAGGGTCGTCTGCCCGTATTTCGTTTAACATTTGACACGAAAATGGCGTTCTTGTACAACTTTTCAAGGCGACTGAAAAATTGCTATTATTATCTTGAAGATTTTTAAATACAGTTTACACAAAAAGTTGTAATGCGTGCATGGTTAATGCACAGAACTTGGATATTGGAATATATTTCTTTTGGAACACAGAAGTTAGGGTATTTCACAAAGAAGTCCGTGCTGAAACATAAAATTATAGACCCGTTCTTGTACAATAAAATGTTATTAAGTACGGGAGACCAGCGGCTCACAAAAAACGGCAAACCGAAACGGCCAAAATGAAGTCAACATGCCAAATATGAAAGGATGCAACCTTGCAATTGTAGAGGAATCATCTAAATTATCAAGTTTTTTGAAATTTGTAACTAAAGGCCTATTGTAATTTCTATATTTCCAAATCCGATGAGGGTTATCATAATTTGTCAACCACCATAACCACCATATTAATATCAAGAAAACGTAGCTTACTGAGTCACCATAAACCCAAAACATTATATAATAAAGCACTGTAATACATAAACCGCTTAAGAAATAGTTCTTAAATTAGTTTTACATTTTCCAAAAACATTTGCACTTACACTTTTAAGTTATTTTTTTCCTGTCATTTTGAATTTATTTGGCTTCGTTGGTTCGTAGTAAGCAGAAGCACGAAAATGGGACCTCGGGGCCAGACTTCATGAGGACGCCAAGATCAGCTGTGGCGGCGCTTTACGACCATTTATTTCCGCTATAAATAGAGTTTCCCGGCATAATCTGCCAGCTACGTGAATAAGGTATGCTTACCTATGCTTTGCAGCTATTTTTGTAAACTTTATAGACACATACAAGCGTCAAATTTCTCGTTACCTTGAGAAACACGCAACATTCAACATGAATCGATAGCAGGGGGAGACACAATTTCCGGGGGACACTTTCTGATAACCTTTGTGTATTTGAATTGGGCGTGATTTACGGGTGCACGGCACACTTTTTACCCCAAATGGCATTTAGTCACATTACAGCACATTTGTAGCCCCGACCCATATTGTGTTAAAGGGGCTGTGTCGTCATGATCAAGGCAGGCCTGTGGCTGTACGAAATGGAATAAACTCTCACCCACGTGCTGCACGCGCGGCGCACGCCCTCCCTTCGTATCATGAAGAGCGTGTGCGCGTGCAGTAACATGGTGAGAGTTCATTAAGGCCTGTTTGATCATAACGACACAGCCCCTTTAACAAAAATTACTATTGCGCCTTCATTCCGACAAAACACTGTAACGCAGATCTTTATGCTTTACATTTTGCTGTAACTTCTCCGGATTGTTGATTCGATTCCTAAGCGTGTGATCAGAGTGGAGTGCGGTCTCTCGGTAATGACGATTGGGACAAAATGAGCAATGAAACTATAGATGGCTCAAATGTTATTTACTTGTGACTTCTAGCAATAAAATGTACAGAGAGGGGCTGGATCTAGCTCGAAGGTATAGACTGTGCAAGTCTCGCGCGTATTCGAACATTGAGACCCGTTAAATTGCGCGAGTTTGTCTCCTTCACGCGTTAAAGCAATGTATGTGTGATCATAGCCCGAACATCTGACGTCACACTTCGAGGCTCGTGAATAACGCCAGATATCAGCTAGACCGGATGTTGGCAAACGTACCTTTGACCTAGCATTCATTTCAAACGGACACTCGCAGAACAAAACAACGCTACGTGATGTATCCAATGAAATCATTGGGCCTTAAGACCAGTACCTGTCTTTATCCTTGCGGATAAAGACAGGGGACTAGTCTAGTGTGATCATAGAGCAAGGAAATGGGGACCAAAGCGGTGCTAAAAATGTTTGAATCGCGCAAATCTTGCACGGTCTATTAGAGAGGCAAGTCTCTTGCTCCAATGCAGAATGTTGGAGAAGTATGGGTATACAGTCAAAGTGAGAAGTAAATGTTGGAAACACATTGTAAACGAATTCGATGGTGGATGAGGTCTTGATTTAGAAATGATGTCACACAGAAATAACATGTATAAATATCAAGTAATAAACCACAAGGGAAACTGACTGGGTATTTTTTTTTTTTTATTAATTTGGGTTTGAACAAAGAAAAATTGACTGGAGCAGGACTTGAACCAACGACCTCCGGATTAACGTACCGGCGCTCTACCAACTGAGCTATTTTTCTTTGTTCAAACCCAAAGAAATAACATGATGACATCATTTTAAGAACAAGGTTTGGTGACGTCATTGCTGGGTGATGTAATGGTTAATAGGAGAGTTCATTGGGGACGGGCTCACTGTCTATTACAGATTATATGGGTCACCTGTGATATGCAGAATTGGGGAAGATTGAAATGGGTGTGGTGTCAGTCTGACAATACCAACTCTAACTGAAAATAAAACATCAAAAACTAAAATAGCCTTCGCCATTTTGTCGACTTACTCTGCTACACTACGTCTGTGACGTGCATTATTTATCCATACACGCACAATTGGCTCGTTGTCAGCCCACTAAGACCAGAACATGGAAGCTTCTTATGGGTGGCTCATTAGTGGATCGTTGCACGATTTCTATTCTCTGCCCGAATGTCCAAAATTCCGGGCCAAAAAGTCAATTACTTTCTGGTCAAAAGCAATTTCGTCTGATGATGAGAATATTAAAAGTAAGTCATTGATAAAATTGCTCAACCTTTGATTGGAATTAAAATTGGAAATTTGTTGTTGTCGTTACGCTGTCATGATTTCAATTTGCTTGAAATCTCATCTCATTTTGTAAAAAACAGTAGATTATTAACGTTCCCGCCGTGCATACGATAGAGCGAGACGAGTCCCGGCAGTATCACCTGTTTCCGTGGATACTTGTTTTCATGTAAATGCATTCACCAGCAACAAGCGTTGATTCACGTGATAGCAGGAAACATTCCCGGTGACTGTTGCTGGATATAGTTAGTTTCATCGTAGCCGTGGGGGCACAATCTGATCAAAAAACGGTTTGGATTTAGAAAGAATCTAAAACTGTTTTTAATAGGGATGGTGGACCAGTTTTCGAATGTTGTGATGTCATCTGGCACTCACGCACCACAGCTAAACAAACTCATATCATAGAATCTGTCCCAAAGTGTGTCTGTAAAATTACTTTGGGTATTTATTATAATTCATATGAATCTGCTCCTTTATCTCTCGACTTGATTCTATGCCTAATCATTTTTTCATGCCCTCGAGATAGTTTTCATTTGCATTTTGTTTCACTTCTGCTTGTATGAATCATCGGCAAATTTAGGTTGCATTTTTATTTGGCTAACGGCTAGCAGTGGTAACGAAGTAGACACTGTGCTAAGAAGATTACGTCTGCTAACAGGCTTTATGAAATAAGCCTTTCCCAAGAAATTTGCTAATTACTTTCACGCTTGCGTCATGTGGTTGTGCGCTAGTCAGCCCACAGTCGGCCCAATACAAAAAACTTATTCCATCATTTTGCCAGCCAGTGGGAGACTTTGGAACGCTAGGTGGCAGAAGACTTACCAGGAAAAATTTCCATCAGTTACGTAATTCTGAGCATGCGCAAATTACCGAGAACAAGGAGTTTACCTGGTAAGTCTGTTGCCACCAGCATCCCAAAAGTCCCCCATTGTTTGTGCAATTTACATATACTTTTTTCATAGGAAAGGTTGGCCTTTGGAAAGCTTCGATAAAGCTCCCGTATGTAGCTTTAGTAAGGTCTTTTTCATGTCAAAACGTGTCTTGCCGTCGCGACGTAAGTTTTACAATAGTATTTTTTATGCAGTGGTGTTGCATTGCGATGGCACGATGCGACGAACGACGTGGCACGACGCGACGGACGTTGGTAGGGCCTACAAGAAGGCCGAAAGCAAGACCCAACGGTAGATGTCCAGACGCTTCAAGACATCGCCACACGCACAACGTAAGCATTGGATTATTGTTGTCTTTACAATACCACAGTTCAGTCACCCGGTTGAATTGTCATATGGCATGTTACCGAAATCTCTACACACAATGATATCCAACACTACCAGTGTTTGTTTTGCCTGTAAACAAGCACTTCAACATTCCTTAGCTTCAAAGGAATATATCCCGAGAGAATACTACACGAATAATGAAATCTATCAAGTTTGCTAAATATTTGAGACTGTATTCACTCTACAGGAACTGCTCAAGGAGCCATGTCTCTTTCAATACAGTCAAAGCAAACACAAGTCAATATTGGTGCAGTACGCATCTTCATTGTATCACGTGAGATGGCAGTAGTCCCGTTTAGCGCCCGCTGGCCGTCGCATCACGATGAATTAATAATTGACCGTGCAAGTCGCGTACTCGAACATTTTTGGGACCACTTTGGTCACACGTGTATTGCTGTAACTTTAACATGCATTGCGCTCTCTAACGAGTCCAAAATGTTCGAAGAGTTTGAGACTTCCACAGTCTATGACGGTGACCTTGGTGATGTGACGGCCAGTGACAAGGTTAAACTTAAGTTCTTACATCCATGTACAGCCACAGGCCTGCTGTGATCATGACGCCTTTATTATTAAGTTACTATAAAGCAAATATAGTATCAAGTTTGGATTGAACCAAACAATTCCTACACATGATCTTACCACGTCATTCTTGGACTTAAGAAGGAGGATTGACTGTATTTGCAAACGAACAAAATTCTATAAGCTTAAACAAAGTTCACAAAATAATGAATAATAGCACCCCTACAATCAGTGTACACTACAAATATATTTTGATAAAAAGCATGCGAACAATTGTAACTTCCAAGTCAATATGATTTAAGAATATCCTTCAAGTAGATTACTCATGTAATAGAGAAAACAATTTACTTATTTGTATTGTTAAAATCTATTATAAGATTACTTTTTGCAATTGAATACCATCGGTAGCACTGTTTTGAATAAATCAGTTTGAACTCGCCCTTCATTCTGAACAAAACAGCACACCTGGACGGCACTTCGTCTGAGTTTATAAAACACTCTATGTTAATCAGCCATACAATCAATGCACTAATGGCTGAGATAAATATAAACTTGCAAATATAACATTTGTTCTTCTCTTTGTATGTTCTATACAGACAAGCCATCAACCACAATCTATTTCCCGTGTATACGACGTCTCGAACTGGTTCGCTGAAGGGAATAGCAGTGGTCAGTTGGGAATTCAACAGCAAAGTCAGGATTTGCATCAAGGTATTAACAATTTCTTTCTGTAAATGCAAACAAACTTTCTATGTTGACCCAATGCGCTGGAGAGCTTTGAGTGCGTTTATTTTTTCTCCAGAAATAGTCAACAAATATTTTGAATGAGTTTTTCTTCTCGCAGCGAACAACGATGCTTTTTGTGTAATTTACTTGCAACGCGTAGGTTGTTTCAATATTAAACCACTAACTCGCTCGTAGCATTTGCTGAGAGCCAGTATTTATTTCCTTTGGGGGTTTCCGTAAACCTTTTTACGACTACTAAGTACGATAACTGATTATGTGAAATTGTAACGATATTGACAAGAGCAACCTGGAGATTTAAAACATGACAAATCTAACTTGTTCACCAAAACAGTGTCTCGCGCGTTTTCCATTATTTGTGTCCCGATGGTCAAAGTACGTAAAATGTCGCGTCCGGAGAAAAGTCACGAAATGCTACACGAACAGTGACGTCACTTTAAAGGTAACGTTTACGTTTGGTAGTCACTCTTAAAACTAATTGCAATAAAAACAACTTACTTGGCTAGAAGCACAGCAGCTTTCCATAGTATAAAGCATTTTGAGAATCATTTCACTTCGAAGTAATGTGGTCATGGGAATACATTTAAGTTTTTATCAACCCAAATTTAAATCTGAGAAACGTCTCAGATGGTGTATTCCAATTACGGATTTGTCTTCCTGCGTGGCAGAACCTCTCCGGATTTTCGTCGATATCTCAAAAACGCTACCACCTTTTGAAACGAAATTTTCACAGGTTAGTTTGATTGTATCTACATTTATATAGGATTAAACCAATCAAAGGTAAAGGTCTATACTTTGCCTTTAAAGTTTGCTGTGTTACAACAGAGCCAAAGGGGACCAAATTGCAGGCTTTTAGGTGATAACATAATTCTTACTGTGAGAGTTTAAATTCAGAAGTATTTTTCATTTGGAGTAGAACTCATTTGTTGTCCCTTGTGTTCATTCTTTTATCCCAAAACCACTCTACTTGTGAAGAGGCGCAACTTCCATGTAATCAAAGTGCTTCACGGACCTTGTTTTGTTCCCTTTTTAGACCTAATCTTGGATTTTGTGCAACGTTCTATCACTGCTGATCTGGCGCTTAGGGACCTAGATTAGGTTAGAAAGAGTTCAATTTTGTTTTATCAAATTTGTTTTATTCAAACAGGCAACCTAATAATAGCTTTATTTTTAACCTGCCTAAACGTATGTAAAAATGACAGGCTTCCACTCCTCAGATCACGTGGAATTGTTAATCAGGCCTTGATGCAGGTGGATCAGTGTCTGGTGGATCTTTCTGTCTTTCGAAACCTTGATTTCTTTTACTTTAGATCCCCATACAATTTTGTCAATAGTCAGTCTAGTAGTCAGTTGTGGTCATTTATTGAAAATTTTACAGAATGCTTTTCCTGTAACCGATTGCTTCCTGTTGGTCAAAAGTTGTCATGGATTGAGAGTTCGCGTGTACACGGATTTTAGCCACTGGTCACCTATTGGACAGCTGTGGTCAGTTTAATTTAAAAATTGCAAAGATTTCGCTTTCACATGTCTAGCTCTAGTGACTGTTTATTTCTATATCAATCTGTCATTTTAGCATCATCCCGTTATTTTTTACATTTTCATAATAACACATTGTACAGTAAGGCAAACCGAAATACACATGCCACTAGCCAAAGGAATCGAGTTGATGGTGACAGAGCGTGGCCTTATATATCAAGAATTCATCCACGCATAAACGGGATCCATGGGTTTTCTCCTATTTTTTGATGTTCATAAGTGTGACGTAGTTCCGCTTCAAGCCACGCCCACTTCACACAGACTAAATCCACTGATTACTAGAAACCCATAAGAGATGCAATGAGCTAGTTTTTCTTTGATGACATACACAAGAAAAGTTTAATAATTGAACGTGGCTTTTACAAAGTGGTTTTCAAAGGCTAAAGTTCACTTCTATGTCATAAAAATGCTTTTGAACGATGAAATTTGTGGGTTTTTTTACAATAAAGTTACACACAAACGTATGCTAGCTTTTGAGCAGGATGTGACAACAGATTCGGGCGTGCAGTAGGTATGCACGCGCGACGCAAAGACCAACAGAATAACCTCTTTACCAGTAAAACTGATGCGTCTTTAAGATGTCTCGGTGTTTTTCATTAATGAATTGTTGATTATTTGTTTCATTTGTTGCATTTTGCTTTTATATTTTTTTATTTAATAAGTTTTATTTATTTAAATGATTGATTGTGTAACCAACCGACTTTACATTCTGTAAATCCATTTGATTACTTACTAAAAAGATACAATAACCAAATGGAATTAAAAAAGGCCAATGCCCCACCCCAGGCATTCCGTCACTTGTGAATCTAAAAGAATTGGCAAATAAGTAAAATTCCTCTAGTCATCCAAGCGTTACGGCGGGGGTTTTTTTTTTGCAAAGAAGTAAATCCTGCACTTGCCACCAGAGTTGAGTGATCTCACTGTAGAGTGCTGCTAATTCGTCGGTTTCCTAAGTTCAGCCGCATTAATTGTCCCTCCACTTATATTATTGTTGGCTATACCATCCACCAGATGCACAAGAGAATATTTCGGTGAGTTCCGTAGGACGTAACCTTTTGCTGCAAATTGTAATATTGCCAGACATAAAACAAGAGTCCAGAATTTTCGTTGTTGTCTCCTGCCTGCTCGGTTAAAATTGATTAATTTATCATAAAGCCTATAAATATATGGTGTTTTTAAAAATAATTTAAACATTCACCTTTTACTTCCCTTGGTCTGTATTAAAATGGTTTCTTAAAAATTAATGTTACCTGTTGCTTTAATATTGAACTCCAAAATGTAGTATAATGTTTTACATAAATATTTATTTATGTCTTAAATATCATCCATTTCCTGTAATTGGCGGCTCTGTTGCTTGGTCAACGAAAAAAAATAACAGTTCAAGTCCCGCTCTAGTCAATGTTTCTTTGTTCAACCCAACATTAAACAAATAAAACTAAATAAACATGAAAAATGACGTCAATATGAAGATTGGTGTCACTTCGGGGCCATCATAGATTAGTGTATGTGGGCTTTCGTCTAGGCCACGACTCGTCTCAAAACTGTCGTTGTATTGACCTTGTTTCTAAATGGAATTGATAGACCTCGGTGTCAAGGCACGCACGATGTACCGACAAAACAGTCTTAAATTGCAAGATCTGGAACAGATGGTGTCGCAGTTGGATGGTCATGATGGATTGTAATTCCACACAAATGGATCGAATCCTATTTAGGATCCGTTTCTTGTTTTCACCTATTTTGAAAGCTGTAGCTTGTACATGTTGCTGTATGTCTAGATTGCATGCTCCAGACGATATGTAGAATAAATTGGCAAATCCTGGTTCTGCCAGTATTTTAAATATAATATAGTCAAAGATTGAAACCTTGTTCTTGAGAAGTTACCAGACATAACTGGCTTAAAGGAAATATTGAAAATTTAAATCAAACTTGAGTGTATCAGTCAGTATCATGATTACTCAGCATCATGTTTGTGGCTTACACAAACGGTTAATGGGGTTTTTTTTTGGGGGGGGGGGTTCCATCTTTCTCCAACGGTGCGGTCACCGTGGTCCAGTGATTAGGCAGCAGGTTGTGGGTTCGAATCCTACCAAGCTTACCTCTGATTTCACTGTGAATAGAATAGGTATTGTCATAATCATAGACGTTTGTATGAGAGAGTTGTCAGCATACTTATATCTTCTTGTGGGAGTTTGCCGAGTTATCTAGACGGGAAGCTCATCTAAATAAGCAAACAAACAACAAAAACAAACAACAAACAAACACCCCAACTTCCTAACAAACGAACAAACACCCCAACACCCCAACAAACAAACAAACACCCCAACAAACAAACAAACAAACACCCCAACACCCCAACACCCCTGCAAACAAACACGCAAACAATCACCCTAGCAAACAAGCAAGTAAGCAAATAAGCAAACAAGCAAACAATAAACAAACATACAAACACTCCAACAAACAAACAAACAAACGTGAAGAAGAAAAATATAAAATATTGCTATCGGTTTCGCTTTGCTTGAAGGGAACTTCTGAATGACAATATAAAACTTACCCGGATTTATAATTATCAAAACATTTTATTCTAGAGGAACAAGTATGTTAAATAAACTGTTTGATTGTAACGCTAAGTCCAGGCAGTGTAACGGCACAGAGACTAGACGTATCGATCCGTATATACTAATTTAGAACAATTTTTCAGAGTGTACTTTCCTCTGGTTGAAAATCAGTGAACAACTTTTGATCCTCAAACTAAAATTTGAGAAGAGAAAAATGGAATTTAGACCGCTGCAAGGCATCTTCCATACAGGCTGATTTTTCTATTCCCCCACAACAGGTTTTTGATCCACAAATACGAAACCTGACAAGTGAAAATCAATGCGTAGACTGACACAGGTTTTTCATTCTGGTTGACATATTGATCCCGAAATTGTTTACATACCGTCTTCATTTTCGAATCATGTAACACGCTCGTTCCATATCTGTCACTGGCCGGAAGGAACGGGCAATATCATCTTGACGTGAGGAACACAATCATAGAGGGAGACGAGGGCGTCCTGCAACCATGGACGAAGATAATGGAGTAAAATATTCAAGACAGAGTGTATTCATTCAAGGTAAAACAATATCTAAAGTATATTGTTCGGTTTGTATCATCAATGCGGCCATTTCAACCGAAGGATCGAATTTCAAGGTGGAATTATTGTGCTCAATAAATATTTCTCAAAACAGTTAGGAACCAGTCACAGAAAAAAAAATTGGTTACGTACATTTATGTTTGCTCAGCCTTGCCCATGGGGAATCAGGACGGCACTGGTGTGCCTTGGTTTATGGGTTTATTGCAAATTTTACATCAATTGAAATCTTGGTGATCTATAGTGGTAAGACATCTGCTCTAGAATTGCAAAGGTCGTAGGTTCAAATCCCTTTCACAGGACCCAGGGAAAGTACTGTGTATACACAATGCAAAACCTGGGGTGTTAAAATGGACACCAGTGGTGTTGTCACATATAGAGAATAGAGAACAGGGAATCAAAGTTAACACCATGTGGTGTTAAAATAAACCAATGTGTGTTGGCAGAAAATGTTATTTTAACACTGTGGTGTAAATTTAAAAAAAATTATGGTGTGGAAACACTCAGGGTGTCAACTTTAACACCCCCAGTTTTTGCAGAGCATAGGTTGTTTAAAATAACACCAATTCTGCAAAAACGGTGCTTACAACACGCATCGGTGTATGGGTAAATACAAATACCAATAATTTGGCACTGTGTGTTTACTCAGAAGTTTTTATACTGCCCCCTAATGTACTTTGCATTTCCTATAAATCATTCACAAAAACATAAACATTATTCAAATTAATAAAGAACATTTGATATGTATTTTTTTTCATTTATCTTTATTGAGAGCAGCGAAACTTGGTTGAAAAGAACCAATTCCATTTCGCAATGTTAAAACACCAGACATTTTCGAGTCGACGTTGTGATAACTGAAACTTTTATGAATGAATAGCCTGGTCTGTATTATCATTGAGATCCAAACCGAAACCATGACCTCAACAATAGAGGCCGGTTCAATCTTGTACCACCCATTACCATCTTCTATTGCATTCTGATTATTAATATATCCAAAACCCATACACGTACCTATTATTGCGCAGTCTGCTCCCTTTATGACCAAATCTTTCTAGAATTGAGGTGAATTCAAAAGCGTTCATTAAAACGCGTGCTCTCTCGTATGTTCAAAAGCACTTCCTCCCCCTAGCATCATAATAGACACTAGACTCTGTCGTAAATGTAGATTGAAATTGCTATACTGTACTCTTTAATTGTTACCTGACCTTTTAAAGTATAAAAGCTCCCCCTTATACAACATACGTTTCTTGTCCAACCAATGACCAATATTCTATTTCATTCCACTTACCCCTAAATGCAGTTATTAGATCCATGTTTGAAACAAAAGCTTTACCCTCAATAAGTTTGAACCAGTAAACCGATCCGACCCAACGATGCAACCCAACCCTACATCAATGTTACGTTTTTAATGATGCATTCGACACTAAATCCATAGGCCTACTCAAAACAGGATACTCATCAGATAGTTGGCACTGTTAACCCGCGATATCAATGTACCTCGATTTCTGCAGCCTCGATTGAAAACCTTGTAAAGAGTTTGGTAGTTTATGCTTAAAGACCTAAGGGAGCATTCTATATAAAAGCCATGTATTTAAAACCGGTATCAATTAATACAAGGCAGGGCCTACTTATATAACCGTTTACAACTAAACCTAGACTCCCTTAACGTTAGCCCTGGGCCAAGTGATATGATCCACAGCAAAGCAGTGAAGTTGTATACCTGTAGCTCTCAGTCAGGAAGTCCCAAATGCACCCTGATTGTAACTTGACAAGGTTTCAACCCAAATCAATCCTATCATAGTTAGCGTGAACCCGGTCTATATCTTACACGTTGAATGTAATTGATACAGCTTAATTAGCGGAGCTCAATAATCATTCAAAATGCAAGATATAATTTTTTCAATTACCAAATTTCGTAATTTTGCCACGTTAACCAGTGCTCTTTATTAAGCTTCACATTCACGCTGCGTTTGAAGTTATGTTTTAACAGTATACACAAGGACGAGTTGGACTGCATTATTCTACATTTTAATCCCGATTTACACAAACTTCAAAATAACAAAACATCCACAACAATCAGTCAAACTCAAGATGACAATTTCTGAAGCAGCTCGATGTTGTTTTAAGTGGATAGTTTCTTCCGTCTGATCTAGATTACACTGGGAAAGCGTAGATTCTTAAACGCTCCATTCTACGACAGGTCTGACATGGGCGACTGCCTGTCTCTATACGTGGAAACACAATACTCAAAAATCACTTGAATGTTGTCTGTAGTCGCCCAATCAGCTAGAACCAATCAATTCACAATTTGTTTCCCGGAGTTACGGGTTCCGCTACGTTGGTCTCAAACTAAGTCAATTAGCCGGAATTTCTGGAGTATTGATTGCGCGGATGCTCATGGGTAGGATATTCTGTTTCCAGCAGGGTTGATTTACCCCCAAAATGACCGACCATCTTGAATGTGATTCTCATGTTTATATACTTGATTGCTATCACAATGTTTTCAAGCGATGTCATAGCTTTATTTTACAATCTCCCGCCAGCTAGCTCTGGTTTATGTATGAATAAATCAACCTTGCAAGTTAATTCTGGATGAACCCCCAAGCTTTCGCTGCAGCATATAAACCTATATTGGTTTTTGTGTCGTCGATTAAGAGATGACCGTTGCCATCTTGGCTTAACCACGTACCATTTATCTGCATCGAGCTCGAGTAATGAAACAGTTATATGCACGCTCGACATACTGTGGTGATTGGGTTTAAACAAAATAGGCACCAGGTTTATCAATAGCGTACGTACCCCTGTTTGAAATCATCCATAAATTCTCTGTTTTGCCGAAATGTTACAAAAGAACCCTATTCATTGACGTCATCACGCCGCCACAATGGTGTAGCCGTGTCTGATTTAATGGCTACGGCTAGACTTCCGCCTTATCATGTGTTGAAGTAAATGACTTAGCAACACCAATTAGCAACAGTCGTAGCTGGTAGCCGCTAATTCAGATAAGGCCTGAAACTATGAAAACACACATTATGTTGGCGCGGCGCACACGGTTGGCCAATCAGCAACCTAATTTCGACCTCTAGCCGAAGGCGCCAAAAATAAATGACGTCATGTGCATGATGACGTCAGCTGCTAACAAAACTCAATATTTGCCCCCACCAAACATGACCTGGAAAACAGTAATTCGAAATTGGTATATCGAATTTCCTTAACTGAAGACACCCTAAACAGCAACCACAGCACCTTTAAAACGATTTGGGAATGTTTTCTGTTGTGGTTATACGACACTGAATTAATGCTCATATAGTTTGCTGACTTGATGAGATAATCAATGCTTGATGAGATAATAATCCTTGTGCGCAAGCATCGATTGACCCATCAAGTGATGGGTCAATCGATGTAAGACAGAAATGTCCGCCAGACTACTTTGTCAGCTCGTACACATTAAAGGGTATGGTATTGTAGTTTGATTTTAAGATTTGTAAAATGCAAATTCTGTTTCAAAATTCATGGTATTTGCGTATGAAATCACCCACGCTAATTAAACGCTTTGAAAAGTTTTGACCAGGCAAACTGTTCAAAACATCATAGAAGTTACCGATGTTTATCATTTTTTGAGCCCTAAATCCAAGCCGCCCCAAGGACTTTTCCATGATTTCAGCGTAGAGCTAAAGAAAATTAGTCGCCCCTTTAAAACAATTTTAGACAGTAGTGACAAAGCTAACTCAAGTTCCGACTTAAGCAAGTCCATTCGGTTACCGGCACCAACGTGTAGGTACCCATAGCCCTAGGGTGTTTCAATAATGTTCCAGGACGCCCGTCAAAGGCATTGTCCCCTCAGTCTCATCCAGCAGATAGATTGGTTAAATTAACGATCCAACCTGTGATGCAATATTCCAACATCATAAAGTGACCTGTGGATTTCACAAACAGTGATTTTCATACTTTGTTTAAAACACTTGAAAAATCAGCCGTCGTTTGAGACCTAAAGAGTATAGCGATATCATACAGCAACGAAAGTAACGGCTATAATCTCCCGGCTCAGAATTGACCCAGATTCCAGCTCACAGGGGTCCTGACCAATTTCCAGGTCGGGCTGAGCATGAAAGTGGTTTAAAGATGTGATTTTAATTCGGATTCTTCGTCATTGACTCACTTGTGGGTCATTTTGACACAGATTCCAGGTCAATCTGACCCATAAATGGGTCAGACTCAATGGAACCTGGATCCGGGTAAACTTTGACCCGGAGGTTTTTTTAGAATGTATGTCTTTCTGATCTAGAAATGGACCAGACCCAACGGAACTCGGGTCCGGGTCAACGCCGGATCATATTTTTTTAGATTGAAGGAAACATGATAGAGTAAGAGGATGGAATAAATTGCTTTCAAACGCAATACATGATTAAAAACAATGAGCTAATTTGTATAAAACTTTTAAAAATTCGCAACTATTTGAGATGTTTTATCTACTTCTAGTTTTGATTGGGCTCGTTATTTTCACTGGAAAACCCTAATCCTTTTTCGTGTGGTTACTCGTACAGTTCTGTGATGACTATAGGCCTACCGGGAGTTGTTATTCTCTTTTGATTTCACTTATTAAATTCGGTGAAATTTGAGACCTTGGAAGATACTCCTGGTAAATATCAATATCGTCCGGATTAAAATTGTCTGAAACAAACCAGCGATCGGCAGACGATTTGGAAAATACTTGATTACTGTCGCGGTGTGCAATTATTTGTGGGGAGATTTTAAAGATAGCCGTGGGCATATTGTCACGTTCTGCTGTTTGTTGGTGTAGTGCTTGCATACTCCCTGATTGCAATACAGCCGTTAGGAGAATGAATGCTTCACGATGAAGTTAGATCTAACCAAGTACCTTCACAAGACTATAATTACCAAGAACCTGCTACCTACTTCAACTACATGCGCTCAGACTAAGTCGATTTTATGTTACATACACACTTCACCTCAGCATCTTGCCATCAAGTGCACGGTCGTAATTTGCAGAGCATTTTAGCGGGCATACCTCCAGAAATCATCACCAACGTAATAAATCTGTAGCCATCCAGCTCTGGAGACATGAACAAGAAAACAAAGCATGGAATCCACTTTTAATTGGCAGCTCTATTAAAAACTAATTAGAATCACCAGGCAAGTTAAAACTGCAATAGGCCATTTGCGCAAGCGCCATCTTAAAAATATACCGCAGTGCATCGTGGGAAACTTAGTACCGTTACAAAATATGTCAAACTGCCAATATGGACAGCTTGCTGTAGTTCAGGCGTAACTATGTCAGGTTTTCAAAATTGTATACTGCATTTCTTTAAAATAAGCGCCATGATGGTTGTCGGTGTTGCTTGGACTCGGGTGTTACACAGAATCCCTTGCGTGTCGATCATGCGCATTGCTATTGCTACCGTACATCAGTGACGAAACATAAGACTGGCTTGAATAAAAACACGTTTCGTTTGAATATTGTATTTAAGGGATTGTCACCTTCGTCAACTTTTAAAGAGCTGTTGCATAAAATGGTAAACTAGATAATCAAGAATAACATTCAAAATGTGTCAACTACGAATTCAATTGGTTACTTAATGTAACTGAAATGACGAACTGTATCGATGCTTTAGGTATGTAGTGTACAAATGAAAATAGCCGAAACAAACAAAAGGCCCCAAAAGTCCCAAATTGACCCAAACAAACTAAGTATGAAAATGCACCTCAAAATCTTCAGAAGATGACATAGGCCCCTATACATTGCTATAATGATTACGTGAATAACATATTTGTCAATGATATCTCTCTGCACAATCAGACGCATAGTTTTGGCTCCAGTGTTTGAGTAGTCAGCAGGATGTCCAAATATTGATAATAGCGTGACACAATCTATCTATTTGATCAACCATAGCACGAAGAAGCACACACACAAATTCCCTGAGACTACGCACAACTAAATGAACGGCAACATTTCTGTCAGAAAAAACAATAGGGGCCTACATTGTATTAAGTAGGCCTATATGTCATATTTTATGCATCTTTTTCAAATGTAGCTTAAGTGCCATCATTTCAGAAAAAGTGGTACAGGTCAGCGAGTGGGTGCGGTTGAACAAAAAAGGCACCATTTCACAGAGTGTTATTAAAAATCAGGTTCATCACTTTTAAAGATTCTTTTTAAACGAGACACTTTTTGCAGTGTTTTTCAACATTGTTCGGTTTAATGACATAAAACAGCATTGTAACAATTGAACATTCAGACCCGTTCAAAATGTTTTAAAGCAGACAATACAACAAAGTAGGTCCGTTTTTTTTCTTCTTCAAATACTTGCGACACTTGCACGATCTGCTGTGCCTTAAGCACTAGACAGGAAAAACAGCAATTGTGAGAACACACAAAAGTACATCTATGTAGGCCAAATATATAGATGTCACGTGCCCCGCTGGACAGGACATAACATGAACTGTATTACACAGTTGTAGGCCTTCTCATAAAAAGCGCGTTTCTTCCCACACAGTACAGCAAATAATAACCAAACTTGTACGTATATATATACGTTTTTATATAAATAGGCGTCCATGGAGCATGCTAATTTCCGGGGATAGGGAGAAAGTCTTATTGTGGATTGTCAAAGAAATATTAACGAAAAAACTACCGGCACCATCCAGACGTTTCATTTTAAAACGATACCTTTCGGATACGATCCTGACCAATATTTGTCTGTATGGTAAGTTAGGCAGCTACAGGCGAACTGTTCGGATCGTCAGCTGCGGTTAACACTTTGTGAATTAGGCTTGTTACCTGAATCAGTGTTTGGAAGACCTGGCGGTCTTCGGGGCTTGGGAAACGGCAACGCACAGACCATATAATCGCTTAAATGCTGTTGCAAATGGAACATTCACGAAAGAGGCTGAGTTCATGTTATTCTTGAGGTTTCATGTCCCTAAAGTGATTGATAATTCTTTGAATTCAATAACTATCTTACTCTTGGCAAAATCTTAAATGGCCAACGTTTTCAAGGCAGTCAAGTTTTAGAAGGGTTGTGTAGGGTGGCACAACTGTGCTCAGAACCAACTGTGTATTGTGTAAATGCATTCACCACATGATCTCACATGACATTCTGGCATAGTTTATATCATTATTAAAACCACAGTGGATGCCCGTATTAAATGATTGGATAGAAGGAGGGTTGACTTTGTACTGTGTAGATGCGTTCACCACATTACGATCACAGGTTGGACGGTCTATCATTAAAAACCACATGATAAAGAATGTTTAGACACTAGGAGGGTTAACTGTGTACGGTGAACGCATTTACCACAATATATCTGACTGTAAGCTGGCATACGGTAGTCTATCATTCAAAACCAAATTCGGTGATTTTGAATGGTATGACAGTAGGAGGGGTGACTGTCTACAATGTTAATGCATTCACTATTTGGTATCCAATTACAGGCTCGTATAGTCTATCATACAAAATACAGTGGACAATATTAAATGGTCATACAGTAGGAGGGTTAAGAAGATAACGGTGACACACTGATTCACAAATGATTTCTAGTAAATTATTGCCTTATGAAAAAAATTGTGATTTTTTATTTTCAAAAAGGAAAGTTATTACATTGATGCGCAAACCATTTGTAGCTCCAACATACCCCCACAAGTACAATACATAGTTTTTCTAGCTATAAAAATAAAAAATAATTTAAATCTGGGAGCCTCCTTTCTAGTCAATTTTTTTAAAAACTACTTCATTCCGGCAATATCTTTCCCAAGAAATGTTTACGTCTATACTGAAATTTGCGGTAACGTAAACAACTAAATATGGTTTGTTTATTAAAACTATTAGAACTATTTCCCCAAACCAACTGTTTATCATACCTTTATTATGCTATCTATAAACATAAATACTGCGAGAGAAAAATAATAATTTCCAACTATTTCGATGTCTGGGCGTAATCTACAGTTGAAAAGAAACCCCACAATGTTACCTGTGCCCTCAACCCAATACATTGTAGAGATTTTATCAGCCGCGCTAGCATTTGCTTCTCACTCGGGTGCGCGTGTCACGGATGGAGTGATAATAAAGTACAACTGACCGCAGTATGGTTGGTTCTAACTACACAAGGCGACTCCGTCTGTATCACAAACACTTAGTTATAATATGTTTTAGGACGGAGATGTTATCATGGCGGTGGAATTTATGCTGATTCATGAAAAAAGCCGTGGGTCGCCTTTATTCCACGGTTCATCCATAACCATTTATTCAATGCTTTATACGAACGAACCAGTTTAACAAATTTCATCTCTATGTTGTACACAAGTCAGTTGAACCTGTGATACTGGAAAGTGTTAATTAAAGTTCGTAAGGTATTCAAATCCGAAACAATTGTTTCACTCCAAAAGTGCAGGGTGTCATCAAACGTGCAGATTTGATACATTTCAAATATTAAACTCGGTTTCATTTGTTTTTGATTGTCGTTCAACCATGTGAGATCTTTGGGAAAGAAAAGCGTCCCTGATTTTATTTCCTTGCATCTACGTCAACACAAACTCCATCACACAAGAATTTCAATTTAGTTTCACCAATTTGGCAGTGCGGTAAGGGAGATATTATACTCGCAAGCAACTGTTGTTTTTTTAACCTTCATAAAAGTGCTCACGTTAACAGCAAGGCAACAGCTGATTATTCACAACATCCAAAAACCAAATTATATTGAATACCGCATTGCATGATATTGTTTTGACAACTCTAATTCAAAAGCCCGCGTTTTTTTCATCACTTGATGTTACTTTATCGTTTCAAGGAATGCAATCACGAAGACTTAATAATACGGATTGATATGAATTGGAAAGTATGGTTTGGTGCATGATTGTCTATAACTGACGATGATTGACGATAACCGGCAAAACTAAATCGCTTCACAGTTTTGCAATACAACGTCTTCGTGATGACATTATTTATCATTTGAAATCGGCATACGGCCCTGAATCCATGTAGCAAGAAAACAATGTACAACTAAATATAGGTAACTTCAATGTCCGCTCTCCTCGGGAAAAATTGTACAGAAATAAGCTTCTTTTTTTTTTACACATAAACGTCCGTGTTGAGATTGGGGAGAGACATATGGGTGTAAGAACCGGGCTCTGGTGGGAAGGTTAACCAAAACTCCCTCTCCTATAACGCAATCAACCCCCCCCCCCCCACTAAAAACAAAAACAAAAACAAAACAAAACAAAACAAAACAAAACAAAACAAAAACAAAAACAATTAAACAAACCCCCCAAAAAAGAAAAAACAACAACAACAACACAAAAACAAGTATGTATATAGCCCATGAACGATCTACCATTTGGTTTGAATCAAATTTATGAAATTCGTAAACAAATAATGTGGCGCCATGATTAATTTGTTTGGCTGCATTCTATAAAACCTCTCAGGTCAAAAGTAAACCGGCTTCCGGGTAGACTGGTCCCCTGTCTTTATCCGCAAGGATAAATACAGGTACTGGTCTTTAGGCCCAATGATTTCATTGGATACATAGCGTTGTTTTGTTCTGCGAGTGTCCGTGTGAAATGAATGCTAGGTCAAAGGTACGTTTGCCAACATCCGGTCTGGCTGGTATCTGTCGTTATTTACGCGCCTCGAAGTGTGACGTCAGATGTTCGGGCTAGCTTCCGGGTCCAAGGGTGCCTGACCCATTTTGGGGTCAGGCTGACCTGGAACTTGTCAACATGGGATTCCGACCTGGATTTTGTGTCAAATTGACCCATGTGGGGTCAAATTGCCACAGACTCTGGGTCATACTGACACTGAAATGGGACAGGCCTCAATTGACCCAGATCCAGGTTAAACCTAATCTAGGAGCTTTTACAGTACGGTTGTTTAATCATAAGCCCATATACCTGCGTTAGGCCTATCCAAAGCGTCGTGCTCATTTTATTTTGCCATCGAGAGGGAAATTTATCAGAATTGTATATAATTTTAAGTCTTTTGTAGTCATCTATGCTTTAATTTCTTTGAAAATGATATTCAAACATTAAGAATTGCTCCATCGTTTCCCCAGAGTGTGCCATCGTTTGACAACAACCATAGAACTGCAGCTGTGACTTACATGATGAAGGCGTAGTGTGCAACCCAATGGATTCCTAATGGACACATAGGACCACCTGGTATCTGATGCCAATGTAGGTCAATATTGGTTTATCTTATTAGATATTCTGAGACATTGCACACGATTGCTTTGGAAAATCACCTTTATGCAAATGTTCTCAACTGAACATCAAACCGAGCAAATTTAATTAAATCCAATTGACCTGGCTTCTTTGCGATGCTTGTGAGGAAGTAGTGTGAAATGGATGTCTATTTATTATTCAACGGTTGTCATGCTTGTAATGTTCAAAGAAGTTGTTAATTCTATGTTTGAGTTTGTCGGGGACATCAATTCAGAAAATGTGTGTGTCTACTAATGTGTACCAGTGCATAATTGTAGTAAAGATGTTTTATATTATTTTTCTTCATAATTAAGACAGGTAAAAGTTCTAAAACACTTGTTTTGTAATCCGAGTATTACAAATGGCTCGTCAACAACAACTACATCTGTCTCACATATCGGCTCTAGCGTCCTTAATTCTGCATAAAATGGTTTAGCTCTAAATTCCTTTTGTTGAAAGCACGACATCCAACAAACATTTGGATGAATTCCTATAGTCGAATCGGTTAAAAGAAAAGTACACCTTTAGGTTTTGGAACCGTTCGATTGTTTTAATCCTACATAAATAAAATTTATATACAATTTGGTTGCGTTTTTGAGATATCGCCGAAAATGCGGAGCGAATATGCCCACGCATAACTGGAATACATAGTCTGAAAAACGTTTCGAATGCTTCTCAAATTAAAATTTGAAGGCATAAAAACTGAGATATTTTTCCATAACCACATTACTTCGAAGTTAAATGTTTCTCAAAAAGCATTTACTGTCGAAAGCTGCTGTAGGCTTCTAACCAATGAGTTTGTATTGCCATTAATGTGATAACCAAACGTATACCTTCTCTTTAATAGTCATACCGGATCGCAACACACAATATCTCTGATAGTTCCAAACTGGGAATATTGAATATCAAATATTGAATATTGAAACCTAATAACAATGGACGCTAAAGAACGCTTGAGTTAACTCATGACGAATAGTACACAAGAAGTCAACGCGCGATCTGGAACTAGGAAAAGACTTGTCAAATCTTTGCCCGAAGATTTGAAATACCTGGAGAAATGGATTTAATTATACTTATCAGAATAAAGCCTCCACGCAAGAACTTCATTAGAAGCATTATTTCGCAGGATTCTAATCATTTTTCGCAAGCTTCCTTAATTTTATAATTAATTTCAGGCATAAAATAGGTGTATGTCTCTAAAAGGAGTTTTGCTATATATTTGTGAAGTGCTCTCAACGTATTGATTAGTGTCCGGTGGCTGAAGTCAGGAGACGTCATTGTCTATGCAGTACCAATCAAATTGGTAATATTATACAAACTTGTGCATTTGATAAACTATTGAGTGTACCATTTTATTATCCTTTAAACTAAATCGTTACTGACTTCCTCGATTTTAAAAGGGCAATGGTTGAAGGGGTTTTACACGCAAATTTTAACGGGAAACATAACTGCCATTTCGATGAAAAATCTGCCATACAGGGAAGACATTTTCTCTCCTGTTTCTTGTTTCGGTTTATCAAATCAAACTAAACATGAACGTGTGCAAATCTATGATTCAGTGTATGCTAAAAAAAAACATTGCCTAATTTGATGAAGTTTTTGCAAGTTGGTTGACTTAGTCCTGCTCAGTGAAAACTAGGGGATGGGAGTGAATTTACTCGTCCGAAAATCAATCGTGTATCATACCTTTAATAACGCGAAGACTTGTCCCGTGCCCCGGGGCTTGCCGCCCACAACGATCCCTTCAGACTCACTGGTGCAACAGATTATGGGCCTGCTAGCTACCGGTCAATTTTTTCCTACATCCGTCCTGATTCCATTATGATATTTACACAGTAATATCAAATGAAGGCCGACTTTAACATGGAATTTAATGCGTTCATGCATCGCCCTGACACCCAGGATGAGTGCTGTGGATTAACATGCTAATTTGTATGCAAGGCAGGGCCACCGGCCTATTTCAAATGTTAGTAAATTGCACGTGCCTTGTGTTGCCAGCAATTTTATCGTCTGCTTGTTTGTGCATGGGCTAGATTTTTTGACGTGTGGATCCTCAATGCCCAGACATAACAAGGTACTAGACATTGAACAATGCGATTAACTTTAGACAGCTGTTCGGCTGCATTGAATTTTGTATGAAATCAATAAAACTGTTGCTGCACTGGTTTCAAAAGAAAAGTCAAACTTGTCCAGAATTTACTTCCATGTGTCTTAAAGAATGATAAAATAAATGAGGTACAGTTTTTCGAAAACACGAATTCTCTTTTTACCGTGCCGATTGTCATTTATCTCACTTGTTGATTTCAAATTTCGAGGTAACAAACAAATACCCAAGAGGTGTCAAACCTTATATATTTTTTTATTCTGTGTTTCTGTAAGCTCACGTCCTATAGCTTCTATAAAGAGCAAAGTTCATTGACCAAAGCACACTTTTCTTAATTTGGTATCGCTTGTCACAGCTTATAACATGTAGGTCTAAATGTTTACATTGCGCTTGATTCTTTGCACGTCTCGTCTATCTAAAGTAAGTTTTATCACGAATACCTCGATATGCTTCAACTAGTATACCTTAACATGCAGTTCACCATCTGCATCATAATGGCTATCAATATGTCAAGATATCAGTGTGACATTTTGACAAATTGTGTCCGAAAAAAACCAGTCACGCACGGGGGACAGCAATTTGCAAAATGATCTGCTGAAAGCGTCGCCCCGGAAGGGTCAAGGCGTAGAACTGCCACTCAAACCTGGTTAAAGTCTACATAGGTAAGGGCAAGAAACAGGATGTACCATCAACAAGAAATAAGGACAAACTCTCAGAAAAGTTGAAGACACACACTTGAAGACATACAAATACAGATGTGGATGTCACAACAGCTTCAGGAACAAGCAATTTTAGGATAAGTCTTCTGTCGGAATACCTTAATTGTAGCCATTTCCCTGCAACGGTGGAGTGTTTGTCGCCCCCTAGGCTGAATTATCGTGCTCAATACTGAGAGACTGAGGAATTCCTTGAAAAGGAACGAATCAGCGTGTTTGTGTTTCGCTCATATCTGCACGGAAACATTGAAGCTGTTAAATTAATGTCAAATCGGGATGAACCTTTACTGTATACTTTTAGATCAGTGGAGAAACAAGACATTGGGGTGAGCAAGCGGGGGGGGGGGGGGGTTAATAGATAACTGGGGGGGGGGGGGTGTCATTGTATTTTTCTACCTCAATTGTTGGGGCAGGGGGCGAGCGGGGGCCAAAAAGGGCTCTGATCGAAGTATCAAGCCGTACGTTTTGTTTAGTATACTCATTGAGACGAGCAATGTACTGACAAAATAAATTATAATTTTGACCACTTCATAGACTGACATTGGCTGTGAATAAGGGTAGGGGTAAGCTGCCATATGCCTTGAGGGTTTGTAAAGCGGAGGAAGTTGAGAGGTTAAGTTGACAAAGTGCTGTTTACATCCCCAAGTAAACGATCACTCATCCCCCACCCCCACTCAGCAAAGTACTAGATCGTTACTTCTTTAGGGTTTAAGTTGATGAATGCAGTTCGTGATATTAATTTGTATATCAGACGAGACACTTAGGCTAATGGATGTAACGGCTTACGCAAACAGTCAAAGTTTCAATGCCAAACTGTGTTTTACTTTCAGATTTGTGGCACGGCGTGTTAGGTATGGGACAAATCTAAATACTTCGTAAATTTGCAAGAAGTTAATGATGCATCAACCTTCAACATAACGAAATCTCCTGGTCATGTTCATACACGTGGTTGTTATCCACACATTGTGTGATCTAGTTTCACATTGCTTTCAGGTTGTGTAAAGATGTTCTTTAGAATGAGATTTGGGTCATTCCAATTAGCTCACGTTTACTGTTTGCAACCTTACTTCACTATTGTTATGTATAGGGTAAGTGTAATGGCCTCTTTTGAATAAACTGCAAAGTTTTTATTTCAATAATGTTATTAATTAATTGATCTATAAGGTAATTTTAGTTATGCACTCTTTTTAAATCAGTGATGGTAAGCTTTGGAAAATGCTTCTCTCTTTTTTAAAACGTTAACTATTTATTTGTTTAAAACTATTTTTGTAATTACTATTAATTAGTATTTTTTGTGTATGTAATTTGTAATGAATTGTTTTTGTAATCAGTCAATAAACTTGAATTTTGTTTTAGTGCACACAGGGAAAACAATTTTCACTTTTTACTTGTAAACTGTGATGAAATAAATAAAATTGAATTGAATTGAATTGAACACTGATTTGCGACGTGCTTATTGAATAAGTCTAATTCCATCCAAACAGCGCGAGTTGTATGCTATGTCATAAACGTTGTTACCGACATTATGTTACGGACATTTAAAAATGGGATTAGTTTGACCAATTCTGAGTCATTTTGACACATAATCCGAGTCACACTGACCAAGACATGGGTCTGGCCCTGGACTCGGTAGGGTCAATTCTGACCTGGGAGTCTTTAGAGTTTAATATGAGAGGAAACCAGGATTTATATACATTAAATTATACAATATTGACACCTTCGGTTGAACATATGTGTATTCTACCAATGGACTATATACTACTGTTTTAGTTTTTAGAAAACAATATTAACCCAATTTTGCGGTCAGAATGTAAGCCATAAAAGCATTCCACTCCCCATGAATCTCAATCGTAGGTAAGAATTCACTGAGACATGTTTTTGTTTGAGAGCATGCGCACCGACAGGTTATGAGGCATTAAGTCTGATGTTTTTCCCTTTGTCTCCTTATTCATTGTTTACCCTTTGCTTTTTGGTGCTTTCTGCATTCCTCCCCCCCTCTCTCTCTATTATTGTATTTCCACTTGGCTGCATCTGTTACACTTGCATACCAGTTAAGGTGTGTTGTGTTGTCATTTATTCTTCGAGAAAGACATTGCTAGCGTCGAAACTTCAGGCCATCAACTATTATTTGCTTTTTCGTTTATTTTAAATTGTTTTCAATCAACATGACCAGCTAACTAGATTTCTTCGAAGTGTATGGATATACTATTTCGGCGGGATATGTTATGGACACTGTGTGGGTCTGAGCAGACGGAGATCAGCATGATACGTTAACCCAAATAGGAACAATAACTCAAAGGAGTGTGAACGGGTAAGTGTCACTTTAATCAAATCCATGTCTTTCCTTTCACATTTGATTCCTCTCCACTGGTTGCCTCAAAGGACCAAGAGTGGAATTAGATCCACCTTTATCAAGATCTTCAAAAGAGAGTCTCAAAATCCATCTCTTCCGATGTCCCACTTGGATTTCATTTCCTCTCATCCCTTCTTTATAGTTGTAGAACTTTTTTGATCTTTATCTAAAAGAGCATTTTCAGGCGGTTTCTACTCGTGTATCATTTTTCTGAACATGCATCTTGAAGCTGTCAATTTTAACAGGTTAGTTTGTGAAGGTCTTCATTTAAAATCACCTGGCGGCAATCCTGTTTGACTGAAGAGTACTTAAGTTTACTGCACATTGTTTTTAAAATAAAATGTTCACGTTTATCGAGACAGAGAGAGAGAGAGAGAACTGAAAGATGTTAACGGTTAAGGTTGTTTCAGTCAACACAACTTCGGGATTCCTTGGGCTGCCTTTTGTGTGTCTACTTGGAAGTGCGTAAAGCATGCACAACATAAAACAAAGTTGTGTCGTGTTTTATTTGGCTGCCATTGAAGAAGTGGCAAATATTAAAGGTTTGTGTCAAGATTCTGTTTCTGTCTGTCTCTTGGAGTCGACACCATGTGAACGGATTTGCACCTGCTTAACCTTCCACACAACATCACAAGACGGAGTGATGGGGGGTCGCTGTCCGCCACATAGCATCGCTAATAATGAAGGCGACCACATTTCCTAAAAGAGTACACAGTGATTGACATTGAGCCCCAATCAAACAGGCACGGACAATCAAGACAACGCAATATGAGGTCATCGCCCTGCATCAGACTTGATTTGTCCCGTTTGGCTCTTTTTTCCCAAATTCATTTTTTTATTTTTATCTAAGCGGTTTTCAAGAGCGGTTCATAACGATCTTGCATAAAATATTCTTCTCTCCAAACAAAAATCAATCAAAAACACTGACTCCCAATAACAACACCATTATTAAAATAAAAACATAGATAAATATACATACAAATGTTGGTATAAATAATAGAAATGTTACCGAAGTCAAGCTAGAGTTTGTGTTAACGAAGTCTACTCACAACTATAGTATCAGGGCCTCCGCTTGGACAATTTACATCAGCAAACAGCCGTAGGTCAACACAGATTTCTTATTTGTTCACGGCCATGACATTGAAATCTTAAATAAACTTATTAGTAGTCTTTAAACGTCATCTGATTGTGCTCTCATTATTTATTAGGAATAATTTGATTGTACCTTATATTTGACTCAAGGACAGTTGCAAATGAGATTACTCTCTCATCAATAATCAACTGGCAGGAAATCGGTAATGAATTTATTTAAGCCAATCTAGCCGATCTCTTGTTGACGACCGTTTCATGCTAACAAAAAAGTGATATCAACAAAAAAACACCCCCAAAGTGTTGACTTACGAGCCATTCAATATATTGTTTAGAAAAAGTAAATCTTTGTAAAAGTTGTTTTTGACTCAATCACCTCACATTTTTTTATTTTATAATTACGACAGACTATTTAAAATACCGTAAATGCTAAAGAGCAAAAAACGCCGCGCTGAGACGAAGCAGCAGTTGACGAAGCAGTTATCAATCCTCACATCTCAGGAGTTTTCAATGGGTTGTCCTTGCTTCGAGCCTGCAACTTTGTAGTTGAAACAAAAGAGGAAATCCATGCCATCTCCCCATCGGGCGCCGAGGTCAGGTATCAAAACAAGGTTAACCGATAACAATAACAGCAGACACCACAGATGATCAGGAAGGGGCCGATGGGTAGTTTTAGTTTTCCCTTTAACAAAAATATTTTGCAATAAATTTTGTTGAGTACTGAATTTCGATTTCTAGTTGATTGTTTTGACCACCCCCACAATTTCGAGATTTGAAATGATTATTACTGATTATTCTGAGTGGCTATTTATGTGGTATTGTTTTTAATAATTTAATAAATATTTTTCATATAATCTCCAAAAACACAGACAAAGAAAACTTCTTTGCCTCAAAGATAACCACAAATGGCTTTGACTGAACCAAACAGTATCTTAATCTCCAATTTTTTTTTGACACGCTGCCCGAAATTCTCGCCCACTGATTTCTCAAAAAAGAAAGCAAAAGAAGAGAGGAACAACTCAAACAAATTCAACAACTACTCAAAAGATAGCACATACAAAGACTTAGAATTATGCATCTTTCATCTTCATGTTCGAAGATTTCCCCCTTCTCGCTGTTTCAGCTTTGTTCACGCTTTGTTACATCGACATCGATTACCACAAATTCTGATTTTTAACGAATGAGAATTGTATAAAAAAAAAATATATAAAAAAACCCACAACACACATATTTTTCAAACTACTTTTGTTCAAAAGATATCCGAGAAAGAATGTTGATAAGGCATGCTTGTTTTAGTATTAAATCTCACACCGGTCATGTCTACGCAGATATGGTTAAGAGCGCCGGACTCAATCTCTGGTGTTTCTGATCAGCAGATCATTGAGTCCCTGTCGTGGCGCTTGCGTCCTTGAGCAAGACACTTAACCATAATTGCGCTGTCCTTCGGATGGGACATTAGGTCGTAAGTCCAGTGTACTAACATCGGCAGTGCGCGTAAAAGAACCCAGAACACTTATCCTGCAAGAGTAGGGGTTAACCCAGTGTTTCTGGTTCACATAGCATGCACCCTTGTTTACAGGTTTCCTCAGGCTTGCAAGCTACGGTGATTAAGTTCACTTATGAGGCATCCTTAGTTTCCACATATATAATCAAAGGTGTACGCAAAGTAAAAAACTTTCCAACACAGATCCAAGCCAGTAATTGTACCTTAACTTGATTCAAAGAGACTCTACGCATAACAGTAGCAGCTGTTTTGCCTCAGCAATTTCAGCATTACCCAGAGGAAGTACATTGTAAGACTAACAGAAGCAGTGATTTGCAAACATTATCAATATAACACCTTATCTTGATTCAAAAAGAGTATGGTGACCAAACAGTTCTGCTAGCATTGGCAATACTACAGTATCTTGATTTAAGCGTACCTGAAGCATAACTGCTAACAAACATGAGCATTATTTTTCATCTTCAACGGCCTTGTAAGTTATCTTTGAAATCTACACAACACCCAACACCTCGGTCAAACGAACTATATATCTGCAATTCCAAGCTGTCGATTTTTTCCAATTGATCGTGCGTTGAATCACACCTGTCCTTACTTCTTCACAAAGCACACCGCTGTGATTATTCCATGCATCTATTATCTACACAGCGTGAGTGTAGATCTATACGAAGATAGGCCGTGATTCCTACCAAAAGAGCAGCAAAGTACAACATTTTAATATTTCAATATTTATAATAGTTTTCTGAGAATAATATTACGTATCTTTAGCAGATGGTAAAAATAGCAATGCCTCAGAAATCTATTCGTTGTTTTTCCACAGTCCGTTGCAGTAAACGAACTTCAAAACCCAGGTTCATCAGTATTGACAAATCAGAAAGCCTTATGTCATTAGAAGCCAAATGTATTTCAAGGAAAATGCTTGGTTTCCAATCTTGGCATCACCTCAGAAACATGTTTATCTTAGGGAGAGAGAAATTGAGATTGCAGAAAGGTTTCTAAGACCTCATTCATTGGTTTCTAGCATGTAACTTCAAATTGAAGTGTGTTTGCAGAGGGTTTGTATTAACTCAAAGAAGCATGGTTTGTTCGAGAATGATTGGCTTCTTTTAAAGGCACAAAATAAGTCCGCCTGATACGACCATACACTGTTTTTGACTGGGGCAACAACTTGCAACAATCATCTGAGCTTTGACAGATTTTGACGATCTCCTAAATGTTTTGGATTTTAACACTTGTATTGAACAATATGGTAGTTTGGAAGTATTAATTGCTTTATTTTCTATACTGCAATTTCACAGTCGACTACAAAAGAAAGAAGACTATAATGAAGACACTTTTCAAAACTTTGTTTTTGATGGATTTTAATTGACGTTTTTCTAAACACTGACCATGCAGTGAGTTCTCTTCAAGATCGTGTTGTACTCAAGTTGTTCTCTTGAACAACGTGGAACGCTCCTCCGCACAATGGGCATCTACCATTTCCACCATTTTGGGAGTCAATTCCTTTGTGTACATTTTGACTCAAAATGGCGGACAGGATAGGCGCGTGTAGGTAGGCTGCATAGGTCAATAGGTCCATGTTTAGCAACAAATGACAGCACAAACCTTGCCTTTTTAAACATTGCTTGTCTCGAAAGGATTGAAAGAAAAATAATACCTAGTTTGGAAAATATCTAACAGTTAGAAATAGCCTTCGAGCGGAAACAGACAACTGTCAACACAGCGTGATCATCTGACAAGGTTATGTTTTGACTCGTCGTTATGAATTAATTATCCAGCAGAGCGACAATAGCCTGGAGTAAACTAGCAATTAATTATATTTCATGCATGAAATCTGGTACACGTTGACGACAACTGATACTTGGCTCCTACTCAACTGACGTCAATTTGTAATCTTTGTACATAATTTCCTTTTAGGGATATTTCTTTATTTTTGTTTTACTGAAGAGTGACGAGTGAGAGTAAACATTTTTCTTTCTTACTCACATAAACGAGACTTTCATGGACAAAAATTCATACTGATATAAAACTTTTTTGAGATCTCCAAAACATTTTGAATAACAAGTTTGTTTCTGTAACCAACCAGGGCCCGAGTCCATTGATTGCGAACAACTTTTTGAAGAGCAAATTTATTTTGAGACTTCTGTTATTGCAAAATTGCCACCAGGTTGCGATATCAGTTACTGTGGAATTTGTATACCCGTGGGCTTTTTAGCCTTTTTAGAAAAGCACACAGATCATGTTAACATGGTCAAATAATTATAAGAACTGCTTATCATTGCCCTTTGTTTTATTTTATCCTCTACTTTAAAAAAAAAATGTCGGTGTGGGTGGTGTTTGTGGGTGTGTTTTAATCTATTCAGTATCTGTAGATTAAAAAGAAATATAAAGATACGGGTATAAATACGAATCTCTTAGCTAAGTATTTATTTTCTTGCAACAAAATCTTAAACGGTCTGATGTGTTATTATCTTGTCATAATTTTCTGAACAAAAAGAAAATAATTTATTTATTTAGTGGCTGCACTTCTAGCTGTAGTGTTCGTATGACACTATAGTGTTGGTCTGGTCGTATCCTTGACTAAAAAAAGAAATTATCTACCTGTCGTGGTATGCCTTTAAATAATGTCTCTACGCCCCGGTCAGCATCTGTCGTGGCTGTACCTGCAAACATCCGCACTTAAAATCCACGTTGGCAGAAGATGAGTCGATGACACTTCAAGAATTATGATGGTCGCTGGATGTCTAAGACTGTTCGTGGGAGACAGATAATTCAGTCTATCGATTCAACTCATGAACATTCAGCGAGATTCAGCGAGATGTAATCACGTTATTTCTTACATGCCTGGAGATTGTATATAGAATGGCGTAGGCCTTGTCAGAGAGTTCCAGAACAGTTTTGTCATTCTTGCTTTGTTTCCATTAAACTCACATGCATAGTACAATTGTATGATTACGTAATTTTTAATAAGAACATCATAGCAGGAAAACGTATTTTCCTAAAGAAAGTAGAAGCTGAAAGGATTTTTGTTCGATTAAAATCTCATTTTTGCTATATTGTACAAAACAATCGCATAGAAATGGCTCCCGTAACCAACATAAATTTGTGTCATCGTCAATACAATGATATAAATGCGTTTGTTGAGAAATGATTATGGTTGCAAAAAACGTTTTCAAAGTTAAATATAATGCTTCGCTCAAATATCCCTCAAAATTATGTGGTTTTCCGTTTACTTCGTGAACTAACACGGCCCGTATTTTGTGGAGTCAACAATTTGGTCCTACAAAATGGCGGACCGTGTTAGTTCACGAAGTAAAGGGACACCACACAATTTCGAGGTATATTTGTGCAAATTATTACATTCTACTTCTAAAACATTTTTTCATTTAATTTGTTTTATTAATTCTATGACAAACGCTTTTATGAACAAAGCGCCCAATCAGAAGGTAATGTGTCCCTTTTTATAACAATTGCCATTATAATGTTCGAATTGATAGTTTGCGTGAAAACCGGGATGTTAAATTGACACCATGTGTGTTGTCACTTATAGATACCAACAAAGAACCATCGTTTCACCATAGGGTGTTAAAATAACACTCATTTCTGTAAAAAAAAAAATACAATGGTGTTATTTTAACACCCTATGGTGTTCATTTTTTATTTTCTCTTAGGTCTCTATATGTGACAACACCCATGGTGTCAATTTTAACACCCCAGTTGTTGCAGTGTATACGTTAAATGTTGTCATTTGTTGTTCAGTTAAAATGACACTTGTAGTACCTTGCTCGTACCATCCACAGTGTCTATGTTCTAGATTCTCTGATGTTGCTTTGCCAATTGACATTGCTTTCATGACCTCTACCCTTACCAAATATTCTTTTTTTTAATCACAATTCAATTGAATCCTCGTGTGCCAAGGTCAGTAGAAGACAACCTTTACTAGCGTACCTGTGTCAGTCTTGATTCGCCATGGTGTGCTCTCCATACGAGTTACGGATGGCCTGAGCTGGGTGATTTCCCTCCGCGAGTCCCATTTGTTTAATGCATGTCGTCATTAATATGCTGATTGATCGGACTTTAGTTTTACGTTTATCCCCGGAGCACAGACAAGAGTGGGTATTTCGGCATCAAGAATGAACTGTTTTTTGTTTGTTGTTGAGAATAGCTCAAAAGTGATGCGGTGGTCGTCTTGGAAATAGACTGTTCAATGATTAATTATCAAAGCTCTAGTCTTGATCTCGGGCATTCTGTAAAGGGTTTAAGGGGGTACTTCTCTTTGAATTCTCTTAATAATAATAACTTTGGAATTCTCTTAACCTTTTTACTGCAAATGTCATCACATGAGTAGGATATCAACACATCGGTCAGGCTCTTCTTTCTGACGTACAATACTCTTATTACTTGTGGTTCAAGGTGTTTGGAATAGTCTTGCTGCCAAATGGATGCTCTGTGGTATAGACCTTTCCATTGTTGATAAACAAACAGCGCTGGTTGGCATGGACCGCCGAATGTTAGTAAAACATTCAATCATGTTAACAGATGTTTTAACCAAATTCAACATTTTCGGCAAGCTTCTAATTAAATAAAATACCTCCCATGATCGGTTGCTTTGTTTCCAATAAGTTCAACACTATTTTTGAATATTTGTGTAACGTTGTTACAAACTGTTTTTGTTTTGCATTTGATGGCTTTCCATAGTTTTCCAACCTGGGTTGGCAAAAACTTGGGCTGTGACTTTGCAAAAGAAAGGTCTATTGAGCTTATTTTGACGGAACTGTTCCCAGGGAGCGAGGTTAAGTCAATCCCCAGGTGACTGCTGTAGAAGGAGTACACTGGTCAGGTTATGAGGATGCTAGCTCTGGCAGTTTGTTCTTACAAAGGGACTGAGAGGGTTCTAGATATCAAATATAGCGTGCTGTCGAGGAATGTAGACTTCCCCAGAGATCAGCCCATGAAGAGTGCAGTATTTTCCAGCAACGTATTCTGTCTAACCAAAAGCATGGGAAGTGTTCTTTGATTTTTAGATATCAGTGGTTGAATTCCTCAAGACATAACATATCCCTTTCAGATGAGGGAATTCCCAAGCCGTTAATCAAGCCTGCAGCGGGGTTACCTGCGTGCCTGTCAATCTAGAGGAAGACATCATCCAGGGATGGTCAGAACTGTCATAGTCTACAGTTTCTCATAGGTTTTGGTTTACAGAGAGAAGTTCAGTCACACCCATGAGTCTGACATAAGGGACGCTTACTTCAATTTGGGGGATGTATAGGTGTGACCCTCCCTTGATTATTTTTCTGAGCCGACCTGATATGAAATCTCAAAACAACCAGAAGGCCTCGTCAGGATTCAAGGTGTCATTATTGTCCTTAGGACTTGTCAAAGAGTTGTCAACATGTTTGTTGGGTTGATGTTATATACACTGAGGTTGTTCATAGCTGAGCTCTGAGTGTTACGATCCTATAAACGTTTCCGCTCGGAAAGAACACGGAAAGAAAGTCAGTCTGCAATTTGGGTTATATTATTCCCTCTGAAAGAGAAGGCCTTTCCCTTTATGCTCCTATAGACGTGAGATAGAGATAAAGAAGGAGATCATCTAAGGTTTTAAAGACCTCTGGAGGATAATCGAAGACTCTTAATAAGGGGAGGTTAAAGGCATGCCATACTCCCTCCAAACGGGAAATGCCTCTCGAGGCACGACCGGGGGTGTACCCTTGTCATGCGGGTGTAGAGATATTAAAGGTTCTTGAGATCCCTGGAGAAGTTGCACCATTCCCTCAAGGAAAGGGTAAAGACAGACCCTGAAAAAGTCACCGAAAATGGGCAGCAGGTTTATTTCTTTCTCATCCGTCACGCTAGGACTCCACGAATGACTAAACCATTTTTAATCCGTTTGGGTTTTGTGAATCACTTGGGGAGGAGAACCCTTATGATTATCTAGAAAAGGTTCTTAGAGGGGACAGAGAAGACAAAATCTGCTGCGTGGAGCTTCGATGCCTAAAGGCAAGTTTTGTGGCTCGAGGAGGATCCCACGAGGGCATGATACCTAGAGCAGCTTAACAACGCCCTGCATCTTCAAACTATATGCGGGAGGAAAAATGATGGTTCTGTCTTTTGAGCGGCACTTCGGGCACATTATTGGCTCTGTGTCAAAAGGAATCTCAATAACGTCAAGGATGGGATCAGTAGCGCTTCCATAGACCAACTGATAACATTCCTCAACAAGCTTCAGAACGACTGTGTTGGTCATCATGTAAAATGGAAGTCGGTACTGACGAACGACTATGAAGAACTCTTTGTAAGGACAAATATATCTCTCTTACTTGCTTTCAAATTCTACAATTCCCGCTATTTTTCTTTGAAAAAGAAAACCTTGGTCACTAGCCTGAGGAACAGATGCAAGATTTGGAAGATATTTATACTAAAAACTATCATCAGATCAGGCAATAATATGTCTGTTGCTGATCACGAAGAGTTTAAATCTCAACATGTAAAATAATATTGCTGCACGAGAGATGAAAAACAAGCTCAAAACTGTGTTCACGATCAGGCAAATCGCAGTCCTCCCACCACGGCAACCATAAGTGATAAAAACCGTCAGAGAAATCTCACTTGCACCTCAACAAAATATCTTAAAACTGTTTTGAGGTTCACTGAATGAGATATACTGCAAAACGAGCTCGACTTTTTTGGTAATCAAATATACATATCTTTAAATGGATTTGGACATATCTAGAGTTCCATTACCCGACATCTCTTAATAATTAAAAGGTACCATGTTGTAATATAAGTGTCACAATTCCACTGCGGCGCCATATACCACTGTAACCGGGTAAAAGCGTGATAGTAGACTACCGACAAATCAATGCAGAAACTAAGACTGGGTTGTTAAATCGCCACATGATAGGTTTATGCATTGACTCAAGAGGCCATCTGTATTCATTTCTACGGGAGTGTTCGATGGAATTGAGTGGTAAAAAAAGAAAAAAAGTCTAGGACTTATACATTCCTGTTAAACGACACTTATCAGATGGGATGTATTTCACAAGGTTCTAGTTCAATTACCTTTTTTTTTTAAAAGAAAATCTTAATAATGTCATATTTATGACTTGTTATACACTTATCATCGAGATATATATCATAAATTGTATATCATAAATATGACTATTGTTGGCACAAGTCATATGACTGTGTAAGCTCAGGCAAATGTACAGCATACAGGACATACTGATTCATAATTTTGAGAGATAAGTCATATATAGTTATAACATTTTTTTCTTTATGTTCTTTCCGATAGATTTGTTGACATTTTGTTTTAAAGAGCTTTGACCTATCGAGCCCCAAAAGTACCGGAATCCATGATATCTTATGGTTTCCTCTCACGGCTCCCGATCAACGCAATAATGTATAAAAGCGAAGCATAATTCAGAGTATGATGGGTCGAAACGTGTACTGCTGGAAAAATTCCTGTCTTCAGCTATTTCATTATTACTCATTTTGATGGCAATGAATGCAGAATAACTTTTTCAATCAATACAGACCTCACATGTAGCGATTGACGACTCGGTCTTTGTTTCCGCACATTTGCAGAACTCTACAAAAATTATTATGTAGTTATTATGCCTTAGCTCTGTTTACGGTGTCATGAATCGTTCATATTATAAATAGATATATAGATATATTATATCATTACAATTTGGATCGATATATCTAGTAATCGAACCAGAAAACAAACTCAATCACTGCAGCGCAGAAACTAGTTTTTTTTTCTTCAAATCAGGTTAATCCCAAGCAATCTTAGCTGGTGAAGCGTTCTATTTGATAGTTCTATTACATGCACAATAACTATCCTGCTTCATGTGACCTACGGCTTTGGGAGCTTGTCTGACGGACAAAGCAATTATGGAAAACTGTCTGACAGCCAAGGATAAAAGCCAATGTTCAAGTGATATAGCTTGGGTGTGTGGCAACTAACTGAACCCGAGACGTTTATGTAGGTCCTAAATAAGCCTAGTGGAGCAAAAATGTAGCCCACATGTACCTTTATGTAGCCCACATGTACCTTTATGTAGCCCACATGTACCTTTATGTAGCCCGGGCTATATTGTTACAGGGTTGGGATACATTTAGGTTCCTGACTACATTTCAGTTGGAACTTGGGAGAGTGTCTTAAAAGAGCATATCCATTCCATTTTGAATGAGTTTGATGTTGTTCTGGGATTTCGAGCACGATCCGTATGTGCTTATTGGCAAATCAAATTAAGAACTGAGTGCTGTGGGGGACAATACTCTCGAACATGGTATTATTCCTGACACAAATATTCCGAAGGACATTTCGAACCGATACCTTTTAGATTTTAATTTGTTGTATGCTTTCATTTATTCAAGGTTGTTATGATGGCAATGATAACGCGATAAAGTGTATGCATTTCAGTTTTAGGAACTCTGTTTAAAGATACCGTTTTCATACTTAATTACTAGTTTTTGTATTGTATAAATCCCCCTGGAAAAAAAGTTTGATTTGTGTAACGTGACTGTTTATGAATAAAATATATAATTGTATGCAGATTTGTTCCTTTAAAACGATCAGAATGAATGTGTTTCATAAGGTTCTGATTTCATGAATTTATTAACCAATGACTCTAATGCTCCTCCAACAATGGTCGTATATTTCAAATGAATTTACGCCAAACAAGGCAGCGAGGTATTCAAAAGAATTTCGACTACCCCTTGGCACATAATGTTCTTAATAGTGCATTGATATTTATAACAGAACTGGAATGCTTATTATGAACAAGTACGGGGGCGCCCTGTTCTTTAGATGGGATCGATCTGTGGGAGATAAAAGGGATTTATTTCAGCAGTACGTGGCTTCTTCCAGTGGACACGTACAGGAAGCTTTCTAGTCTCCCTCACTTCAATTTGGTTATACATCATCACTCAATACTTCACTGGGCAACTCAAACCATCGTAGGTGGAGACAGGGGGGTGGCTGGTATATATGGCCGCTCTTAAATGAAAACATGTTTTTTGTTCTCAATGGCTAGGATATTGTTTGGGTCACCCTCCCCCATTTGATATGAGCTCTGCACTCACATAAGTGTTCTGTATCAAAATATCATATATTAAATATTTCTAGCACGTATTACGCACTCACATTGTCACCCTTTTATTTTGCCTGTGGTAAATTAAACGTTGATGACTTTCTATTCAACAGTTTTAAGGGATACTGTCATCGGGAATTTCTTTTGTGGCTAAAATGCTAAATGGATACAAGGCTCACCAAGTTGGATGTCACTCTTCTTGAGATTCCTACCAAATACCGGACGAGTTGTTTGTTGAGAAGGTAACAACATTTTTTTTATATCAGTCTCCAGCTTGTTTACCGGAGTTTTTAAAGTACATTTAATGTATATTTTCTTGTCTCTTGTCTCGATCATGCATTCATAGTTTATCGTACTTTGTTCTAATCTTTTTGAAAGAACAACTAAGCATTAAAATAACTTAATATAGAACTTAACTGTTCAACACTATAACTACAAATTGTATAAATAAGTAATAGAGTACGTCCATACAGCAACAAACTGAATAGTGCACCCCCCCCCACTCAGAGACCCCCTTACCCACTCAGAGACCCCCCCCCCCACCCACTCAGAGACCCCCCCCCCACCCACTCAGAGACCCCCTTATAAGGAGTAAGAAAATACCACACCCTAAAAACACTACACCTGTGACATCACATTTTCACGAAAATAAATAGCCACATAACCTGGACTTCCTGCCCAGGCACAGCACAGTGGAAGAAAACAATGCATTTTTGAAGATTGCACTGTCTGATTCTTGTCAAATTTTGATTTCTCAAAACTTTTTCAGCTGCTATTTTTAGAGCTTTTGAATTTATGTGAAAATCATTACGTAAAGTGTAAACTTTCCCTTATTGCCAGCGTAGCATCTTGCCTGCCAGAAAGGCCCTGGAATGTACAATGTCACATTTTTTTGTAAACAAAGTTTACATGGCTACTACTTTTAAGGTTTGGAAAATTGAAAGCATTTCCACCAAGTGACAGAAATTGTATGTTGAGTTAAACAAAAACCCGTCCAACATGTCTATAGGTAGCGGAAATAATATGGCTGGAGTATGGACAACGCTGAGGTCCAAGACGTGCGATAGTTCAGCTTCACGTAGCTGTTGTAACTCAGTTGTCATTCGCAGCACTGTGTGCACAGCTGAGCAGAAAACTATGAACCTTTGAAAAGAAAGACGCTGTCCAAATAGCATTCAGTGAAATTCAATTTAAGTTCAGTGCCTTTGGCCATTGGTGGTTTGAATGACGTTTGTCAGACTAGCACCCACATAAATTATTTCTCGAAAAGCCACGGGTAAAAAATATATGCTGTTCGATTTTCCTCAATTGTTTTGTTCTCTGTGTAGGCCTTACATTACATTGCATGACTGGTTTATTGGATGTTTAGTTGGTTATTCCTGTGCGTTTGATTTGATTTGATTTGAATTTATTCGGATAAAATACAGCAAAAAAATTGCACAAAAACATTTTCCAGTAACAGGAATATGAACACACCGTAAACTATGACCTACATTGCAAAAACAAACGCAAACAGGGCCCAAGCAGGTGCATTTTCTCTGCCACTTGTCGACTTCAAAATATCATCTCCACTAATTCAACAGACACCAGCGCGCACAGCTTGCAACAACCCCGCTGTGTAGTCACTAATGTCAAACAATGTACATTATGTACCCTTTTGGCAAAATAGTATGACTGCTTAAAAAGGAAAATATGGGTTTTTGGTTGGCAACCCCTACAACCCGCTCCCCACCCTGGTTCAATTTTCATAGGGCTGTATTGTTAACGTTTTCTGCTAAGCAAAATTAGGCCCTATATAACGCTGTAATAGGGCGTTATAACGCCGAAAATTAGGGAGTTATAACAACGTTTATAACGCTGTAATAGGGCTTTATAACGCCGTAAATTAGGGCGTTATAACGCCGTAAATTTAGGGCGTTATAACGCCGTAAATTAGGGCGTTATAACGCCGTAAATTTAAAGCGTTATAACGCCGTAATAGGGCGTCAACGCCGTACTGAAAAAGTGTTATGTAGTTGCCGGAAATCAGCCACCGTAGAAAGCACACAATTCTATGCAGCGAGGGTGTTTTTTCTTTCATTATTTTCTTGCAATTTCGATGACCAACTGAGCCCAAATGTTTACAGGTTTGTCATTTTATGAATATCGAGATACACCAAGTGAGGATACTGGTCTTTGACAATTACCAAAATGATATCCTGCCTTTAACAAACTCGCATATAATACCCGACAAAACATAAATGCTTAATTCATTTAGCCAACATCACACAAAGTAAGGCACTAACAACCTTTCTTCGGGTCCATGTTGAAAAAGCTGTTGCAATAGACGGCTGAAAATAGAGACAGGACTTCGGAAATAGCTCCCTGTGAACACACTCTGTTCAGTGCGGTTGCATTCTCCGTTTTTCCCCATTTGTGTCGATCATACAAGGCGAGGAAGTTCTCTGACATCCTGTACCTTAATTCAGTTTGCTTGGCAAGATCGTGGTTACTTCAATGTATACGTTAACTTCTCCAGAGAGAATGGCTGGACATTGAGATGTTTGTCACTGTCGATCTGGTGGTCTCTTAGCAATACAAATCCGGAAAGACTCGCTGTGTTTAAGATTTACCATTAAGGAAAGTACAGAGACGCCATCCTAGGCACTTAGGCGTGTGTTACACTGACTTAATTGAGGGATTCGATTGGTAATCCCAAACCATTGTGACGTTTTAATGCTGTGTTTTTAAATGCTATCAGCGACAATTAACTTTCTTAAAGCAAGTGACGTACTCTGTTACCTAGTGACAAATTATTTTAAAGAATCAAAATGTTATATTTCTGACCAGTCGAGGTGTGTGTTAATAATGTAGGGGGACCATTCACCCCACTTACTTGCGACCAACTGTATATTATCTAAAGTTTTACATAAATGCATCCCCGTAGCAGGCTATAGGCCAAAGTGGGGGTAAAACGCTTACCCTTTTTTAATGACAATTAATTTTCCACATTTCCATGCTGACCTTTCAAAATACTAGTGTCGTTTCAATACTTGATGTATCCCAACACATACATAAAATAACAAACCTGTGAAAGTTTGGGCTCAATTGGTCATCAAAGTAGCAAGGAAATAATAAAAGAAAAACAAACATCCTTGTAACTACATTACTAGGTCTCAACAGTGTTTCATAATATCAATAGCTCGCCAGTGCTCTTTGTCATTTAAAAGCTTTTATGGTCATTAGATTTTGAATAAATTACCGAAGGTGTACACTCCCTTTAAAGTCTTTCGTCTAGGATATCAATTATCAGTATGACGTCAGTATCGAGCACAAAGAAACCTATAGGTCAAAGATAATACCAGTATTTAAACCCTGTTTGATTAACAAAAACACACGCCATTGAACATACACGACATACTGATGCGAACATCATTACAAAAACATCTGCCGCTGAACTTGGATGGCAAACCAATGAAACCAGATAACGATTGATTATTGGCTACAATAGTTTTCATCGTCTATCTTTTGATTCTCGACTAAGAAAGTAGTGAAGGTTATATATCCCCTCTAAACGAAAACTCTCTGTTCTGAATTAATTAATCGTGTAGTTTCCTAACACTAAACACCGCGATTTGGATGTAACACTATCACATCTTCAGTTCGTGAACGCATAGTGGGCAGCATGCTTTTAGCAAATACATCAGCTTGTCATGATCGCCACTTCGCAGCAAATGTGCAATCCTTCCACCTCATTAATACTTGCAGGTATTTGAGTGGACCAACATTACCAAAGACCGAATTTCAGAGCAACCGTTTGGATAAAAACTCCCCGTAAAGGCATAACGGAAAACAAACCAATTAAAAGGAATCGCCCTAAGGAGTTCGTATTGATCAGTCAAACGGCAGATGAAGAAAAAAACATCCCTAGAAAGCATGTACTTGGAAGTAAGGTCCATGGACGCTGGGCTAAAATGTTCCCAAATAAACACATTTGCACTTAGAGAGCTGAACACCGGCACTGTTATTTGTACAAGGGCAAGTGCGCAGTCGTAACCCTTTGGTGGTACCTGGAATCCAACCGTATTGGCAGAAAAAACAATCTGTAAAGGTAGAGGACAGGATCCATCATTCTACTAAAAAAAAAGCCGGGTTCCTTAAAGGTTTTACTTATCCATTTAATGAGTAAGAAGGAGGGAACCCTACGAGGAAAACGGGTTTTTCTACAAAAAAAAAGCCGGGTTCCTTAATGGTTTTACTTATCCATTTAATGAGTAAGAAGGAGGGAACCCTACGAGGGAAACGAGTTGATGCATGCGTAGTATTTGGTTTGAAGTGGTTATGGATTGGACGAGACCGCTACCCGACGGAATAATAATTATTGTTCTCCGAACGGAAATATAAGTTACCCTGACTATTTTCAGAGCAAGAGAAAGCCAAGGGCATGATACTGTCATAAATAGAAAAGCTATTATTCTTCCACGAAATTGGTTTCTATGCTGCACGTGTGTTTTGGCTGAAGTTGTCGTGATGCATGGGCAGGGTTAAGTCACACACACGTGGTTGAACAATCAAGCACGGTGTGTAAAGATATAGGCTAGCTACTCTGTCTGGAAACTCTGTCGGTGAATAACAAATAATCATAACGTGAGTAAATATCATTCAATGATATATGAATTGGATGCAACGCATGAAACACAATGCCTTAAAATGTCAGATGTATATTTTATTCTATATGGATGAATGGACTATAGGCATAGCTGTTTATATTCAGTCTAACTCATAAAAGTTTAGAAGTGGAATTGTGAATTAAATAAAACTCGTCCTATGCCTCATTTCCTAGACATTAATTCTGTCTTCAATATAACTTATTGAATCCTACTATAGTTTTTAAGAAACATAGTGAGCCTACAGTTTGTTTTTAACAACTTTTTTTTATATTGAATACCACCCCTCGGATCACAATGAAATTCTCAGGTCGTGAAATACATTAACCCTATACTCTGATTGCCGGATACACCTCTGTGAGTATCCACGGTCCTTCGCTTCGAATGTTGCTGATTTATTTCAGCAACATCCTGGATGTTGCTTATTCATTGCAGCAACATCCGCAGCTGTACAATAGAAATAAAGACAGTAACGCACAAAGCACTACGGAAGCAAACCCTGCAAGCTTCAACATTCTCGAATAGTGGGAGTATGGTGGTGGAACAATGAACCGTTCAAGACCTGCGACAATAATGGTCTGCAACTTCAGAAAGTACGTGTTTAATCAATGGGGAGTGCGTGTGTGCTATACTTTAAAGTTGGATGGCCTGCCCAATTGCAGCTGCGTGATTCTATGAAAATAAATTGTTAAAACTTTAAGTAAGTTTCCCTCCCCCCAAAGCCCTTTAAGCCCAAAACGCCAAAACATACCTGCAGAGAGGAAGGGTGAAAATAATGAGTAATTAAAAACTTTCAACGAATTTGTTCTTCAAACTTTGTCTTTGATTTGCATATTCATGAAGAAAGTTGGTAAGTCGTGCATAATTCATCGTGCTCTTACGATACATATTTTTGTTTTTGAAACAACCACTGACCACCCTGAATGCTTTTGGTCATTTCATGGGACACAAAAACCCAAAGTAACAATTCAACAATGTTATCATTTTCCTTTTCTACAAATTGACCCAAATCATTTGATACATCTTTAAACCAAGATCATGCTCTCACAGCTGAAAATGTTTGGACTACCATATCATGTTGTGAGTCCCGGTAAATGGTGTACAATCAGTTATTTTCTTGCCCTGCTTGGTGGGCCGCCCCTCCACTTCCCTCATTCAATATTCAATTGATAAGATTTTCCTAGCCAATTCTCTTTACAAAACTATCGAGAAGTGCCTGAAGCAATCGATATAGACTTTCCTTTCTGTCCGTATTGAATCTAGCTGCCAAACAGCCAAACTATTGCACCCCACAGTGTTTCTGTTCAGATAACCAGATATTTGTGCCCAGACTGGTTTGAATAGCCTTTTCATCATCTGCAGACTTATAGTTGCCTGTGGGGATCGTCTATTGTACTGTTTGTCTTAAATGATGGATGAATTTTCTTCCCTGGGTGATCAATTTACCCTGGAACTATAATATGCATTAAAATAATGTGTATGATGCAATCATATAAAGCCATATATCATTAAAACAGAATAGAAATTGTCTTACTTAGGTCTCCCCGTGGAGATATTCATCAAAACGAGAGAAAAGTGTAGCAAATGACTTCTTCGTAGCAAGATACAGCCTTCAGCTAAAAAGGTACTTCGGTGGCAATGGGAGAAAGACTCGGTCTGCTCCTTCGAGCAAATTCAAAAAAAAGGAACCACAAGAAATGTGTTCCTGGGGCAGGTTGGGTCTTGAGTGGCTAAACAGTAGGCGTAACTTGAGCCGTGAATCATCATGACAATTGAACTGCCGCTTGAAAGCGACTCGTCAAGGATCTGTTGAAATCAACAGCTTCACAAGTGGATTCTAGCAGTGTGCCCGTTTCCAAACACCGTATAGAGTCAGTCACAAATTGCCTTTTTGGCCATTAGTTTTGCGGCCATGTCCCATTTCCTTCGGCATTCCATGATTCAAAACAACGCGACAAGAGTGCGTCACCCACAACATTTAAAAGACAAGTCTCGTTGGCGGTAAACAAACCTCACAATGCATGTACTATCCTGCGTCCGTCTAGGATTTCAATTCTACAAAGATACCGGATGATTTGTTTATTTCTCACAAGTCAAAGTTTCATTTCACATCTTGAAGTTAAAGTACTTTTCTATTTAAGAAACACAAACAATACGAGGTTTTGACATTTACTTATGAACACTGTCAAGAACGACGACCCCATCGTGTGTCTTTAAAATAATGTGGGCTGAAACTTCAATTGTTAAAACTGAAAAGCAAAGTTTAGATGGTTGACTCTTTTAAAGAGCGGTACAAAGATGCTCTGAATTACATTTTTCCAACTTTTGTGCTCATAACAGTGATCATATACTGGGTATAGCATAAGTTGTAACTGCCTATTTTGGGCATAAATTGCACACATTTCCAAATGAAGCATGCATGATTCAGTATAACTACAGTGCAACAGAACCAAGGCAAAGTCACCACCCTGGGAAAATCTCTGATGAGAAGCCCTTGTGTACCGATGAGGTAGTTCGGTAATGGGTGGATGTGTAATCAGAATCCCATTGCACGTCAAACGAAACTTGCAACACCCACTCCGTCCTCTTCCATTCCACACATGCCGGGAGTTTGCAACAAGCTTCACTTTTGATCCATTTAAAACGCGCCTAAAACCCTATAAGAAACAAGGGGTTCAATTTCAGCAGCGTGAAGAGCACCGTATCAATGATTAACTGAGCGTCTCTTCCAATGATATGATATCTGTATGGACAGCCTACAACCGATGCTCCAAGTCTAACTGATCGAGACACGCTATCACCCGCATTGTAGATTAAAAAGGTACTTGAGGACCCAATGATCCAAACGGAGCACCTTGAGTAACGACAAGTACCACTTATTGGTTGGCACTTCCCATTCAGCTCATCTGTGCCGAGGTCTGTCTACACCGTAGGGAGGAATTCTAAAGGAAGTAAAAAGTCCTGGAAATGGTTTGGGGACTTGGGTTCCCCCTTGTATTCTAGACTCGGAACCTCCTATGTTCAATTCACTGATGTTTACAAATTCTGTACTTCACCAGAAATACAAAACTACAGATTTGGACCATTTCTTTCTACTTTTAATGGCTGCTCTACTTCTATCAATATGATGTAAAGGCTGAAGTTTTTTTTTTAATCATGCAGTCAGGAAAAATTCTGACAACTCATACGCCTGCTACTGACAAACAAACAAACACCCCAACACCCCAACAAACACCCCAACAAACAGACAAACGAATATTCTTTTAAATCCTCTTAATATAAGAACTTTACAAGATTGAATCTTGAAAATAAAAATATACACCACGCCAAACAATGTTAGTGTTTATTATTATTTTGAATCAAGATAAAAAAAATCCATGTAATTCAGTTCAAACTGGTTGTTTCCATGTAGAAAGCGCAATTTTAAAAGGAAAATACAAAATAAAATTCTGATGATTTATTAAACTTGACGCTAAAATGCCCAGCAAGAAAAATCTGTTCAAGTAAATAATGCATTGAAGCCCCTTTCTATAAAATAACAAGTTGTAGTTGTTTTTATTTGTTTAACGATACCATAACTCTCAGGAAAACTATAGCTGATTTTGTTATTTTTGGTCAGGTTTCAGCATATAGCATCTGAAGTAAGCTCATGTAAAACATCACTCTCATCAGACCCCTGGAACAGTCCTCGTGAACGAGGTGCTCATCGGCCTCTTGTCCGGCAAGGACGCTTGCGCAGACCGCCCCGGTATGCGGTCGTATTGCATACTTGCTCTGCGAGATGATATGGGACTCCCTTGTTGACGCAGAGACCCCTTGCTTGGGCAAGGAAACCATAAATTACCCTCACAACACGAGCAGATGTGTTTGAGTTTCATTGGTACTGACGGCTACACTATTTGTTGCATTTTATTTTGCAGGCTGGCTGAAACAACAAGCCCATATTTGTATGAGCTATATTCTTTTCGCAAAAAGGCTAAGGACCCAATTATTGAATACCATATTAGACTTAAATGTAATTCTATGAATACCAAGGTGTCTGGAACGAATGTTTGGCATCCGCAGATTTGATCAAACCGACCAGGTACCCTGCCGCGAAGATAAAAAGGTACGAACATCACGTCCTTTGAAGCTAAAATAACTCTCACCTACCAATTGATTTCGACGTGTTTCTTCAAGCAGAGTCTTCATTAATGGAAATGTGTGGTATTACTGGAGTTATACGCATGGTCAGAACGTGTTAGGCTCCAAAACCGGGTTACATGCAGCGAGTCTGCGATTTCAATTTCTGTATACGGAAAAAACGATTGCATTGGGAGCGACGCGCCGCGACTGCATGCCGAAGCAGATGGTTATACGACTCCTTTCAACCTTCCGTCCGAATAAACAATAACGGAAAAATTGATAGGTATTTGGACCTTCATCCAAATACTCTGGCATTTATCAAGATAATAGACAATTTCCATTTGAAGGGATCACTTGGTAACTACGTTTTTTTTTAAGCATGTAAATTGTTCATTGTATATTTAAGCCAACCTGATAAACGCATCTGAAAGAAATTCACGCGCTCAGATCAAAGCTTTCGAACAGTAATAACAACAACCATTATATAAAAGTTCATAGGGATGCACAACAATGATAAGGTTGAAACAATAAATGTTCAAAGATTTTTGCTTATAACTTTTGATGGTATAAAGAAGGTCCTGGTTGAAAACCTCTCTTTAAATATTGTTGCTTGAAATTCCATGGAAACAAGTTAAGCAATCTCGCAAGACCAAAACCCAATGTACGAAAATAGTGAAAACATAAAGGGGATTGACTTAATGAAGCTTAATTTTTTCACAAGGCTGTTGTTTTATGTTTATATTGGGTCCGGATACTGGTCTTTTGACAATTACCAAATGTAGTCCATGTACAAGAGTCATGTAAGGATTTCAGACTTGCCACGCGATTATGTGTGAACATTATTACAACATTTGAAAACACATTTGATGTTATCACTGGATAGATGTACCTTCGGTTGTTTAATAACCAGATGTATTGAATTTCAGATCTTTTAAAATTGCTGTTATTTGATTCCTGTGTATTTCCCCGATTCTACTGAGACAATATTGACATCCTCGGATAGCCTTACTTTTATAAAGGTCATAACTGTAGCCGGTAAGCCTTCCGCATGCTGTCCACCGTTAACAAACATTCTAAAGAATTTAAACTCGAGGCAAATGGCCATGGGCATCTGGTATTTAGGTCATACTAGACTCTATGGAATGGTCTTTAATTAAAACGATTTTGCCCAAAACCGAACAAATAAAACAACCTGAAGTAGGGGATTTGCTATAAAAAGCACCAGTTCGCGGATGTCTGCAGTTACAGTTTGCATGATATAGTATTTACTCCTTGCAGAGTTTACGGTGATATTATTCGTTTGATTTGGCTGTGGGTCTTACCTCCAATTTCAAGAGTTTTAACTCCCAGGAGATGAAAGTGTCCGCAAATGCTTACAAACCCTTCAATTTCCCGCATTCATAAATAGTTAAAAGTTGACGTGTGAACTGCGACCCATTTTGTTAAAGTCAGTCCCAGAACACTTTAGCTTAATACAGTGTTTCAACATGAGTTATTTGCGATCGAAGCCAGTTTGCATTCCCGATGTGAGTCTGCAGCAACCAAACGTGTTCCGACCTTTTAAAGTCAAAATACATCAAAAGCTATTCCAGCATCACCTCACCTGTATATCACAACTTGTTAGCTGACGTTTTGTGACTGAGCACCGTGTCGCTTTGGGTGTTTCACAGACGTGTTTAGATTTCAGGGTAGTTGGTCCATCTCTTAAAAGGTGCAAGATAGTCTGGTGGCTAGTTTTTGACAATTTAAGCTCGTGCTTTCAAAGTGCGTGTCACTCCTCCAGTTCATGGGGTTGAATGGGAGACATGTGAATTACTTAGTTTGTGGTATTATTGCATTGGAGAGACGGGGGCGATCACGTTTACAGTTTTGGGCTCGATTTCACAATGAGGGGGAAGCTGGATCCAAATTGCGAATCAATCTTAATTGCTAGGCAAAGTGTGACGTCACAATAAGATGAATTTAGTGCTTTATGAAATTGAGCCCTGCAGGCTTCTATAGGGGCAATATGTCTTCTTGATTATGTGATTACGTCAGCAAGCAGCTACTTGACATTGAGTTTTTATAGTATTCAGATGGCTATTGATAGAGGGTGATAACTAAAATTATGACTCACCGTTTGTAAGAAATAAAATTATTGGTGAACGGAGAAAACATGGTATTATTAACATCATTGTTGATCATTTCAAAAGTGTTTGAAACTAGCTTTTGAAGTTAGGATGGAAGAAAGTAATATCGATTCAATCAATTTCAAATGCTAAGCTTGACAATTGATTGTAAAGCTATACAACCTACGCTGGACTTATAATTTCATAATGCAGTTTTTCAAGATTGTTACGGGAACAAATATCGACAAATTTGAATGCTGTAAATAATAGCCAGACTTTCATCATACATTTACCACGGATCGCAATATTGATTTTTCCTTTATACTATTACTGAATGTATTCCTTTATACTATTACTGAATGTACCCAAATTCAGAGAGAAAAATGGCAGTCACCTTTTTTTCGTGTAGCACTAACGGGAATGACAGAAAATACCGTACATTGACTGGTACACTTCTACATGCTTAAAAAAAACGCATGTCCCAAGAAATATAATAAGAATTTTAACATACTTGTCTTATGCTTCAATCCAAAGCATTCACATTTCAATCCCAAACAAAATCACGACTTCTACTTCCTCCAAATCATGAATTCCCGCGAATAGAAATCTGTATTCAGAATGAGAAGAGACCATTCAGAAGGTCCAATCTATGATTGTATTAACTGTTCCATGAAGATTTGCTTCTTGATACCATTAAGCCGTGGGCGCTCTACTTCATAGTCACTCAGCAAAACCGCTGTGATAAGGATCGCTGCACGTGACTCCCCCCAACAGTTCAAAAGGCCCGCGGGTTTGCAATGTAGTTAATAATACTGCTTTTATATGAAGGTGTTGAATTGGTGCCAATGCCTGGGCTATCTTCGACAGACTTTTCGAATATAACACTTTACATGTCACGTATATGAAGTAAATAACTCTGACAAAGTGCAAGTCTTAAAGGAAGCTGCATTTCCCCTTAGTTTTACGCACTCCGGGTAACCTTAACGCTTAAAATCAAAATGGGAAATGTATAGGGACGTTTTATTGGCCTGCCAAGAAAATTTCCCATCTCAGCTCAAAGAGCACTCTAGGCCGTCTTGTTCCGTAAGGAAATACTCCCGTTGTTAACTGTATGTCTTGATCTTTGACTTGACTCTAAGGCAAACAGTCATGTTTGCTCCAGTTTGGAACCTTGCAGTTTACAGTCTGTCTGTAAACACTATAGTTTGAATAACCATAAACAATCTTTATTAATTTGAAAGATACCAACGATCCCATCGTAATTTGCTGTTCAATCGTGAAAATAAGCCGCAGCACTTCGTAAAACCAATCTGCCAAATCACGACTCGAACTTTCTGTGACACGACAATATCAATGCATTATCGTAAGCTTGGTAAAAGGCGTGCCAACCTTTGGAAAATGACTGATGTAACAATGCACATGAACGCACAAGCTGACCGCATAACAACCTTGTTATATAACATGTGAAATAAGTGTGTGCTTAAGATTTTTTGGCTTAACTGAGCAGATATTGCTTGCAGATCTGCAAAAATATCCCCTCCTCTTCAAACTTTCGATTGTTTTTTACTCTCGTTCCATTTACAATTTTTGACCATCCCATCTCCGGTGTCATGATTGTATGTCCGGATGAAGCCTAGGGACGTGACTGGATTGATGTGCAAATTATGTCATATTAATTTCTACAGCTCGACCTCACTGGCAGATCGCATTGCAGAGCGTTCCGCACGCACATCTTAGCTATTTTTTATTATTGTAAATTAGGCCTACGACTTATAAGCGTAATGGCCGTATCAATAAAACCATAAATCAAGGGTTGCTTAAGAAGCGGATTGCGAATGCGGTTTCGTGATTTTGTCATCACGGCTAAAAAAAATTCCAAGCGAAGCCGTTTGTATTCTTGGAAAATTTCCCCTTATTTACTCTAAGGCAAAATTCGTGACATGCCAATTAAAATGGAAAGATATTTATTACCCGGTGAATTAAATCGTCCACGAGTTGATCACAGTTAGTTTGAGAGATTTCCTGTTACACGACTGCCTGTATGTAGAAACCATTTGGGACGATTTGATTCATTTGATAATCTCCAAAAACGAAACTAAAAAATACTAGGGGAAGACTAATATCATACCGTTCAGTAAAATATCGTTAACGATCGCTGCAATGAGGCCAGATATGTATACCCTGGTGGTGGTGGTGGTGGTGGTGGTGGTGGTGGTGGTGGTGGTGGTGGGGGTGGTGGTGGTGGTGGTGGTGGTGGTGGTGGTGGTGGTGGTGGTGGTGGTGGGGGTGGTGGTGGTGGTGGTGGTGGGGGTGGTGGTGGTGGTGTTGCTGTTGTTGTTGTTGTTGTTGCATTGGCCGCCATAGCTGAGGTGCGTGCCGCACAAAACTCTCAGCTAGTGATAGGTCTTCATTGACCTAAGTGGGGGCACAGTTTGTGGCTCGTGACGTCACATTCAAGGGTCTAATTAGTAACTTTTGCATCCTGTTTGAAACAATATAATTATCCCGTAGTCTTTAGATTGCTAATATATTAAAACCACAAGACGTATACATTGATTTCCTGGAAGACGAAAACACTCGTAATCTAGTTAGTAAACTAAAGATCCATTGTTGGATTCTATTTTGTAATAATGAAGCTATGGAAGCTCCAATTACAAAGAGTAATTTGTTATCTTTGGCTAGTTCTTAATTTACTACATAATCTACCCAAACTCCAACTCCTCACAGAAAATTACCTTAATTTCCAATAGTGGCCGACCGAAGATGTCGAGGGGTCTGGAATATTGCATGCTTTGCATTACCGGGTGAAAGCCCCAGTGTCCTGACTGGTCACCCAGAGCGCGGCTAGGCTTGATTGGTTCGGCCGGGCACCCCGAAGCTAACGCGTCAACCAACTAATTAGATCGTGCCTGATAAAAATCGGACTCGCATTTGTCATTTTGCCAATGCGGCCGTTTCCATTTCGAACGCGGTCGTTGAACCACCGTTTTTTACGGCTGTCCACAGAGACAATTCGACCGGAACAGTGAGACAATGAATATGTCTAATAGCAGTAATTGATGCAATTAGCTGGGTCGGATTTCGCTCTTTTCATTACAGAAGTGTGTAGCAGATTTATAAAATTAAATTAATAAGCTTGCCACAAAAGGAGCGTTTTCTGATTTTTTTTTAAAGATTAAGTTTACGAAGGAAAGATTTAAAATGGGTTTGGTGAGACATACAACACCAATCTGCGAAGTGCACACCATCAAGCATCTGCATAATACTCAGATCTTAATGAGAAAATAATTTAAAACAACAGTTCACAAAGCATCGATTTGAAAGCATTCACAGTTGAAACATAAAACACCTATCGAACAATCGCAAATTTACTTGTTGCTAAAACTGTTCATTAACACATTCCTCAGTAATGAGAGATTGTTAACTTCGAGGCCTTCAAATAATACAAACATAAGACTAACAGGAAATAACGTGAGGGTATATAGGGTCCAACAGGGAACCAATTGCAGAATCTCGTGATTTCCGGCACAAAAGACCGGCGACTATGCTTAAAGTGTGGCTGCCGGCCACATCCCATCATTCGAAGCAATACAACCCTGGCCAATACCCCTGCCACGTAAAACCGGTAGTCACTTTCGTCCAATAACTCGTCATCCGCGGCCACTGGCTTTCAGTAGAGATTCCCGTTGGGTCATCCGCTGATAAAGACGCCATGTTTTTAACTGTATAAACCTTCAGGCAGATCCAGGCAAACTTTTTAACACACTCGCAAATTAAATTTGCCACTAATGACGTGAATTGTCGCACTATGGGATAAAATTAGTTTTCTTTTTATGTAAGTGAGTGTTTAGATTGAAAGATCGATGACTGATGTGGCAGAAGGCAGAAGTACGAGGAGTACCGTGTAGTATCACGAACCCTCTGATAGATTCTTCAATTGGTACTTCACAACATGTTTGTAAAAATTGCATCGACCGAAGGAGTGTCAAGAAAACGTTGCGTGGGAATTTCAGCTCTAACCACATCACATTAAATACATTGTTACGTTTACAATACCAGTTTCCATCGTGCGGAAGCCCATTGCTGCCAGCTAAAAAGATTCGCGAGCTCCACGTTCAAAACTGTACTCCACCCACCTCATGTACTTTAGTTTGTGATTTGTACTTTAAGGTGGTAGCAAAAGGCTTTCGTCACTGTCACTGTCATTTTATATCAAGACATACAAATTCGCCCATGCAAGTTCAAAGCGACAGAATATCCGGGAAATTTAATCCTAGGTCTTAAATGAGGCAAGATACATATCTGATAACAAACCTGTAATAAATTGGCCTGATATAAGACTTTCATATCTATTAGGCCCTATTACAGACGACGATCCATCCATTCACCAGTTTAAATTATTGCTAAAGTGTACCAACCTTTTTAAAGTGTAAGTTCCGGTAAATGATAGTCCTACGGTCGAATAATATTTCACGATTTCATTTCGTTAATGTATTTGGTTTTCCAGGGTTGTTCTATAGACTTCAACGGTACTACAGCACAGTCGCTATGATTATGAACCCCTGCGTCCTTTCCCCACGGGCAGGTGGTTCAATCCCGATAAGCCTCTCGCAGAACTTAATTGAAAACCATTGAAATGACTGCTCCAAAAATGTCACAATTTGAAATTGTTATAATCGGCTACCGGGAAGACAGAAAGGCGCCTTTTATAATGTCGACATCTTAGACCATTGAGGACACGCTACATAAACAAAGATGGTCCATAGACTTCGGATATCAGAGTGAATGTGTGACAGATAGAAAGTATAGATTAGGTTTTACTTCTGGTCACGTCCGCCGACATTATCACAACTCCGGAGGAAAAACAAATAATCTGCACCTCACCCGCCTGCTTATATTGATTCCTATTTGCATACTATTAAGATAATATTGTACTTTCAATAACTACGTACTTACCCAAGGCAGTTGGGGGAAGATTTCAATTCAAGAGGAGACGAGTGACAAGTAATCAAACTGTGAGTTCTGCACAATGTGAACGATCAGATACGATTTACGAGTTTTTTTTAACAATCACAGGGATGTATTCAAATATGTTATTTGAGATCATCCCTAAACCGCTACAAACTTAAGAGTGTTCGAAGTACTGTAATTTCTTGACAATCTGTTGTTAGCCAATTACACACGACATTCATTGAATGGGAAAGGCGGAATCCTTACGTGGTAGGGCAGGCTTGGACTAACATGTTCAATGAAGGTGTGGAGGTTTAACTTGGACGTATCTTGGTTAGTGTCCAATTAGCTGTGGAACACACAATATATGTTTGGGGTTATTGGGGGGGGGGGGGGTGGTCGAGAAAATTTTCACCGGGGACGGTAACAGAGGATCTAAAGTTTAACGCAAAAAGAAAAACAGCAGCCGGTCTTCTAGGCTTGCCAACATCCCCACCTTCTAAATGCCTTTTAATAGTTGGGGTTCTCCTTTCTTCAACTTCTTTTTTTCCTACGTTTTCCTCCCTTTATTGCGATTTTCCTCGAAAAAAACCCAACCTCTAGCCCGTGCCACTGCCACAAAGTATAAGAGTTAAGTACCGTGGTAACTTCGATCGACCTCGTTCAAAAACACTCCTCATGGCTCTCTCTCTGGGTAAGTGGGGTCGATAATTATTTTAAAACCTGGGTCGAGGTTGGGTCGAGAAAGCCACGTACATCATGTCATGGAGCGAGCAGCTCAGAGCTCGTAGTCGTCTACAGGGTACTCCACTTGAGAACGGCTGAAATGGTTAAAGAGTGTAAGTACACACAGGACACCCAAAATACCCCTTCTGCAATTATTTCAACTCGAGAATGCTTGAAAGGAGACTACGACATTTGGGAAAAATGGTGATTGAGTGGTTTTGGATACTTTTCTACATCACTTCTAGTTTACATTGGAGAACACGCCAAACATGAACCAATCTTGAAGGTAGGTACTCCTATCTCAGGCTTCGACACCTACCGTCTTTATTTATTGCAGTTGGAAAAACATCTCATGTGGAAATGAAAATAGTCGTTGGACTATTTCGGTAACCTCAGCCATGTAATTTCACGTCACACGTTATGCATCAGTGTTGTTTGGTTTTCACCGCGTAATAAAAAGTTTGACATTAGCTGGTTAAAAATAAAACCTCGATGCCAGTAACACTTGTTTTGAGACACGAGTGCTACGGAGTTTCGGAGTGCCATCCAGCTTGTTGAGATCCTAAGATAATTTACTGCATGATGATGACGTCATGAACGTAAAATGACGACATCCCGAGATGATTCATCTCGGGATGTCGACATCAAGAAAGTGAGTCGTCGACATCCCGAGATAAATTATCTCGGAATGTCGTCAGCCTGGGGTAATTTTTCTCAGGATCTCAACAAGTTTGATGGCACCTCCAGAGCTCCGTACGGTACAGATCACACGGTAATGCTTCCATCTGAAATACTGTAGCATTAAAAACTTTCATGTGCGAGAACATTGTCCATCGACACACACTTATTTCTATTCCAAATTGAAGAAAGTGCACACGGATCGTGACCAAACCCCTGGATTAAACTCAACGTCTGCTCAGAAACACGCCCGCTTTCATTTTGAAGAAACTTGGTTGTATTGCTTGTAGTTTGTTGTTGAAAACTAGAGAATATGAATGAACTCGACCAAAAACCAATTAAAAACAATCACTAATGAATTGACAAGAACATGGCACATTCCAGATCCGCATAATCATTATCAGCAACTGTCTACTTACAACGCCATGCATGTATCCATCTCATGCTGTTCTTTGTCAACACTGCTATACATTTTAAAATCCATCTTCCATCCTTTCATCTTTGGCTGTCCCATTTTTGCTGGTCTCAGTTCGTAGTTTTATCCTGCGGATATTCCCTGCATGCGATATCCTGTTGCTATAGTTTTGAACCACCTGACGAACTGCTCGCCTCTGATAACGCATTCGTGTCTGTGAAAATATTATGGAATCGCTGGTGTCACAAGTAAGCGGAGCTACAGCCAAACACATGCAAACATCATTTTATTTCATTTCAAGCTTGTTCAAATCCGAAGAATGCCTTAAAGTTACAATGTTTATACATCAGAAATGAAATTATAACCATTAACAAACGGAATCTAAGAAAAGAATGGTCCAGTTTTACTAACAATTAAATAAACATTAAATTCAAGTTACCACATGATGTGAAGTATTAATATCGAGCTGAAATAAGATTTTAAAGATACATTGCCAAGTTAATGGTACAAAACATTTACATCAAAAAGAATTGTTTTAAATAATTAATCCAGGAAATTATAAATTTCTTTTGTGGTACTGAGCGAAACAGACCATGGTTAACAATAGTTTGTTAGATGCACATACGTTATTGTGCGGGAACCAACAGCATATTACACAAACAATTTCAATGTTACAAGTTTTTCGTGCATTGTGCGTGCCACGCACAAAGGTATTTGGGTCTTTAAAAAAATGTCCAAAGAATTAACTTCTTGGGAAAAGACATCTTAGATTGGAAGACTTGAAGAGTATGACGAGTAAAGACACATACAAAAACGCATCTAGGCTTGTGTTTTAACGAGAAGAATATTTGCAGAGAGCTTTTAGGAACTATTCTGGATTAATGAAACTTATTTCATTCGGCTTGGCCAAGGCCCGGACTTAGCTAATTAGAGACAAAATGTGTTCCTATACGACGCTGCTGCTATTCACAGTCTGCTCTGTTTAGAAGCTAATGGTTTTCGAAGTAAAATTTGTGGTAACCAGCTCTGTTGAAGTAAACCCTTGTCAATATTGAAAACAGAAGGACGTATACAAGTTGTAAATGATTTAGTATATTTAAACATCAAATTTACATGATTCAATGGAGTATATTGATGGAGATTCCTCAGGGCGCTTGATTTAAACTATTTGTTTCAAATCCATCAGACAAGAAAACACAGAAGTAAGTCAAGGCGCCACAATGTTAATACTGCATAAAGTAAACATTGCAGAACTAGTTGTCATGGCGATGTACATTTTGGCGCGGTGTCTACCGCCGATTCAATAACACAGAATGTTCCCTGTGGCAGTTCATGTCGTACCCCAACATGAAAAAACAAATCAATTTCACATGTAGAAAAACATAATGAAACGGCCCGGATTTCCAGAGATTTGGAGTTGAAGGAAGGAGTAATGCATTTAAAAGAAAAGGCTCGGGGTGTCTTCCGTCGGTAATTACCGGAAGTCGAAGCTGAGCAAGTCTTTATGAAAGCCTGTAGGCATATCGCTAATACCAGGACCCAATTTCATAGAGCTGATTCAGCAGAAAATATTGCTTAACAACTGTCGCTTAGCAGAAATGAGCAGGAAACCAGTCACAAATTGGACATGTGACATGGTAGCCTTTGGTACGCATAATTTTGTTGTGCTTAGCTACATTTTGTGCTTAAGCAGCTCTATAAAATTGGGCCCAGTAGCTTTATGTTTTACATCATGCTCGTATTCCAAAAAAAAAGTTACAATGAAAAAAGTTACAATGTTAGTTTTCAACAGGAAGATGACTTTCAATTAATCCACTCCGTAGTCCCCTGGGAAAACTGACTGTTTAGCCTGAATTCAAGGCGCCACTAAGTGTTTTGAGTGTTAAGTTTTTATCAGAGTTTGGTGTGGATGTAGAGGGCGCACTATAAGTGTTTTGAAAAATTGCCTCTACAGTAGTTATTGATTCATATAAAAAAAATTGGTGTTATAATTATGGCACACGTTTTCTGTTTCTGGATATCTAGTATCTTTAACACTATCATACTTGGTCACCAGACATTCTAAACTATTCCTACTCGAACTTTCACATGTCTTTTGGTATAATCATGGCCAAACACCGTGGATACCAACTCAGCCAGAGCCGTGCATTAAGAGAGTTGTGCCAGTTTTCTTTGGTCACGTGGTTGCTGGACGCCATCTTCCGTCCAAATGTAGCGCAACTCAATATGCAGTCTAGTCTGGCACCCTGTGTGCGAACATGACGTATAATCACACGTTGTTGCAACTCTATCAATACACACAGCTCTTTGCTCGGCCATTGCAGATTCCATTATTTTTATACACCTGCAATGACTACCGCTGCATAAATACATGTCATAATTGATGATTTATTTATTTATTTGGTGGTCTTGAGGTAAGTTAATTTTATTTACCCTTCTCATGTACTTCTTGTTTGATATTCTAAGTTCTAAAGTCTGTAGATTTGATAATGTATGCTAATGTTATGATAGTTTGTGTAAAATGCACCAGGTTGTGGAGAATGTCTTGCTTGACTGATCTATTGTTATGGAAGAATTGTGGGTCGACATAAGACACTTGCCAGCTACAGGAAAAGGCAACATGTGCATTGACGCGTGCTTGCCTGTGTGCTCTGGATCTGTGCTTCAAATGAAATAGCCACAATGGTAAAGTACCTTTTAAATCAGATATTTGTTCTTATTTTAATCATAGTTTCCTTTTTGCAATCGTGTGGATCACTTTGAATGTGTTTACAAATAGATATTGACCTGTACTTCAGTGATTTTCTAGCAGACATCATACTACATTGAACATGTTTTGAGATGTGCCCCTTTCTAGATATGAAACATTAATATTCAAGTAGTACCTGCCGGCAAAAATTGTTTAAAACGGTACAATTTTCATTAAATTTTTATTGTAATTTGTCTTCCATTGAGAAGTGTACAATTTGTGCCTGCAGGCTCTATGACCCTCTTGTAAATATGTGATTTCTAAAGTAACATTGTTTATAATTATTTAATAGATGTTAAATTTGCATCAAGACAACCCTTACAGCGATGTGTTCAAACCTCTGTACTGAGAATGCAATGCTTTACACACAATGTAAGGGTGAAACCATACTATAACATTGTCTCTATTTCCAGCTTACGAACATTTCACAGGTCACTATTTTATTGCAATTTATTAAGCACAGAAAATGTCTTTCAGTACAAAACAGACTACCATTCAAAATGTCATGATTGAACATGAATATTGAGGTACTTAGTCAATCGATTTCGTTGCTTGCTTAGCTAAATAGTGTGTGCTTAAATTCCTAATGCAGTTAGGCTTTAGGCCGTCAGTTTCTAAATAATGACTGCGTATCCACGGGTCTATTCAAATATTTGGACAGAAATAGGCCCACAACCTATTTATATCACAAATTTGATGTACCACGTTGCTTTCAAGTCATTTCAACGAATTTTACAGAAGTTGATGGGTGCTTGATTTATTGATTACACTCTGACAGGTGAGAGTTTTCCCAAACATCTCGGGAATATTTTACGCTCTTATCATCAAAAGTCTTGATTCTACTCAGTCATGAAACATGGATTTAGAACAACTAAGAGTACAGTTGTTTCTTAAAGATGTTCTCTCATTCAAATTGTCCCTGAAAATAAAACTCCATAGATCTGAACTTTGAACCGCTCTAGAACTAACTGCTTGATAAGTTAGACTTGTCCCCAGTGCATCATTGAAATGTCTTGCACAAGCGTGTAACGCTAATAATGGGCTGTACTGCATGCGCAATGGCTTTCCAAACGACCATGCGCTCCAACTACCTTTCCATTATCTTTTGAGCCTCAAACTATTCGAATATCCAGTTAACAGCCAAGGAAGGGATTTTCTAATTTAATTTATGGGCAGACCATGCGGACGTAATATTTCCGTCACATTTTGTAAAGCTTACGGCCGATTTACGTTCTACTTACAAATCACTAAATACTGCGTCATGAATTAAAATATTCAATTCGATCGCACAATGGCGTTTAACTTGATGTGCCCGTAAGTCACATTTTTGTTTTCATTTTCTCCATCCGGATAATTGCTAGTTAAAAAAACCCAAAAAGAATTACTTTTGTATTTGGTTCACCGTTTAAGCTAAATTAAATTGCCATTTAAGGATACAAAAATTATCAAACTGACTGCCTCAACGCCTTATTATTAACCGGATCACAAATGTTGAAAACCATGAAAATACAACCGACTTATCAAAACGACAGTAATAAATCAAACAAAAAACTGAAAAAAGGAGGACTTATTTTTTTACAATTCAAAAATAGAAAAAGCAGCTTATCTTGTGTTTAATTGCAGGATTATTATTTTTTCTTCATATATCTACTTCCAAAATAAATATAAATCTATTGGAAGTCCAATGTCGAAGACTGAAATTGCATTACTTAAGGGTATAATTTCAATCCAGCAAAGTAGTCGAGAAACAGCCGCCCTGTGGCTCGATTTGACCCCGATAGAGCTACTAAGCAAATGAGCGGGATATCGGTCACAGAATGTTACTTATGAAATGGTATTTGGACTGAAAATCTTCTTCTGGCAGAAGTAAGTTGTTGTGCTTAGCTACTTTCTGTGCCGAAGAAGCTCTGCGATCCAGTTCATAATGAAGTTTTTACAAAATTGTTAAAAAATGATGTGGTTGTTTGTTTCTTTTGTTGCCACATATACAATCAAACATAGGAGATGCTGAAATATTACGTCGCTAATCTTGAGAGATAGGCCTATCATGATTATGCGATTGGCAGAAATCAGTTTGGCTAAAGGTTTTACATTATAAATTGTTGATGATTTCTCGAATGTTAAGAAATCAGCTGTTCATCTAAACTGAATTGTCGTGTTGTTTGTAAATGAGTCCTTGCGGATTATGTTACTGCCGCGAATCATTTTGCCATTAAACTAAAATGGTTTGCACTTATGCAATTTAGGATCTCGCGGATGTTTGCAACGGCCGGAGGTGAGTTTAATAACAAGTGTTGCTTCTCTATCAACAGAACAAATAAAAACTGCTTAAACAACTTTGACATAACACATTGTTTGTTTGTCCTAATATGGCAAGAGTTATAACATTGTTACCAAAATGTCCCACCAATGAGGGACTTTTGGGACCCTAGGTGGCAGCAGACTTACCAGGTAAATCCATTGTTCTCGGTAATGTGTGCATGCTCGGAACTACGTAAACAATGGAAAATTACCTGGTAAGTCTGCTGCCACCTAGCGTTCCAAAGTCTCCCCTTCTCTTTGCAAGTGTTGCTTAACTCTAATAGCAAGATAACAAAGAAAAGAAGACCCGCACCAAAATATAAGATAACAGCGGCTGTCTGATCGGAAGTTTGATTTATTCAGATGGATTGCTCGTGATCAGATCGCGTGGGAAGCCAATGGCGTGATGATGGGAGATCTACCCTAGCAGAAACATCCTCACACAGATCATTCTTATACCATGTCAATCCCAATCAAGCATGCTGGAAATCACATCCAATTTAGTGTCATCATGCACGTCCGCCTGTGACTTTAACTCAATCTTCCCATTAAGATAGGCCCGGTTGGTTTCTTAGTACCTTTGTGTGTGGGTTACACAGATGTATTTTTTAGCAGTTTGACATTAACGAAGACACACCTGTGACTTATTTCATTTCAAATCAAGTGTGGTGATCTTTTTTTTTTCTTCTTCTTCTTTGTAAATTTAATTTTGGTTGTGAAGCCAAGGATTCTCGGAAGAGCGAACTTAATCACTATACTAGCCAATAACCCCATGAAGTGAAGATAGGGATGGAAGTTTCAGTTTTAGATATGGGCGGAAAACCTCGAAGAATTACTTAGGGAAAACCCACACAATCAGGTAGGGACTGAAAACCCAAATCCATGTAGTGCCCTGGCAGTATTTGAACCTAGGTCTTAGTGGTGGAAGGTTAGGATAAGCCAATCTCAATTTGATTTGTAATTTAGTTGTTGCACAATGGTTCCAGACGGGTCATTAGACAACACTTAAGATCTTCCATTTCATCACACTCAGTTTATAAGTATGTAAAATCTGCAATATTGACCACCAATTGCTTTCCTTGGTCCCGGTTTTTGTCCGGACAAAGTTAGACTTGTATATGTCCTCTTTGTAGCAAGAAAGGACGTTTGTTAGAACACAAAGCCAACACACATTGGTAGTGTTGCCGAAGGCCAGTATCCACACGTTGTAATGACCCAATGGTGAAACAACAACTTGTGAAAATTTAAGCCCATCATCAGAGTTGAAAGTCTTTTTTTCTTCTTTTTTTATACTAAATCTTATATATTTTCACGGCTTTCATATATCGGGTTTTAGACTCATCATATCAAACCTAATTGGTTTTACTAATTTCTCAAAAACTATACAATTTCCAGCAAAAAAAGGTCATGGGAAGTTTTCCACCCCGACCATCTTTGTACAATGTAAGTTACGTGCTAGTCTGTGAACGTTAGGGCATAACTTAATAACAACATCGGTAAAACAGTAAATAATATTTACTATTTTACCGATGTTGTGTTACCGTTTATTGGTGGGGATCGGGAGAATATATCTACTCTCTCCTTTTTCCAATTAACACAACATATCCGACATCCAACCTGTGGAAATGTCGTCAAAATAGGCAGCTATGTCAACAAATAAACAGCAAATAACGGTTTGTGACTAACTTGCAAAGCGATGTTTTTTTCTCATTTTTTGCAAATCGCATTACCTAAGCGTTGTGGGACAATGATGTCTCGAACATGTCAGTAATTCAGTCACGCTGATTTCTCACGACAGGTACTTTTCAGCTTATAAAAGACATGTTTTCAGGTTCAAAATCTTTCAAAAATGTTGTTCTCACAAATCAACTAGATTTTGTTTGTTTGTTTGTACACATGTCCACCTGCACTCACACACCCACACGAAGGTCCTCTTGAATCAGATCGGCAGTCGGATGTACGATGCCCCTGCGAGGCCACTCGAGTTAACTCTGTCTGGGAGGAAAATAGAATCGGCAGTGGAAATTAAAGATACCTGCTGCAATACCAACCGATATGGGATTTTAAACATAACAAAATTCCTTGTTTAATTTATGATTTGATTTGGCAGGCTGATGGTGCTCTATATTCAATCAATTTGTGAAATTCTCTGAAACGTTTTTCTTCAATTTTATGATACTACTGGATTTTTTAAAGGTAGGCCTTTTCGAAACCGCGTCTTTTGGGCTTGGGCTTAATAGGCTCTGTCAGTTATTTTGTAAACGGGCGCTTTTACGGGGCTTGAATCAGGCACACGGAGCCCAAGCCTGAGCCCAAGCCCAACCTGTGGTTCGAAAAGGGTCATACTAATTGCATGATACATTAACTCATACAGACCGATTATCTAATTCAACATTTAACTGCAAATGCTTCACTGTACATTAAATTAGTAATAATGGAGTACTTGGATACTTGGAGTTGTAAAACGGAACATGGTCACTAACGTAATGTTTTATCTGTGCTGAAAATGCATTTTTGATTAATTATTTCATTCTACTTAAATACAAAATAATACAATACACATTTGATTAGCATTCAACGGTATTTCCAACTGGATTTGCAAAAGCACCGTAGGCCTAACGTCTCTTAACAAACAAGTTCCGCTACGTCATAAAACGTCATTCCGTAATGTGATACGATATGGCGTCTTCTGTTACACACACCACATGTCTTGTTCGACTACAGGCATCAAACCAGAGTTTAAACTTCTGGGTAAGAATAGAACTATTAATTATAATAATAATTATCTTGCCCATCTTCGGTTTGTAAGACACTGTTCATCCAACTACTGACGATGCATAATAAGGCATGTTAAAAGTCTTTTTTTAAATATATGTATTTACATATATTTTAAAAATAAACGTTAACAACATTTAAAGGGATCTGCGTATAGTTTTCCTTATTTGGCACTTTTATGACCAGGCCTAATCTCATAGAGCTGCTTAAGCACAAAAGGTAGCAAGCACAACCAAAAGAGTTATTCTTATCAGATTAAGGTTACCAGCAAAGCTACCACACGTGTACAATATTTGACTGGTGTCCTGCTCATTTCTGCAAAGTAGAAATTGTGTAGCAATTTTTTTTCTCTGACTAAGCAGCTCTATTAAATTGGGCCCCGCCCACATTAACGAGTACCTTTACCAGCAGAATATCCATTGGGATTAGCTATATGTTCTTGTTTCATCAAACATGATTTCTACAAACCACAGGAGATTTCCAAAAAGACTTCACAAAGACACAGGACGTATCTTTTGTGTAATTAACATTTCCCAGAAATGGCACAGGTTTTCTTAGTATATGGGTGTCTCGTGTACCTTTGCGTTGATTTTGTATAAACCGTTATTGTACAGCCACCGGAGGAAGAAAGAATTGTGTTTAAACTCTCAAGGTTGTGGCCATTATTTTGAAAAATTTTGAAAAGTTTTGGATGACTGTGCAAAAAGTTAACAAACCATTTCACAGACAAGTCATGATATGTTTTTTATTGTTTTTTAATTTTTTGAATGTTTTTGTAATTAATGAAGCACTTCAATTAAAATGATACAATGTTATTGAGAACTGTTTGCTTTGCTCATACTGGCCACTCTCACTGCTGAGAAAATATGGAAATTGATGATACATCATAATCCAAATATGGAAATTGATGATACATCATAATCCAAATTAAGCTTGCATGATTCTTTTGAAATGTTGATACCTGAAAGGGACTCATAGACCCTTTAGTGAGTTTGATGCTTTACCTGTGTGTGTTTGCAAAGTGCAAAAATGCATACAATCTCACTTAAAAAGCCGCTAATATTTTCATCTCACTACCGACGAAGCAGGATAATGGCATTTAAACGTCTTATTTGAAATAATATAAACAAAATAATAACATTGTAAAAGCTTGTTAAAAGGAGGTGCTCAAAAACTCATTGCGGATCAACACAAGTCTAATTCCAGTCAGAGTTGCTTGGCTGAAATCACATTGGGTACATTGTATGCTCAGTGTGATCATACGTGTACAGCGAAAGTTCCGATTGGCTGCCTATCAGTAGTATCTGCATTCAGATTGTTTGTTCAGATTCAGGTTCGTTCAGCTTCCAGTTTGAGAAATGTCCCCATGAAGACATCATTCGTGCATGTGATGTGTAAAGCCTTTGCTGATTGCAAATTTATTTGCCCTGTTAAAAACAAGACGTATATAGAGCATGAAAGAATCAAGATTCAATGTTCACTCAAAAGGATTGGCATGGCGAGATCAATCCAACTGGTCATGCAGTTAAAAACATCGACGGTTCAAATTATTTTAAAAATGTAATAAGTTTCTTATTCAAGTAGGGAGTGAACAATCTACTGTGAGAATGTACACTTTTTGTATTATGAAAGACACCAACGGCCAAAATAACTGACATGACAAAACACAGTTTGGGCAGGGATAATGTTACTACCCCATAGTGACGTGAATGCTCGGAAAACGTTGCTTCTAATCTATATTTCATTTTTGAAAAAGGAGCCATGTTGCTGATTAAGGATTATCGTCACTGTGAAATACCATAAATAAACCACAGTTTGTGGTCATAAACGGTTACCAAACAGCGATTGTACGAGACGAAATCGACCCATTCATAAGTCCTGAAAGATCTGTAGGAATTGTTTACAATTTATAATTTTACTGTATAGGAAACCACCATTTGACAAATACATTTTGATTAACAGACTGAGAGATATCCAATTTAGGAAATCATTGAAAATCTTAAAAGCAATTAGCTTCGAGCAATTTTGAAGGTAGCGCAAAAATACCCGCTTAACCCGCATGAATATCAGATGTCACGAGAGGGCACCCTACGAACTTTAAGGCTTTAATACGGCAACTTTCCCCCTCAAATTATTGGTGGAAAGGGCAGTTGCAATGACTAAACAAACATGTTTCTTAACCCTAAAAAGAAAATGAAAATTTAGAAATCGCTATACTTTCACCTTTTGCGGCGTAAAATACGTTAAGTGTTGCTTTTCACCCTGCGTGGTGATGTCACAGTTTACGGTTACGGTTGTCAGCGTACGTAGGGTGAATAATGTACAATACGTTTGTTTTGGTGAACACAATCCCTTCTCAAATGGTCTAAAGAGATAAATAGAGGTCCTCAAGATCATTATCAAACCCAACAAATGTTTTTACATGCCCAAGGGTCATCATGAAGGCACCCTTACGCCAATTTTGTCAGCAGGATTGCCTTAGTGTTAGGCCCATAGGAACTGTGTGAGGGATAATTTGGCTACCATTTTCTGGGTGAACGGTTTGCCCAAAATTAAAAGGGCTTTTCAATGTTCAATGGCTATGGTTTGTTGCATTTTCTGAATTGTTGAGCAAATAAGTAACGGAGTAAATGAAAAAAGAAAACTCTAAGCGCAATTTCATATTAAACGCAGGGTTGAAACGTGTGTTCTCGCAAAACAGCAAAATAAAACCTCTAATTTAAGGATAAAAACCTATGGTTTTCTGTGTGTGTTGTGTGCATGAGGGACATGTTTCGAAGGTATCCGTCGAAACACTTACGTTTTCGAGAAACTCATTCCTTGTTTTGTGTGAGTATATCTACACGTTAAAACCAAGGACTTTTAAACAAACGGCATCCGGGTGGGGTGACGGACCAAGGATGCTCGTTTCGGTTTTGCGTACAACATGCCATGGGGACATTGCTCTAAAAACAAAGTCCAAATAATGGGAGAGCAAAGAGAAGTCCTCAATGTATAAGGTTGACAAACTCATGTGTGATGTAGTGTAATGAAAGTAACGATTCAATTTTGTCTTGCGTTTCCAGGTAACATACTACGGTTAGTGAAAAAACATAGTTTCGGAACTTCTCAGAAGAGCTGCTTACAATACAACTGTGTCCCAAGAATATTACAAATAAAACTGTCAAAAATTGTTTCAACAATGTTTGTTGTTTATTTTACAATCATGTGCATTTGTATTTATTGCTTATATTGGTACTTATTCTTATCTCTTGTAGGATTTTTCTTAATTACATCTTTATGTGAAGCGCCTATGGATTTGGCGTTAGATATATTATTATGTTATTCTTATTATTTATTTTTGTATTTGTTTGACTCGTGACTTAAACTGCACCCCGCAACTAATTACGAGCTCAGAATGAAGAAGGAAAAAAAAACTACTTTGAAGAATAATAGCGCACTTCTATAATACGTGATTGATTTTTCACATTGCGTATAATTACACCGATTTATTCACGGAAGCTGATAATTGTAGTTTGGGATCAGCCCATGGTAATGATAGACGAAGAACAGAAGATGAGACGAGTACATGCAGCCCATCACCTTCATAACAATGGCAGTAAACTGATATTGTCTTGGCATCTGCGATTTGAGTGCGCAATGCGCATTTTGTGGGCAAAGGTGCCCTACTTAAACCAACGTGGGTTGGTGCTGATTTGAGTGCAGCCGCAGCCGCTTGGACACTCTGACCTTGTACTGATTCATAGTTTGCGAAACCCCGTTTTGTTGCGCAGTAGACTGACCTTTGAAGATGCCCTCTAAAGTACGAACGGATTGGACTGATGGAAACAATGTTCAACTCACCCAGTCCTTGATGTAGATGCTCCCAATCGATTGACCTTAATTACCGACTGATAAGACAGAATGTGGGTTTTGCAGTCAACCTTGATGAATAGATCGCAAATACTAATAGCTAGAGCTTCAGATTGAATCCAGGTTCTTGAAAAAAATATGACGCAGCAAGGAATATTTCATGCTTGACGTTTATAGCGCGTGATCGATGCGTGTTATTTCTGCGATTTAGCTTCGGTACACTTTAATGGTTCAAACCTGAATCATACAGGTTGTCAAATCACAGTTTGCTAAAAGGGAGAGTTGTTTTTTATTTCTTTGTAAAAATAATTGAAACATGTCCTCAATTTTTAAATACAAACACGAACTAACTCATCCTAATTTTTATTCGGTGGTTACGTTTCGTCAAAACGGTGAAGAATAGTGTTTTGCCTGGAATTTTGTTCTCGCATGTTAATTTGCAACATTTGGTGGTCCGCAATTGCCATTTTCTCGACTTTACAGTATTTCAGATGGAGTATTTCCTCAGGAGAATTTATACTTATATGGACTTTATGATCAGCAATTCAAAGTGAAACCAACCTTTTTTTTAACCAGTCCTTACATTGTTCTAGTTTTCCGCATTCATGATAAACAGTGTGTTTATCAAGTTTGCTGAAAAACTCAAGGTCTTTTCTCATCGTATCTTTCAATATAACTGAGAATAACGGAATAACCGTGTCAGCATGTCGACAAATTTGAGCCTTGCCGAACTACGGCATGCTGACTTAAATAACAGACACTGATGCTGTGGCCTAGATTTCCAAACATGTTTCTATATGCGAGCTGGTTAAAGACACAACAAGGCCACTGTGGCTGTTGAAAATCGAAGTCAAATTCTCTGAATCGTGACAGGTTTTCTTTTTCAAAATTATGTTTAAGTGTCAACTCCAAAAAGCTTTCAATACATTTTCTGTAGATGGAAGACTTGACCTAGAGATTGAAGAAACAGCCAGCCCCGGTGATTCCAGGGCACTCAATGGCGTCTTCTATCAAGATGTAGCCATGTCAGGTACCTTGTCTTCGTTGCAATATCGATTGATTCTAATTGTTTTTATTACAAGGGACCATACTGTGTCCTCTTCCACCTCAGTTCGAGTTATTATGAATTTATAAGAAGCAAACAAAAAAGTAGCATTTTGAAAGATTACAAAATTACAGCTAAAAGGTACCAGAATTAGTAAATAAAAAATAGTTTGTATAGTGACATGGTCTATACATACTATACTTGATTTATGGATGTTCACACTTTTCAGTCATATCCTTAATTACAAACAAGTCACTAAAACTTATATTTTTTTCCAACTAGACATTTAGGATATTTCTTGGGGTAACAACGAATAACGGTTCATGTTTCGTTTAGGTTTTGTGAATGTTCAAATGTGCCTCGATTGGGCAAATCTATACAGAGAAGAAAACAAAGGAATAGGTTTTTTCAGACATTGTAGTTCGGACGGAAATATTTGTCAACGGTTATCGACCTACCCAGAGCCTCATATTCAATTAAAAAAACCAGGTCAATGTCCTTTCTAGATTTGCTGTTTACAGTAGAACTATATGTGACGTTCACCAACAGGATCGAACTAGTTATTCCATAGTCAGGTACCATTAGGTTTATGGGCGCTCGCTATCTGTTTAGCAAAAAGGCAGCCAGACCGTTTTTGTTCCCGCCCTATTTCTTGTGGATCTCAGGTGAAAGAGACAAGATAGTTGAATGCAATTGATGGCATGCCACCCTTGTGTAGGTCTCGTCCAACCCTGGCGCTTATCCATCGAAGCAGTTTACATGCATGAACATGCCATAAAGAGCTTATATTGACCTGTAACACGGTCAGTCACTTTTCTCTGTTTCGTTCAAGTCAATACTTTCAAATCGAGGCTAGACGAGAGAAATTGCCAGTTGCGTATATTTAGGCCACGTTCAATTGGGGGAGGGGCGGGGGCAGGCTTGTGACTTTGGAGGTACTTTACCAAGAAACTTTTTTTTTAAAGAATTTCAATACAGACGCCTACATAATGGTAGTGTTACTAATTAGTTGATGTAGTGAACCAGACATTATTTTATGCATTTTCAAAACAGTCTGAATTAGTTTACAGGTTATGGAAAGTAAGGGTTTTTTCTATCGCGAAAGAGGCCAAATTAAAAAAAACACACACACATTTTTATTCAAATTCAGGTCATTGTGTCTTGAAATCGTTTCTCTTTCAATATTTTAAATACAAGATTAACGCAATGGGTTAAGTTATGTATCAAGTAAGTTCACTGAATGGTTTGGAAATGTGTTATTTTTTCCAAAGGATTTTATAAATACAGATAAATTGCTAAATCGAGTTTAATAGTTTAATATTCTTCGATCCTATTATAATTGAGGGGAGGGTTGTGAGGGGGGTCAGGGGTGTCAGGGACGTGCAAAGATCTTTAAGTCAGCCTCAGTGGACGATTATTTCCGTAAAAGCATTGACTTATTCAGACCATAAAGAAGTAAATCATATGAGGATTATTGGTGACTATCAAAAGTGGCGATCAGAGATATCAATTTTTCATGAAATAATAACAAGAGAGAGTCCACTTTTATTGGCTTCAAAGTCTGCACTTAGATGGAACGAGAACAGTCACACGTACCATTATATCTGACTCGAATCTTATGAATTACCAATACCAAAAGTATAGAACTTAATAATTCCCGCTACCCAGCAGGAACCTGGCTATGGATATCGCAGCTGGGGTTTGTTGTCAGGTGTCCACGTGGACAGAAAACAAAATGGCCGGACTGATATTTCCACAGAGCAATGTTTGACTGTTAGGACTGTTTGTGCGAGCAAGTTTTGCTTACACTCAGTGTTTTTGAAATAACTCAATTGCAAAGGAAGTGGGGGAGGAAAGAGTTCCTTTTACGGACTGTGACACTTCGCATTAAATGCTAAAAGAAGAACCCGGGATGTTCGCTCAACGGGCTTGATGCGTAAATTTGATAATGGTTGAGCATAGCCTTTCGGTCTCTGCACTATTTATCTGGTCCTTCTATCGAGAGAAGGGGAATTATTTCTGGACTATTTATATCTCTTTACTTTTGTCTGAAGCTACCCTTTTCAGAAAAGTAAAACTCAATATGCAAATTGCATTTCCCCGGAGCGTACCCTTTCCCAGTATACCTCGGCTGAATGTGCGAGTTTTCACAATACATTATTTAAACTTAATTAGTGGCTGGTTTAGGCTGAGGGTCATCTGTTTTACCTTTAATACAATTTTCAGACATAAAGAAAAGGCTAGCATTGAATTTATTTAAACAACTATTTACAATTGACATTAAAAATCATGGATCGAAACGTCTCAGCTCGTTTTCATTGATATATTATTTCATATAATAGTTGAGAGTCATATTAACTCAGATTTGCACCTAAAAAATATTGTTAGGTACATGCGTGACGCTACGGAGTTCAATAAGTGTCCGTTTTATCCAAATAATGAAATAATTTATCTCCCCAAGTCGACTTATTTTATGAGGTAATCGACTTAAATGAGCCAAATAAGTCGACTTTTCTGTGATAATTTTTATCTGTTTTATAGACGACTAATACCAAGAAGTCATAGTTTAAGTATAGTCATCTTGACAAGACACATTGTTCAAGTTGACACGAGTTATCACATTGTCGACTTAAGAAGCCGTAGTCGAATCAAGCGGCTTCGACTACGGCTACGGCTGCTGGCTGCAGCGGCAGTGTTGAAGCATAAGCCTTTCAGCGATCCCGGCATAGCCACTGCCGAAACCATCAAATCGGACATGGCCTTTGGTGACAGCAAATCAGCGTGGATAAGTAATATGGCACTCAAGGAGCTCTGTGTGGTTTAAATAGAGCAGGGGTATTCCATTAGCAGCAATCTGCCGTGTACTGACACTGTTGTACTTTTCCCACCAGGCGCTTCTTCTTCTTTTTTTTGACAGTAAAAATGAAAGATTGCAAACAAACCCAGAACGCTTAATACCCTAGGTTTCGTTGGTCCTTATTCAAAATGACGGCACTGAGTGTTCAAGTATTGATATCGACGTCGGCTTTACACCGTAATCAGTTTATATTATTCTACATGCAGACTTGTGTCAACAAAAGTTTAACTATAGGCACTGGTACTGGTACCAATTGTCATGGTATATAGTCTGATGTAAACGCATGTAGACCAACTGTACTCATTCACAAAACCCAAACTGTTCCATCTACCCATTAACCAATCTAACACTTGAAAAAATGGTTTTCATAGTGTGCCGTTTTTCTAACACATTGTTTTGAAAACAAGAGAGAATCTAAAAATTATGAATGCACTCTTCCTAAAACAAAATTGTACCATCTTGCTATCGGTAGCAGATGACATCGGAGAAGTACTGTCGTAGGTTAACTGACTAGCTCCTGATGACCTTTGCAAGCAAAGGACAGGTGAACTGGTGAAGGTGAACCTACGGGCCTTGTGTCTCTGGATGAGTATTCTTCAGGGAAGACAAGTGGCCGATTCCTGGCCAAGTCGTGTCACGGTGACATGTTTATTGAAAGTGCATTGGCAGAATCCTTGTTAAAATGTATGGCGCATTTCAAGCTGTTATCGGTTGATGGTATTCATTTCAACACTGGGCAAAAAAAAGGATATCGTACAATGATCGGTGAAAGCAAAATAATGTTGTGTTTTGGTAAGTTTCAGTCATGCAGTTGTCCGATGAAAGGTGATTTGGGCGGAGTCAAACACTTTTTCGGAAGACAGAATTGCAGACAGGTTTTATCAAGAAAGCTGGACTGATTTTAAATCACTATATCTTTCTAATATGCCTTTGACGCGTGCTTATCTCAATGAGTTTTCCTTTGCAAGTATTGAACATAAAGTAATACAGACCAAACGTAATAGAGACTCAATTATAGATTGTAATTGTTAAATTTTTAATCAATGTATTTTTTAAGTCAATTTTGGAACTAAGCGTAACAAATTAAACAGAATTTTCAGAAAACTGGCAACAAGAAGCATCTCACTGTAGCCCAAATTGCACCCACTTAAAAAATGTTCGCAGATGAATACGCCTTCCCCATCATTGCCAATAGTCATCCGTGCCTAGCCTACCCTTGTCCACACTACCATACTGTAATGATACCAAGGTTCCTATTAATCCTACATTCATCAGTCAGACCATGTAGCAGAGTGCTTCTTACCGATCCAAACACTTGATAGAGCTAGCCCTAGCGAGCACATCCTCTAGGCCGTTAGATCGCTCAATTTGACCGCCAATCACCCGCGTGAGTCACAGCCACGAGTACCATTGCTACCCGTACCGTGTGCGGGTTGTGGCGAGGGAGGGAGGGAGAGCACATTGTCCCGGCTTCCTGTTGACAACTAAGGGTCTACAGGTGGCTTTCATTTCATGCAAGGACATGCAACCAATACGAACAATTCTTAACTTTCTAACTGAATTGGTCCGAATCAAGAAATTGGACTTTTAGGGTTGAGGGAATAAAACCAGCCTCATTACACTGAAAAATCAATAGGTTTTCGAGAAGGAAATATTAAAGTGAAAATGCGACACGGGGGTCTTCCTTTCTCTGGCAACTTTCATATGACAAGATGATGGTTAAAGTACATGGGATATGATTACCGACAACGTATACCTGTTCCAAAAGGAAAGTTCAAAATATTATTACAAATTGTAAACAACGTTATTTTTGATGTAAGGATTTGAAGAAAACACACACGATATAGTGGAAGCTCTTTAAATCCAGTTAAATTTTTAACAAGGACCATAAAAAAGCATGATCAAAAAAAACTTTGACTTCATTGTTTTTCTATTATTACATAGTTGTCCAAAACTGTCAATTACAATTGATAACCTGCGAGTTAATTTGCTTCATATGTAAATACGGTGACGTATATCTGACAAGGTGCACACAGCATTTATCATTTCACTCGCCATCACTGTCCAATCTCCCAAGCCAAACAACTACTAAAAACACCCGAATTAATTCTTCTTTATTTTACATACATCGGACATTATTCCAATTCCCAAGACAATTTCTAGCATAACCACATCTGTTCCTCTATTTTAAGGTTCTCTGTTTATTTCCTTTCCTTCCTCTTTCCTTTTTAACCTGGAGGAAAAACAACACACAGTACCATCCACATTGTTTATACTTGCGAAATTAATATTGTAACAAACCAGTGTAGTGAGTACATAGCCTAGATATGCGTGTAATCAATTGTACCATCCCTACACATGGGAGCCAAGCTTGGTGTAATTCCACCTTTTCATCTTGTGTTATCCTGGTTGCTTTGAGATCACATGCAGTAACCGTTGCCTCTCTGCGTAGTCATGCCTTAAGGTATAATGGTTTGGCTATAGTTAGACCAACACTTGAAGTTTAACATGTTTGTACAGATGGGGGTAATGACATTTCTATGCTGTAGCTTCGATCTGTAAGCTCAAGGAATACTAACACCGTGGGCATTAAAGGAACGTTTGAAGGCGGGTTTTTTTTATGTGAAGAGGAGATTGTCATTCTGACATGATGCCCTGTTGTTATTAAAAATCATATTTGAGGGTGGTGTATTTAATCAACTGCAGTCAGTTCCTAAACGAATCTCATCTCCATGTGGTGTTTTCATGGTTGGCATCAATTCTTTGAAACATGACATTCCAATTTTCAGCGAGTGTGTTTTTATCTAATTACGTCACCAGTTTGCCCGTGGCTCGATGAAATTTAATAAGCGTACAATCATGAAGTGAATGCTCATCACATATTGATTTACAGCTTAAATATTCAATATTTGAAAACGTCAGTTTTGCCAATAGTTTTTATGGGGCGCCCTCTGTGGATTCAATGGGCCCTAATCAGCGTTATAACGGGCACGGGTAGTCGAACCAATTAAAACACATCTATGAGATGATACGTCTTTATACACTTCAAATAAAAATAGCTATGTTTATACGGGCTGAAAATCACTGACGAAACTCCAAAGTATTGGTTTGTTTCGTAAAACGACAAACCATGAAGAGGTGACGTTTAGACCCACGTTTATATTAGTTTTAAAATTAATTTTTGATCTAGAACATTGAATGGAACTCGGCCTGGTGGAGCCAGATATTTCTGATCCATATTTTAATATCGTAGTGATGTTATAAGAGAAGTAAATATTTTACTCTCAATGTTGTTATTATCTTTCCGGGTAATAAAACCAAGGGCGTCTCATAAGTGAACTTAATCAGTGTAGCTCGCAAGCCTGAGGAAACCCTTAAACAAGGGTGCTTGCTATGGGAACCAGAAACACTGGGGTAAACCCTTATCTTCCACGATACGTATTCTGGGTTCCTTTACGTTCCTTTACGTGCCCTGTTAGTTTATTGCTCCATGGTTTAGTACACGGGACCTCCAGATGTCCCATCCAAAGGACAAAGCAATTGCATTTTGCTCAAGGACACACATTAGTGCCACTACCAGGACTCGAACCTACACTCTGCTGATCAGAAACACCAGAGCTTGAGTCTGGTGCTCTTACAACACGGCGTGACACAAACTCTTTTCTCTGGCCTTCCGTTTGTGTATTATTTGTAACATTGGAATTGTGTAACTTTAACGACGTTTTGGGGTTTGGGTTGTCTGTTGTTGTTTGTTGTTGTTTGTTTTTGTTTGTGCTTTTTCAATCATTGATAGACTTAATCATTTCTTTCAAGTTGTTGTATTGTTCTTCACTTCTGTTATTTCAGTTGATGAGTATCTTGAATAAACGCAGTTGTATAGCTTCAACACAATAGAAACAACTTCTTGATGAGAGTACCACTTAAGTTGTTTTCTTGAACACCCACGCGCACCAACTAATTTAGGTTGACATTATCAAATCTGACACAGTCAAGTGGGGAGAGGGAGGGTGCGGTTTGAGAGCAATATAAGAGGGAGTGGATTCGACGTTCAGTGCCAATGATTAAGGTTTATCCGTTCACAGAAGTTGATGGCTATCTTTTGATAAGATCACAGACCTTAATCTTGGTGATTTAGGTCAGATAACAAACGCCCCCTTGGGATGATTGGTGTTGCCCAGAGTGTTGCAATTGAAGAGTAAACAGCCGAGGTCTAATTTAGCAACACGGGCCAGTTTAGCGCTCAGGTCTCGATAACAATGAAGTTAAGTTCGATTGAAACTCACCCTGCCCGGATTAGTACGGCTGGTAAGTTTAGAACCTTTCCGGACCTTCGTCCAGTGAATAAACAAGAGTGGTAACTACTTTAAGAACTTGCTGACTAATTACGTCACGAGACCTATACTTACGTACGATTACGTAGGCTTCCATGTAGAAATGTGTCCACCGTGAACCCAAACGGAAGTGTTATGCTACTTGTAAATAACATTGTGAATAGTAGAATAAAGATTTAAAAACAAGTAAACATGTCAAGGAAACTGGGAAGCATGGCGTTTGCACCTTGCCCTATGAACAAATGAATACCTAAATTTAATTAAGCCAAAATTAATCACAATGCAACTTGATCATCATAAAGCGTACAAATACGGGAAACGCTTTCAAAAGTTCTATTTTTATACAGAAATGTAACTCCGATGGTTTGATGATATGAGTTCATGACAAACAGGAAGACTGTTGCACTGTTGGGATTCATTTAAACCTGTTCATTGTTTTTGTCTCTTTGAATTTTCTTTTTATAAGAATACATTGATTGAATAAAACCACATTTCGATGATCATGTTAATGACCCATTTCGGAGCAAGACGAAGTAAGAAGCAAGACACCTCTTTCGTTATAAGTTATTGCTAATGAAACTTCCTCTTTTTACAAGGTCAATGTTAAAAGTTCAATCGTGATCACGTTTGAAATTTATGACACCCATGAATAAATCATTGTTAAATAAATACACGACTTAAAATAAATTTTAAGTAAACGTCAAGGAAATGTTATAATCCAGGCTTCTTATCAATTAGTGCAGTTTTGGACAGCACACGAAAATAAACAGAGTTGAATTTACGATCAACAGTTGCGTATTCTCAGCTTAGGGCTGGATGGAGAGTCGGTAGTCTGCAAGATATTTGTCAACACCTTGTAAATAACCAAGTTACCTTACAGAGTTAGAGCACTTTAATTTCTCCTTCATTTCCTGGGAGGTTGATTTCAACAGATGCGATCGGGTTTATTCCTTCTTAATTGGACTGATCTAGTTTCTTGACGTAAGCAGGGATACGTTTATGAGTTTGGCATCTGAAACGCGACACGCCTACCGGTACTGCATCGTGCAGCTCTGGAGGCAATCGCTGTGATTTATGAACTCTCAACGACCATAACTGAAGCTGAACCAATCTTATAGAATTGCTATTAATAAGAGCATGATTAAGGGCTCTAATGGGTTTCAATTATGTTGTCTACAACAAACACACCATTTTAACATACGTTGTAAATTTACTCGATCAAGGTGGCCATGTTTTAGAGATATCAAGGATTAACAGTTAATGTTTCGACAGCAGTTTTGTGCTGGGTTGGGCTAACTTAAATAATGAGTTGAAATTTAGGGACTTCTTCGTCAACATGGCAGTATTTCAGTATGCCTCTCACAGACGACTGGTAGGCCTTCTGTTGCACTAAGTAAATGTAAAACGAACTTAAAATCGATTTTGGTTTGGCGATCGTTTACCATATTCGGGTGTGACACCTTTAATAATGTGTACATGATTCAATAGGTCGTTGAAAGCATACCCACCAAACCAGCAGTGGGTTGGCAGGTATTTCGCGTGATCGAATAGAAGCCTGGTTCCCGCGTAAATTGCGTTAACGTGTGAAGGAAACACAAACACGGGTCCCAACACTCCTCCTATACAGCACAGTCAACTGACAGTAATTAAATGCCCACGATATAGGGTAAATGGTTACACGTATCAACATGGTAGTTGGAGCTTTCCTGATTATTCTCATCACGGATCGTGGGGGATTTTAAGCCAATTATCCGATGATGACAAGCGGCAGCAAGGACTTTATTAAACAATGGGGAGATGGGGCATACGGGGTTTGGTGAATAGTATGTAGCATTTTTGCACTTTTGTCTCGATAATGGTTTGCATTTAGTTTTATATTATATACAAAAAACAAAGCAACAGCAAGTTGCCGTTTTACCCTGCTGCTGACTACTTAGAATCCGAAAGCTCACTAGTTATAAATGTTATACCAGTGGCCAATTTCACAGAGTTGCTTAAGCAGAAAATAGTGCTTAACAATTGTGTGCTAAGCAGGAATGAGCAGGATATCAGTCACAAACTGTACATGTGACATGGTAGTTTAGCTGGTAACCTTATTCTGGTAAGCATAATTTTGATATGCTTAGCTATACTTTTTGTGCTTAAGCAGCTCTATGAAATTGGGCCCTTTATAATTGTATGCCCTATATTATACCAAGCCTATTTACATACGAAATCAAGTCAAGGTTGGAGATAAAAGAGATTTATACTTGAAAATTGATGATGAAATTGTCACTGAGATTGCCCCATACTGACCAACTATATAGGGATAGTAGAGGATTGTTAGGCCAGATTTTTCTCGTTGATACTCTTTGTATGTAATATTTCCATTGTAAAACTTGTGGCATTGCTTGTTTGTTTTTCTTTCTTACAGCACATGGTTGCAAGACATAAAGTTTGTGCCTTCATTTCTGCTCATCGACATGCCCCGAAAACCCAAGAAGGTTTGGTGAATAACTTTATTGTCAAAGTCTACCCATAGTAGCGGTGATACTTCTATTTCCATATCATTGTAAATCCACATCGTTATAGGCAAAGACACCTAAATCGAATGAGAGTTAGTTTGTTAGTTTAAGATGCACTTTTATGAAACACTTCAGAATATTCCGAATGGGACATTAGTTTACACAAGGTGCTCCTCTGGATTTCAGGTTAAACTCACCTGCTGACAAAACATTTAATGTTATTTTTCAGAAAAAATAATGGATAAAATTTACCGAACAAAAACAAAGACTGTTTATAAGCTTCGTTCCATGCGAAATTTTTGAGTGTTCTGAAATATTGTTAAAGTCGAGAGCGAAAAAAGGACCAGCAAAAAAACAAATAATTGTTTCTTTTTTAAATCATTGTTGCTTATTTTGACGATTGTCATTAACATTTCAAATGCAAAACAAAACGAGTATGTACAGACAACGTGAACATTTTGAAGTTGAACTACAACGAGTCAACCGCAAGCATCACTGAACATGAACAAAACCCTTGATGAAAAATATAATATTCTTATATATTTTTGGTAATGAAACCAACGTGAACGTAATCACTGTAGCTCGCAAGCCTGAGGAAACCTGTAACGAGGGTGCTTGCTATGTGAACCAGAAACACCGGGGTAACCCCTACTATTCCGTGTTGAAGTGTTCTTTTCACGGTGCAAATCTTAGTACACTTGGGACATACGGCTTTAAAGTCCCATGGCGAAGTACAAGGCAATTGTAGTAAACGATCTTGCTCAATGACACATGTGCCGCGACCGGGACTCGAACCTACACTCACCGGAGCTTGGAGACCGGTGCGCTTCTAACCGCTCGGCCAAGACACGCCACGAAGTACACAGCGTTTCGTTGATTTCGCTATAAAATCGTGACCACCTCATTCAACTCACGGTTGTTGGATAGTGAGTTTATTTTAAACAAGAGGGTTGAATAAAGTTCTGTTGGATAGTGTCCCTTTTAAGATAAGGCTGTGCCAGAAATCCATTAAGAGTTAAATATATATGAAATTGTGCTATAAAAGCTTTTATTTGATGAACAATTTACAACGGCATCAGTCACCGTGAGAAATAGTTCCTTTCAAATATTGATATTGTCTAGAAAATCTAGTTTAAATCCAATTTAGCCTACCTGTCCATACAAGCATTATAGCATATTATGGAACGGTTAGAAGCTGCTCTTTCTAAAAATATATATAGGGCCTACATATAAAATAAGTAGGGGAGATGGCCTTAGCTTTCGATCCAGACCGGACCTTCGTCAGAGGCATAAACAAGAACAAACACAAACATATCCATTTATAGCAAAAACATATAGGCCCCATATAGGGCCTACATATAAATATATGAGTCCATTTCGAACTGTCCCACGTCATGTGTTTTTATACATTTTTTTAAATATGAGAATTGTAACAAATTGCTCTTCCCGGTAAAATATACAATCACTTTTAAAAGGTACACATTATTGATCCTTTAAATCAATAATGCTTTTACCAGTATATCTGGAGGATGTGGTACAGTTTTTAAAACCATTATTTAATGCAAAGTCATCAATCTAGGTATTCGACAAGTACAGTTTTAGTGAATAGTGTAAGTGTACAAGTTAAGAGTGGACACACATGAGAGCGACGATTTTCCACTTCAAGTGTTTTCATTGACAACACCATTACTCAATGTGAACACAGTCAACGCGTTTGTCCTCAATCAACACGGAGATTATAGAAATCTAAGATTTGAACATGTATTTCTTAGGTGTTCACTGATACACCTGGGCACAATTGCATGGCTCTGCTTACCGTTAGCAAAGAATCGGCGCTTACGGAAGCAGGGAATTATATGCTTACGTCAAGCGTATTTCACGGGTTAGCAGAGAGTTCTTGCTTGTGCGCCTGCGTACTACACGTTACTAGGCATTCTTCACTTACACAGCTAGCGCAGAAATTCCGCGCTTGCACAGTAAGCGGAGAATGGTGACCGTAAGCGCATATTTCGGCGGTAAGCAGAGCCATGAAATTGGACCCTAATACGGTGTTCTGTATTACGTACCACTTTGTCCGGCACAATTTTAATTTATGCGTTGTACTAATTTGTGCTTTGGAGTAGCATTTTTTTGTTGGTTGCTTTTCATGTTTTGGAGATGGAGATATAAAACAACAACGTGTTTGAACATGTCAACTTGGGGTAGAATGACAAATGACAGAAGAGAATGGAAATTGCCGGAAGAGGGCTTCGTCCAACCATGGATGAAAACTGCCTGATGAGAATGATGATTTTAAATTCTGGGTTTGCGTTGCATTTTTATCCGCATTGTGCCGGAAAAGGTGGCGCAGAAAACAGCACATGAGAATGGTAGGACTATAGCAGTGTGTTAATTATTGCTTTTTGTCTTAGAAATGTTCTGATAATTGAGGAAGCTGTATCAGCTATAATTTTTAGAGAACAGCGAATAATAATAGTGGATTGGACTAAAGCGGCTTTTCAAGCTGATGATAGCCTCGGGTGGAATTCATATTCTTCAAAAAATTGGTCATTATTGCTTTTATAATCACTCAATACTTACCATGAACTGAACTGGAATTAATAATTATTTTCTTTTAAAAACTCCCACATTTCTTTTATAGATTACGTGACAGTGGGCAAGAAACCAAATACCATACTCATACGAGAATCAATTTAAAGCAGTTTTGCATTGTAGTGTCGCATGATGCTGGCAAAGACTTCCGGTTCTTCGGCTGCTTTCACCAAAATAGTCCCAAATTATCAAGTGTAAGTCTGACATCAATAGTTTTCTATTTTCAGGATTTATAGAGTAGGGAGTAGAACAGATTCTCACCATACAGTTGAGGATTTCAAAGAAACTTCACGAAAGACCTATTTCTTGTCTGTTTTTAAACCAACCCAGCACCCAACCCACCTACCTATAAGTAGGTATGTGAACTTTCACCAATTCATTAATTTCCGGCAGAACGTATGGAAGAAAGAAAGTGACGAAACTCTTGTTGTCATCTTCATCTGCAGGAAATGCTCCCCCATCCTTCGGGATATCTTGCTCAGCTCCGAGGAAAGAGTCTTAAGAAAGACAGATAGTGGAATGTCGGCAACAGCTCTCCAGGGAGACGCCAGGAAGATCCATGACGGGGAAGAAACGGTATTCACTCAAAACCATTGGGCTTTTTATAGCTCCATGTTCAAACCCAGTGGCATGATTTGTTATCAGATTATGTTACTCAGCCATTCAAACTTACACGACCTTAAAGTTTATGGCATAGGGACTAAACGGAGGTAAGAGACCGATTCGGATAAAGAACAAAACGGTTCTTTCAGTGCTCTCAGATATGAACTGCAAAACTTTTGAATAGCGACGAAGATTATCTTTCAGGCTGCACTTTAACAATAATTTGCTACAGGTCGAATTCCATGTCGAACGCAAATAAAGTTCGAATTACACAGCAATAGCCAGGAGGCTGCATTGTATATCCCCAATAGCTCGGGATATGATCATGTATGTCAAATGTCAAAACGTTTACTTGTTACTATAGTATTGCGGACATCAGGTCTGTGTTTACGGCGACAGTCGAAACATCACACTTTGGGACTTCTTGGAACGAATAAAGTTGTCATACAGACATCTGTTAAATTTGAGGAGCGAATTTTTCCTATAATTTTGACCTTTAAATGTCATCTTTGCTTTGGGAAAGCGAAAACCGTTTATAAACCGTCAGCGTTTTCACGAAGTAGCACTCTACGTGGTTAAGGATTTTTTTTTTTACATTTCTGTTGATAATGCATGAAGACGTACAATTCCATGAAGTTTCAAAGCTCAGACAGCTTTACTTTTTTAATTAAGCTAATTAGTGTTTTCAATTTTTGCACAAACGTGGCATTTTTTGTTTTCACGAAGTAGCACCCGAACCTCTGTGTTTACCCAGCCTCGCTACCATGGGCAGCGCGCCGTATCGATACCTCTCGTCACTAACCCCTGGTAGGGATGTGCTTAAAAACAACGCTGATTGGCCCCCAATGGTCACTACTTTGCGTGCACGCTTGTTAAAAACTTTCGAGCGCATGTATGGCGCTTGTAGGACGCTTAGTACGCGCGTGTGAAAATGCAAGTATTTTGACGCGATTCCATTTCAAATGAATCATGTTTTTACACGGTCACCCTTAACTGCATACAGTTAGACTATCACAAAATCAAAGAAGAATGACAGAGGACCAGTTGCTTTTTGACTTGATGCCTCTTTTACGGGTTACCGTACTTGAGCGCGCGCGTAGAACGGATCGGCCCAGGCCTAATTAAAATGTGCTAGATTCTAGCACATTTTAATGAACCAATTCCAGGGGTTATGATCGAGCAAGGCATGCTGGGAAAAAATGGCGCGGCGAGATCGATCACCCCTGGGAACGAGGATGCTGTTTACCGTTGTAATGCATGGCACGCACTCAAGTCAAAGTGAGGTAAAAACGTTTTCACGAAGTAGCACGCAAGTTGTGTGAGCGCGCGCGCGCTGACCTAGTTTCATAAAGTAACACAAAATGCTGTGTTGTAGTATAGGTGCATGCTACTTCTTGAAAACGCAAAACGACATATTCGCACTTTTTTGGTTTCACGAAGTAGCACGGATCTTCTGTCGTGTCTAGTTTCATAATTAATTATGCAAATGAGTCAAAATAAGAGTAATTGTTAAGTTCAAGTCATCAAGTATCTACACTGAGAAATTTAAATGGAAATACCTTGAAGTTTTGAAGGGAGGCGGGTTTCTAAAAAGTGTTCATCTTCAGAGGCCGTTTTCTCTGATTGTTATTTTTTGCTGGTATAGCAGCGAGTGCTACTTCGTGCAAACGCTGACGAAACGTTGCCTCTAAAACAACATCATTCGACCGACTTCCAACTCTTTAACCTTGCTATTTACTTTCAATGATTCAAAATAATTTTAAAAAGTGCGATGCAAAACAAACATGCAACCCCGAAATAACAAAATTGCTCCGTCGCGCCGCCAAAGTGGCACAATATTATGGAGTACCACGCTAAAGTAATACAGCGGAAAACGTTCCAGCTATTGTGCAAGTGCCGCAGTGGTCACACGCCAGTAAGATCTGCTTATCAAAAGTGTTTTGAACCAGAGAATGTAAATAGTTTTAAATCATTTCTGGTACAAAATATTGTTGATGCAATTCTTGTAATCTGGGGATGTGGGTAATGTGTGTATAATACATGTACTTATGGTAAGTGACCAGGCAAATTTCACAGCCCCCCCACCCCACCCCATCATCTGCCTACGTGCCTAGTTTATTAGATAAAATATACTTTGAAATTAAAGGAAACATTGTTGGCAATAAACATCTTTAAAGACAGTTGTATATTTCTTTTTTGCGGGTTCATATTGCATGTGGTCACGGATATTTGCCGCCATCGTAAGACAATAACCCGTTTACATGAGTATCGGGTGCACTGACACCACGTAGCCGGATAGCCGTAAGACCTATTTTTTTTAAATAAACGACGATTGTTCATTGGGAACACCAACTGAAAACCCGGGCTTGGTTCGGTCTTATGCTTTCAATGCTGATGTAGAAAATTGTAGGCCCTATCAAGAAGTCATCTTAGGTAGTGCCATTGATTGTCCTGAGGAGGAAACTTTAGCAAGGTTCAAAGTGGGTTTTTTTTTACCACCAGCGAGATGACGTCGACGAAAGTTAGGAATAATGCGTTTCGACGAACCTGCTCTGAGAATGGGCGGGGTACAGAACGGACTGTTATATACAGCAAAGGTAATTTTTTCACCATAGTCTGTATTATGTCGAATTTAAATAGGCCTGAAGAATGACTACTTATAAATACTGTAATTATTGTTTATTACTGCTTGAGTTGGACTGAGCTCTTATAAGAATGTGGTGGCTACATTGGACGAGCTCTGCATTGCACGCGTATAAACGACCCACAGGCTGGCTGCTACCATCTCAGTACCTGCCCGCCTCACCACCTAAATGCAGATAACCAAACCCAGCAACTGACGAACGTTAACTCCCTTCTTCATGGGTCAAACTCTGATCACAATTACACGTTCGCACGCCCCATCTTATCCAACAATGCTGCTGGTACGGTCTTACTGTTTCACAAGAAACCTAAAATGAGGTGACGTCATGCAGTGTACAATGCGCATGCCTCGAATCGTATACTCACACAAGTAATACAACCTTAATTTCCTCCATCAGAACTTCTTTTGCCAGTAGAAAGTTGGATACGGAGATCAATTTTTCATATTTATAGGCTTTTTCCAGGACACTTCCGAGAAGCAGTTTCCTGAGGAAGTACAATGTATTATGTTTTTAAAAGACTCGGGGGAAAACATCACATCAAAATAATTCATTGTTTAGCAAGACAGGGGACAATACTTGTGTAACAATTTGAAACAAACACTTTATAAATACTCCCGATCAGAATTGACCCGAATTCCTGGTCTCAGGGGGCCTGACCCATTTCTGGTCAGGATGACCGGGGGGGGGATTGGTGACAAAAATGGGATGGGATTTTTACCTCGGACTCTGCGTCATTTTGACCTATATTTCGGGGTAATTTTGACACACATTCCAGGGTATACACACGTGACCCGAATCCAGGTAGTTTCTGACCCGAATCCAGGTAGTTTCTGACCCAAATCCAGGTTATTTCGATCATTCTGACCCGGATTTTAGAGTGCAGACATGATAGGCCAATAATTTTTTGAACATTATTACTATTTTTGTCGTTAGAGGGCGCTTTGTCATTTTTACGGGTCGAGGAGAAAAAGCTCAAAAAGTTTCACTTTTTGATTGCCGAAATGTTGAAAAGGGCCTACACATAATTATGGGTATTATGGACACATACACAACCGTGGAAAAACTTAAGACCGTAGGGGGCGTTTTTCGCTGGGGGAATGCCCGCTTTCCACTGATCTCTAATAGAGATTAGTGCAGTTTTCTAATAACAATGAAATATTTAAATAAACACAAAGGGGACCTAAACAAGTTGTTTGTACAGTGTATAGATCTGCTCTAATGTACCTCTCCGGTAATAGGAACAAGAGAAGAATATTAACCCAACTCGGCAAACATGAAGATAAAAAGTGGTTTGGAATTATTAAGAATCATGAACAAGTTAACGTCATAATTTATATTACCGAAATAGGCAACTATTAAACGTACAAGCCAAGCAATCTTTATTTTCTCCCCGATATTGTCTTTTATTTTCGTTTTTTCTAGAACTTTTGCTTTCTTTGCGCCCTTATTTTTAGCACCGTTGAAAAAAACCCATTAAAAAACGGCTAAAGAAAAACCGTATATAGCGCCCTCACTTGATGATGAAGCTACATCCACTATTGTAATAATCCCAGACGTCTAAAGTTACGAAATTCACGTCATGGTAGGAAGGTGTGCCAACTTACTGTTTTGGGTGCGAGAGAGGTGCTATAAAATTGAGAGGTGCAGCTGTTGTTTCGATAAAGCTGGTTCACTCGGTTGAGTATTGTGTTTGTGGTCAACAAAAAGGAAACCTGGAGAGTGCTCAAAAGTGGTAAGTAGACGAGGTGTCATTTGTGTTAAATTTTCACTTCGAGAGGAAGGGTCTGAAAACAGAGCAGAGGTTTCATCTCGATAAATAGGCATAGGAAGGGGGCTCTTGAGAGGTCTCTGACAATCAGTGAGTTAGTTTAGTAAGTTAGTGGTCAGTCAGGACAATGACATCCTTACATTTACAACAATAAGACCGAGTGGGAATTTACTGTGACAGTGTGAGTGAGGAAACTGGGTTGCTCAATCTCCTCCTGCTCCTGAGTGTTTATCAATAGTATCATACAGTTGGTTGGGTACTGATTAGCCCACCTTGTTCTGTTGGGCTGTTATGGTTCTCTTTTGACATCGGTCGTATTCGTACTCGTAGTCGCGATAAGACTAATGTTAAAAGAGAGCCATATAACCGCCCAACAAAGTCACGGTGGGCTAGTTACTGATTGACTAATCACAATATTTCAGCTAGACGCGTGACGCAAGCTTTCCCAGCACAGCTGAGCAAGCATTGCATCCAAAGAAACCCCCACGAACGTCCTTGGGGCAATGGTTTCACTTCTGTCTCATGACCTCTGACCTTCCATGCCTATTGACTTGTAGTTGTACTGGTGGTCATGGTGGTGGCTATGTCAATATCTTTGAAAATGAAAACGTGGGCGTGAGGTTGGCTCAGTGGTTTCTTGGCCTGTCTTTCATCGCCTCTGGACCCGGTTAAAATCCCTTGCATGTGGATTGGGTTTCACCTGATTGCACGGGTTCTTCCCGAGGGTTTTTCTTCCACATCTAAAACTGAAAATTTCTTCTCATTTCCTATTCTCCATCCTGTTGTATAGTGTTATTGGTGCTTGCACTGTTTGGATGTGTAATGAAATAAATAAAATTTTGTTAATGTATTACTCTAGATATTATAATGAAGGTGTTCATTTTAATAATAGACTGTGCAAGTTTCAGGTGTATCCGAACAACGAAGCACGTCAAACAAAGAAAATATTTTTTCCTTAAATTAAATCTTTGTTTTAAATTGTATTTATGAAAAAATCTGAACAACAAAAATACTCATTACAATTTTTATAAAATGAGCTTGAGCTTTTATATAACAAATGCACAATTAGTTTGTTAACCCTTTCCTTACCATAGGCGACTTTAGTCAACTGCACTCATACCCCCTCTTCCTTACCATTGGTGACTTTAGTCGACCAAGCTTGCACACAAAAAAGCGATCAAGCCTCAGCACCAAGGCCATTTGTAATAATGCTGTAGTTTTGTCCATGTTCATCCTCCATACCAAAACTTACCATCATTGGAAAGAGAGAGATCGGATCTTTCCAATGGTGGTAAAACAAAAATAAGGTTGCTATTATGCAATCTCTTCAAATTGGAGTTGGAAGATCCGAAATGCCAAACACCTACGGAGCACCATATGGTTGTGTACAAAAAAGTGTTTGAGATTACAGATTGCACTGAGTAAAGAAAGACCAAGAACTTTGTCATTTATTGACAAATATCAATGAATTTTATATTATATGATAGGAAATTCAATAAGGAAGTACTTTCTTATTACTTATTTTGCTGTAAAACAATATCTTCAAGGAGATAATGGAGTTTGTAAAAATGGCCTTTGAATGAAAGCTTTCTGTTGTGTAAAATGTGTGCTTCACGCTTGAGTGGTCAAACAATGCGATCACCAGCGGTTGTTTATGTCCAAACTCCAAAGAATTCGGTAACGAAAGGGTTAAACTTTATTGAAATAAAATTTAAACTCTGGGACAAGGATGTATATTTGATCTTAACTTTTCAGAAACCCCTTTTGAAAATCTACGCCCGAATATATGCAACCACTTATATGCAGACACGCAATGGTCGCACGGGCTTAAAATTGGCGCTTGATGCCGTTTAAAGAGGCACTCACGCCTCAACTACCAATGAAAAGGCTTTTCATTGTGCTGCGCGACCAAAACAAGCATATTTTTGCATATAGTTTGTGGTCGGAGGTAGGCCCGAATTCTAAATTTTTTGCAAGTAATTGGAAGCCGAGGTCAAGTTTAATTCTCAGGTTCTCTTCGTTATACCGATAAATTTATTTTATTCTCTTATTTTTTATCACTTTAGTGTTACATTCCCAACAACACATATAATTTTCATGATCATGAACTACGTTAAACTAAAAAAATTGACAAAACAAAATCTTGCCCATGAAAAACTCCATATGGTTGGTACCACAATGGTCCCTGAAGTTCGAATATGCGCGAGACTTGCACAGTCTATTGGGTTCAAAAAGTATTTTAATTATAAATGTTTGTGGCAGGCAAGTGACTATAAAACAGCAATTTCCTGAAGTGGTTATCTAAAGGCATGTTGCAAAATCTTATATTTTATATGTTGTTACGTCATAGTGAGTAGTCAGGTTTGGTCCATGCTTCAGACTCGGTTATTATAGTTGATGGGGATGATTGTATGAATGTTATTTTAGGCGTTAAGTCAAGCTCAAGGAATTAAAACTTGTTAGTTTAGCTTTCGACTAAAAGCTTTATTATAGCTTTGAACAATAACACTTCAAGGTTCAGACGTTTCTTTAAACCATTTTAAAATGACACACAATTCATGTACAACATGTACAAAGCATATTGCTTTTAGAAGTAGCTCTATGGAATCAGGCACTGATCAGAGACTTTGGCCAACATAGAGCCAAAATCAGATTCTTCAAATCCGGTCTATGCAGCAACACACAGCCTAGAGATAGGGCCTAGTACCAAGAACTCCTGGCCTGGAATTTCATCTACACGTATGAGCATGTTGAGAGGGCAAGGACATTTCTGTAGACACTTCCATTGGCAACTCTTAATGAAAGTCTATTGAAGGGAAACTTTTGAAGGGGCACCAAGGCCAAGACTACTAGGGCAACAGAGCCCATGGCCTGCACTGCCTCCGTGTTTTTCCAAATGTGGAACTCTGCCCACACAATCACATTTCTTGTAAAGGACGTGACAATGTACCATTAGTGTAAGTTTCATGTACATGTACGTGGGACAAATCTCAACTCTCATTTTGGGTATACTTATTAAAATATAGTACACTTCAATCAGATTGCACATCCCAAATCTGTGAGTTTTTAGGGTTCAATTATTGTCAAACTTCCATTTCCTTTACTTTCTCCCAAATGCGAGCTTGAGCTATTAATTTATGATGAGAAAGAGAGTCTGTAAAGCATAAAGTCTAGGAGTTGCAATGTACATCCAGGGTGGCTTGTGACATGCCATGCTAACATCAGGCACTTCTTTTAAAAAGTAAAATGGCTTATAAAAGTGAACTTGTGAAGACAACCAAAACATCAACCACGATATCAATGTGATGTGATGAAAAACATTTTACACATGTATATGTTGAGAAATAGTGAAATGGGGGTACCTTATATACCTAAATTAGGTGTTATTTGAAAGTTATTCTTCTCATCAAGGTTTTAGCCAGGATTTGGTAAACAGGTAAAAGGGTGTCCAAACTTGCTGGAAATTTAAAAACTGGGTATCCAAATTGGTCACTTACAATACATTAATATTGTAAATGACAGATAAAACACTTAGTGCCCAAATTTAAAACAGAGTGTCCAAAAGACACCCAGACACCCCTCTGGCTATCACTACGCTTCTCATCTTAATTATTGAGCAAATAAACCCAGTTTTGAGTTATAAATGTCACAAAGTGTCTGGTTTTGGCATAGAGTGTTACATTTCATACCAGCTTTTTCAAGCTTTGTCAACTTTTGTTTGTACTTACAGAGGAATTTCATAACTTGAGATTTGTAAAGATCTGTAATCAGAACAAGATGTCAGCCGAAGGAAGCCAAGTTGGAAGTGGAGGAGATTGTGAGAAACCTCATCCAGTGTTTTTAATTCCTAGTCCCATCATTACAAGGAGAACAAGAACAGCATCCATGTAAGTATGCCTGTCTTGGACAATTTCCAATGTCGTCCATGCGCTTCAATGGGATATGTAAATTAGAGGATTTAGGCTGGGCATGATTTAAGTTAAGTAGTTTTCTAAAGTAGATTTGTAATGAAAGGAGAACCATCTCTGAATCCTTATGTTTGTGTGGACCATGGTTTCTCATTAACTCCAGGTCCAGCGCAGCTGCCCAAGGTGTTAACAAACATGGCACCATTGTGGACTTTTCCAAGAGCAAAGGTCATGGCTTCATTCGACCAGACGTTGAGGGCAGCACTCAAAACATATTCCTTCACATCTCAGAGTAAGTAAAAAGTGCAAGTCTGGTACATATTTGAACATTAAAGTGCATGATTTTGCTTTCTTTATTTCGGGCTGAACCAAGAAAAAATTTAGTAGATTGGGATGTGAACCTGCAACCTCTGGATTAACATGCCGGCGCTGTACCAACTGAGCCATCTAGCCCTAGTAATGGCGGTCTCCCTATTTTGTCTTCTTCATAATGTTGTTTTCTTCACATGTTAAAGTATACATGTCAGGGAAGTCGAGATTCCCAAAAATGTTTTGCACAGTCTATTACAACGACAACAGCAATAAGTCCATACTCAATTCTGTTGTATTCATTTTGATTTGTCTGTAAAATCCGAGGATGTTTCAGACGGCTATGACACATAGCTCTTTGTTGCAGTCACTCTGTGGACATTCCTTTGTTCTGACACTTAAGGATAATCCTGTTCTTCTACACTGTAAAAAAACACTGTGTGGACGTGTGTAAGTCCACATAGTGTTTCAAGTCCCTACATTATGTGGACGTCTTTTGTTCTCAGGTCCACACTTTGTATGTAGCGTTCAAACACTGTGAAACTATACCATATTTGTATTTGTTTAAAAGTTGTGTTGTTATACGATGTTGTTGCTCAGTCTTACATATTTGTAATCAAATGTTCTTACTCACAAATTTATGAATGTGTGAAGTAGTTTCCGTAATGTTGTTTAAGTACTACGAGGGAACATGCATGAAAGACACCGGGTAGTGTTCATGGGTGTTTTCTGGTAGTAGTTACTAAGCAGGATAGTTCTTTTTAGAGCTAAGTTGTCTCTCGAATTTCTGAAATCTACTCCGCGGCAGTAGAATAAAGCAAGATCTAGTTCACAAAGAACAAATTTACACAGCAAAGTAGATATACGCATGGTGTTAACGCAAACCGAATATATAAAATGTGTTCATGTAGTTTTTTTTATATTAATTTATATTTATTTATATTACACAAAGTAAATAAACCATGCCTACTTTTCGTTGTTTTGTAAGATTCTAGATTGACAATGACATGAATGGAAGGTCTTTGGGAACACTAGGTGGCAGCAGACTTACCAATTAAATCTATGGCTCTCTGGAGATATACAGTACATGTGCATAAGATTTTTGTAAACAATGGAAATTTATCTGGTAATTTACCTGTTTGCTGTCACCTAGCATTCCAAAGTCTCCCACTATTGGATTTGATGTCTTGCATCCATGGCTGTATGTAGTTTGTTTGGATTGCTTAATTGTTTCTTAATTTCATAGATGGGGTTAAATAAAGATAAGACCTGAAAGAAACATGTTTAGGGACCAGTGAAAAATGCTGGCAGTATTGTGAACAAGACTGGCTAGGGAAAAAATAGAAGTTAAGGATACTTTCAATGCTGGGACCAATTTCATGGTTCGGCTTATTGCGGAATTCAGCGCTAACAATCACTATTCTCCGCTATTAAAGGGTTTCGCACCAAATTGCTGTGACACAAGCTGGGTAAACAAAAAATTCAAAGAAAATGCAAACCGTTCATGCTAACCTGTGAAATACAATTATGTGCGGATTGTTCTGTGACCATAGTTGATGTTTTTTCACTACTGCACGCAGATCAACGTTATTGGACCCTGGCCAGTTCTTACAATAGCTACATTTTGGTTTCATTGCAGTGTTGAGGGTGACTATGTTCCCCAGCCAGGGGATAAAGTGATCTACAAGGAGCTTCCTCTACCTCCTCAGAATGTCCATCTACAAGCCCTTCATGTACAGATTGTGCAGATGGATCGGCATCACGAGCACCCCAGATGGGAAGATCCAGAATCACATTAGTCACATCTCTCACTCTATTCCCATTCCATTATGTAGAACCTAGGATTTCAGTTAGATGTGGAAGGTGAAGGCCAAGCTACAGTCAGGAGTTTGTGAACCAGTAATTTGCATAGAGTTGTAATTTGTTGGTGATATTTTGATGTTGCTTTACGCATTGTTGCATCCTTGTGAAGTAAACTGCTTCTTAATACTGTGGTTGGATCACCTTCCAGACAGGTCTTTTTTTTTAAATTGCTAATTCCAACTCAATAAGTATTATAAGAAATATGTGTTAAATTTTATTAGTCTATGTTTTGAGGGTTTAGTTTTTAGATGGGGGTGGGGTAGGATGGGGTGGGATGGGGCGGGGCTTTTGAAAGGGGTGATAGGGATTGAGGCTTGGATGGTGTGGGCATATTGAGTGGACCCTTCAACATAAAATGGTGTGCTTCTACCATGTCAAACTTCAATTAAGTGACATTCCAGTGTTTGATGTGCAAGTACAGTCCTGTGTGTTCACTACTCAATATCACATTGTAATATGCAGCATAACTTTTGAATGATAATTAAAGAGAATGACCCAAAACGCAGGCTGCCAATCAATGATTAAGAGTTTCTGTCTCCACTGTCCACACTTTTATGTAACCCTCCTACTCTTGGTTACATTCACCAGTGAGTTGACCAACCATTGGGTTGTGTGTGGTTGCACAACTGTCCACAGAACTATTCTGTGTACTGTGTAGATGCATTTACCACATGATAGCATTATGCAGGTTAGCTAGTTTATCTATCATTCAAAACCATGTGGGTGATATGGAGGGGTCAGACAATGGGAGCATCAATTAATGTAAGTTACAAACCAGGAACATGTACACAGTGTAAGCGTACTGTTAGTAACTTCTTGAGCGTTACTTTGGTAGAGCCTTACAGGGAGTGTCAGTGTCCTAAAGCAGGCCAGTATGAGAAACATTGGCACCTGGTCTACACTCACAGTATTTCCATGTAAAAAAATATCATTGATCCTTCTGTTTGATCTTTAAAGATAAAAAGATGCAGGTCTGGACTGTACTCTTTTAGCTTGTAGGTCAGCCCTTGTACCCAATAAAGACATTGACTCTGAATCTAGAAAAGTTTCTCCTTTGTGGAAATGTAGCAATATTCATAAAGAACACAGTATGGGAGCCCCTCCCCCTGTAGGTGTTCACTCTTATCTTATTCAACTTTGAAAAGTAAACAATACAATTGAATGAACAACATGAACTTGGAAAGTACATATATACACATGTGTGTGTCAGACATCAAGCATTAATGTATTGTAAACTTAAATAGTTTAACATTCTTTCATGTATTTGTAATTGAAGCTAAATTGTAAGTAAATTTCTTTTGTAGATGTTTGTACTGTATTTGTATATATATAAAGTTTTGTATCTCTTGTGATAACAAAAATGGTTTGGGAATGGTATAGTTCTATACATGTGTTGTACGTGTACCTCATCTCATAAAAGTTGGGCACAAGCAATAAGTTTCAGTTATTTGTACATGTACATACAATGTATGGAAGGTCTACAAATTTCAAGTATATTTTTCATAATTCCTTTTCCTTTTTCATGTACAGGTAATGACACAGTAACCTCAGATTTGTGACTTACAATACCCTGACCTACTTGTACTAAAATCCTTTAAAATCCTTACACCGGTTTTTGCCTGACCTTTGTTGATTCAGTGCTGCTTAGTTAAGGCAAAGGCTCGAGTGAGGCAAGCCTAAGTCCTGTATGAGTCAAGCCAAAGTCTTGTGTAGTTCAGGCCTAAGTATTGTGTGAATCAACTTAAGTCAAGCCTAAGTCTTACTCTTGTGTGAGTCATGTGTAAGTCTTGTTTGTTGTGTACCATTTACTGATGGATTTGATGGGAATTGATAGATCCCTGGTCAGGGTGCACAACAGGAACAGAGCTAAAACTGTTAAAGGAAATGTACAACAGTAACTGTTAGAAAATTAGCTCTTAGATTAGGCTAAGGCCTGATTCATAACCGATGACTTGAGCAATTTGGTTTTAAAGCAAAGCAACTTTTTTTTGCATCAACAACGTGTCATGAAAATTGACTTTGCATTTACTTTCCCATACAGTATAAGCCCACCTTTTACGTAAGCACACTTATAGAAAACGAATGATGGTTTTTTAGCATACCTCTTTGGTTTAAATATATTTCTCCCAAACCAATGCCATGTCATCTCTTCATTGGGAAATGAAACACTTTGTGTTTTTTTCTTTTTCTCAACATTCAAAGTTCATATTCTAAAACAATATTCATGAAAATAATATTCATGAAAACATAAGGCTCTTGACTATTCTTCCTTCATGATTATTCTGAATATCAATGTTTTACCTCTTAGAAGATTGACTGCTTAAAATAGCATCAAAACAACTATCACGTGCATAAACCTGAACTGCCAAATGAATAACCATTGTGAAATATATCAGCATTTTATAAGGTTGTACAGTGAGTTAATTTCTATAGACCTCTCCAAAATCAATGCTCATCGATGCACAAATAAATTATATTGTTAAGTACTACTAGTAGTACTTAACAAGATACTTTTTGTGTGCATCGATGAGCATTGATATAATATTCATACAAACCCATCCCTGCAGCATGAAGCAACCTGAATGCATGCTATTAATGATTAATGCTAAATGGTTTAGTATGTTAGTTTTTTATGCATATGTGTGTTTCTGTGGAGATTTGAACAAATTTTAACACGTACATGTAACTTGTGTTACACAGTTTTTGCCCCCACCCCCTACCTACATGTACACCATGTACACAGCTCTGTTTTGCAGTCACTTCGTGGACATTCCTTTATCCTGTACACTTCAGAAAAATCCTACTCGTCAACACTGTATAAAACACTGTGTGGACGTGTGTAAGTCCACATAGTGTTTCGAGTCCCTACATTATGTGGACCTCTTCTGTTATCAGGTTCACTGTTTATGTGACCATGGAAGTTATCCAAGGAATCCTATGAAAATGTTGACCTTACTTCTTCAACTGCTTATAAATCGTTGTCTTTGTAAACTGCTATGAGGCAAATAGCCTTAAATACAGCTATAAACATTGGAAGAAATGTTACATCTATTAAATGTTTGTTTGTCATTTGCTTTTGTACACTGTGTAAAGAATAATTCATTCCAATTGTCTAGTTTAGCATGAAGATGCCAGACAATCCATTTATACTTTGTGGCCACGTTTTTGAGGAGGACTGATTTTATGTATGACTGGAATTGCATGCATTGCATTTTGTAGACATAATGATTCCAGTATGGCTTACTGTAATAAGTACATGAAGTACTGAGTTGGGGCACATTTGTTTGCACTATGCCAGCATTTCAGAAAGAAATCTTTTTCAGTTCAATTTGTTGATAAGTAATAATCATACACCTGTATGTATTGCAGTCATTTTGATGCTAGCACAGAACAAATCCTGAGTATAGTACAGGGAAAAGGGTATATTTCTGGTTACCCAACCAACCATAATTTTACGGCATGATCCTACAACTTGTTTTCTTTTTCTTTTTTTTATGGGGGGGGGGAGGGTTTAAAAAAAAAAATAACAACTAGACATTTGGAGTTTGTTATAAAACAAACACAAACACTGTACATGTTCAGTTTTGTCGCTGTGTAGTGATGGCAATTATTTAAAGGCATGTGTTAATACAGCACAAGGTTACTAATACAGCAGGCGTGCCACTTTGTTTAAGGACTGGGTAGTTTCTCCTTATAGGGCTTCTTGGTTTCGGAAATTTGTAATGAAACACTTCAAAGGGCACCAAGGCAATGACTGGGGGGGGGGGGGCCTGATAAAGAGTTGTTTTTTTTACCTTTGCCATTCCCATTTTCCTCATAGTGAATGAAATAGAGGATGGGTTGCTATGATTAATTACACTGCACCTTCTGAAATATGTTTGTTTTTCACCCCAACGTCAGACTTATCAAGATTATAATAACAAAAACAGCAAAGTAAATGTCCTGACCTACCAACCCTGTTTTGAAATGTCACTCAATCCGAAGCAGAACTATTTTTCTTCGGTCTGATCCAGCAAAAGCTAAATCTTAAATGTCAACAAGGTTAATTCATGGTGATCTTATGAATAATTCAAGTGCAGATTTTGTCATTATCATAGAAGGATACATGCATGTATAATGAGAGGCGCTGTCGTTGATCGTTCAGTCATTCTGATTTTCTCCATTAATGATACATGAATCTTATCAGAAATTCATTGAAAGAAAGTATGGTGTGAAAGGAATGGGGTGTGGTTTGGAAATAAGATAAAACAGATCCTGAAATCTACTTCAAACAATTTTGTCTGCTGGGTTGCCCGTTCAAGGAGAAAAACATCATTGTTTTTTTTTAAAAGTATATTTATTCCTAGGCCTTTAATATTCAGTAAACACAACATGCAATCAACGTAAAGATGTCATCAAATATGGTTGTCCCAGTTCAGTGAAAAATAGTGATAAACGCATCTAGTTGAAGATGTTTGTTTGGGTTTCTGTGCTTGTACATACGGCTTATATTGATAGGGGACATTATAGTGATATATGTGAGTCTTATAATTGCACTGCTAAAAACGGTATTCTAGAATTAAGAAGATATATTTTTTCAAGAAAAATTTTGTGTCACTCCCAAAACTCTTCATGGAAAAATGTTGTAGGGAGTGACACAAGAATGTGTTTTTTCTTCTTCTTTCAAGATTACCATTTTCAGCAGTGTATTATCTTGACTTGGGCAGTATTTCAGATGGAAACTTTTTCTTCTTTCAAGATTACCATTTTCAGCAGTGTATTATCTTGACTTGGGCAGTATTTCAGATGAAAACTTTTCTCTTTCTCTTGGGGATTGGTTGTATGAATTTGATCATCAGTGAACTTTCAGACTGAAGAGCATGTAACTTGTTTCATTACCACTGTTGCTTTCTGGACTGGTAAATGATTTCAAATCCTAGAACACTCCAATATGCTGTGCAGTGGGCATTAGAGCTAACACAAATGCATTATTCTTTGTTCGGTATCATGAGAAGCAATATCTTAAATTGTAACCTTACAAACAGAAAACCCAACAAAAGCTTAGCTGCATGATAAAAGATAAACCAAAACTTTTTGTACAGATTCTAAAGTTGAATAACATGTAGCTCATTTTGATGGACACAATAAAGCTTATAGATTGTACAGAAATTGAAATGTTTTCCCTCAAAAACATGGCGTACATTTGTTTCATCCGCTCCCATTTATTGCACACTGTACAGATTTTTCCTCTCTCACATTTGGCTGAGTTTCACCGTAACAATTGTGTGATTGTGTACCGCATACAGAATATTATTCGATTTGAAGTAATAAAACACAGGATATTCAAATTGACTTGGGGTACAAGCGGCAGGAATTTCTGACATGGTTGTGGGGCCTTTTTCTTTTTAAGCAGTTGAAGTTTAAGAAAAAATACATGAAGTAAGTGTAACTCAATGCACTGGTTTAGCCGTGCGTTATGACTCGAAAAAGGTGCTATAATATGTCATGTATGTATGAGTATATGTATCTATATCTAGTACGTGTTTTGCCATAAATGTGTATACTAAACTGTCTTTAAAGTTCAAGTTATTCCCATGTCAGTGCTTTTAACAGCAATATTTAAGCTTTACAGCAGGAGCCATTATTATGGCTCTGCTCGCCATAGAATTCTACTCATGGTCAAAATCTTCACTCACAGCATGTACAGGGTGCAAGCTACATGTATATTATAGCGCAAAAATGCCAAGTAACATGTGAAGTACACATGTGCACTACACATGTGCACAAGCTAAATTTCCATGCTTTCCTTTTCAGTTCACTTACGGAAAGCGCAGATTTGAACCTGCCTTTCAGACTGGAATTTCATCTTTGAGAGGGCAATTCCATTTTGCAAAGGGCACATTCATTAGTAAATCTTAAGTCTATCGGAAACTTTTCCGGGCACCAAGGCCCATGTGTAACCCCTGCCAATGTAAAGTGCCAAATTCTTGCTCACAGTAAGCGTACAGAGCCATTTTGGCCTTCTACATACATAACTGTATCATCTAAAAACCAATTCTGGAACTTAAAGTATTACTTACAATGTTAGAGGGAGATACAGCTTATCTTTTGGAATGTACCTTAGTCCTTAGTAAGTTTACATGTGACTCCAATTTCAAGGACTACTCGTGTCATACTTGGAAATGTGTAATGTAGCTGTATGGCTGACATTTTCGGAATCAAGTTGATATTTAATCGGGGCATGCAAAGGCTCAGTGTATAAAAAAAAATATGACAGATAATAATTATTTATGTTCCAAATGGTTGAAATGTAGGAAGACTGCGCAGTAATTCAACCCTATACTGTATGCATAACATAAGTGATATCGTTATCAAAGAGTGACGGTTACCTACTGGAGCATTTCCAAAGGGTCCTGTCAAGTTACATGTAACATCGTATTATGCATTAATTGTAACAATTAAAAGGGAACCCAGACATTTTAGTTTCAAAAACCTGGTTCATACTTCACACGTGAAAGCAGAACGATGTTTTCTGCATAACAATTTGAAAAACAGTGTGCCCTGAATATCGCATCACCAAAGTTCCCTTCACTTTTGCAGGCAGTATGAATAACTGGGCTTGAAAAGATTTTCAGTGGGAAAATGATTATATGTACTTGGAACATAAACCATTGGGAAATGTATATGGGCTATTGACCCTTTTCACTTGATGTCATCAGACTAATCTTGGTTGCACCCCTTTGGGAGTCCCTGTGTGGACCTTTTAGGAGATGCAGCCATTGCAGCGTTATCACGTTTACAATAATTTTTACAAGCAATTTGACTCTTAAAAATGTTGAGTGTAGCAGACAGTATCCATGTGTGACATTGGTGCAAGGGATCAATTAGCAATACTACAAAAACTTCTCTAAATTTGCACAAAGAAGTAATTGGCTTCCAGTGCAACCACTTCCACTCAATCTATCATTAATAGTTTGTTTCGGTTGTTAAGATATCGAAAACTTGACAATTTATCTCTTATTTTGTGGATTGTTAGTTTCCTGCTTGTAATGTGCACAAAATGAATTGCCTTACCATTTCGGGTTGAATTGGGAGCAAATGCTCTCAGAGCTGTAGTCGACATGTTTTTTTAAGGTACATTGATTTCCTAGAGGTGTCTATAAATGTACACACTGCAGCAAGTTTGATTGATTTAACAGCAAGACACTCAGGGGTAACTGATAGTAAATAACATGCTTGGATTATGCAGAAATCCTCATGTTGATTCTGCTGTGACTAAATATAACGTCAAGCATTGAACGTGATAAAAAAAAGGAATTGATATTATTACATACAAAATTGATAAAGTGGCTATATTTTCTTCAATAGAGTGTGACCATTTTGTAACGGTCAACCTTTGTCTCAGTTCTGTACATGTAAGTGTGCCCTTTTGAAAGGTCAAATTGTGACATCATCTAGTCATCTCAAAGGTTTCAAGCATAGAATCACAACCCAGAAAATGCTGGCATGTTGTATCGTAGAGCAAAGGACTGGTCCTTGCTCTATGGTTGGTTGTATCATTACCATGTCACATGGGTGTACATGTGAGCACTTCTCCATTTTTTTCCTGTCTATATATAAATATGTAGTATCAGAATGGCAGATTTTCCATTAGTACAGGTCATGTGAATCATGATATCGTTGCGGTATACATGTATAACGCTAGGTGTAAAATCATGGCGTCATAAATTGGCCATGTATTAACAGAACTGTTGTGCACCTCCAAACAAAGATATTTTTAAAAATTGGGAGACTGCCAACACTATAGGGCTAGATGGCTCAGTTGGTAGAGTGCCGGCATTTTAATTCAGAGGTTGCAGGTTCAAGTCCCGCTCTAGTAAATGTTTCTTTGTTCAACCCAAAATCAAATTGTCTCACAACTGAATTGCGCGAATAATGACTCACTCAGCATTGTCTGGGTTCTATCTATGTCCAAAGATTCACATCACAATTTTTCTTAGAAGTGTGTGTGTGTTTTGAAAAGAAAACAAAAAGTACGCCTAGTTTGAGTCTTTTTGAATTAAAATTACATTCCCAGTGCAAAAGTTATTCCTGAATTGATCAAAAGCAACAATTGAATATTCCAGCTGTCATCGACGGTTGTACAAGTACATGGTGTGCAGCGGACGACATTAATAATAAATGTAAAGCTACACCCAATGTGCATTTATCTTGGTAAATATTACTGTGTATATTAAAGTACATTTGTATCACGTTCATGTTATATAGATGTATATTTCATGGAAATAAACATATTTTGCTTTGCAAAAGATTGTAGTTTGTTCTTTGAGAAGTCAATTGGGAAGATGGTAGTGACTCATTTTAGGTTCATTGCTACCAGGGTAGCTTCCCCTCTAAACTGCTATCAACATTTTTTAGAAAGTAGTTTGAACTCTTGAAATGAATTTTGTGATAAATTGTAGTTATCAGGGGAAGGAATTCATAGAATTTTGTGATTCAGTGATAGGTTAGGTCGGCTGAGCATACTAGTGCATTCACTTGGTACTTGTCCAGTAGATGGCTGATAACAGAGTGGGTTTATCAGTCAGTTCGTTTCAAGTGTTGTCTTGGCTCGTAAAGCAAAATTTGTGGTGTGAACATCAGTCGTCTGGTAATTGATGTTCATTTGCTCAGAAGCCTAAACTCGTGATTTTCCATTTTCTGAAAGATTTCACTAAAAAGATGTTATAAATCTTCATGTTTGCGTACATCTTCATGCTTAAATCTTCATGTTTGTACGTCAGTGGAAGCCAATTGATCAAGGCATCTTCAGTTTTCCTGATACAAATGGTGCATGCAAAGGAAACCCACTCAGTACAAAGTCCTTTTGGTATTTGCACATTCTGGAACATGATTTTTATGATGATTAAGTGACAGTCCAAATAATAGTTAGGTTCTGTGTAGTTTTTTGAAAAAGACTTTGCAAATAATTTGACCGACCCAGAAATGATAATCAGCTGGTTAAGGAGAGACATCCAAGATAGACAATAGCGACTCTATGACTTTATAAAACCAATGGGGCCCACACATAAAACCTTCACTGTTGAATATATCGTAATATAAGAGCTATGATCCCTCATGGCTGGAGTACAAGACAAGCAGTAAAGGTGGTGGGTTCGAATCCCACCCAAGTGATTTGCCAGTGGAATTTTGCTTTTCACAGAACTCTGGAGAGTAGGCCTACTGGGTATACAGTGCTTAATACACATCGGTGTAAGGGTAAAAACAAAACAAATTATAGTCTAAGCAGTAGTTAGTGTTAAATAGAATATTTGTATGTTGTATACTTGTACATTCAAAATGCTTAGCTTTGTAGAGAAAGGTTACCAGCAAAAATACCATATGATGTATGGTTTCTGATTGTTTTTTTCTCAGCAGAAAAATGTGCTAAGCACCATTTTTTTGCTTAAAGACAAAGTATACCTTTGGTTTTTGGAACCATTTGATTGTTTTAATCGTATATAGAAGTAGATATATACAATAAAACTAACCTGTGAAAATTTAATTTCAAAAGGTGGTCGAGTTTTCGAGATATCGCCAAAAACCCGGGGCAAAAATGTCCACGCAGAAAGAATAATCCCTAATAGGAATCCACAATCTGGTAAACATTTCTGACAGTAACACTTATCAGATTCCCAAATTTTGGGGCATAAAAACTGCTATCTTTCTTCATAACCACATTACTTTGAAGTGAAATGTTTCTTAAAATGCTTTTTTATCGAAAGCTGCTGCAGGCTTCTAACCAATAAGTTTTTATTGCCATTGATTTTAAGAGTGATTACCAAACGTCTACCTTCCCGTTAACAGCTTCATGAAATTAGACCCAGTATAGATGTATACCCCACAGGGATGAGAGTCATTATTGTTAAAAAAGTCTGAAACTACATGTTGGATCCAAATTTTAGGAAGGGCATACTTGAAATGATGGCGTTTCTACCTTTTGGTAACCCCTAGGGAGGCTTTGGAAGTCAAATGGCTTTTAGGAACAGTGTCCTAAGCACAAGTGAAGTAGATCAAAGTGTCAGTCTTTAATTCTTTAAATTTTAATGTATGTGGAAAAATTAAAGTCTTTTTTTTATTCACCAGGATGACATAAAAAGTCTAAATTCAGACAAAAGTCTGAAAAATCTCATCCCTGACCCCAGTTGGGTTAGTTTGGATGAACCACTCTGTGAACAAAACTCATTTTGATTTGTAACATTTATTCACAATTTTTTGATAAATCAATGATCTACATTTAACACATACCTGAGGAGATAAATGGTTTATTCCATGATAGAAACAAAATTAATAACCTTTAAAAACCTGTATCAAAATTACTTCAAGAACAATAATCTCTACAAATGTATAAAAACTGAACCAAATCAAAATTTACACCTTTTGAAAATGAAATTTGTAAATTTAATCTATAAGTTAATTGTATTGATTAATTTTACATGTACAACTCAATAATTACGTATGCATAAACAATTGTTTAAGTGAAAAACTAAAATGGTTTAAAAAAACAAAATTATAACATTCCTTTTTTGTGATATCATAAGTTTTCCTTGTCCCATCTGCAACTACACAGGGGATAAAAGAAAGAAATAAAGAAAGTTATCAAGGTTCAAGTCAAGGAAGTATTACGATTGAAAAGGCATTACATTACCACTGAATTAAAGCGAGGGACATCTTTTTCTCCAAACTGAAACTGTTGTTTAAATCCATTAAATATCCACAGACACTTCTTAAAACAGTTAGCAATAGGAGATTTTTAGGGAGGCTACAAGTAGGTGGCATCAGATTTACCATTAATATCAAAAACGACATAAACAGTGAAAAATGACCCACCATGCCTGCTGCGTAGAGATTTATGAGTATGACTAGAGTGTTTACAAGCACAGCTTTTCTAAAGTCTTGTGGACGAAAGCTCATTTGAGGCATCCATGAGTGAAGAATACATTTATTGTTAATAGAACACTTACATTTGTGTTGAAACTGACACAAATGCATGCTTACAATTTGCATTATGTGTGCAAAAGTTACTGATTACAAACGTTAATTTCTCACAGGGAAAGAGCACTGGTATGTTGTTGGCCAACAGCTGTATGTAATTTCAAACCTTTTCATACATGGTAGTGCCAAATAGGCTTCAAAACATCTATAGGATTACACCCGGTTCAGACAGGCCCTCCAGAGTCATGCTGAACCAAATAGATTAGGAGTGACTCTAGGTCGACCCAAATAAATGTTGGTTTTAGACAGGTAAACTTAACTTAACATTTACATTAGGTACGGCTCATGACAAGATCGGTGTCTGAACCCAAGACGCTCCAGAGTCGCTCCAAACGACTGCAACAGTCGATCTTTCGACTTCCAGCGTGTCCAGTCGCTCCTAACTGTTTCAGACAGCGAACTTTTGATTTACTTAATTCAATGTTTGGTGCAACTCTGGAGCGCTTGGGTGTAAGTTAGTGCTCTACTAGTCAATAGCTCTATCATCAGCTACCATCAAGCACCTCCTTACCTCCCACGTACATGTAATGTACACTGTTTACTACTGCACAGCATATTCTGTTCCTCAATACAATGTACTTCATGTTGCTTAACTCTGCAGTGCAGTACAGGACTTGTTCAGAATACAAAGTACCCCATGCCACCATAATTTTATAGCAACTGCCTTCTTATTCATTGTTAAGTATTAATGATAAATATCATTATGTGGAAAAACTTTTCAATTTACCTACCGATAATGATCATATTTTGTTTGCACACAGCTCTTTCTATCCACAATTAATTTGGTCAAATACTTGATTATGCTATGATTGTCTTACTATCTTACCCACCCAGTAACATCACTTAGAACTTTGGTTTGCATCAATTTAAATTTGTTTTTTAGTGGGGAAAATCAAGCCGAAATCAAGCAATATGCGAAAAGAAAGTAAACAAACAAAATCACTCTATATTTTCATCAACAAATATTCGTAGTTGAGTCTTACTATTGTGTACATAAATCAACAAACCTGACAAAAAGTTTGCCACACATTTCAGTTCACATTATTTCCTACGATTCTCTGTTGTTCAATTTGAAAAACTTAAGTCACAGATTACAAAGTTGCTAGTATAAAAATCTACAAATCAGGTTATTTTACTTAAAAATATTGCTTATAAGAAACCTAGCTTTTGTAAAAAAAACAAAAAACCCTAGCACCACTTTCTAACCTTATGAACTTGGACAAACAATTTGGCTACAAAGAGTGTACAACACTGGCTTGAACCCAACTTCACCAACAAAACAAAGAATAATTTTATAGTCAACCATTTCCCCGACTTTTCCCAGGGGTGTGATTGTCCATGTTTGAGGCATCCTGACGATGGGTAGCAGTAAAAAAAAAAAAAATTTACAGGGTTATTACATTTAAAAGAATTTCAGACATCACCACAAATGGAAAACAAGAAATTCTGAAACAATCTAGGGCCATGTTTTGCTAACTTTGGCCACAAAACTTGCTAATGCAACTTTTCTGGGATAGCTTTTAAATAGACTATTTATTGAAAACTAGATTTTTACTCTTTCAAAAAAAGCTGATGGAACACTGAAGCAAAATGAAATTACTTTTAACGAAAAGGTTTCTGGGGTTGATTTGTATTCTCTATTGTTCACATTAACTTAACATTACTTTGGTAATTTCAAACAGTTGATGATATTAGTGTTGTACAATAAAAACGTATTTGAATATTAACCATAAAACCATGATCACATGTACTTTTACATAATGAAAATCACTGTATATCCATTTTTAGTTCAAAATATTACATTGTATTTCACGTGACCTCTTTGACTTAATTCATAGTGGTGTATTTCTTTTGAGGTTGGGGTTTACCCAAGATTACATGTAACTGTTTGTGAAAAAGTGCATGCGAAACACAAATAAACACAAATTACATACAGGGCTGGTAATGTTGGGTTGGGAGTTCCAGGAACTGTGTTCCTCCAATTGCCATCACCTGCCAACCGTTATATAAAACATATAGGAAGAAATTTCCCATTTAAAGAGTCTCCCCTTGGGACACGCATGTTCATGTAAATTTTACTGGTAAACATTGAAAGAGTTCTTGGCAATGAAAGCAGGACCATCAAACAGCATCTTTTCTTTATACTCAGCTGCCATTTGATTTTAATAACAAAATTACTAGAGAAAATTACTATTGTCTACATTGCTATCTACCATGACTTTTGCTCTTTCCACTGTCACATTGTTTTTTTAATTGCGGACAGGATAGGTGGGGGGAGTGGATTATTTGTTTGATAATGTTTGCCTGTTCCAATAACTAATTTAGTACTCTAGGATTACACTGCAAAGTAGAAATGTTTTGTTAGACATTTGAAACAGACATATTTACCATATGCAACAGGCAGTTGAAACCAATGTATGTGTCTATCTCTGTGAGACAACACAAGTATCACAAACTGCACGTTTATCAGTTAAACTATATATCTGTTAAACATTCTTGCATAAACACACAGTTTTGGCATATCTTTTTTGGCCACAAAAACCACATAAATTTGAAAATATATTTTAACAGATTATCGGTCACTGAGATGGGATCTACTTCATGAGTTTAAGTTTCTCATACACGTTGAATTCAGCCAATTCAGCCATCAACCAATTTGACAAATGATGAAGTTTGTGTCGCCATTTTTCCACCAGTACGTAACACAGCACATGTTCAATATGTAAATCAGGTCTACGATAATTACCAGGAGTTAGGGTCTTCAGGCAGGATTATACACGAATGTCTGAAAGGATACGGTATATCAATCATCTCTCTTTACTTGCAGTTAAAGACCGCTGGAATTGTCTAGCTGGTTCACTCTTGATGAGTACGTGGTTCACTTTCCAATGAATACCTGATTCTTATGGTAGTGTCCAGCTGTTAGATTAGCATATTACCTTTGGTTGAGTCATTAATACAGAAACAATGGCAATGGGATTCAATTCAATCCATGAGGTCAGAGACTTGTTTCTTTGTATCTTCTGGATTGACGACTTTGTGCCCAATGGTCCTAGGATCGCTGTAAATCTCATGGTCGTTACCGCCCTGAAAGAAAAGTAAGAGATTTGGTTAAACTCTTCATCTCACGGTGTTATTTGCCAAGTCAGGTGACCACTTGACTGGTTCTGAGGGTTGGAGAAACTGTGCTGAAAGACAACTATATATACATGTACAGATGATTTACTAAATGACATTATGTAGCATGCTGACATAATGCCAATATCACACCATGCCCTTTATTAGTGAAGCTATTTACATGAGTGCCATGGCCGAAGCAGTCCAGGGCACCAGACTCTAGTGCAATGATCTTGCACCCTGGTGCTCGGTGTCAGAGTGTGGGTTCAGGTCCCAGTCAAGACACATGTTGTCCTTGAGCAAGACACTTAATCATAATTGCTTCGTTGGGACGTAAAGCCATAAGTCATATTTGTTGTGTAACGCAGCACACCAATTGTTAAAGGAGGTTTGAGCCTGTGTTTCTGGCATGGTTGGCTACAGGTTGCCCCCCATCACCTTGTTAACCCTTACAAGGTGCATATGGAAATGGGTCTTCCAATATAGCTCTGCATATCGCACAGATAATGAGAACTTTGAGACGCCCGTCCGGCATCGATAGAGAACTGCTTATTGTATATAATGAGAACTGCGATTAAGAGCTTCATATTATTATTGTTTTATGATATTGAACAATCAATTAGTCAAATGGGAAAGTGATTAATGTCAAATGAGAACAGCCTGTTGTCTGGCAACTTGTTAAAGGCTGGGAATCCATAAACTTAGCTGCTAGTGAATCCAACACAGGTAACTCTACATTTTTTGGAGTTTGTTGAAGGTGTATTGTGAAACAGCATGTTTTTTTTACATGTGATGTGCCCAAAAAATGAGTAGGGCTTGCTATATGAAATGATTTTGGTTGTTTATGCTGTTTTAATGAACTAGGTAGATCTCCAGATTATCAGTTCCAAAGGATTTAAAAGTTATTCCATAAAACCACCTGCTTGAGGCTGAAGGCTGGGGTGGTATATTGAACCCCTGCCGTACCACGTTCTAATAATTAAAAATAAAATAAAGCATATACAACTGACCTTTTCAACTTTATCACCAAAAAAATGTATTGTATCAAAGTCCTTCTCCACATACTGTAGACAATATCTTTTATCCCAACCATCAGGGTATGCATCAATGCTGATTTGACCACCTTCATAGCAGGACAACAAAATACAAATTATTTCCTTTTAAGCATTCAACATATACACCAAACAGATGAACGATCTATAAATTTTTTCTTAAGATCCATTTTATGGTTTCTTAAAGATTTTATGTCAAGTTGATGCATATTGCGCCAAAGCACCTTGTAAACCATTACATGGTGCTATGTAAAGGAATAGGTCTCATACGTCAAATCGTAGCTCCACATACCTTGCAGGAAACGAGAGCTTTAAGAACTCAGTATTATTATTAAAGTTATTATTACTGTTGGACTGTTGGTTTCTGATCAGCAGAGTGTGGGGTCAAGTCTCGGTCTTGACACTTGTGTCTTCGAGCAAGATGCTGTACCATAATTGCTTTGTCCTTTGGATGGGACATTAAGCCGTAGGTCCCATGTACTAGGATTGGTAAATGCATGTACAATGTAATAGAACCTACTTAGAGTGGAAGAGTAGGGGTTAATACCCGGTGTTTCTGGTTCACATAGCATATAAGAATGGTTTATTATTAGTATTATTAATATTATTGATGCCAGTAAAATACACTTTCTTCTCAGTGGTAGCAGCTCATTGGAAGAAAATCACAGGTTGATGAGAAGACTTTATCCTCTCAAGGGTAAAGTTTCATTCTTTTCTCTGGAGTATTTTAGACGAGACAAATATTTTAGAGAAACAATCTGGACTCAAGAAAATAACTGCCCCTTTATTAATTAAGCCTATGAGGCACAGGTATGTGTACACATGTATATGATCCATTGACCATCTATCTCTGAACTTACCAATTGAAAAAACCCATCCATCATCGCTAAATTTCTCTCTAAGACATTGGACCATTTTTTCACGTATATGCTCCTCCTGTAGATAACAAAATAAAAAGGCAATGATAAATCAGTGGAGTTATCGATGGCAAGGATCAACAGATTTTGGGTGCAAGGTCAGCAAGGATCAATACATGCGTTGGTCAAATTCACACTGCATGGACATGCAATGTTTCGACAGGTATTCACTACAGGTACATGTACTTGTGGCAAGTACTGTAGCCGTCCAACCTGTCCATTGGCAGGGTTTGCCCTTAACAGTTTGAGTGACTGGCCAGCAGGATCAGTTAGATTTTCATTTCACTGGTCCATCAGCCTTTTCACTGGTCCATATTTCATATTAAATAGGGATGCTTTTCAACACTGAACTAGCCAGCCGGACTACTGGAGTGAATTTTGACTGGTCCTCAGGTGTTTTAACTGGCATTTGGCCGGCGAACCACAGTAAAGGGAGAATGCTGATAGGACTTCATAATTGATGCTTCATCCTTTGGATTGAATGTAAAGCAGTCATGGCAGTAGGTCCTGTGTTTTGAGTAATCAAATAGAACTCTGTACATTCATTTTTAACAGCAGGGGCTTGTCCAGGTGTTTCTGGCATGGCTGGCTGCAGATTGCACCTCCTCACCTTGTAAGCCTTTACAAGGTGCTATCTTAATGTGTCCCATAATTCAATTGTAGCTCTGTATTCATCTAAATAAAACACTAATTCAAAAGTGGTTTATTATTATGCATATGGTGTCATTCACAAATGTTGAAGCATGCTGTCAGACCATGGTCAGACTAAGTTACTATCACCACAGATATATACATGTATCTTTACCAAAAACTTGAATGTACATGTATGGCAAAGCATGCTGTCAGACCATGGTCAGACTAAGTTACTGTCACCACAGATATCTACATGTATCTTTATCAAACTTGTATGTATGGCAAACTTAAGTCTCAGAATGAGTGGCACTTGACGTGTCAGCTGTAGAGCAATCTCTGCTGTCATTATCTACTTGTACATTAAGCTCACCTGATCAAGTTTGGCAAATTGATTTCTTTCTTCTTGTGAGCAACTTCTACCAACTGGACAAAAGTTTATCATTCCGTTACGGAATTCAACAAAAGTACCTCTGTGGAAAGAAAATTACATACAGAGAAAATGATTTAGCCTTTAATCCTTACCCTACCAAGTGCAAAAAGCAGCAGTTGGTAAAAGTATTGTATTTTGTTGCATTTAGCAGTCCATTCAAATCCCATAATCTGCAGCAATGTGTTGCATTTAGCAGGATACAGGGTAGGGGGTTATTATAGTGGCAAAATAACCAATTGCAAGGTTGAGTTTGAGTCAAGTTTCACTCACCGTTTAGCAGGGAGTTTCATAGTGGCAAGGTCACCAAGTGTTTATAGTGTAGTCAAGTTTTACTAATGGTTTAGCAGGGAGTTTAATAGTGGCAAGGTAACCCAGCGCATAGTTGAGTCAAGTTATAGAAACCGTTTAGCTGGTGGTTTAATAGTGACAAGGTATTAAACCCAGCGCATAGTTGAGTCAAGTTATAGAAACCGTTTAGCAGGTGGTTTAATAGTGGCAAGGTGTTAAACCCAGAGCATAATTGAGTCAAGTTATACTAACCGTTTAGCAGGGAGTTTAATAGTGACAAGGTATTAAACCCAGCGAATAGTTGAGTCAAGTTATAGAAACCGTTTAGCAGGTGGTTTAATAGTGGCAAGGTGTTAAACCCAGTGCATAATTGAGTCAAGTTATACTAACCGTTTAGCAGGGAGTTTAAGGGTGGCAAGGTAACCTAGTGCGTAGTTGATGAGTTCTTGTAGCTTCTCCTCACCCATCTTCTTGATTAAACTCTGAAAAACAATGCAGAGACAAAATGTGATGTCAAAAGCACTATACGGAAATGTTTTAAGCAATGGTTATTTCTTTAACAGAATGTACCAACTTCATGAAAAAGAGCTTGCCAACCTGGACAATAAATAGGGCCTGAACATCTGCTCACCATTTTTCTGAATCAAAGTTCTCACAAGGGAAACTGTACAAGCCAAAATTGAAAAAAAGTTTCTCCACTTAATAAAGAGGTTTTGGGCTTGAAAACATCATACCAAACTCCACTCTCACCCTGCCCCATATACCAAAATTACATGTACAGTGTATTATGTACTATAGTGTACAAACCCTGCGGTAATAGTATGAAGTTCCGTCGAGGGATCTCCGTTCTAAACACCAATCCAATGCAAATACTACTAGGCCATGACCAGCCGTCCATGATGTCAATACAGGCTAGGCATGTCTGACATGCATTGTACATACATGTATGTACCCAAGTATCACGATAGCTTAAAACATCCATATGTCTACAAGAGTTGACCGTGTTTCAAACTGTCAATGCACACACTGTACTTCTTGCCCACGTCCACAGGACCACGTCCACAGGACCATGTATTTTTGAGCTCATGAACTTTTACCTTTAGAACTAGAATTCAATTTGCAAATCTAGGACAGGTGTGGATTACCCGATGAGAGAAAGTGCAGAACGTGTTTGATAAGTCTTTCTGAACACAGAACAGTGTCTATACAGTTGTTTTCATTTCACACTATAGGTGTATAACATGGCAGTCTTGGTGCAAAACGTTCTAGTTTTGATTTGTCACATTTCATGTTGTAAAGAGCAGTTCATGGATAATAGCGCCCTCTTGCAGAAGGTTTTGCACCAAGACTACTAGTATGGCAAACAGACCTGAATTTTTAAGGCCTCGAATGTCATTCTTGAAAGGAACACTTTCATTTGAAGCGGCACCAAGGCAAAAGACAGAGAAATGGCATTAATGCCCTCAGTTGCCTCTTTGAAATCCCAGACCCTAGCAAGGGGAGCCAAGTAAAATACCACACTGACTTTGTCAAGATGATGGCACTCTGGACAAACAATGCTCAAGCCAGTGGTATCCAGTGCCAACTTTACACAATGTCAGTTTTCATCAGATCAAATACGCTTTACTTCAAGCATGGGTTTTTCTGTCCCCTTACATCATTATTTAAATGCAATTTTGTTTGCTTATGGTTTAAGCATGGTGTGAACTACAGGGCTCGAATTTGGGGGAAAAATCCACAGGACTTGTATCTCAAAATGTTTACTGGACCAGAAATATTTGAACAAGACCAGAATCTAAATGCGAAAAAAAAAACTTACCACAGTTTAACATGCACTTGGGTCCTACTAATTATCGTCAACACACCGTCAACACGAACAGTACCGTCAACGCACCAACAAAACCTCCAATATATACATTTTAAATTGACAAAAAGGCATAGAACTTTAAAGTATGGACTGAAGGAGAATATCCATTGGTTTGAAGTTACATTTCATATATGAAAATGGAGGGTTTTTTTTCACGTGAAAAAATGATCACTAAGCAGCGTAGCCGTTGTCCGCCTCATTGCCTTCTCACGGAGCTTGGACTGAAAAGAGTGCCATCCATAAACCAGTCATCTACAGCAAGGCTCCCTCTGTTGTCCATATTGTACAAGCTCCATGAGAAGGCAAGATGGCGTCCAAGGGCTACGCTGCTTAGCGATAATTTTTTAGTGTAAAAAAACCTCAATTTTCACAAATGAAATGAAAACTCAAATCAATGGAAATCTTCTTTAGCCCATACTTTACAGTTCTATGCCTCTTTCGTCGATTTAAAATGTATATTGGAGGTGTTGACGGTACCGTTTGTGTTGACGGTATGTTGACGGTAATTAGTAGTTTGACTGTATTTATTTGAACATGCTTGATGACATGTAAGAGAAGATTTATCTCATTTGTCTTTATAGGTATTTTAAAAGTATCTTTCACTACTCAATAGACTTGATAAAGTATAAGACCTATGTCAACATTTGAACATAATTTGTCTCTGTTATTGGAGTGAAAAACACAAGGCTGCCGGACTTGTGTGGTCATGAATATACTGGCCCTGCAGTCCAGTGTAAAATTTGAGCCCCGAACTACACTACATGTACGTGTTTTAATGTACCATGATAGCTATTGTTTTTCCTTTCTTATATGCAGCCAGTCCATTTTCAGCAAAGACGTAGTCCATTTTATCTACAGCCTCCTGTCCTCCCATCTGCTCAGTAATCTTCTCCATATCGGAACCTCCTACAAGACCACAGCAGACCTTCTTGTTGACTTGCACCAAAAAATCAGCCATGTCATCCTTGATTACCTATAAAATGAAATGGAAATTATATGAAATTGACAAAATGATATAACTTATACAGTACACTACACTTCAAACACATTTTTGAACAATCATACACTTTGGCTAGTGTGTAGCCCTATTCCCACAATGTACTTTAAACCTTCGTGCAAACTTCAAGCCAGATTACCAGAAGTTGTACAAGTTTTACAACTCTGTCATTTTTGTTTTCTTATTTTTTTTTCTCAGGAAAATAAGGCTGTCTTTCCGTCAACACAAACAGTACTGTCAACACACCATCAACACCTCCAATATACATTTTAAATCAGAACTGTAAAGTATGGGCTAACCTAAGTAAAGGAAGGAGAATTTCCATTGGTTTGAGGTTGACCATGGAGGGAGGTAGGAATTGACGGTGCGTTGACGGTGTGTTGATGGTATTTAGTAATAGAAGGGCCCAAATAAGACTGTCTGTGACTGAGGGTCCTACTAAATACCGTCAACACGCCATCAACGCACTGTCATTGTCCACACCGTCAACACCTTCAAAATACACTTTAAATCGACAAAAAAGGCACAGAACTTTAAAGTATGGGCTAAAGGAGAATTTCCATTGGTTTGAAATTACATTTTGTTTATGAAAATGGTATTTTTTCACACGAAAAAAAATATCTTTAAGCAGCATTGCACCGCCATATTGCCGCAGCAAGGCGTCCTCTGTTGTCCATATTGTACAAGTTCCATCTGTCCATGAGAAGGCAAGATGGCGTCCAATGGCTACGCTGCTTAGCGATCATTTTTTTCGCATAAAATCCCTGCATTTTCACAAAAAGAAATGTAACCTCAAACCAATGGAAATTCTCCCTCAGCCCATACTTTACAGTTCTCATGGTTCTACGCCTCTTTTGTTGATTCAAAATGTATATTGGAGGTGTTGACGGTACCGTTTGTGTTGACGGTGTGTTAATTGACGGTATTTAAAATAGTATTAGTAGGACCGGTCTGTGACATTTAAAGTTGGTCTACATTAGATTAATTCCTAAATATATGGAGATCATTAGACTAAATGACTATAGACATAAGTTACAGTAAAATCGATTTTCTTTAATTCAATCATAGAGCAAGGACGATTCAATCAACATTATCAACAGTGTCAGTGAGTTTGTTTCTCAGAACAGAAGTTGAAACTTGATTTTGAAAGTGTAAACATTTCTTTAAAATTAGAATAAGATTAGAAACCAGCAATACGATACCTGTCTTGCGGCAGTTAATGTGCCATCTACATCAAATAAAAGTAACGTTCTCTTATGATTCTCCATCTTAAAACAGAATAAAAAGGAAACTTGTAAAACTTCACCAACACTTCCGTTACTAACCAACCACTTGCATCAGCCAGCCAGTGGGGGTGTGCAGGTGTGCACTTGCAGCATTAGCAGTCGATCGCGCATACGTGGCTTCCGTTTATTTTGATGTTGATAAACAAACTATTGAGGGCGCAATATCCCATCACCCCCCCCCCCCCCCAAATTGCTATCGCTGTGCGGGCCACGATTTTTTTCCCATACCACACGCTAGCTATGGGGCCACAAAAAGGCGTTCTGATTGGTCTGTTTCTGCAGAGGTCGTGCATTTTAAATAAGGTAAACTAAGGAAAGCGTTATTACACGTACTGGTGGTACAGGACCCTGGAAATATAGCGGCACTTGGTACATTGTGTGCGCTATCGGTGTCGCTAAGTGTTAATGGCCGAATAAACAAAAATGATAAAAGCGGTTAAACCTAGGTCGAATCATTTCCTGGAGCGAGGGTGGTCCCCCTGTTCTATGTTTGGTATGTTTAGTAACCTTCAAAAATGACAGAGTGTGGGGCAAAACATATCGACACGTAGGCCTATATTATAATTATTGGGGAAGACTATAAGACTTGTGATTTGTAAAATTGTCCTTTCGACAGTGTTATTTTGCATTAAATTTTGTTCGTTTACACGACTCAAAAATAACAATGACATCCACATCGGAAGTGGACAATGCTACCTCCGTGATATGCTGTGACAATGTCGTACTGCCAGAAGGTATCCAGGTATGTAAAACATGCAAGATAAGCGCTAAATAGCGGTAAATAGTTATGTTATTTGTTCCAACATCATAAATAATAATAAAGTTTATGTCATAAAGTTGTAACAGAATAAAATTGAATTTGGGTTTGAACAAGGAAAAATTGACTGGAGCGGGACTTGAACCAATGACCTCCAGATTAACGTACCGGCACTCTACCAACTGAGCTATCCAGCCGTATGTTGGCGGTCTCCCTATTATCCAATATCTTTGTTCCCAAATTATTAAACAATTAAAGCTACACGGCGGCTAACGGTTGAATGGCTTCTGACTGGCACCCCGAACAAAGATATTGACTAATTATAATAGGGAGACCGCCAACATAGGGCTGGATAGCTCAGTTGGTAGAGCACAGTGGTACGTTAATCCAGAGGTCGTTGGTTCAAGTACCGCTCCAGTAAATTTTTCTTTGTTCAAACCCAAATTATTAAAAAATTACCCAGTCAGTTTCCCTTGGTTTATTACTTGATAGAATAAAATTTATATACATATAATTTTTTGACAGAAACTCCTTCCTTCACTGGTTCCTTACCCCCCCAAAATAGTTGATACATTAAAAGAAAGTATATCAGTGGAGTAAGAAAAATGGGCAGGAGATAACATTTAAGTTTGTTTCTAGTCTCTATTTTTATTATCACCGATTTGGCACATAAGCGACACCGATAGCACACACACAAGTACCAAGTGCCGCTGTATTAACACCACACGCACCGCATGCTGTGCTCCAAGGCCAGGGCCCTGTACCACCAGTACGTGTAATAACGCTTTCCTTAGTTTACCTTATTTAAAATGCACGACCTCTGCAGAAACGGACCAATCAGAACGCTTTTTTGTGGCCCCATAGCTAGCGTGTGGTATGGAAAAAAATCGCTACCCGCACGCCTCCCTTTTTTCTATACGCAAACCTTATGGGAAGTATTATTACCCGTGAAGTAAACATAAACAAGCAATAGACTAGCAAAAGGGTCTTCGCTGTGTGTTGCCCTTGTTTAGCAGTAGCGGTAGTCTATGTTGGGAGGTGATGTTTGTGTTCCGCTAGATTTCTCCCAGCCACAAAAATGGCTATTGTTTTACACGTCACACCGCGAAATAAGCGTGGAATGGTCTTCAACACATGTCTTCATGAAAATACTCTTCGACATTTTGTAGAATGTAAGGCTTTGCAGATGCAAGCGCCGCACTGGGTGTGACCATTCCTTGCTCTAAATGGTGCGACAGGTCACGGTACGCTATACTGTATAGTATTGTCGTGTAATTGGCAGAGATGGGGGGGGGGGCATTAACAAGATCAAGCGGCCTGATTGTCCGGGGGATCAATGAAACCTCAACTAATTCAGCATGACAAACTTATCATATTTATCTACACAGAAAGAGAAAATGAATGCAAATAGATGTTATCACTCGTGGGGGGGGGGCACAACCACTCTTGACGCACACCGCCCACTCCGCGGCGATCAAATCAGCTCAATTATTCATATCAGTATCTATGATCTTGAACTGGCGTCATCACAAGCAAAATAAAGCTGCAAAACAAAGGAATGAAATGGTCAACCAAACCACATGACCTCACGTCATCAGTCAATGTTTCACTTAATCTTTCAAGCATGTAGGCCTCCTCCTCCTCCTTGAAAAGTAAAGTCCAGCAGCAATTGTTGCTCCTTCAGCGACGAGGTAATTGAAAACAACTTAGAAATGTTTAGTATAATGAATAGTCATTGAGCGGAATCTAACTTCAAAGCAACCATTAAACCCCATCTGCTCCCAGAAAACTAAGCGGCGGTGTTTGTTCATCACTCGATGCGCACTCAGATACGGGTCATTTGCACTTTTGAGATCCCTTGGTTTCATTTTTACCAAATAAATAAAATAATAAATATAATTTGAAAGAAGAACACATGACTAGAAAATTACCAGGTATTTGAGAAGAAACGACATAGTCTGGCATGTATTGATTCATAGCAGATAGTAATTAGTATACCCCCCCCCCCCCCGCCCGCACCTCTTCTTTTCTCCCCTATATGTGACGTGCATTAAAAAATATAAACAATTTTTCAATGTAAGTCGTCTTGTTGGTGGTGTTCCTCTTCAGAAAATGGCATGACAGATTGTTTCATGACGCGAAGCTATTGACAGAGGGGCGGCGATCGCGGTCGTTCACACAGAGTGCACGCGCACACTACTCGGGGTATTGCTTCCGGTTCGTGACGTCATGGGTGTGGTATGGGAACATTACAACAGCCAACATGGCGGGCAATGTTTTTACGTGTTGCCTCTCTCCACAGCAGATGGAGGCAAAATCACGGAGTAGAGCCATCGACAAGGAGTTAAATAAGTGCAAATCCTACATCCGAAGAGAAATCAAGATCCTCCTGCTCGGTGCCGGCGAAAGTGGAAAAAGCACTTTCCTTAAACAGATGAAAATCATACACGGACAAGAGTTCAGTGATGAAGATCTACGCGATTACCGCACCATCATATTCTCGAACATTATCAAGGGGCTGAAAGTGTTACAGGACGCCCGGAGTAAGCTGCAGATACCATGGGGGGATTCGGCGAACGAGGAGCACGCCACAAATGTTATGTCTTGTGATACAACTCTGCTAGTAGATTCTTCAGTTTTTGTTCAGTTTGTAGGGAGCTGTAGAGCGTTATGGGCCGATAGTGGAATACAGGGGGCATACGACAGACGACGGGAATTTCAATTGGTGAGTATGGGGGGGAGTTAACTAAACTAGCATGACTAGTTTACTGCATAAAACAACATGGTGCATTCATGCAGTATCATGGTCAGTGGCAGGTCTTGGTGCAGATTATTTGGAATTATACAAATTTGTAAAGCTAGTATTAGTATTATGACTAGGGTAGGGCATGTAGGGAGTAGGGTTATAACTGTAAGTGTATTTCAAACAATATCTGCTGTATGAACCATGAGTATAAAATATGAATTAGATTTGGTTTTAATATTAAATTATTTGAACTGTTTATCCTCTAAATTGTTGGAACCACAGATTTTTTACTCAAATAATGACTAACCATTGAGGACAGAGATCCTTTCTCTATGCTAACCAGCAAAAGAGGTAAAAACTTAATTTCTACCTCTACTCTATGCTGTAACTAAGTGTAGGATCATCATACTCGTAGCCCACCTTGTTAGGCTGTTTATATGGCTCTCTTTTAACATTGGTACGGTCTGGTCATAGTCACCATTTACAGCCCACCATCTATATGTTATGTATAAAACGCTAATTTTTCAAAGTACGAGCAGGTCGTACCACTTTGATTGCAAATGTCTCCAACTTATAAACATCCCACACTACTCCAACCTACTTCATTTTATTCCCTTACATTGTGGAATTATGATTCATGACAGGGCTCACCAAATGATGAATTCGTCAAGATGTGATGTTTTGATAATGAAAAAAAATAAATAAATATGTGTACAAAAATTACATTCAAGTTTGTCGTGACTGGGGGCCGCCATCTTAGTTATAATGATTCCCAGCCTGCTGATCGTTAGAAGTCAGGGCGCCCGGCTTGCCAAGTTCTGAATATGCATGAGGTGACGTCGTGCGGTACTGTAGCTTGAGACTTGCCCATCAATGAGTATGCATGCTTACCCGTGACATTGCATGTAGCTTCACATGGTGCATGTTCATTGGTTGAGCAGCATACGTCACCGCACGATGTCATCTTATGCATAACGTCGCAGATCAGCCGGGCGCCCTGAATTCTCACGATCAGCAGGCAGCAAATGGTCATTGCCTTGGTGCCCCTCGAAATGTTCCACTTTAAATTGACATTTTCCTCATACTCATAGAGGTGCCCTTTATCAGTGCATTAACAAAGAAGAAAATTTCTTGGTGACCTCAAGAACAAAGCGTCAGGCCTGTTACTCACCGAATAAGATTATCTAATACCTAAGGTTTGTGGTAACACCATAGATGTTACATGAGTCTCTCTTGAGTCTATGACCCCGTTTACACTAGATCCAGAAAGGTGGATCAGACCCGGGTCTGATCCGGCAATGTGGATTAACGGCTAGTGTAAACGTAAAAAAGCAGGATCAGACCCGGTTCAAGATCCGGCAATTTTAATCCACCTTTCGAGGAGGGTTGAATCCGGCAATTAGTGGATCAGATCCGGCAAAGTGGATTCCAAATACAAGTGTAAACGCAAAGGTGGATCAGACACCGCAATTCGATGTGGTCATTTCCGGTTTCGCTACGTCCGAATGGCGCGCTTTTTGCTTGTGCTTTAATGGGACATCCGTCGCTGTTTATATTTTTGTGTGTGTCTTCGTTGTTGTGTCATGCTGTGTGCACATGGACTGTGCGTGTGTGAAACGTTTTGTTGTTTTCAGCGTCCTTATACATACATGTACATCGTTACGTTCGGAGCTTGCCTTGTTGCTGTATTTTGTTCATGTTGTTAGTTCCTATCTAGAAAATATTTCTACCTGCATGGTTGTTGTTATCCGTATCATTTTTGCTGTACTGTATTTTCTGCATTCTACCTTTGCATTGATAATATTTCTAGAAGTACATGTAGTGCGCTGTAATTGTGACCTTTGATCTTTGCCACGTAACCCTTGAGCTCTTTGCGAGGAGCGGTGACGTCCTGACCAATATAATACACATCCGGGATCAAGCGCTGGTGTAAACGCGACACCGGATCTTGATCCGCGGTCGTAAAAAAAATGCCGGATCTCAATCCACCTTTCTGGATCTAGTGTAAACCATGTAAACGCGGTGTATGAGTTCTGGTGGTTCTGAAAAGAACTGATGGGTTCTGAAAAGAACTGATGGGTTCTGAAAAGAATCGATGGGTTCTGAAAAGAACCGATGGGTTCTGAAAAGAATCGATGGGTTCTGAAAAGAACCGATGGGTTCTGAAAAGAATCGATGGGTTCTGAAAAGAACCGATGGGTTCTGAAAAGAATCGATGGGTTCTGAAAAAAATCGATGGTGCAACAACTCAATGTTTGATCGGTGCTCTTACTTACTCTTACTTACGGTATAGTTCTCGGGAGCATTGATGTCTCCACGCCGGTCAGGCCTGCCTGCACTCAGAGCTACCGACCAGGACTTTGCCTTGCTAAAAGCTTTACCACCCGGCAGAAGCTAAAAATACATTCTAGAATATAATGACAAAACACATCGGGTTTCATTTTAGTATCCATTCCTGACAATATCTGACAAAATATACTCACTGATAACTTCTCATTTTCGGGCGTCGTAACGCAAACAAACTAAAATTCCATGCAACTGTGCTTCGCTGCCGACGGACTTTGCGCGCGGACCAGCGACGATAATGCTGTTTATATATATGGTGTATGTATACCACAACTCATAAGAGAGAATCATGAAGATGGTGTAACCAAACCTTCTTTTATCCACAATGCAAAGTTTCAAATCCTACCTAATAAGGTTTGATCGTAGCGATCGAGTAAAAAAATAGCAGTCGGATGCAGCATCTTGTACCTAAATTTACATAATTGGCAGAGTGTTAAACGCATCATTTCAGACAATGTCAGACATGAACAGTTACAGTTAAGATGATTCAATTATTGCATTAGAGATTAAGAAAATGATAATTAGTTTTTTTCCTTAACCAGATGCAAGCAAAACAAATCATATACATATGTAGACTGTAGACTTGTTCTTTATGCCGGATGGATTTGAGTCGGTTAAGTTTTTGCTATTCACCCACTGGTCATTCTAGGAATTTAAATGGTCAGTTCGGTTGCCAAGCTTTTAAAGACATCACAGGGCTCTCCCCACGCACAATTTCACCCCCAAAATCAAGAGAAAACCATTTAGAAGGCTCCAGATTGCACAGTAGTGCTTTTAAACCAAGATAAACACCAAGTAGAAAACATTCTGAAGACCTTGTTTCAATTCAGTGTGATATGGCCAAACATAAAAAAAAAAATGGGTCTAGAATGCTTTAACACAGTTTTGAAAAAACCTTGGGAGAACACTGCATCAATTTCATGGTATTGCATAGCACAGAATTTTGCCTTTATATCTCTAGTGCCTGATTGTAGGCCATAAGCGCAGAATTCTGCAGTAAGCAGTGCATTAAAATAGGGTTCCGCTGATACAGAAAGTGGAAGGTCACGGGTTCGAATCCCCTCTAGGTGCCTGGATTGTTTTCTGCAGGGTTCGGTAAGCACCGAGTGCTTACTGACATGACTGAGTATAAAGCAAAACTTAATCATCATATTGACCAGACAGTATTTAGGAAGTACATTATGTTCTATTGTTTTAAACATGTTAAATGTTGTTACAGGGTTGTTGGTACAAGCCTTATAAACACATTGTAAACCGTCATTAGGTGTACTATTTATATACTACACCATGTATGGTCTAATGTCAATTGTGCATTGTACACAGTAGATAGTTTGCAATTTAATGCCTGACTCAGAACCAATGATTGAACAATCATGGACTTGTCTCTTAAGAGTGTAAACAATGAGCCGTGAGAACCCTTTCACATCATTCAGGCATTTAACAGGTACCATTGCGACAAATTGCGTATAATATTTTTGAATCCAACAAGAAACAGGTGTCAAGCTTTCTGATACGTACAAATTGCACTCCAAGAACTATTCTGTATAAATTACTGTTACTGAGGGCTGATACGTCACAGAGGCAACTGCCTCCATGCCTGTGGTTCCCTTTGGAATGATCCCATGACATGAATGCGCCGTTATCTGTGTCTTTTCTATCCCTAACATGCCTAACCATAGAGCAAGGACGCTCTATGCCCTAACCACCCCCAACTCTTCAAATTCCAATCGCATTTGTTTGATACTGTTGGACTGAGCTCTCCTCTGGTAAACTGATTTAAAATGTTTTATGGAATCACGCATACCACCATAACCAGAGTCCGACAGTTAAGTGTTTACCATGGTGTTGTATTTTGTTAGAGTGAGGAAAGATCCTTGTAATTCTCTCAGGGAAGTAACTGCCTTGCCCATTATCAGACAGTATGCAGAATGTATCTCTTTGCATTGAGAGAGGTAGTGGTTAACACTTTAGACACCATTCATTTCTGTATAAATCATCAGACATCGCTAATACAAATGAAGCAGAATTTATTTTGGTTTTAGAAATTGGGATGCTTCTGTTATTATAGGAAACATTGGAAAAATGTCATATTCAGACATGACCTTAACTTTGACCTCTTTGTGTGAATGGAAGTAGGTCACTGGTCACATTTGCGGCCATTTGCGGCTGCTGTGGGCATTTTGGTACAAGCTGTTTGTGGCTGCTATGGTCTCAAAGAAGTTAATGTACATTGTACGTCCATACATGAACAAAATGTGCTTAAAAATAATATCAGGTTTTCTCTTATGTGAAGGATCAGATACCTCATATGAAGTGCAGTCACCTAAATCAATGCATCACCTGTTGTCAAACATTCACAAGAAACACAACTTAACAGTCTTTGTACAAGTTTACCTTTCACATTTGGCAAAGACAAAATGCCTTGTCAGAAATATAAGTTTCTGAATTATATAAGAAATGCCTGTGAATGATAAAACCAGTGATTTCTTGTAGTACACACAGGCATACATGTATGTAGGCCAGCTTGGAGCCAGAAGTGGGAGAAAACTTGCACATTTGCATTGCAGTATGTGTAGTAGTATGTGCCACACTGATTTAAGGATTACCCCCCAGAGTTCTCCCCATGTACAAGCTAGCGTAATGCGCCGATACACGCAAATTTCGGCCGATACACACAACAAAATTAAATAAATAAAAAAAATTAAAAAAATTCTCAAAAAAATCTGAGAGAAACCATAAAGAATGCTCCAGATTGCACTGTAGGGCTTTTAAACCCAAGATTAACACAAAGTAGAAAACATTCTAAAGATTTTGTTTCAATTTAGCGTGCTTCGGCTAAACATAAAAAAATGTTGGTCCAGAATGCCCCACAATTTTGAGAAAACCTGGGAGAACCCTGCCTCCAGTGTCTTAGGCTTGGACTTGGTTCCATCATGGAAATTTCCTTCCTCCATGGTTCCACTTAAAAGTGTTTGGATATTTTCTAATGTAGAGTGGCCCTTTTCCAGGAAAAGTGGCCTTATCAGCGTTCTTCCAGCGTTCTTCAGTTAAAACACCTGAGGACCACTCAGAATTCTCTCCAAGTGGTCCATCTGACTTTTTCAGTGGTGAAAAGTACATGTATCCCTATCTCATTTGAAATATTGACTAGTGAAAAATATTCTGGACTAGTACAGTAGTATAATGACAAGCTAACTTGTCCTACTGAGTACTGGCCAGTCACTCTGAACAAGTTATGGGCAAACCCTGCTTAAATCCTTTAAAACAATAATGTTCCAGGACTGAGTGATAGTATTGGAATACTGTTTTGCACACTATCCCTGATTTGTTGTAATACATTGTATTGTAAACAATTGAAAATTGACTCTTTATTTTGTGCACAGCTGCCACCTGGCTTCTTGAAGCCCCACATTACCATGGGCTTCGGGCTGTCCTCTTGTTTGTATTGTATAAATAAAATAAACAAAAAGTTTACAAACAAAATCTAAACCACAATTTTGCTTCAATTTTTGAAGAGCAAAAAGAAACATCTTTCTTGTTTTCTAATCAATGTTTAAAAAAAACAGCAAAAGAGTGGCTTTTCCAAAGAAGTACATGTATTACTCACAGGGTGCCAGTCATTGTACTACACACATGTGGCTCAATATATCTTGTCATGCTTGTGGTCACTTGTCAAACTGTCCAAGTGACTTTAGTGTACAGTGTACAGGAAGGGACCAGGAATTCACTTTAGATTTAGTACATTTAGGCCTACACATACATTGTATTCATCCCCACCTGCTCAGTCTTTAGATTTATGGTCCTGTGAAAACATTTCTTGCAGTAATTTTGGTGAGGTAGAACCTTCATATTAGGAGTCGGTGTGTCAATTTCCTGCAGTTTAATATGGTTGAATTAATGTCCCCCAAATTATTATTTTTCCCCCAGGTTTTGATAATCTAGCTTGTTTAGCATAGGAGAGAGGTGATGCATTAAAACATAACAAACTGCCTTGTAGCTGGAGTGATAATTAAGATACGCCTCCAAACCCAACCCTCCTTCCTACTTTTCCTGTCTACTACTACACTAAACACCCAACCCCCACACCCTGGCTCTCAAATAGTTGTTTTCCTTAAAATGATGGAATACATTGCCACTTGCCAGACAAAAGAATTAAAAATAAATACAAATATCTTATAAAAAAACTTGTGTAACATCGTTTCAGTAAGTGGTAAGTTTTGGATGTTCGTGCAAAACTTGTGTTACAGAGCCCCGTTTTTAGGACAAATCTGGGGCCTAATTTTTCATTCACGGTTCAAGGAGCACAAAATTGCTAAGCACAGAATAGTATTGTTTAGCTAAACAGGTTAACAGCCAAAATTACATTGAGTTTGCATTGTTGTGGCTGGTGTCCCAACTCAATTTTCGCTTAGCAAAGAAATTCGTTAAGCAGTATTTTCTGCTTTAAAACAGCTTTATGAAATTGGGCCCTCATAAAGCTGCTTAAGCAGACAGTTTTGCTTACAATTTTTTGTGCTTAGCAAAAATTAGCAGGACACCAATCAGAGATGGTGCACGTGACATGGTAATTTGGCTGGTAACCTTATTCTGATATTAAGCATAACTTTGTTGTGCTTGGCTACTTTTTGTGCTTAAGCAGCTCTATGAAATTGGGCCCTGGAGATATCCTCAAAAATAGCTGAAAGGTTTGAAGTATAGATAGCTGCCTTAAAGATGTACACAGTAGGTTACTTTGTTCAAATGAAAACAATAAATATCTACAGTGTCTTCCTCAAAGGAAAATGCCAGCATTATCCCCAAATGGGCTTTTTTTTTTATAAAGTCCTAACATTCCCCAATCCAGATTCTCAGTGGACCCAGGAACTTTTCAGTGTTGTTCTTGTCAATTAGAGACCCCCAGAGGGTACTTGATGTCCTTTCTGATCTGATGTCCTTAGCTGTTCATAGACACGCTTGATTGATAAGTGCATTGGGCAGCCTCAGTGACAGCATCATTGGACAAGTGGCTGACTGCGCAGCAACGAGTGTCTCGTACTATTTTTCTTGAGTATAAAGCATTGTAAAGATTTGAAAGTTAACAATTTTCATGAATATCAAGTTTGACAAACTTCACAATACTTCACTCCCTTTCCCTTTGAAAAGTGATACAATTTTAACTTATAAATAAAAATCATATCATACATTTCTTTGGAGAAGTAATCAGGCAGTTTGCTTTTTTTATAGGATGTTGAATTAATTTCATATCTCCTGCCTTAGAATACAATGCTAAAAGTAACCACATCAGGAATAGAGTCTGAAATCCTTTTAGTCCCAATTCCTTCTATATCAAATCATGCTAATTGCCAAAGTGAAGGATCCAGAAGGACTGGTGCCAGTGGGCCAATTATAACAATTGGTTATCACAAGGAGGCTCCGTGTGCACACATATTTTTTTGTGTTTCATTCTTTTTTTTCCTTTATTTACACCATTGTTTTTAAAATTTAAAAGTTGTACACATTGTATTTAATACTCAACCAAGTCTAATATCATGTAGATGTTAAAGAAACTCAACAGACAAACTTTTGTACAATGTACAGCATGAAATAAGGGTGGTTTACAACATTACAGAACTCAACACAGACTCACCCTATTGTCACTGGTCTGGACTAAGCAGAGTAACCAGTTGCACAATCATCATTCGTGTTAAGATGGAATCTTACGGACGCCAGTGTTGCAAAACTGGGGCATCCAAACCATAACGCCAAATACTGTCAATAGTATTTTGGCATCCTGGGCAAGCGAAATACATGTACACTAAATGTTTCACAATGTGGTGAAAAGTTGGACATGTCTTGTACATTCCTGTTGAAGCATGATTGATAAACATGCCTTTTTTATCAACTCATCGCAATAATTGCAATGATATCAAAAACAGATCATCACGCACATTTTTATTGTGCATTATGCATTGAGTTATGGATTGATTTTCTTACCTCTTGACTTTTATGTCCTTATTGTAAAGCAGTCTGTACTGTGTCAAAATGGCAACAATTTCTTGACCTCAGTGTTCACTTCAAAATATGCCACTAGACTTTCATTTGGTATGTTGCCACATTATAGAAAATTACATGTACTTTGCCCTTTCATGGTTGACAGAGTAGTTTCATGTTTTAAACAGCTTCTACATTATTTTATTTTCAAGGAAACTTGAAGCCTTGATTCTGATTGGTCGATCCATAGCAAGAGTCTGATAAACCTATATTAAACAGCCCATATCAAGCCTTGTGCTAAAACGCGCTACTTTGTACATAATGTAGCTACATGTACGTGTCAAGTTAGCTTGAAGATAAATTCGTTGTCACTTGCGCATTCATGGAATACAGACAAATATGACGCGTCTGCATCCCAAATCCAACTTGGCCTTCGGCCTCCTTGGATATGGGATGCAGATTGCATTTAGCGCTGGTTTGGGGTTTTGTTTTTTATATTCCATGCGCACTTGTGTGATAATATCCAAAAAGGAATATTTATGAGTCCAATGATGAAAATAGTTTCATGAGTTGAAAGATGGAATGTTGCATTCAATGAGGCGAAGTCTGGTTGAATGGAACATTCCATTTTTCAAGGAATAAAAATTTTCTCACCAATTCACAATTGCAATTTACATAATTTGTTATTTGCTCTGTAACACCCAGGTACTGTATGTAGATTTTTTGTACCAAAATGTACAATATTGTATCATGGCATTCACTACTACATGTAGGAAGTCGTTTTTGTACAGTTTGTGAAAGGCCAGTTTGTAGTCTGTCGCGCGATGCTAATTGTCAAATGCTGAAGGGCACTAGAGTCTTTAGCGAAAACATGTACATGGAATAGGCCTAAACACTGATGCATCAGCGGTAATTGTATAAACTGTTTTTTTTTTGCGACCATCACGCAACTGATCCACCTTTGCATTTACACTTGTATTTGGAATCCACTTTGCCGGATCTGATCCACCAATTGCCGGATTCAACCCTCCTCGAAAGGTGGATTAAAACTGCCGGATCTTGAACCGGGTCTGATCTGGCTTTTTTGCGTTTACACTAGCCATTAATCCACATTGCCGGATCAGACCCGGGTCTGATCCACCTTTCTGGATCTAGTGTAAACGGGGTCTAAATGAAGATTTCATTGAGAATTTGTCAACTCAGGTGGAAAAACTGACCCGCCATAGTTACACAGCCAAAGCACAAAGTTCATACATGAAATCACTTTTAAGGCATCCATGACTCCTTTGGAGGAAATCATAGTAGTGCAGGGTGATTTTGCTGAAAACTTTTCATACGTTGTGCAAGATGAAATTCAGAGTTTTCATTGGGAAAACAAGCAAGCCACCTTACATCCGTTTGTTGCGTACCAAAGAAAAGAAGATGGAACCCTAGAACATCAGAATATATGTGTTGTTAGTGACTGCAAAGAACACAGTACAGTGACAGTCTTCGCTTTCTTGAAAGACTAAGTTTCCATCAGTCCAAAAGATCCACTACTTCACTGATGGTTGTGCTGGACAATACAAAAACAAGGGTAGGGTTTAAATTCCCCCTTTTTTTGGGTGATTTGACACGGAATGACCCCAGTATACGAACGTTAAAAAACGCATGCACAATGTTAGTCTGGCTCTCTCCTCCATGTTCCATACTACAATACGTAGGCGAGTTGGGAAACACACAACTCGATTTGCCAGAAGACGTGTGGTGGAGTCTAATTGCGACCTCCTTCCGGTGATATACATGTATCATACAAAATTGTAACCTCGTACTCAAAAACACATCGCTCTCGCTGCACAATTTTCCCCAATGTGCGTCGTCAACCGATCGTTCGACCGATCGTTCGATCGAAAATGTATTGCAAAAGAAGTTTTAAACAAGCGATCCTTTATTCACGAATCCATGGAATTGGTTGTTGATGAAAAAAGTATTATTAAGGGCAGAAATTAGGGGATAAGATTGTTTGCAAACTTCACTTCAGTTTTTAATTATTTAATTTTTTTTTAGCTTCGACAATTGTATGCACCTTTGAGTGTTTAGATAAATAAGTAGGCTACAGTATCAATCATGGGAGATTTTGTTGATAAAGTGTCCAGTGTACAACCAATTCTACCCTCACAAGATCCCTTGCCATGTTATTTTAAGTACATCACTACCCGAAGTTTAGTTTGAAGAAAACCGACTTTAAAGTGACCAGCCTGTACCACCAAAATCACACGCCGAGAAGAATCCAGGTGTGCTTTTTTTCACACGCCTGGGATTTTCAAATCAGAAGGACTGCTGAATAGTACCAAATGACAAGGATCTATTTGGGTGTACTACTAGTTCCACCTCCGTAATGACAAATGACAAGCACATCATGTCTTATCATTTGAACTTGTTCGCAGTTTATATTGAAGCACGTACAGTTTGTAATGCATCTTCACATTATGTTTAATAGTCACTGATAGTAGCCTACATAATGTACAGTGTACATGTAGTATGCTATAAAGTATGGGATCACAGAGTAAATTACATCTGGTTCAGACAGGTGCTGTAGAGTCTCGCCAAACCAAATTATTGAATTAAGTACATGAAAAGTTTGACGTCTGAAACAGTTAGGAGCGACTGGACGCGCTGGAAGCAGAAGAGCGACTGTTGCAATGGCTCAGAATGACTCTGGAGCATCTTTGTTTCAGACGTTGATCTTGTCATGAGCCAAACCTAATGTACATGTACATTTGTGTAAATGTTATGTTAAGTTCACCTGTTTGAAACCAACATTTATTTGGGTCGACCTACATGTAGAGTCGCTCCTAATCTATTTGGTTGGGCGCGACTTTAAAGCACCTGTCTGAACAGGGTGTAACCTATCAAACAAATGCCAAATTGTATACATCATAATGCAATACAAAATGACAAACTTCTTGCATTAACGTTCCAGTAAGGAAATGCCCTAGAATGCACAAGGTCACTCTTTTTGTAAAAAAGGGTGAGAAAAAAATTAAGACAAACTGCGGACCACAATTGTCAGATTGTATTCTAATTTAGACTGTGTGAGCTGGTGACTGTTTATATTCCGACACCCCTACATTCCGAAAACCCACTTCCTAGTTTGCATTCTAGGGTTTTGGGGTTAGAGTTCCAAAGGATTAGAGTTATAGGAATGAGAAAATACATGTGGGGTGTCAGAACATAGGGTTGTTTCTGCCCCCTTCAAAATTTCCCATACCTTTTTAAAGATTTTCCAATGGAAGTGCTCTTTGCAAAATGAAAATGGCCTTGCCCTCTCAAAGGTGAAATTCATTAAAAAGATTTGTTTGGCTTGTAGTCAAATCCTTTAGAATCTTCCTGGTGATTTTGCTTGAATTTGATGAATTTGGTTCTCTACTTTGTACCACCCACCCCCCAAACCACCCACTCTTAGTATGAGAACATGTATTCCTATCCAACAGGGTCAAAGCACTGAAGTGTTGAGTTATTGAAAGAGAGTATTTTAATGTCTGAGTACCCTCAAACCCTCAAAGTTCTGAGTAGGAGCTCTCCTAATCAGAACTTTGAGGGTTTGAAGCTGATGAATTCTGAAATTCTTCAATTCAGGTGATTAATTCTTGTTTGTATTTATTGTACAGGCGGACTCGGTCAAGTACTTCTTAAATGAGTTGGATCGGATAGGAACTAAGGTAAGACATTGTCGATTGCAGACCTACACATGTAGCCTTCCCTTAACTCAAGCCACTATCATGTGTTTTCTAGGCACCTTAAAATGACAACCTTCTGCAGCAAAATGCAGTTCACAGGATTCTGTTGCATTATGAAGTGAATTGGTTGAGGCCAACCTTGGCAAAGGGCAGTTTTAATATGTACTTTGAAGAAATAGATTTTATAATTTAGTTGAAAATAAAAGTTCATCGTTGTGTCTTCATTTCAAATCAGTTACATATTGTAGTATGTGTTATTGCCTGTCATTGCTTAATTCTTTTTAAAATAGTAATATCATTTGTGTGTATCTTTGCGATTAATTTGCAGGATTATCTCCCTACAATGAAGGATATCCTCTTTGCCAGGAAAGCAACCAAAGGTATTGTTGAGCATGTCATTGACATCAGGAGTGTCCCGTTTCGCTTTGTCGACGTCGGTGGACAGCGGTCGCAACGACAAAAGTGGTTCCAGTGCTTTGAAAGTGTCACGTCAATCCTATTCTTGGTGTCGTCGAGCGAGTTCGATCAGGTCCTGATGGAGGATCGCATCACCAACCGGCTGGTAGAGTCCTGCAACATCTTCGACACCATCGTCAATCACAAGTACTTCTCCGAAGTGTCCATTATCCTCTTCCTTAATAAATCCGACCTTCTGGAGCAAAAGGTCAAAGTAGTAAACCTCAAGGACTACTTTTCAGCATTCGAGGGCGACCCCACCGATGTGAAACAAGTGCAGAACTTTATCCTTCTCATGTTCGACATGCGGCGTCGGGATCGAAGTAAATCGCTCTTCCACCACTTCACCACGGCTGTCGACACAGAGAACATTAAGTACGTATTCTACGCGGTTAGGGACACGATTCTAAAACAGAATCTGCAAGGAATCATGCTGCAGTAATGTTAAGCGTACCTTGCCTGTCAACCAATCAGCTGTCTGTGCCTCTTACCAGTAACTAGCACGCTTCAAGTGTATGGTATGCCATAGAAGATGCAGCGACACCATTCAGCGGGATGAGATGGTGTTGGGATGGGGGCACACCCCACCTGCTGTCTGCTCAATACCACACCTTACCCTGTGAATTCACGCATCAGTCCTCGATTCAGTGGAGTGGAATGGACATCGCAGTCTTGGTCTTTCATCAAAGCGGTAGTAGTGGCCATAGATATTCTGAGATTTCAATGGAAGTGCCCTTTTACTCAAGATAAAGAAAAGTGACCTTGCCCCCTTAGGATTTGAAATTCCAAGTCTGCTTGAAGCCACAGCTTGCTTGGAGTGAAACTGACCTGAGGGAACTACCAATTAGAGGAGTAGACGTTACATTCGTGATAACATTCAGTCCGCAACTCTCATTGCACCCTTGCAATCTAGAATGGTTCATTTTTGCCCACGGAAGACAACCAAAGTTCTGGTTTCATCTAAATGTAATTAACTGCAGAAGTTAATATGTTTTCAGTTATTAAAGGTTTTAAATTAGACGGTGCAGACGTGTCAATGTACGCTGTTTCAATGTACATGTACACTGCATGAAATGGAAAATACATGTCTTAGTTAATCTGCTCAGGCCAAACAAAATAAAGGTTGTGTTTCTTGTTGTAGATGGACTCAAAATGATGTGCATGTAGGTTGGGATTTTTACTCGTAATATGTTTAATACGTTTGTTGCATGCACTGGTGCAATGTGTGTTATGTGCAATGTTAAAAAAAAATTGTGTTTTAATACATTTGAATTTGCTCGTTAATCAATTTGTTTTCTGTTCTTATTGCTTCTGCTTACAACTGTACAAGCAAAAAGAAGCTCCAGAATTACTTTTGGGGAAAAATCCCAACTCTACCTTTTGCTAATTGTATTGGGTTGGTTTAGCCACTGGAAACATAATTAATTTTGTTTGGCCTGAAATTGCAACCCCAACTGAGTCTTCCGTAAAGGCTTAAAAATTGGGAAAAGTAAAGAAATCTACATCGTACACTTGTTTAATACATCAACTTCTTGCATACATCTCACACAGCCACACTTTAAGGGTGTTTGGTGGAAGGGAGATGTGAGGTGTGGGGTGGGGTTTCAAAGTACACTAAGGATTCGCTTGCAGGGAGGTTCAACGGAACACGTAATGTTTGAACTGCATGTAGATGATGCGTATCGCAGCAATGGGTGACTTTTTGGGACACTAGATGGCATCAGATTTAACAGGTAGATCCATTGTTCCTTGGAACTATGTGCATGGTCAAAAGTACGGAAACTATGGAGTTTTACTATTTACAGTATGTCTGGTGTCATGAACAAGTACATTGCAAAGTCTCCTATTGCCCCCACCCCTTAAATATTGCAACAGTCCATGTAGTTGTTTGACGACATGTGTAGGAGGTCAATGAGTGTTTTGACCATTACATAAGTTTTTCTGACCTTCCATATATCCATCTAGAACTTTAAAATAAAAAATAATTGATAGAATTGACAAGAACACAATCCTGTTGGTAAGTATGATGCACAAAATCTGAACTATGCCAACTGTGCACTTCAGACTAGGTCCATCCAACAAAGCTTATAGAAAATTCATTAGTACAGTTTTGTTAAATTTTTTCAAGGATTTGCGAAACAAACTGTCAAGTTCCGGTCTTTCCTTTCACATTTTACACCCTGCAAAGATACTTAAGCAATGTTGAGTATCGTTTCACATCAATGTTGTTGATCTAAATAGCCCAAAAGCATGTCCCAATGCAAATGATTGGCGCCACAGGGTTCTGGGTGAAATCCAAGCTCAATCAAAACCGGTAACCATCATGGCGCACTGATTTTGAAGCAGTGCGGTACATGACTATGAATAATGGCACAGTTACGGTATGGTGTCCATCTTGGCAGCTTTTAACTTTACTTGGTTTCCCAAAATGCATTGGGGTATATTTTTAAGATGGCGCATTAGCCTTGACCAAGGCGTTGGAGTTTTGCTTTCATTTTAAAATATGTTTTTGTTTTCCCCTTTGCGCGATGCAACCCGCGCGAGCTAGCTACATGTATGTGCATGTCTGTGTGTGCACATGCATGTGTATGTACACGCAATACGTCTGTGGTGTGAGATGTTTACGTGTACTCTCTGACGGCCTCCGTATGCGAACAGGAAATACAAGTGTGGATGACCCTCGCACAGTAGTAATATGGGTGTCCTGCTCAGTGTGATACACACATTGTACAGTTCATGTATACACGTGGAGTTACGCTGTCTTTTTCCGAGTGAAAACTGCAACTGCCTTGAGCAAGGCTAATTGCGCATGTGCACAATGGCTATTGTTTTTAAATGGTGTAATTGGTGGAATTGGGGTTAAAATAAACACAGCCTTATGGCAGCTTTAGCCAATAGCTTGAAGCAACAAAAACCATTCCTTGCATTAACTAACCAACAGGATAGCGTTTCGTTCTCTAACACTCAACAGCACTAGCGTTTGGCAAAATACGCTACTTTTTCCAAGACTATCTGACAGTAAGTGGCACATGTACAACTTTCTTGACATGCTGATCACAAGCATGGAGGATATGGCAAGATAATAAATTTTAGGTTTTTATGTAAATAACGTTTAATTTTTTTGTATGCAAATGAAGTACATGTATGTGTGGACATTGAGAAATATTTAAGATGGTCGCTGAATCTATGTTGGCATATTTTTTTTTATAATAGATCTCGTTGTAAATCATGTAAAAAAAACTGTAATTGTGGGTTTGTAAAGTTTGTTTTTAAGTTCATCGTAATTTTTAATAAGAAAATTTATGACAGAAGTGGCTTGAAGAGATTTGTGAACAAAGCTTTTTTCGTTCTTCTTCTTCTTGAGATGAACATTCTGGTTCATTCAAGCTTTGTAACTCGCAGCAGGCAAGGGTAGGATCTGGTTAATACCCAGTCAGTTTCCCTTGGGGTTTATCATGTTTATTACTTGATATTCAAAATAAAAAGTCCCACCCTCTTAAGGTGATCCCCTGGCTGCTGCTTCCCAGGTTGTATTGTAAATTTGGATGTGATCCCTGGCAACACGGCAGTTAACGGTTGTACGGCTTCTAACTGGCACCCCTGAACAAAGATATTGATCAAATAGGGGGACATTAGGGCAAGATAGGTCAGTTGGCAGAGCGCCAGCCCATTCATCCGGAGCTGGCTGGTTCAAATCCCGCTGTAGTCAACTTTTCTTTGTTCAACACGAGCCTTAAATTAATGCTCTTTACAGTTTGAGTTTGAATGCTATTTCAAACTTTAACCCAATCAACCCAAGCTGTTGTTTTCACCTTAGGAGGTCATAACTCATTATGCGACAAGGTCATATCTTATATCAAGGTCGTATCTCTATTCTCTACATGTATATCAAGGTCACGTCATATTATTTTTTTATCATGAATAGTGTATGTGTATGGGGTGTATTTACATCATTCATGAATCAACCATTTTATGTCTGGTTCCCTGAACACAAAGGTTTTCTCAGACTGCAGTGCTTACTACAATACAGTAACCATACTATTTTTTTTCTGTTGTCGGGGGCAAACCTCACTTTTGAATGTCATTTTGATTAATTAAAGACAATGTTAAATTTATAGGGTGGGTACATGTAGTTTCAGTCTGGAAGCTCACAGTTTGTTCAGTTCATACCACTAACAATCATCCAAAGATATACATTGTATTTCAAATAAGTTTTATTCCCATCTAAAATACTGCCAAAGTTAAAGAAATTACGTTCAAAGACCCACAAAAATCATTCCCATTGATTCAATCTTAACAAAAAAAGATTCAGGCGTGTATTTTCTGTTTGTACATGTCTAGAATAAAATTATTTCGTAAGATATGACCTTGTTACAGTTTTAAACAAACAGGTTTTACTAGAACTCATTGCTCTGATTATTTTGTCTGCAAATTCTAAATTAGACTGTGTTTTTGCGTAGATCTCTTTTTGCCTGTAGTTTTTCAGAAAGACATGAACTTCCAATCAAAGACTTGGCTCCTCTTTTGTCCAAACCTCTGGTTTCCCATTTGCGGTGATTTTAAATATTCTGGAAACCCTCTAGAAACAATCAGAACAATCGGATTTTATCTTTACATGTAAACCATTTTCTTTTTATCTCTAAACACTTTACATGATTTTTATTTTTTGTACAATCCCTGAGGTACGAAATCGGTGGCTTGTATTGCTTCCTCTTTTGAGAATGAAGTTAATGACTGGAAAGTGTTCATAATATCCTGATGTTGGTGCAAATTCTGTAATATGCTGATTCCAAAGTGATTATTTTTAAAGCAATTTTTGTAATATAAAAAAAGCCATGTGATTGGTTGATTAATGTCTGTATGAATTACATTATGATGCTGCGTCAGACTTTCATTCTCTTACTTTTATGATAAATATTCAATATTACCCAGTAAGTCTGTCTTTTGTATTTGTTTCCTTTTCTTTTCTTCTATCTTGGTTATGTATTCAGCAAACTTTGTAGACTTTGCAGGGATTAACAACGACATATTGTTAATATCAGTAGTCAATAAAGAAACGTGATATTCACAACTTTCACCAGCAACATCAAGCCTCAAGTTAGCCATGTTAAACTGCCTCTATGCCCCTTGATTCTTCTGTGGTTTCCATGGTGCCCTACATCATGTTTATAAAGCTCCATTACCCATTGACATTTTCCCCACAGAAGCGCCCTCTATGAGGGAAAATCGCTGTGCCCTTTGCCCTTTAAATACTGAAGTTCAAGGTCTTTAATATTGTCATTAAAGTTGTATAAAGAATCTAACTTGTGGAAAAAATGTGGGCAACAATCTAAGTGAAGCTGTGCAGCTGGTTTTGAGGGATTCAGTAATGTAGTGCCCAGACAGTGATAGCTTTACTTTCCGGGGATGGATTTATAGAGGCCTGGTGTCTGTTTCTTGACCTTTGTCCTTGTGCTTTTACAGGACAAACCCATTAGATTCTAATTCTGACTGTCTTAAGTCATGAGAATGGGCTTTGCCATCTCAGGAGAAAAACTTCTGGTCTTTGTTTAGACCTGATTGTGCAGCCATGTATTTTCAGTCACTCCAAAGCCAGTTTGGAAACCACTTCAGCTTCTGCTTCAGCTTTGTATAGGCATCATTCACCTGTTTGAAATCCTGTACCAACAGTGTTTGTCTTCAAAATTACAGACAGCCTAAGCCAGAACCTAAGCAAGAGCCTAAGCCGAAGCCATCATTTCGGAAAGGGCCTAAGACAGGCTCAGTAGTCTGGTACTATAAATGAGTATTAGAACTAACGCCCGGTTTAGACAGGTGTTCTAGAGTTGCGCCGACCGTAATTATTCAATTATGAAAAGTTTGACGTCTGAAACAGTTAGGAGTGACTGGACACGCTGGAAGTCGAAAGATCGACTGTTGCATTCGTTCGGAATTACTCTGGAGTATCTTGGTTTCAGACGTCGATCTTGTCATGAGTCGAACCTACTGTAACATGTTAAGTTCGCCTGTCTGAAACCAAAATTTGTTTGGGTCGACCTGGAGTCACTCCTTATCAATTTGGTTCGGCGTGACTCTGGAGCGCCTGTCTGAACTGGTTTAAACATGACTAACCTTGTCATTTATGTATACAGGGAATCTGAACCACATGGTTCACATTGTGGCCACATTCTGATAGAGGTATTGACCATTGTTATGTTGTCGCCATCTTTGTATTGTTCCTTGTTTGCAACAGCATTTACTCATTTATCCTGAAAAGGAACCATACTATTTTGTCTTTTCAGCCTCAGTTTAGTTTTAATGTCTGGAGTGGGAGGGGGAAAAAGATGGTTGCACTATGAGAAATGTCTAAAAGACCAGCGCTTATTGTAGGCTTAAAACAATGCTGTGACAGCGCAAAAATCTGGGCCTAATGTCAGTGTATTTCACAAAGAAAGCACGAAATCTTTGCTTGTGCGCTTGTTTGTAGCATTCTTCGCTACACAGTAAGCACAGAAATTCAGCACTTAAACCCTGTCAGCGAAGAATGATGGTCGTGAAAATAGAAGTCTGCGGTAAGCAGACCTGTGAAATTGGACCAGAGAACAAATGCCACTATTTATAAATTTGTAAATCTTAAGTGGCCAAAGTTTGTCATTGTGTGGTGGCGGATTTTAGAGACTGAACCTTGCTTGAAAGCTGAAAACGATTAAGGGAATGACTAAACAAACTTTAAAATAAAAACAGTTTTTTCTAAATGAGATACAGAACATTGTCAGCAGAGCATTGTCCATCTTTGTGCAACTTCCATGTTTTGTATCGTGTTATCTTTGAAGTTGTGTATGATGAACAAATTTTCATCCATTTATGACCGGCATTTTTATACAAAGGTCACAATGGGAAGACGTGTCTGAAGATGAAATTGTTTTTCCTCTAGGTTTTTTCTCAGTCTTATATTGTAAACTGTTGCTTAATGGTTAATCATGTGCAGTTGATTGCAATACAAGGAAGTGTCTGTCTGTGCAGTATAATGATGTAAATTGTTAACGCAGTGGTTTTGGCTCTCGGTACATACACTGTTTACAAATAGCTACATTAACATGTATGTATGTATGGTTGTGAAAATACATATTGCCGGACTGGAAGTTTTTATCTCTCTTTGGCAACAAGTTTAACTTACTGGATGCTTTGAGCGTGTCTCACTTTCATAGAGATGCGTAACAGAGCGTCTCAAATATCAGGGCAATAGGAATGTTCTTATTGGATCGAATAAGTATTCCAGCGCATGCTCATGAACAGTTGTGCTGGACTGCCGGAATGTTTCATCGCAATGTTCAAAATGCTTACATGTATGCGCGTATTCACTCATGTAGGATTGCTCCCGTAGTTTGGCACAATGATACGGAACATTGTGGCAGCCCATGGGAAAGTTCTTTTACGCCCAGAACATGCCCTACTTTGCTCCCAAAGTGAAGAATATTACTCAATGAGGAAGTTAAGCAGTCACAAATAGTACATGTTACCTTTTTCTGATCAACGAAATTACATACTGCTTGCAACTTTTTGTCCTCAAGTAGCTTTGGAATTCGTCAGGGAATATTTTTTAAATATCAGCTTCACGGAGTGTTTGAATCTCTTGACAAAGAAGCAAATCTCTTGACAAATTCATGCAGAACATACTCAGAAAAAAATGGCTCAACAGTGAGACAGACTGTGTGAGAAATGTGTAAGGCCATGTCCAAATTGGAGGCGTCGGCGGTGGCCGTGACCAAACGGCTGAAAAGGCCCTTTACTCAGGCAACAATCCCAGCCCTTACAGTCGTTTAATATGGACAAGGTCTAACATGCCTAAGGGCCCTGTCACATGTGACAACTGGTAGGGAACTTACAGGAAACCAACTGCACTGCATGCAAAGAGAATACTCTGGAAAACTCCAGAGACATTCTTTTGAACTATCTTACCATCCCTGAGAAAACTATTTGAAAAGTTAGATGGGATTATTTGTTCTTATTGGAGATTGTCTGGAACTAGTTACTTGTAAATTAAATTACCTCATGTGACATTGCCCTAAGACTTGCAGTAAGTGATGTGTACAATATGTGGTGACATGTACTACATGTATGCACTTTATAATGCTACCATTACAAAACACATAAGTTCTAGAACTTCTGTAACCATCGCTAAATTTCAGAAAGCTGCTAAGCTGTCAGAAAGGCCTAAACAAAATTTGTGAGGAACCAGTATAAGCATACGTGACACTGTTGGCTGGTATTCATTGTCTGTTCAGCAATTCTTTTCACAAAACAGTTGTTTCTTATCAGCATTGTGGGTTCGAATCCCACCTGAGAAGAATGCCTTCGGATTTTTTTTTCTTTTTTTCGCAGGACTCAGAAAGCTCTGGGTTTTGATGCTTATCCCATCGATGTATAGTAAAACCAAAAATGTTTTCTTTATACCTAATGCAAATTTTTTACATCCGCAAACTCGATTTTTGTTCATTCTCAATGAGAGACTTCTAAAACAAATTGAGTCTGAAACTCACCAGTCTTTTTCTGTTCATCTCAGCTTCAAACGTCTCCCATTGCACTAATTATTTATGCTGTTTGCTCTTTGCTGATTGCAATTTGTGTGGACGAGTTGTCTCCAGTTAAGCTGTAGAGCTACAAGTATTGTGTACATAACCCAACTCCAGCTTATGCGTGTAGAATAGAGAGAACATTGTCAAGAGGAGATTGTTGTAAATGGCCTCATTTTTGTTCGTGCCACGTGTAGTGATTGGACAATCACCCAAACACACATAAGCCTGTAAGAAATTAACTGAGCTAATTGTACACACATGTATTGAACCATCCAATGCAAATTCAGCATCATTTGTAACAGGCAAGAGAACTTGAGACGGTACAATGCAATAGGTTCAATTACATTTATTGATCTCTTTACTGAAGCAATCTTTTGTCATATTGTGATGTCCATTATGCATTATTTCACAACACATTATGCCAGTGCGTTAACCAAGTATTTGCTTTTGAAAAAAAGGTATTTTGCACTGGCTGTGCAGATTCAGGATTGTTTTAATACTTTCAGTGTAAGGACATGGTGTTTTCTTTCTCAGTAAAGAGAGCTCTGTGATGATAATTTAGATTTTTAGTGGGCATTTCAAGGGGCATCAAGGCAATGACTAGGGGCATCAAAGCATTTACAATGTACCTCTGCTGCCCCGGTGAACTATCAGACCTGAAAGAAGGTACAACATTAAGGACTTTTAAAAAAGTGTTTTGTGAAAAGTTTGTGTCTCCCATATTTTGTACTGACCGAACAATAATATAAAAAAAACCTCATTATGTTCGCTTTCTCTTTTAAACACTGTTAAAACATTCAGTGATTTACAACTGACACACTCTAAACCCCAAACATTGTTGTAAAAATGTAATTCCTGGTAATGAAGGCACTCGTTGTTAAATTTAGGGAGTTTACAAGTACAGTCGACTCTCGTTATAACAAGATCACTGGGACTGGCCAAACTACCTCTTTATAACAGGAGGTCGTAATAAGAGGACCACAAAACAAAGAAACACAAAGCAGAAATCAGATTTAGGACTCGAGCAAAACCTCTATATTAGTGTTCTTTATAACGAGAGTTGACTGTATCTTCTATCGTACTGACAAGATGATTTACAAATGTTCAATAAAAGTTTATGCATGCTGTATTTATTTGCAGTCTGCTTTGGCTTCCCACCACAATGTGTATTACATGTTAAATAAAAGAAATGCCAAATTACGAACAATGTGTAGCCTGTAATTGACCCATTTCACAACAATGCACTTACACAGGCCTATCCTGTCTCACACTTTGGGAGTCAAAAACGTATGTAAAGGAATTGACTCCCAAAGTGACGGAAATGGTAGACGCACATTGTGCGGAGGAGTGTTCTTGTCATGCAAGGGGTCAGTCATGTGACTAATGACATCAGATGTTTATCAAAACAGTCCCAAACTTCTGGCAGGCACAGTGTGTGCATATTCACCGGGCTAAATGCAAGAAAACTAAATCGTACATTAATTATGTTGATGTATGGTGTTTATCAAATTTTGATATGAATAAAACAGGACACACCCCAAAACTTATTCTGATATAAAGCTGAATTCCTGTTGAAACAGTTATGTAGTTTCTTGCCTGCCAGGAAATGCTGTGGAATGTTCAAGATCACTCATCTTATGGACTAAGGTGACAAGGTTTGCAGTCACAAACAATGTCATGTGAAGAATCCAATAAAATGGTATTAATTTAAAGAGATGGTGTGCAGGTTTTTCTTCTTTTTGTATTTTTTTATGTAAGGCACCATGTATCTCAAAGTGTATTTATTGTTGATTTGTATGCCATATTTAGTGTTATCTGGATGTATTTACATATAAACATTTGTACTGTTGCCTGTTGTACAGGCAAGAAAATCTCCTATGGGTGCTTCAAATGTTAACAACTGTCAAAAGGGGCATAAAAGTGGATATGGTGGGTAGGGGTGGGCGGACCTTAATGTGAAGGTGTCAGGTAGTTCAATTACTACTATGCTCAAGTCCGACCTCAACTTACTGGTGAAAGAAGAGGACTAAGCTAATTTGGGAAAACAAAGTTTAACGATTACTCCTTTTTTTTACAGAAGAAATAGGTCATTGAATTGTACTGAAGTTATAACAGTAGGAAAAAATATATACAACACGCATGTACACTGTATCAGGCCTGATACTTTCTCTTGTAAGCATAAGACATTTTTTCAAAGTAAAGCTCTTGCGGGGAAATTTAAATTTCTGCTGGAAGATTTCAAGAGGCACCAGGGCCGTGACTGAGGCATAGAGGCATTTTGCCTCTGTTGCTTCCATGAAGTATCAGGCCTGCAGTAGGGGTAAAAAGGTTGTAAAAATGTGTAAAAGGTTGACCTTTTTGTTATTGAATGCCTAACTAACAAAACTTTCCTCATGGGCAAGTGTTCTTTTCAAACGGCATTTATTCCGTCATATTTCTCAATGCAGAGAGATTTGATGTTCTGCAGGAACCAGTACATGGATTAAAAAACAAATCAAAAATCCTAACTGTGTGCTAAGAATCGCATGAGTTAGTTAGTCTATTCCCAGGAAAACAAACATTCACTGTTGTGCTATATCATTTTCTAAAGGTGAATTTACTAAACATTCTAAAATATTTCACTTAGGAGCTTTGAAATCTTGGGTTCATACGTATAATTATGTACTGTACATAAACAGTTGAAACCACCCATTAAATTTACAGCACACAAGCTGCCAAAAAAGATATGGCTGGCTCTCCAAGTTGGTGGCTGCAGTTACGCCTGTTGCTAAGGGCTGCCTATCCCTCAACCCATGTTAACATGGTGATCTAGCTGCAGCCTCTAATTTGGAAACGGCCCATGACAAGCTAAAGCTGCATACATGTACACGTTACTATGACTCGTATCAAAATGCAATGCATATGTCATTTCCATTGTTTTGTTGAGAATACCACTCCGGTATTCTTTCTTTTTTTCTATGTACAATTTACAAATTGAATGGTTGAACAAAATAAAGTGGTACAGGACTTTTTAAAAGGAACCTTTTTTGTGGTGTCGTTTTATATACAAGGGAGAAGTTAACACGAGGCATGTTGTGCTTTCTCATAACCACAATACATATTCTGTGGAAACAGAGCTAGTTCATACTTCACATGGAAGTGAACGCATGGGTAGTTTTTTGTGGCCTTGATGGACTCCCAATTCTTTTACATCTTCAAAAAAGAGTGTGTACTCAGAACTGTGAAATAGCTTTTCCCACTGATGCTGTCACTGACTTTTGCTGAAAATATGTCAGACAAACATTCCCCTCAGTAGCTGTGACGCGATCAGTGCACCAGACTGCAACATGTGAGTAAACAAGCTTGGACAAGTTTGGTCCCGTGTATGTGAATGTTGACATTTTGTCTGAGATCCGGGTACTGAGCGTGCGGAGTACTATATTCCTTCTAATTTCACTCTTGAAGCTGCTAATTCCCTCAAAATACTGTCAACTACAAAGGGCATATGCTCTGGAACTGATTTTCTGCTCCGCTTTATGGCTTCTACAATTCTTTCAACTTTCAATCGTGTATTTATAAGTCTATATTAATGTGCAGTCCATGTACTCGTTTTTTCCTACCATTAAATTGACTGACCAAATAGAGAGGATATTATTTGTGTTTACCCATACACCGATGTTGGTGTCCGGGATTATTTGAGCCTTTTTTGTAATTAACACGCATCGGTGTACAGGTAAAGCTAATATTATTCTTTATCCCCAATGAAAACTTAACATCATAGATAGGGTCGAGGGGGTGAGTAATCTTATTCTACTTTAGTACATGTGTAATAATAAAGAAGATGGCATTATGATCATGGTCTCTTATATGTTACAAAGTTCTGTCTAGATCAGAATGCTTTCTTTTGTAGATAGGGAATCATGGAGATGGCATGATGATTCTTGGACATGTGAATTGTTAAGCTCATTTGGAAAGTAGCTGCGGTGATGCAACCTATTATTTGAAGTTAATGCATTCATTCAAAGAGAATTTCTTTACCCAGAAACCTATAATTGAACGGCAGGAATCATGAACATAATGTGGTGTGCACAACGTCTTGACAGTCAATGTGACCCTCCTCTGACCAAAGAAAACACTTCATCTGCCATTTTGGGTGCATCCTTGCAGGTTCCCATGGCAACCTCAGCCATCTGATGAATGAGTTGCACATTTTTATCCTCCTCCCCCCCCCCCTGACAGATTGATAGGCGGTACACGATGTGACAGTGTACTCTTACACCAATGTCTGAATGTAGTAGTGTTATGCCTCAATAGTGTCATGTTTATTTATCTGGCAGAAGAGGTTTCAGTCTGCTTGTCATAGTGGGGCTAATATATGGAGAGCACCGTATCCTGTGTTCTTGATTCTACCAACGGACATGTTGGAGCATAGAGCAAGGAGGAAGGAATCTCTCAGAGGGTCATGACACTAACTGTAAGGACCAAAGGCTAGTCCCAGATTTAGTATAGTGGCTTTGGTTAAAAATACAGCTGCAGACTTACAGTAGGTTATGCAAATTAGCACATACCTGCATGCTTGAGTGATTGCTGGATTTGCCCAGTGCTATTGTGTTGTTTAGGTGTGGCTCATTAGCCCACAGGAGTTCATAAAGTGACCATCTCCAACAAGCTTACTGTAACAGTGTAAGTACTATAGTGGCCAGGCAGTCATAGTGTGGCAATTTGTGCTGTTTTACCTTTGGTGAGTTCAATCAAATGCTTTATTTTATTTAGTAAATGTGGAAATGACTCTGCTCCTTATATTTTGATACTGTCATTTAGAAATTTGAGAGACAATTCACCAATAAATATTTATGTTCTTTAGAAGCTCATTTTGATGATTTTGTGCAAGTATTCACAGAACTAGATTTTCTAAATTTCACTTTTGCGACATTTCATTCACTTCCAAATAAGTACACCTTTTCATACTCCATGAATTTAGGATTGATTAAAGTTAATTTATTCCAAAGTTTATTTATTTACTAAACAATACTAAGTGTTGTTTATTTATGGTTTCTTACAGCTAATCGGTTTCCGGCTTTCCGGATGCGTTTATCAGTCTTATACAGTTACCAAGTTTTGCTGTGGAAGTTTGTGATGATGTTGTGTAGCTGTTATGGATGCATTCAACTGTATTAGCAATCAAGCAAATTGTGTGTTTTATTGAGCAGTTGAACTGATACTAACAATGAGTCACAGCTTGAGGAATTTTGGAGGGTTGTTATCCCAAATATTTGTGTTGACTTATGAACACTTGCATCATGGGGATGGTGCTTGGATCAGGCATGTAGTAAGGTGATCAAAAGTGGGGCGGCCAGTTACAATCCTTGCAAGTACTGGTGCAAAATAATAATAATAATGGATTTATAGGCCTACACATGTACTGGCACCTTATGCAAGCATCAAAGCACTTTACAGTAAAATAATCAGTAAAAAGAAAGAATAATGCAAACATTTAAATCAAAATTGAAGGTAGTAAGTAAACATACTAAAATACCTACATTATCCAAAAAATAAATTATATAAATAAAAAAACACAAAAAGGGGATAAAAAGAGGAGGATAACCAGAGGCGAGGACCAGCACTTGCACCCTCAGCCAGATCCTCATCATCTGACTTTACAGTAAAGAACAAATAGAATAATGAAAAAACATAACCAAGCAGTAAGTCTGTTCTAAACAAGCAAATGTGTCTTAAGTAATGACTTTAAAATATCTGAGGATTCTGCGTGACAGATGCTCACAGGAAGACTGTTCCAAAGTTGTGCTGCAGACTGACAAAATAATCTGTCACCGTAGAACTGGGTGGAAGATTGAGTTGCAGGTACAAGACGGAGTTGATTTGAAGATCTAAGGCATCAAGATGGTGTAATAGCTGAATTAGCGCATGTACGTAACTTGGTGCGTAACCCTACACAGTTTTGTAGGTGATTATCAGGATTTTGTAATCTAAGTCTTTGTCTCACTGTACGCCAATGTAGCTGACGAAGAATTGGTCCGTATAAAATCTTGAGATGGCAGTAAAAATATTATCCATCAACTGCAGCAGTGGTTGGGGAGGGGAGGAATATTCCCCTTACCCCCCCCCCCAAAAAAGTTTTTCGACAGTTCTAATTATGTATTTTTATTCTGTGTTCTGTAAAGTGGGGCGGCCATGGCCAGCCATGTTGGGACACACCTAGTTTGGATGAAGGCTATTGTAGTGAAATTCCAATAACCATGTTAACAGCTGTCAAGCACTTGTCATAAATATCAGTGCTTACATGAAGAGACTGTTGCCTTTCCCTTTTGTGTAGCTGTTCTTGGAATGTCAACTGTGAATTGTCACAATGGACTCTCTACCTTAGCTAGGAAGAGCCAAAAACCCTGAGTGTAATATAAAGGAATCTTTTGTTTCATAGAGCAGACCCTAATTCTTTAATAAGTGTACATAGGCATATAAAAACCCATGGAGACAAAAAGACTGTCTCACTCTTCTCCAGCTTTCAAGAGAGACAAGTTAGACCTCTCTTAATAGCTAGTTATTTTATTTAGGGTTAGCATTGAGAAGGTCGTCCAAAGGCTGATTGGGAACTGAATTGGCAATAAACCACACCTAGACAGCAACCTTTTGGCTGGAGGACACCTTAGTCTTCTAGGTATAGTCTCTTAGGCGTACAACTATAAGTATTGTAAATATTGCAAAACATGAATTATTTGACTGGAGTGTAACAGACTAGCGTAACATCGTCAACAGGAGGCCAGTTATCACCTGAGACGCAGAAGTAGGGTAAGAATAATAAATCGTAACCATACACCCTATACTATCAAATAAATTATCATGTTCACCAAGATCGGAATAAGATACATCCAAAAATCGACTCGTGGACAAGTCGTTAATGTTTGTCGCGGTGATAGTCGAGTCGTGGTGGCGGGGTAATACATTCAGGGCTCCGCGATCAAAGACTGCTCTCGCGAGTTGCTGGCTGCTGACAACTACACAGTCGCGAGAGCAGTGTCACCAGTGTCGCAAGAATCGCGGAGAGAGTCGGAACGCTATCACCGCGACAGACATTTAATGACTTGTCCACAAGTCTAATCCAAATAAGGTTGTAGTTGCGTACCAAATGTTTTTTCTTTGAGCTTTTTGCTTTGGTTAACTTTTTTAAATGGTACACTTTGTTATATTTATTCTTTAATTATACTTTTTAACAATTTTTATCCTTGTTTATTTGTGCATTGTATTTCAATTTTGGTAGGGGAAATGTGCATTCAACCTTTTAATGTGCAACATATCTAAGACATAGCATCAATCAGCAAAGCTTTTGATTTGAGTGGAACCCACATACCGCAAAACCACAATGTATAAATCATTTTCTAGAGAGATTCAACTTCCTGTAGGAGTTACTCTTTTAGGGAAAAAAAAACCCATACCATGCATATTGTACACAAGAAATCCTTCAAATAAATCACGGTTTATTCAATATTATTCATCTTAGATGCAATTATTACATCAATTACAAGTAAATTGTTAGTGGTACCCGTTGCTTATTATAGGATTCAAACTATCTCATACAGCGCATGCCCATTGGTCTATTGCTCTAAAATACGGCAGTCGTGGGTTCGAATCCCACCAAAGCAAGATGTTCAATTTTTCCCCACAGAAAGCACTGAGTATACAGTGCTTATCACCAAATATTATAAAGCACCGAAGGCACAAGATGGGGAAATTAGACTAAAATGGCAATCGTGCACTGGACGCCATTTCAGCAAGCAACTCTTTTGATGGAACAATAGATCAGTGAAAACAATGATCATTGCTCTCAATGATATTTAACAAAACTTATGCTTGCTGAAATGGCACACATGAGAGATAGAGCTCTACTTCCCCACCTTGTGCCTTCGGCCCTCTATAGTTTTTGCTTATCACACATCAGTGTAAGGGTAAACTAAAAGTAGTATTCTTTAAACGGATTAAATCCACAAAAAGTGGGTTCTGAATCTTTGCAGAGGAAATCAAATCTGGAAAGGTTTGCGGAAGCAACGTCTCTTATTAAGAATAGTATTTTAATATCTTTATTGTTGAATGCAAGGAAGTCGGCGGCAAAACCGAACATGAATCTCATTTGAGGGTGGCTCTGAAAAGATCTAGGCCCAGTGTCATGGTTCTGCTTACCCCAGAATTCTGCGCTTACAGCCCGTAGAATTATGTGCTTTATAGGGCACCATACATGTAAGTGCAGAATCCCACAGTAAGCTAAGCCATGAAATTGAACCCTGGTGGTTGAACACTTGACCTTTCAATTACAATGCTCTGATTTCATTTATTGAAAGGTTGAGTTGTTATATCTGGGCTCTCTTCAGAGCCTCCATAACTCTTAAGAGATACTGTAAACCTTTTTAGTATGCTAAGCAGAAATGTCCGTTACAACCCACTGGGGGCCAATTTCATAGCGCTGCTTAACAGTAAGCAAATTTTGTGCTATGTGACTAAAGCAGAAAAATTTGCTTAAGCGTAAGCTTCTTTCACAGGTTAGCAAGAACGTCGGGCGGCCAGCTTGCGCGTTCACAGCGCTATGAACTGGAAACTCTCGCAGTAGCACAAAATTGGCGGTTAAGCAGTTCTGTGAAATTGGGCCCGGGTTGGACTCCCAAACATGTAACAAGATCAGAGGTTGAGACTACAGCAAAACATTAGTTCTAATCATGTCCAAGTAACTTCCTCCAGAGTTTAAAAGCACAAAGTGTTTTACCTTCAAATTGTGAAGGCTTAAATAAAATCAATTTCACCAATAAGGGTGCGTTTCAAAATTTGGGTGCATTCTAGACACAAAAGAACGTTCCCGTGGGCACATGCCCGCAACCCACTGAACCACCAGAATGTTCTGCTAAACACAAATCATTGTGCCACAAGTATGGGAACAATCCTTGCATAGTTTTTTTAATGTTCCAGCAGTGCAACAAAATGATCCATGTGCATGCCTGCGATACCTATCCAATACAACTAGAATGTTCCTACCATTCCCACTTTTAAGACGCTCCCGTAATCCTAATGCAGATATTTTATTCGAAAGAAATTTCAGTTTACAACAAACTGAATACATAAAAAATCTGCATTGTTTCTAATAGTGAAAGGTGAACAGCCTCCTCTCCTTTACAATCTAAGTCCACGTCCACGCTGATACAATGGCCAATGTTATTGAATTGGCTGTTTCTGTTTTATGACACAAGACTGTGTGACTAAATGTGTGAAGAGAGTTGCAGCAGCGACCCGGGCTTTGGTGTCTGCCATCTCGGTATCATGAGCCCATTCAACACTGCCCCACCTTGCAATCTGATCAGAACAAAAAGGTAGTCAAAAACAAATGTTATAAACCACAAGGGAAACTGACTGAATAAATTTTAAATAAATTTGGTTGAGCAAAGAAAAACTCACTAGAGCGGAATTTGAACCAACAACCTCTGGTTTAACATGCTGGCGCTCTACCAACTGAGCTATCTAGCCCTATGTTGGTGGTCTCCCTATTTTATCCCTATTATTTTTATAAATATCTTTGTTCCTTTGTAGCTGTTTAAAAAAATGAGAAAGAAGGTGTACTCCCATCTGCTTATGGCAAGAATATAGTTTCTTTCAAGAAATTATGCAGTCCCTACACTGTACATACAATAACAATCTCAATTTATGTACAATGTGGCTGGAGCCCGTATAAAAAATTCTGATTGATGGTTTAACAGAATGGGCCTTTGCCTGATGAGATCAGAGATGTACCTATCTTTAACAAACTCCAAAGGTTGACTATTGAGATTTACCACATGCTTCAAGGACTGCACTGGACTTGAGGCAGTTCCTTGGCAACATTCATGGCCTGGTTAGGGGAGTTTAGGGAGGCAGGAGAGCGAGGGAGGTAGAGGGGTCACTGGGTCAGGCGAGAAAGGGGACAGGGGGTGCAGATGGTTTGAAATTGTAACTATTTTTACCTGAAACTCTGTCTCTAACAATGAAAGGTGCACAGCCTCCTCGACACTGAGTCTCCTATCCATGAGGGCAAAGGTCAACACCAGGGATTTCAGGCAACCAACTGCATTCTCATAACCTACAAATACAGCAATATGAGAGAGAAAGTCATAACAAAAACAGTCTTTGCTGAATTGTGTATACACTCAAGCAAATTCATTGGGAATTGAGTCACAAATATTACAATACTGACAAAGGTTTTTGCTTCAAAAGTCAACTGTAGAGGGCGCTACTCTACTCTAGGGTATACCACACATAGGTAATCCATGACAGAAATCTGATCTCAATCAGAATCACTTGAATTGTTCCATAACCTCCACATCCTCAAATGGAATATTCCAGATGTTCTCAATGGATACAATATTCTTTCCTCATAAGGGCATCCAATTGTCTGAAACATTATTTGTATGTAGAGCTTTAAGTCAAAATTTAATGTGGAAAATACTGCGCTTGTTATTAGGAGAGAAAAATACAAGAAAACAAATTAAAGATCTATACCCACCAACAAGAGCCCAGTCTGAATGAGTCTCCAGGTGATGTCCCAGGGTTACTTTTGTCTCTTCCGGTATTACAGGCCCTGTGATAGAGGTTGACGACACAACATCAACCTTGTACCTCTCGTTGACCCAGTCCAGTAGGGGATCCCACTCATTTTGTTGAAGGGAAACCAGCTCTGGCGGTTCTTCTAATCTGTAACTATGATACAAATAAAGAGCATGTTTCTTTTTGATGATTCTTATTGTTGAGGAATCATATGATGATGAATGAAAAAGAGCATGTCATTGCCGAGCGGTTTAGAGCACCAAACTCAAGCTCTGGTGTTTCTGATCAGCAGAGTGTGGGTTTGAGTCCCAGTCTTGGCACTGGTGTCCTTAAGCAAGACACTTAATCATTTTTGCTTTGTCCTTTGGATGGGACATACATGTAAAGCTGTAGGTCCCGTGGGTTGTTTTAAAAACTATCGATGCACATAAAAGACCCCAGTACACACTTATCGCTAAGAGAAGTAGTTTGCCCCAGTGTGTCTGGCAGTGCATTTATCTCCAATCATTTGATGGCTGCACTCAAAAAGAAGAAGGAGAAGAAGAAAAGGAAGAAGAGATGAGCCCAAATGCCAAAATTGTATATCTAGTGGCAGATCCAGGGGTGCAGGAGGAGACCATCTTAAATGTCTCACAGAAAACACAACTGTGGAGTGACTTAATACCAAGATTACTGTGTTAAGCAGCCCCAAGAAATTGGGTCATGCTTGTTTCATTTAACCTGGGATTATTATTTGAAGAAAACAAGAAGAGCTTGAAATAAGATAACATTTTAAAACAGTAAACGTTATCTGGTGATTCTGATACTAATTTACTTGAACAATAGAACATTTACAAATTTCTCATGGTGGTATACATTATGAAGCTTTGCAACAATTCACAATTTCCATCTCTCTCTGCTTTCAGTTCTGGCTTACCATATTGTATCTGTGTCTAGAAAATGTAGAATACCTTTGATGACCTGTGGTTTAGTTCTGAAGGATGGATTATCTAATGCCGTGTTGCATAGTGAAGTCTGTACAAGAAAAAAATTATCCAAATTAGGAAAAAGGATTCTGCCCATAGCAAGTAGGATCCTTCACAAGAGCACTTGAGAATCCAGTTGAGGGTTCAGTAACCTTCATAAAGTTATAATCACAGATAACTGATAAAATTTATAGTATCCCACATTTTTAAAACTCTATCGGTATTAAAAAGAGTGCTTTGGGAGAAGTAAACTAATTTCCTTTCTCTCTCTGTCTCTAGGTTTCAATAAACACACTATCCAACAAACCTGTGAGAATTTAGTCAAATTAGGAGATATTTCAGAGAATTTCTCTGGAGGTTTGTTACACTCTAGACAGTGAGTTTAGTTTTCAGTCATTGTCAAACCTGTGTTTTTAAATAGCAAATAATGCTGTATTGTATCTTTAAGAGATCTTTGCTCTATGCTTTTTAAAAGTAATGCAATGAAAATTGCAAGTAGTTTTTGTTTACCAGATGCATTGTGTGTTGCTTAATGATGTCTGCTTGGTTCTCCCATTCTGTTGCTACGGCAATGGCCAACGGCTCGCTGGGTACTGTAAATAGCTGACCATTAGGCGTCTTGAGTTTCCTCCGGTCCAAGTTAATTTCAAAGGTCTTCCCTGATTGGCTGATGCTGACACTCTTGTAAAATCGCTTCTTTTCTGTTAACCACATAATAAATCGAGAAATGGTCATGAACAATTTCCTACAGACATAACGGACAAATTGAAGTGACCGACCTCCTCCGTTAACAAAGGTCACTCGTGTGATTTGCTTCTTTAATAATTATTTGACTCTTTTTTTTTCTTTCTAAAATCCCTTCAAGCAACTTGTAATAAATATGCTAACTACTGACCTTTCTAAAGAAAAAAATTGTTTAATTATTGTAATTGTATTTATATTTACATGTAGGTATGGGCAATTTGTGGCGGTACATGTAATGTGTTGTGGCAAAGCCGTTGATACTTTATAGTGCATCAAACTCAAGCTCTGGTGGCAAAGTCACTGGAGTGCAGGTTCGGGTTCCAGTTTGTGTCCTCAGTGCATAATACTTTTTACGAACTACATATTAGTACTTCATTACTCGGCAGGGTCCTTAAGTTAAAATATGAACACCAAGAATCGTTATACTTATAGTTGTGTCTTGCTTAAGGGCACAAGTGTGGGGACAAAGATTTGTTTACTCTGCCACCACAACTTGAACACGTTGGGCTAGACCGCTCTGCAGTTTTTTGTCACTCCTTGCTTTGGGGTTTTGAGTCGTGTACTATTACTAGTAACACAGTAGGGCATTTGTACACAGGTACCGGAAAGCACAAGCATTCACCTGTTGAGTCCCTACAATAATGTCCAAATGTTAAAAAAACATTGTTGGGTCCAGTTTATTTGGATTAATCGCACATTGGTTGTGTAGCCCTGTACTCCTAGAATTATATATGAGATTTGTTCCGCTACCGTGGAGACGATAACGAAAGTTCTAGAAGTAGCCCTGGTAATACATAATCAGATAATAAAACTAATGAAAAGAACATAATCAAACAGATGATTCTGTGACTTTCTAACCTGAATATCATCAAAATGTGCTACAATTAAAAATGAATTTAAAATAACTATGTTAGTCCATGGAGGGGTAGGCAGACTCCCATCAATTTATTTCTAAATCATCAAATATGATTACGAAAATAAAATTTACTTATTTAATTAATATAAAATAATAATTTATACAAATCTTGTTCTTACCCCTGAAACTGGAGTAAAACCTTTTAGTTTTACAGTTCACCAAAACGATTTGCAGCTGATTAACCTGTAAAACTCTTCCCAGTTTCTGCCATGTTAATAAACAACTCGACATGGTTCAGATATAGATGCAAGATGTTAGTTAATACTTGCTGTAAATGTAAACAAACTTCCTGATCAGTCAGCTGTTTGACAGTTTGAGTGATGGGAATTTTGAAATCAACACAAACCATGCACCTGCAACCACGTGTGTTAGTGTTTATCACTGAATTTTACAAGACCAGCGCCAGACTATCTTTCGCAAGACAAGCATGTGAGCATGTGAGGGCGCTATTTCAAAGGCCTTCGAAGGCCTTCCTGAAATTCCTAAGTATGTGTACAACCTACAATCTGATTGGCAAATATTTTTGGACTAGTACTACGTAAACCAATCAGATAAAAGTTTGCAGAAATCTATCTGTCACCCATGGGCGCTGCCATATTGAATTTAGGGTGGCTGTCGGTTGCGTAGGGGCACAATCTGGGAGAAAATTTATCAACCAATATGCCAGGAATAACGATGTATCCACCGCCCCCTAAGAGCAGCAAGCAGCAGGGTGTTGCACGGTCATTGCTTTACAGTGGTTCCAAATTTCAAGGCTTCCAGAAGAGCAAGGGAAATTCTTACGTCGTTGAAGTTGAACTTCAGGTGAGTCGTTGATTTTTCCGTATCCGTTACGTTGCGTTGAGAAAGCCGATTCACCGACGAATTAGTTTTTTGTCAACAGTTCATCCTAATATTTTATAATAAGTAAATATGGTCTGATTGCATGAAAATAGTACACAATACAATTACAACAATTGTAGCAGGCCTGTAATCTGGTAATGGAGAAAAGAGAAGGAAATCTGTTTAAACTTACTGATAGTTACTCACACAGTACCACAGCCATTGATGAGAATTGACAATGACAGCGCATAATAAGCCACACACACAGATTGACACTGACACTGACAGAGCAGCCATGGCACTGTTCCGTCCCAACTTGACAATTGTCCCAACTATAGTTGGGACTGGTCCCAACTTGAGTGTTAAAGTTGGGACGTCCCAACTATAGTTGGGATCGCCCATAGACTTCAACAGGACACCGTGATCGATCGTGAGTCAGTGCAGTGATGCGATCGGCGTAAATTAACAAGATTCTTTATTTCAAACCCGCCGTTTCGGCTCTGTACAAACTCATGTCAAAACTGGTTTGGAATGATAGTATATCGCTCACAATGGACCGCTAACTCAGTGTAAATAGTGTTTTTAGAGGGTTCTGACAGCGGCCTCATGCTCAGTGCCGCCGGGTGACGCTTTCTCAGTCTCAGCATGGAGGAAGGAAGGGTCTCAGTAGGCCTACGCATTTTAGTTTCCCTTCTCTCGGAAAAACAAAATTCTAATTAATCTCAAATATTGTCAAGGGAAAGCTTGAAAGTGGTCTTAAAAACTTCATACTATGATACTTACTACTACATTGTGTATTAATAATATTATGTTTTTAGTTTATTCGTGGGGTGCTTTGTGTGCACTGCGATCCCAACTATAGTTGGGACGCCCCAACTTTAACACTCAAGTTGGGACCAGTCCCAACTATAGTTGGGACAATCATCAAGTTGGGGCGGAACAGCACTACTGGCAGCATGCAACACTAACTTTTAGTTAACTCTACAGTTCAGGGGTAGTCTTACCTAAAACCAGTAACCATGCTAACCGTATTTCGTTATTTTATTAATCAGTCATGTCAATGATTTGATTGAATTGAATTTGACTTAACAGTCTAATGTTGGGTGCTATCTTTGAAAATTGACATTTTTTTAAATCACGCAAAGCCAACTTACAAGTTACATCATAATGAATCATTATTAATGATGTATTGTAAAACAAACTCGGTACATGTAGTATGCATGAGTAATTTCCATTGCAACACACTACAGTGGCATGGTCTTCCTCCATGGTCAGACCATCCATGATCCAGACTGAGACAGAGTGAGACTATAGACAAAAACAGGATCGTTTGTCATTCAAACGAGTTGTCAATTTATTTTTATATTTTAACAGTAAAAGTTGCAGGGCAGTTTATTTATCAACACAGGAATCTATCACTATCAGCGCAATCTTGGATTGTGCCCCAGAATCCTAGCTTTGCCAGCGCTTTGTCACAAGAAATTCTGAACTTACAGTTAATGAGCACACCAGTTTTTTGACAATCTTCCCAAGTTTTTGAACAAAAGTGTTACAAAAGCTATCCTGCGCAAATTTTAGAACTACGTATGCAAGAAAACAAAGTTTGCGCCGTAAAAAAGTCACACCGCGCGAATTAAAAAAAATTACCATTTTCAAAGATTTAGCCCAACAGTAACACATTCATGACTAGTATATTGAGCATGAAAAGTAAAAACCTACAAAACTTTAAAAACTTGCCCGCAAAAGGTTACTTAAAGTTTTATGAACTTGCCTGCACAAGGGTTTGAATTTGGCTTGGCAAATTTTAATGTAGCCCCATTAATTTATAATTACTATAGTGTCATTTCGCTGGACTGCCTCCACTTCTTCTTGGCCCTATGCCCACACATAGCATCAGGGACTTCCATGAAATACCGAATAAAAACTAATGTTCGTTTGTGTTCCTTTATACATGTATCTCAGCCATGTCAGGGTGTAATACAATACATTTTTTTTTACATAATTTAAAAAACCCTTCCTTTTTTCAGCATGTAGATGAAGAAAATAGCTACCTATGTGGATATCTAAAGATCAGTGGGTTGACCAGCGAGTATCCGGAGTTAGTCACATTTTTTGAAGGAGAGATCATCAGCGACAAACATCCATTCCTCACAAGGAAGTGGGATGCTGATGAAGAAGTCGATAGGAAACATTGGGTGAGATTAACAAACACATCCTGATCAGCAGATTCTTCAATGTTTTATTTTGAGTGACTCAAAAACTGTTAACTCAAACATTTGACGTCTATATCATACCAAGCAGTAGGTTTTCTTGTTGAATCCAGGACTACTTAGAAGCCATTGCCCCATGCCACACTAATAAGTTCCTTTAAAATTCAAGAGTACGCTATGGTGTTTGAAGTTTATCTGCTCAAAGTAATTTGTACAATTTCTAAAAACTATTGCCCACCACTTCGTTCTTTTTTCAACCTTTATCAGACAAACATTGCTCAGGTTGAAATGATCAGTCATTATTCCAAAACCAGTTTAACTGTTCTTTAGGGGCCATTCAGAATAGTCAATGTTATAAAATGTTGTGGTTTTTATTTTATTTTATTTTATTTTATTATTTTTTTTAAAATTGTTTTGACCAACCCACCCACCCCCAATTTCGATTTTTCAATATTGAATGGCTTCACAATATAATTTATACACTGAAGAACAAAGTAATGCTTCAAATGAACCAGATATTTTAGTTTTCAATGTTTTTTTCTGGCTTAAATAAACAACTTTGTAGGTTATCAGGAATTAAATTGATGATCTTGGCCAGGGTACTTTTTCAATTGTTAATTTATATACTTTAAAATATTTTTTATTAAAAACTGAATTTCAATTTTCAATTATTTCTTGTGACCCACAATTTCAGGGGAAAAAAATCAAATGTTTAAAATAATTGACTGAATGGCCCCTTAGCAAGAGACCTGATAACAAGTGATTTGTTGCCCAAAAATAGATAAATTTAAAGTTGGTACCTTCAAGGGTACACATTATTGTTGTGATAAGCTACATGTGCTCCAATTTGTCTATCATACATGTCAGAGTTGCATACTGCCAAGGAGTTGAGGTGGTTTCAAGAATGTCTTTGACCCGACAAACAGGAATACACATTTGTGCATTGGCAATGCTTGGATACCTCGGTGTCTTTGTTATTATTGTTGTTTGTATGTGATAAATAACTAATTTTCCATCCATTGTTTGCAGGGTCAGTTTTTGTCCTTCTATCAGTACGCCAAGACATTTAATTTAGACACATTTGACTATGAGGCACTCAGGAGTACAGATTACATCTTCATGAGGTGGAAAGTGAGTTTGTTTGATTTCTTGTAGAACATGTAGAATGATGCTGGGCAGAAGATCCCCAGGTTTACTCAGGTGGGATTTGAACCCACAACCCCTGCGTTCTAGAGCAGATGGCTTAACCACTAGACCTCCACACAGGGTTCGCTTGTAACTTTTTCAGTGTCTTGCCATCGAGACCAGTTAGCTTGTTATTTCAAATGAAGTACTGTAGGAATGCTTTTCAACACTGAACTAGCCAGCCCGACCACTTACAAATACCTTTGACTGGTCCTCATGTGTTTTAACTAGCATTTGGCCACTGTTAACTGGTTAACAGTTAAGGGAGAATTCTTCACAGTATGCCCAGTGACAAGAGGCCATTTTTTGTGGATAAAGAGTCTAATATTTAGTTTTACCGTGTGTGACAAGCACTGTCCGTATAGACTTTCCTAGACCTTTGTAAAAAGCAGGTTACCAGTAATTTTAACCCCTGAGTATAGGAAAGGGAAAACATTTAAGTTTACCTCAAACTGTGTAGTTTTCAGAACAATATCATAAACTACATGAAGACTGTGAAAATTGCTTTTCAGATCATGCTCAAATTTTCAAGAAAATAACACTCAATGGAGATCCAGTCGAAATTTGCTGAACTATAGTATCTGTGTTTTTCAATCCAGCCTCAGTCATGTCAGTTTGTAAATAATGGTTTGTGTGGTGGAAAAACAAGGTGGCCGGCTGTAATAAATGTCTACTTGTTTTGCAGGCCTGACTATTTTTCGGAAGTTTTTCTGATTTCAGAGTTTGTTTATCTTCCCATTGTCTTAATTTTTCTTTAGGATGTAAACTTGCCATCAATGAAAACAAGCCATGAACTTGCCATCGAGGGAAGAAAATCATGTATATATCTTGTTCCAACCTGTAGTTTACCAGTTTATTCTAAAATGTAAAAAACTCAAGATTTGTTTATGTCTCAACCAAGAAGAGAGGCCCACTTCCTGAATTTTCATCTTGTATAATCGCTTCCTGTTTTGTCTTTTCTTTGCAAGGAGCGTTTTCTTGTACCAGATCACAAAATAACGGATATCGATGGTGCATCATTTGCTGGTTTCTATTATATTTGCTTCCAAAAATCCACATCTACCGTAGAAGGCTACTACTACCATAGGAGCTCAGAATGGTAAGTGAAAATAAGGAGATAAAAATCACAACGCCGGCACTTCTGGTTGTGTCTTTTGGCTTCACTATCATCTAGATCTTATCATCATGACTCTGCTTGGCATCAAATTGCAATTTAGCACTTTCAATATGTTTCAAAAAGGAACATATCTGCACTTTCATTACTGTCTTTCACAAATAGTTCAGTTCAGTTTAGTTCAGTTTAGTTTAATTTCACTTAAGCAATTTGCTTTAAAGACAATAATACATATATGCTGCTTTAGATACTTGTACCAATAGGTGGGAGTATCCTAAGCACAATCTTGATGGGTGGAGACCCCCACTCAATTAAACAATTATAAATTAAAACATTAACAAATAGTACTGATCGGCTCAAATATTTTCAGTTGAAATACTTTTTGGTGGTTTAAGATGCTTAAAATAAAATTACAACCATTCAATTCAATTCAATTCAATTCAGATACATTTGTTTCTATTCCACTGGTTTACAATAAATGTGGGCATACAACTTATTATTAAATCAAGTAATAACAGAATAATACTTGGGGAAATTGAGGCAAACCCCAATAAGCAGGTGCTTGTGTTGGGGAAACCTTATGTTTAGGACAAGAGACTGGACAAAAAAACAGGCATAACGGAAAAAGGGTCAAGAAACAAAAACACAGATTCAAACAATCCGACAATTAACAAGTAACATTGGTAAAACTGCCAAGAAAACTATAGCAAAGTGGTGCCCTTTGTTGTGCTTCTTACATGTATATGACCCTGAATGCTCCTTAGCATTTGACTTTCCATGGGGGGGGGGGTGGGGAAAGCTGAGTGGCTGCAGATATACCAGGTTTTTTTCCATTGATTATACCAAAGAGCGATAAGTTTAAGTCAGTTTCCACCTTGAGTCCCTGAAAATCTTAAATTTAGTGTTCACAACTGAGCAAGAAAAGTTACCTTTCAGGCATGGCATTCCAGGTGTTGTATTTTTTAATTTTTATTAATGGCACGCTGAAAAAAATGTATGTAGACAACAAGCTGGAGGTTTCATTTGTTGTGTACAGTAAACTCTTCATGTCAAAAGCCTCAAGCTTCAAGTTAGAACAGAAAAATGTATTAGAAATTGCATGGTACTCAGATGTGAAGGATTTGGTCCTGTGTCTTTATCAAAAATATCAGGAAATAATTGGTACTTTATTTGTTTTAAGTGATACATGAAGCTTTACTTGAAGTACTTCATTTGTTCTAAGAAAGATTTGAAGCTTTGCATGGCGTGGAGGTGACAATCGGTAATTATTTCTTGTTCTTGATTCTTAACAGGTACCAGTCACTCAACCTTACTCATGTCACAGAACATAGCGTCCCGATCTACGTGTTCCGGTGAACCCCCTGTACAGTACAGTCCGTTTGTATATTTGTAAATAGTTCATATATTTTGGTACAATTACCACACCAACTGTACGTTTTGGTCTGCAGTTGTAAATATACAAATTGATTATTTATCATGTTTTGAGGACATGGGTATGATAGATGCTGCCCTAATTCATTCTTTTAAAAAAATGCAATTTTGTTGAAATGTTGCTCGCCAGAAATTTGAACCGAAAAGTATGTTTTGGTTTTGTTTCACTTTTATAAAGAAGTAAGCTAGCATACACTATCGACTATAGGTACTTACCCAAAATTAAAATGCTTGTAGTGGGTGTTCATTTATTCAAGTGATACATACTGTGGCATGTCATGGCCGGGCGGTCAAGCGCACCAGACCCAAGCTCTGGTGTTTCTGATCGCCAGAGTGTGGGTTCGAGTCTCGGTCTTGACACTTGTGTCCTTAAGCACGACACTTAACCATTATTGCTTCGTCCTTCAGATGGGACGTAAAGCTGTAGGTCCCATGTGTTGTGTAATACACATGAAAGAATCAAGTACACTTATCGTTAAGAGAAGGGGGTTGCTATATGTACAAATTGAATGTAAAACCGGTCTTATAATTTCAAACAGATATGCATTCCTGAAGGAAAAAAATGCTTTGGGACATCTTTCAGGTGTGAAAAAGTGCTATTATTATTTGTCCTTATTCAATTCATTGAAATTCCCATTGTCATTTACCTATATAGATAATCCACAGGTTAAGGGATGAATTGTTCATCTTTTATGACGCCTACATGGTGTCCCAAACCCAAACTGACAAAATTAAACTAAAAAAGCTCAAGTTTTTAAAACTTGTTTTTCTGACTAATTTGGTCTGTGGCATGTCAGAACGGGTTTGGCCCAGTAGAGGTGGACTTTCCTCTCCCTAGTTTAAACCTAAAATAGTCACATCCTCTGTCTCTCCCCTCCCCCCAAAAAAATTAATGCAACTTAATATTTGTCAGTTTGACTTGTTACAAATGTATAACCCAGAGTATTGACTTGTAAAGAATGACTCTCCCCTATGGTCTAGACTACTCTTCTTTGCTGACGAAAAAACTCCTATAATTGAAACTTACTTGCAACTGTTTTTATTAAAATATTGCAATATTGGAATGAGTTACTGCAAAGTTATCTACCTTATTACAATAATGCCACATTTTATTGGAATAACTCCTTAGGTTAACAATTTTTTTGTTAGAATAGATTATAAGGTTTACACAATATTCACAAGAAAACAATAACAGAAAGTGGTGTCGAGAGATTTCCCAGGAAAGGCAAGTCTGTGTGTTTTTGCACAAAATGGAGTGGGTAATTTGATTATAATAACAATTTTTGGAAACTTTTTAAAAAAGCTTTCTCAGCAATATATGTTTAAAGGTTCATGAATACTGCACAGTCATCTGTTGATTTACCACTGCTTAAAACAAAGTGCACTTTGGTAAATTATCAAAGAAAGAAAAAAGGAGAGAAGTGGCAATGTCAATTAATGTCATTTAAATTGTAAAATTCATAAATAGTACCGATCCCCCAGAGAAATACTTCTGTCTGAAATACTGTCAAAGTGAAGGAAATAGCATTTGAAAACCTCCAAAATCACCATTGCATATTTTGACCCCACAAATCACTGCTTAAAATTCTTGACAAAACAAGCCTTTTTTTCAATGTTTTAATTGGAAAAAATGACCACCCACATTGATGAAGCGTTGACAGGTTGGTTTTATGATGTGGCATAAAAAAAACCCCGAGGATTGGCGTTAGTTTACGCTTCCATGAACTCATTAGTTATCATCTACTAGCCAGCCTCTGTTATTTCTACAGATATGTTCATGGTAAATGTGCCACCAGTGTGTCTGACCTGGTTCCTCCTATCAGGGTGTTTGAGCGTGAAACCAGGCTTTCTGCTTCTTCTCACTCTCACTTTGCTAGAAAAAGAAAGCCATTCCAACAGCATTATTCCATGAACTGCATCTCTTTGGATTTCCCTGCCTGGTACATGTTTCCCTCCATCCTACGTTTTTTATGCTCTAAGAAGATGATAAATTCCTGCCAATTCCTACCGTTATTTTCATCTTAAATATTGTCTTCTTGTTGCTCCTTACCAAGAGTGGCTTTTAACCTTGTTTTTGTGAACTCGCATTAACTATTTTTTTTAAGTGATTGAAAAAATAAGAATTAGTGAGTCCAATTGCTAATCATGGTTAGCTGTGAGCCCTATCATTACACTTTTATCCAGAGAATCTCCATTTTAAGGAAGAATTTAATAAGGAGAGTCTCCGGATTAAGTGGAGCTTTTCAGGGCAAAATATTATCGGGATTAACGAACCCAAAACTGGCTTATTCCGGGTAAAATTTAACCTTGCCCAGGACTAGGGTTAACCCACCAATCTCGGTGTTGGTGTGTGGAACTGGGTAAACTTTTCTCTGGGTTAGATATTGTAGTGTGAAAGGAATCTTCGGATCAGTTTTAATCCGTGTAGAAGACTTTTTACACGGGTCGCCAGTTACATGGATCAAAGTTAGGCAGTGTGGAAAGGGCTACTGTTGGGTTTCTTGCATTTCAGTATTCACTGTGGTTAGTTGTCATGTCATTGAACCCAATGGACTCAAGATCACGCCACTGCTTTGCAATCTGGATTGTTCTTCTATCACGCAAAGATTCAAATTCTTATCTTAGATTTGATTTGCTGATGCTTGGTATTTCACTCTTTGTTTTTGAAGAATGTGTTGATCTACAATACTATACAATAATCTTACAATAATATTAACTTCCAGTGTTAGTCTTTGATGTCAAAAGCAGCTGTATCACCTGGGGAAGAAGACTGATCAATGCATGTTAGACGTGCCTGGGCAGTGTTCACTACTCATATAATTCCTTGTAGACTACAATTAAAGGAGTTTGGAATGCAATAATTGGCACAGTCACTTCCTAACAATTTTAACACACAAAGAGTGAGGTTTTTGCATTAGAATATGTCACCTTGTTTACAAACAAAATGCCCTTATGCATATCACAGCATGTCCTGGTAGGCAAGATACTACACTGGTAGTATGAGACATTTTACAATTTGTATTTTAATTCATGTAATAACCACATGAATTCAAGAATTCAAGGAAGACCAGCTGAACAAGTTTTGAGATGTGCCCCCTTTCCTCTTATCAAAAGTTGATAAAAATTGGAGGGTGCAATCTCCATGAAATGTAAGAATGTATTCTTCAACTGAGCTGTGTACTAATTGTGCCTACAGGAAGTCCAGTCTCTGTGGCTCTAAATTGTAAACGTGATGTCATAGGTTACAAGGTCTATATGTGTGGTGTTCATCGCCCTCACCCTTGCCCCCCCCACCACCAAACCCCTAACCCTGAACCCAGCCTCGGAATGAGCTGCATAACAACATAAAAATGCATTCAGTAAATATACAATAGTAATTAAACATTTTGTTTATTCATCTCTTCTTACATTGGTTTCATGAGTAAACATTGTTAGCTTTTTTTAAAAAGTTGCACAAATAAATATGAAAGCTGTGTGAAAAAATATTTCAAACTAATTTGGGTTAGGAACTTCCCTATGGAGTATGGCATATCGAAAAGTTGGTCAGTAAACACTTCAGGTAAAGTATACCTTTGGTTATTGGAACCATTCGATTGTTTTAATCCTATATAAATGTACACATATACAATAAAACTGGTAGCATTTTTGAGATATCACCGACAATCTGGAGTGGTTATGTCCACGCAGGAAGACTAGTCCAGAATTGGAATACACAATCTGAGAAACGTTTCTGCATGAAATGTTTCTGAGATTAAACATTTTTCGAATCACTTTCTAAAACCACATTCCTTAGAAGGTAATCGTTTCTCAAATTGTTTGACATAATCAACAGCTGCAGTGCTTCTTACCAAGTAAGATTTTATTTTTGGAGTAATTCCCAAAGGTATACCCTCCCTTTAACAATTAAAATGATAACAAAAACAAACATTCAATGTTTAATGTTTGACAATATCAAACAAACCATGCGGAAACTTTTCCTGGGTGAGTGAATCAATTGTTCGTGAGAATTTTCCAGAATCAGTTTTCTTGCACAAGTCCCCAAAGTAATACATTTTCCATTCAAATGTCCAGAACAAAATAAAAGTTTTCTTGAATTTTCCAAACAAATAAATAAGTTTTACCATGCAAATGTCCCAAAGAAATGTACTACAATCTAGGTATGTAAATGCATTTTGACGTTGTCTGATCAACTTTATAAAAATTTGATAATTTTGGTCAGTCGGTAAGTTTTAAATGCAAATGTATCAGCTAACATAAATAAAATTTGAAAATAAACACATAACCAGATGAACTCTAACTTTTTTTTAGATATTGTATAATTTTCCAAACCTCGGACTCGAACAGTGTTTGGTTTACAAACAAGTATTATGCAACTAATTATTGGGAAGTACATGTATGGCTTCCCCTATCCCTGATGTCAGTGAAGTGGTAGCCATTTAAAACAATTTTTCAATATTAAATTGAGTTTTACTAATATTGATTTTGTTCCATTGTTGAATTATTCAAGTTTGAACTCTTAAAATGCATGAAAGTTTGTGATTTCATGGTTTTTCTTGCTGGTAAATCCGGCACTATCGGGTGGATTGGATTAATTATTCAGCAAAAGGCTTGCATCGTCTGGAAAAACATTAAATAATAGGCCGTCATTCACAAAAAATGTTAATAGTGAAGACACATACACTTTCAAAGGTCAAAGGACAAGTATTCTGGAGAAGGAAATAATAATTTTCAAAACACCATTTGGCAATTCAGAGGTTAAGAGCTGGGCAATCCTTAACTGTTAACTGGTGTTTGGTGAAGGGTAAACTGTTGATGCTGTATGCAAGATGTACTTGTAATTGAAGGAAACAAACAACATGTGCACCTTCTAAATGTTGTATAAATCACAAATAAACTTTATACATTGTACATGTATTTGATTGTGTTCATTGCAAGAAAGATTATTGTACAGTAGAAAATAAAACCATATTTTATATGAAAAGTGTACCAAATTTGAAACATTTGTTTTATTTCATGAGTGACTGTGAGTATGTTGGAAAGATCCTCCATTATTACAAAGTATGTAAAGTAACAGTTTTAGTAAAATGAACATTCCTGAAGTTTGTTTCTTTTAAAGTGGTTTTATTAAGTGTTGCTAAGAAGTAATGTCATACAATTTGTCATTATCTTTAAAAAGTGCACTTCGGAAGTATTCTTTTAAAAAGTTAAGTTCTTTTCTTTTTATTGACAAATATATCTCGATTTGTGAGAAATGAATTGTAAACAATATAAGCGCTGGTTGTGCACGAGTAAGTATGTGTATCCGGTTACACTACGACCGAGAGTGTGGTTCGGGTACCTGTCCAAACAAAATGGCGACACTGGGGAGAGTTGTTACGCGTATTCTCCGCAAAGAAACGGTCAGAAATGTATGCAAAAATCAGGTAAAACTAACATGATCTATTGAATTTTGTTTTCAAAATGTTAACGTGTATATTCTGGTAGCTAGTAGTTAAGGTAGTTAATGCCTGCTAAGATGAACTGCTGTGTTTATTGTGATGTTGATTTGTTTTTTGTGAAGTGAATAGTTCCGCTTCTTTAATCTTCATACACTTGTAGTGTATGTACATGTACACACTAGTCATACTCATCGTACACTCAGTCATACAGCAACTATCGACGATGATGGGTATCCACGATGTACCTATAATAATAAATACAATGTGTACTGTAGTGTTGTGACTAGGATAGTGTACTCTCTAACTCTAGTTGGATAATTGGGTTGCCCTGGTCCTGGTGCCTGATTTGTACAGCCCTGTAGTGTATCTACTGCAGTGCCATTTACACTGGACAGTCAGTGGACTCCCTCTCTCTCTCTCTCCAGTCCGGCCGCTTCTTTGCCCTAGGCCTAGTGTACGACCATGGAACAACATAGCAAATTGATGATTGTGTTGTTAGATTGCGAACTTTCCTGGGGCGCTAGTACAAAAAAATGTCAACATTTATTCTTAAAAGGAGTACAGCACCCAAGTTACTGGGTCTAATTCTACCTCCATGGTTGTTCCAATTACCCCAGGACCAGCCACAAAAAATGCCAGAAAATGGAAAAAAGACCAAACAAAATAGCTCAAAACATGTGAACTGCCTACTGGATTCTCATTTACTATGTTAAAGATGCAACATCGGGCATGATTTAAGTGGTACTTGTGAACATTTTTTTCACTTCAAATCAATGATTTTTCTCCTCATCAGAGAAACAATGTCAAGTCTGCCCTACTCATTGGTCTACCAGTACCAGTATCACTATAAAAAACATGGACAGGTGCCCTGCCGTTGCATCGTTGTCACGGTGTGTACTGTACATGTAGATCTCGATCATGTGGTCACATCACATGTCCTGTTTGGATGTAAATCAACGGCTGTTTAATGCAACACTGGTTATATACAGCAGGGTTCTAAATTTAAAAAGTTGCGGGCGACCCAAGATCTTGGTTGACTCGTCCGGCGGGCTTGTGAAAAAAAAAGTTAAGGGAAACCCCTGCAGCAAGTGCGCACGTTCAATCATGAGCAACGTAACTTCTGCAGGGCGGATTGTTGGAAAGAGTTGTCTAATAATATTAGGAATTACGCAATGTTTGACGTGACCTAATTATAACTGAGGGATATTCAGAATGGAGAATCAACGTTATGTAAGGCTACATGTAGACCTAGTCACTGGTGCGCTGTACTCCTTTAAAAAAAATAGACATCTTCTGTCGTTCTAGTGCCCAAGGAAACCATTGTAAGTTCTGCCACATTCAGCAATTTCGATGATTTTCACAACTGGGCCAGGCATACCAATGGTATCTGTCCAAACATTTTTGTGTTGAGTAATACCAGAGAGAGGATGATGGAGCCTTCAGGAGGGTCTCTAGCCAAAGACATTGAGATTATCCACAATAATCCAAAATGTTGTCTTTCTAACAAAGGCATGAAAGGTGTACATGTAGGGGGGAGTCGTTGGGGTGTGGGTTCGAATCCTGGCCATGACACCTGTGTCTTTGAGCAAGAAGCTTTTTAAAAAAACTATAAATGTTTTATCCTGACTTACGGACTTTCCATAGCAACATAGAAGAAGTTGACAGTCAACAGTGGGCACAACACCCATTATTAAAACTTCGATTTTACACTGTAAAATTTTAACAAAATATGTATTTTTAAACCTTTTGAATCACTTCCTTTGTGTTCTTTCCTCAACAGCTCCTAGCAAGGACCCAACAGATTCGATGCAAAACTACCACCATGACTGGTGCTCTTTTACCCAAACCAACAACAATCAATCTGGGGTTGTCTAAGATTGTCCTGGTCGTTGTTCCATTCCTGTATCTGGGGGCAACCATCAGTAAAGAGGGCGCTGCCTTCCTTGAGGAAAATGACATCTTTATCCCGGATGATGATGACGACTAAACTTTGAGAATTAGGTGAGGAGAAAAAGAAGTCATTAGTAGAGGAACAGTCCCTGTTTTTTAAACAGTTTACAACAATCTGTACGGTATTTCAACTTTCTAGCTCAACATGTTTGATTATCCTTCCATGCCAATGTTTGGTTTCATTGATTGATGAAGAAGGAAGAGTACCAAAACTTGCTGCTTGCTGCTTGCTGCACCATGTTATGTCTATAGACCAATCCAATTTAGTTAATTTCACATGTCCTCTACTAGTTCTTTCTGCCTTTACTAGGATCCTTTTATGCTCTTTGGTGTTTTGTATAGTTGCATCAACGTTATTGGTCAAAGAGTCTGTGGTGAGTAAAACAAGATGAACGCTGGGTGTATTTGCATCCTAGTAATGGCGGGAAACACTTAACATTACATCATGTACATCCCCAATGGATTTGTCTTTACAGTTCAGCCAATTTGCCTAGACACCGTTACTTATAAGTAAGGCTGTAAAACATTAACGCCTCACTTATAAAACGCTCATCATGATACTATTATCATCATGGCATCATACATGTAAGAGCATCCAGTCTTATAGTACAAGCGAGTTAGAACAAGTTATTTAGAACGATAGCATGAGCATTCTTTAAGTGATGCCTGAACTGTTCTGCCATCTTTTCGCTAATTATGAATTTGTTGTATCATCTCTGATCTATATTATGTATCTTGTGTCAGAGTAGCTGTCATGTCTTATGTTCGTCTGTCCTTTTGTTTGCATGTCTGTCCGTTTGTTTTGTTTGTTTAATTATTTGTTTGTAGTTTGTCTGGCTGTTTTTTACAAGCTTCTGCTTATCAAAACAGCCCCGTACTCTATTTATTACATTTATCCTACTTACTGCTTCTTAATGTTATTTTTGCTTTACTCCATAGTTACATGTACTTGTCGTTATTTCTCATCGAAGTATAGAAATAAATGTGAATCTGAATTTAATTGAATTGAAATGATGCTTGACAGCCTTCCATATAAGTGACCGTACTAGTCGAATCAAGTGTAGAGTTTGTGACATTATTGGGCCTTACACAGGGTGCTATAAAAAAATACTTTATTGTTATGAGCATTATTAATATTGTTATTAGGACACTTCTACATAAAGCATCAATTAATACACCTTTCAGGTAACATATGTTTCATTTTTGTTTGTTTCATACCTTTCAGAACGTGCATCGAATTGACGTGTTTATTTCATGCTCAACTACTAGTACTACAACAACCGAGTATTTTTTCCATGATGCGAAAGACCGACAGAGTTTGACGTCACAGACATTAAGAGGTTCTAAAATCTTAAGCTGATCCTTGTCTACTGAGATTGTTTTATTTTGTGTATAGACTCCTTGCATATGACATCACAAGATTAAACAGCGCCCTCACTAAGGTCAAAGGAAGACCTATCATCGGCTGAGAGTTGCGAGTGGTCCGTACACGCTTACATGTTTCCATTGTTTGACTTCAGTGATGGCGGCCAATGCAAGGAGTCTATAGAGTGGTCATATTTCGGGTGTTTTGTGTCTTGTTTGATGGGTAGATTGGTTGCATTGTTTTGTGCAATTTTATATGTTCAGGTATCGGCATGATCAATCGGAGTACATGTAAATGCTTTGACTTCAACTCCTCAGGCCTGATACTTCATTCTTGAAAGGGTAAGCCTTTGCTTCTATAATCAAAAAGGGCACCTCTGTGAGGGAAATGAAGCAAGCTGAACCATACAGGGTCGGGGGGGGGGGTAACTGAGTCTCATGGTGAGAATTATTGTTTCAGCTAGGCAGTGGTTAGTTAACCAACAATTAAAATAAACCTGTTGCAGGAACTTGATGTTAAGATTAATCTCTGTTGCTTGACTTGAGTGTAACACGCTGTACAGAGTCAAAACTGTTGTTTGTCGGGTGTTGAGTTTTGGTTTGACTGACGAGGAATGAATCAGCATTTTAAAAGATTGTGTATTACTAACTGAGCAACTAAAACACTTTAACTCCTTCAATTCGTCACATACATAGTATCAAAATCTTCAATCGTAGATGCACATTAGTTTGTACTAATTAAAATTTTTAATCGGTATTATTCCATGAATACATTCATACTTTTTAACTTTTGTGTGTCGTACAAATACTTACATCTACAAAAGAACCTTCTTACGTTTAGTTTGCTTTCAAGAAACTATCAAGAATGTTTGTTCAGCTTTGTTTGTAAACTAAAAGGATCCATTTTAACCCTCCGCCCAGCCCAAGATGAGACACAGACATGTGTTTTGTTCTTCTATAAACTATGAGTGTGCTGGGACATATCTTTACATTCAATTTGACTCCCAAAAAGACAACCCATGGGCTCACAGTATTGGCATGTGACATCAGTACAAGGCACAATAAGTTAATAATGTCATTTGTTTTCTGCTCAGTCCAACACACATCAGAATCCTTGCACAGTCACAGCTGTAGTTGTCCGCACTTGCAGGGTATGGAGATGGGGCTTTATGGATCAGTTTATCAATGTATTAAAAGTTTGAGATAGAAAACCAATTATTTTCTGAATTGTATGAGAAATAGTAATTTAATAATTAACTGATTTGTTGTGTAATGACAGCAGTAAAAGTTGTTTCGTTTGAGTTCATAAGGGGATGTTTCGTCATGATTGTAGTCTGCTTGTTGCTGGGCATAGAAACATGAACTCTCACCCAGTTACTACACATGCACTTGCTGACCGCCACATCACAAATACAAACTTTAAACTTATTATCGCGCGCATGTGCATTAACTGGGTGAGAGTTAAGAATTCAATGTCTGGCCACAGACTCGCTGTGATCAAGACGATACAGCTCCTTTGAGACAATAATTAATGTTAATTTGATGATTTCCTATTAGAGAATCTAGATTTTCTTCAAGTGGTTCAAGTTCTTTGTAACTGGTTGTACTTTCTCTTTTTTCACAAGAGTTAAGCAGGTAAAAAGAAGCATGGAACTAATCATTCAAATTATTATTTAATTTTTGGGGGGCAAAATTATTAAACCATGGACTAATTATTATTTACTTGGTGAAGGTTATACATGAACTAAGTTTGTGTAGACATGTTTATTGTTAAGTTTATTGCTGAATAATAGGAAGAAATATAATGTCTTAAATGTATCATTGATGTTGAAGGAGTAAATTTATTCCAATCCTCTTGTTATCTGGAAAAAGTACTTGAAAACACAGAAAAATGCTAGAAAACATTGGGGAAACTACCAGAAATCGCTTAAAACACATCTCAACCAGCGATCCTTCCACCATCCAAGAATCAAGTCTTCTGTCAACCGCACCCTGGTTCAATGTGCTTACAACATCTGTGACCCAGACAGCCTTCAGCAGGAGTTGCAGCACATCAAGACTACACTGAAGTGCAAGATTATGAGAAGTCAGCCATCGTCAAGCACTCCAACATCACCGACCACCGAGTAGACTGGGATGCTGCAGAACTCATCGCTCCCATCCAGGCATGGCACCCCAGATGGATCAGAGAGGCCGTCGAGATCTACAAGCACGACACAGTTCCTCAAGACATAGGCTTCCACCACATCAGTGACATTTGGCTCCCACTCTTCCCGACTAATGGATCTCCTATATCCAAGGTCACATCCCCTACCCCTTAGACTTGGGTCTTCTATACCCTCAGTCTCCTCTAGGTTCCCTCACCTTCCCTTTGCTTGTCAACAACTGATTCAGTTCAGTGAGCACACACTCCCTACCCACCCCTAGTGGGTTTCAGTTGAGGCTTAGCCCCAGCTCCAGCCTACACGCTTCACTGAGCTAAGCCCAGCTTATCCAGTTCCTGTTCCCACCTGTGCGCACCACAGAGCCAAGCCCAACTACCAGTTAATCCTTTAAGTACTTAAGCAGCATCCAGCAACAGAGTCCAGTATTCTCCTGAAGAAGATCAGAGCATACTGATGGAAACGTTGAGTCGTTAACCACCGGTTCTTTTCAGAACCTACACTACTCAAAAGAGATTTTCACATGGTGTTACCGCAAACCTCACTTAGTTTTACTTCCACCATGCAAAGTTTCAAATCCTACTGCTAGTCTAACCGGATCAACCTAGCCCTCGGGCGGGCGGGGGGAGAAGAGCACGGCACGGGTCCCTTGAACAGCTCCCTCACGGGCAAGCGACTCTGGCTTTCTTATTTGCATAACAAACCCTTGACTCTTTCTTTGCCAATTATTACCTTCAGACTGCAGGGATAAGACTATTTATTTCAATTGGGATCATCCGGATGTTCTCCTAAAAATTCATGTTTATACTTGGAACAATACCCCTTGCACACACAGCATAAACAGAGATTGTTTTCTAATAAAGGTATTGAGAATTTAGAAGATAATCAATACACCCATCCGATAATAACACATCTTATGACGGATGAGAAGTAGGGCAGTGTTTTTTATAAAGAGGTAAAGAGAAATTAAAGTTAATCAATGGCTGTCATAAGTGCAAAAAAACTTCCAACAGTTTCCTTCCCTCTCCTTGTTTGATAACGGAAATCCCTCATGATTCATATTTAATTTGTAATGATTACTTTTTGTCTATAATCAATGAAACTGTAAGTTGCGGAAACTTTGGATTAAGTACTTGAAAGTTTTTGATGAGAGTAGGCCTGCAAATTAAATAAATTAATGGTGTCTCATCCAATGACGATTAAGTCGATAAAATACATGTCAAGGATTGGGAAACAGCCGTTTCCTGTGCCCTTCAGATTATAGGGAACTGATCAATTAATGTTGTTGTAGTTTTTGTTTTGTTTTTTTGTTTTTTGGGGGAGGGGCAACTTGTGTTTATTTTGAAATAAGCGTTGTATGTAGTTACGTCACCAATAAAAATGGCTAAAACAGTGCCCGTCAGAAAAAGGCCGTCTCAAAAAGTGCCCCGCCCCAAATCATTAAGTGTCCTTCAAATTCAACTTGGTGACTTGGACCATAGAGCAAGCCTTGCTCTATGCTTGGACGAAGCAGGGGCGCCTAAGGCTAGGGATAACCATCCAGAACGAAACTTGAAACTTTAAAGATTTAATTAAGACCAAAATAGTCTATGTGGGCACCCTCAAACATTGGCTAGTCTGCGGGCATTAATTTTGTCTGCGTGCGTGTTCTCATGGTGTGTTCCGGTTCCGGGTCATCGCTTGGTGGTCCCAGCGCCTCGAAAAGGGCCGGTGTTCGGCGGCGGCGGCAGCCCGCGCGCGATTCATTTTCTCTTTCTGTGTAGATAATTATGATAAGTTTGTCATGCTGAATTAATTGAGGTTTCATTGATCCCCCGGACAATCAGGCGGCTTGATCTTGTTAATGCCCCCCCCCCCATCTCTGCCAATTAGAATTACACGACTATACTATACTGTAGCGTAACGTGACCTGTCGCACCATTAGAGCAATGATCACACCCAGTGCGGCGCTTGCATCTGCAAAGCCTTACATTCTACAAAATGTCAAAGAGTATTTTCCTGAAGACCATGTGTTGAAGACCATTCGATGCTTATTTCGTGGAATGACGTGTAAAACAATAGCCATTTTTGTGGCTGGGAGAAATCTAGCGGAACACAAACATCACCTCCCAACATAGACTACCGCTACTGCTAAACAAGGGCCACACACAGCGAAGACCCTTTTGCTAGTCTATTGCTTGTTTATGTTTACTTCACGGGTAATAATACTTCCCTTACGGTTTGCGTAGAAAAAGGGAGGCGTGCGTGCGGACACCAGTGTAAAAATAAATGGCGACTTCCTGCAGGTGAAGTGAAGTGGTCATCACTGTCAGTGCTGAGTTCGTTGAAAATTTAAGAAGCTTATTTTGTTGCTGACATATTGTTAAGCTGTAGTTTCTATACTACTAATAATATACAATCATGGAAGACACGGTGCAAAAGATACAGGATATTGACGAGAAGTTGTTAAAGGTAGGTGGCAGCGTAAGCCCTGGATCAGGGGTGGGACGTCGTCAGTGTGTAGTGCTGCTACTGCTAGTGCTAGTGACATATGACAGTGTACTGTGTATACGTGTAAAATAATTGTACTTTCGTCTTTACTTTATGGATGGGATGGGCCGGCCAGGTTCAACCTCTACACAAATACAATGTGAACAAAAGTACAGGAGTTTTTGTTCTCTTTGTTTACCTGATATTGGAAACTGAAAGTCTGTTCCTTTAGAATTCTCTCTTTTAAAAATAGCTTTTAATTAGGTTGATTATCTGCTTGTGAAACTTCTTTCTTGTTGAAAAGAAAAGTGTAAGTAAAGTCGCATCCCCTTTTAAGGTGATCCCGTGGCTGTCGCTTCCCAGGTTGTATCGTAAACTTGGGTGTGATCCCTGGCTACACGGCAGCTAGCCCCACTTGTGTGGCCAAGGGACAGGAAACCTGAATCCTTGGCCACACGTCGTCACCCATATATTCGTCAGCCCACCGATTAAAAAATAGAGGCGCATTCCCTAAGAGCGGGTCGGCGGTTTAAACCACCTCAATGTGTTCACCTACCTCTTAGCTTGACCTGGGTGTTTTGGGTGAGTACATAAATAACAATTTCAAAAGATATTTCAATTCAAAATTTTCAACTCTATCCGAATTAGATTTTCGCGACATGTACTGAGCGCGGCCATTTTGGATTGATTTTAATCGCGCCAATCAATTTATGACGTCACCGGCCGGCCGGGCTGTGGGCGGAGCGGATACATAAAGCAACCATTGCAATGTGCGCATCTTCGCTCCGCCCACAACCCGGCCGGCCGGTGATGTCATGAATTGATTGGCACGATTAGAATCAATCCAAAATGGCCGCGCTCAGTACATGTCGCAAAAATCTAATTCGGATAGAGTTGAAAATTTTGAATTGAAATATCTTTTGAAATTGTTATTTATGTACTCACCCAAAACACCTAGGTCAAGCTAAGAGGTAGGTGAACACATTGAGGTGGTTTAAACCGCCGACCCGCTCTTAGGGAATGCGCCTCTATTTTTTAATCGGTGGGCTGACGAAAATATGGGTGACGACGTGTGGCCAAGGATTCAGGTTTCCTGTCCCTTGGCCACACAAGTGGGGCTACACGGCAGCTAACGGTGGAATGGCTTCTGACTGGCACCCCCGAACAAAGATATTGACTAATTAGGGAGACCGTCAACATAGGGCTGGATAGCTCAGTTGGTAGAGCGCCAGTACGTTAATCCGGAGGTCGTTGGCTCAAGTCCCGCTCCAGTCAATTTTTCTTTGTTCAAACCCAAATATTTAACAAATTCCGTATTCTAGATTCTGTATCCAGCCACCACTTTATCTCCCTTAATTTAGGTCAAATTATATCCCTACCAGTACCATCATGTGCCTACCTATCCAGAAGGGTTGACAGAATCAGAATGTGTACAGAGAGGAACAGGCACTTTGTAAAGAATTAAAAATAAATATTTGTGTAAAAATCAGGCAAAATAAGCCATTTTCTGGTCTATATGGTGGTCTTGACAATGCTGCTCACTTCATTCAATTTGAAAAGTTCCTTGGGCATGAGTGCATGAGATTTCCATAAAACATCTGAATGGGTGCTTGAAATTACCCTTTTATGCATTGTGAGGAATTTGCAGCTTAAACACTTTACCTTGTCCTTTAAAAGGGACAAGGTAAAGTGTTTAAGCTGCCAATTCCTCACAATGCCTCAAGAGGAATTTAAAAAAATTGATATAAATTCCATCATCCATTAAAAAATCCCTTAGAAAATGGTGGCAGTGTGCAGTAATTTTTCCATGTGTAAAACTAAAAGTAAAATAAATGCAACACCGTACAACTTCTTTATAACAAATGTCCTCTCAGTGCAAAATGTCTCCCGAGCACATAACATGCCAAATTCACAGGCCTACTACCAGGGCTCGAATTTGACACTGGACCGCAGGCCCGAGGCCAGTGATTTTAGTGTCAGGCCAGTAAACCTATGACCGTACAAGTCCGGCGGTCTTGTGTTTTTGAATAATAATACCTCACTGTATTTTTTAATTAAACTGATCAATTGAGTATTGAAGTATCACCCACAAGAAAAACTTGATAAATCATCTCTTAGTGCTTGGTGCAAAAACAGCTCAAATGTGAAACTGTGTAGATAGTGATTTTCTCATTTCGATTCCGGTCTTGTAAAAACATTTCTGGTCCAGTGGAAGTTTTTAGCTACAAGCCCTGCAGTCTTGTGGATTTTTTCCCCAAATTCGAGCCCTGACTATAATGTATGAATTTATTCATTGCAAAAATGTTACAACCTTCACATGAAGAACGTGCCGCACGAACAAGCGTGGCAAATGCACTTAAGTTTGACAGCGCCCTCTGTTGCTAATTTGCTGTGCATAGATCTACAAATATATGTGGAGTTCTTCACAAAAGGTGCCAGTAGGCCTGACACTTACAGAAACTTTCAACAGAAACGTCAATATTCATTTTATTTTCCATGCCCAAGGATAGTAATTAACATACTCTAAACCCAGCACTTGTCTTGGAAATCTGGACATGTGGAATTTGAATATGTGAACAAAGCATCAATCAATCAGTGTGTAAATATGAAAATATTTGGGTATATTACACTTTCACAATGTCAGGTCTGACCCATACACTGGACTCCATCCAGTTAAATGCAACAGAGAAGTCCAATCTACATCTACAGATATAGGCTAGGTGATCATGTGATCTTGCAATATCAATCAGTAATGTTGAATGTAATTTGTTTTATATTACCACACCGAAGCACCGTATACTCTCAAGTTCTATTAAAAAAAAATCCATAGGCAAATCACTCGGGTGGGATTCGAACCCACGACCTTTGCATTGCTAGAGCAGTGTCTCTAAAACCACCGAGCTAGCCCGGCGACAAGAGGCAGTTCAAATCTTATGTTTTTTAGCAGCAGTTACCGCAATGATTTAAACATATGCTAATTTTGCATCCGGGATAAAGAACATGAAGAATGTAGTTGACATTGAGTTTCGATAATAATCATAACCCTTGATCCTCCTGACGGTTGTAGACTGGGAGCTACCTGTATGACTACTATGAGTACAATTAGTACACATTGTGTCAGGCCTGATGCTTTGGTTTTAAAAGGGCAAGGCACCAAGGCATTTTCTCCTTGGTAAAGGACACCTCTACTTGTATTACATTTCTATAGGAACATTTCAAGGGGTACATGTACCAAGGGGCAATTGCCCTACTTCGATGAAGTATCAAGTCTGTTATGCTATTATATTCAATAATAATAAGGATTAAGCTTTGTTGAGATCTGGGCCCAATTTCATAGCTCAGCATAACAAAATTATGCTTACTAAATTGAGGTTATCAGCCAAACTATCAATGTCACGTGTACAATTTGTGACTGGTATCCTGCTCATTTCTGCTAAGCAGAAAGTTGTTAAGCAATATTTTCTGCTTACGTAAGCAGCTCTATGAAATTGGGCCCTGAGCTGAAAATAGTGACATTTCAATGATGACTTTTATATGATAATTTATTTAGACCTAATGAAATGCTGTTGAGGTATTTATTCTGTCATTCTTGAACTTGGTATTGGTCACCTTCTCTAGTAAACTGAATCTAAATCAAACTAAAGTTTATTGTTAAGGTAGATGAATCTCAGTAAGGTCAGTCAAAGTCGCTATACCTTAAGAAATGTACATTGTTGTGTATTTATGACAGGGTTGAATTGAATTAATGGATGGAGGGGAAGGGGGTGTCCTGATTCCAGCCCCCTCCCCCCAATCACTGCAGAATTATTTTGAAAAATGCTTTCACCTAACCTAATTTTACACTTGTTATGATCAAAATTAAAATCTTATCTTGGCTAATAGGATGGTATAATGAGTTAACATTATATTACAATTTATTGTCAGTGAAAAAGCGACAGTTAAAAACAGCATCGTTTTAGCAATAAAAGACAAAGAACAGGACTGGTAATTTAAAAACAAAATAAACAAAAACCAAAAATATGGATTTGAAGAAACTATCACAGGTTGCTGTATTGTTTATTAATCATGTTAATCTGTTAATTATTGAAGACAATGATGTACTTTCCTTTTTCAAGAGCTTTGAAACTTGGTTTTTACAAACTAATACAAATGTGGACTAAATAACAATTGCATCATACATGTAGATAAAGAATTTTATTTTATTACACAGTGCTTAGCACACAATGGTGTATGGTAAAACCACAAATATTGTTAACTCTTTTTGTTGTTATTTTTGTTCGTACTTACAGGGAGCAGAGGATCTTGCCTTCATCCAGGAAAGCCTCGGTAAAAGCAGTCAGATGACATCAAATATGGTAAATTTGTAAGAGTGGTTTTAGGTGAAATGTAGGCCTGGGTGTCTGGGCGACTAGTGAAATTTACTACCCGACTAGCCGCGCTTCAATTAGTAGCGACTTCGACACTAGTCGCGATTATTTTCAAAACCAAAGATTGTGGATCAGTGCAGGTAACAGTTGCGTCTTTGACACTAGTCGCACTAGTAGTTGCCCAGGCCTAGTGAAATGAATGGTTAATTGTATGGTCTTGCTCAAGAACACAGGAACCAAAATGGAGTGTCATGGTGGAACAGTGTAGTGCACCAGACTCACTAGTTGGCATTGTCAGAGTGTGGGTTCGACTCCCTGTCCCAAGTTCTGTAATTTACAGAATGTGGTTTGGAATCCTGGCCTTGTCGGCCGCGACACTTGTGTCCTTGAGCAAGGCACTTTATCATAATTGCTTCTCTCCACCAAGGAGTACAAATGGGTACTGGCCAAGAGCTGGGGAGTAGCCTGGGAAGGACTGGCATGCTGTCCAGAGTGAACAGAGAGAGTCTCAGTCATTTTTTGCCAATGAAACCGAATACATGGAATATAACCACTGGCCTGGTGAGCCATACTGGCTCAGGACAGACGTTACTTTCTATTATGTTCCTCAGATGCTCATGGTGTGCTTCTCTCTCACATTAGGTGACCATTCTGACATCGTTTGAAGACAGGTTGGCTCAGTTGGAGCAGAACATTCTTCCTGTACACAGAGAGACAGTGTCCTTGCAGAAACTTCAAGAAAGTATCCTTTTATCACATGCTGGCGATGACTTGGGAAGTTATTTTTCTCATTGTTATAGACTGTGCAAGTCTCAGGCATGTTTGAACATTAGGCATTTGGGACCCGTTAAACATGTTAAAATACATGGGTTTGTTTCCTTCACATGTTAAAGCAATGTACGTGGGAAAATTTTTTCACAGGTTTGTTATTTCATGTAAACCCTGGGTCAAATAAAGTGCGGACACTGGTCTTTGAATTACCAATGTTGTCCGTTTGATTGAAGGTGCATCACTGATTCTTCAGAGACAACAATTTTAATGTAATTAGGTGTTCGGGCATTAAGCCCGAACAACTCATTGTTATTGTTCGGTTTTTTTTTTTGTTTTTTTTTGTTTTTTTTAGTTTTACTTCTCAGTGGAATTTGTCCGCAAGCAAACGCATACTTGCGAACCTTTGATCAACTTGAAACTTCATGTGAAGTTAGAACATAACTAGCAAAAGCTGGTAAAGTTGTTACGTCGTGATGACGTCATCAGGTGTCAAATTACAAGCGATTTTAGGTCAAAAAGTGACCATATGCAAATGCTTGTATGTTTGTGAATATTAAAGCTATGATGCTCATAATTGGGCATCGGATAGATCAAGACTGGGGCAACATTTGAAAAGTTAACGCCAAAATCGTATGACCTTAACTTAAAGGTCGTTACCCTAGGTCGAAGTTTACCTTCGATTTTTTTCTTCAAAAAATCATGTTTTGGGCTTTTCTACAGCATAACTCAAGATTGAAATCGAATTGACGGTTGAAACTTATCAGACAATTGGACCTCAGTATCAAGACGCTACAAACATGATGATGTCATGATGACGTCATGGGGTATTGAATTACATTAAATCAAAGTTTAATACTTGTAAAATATCATAACTCATGAACCGTATGTCGGATTTTTACAATCTACACATCATCGGATTGGTCGTTAAAAGTTCAACAAACGCTACACACAATATGACCCCATTTGACCTTGGCTTCCGGTTCAAACCGGAAGTTGAAAGTTGGAAAAATTCATATCTCAACAACTACGTAATATTTTAACATGATTTTTGCATGAGGTTATAGATGAGTTATCCTCCCGAAACTTTTGCACAGAGATTATAGCATTTTAATATTTGTTTCTGGTCAAAACCGGGCGTCAAAGTGCTCGTGTCTGTTGATTTTCATTGTATGACAACGCACGAAAGTGTAGGCCAACACAAACATATGCCGACACTGTACATGTACACAGCCAGGCGGTGCGCATGTGTACAATGCTAGTCTTGGTGCAAGACGTTCTTAGCGGGGTTTTTTCCTGACCGATTGGTCATAGAATCGTCTGTGTCACGCTTCACCAATAGAGGGCGCTCTATACATATCATTGAACTCCTGTTCATGTACAGACAATACCTAGACCTTTCCATTGTTGATAAACAAACAGCGCTGGTTGGCATGGACCGCCAAATGTTAGTAAAACATTCAATCGTGTTAACAGATGTTTTAACCAATATCAACATTTTCGGCAAGCTTCTTATTAAATAAATTACCTCCCATTGCTTTTTTCCAATAAATTCAACACTAATTTTGAATATTTGTGTAACGTTGTTACAAACTGTAGCTATCTGTTTTTGTTTTGCATTTGATGGCTTTCCATAGTTTTCTTGAGCTGTGACGTCGCAAAAGAAAGGTCTATAGACCGACAGCGCCTATGGAAATCAACGTCTGGATACCGTTATTTTGAAAGCACCCGACCATACCCAAACTATGGGCAAATTCCGCGAAAACGCAAGCAAAAACACGTTTTTTAACTATTCAAATGTTCTGACATCAACACAATTACACTGACTCCGACAATACCCGAACACCTAGTGTTTGTTTCAACAAACACTAAAGCTCTAGTTATTTTTTTATTTTTATTTATTTTTTTTTACATCACTTGTTTCCACATCAAAAACATTTTGGTGGAATGGCTACATTACTGACAATTTAATAAGTAAAATTAAAATAAAATCGTGAAAATAAAGATTAGTAAACCCTGCTCAACATCCTATCGCTTTGAGCGGCTGGTTGGTCCAGTGGCTACCTTTTAACCACTAGATGGCCCAGTCGCCCAAAGCGATACACTGTAACATGCGGCGGGAAACTCTCACCAGCTTGTGCTTGTAGAAAAAAAACGTGACATCAAAATGAAACTAAATAGCCATTGGTACGCTTCGTTCGAGTCAATGGCAATCATTATTAATTATTAATTTTCCCCTGACTGGTAAAATATTAATAAGGATGAAATTATTTAGCTTTAATGTAATGTTTCAATCATCATCATGGTAATGTCAAAAACGCAAAGATTATAAGCAATTGATCAGTGAGCATTTGATGCCAGGGATAAGCCTTCAAAAACTATTGTGTTCATCCTTATAAAAAATTTACGAGAGGCACTTATTGCTCCCTTGGTCTTATCACTTCTAAACCTGACATGTTCCGTTATTCAATGACAATATTATTAACGAAAGGACGATAAATGTACGTAAACAACTATGCATTGGAAATATTTTTCAATTTGAGCCACGATTCTAGTAATGTACTGCAAGAGTCTCGAAAAACTAAATATCTTTAAACCCAACATCGCCTCGTCATTTTGGGGTTGTCATTTTGCAAAGTACACTAATAATATTCCTGCCCCCCCCCCCCCCAAAAAAAAGGAGAGATTTAGGTGCCAAATCGTGTCTCTGGTTGTACGAAAGAGCATTTTAAGAACTTAAGCGGGCCCGGACCATACGCCGTATACGCCAATTATCTTTGAAAAAAAACCAGCACCCCTTTGCAATAATTTGTTCTCGCGGTCCTGAACACCGAGACCCACGTCACAATGATCGACGTGGACATGCCTGCCAAAGGCGCTCTAGGCCCGCTGAGTATGCCCTTCAGACACGGTGATTAAAATGGTAAGCTTTATTTCAAAATCACCGTTAAAAAGAGGGGGCATTCCTTTTTCCGTCTACAATAATGTTGATATGTTTCATCCATGAACTTGCCTAGTTTTTGTTTGTTTTTTGTTTAGGTTTTTTTACTTTAAAAAAATATTATTTTATCTTGGGAACGCACTACTTCTGGGATCTACTACATCTTACATACAAAAACTTCAGCGTCTTCAAAACTGGGCATCCAAACTCATTCACTGCGCTAACAAATACGATCATGCCACACCATTTCTAAAGCAACTCCAATGGCTGCCTGTCAAGGAACGTATCCAATATAAAACCCTGTGCTTTGTTTCCAGCATATGGGCCCAGCATATTTAAAATCGTGCTTGGTTTTGTACACCCCAGGAAGAGTCGGCTTGTGGTCATCAAACGACACTACCTGTCTTGTTGAAAACAAAATTAATCACAGATCTCTTGCATCAGCTGCTGAAAAATCCTTCTCTTTTGCCGCCCCTAAACTTTGGAATAGTCTCCCCCAGCTCTGCGCTCTGCTGATTCACTTCATATTTTCTAGAAGCATCTGAAACCACACCTGTTCCCACAATGATTGTTGGTTGTTTATGATTTTAATTTGCAAATTTATATCATCGTTTCCATGTTTCTTTTGTATCATCACAAACTGCTGTGATCTTGATGAAATGGTGGTATATAAAACATTTTTGTATTGTATTGTATGGTTTTGTATTGCATGATATAATTTTCAACTAGCGGATTGAAATGATGCTAACCCCCCGTTCAGGTATAATATGTATATTTACTGTGTGTGAATAAAATCATAACTCGTGAACCAAAAAGGGTTTTGACTTTAAGCTAACCATGTATTTAGGTAGCATAACGATACTGGCACAGTACTGCAGTACTTGATAAACAGTATACCGTGGGGTTGAAGCATGGTTTTTCAAGGCCGAAACAGAGCCTTGTTCCCACTGTAAACGGCAGCTTATGTTTTTCTTTATCATTGCGCAGGGATTGCAGCGCTAATTACGTAATGCTGGAAACGGATATTGAATATTCATTTCCTGTACTGGACGGATAATCGTCCAATCATAAACTCTCGTAGTATTCACCTTGCCAATATACATTAACTAATGAGCATACACCTTCAGGAAATATTAGCATAAAGCGACTCCGCCCACAATTTGACCTTTTTACAGTGGGAACAAGCCTCTGTTTCGGCATCGTTTGTTGGTACGAGGTTGAAAAACCATGCTTCAACCCCACGGTATACTGTATATCAAGTACTGCAGTACCGTGCCAGTATTGTTATGCTACCTGGTGAATTCAAAGCGGGGTGCTTGCGTAAAGAGCTGTTTCGGCCTCGTTTTTTGGTACGAGGTTGAAAAACCATGCTTCGACACCACGGTATACTGTATATCAAGTACTGCAGTACCGTGCCATTATTGTTATGCTACCTGGTGAATTCAAAGTGGGGTGCTTGCGTAAAGAGCCTTGGACATGTTGGACAAGGCTAATGGAACCACAAAGGTTTTTGGCATGATGGCGTCATCAATGACGTCAAAACATTAAATCAATGTTTAATTTTTACCCCCAAAACATATCTGGAAAGCATAACTGCTACATACCAGATCTTTGGACCATGTGAAAGACCCTGGAGTGTATTTTTTTAATCTTAACAAAGTGTGACCCTCTGTGACCTTCTTTTCGAAACTGAAAGATGATTATTCCATGCTTCAATTATTTCTTTCAATTATTTCTTTTTTCTTGAATCTAAAGAACATTGGATACTTATCATTTCGTACATGGGAATGAATACATTTTAAGATGTATTTCTAGGTGAAAACGAGCGTTAAAATATTGAAATCTAGACCAATACCGAGCGCACAGTGTGGCATCCAATCCAGTATGACATGCACACAAAACCGCACAACGTGCAGCATGCAGCCATAATATACATTGTGTGCAAATCCTGGAAAGCCCATTGAATATCATTGCATTGTTTATTCGTGTATGTACATGTACTAACAACACGTTGTCCCGCGCTTAAACCCAAACTCATTCAAAGTTCAGTGTGAATTTACTTCCGTTGTGCTCGTCTGATGGCTTAATGGAAAACAAGGAATAAAAGAGGAGGTTTTACTGAGATGTCCACCTGCTTTAGGGATTTGTATTACTTTGACTAAATGACAAAAACTTCAACTGAAAAAGAACGACATTGGTTTGTTTCTCATCAAACACCGAGACCCACGTCACGTTGATCGACGTGACCGTGCCTGCCAACGGCGCTCTAGGCCCTCTGAGTATGCCCTTCAGACACGGTGATTAAAATGGTAAGCTTTATTTCAAAATCACCGTTAAAATGAGGGGGCATTCCTTTTTTTGATATGTTTCATACATGAACTTTCCTAGAGGTTCTTTTGTTTTTACTTTAAAAAATTATTATTTTGTCATGGTTTAATTTTCAACTATCGGATTGAATTGATGCTAATCCCCGCTCAGGTATAATATGTATACCTACTGTGTATGAAAAAAACATTACTCGTGAACCAAAAAGGGTTTTGACTTTAAGCTCACCATGTACTTAGACCTTAGTGTGTCAATGAAACCACAGAGGTTTTCGGCATGATTACGTCATCAATGACGTCATAACATTAAATCAATGTTTTAATTTTTACATAAAAACATCTGGAAAACTATAACTGCTACATACCAGATCTTTGGTCCATGTGAAAGACCCTGAGTGTATTTTTATAATTTTACACAAAGTGTGACCCTCTGTGACCTTTACTTCTGGTCGAAACTGAAAGATGCTTATTCCATACTTAAAAACCTCAGATCCCATTAACCAAAAGAGGGTTGAGACCTTAAACTTTACACACTTAGACCTGAGTGTGTAGATGAAACCACAGTTATTTTCGGGATGATGACGACTCGATGGCGTCCTTACATTAAATTAACCTTTATATGTAAACAATTTATATCCGGAGAACCAAAATATTGTTATATACATAACTTGCACCATCCCCAATGATTACACAAACTGTGTCTCCCTGTGTGCTTCAAAACTGAGAGCTTAAGTGAAAATAATCACTCCCGGTCCTCGTTTTGAGGCCTGCAAACAATATGATCTTGAAATCAGATGGTCCCTCTATATTGAATACAGTTTTACCCATAGGACTTTCAATTCCAGCAAAACAATAACTAAAAGCCTGTAACAATTTCAAAAAACTTAGCTGATACTATGAATCTCAATGTCTTGATAATAAAATGAGCTATGAAAAACGGAATGATTTCATCAGCTTTTAAATTTATCAAAGTTTTTTATTTAAAATTCGAAATCTTCTACCATTCACTTTACGTATCAATTTGTCGTACTAAGTTATGTTTATTCGGTTTTTCTCTTTGAAAACACTTCCTCTGCTAACTCGAAAATGTCTCCACCGAACACCTTGTTTTTGTTATGCAACAAAAACTTATGTCTAGTGGTGAATATGAAATTAAAGACGAAGTTTCATTGAGATGTTCACCTGCTTCAGTGATTGGTGTAAAATGCAAGCAGAAAAGGACCAACAATGGTTAAGTTTTGATCCCACACCGAGATGCACGGACGTGACATCAGCTTGCCAAGGGCGTTTCAGACCAGCACTCACGGCAGTGTTTATCGGTGCGACACGGTGAATAAAACGGTGAGCTTCGTTTCAACCTCATTGCTTTTCAAAATGATTGTATGTTCCTCATGTAATGCACAGTTATTTTTATGAAGTTTATCCTTAAACTATCAAGTAGTGACGTTTTGAAAACCAAGGAATGTTTAGTATGATCATGGAGGAGGTACAATCGGGCAATTGGGCAAAAGGTAAGATTATCGGCACTGCCACTAGTGTCAGAAAATGGTCAGATTTGAAGAATGTGTTCCATCAACTATGACTGTGCGTAATACTGTGAGACTTTCTGTTGAAATACACACCTTTTTGAAAATTCTAAACACAAGTTATTGTAAATTTGTTGACGCATTTAAAATAATATGCTATGATTGATATGGTATTAGTTTAAGACTTGATGGGTTATGAAGAAAGGTCTGAAGTGTTTCTCATTCGATTGTATATGTTTTCCTTCAGTCAGACTTTGTTTATTTTTAATACTGTTTTTTTCTTTTTCAGAATACAGCACATCCAGTACCGGAACGGTTTCCAGTGAAAGATTACACACTTGTTGTGTTCCATTCCTTATTCCGTGCCAAGTGTATGATGCACCATAGAGGTAGAAATGGTACTTGACTAATTTGTTTAATTGTCCAAATTCACGAGAGGCTTAGACTTGCATCTTCTTGATGTGCCTTTGTCTTGCATAATTGTTCAAAACAAGTATCTTTTACAGTTTATTCTTTTATAAGTCTCAAATAAAAAAAAAAACGTTGCGTACGGAAAACAATGTCCAAAAATCAAGTGAGCCATTTATAAATTGCATCCGACAACTTACACTATGCTTGACCTATTTTAACGATATCATCATCAAGTGTACATGCAATGAGAATCCAACTTAATTGGAAATCCTGTTGGAAACTTCTAAGAATTATAAAATTAATAATGTCCATATGAATAACATAGGTGGTGTAAACTGATAGTGACTTATTATTCAATAAATAATCAATTTCTATTAAAACATTTATTAGATTCAGTGAATGTAAACTAATAGTGATTTATTATTTAATAAAGAATCAATTTCCATTAACAAATAAATTAGATTAAGTGAATGGAAACTAATAGTGATTTATTAATCAATAAAGAATCAATTTCTATAAAAAAAATTAATTAGATTCAGTGAATGGAAACTATTAGTGATTTATTATTCAATAATAAATCAATTTCTTAAAAAAAAAAAAATAGATTCATTGAATGTAATCTAATAGTGATTTATTGTTCAATAAAGAATCAATTTCTATTAAAAAAAAAAATTAGATTCAGTGAATGTATACTTGATAGTTGTACTTGTGAGTATTTTCAAGCCTCGTATCGAGAATTGCAGCCAAGATAAAAGGGAAGTCGGAAAATGTTGGTATGTATGAAATGAAAATATTTGACTCTATGCCATTTTAAAGAATATCAATGGTGATGTCTTCAAACTACGCACCACCCTCTTGTGAAAAATATTGTTCCATAAAGTCGTAACTCATGTATGAGAAATAAATATTAAATCTTCCACTATTTGTCAAATGATTCACTTTATCACATTATCATACCTAGCAGGGGCATCTGGTGATGTCAACCTTGACCTATGAACCTTAAATAATGAAAAATGAATCATGAACAATAATTAACAAAATTCATCGTACAGAAACACGAACACCTTGTTTTTGTGATGTCACAAAAACTCAATGTCTAGTTTCAACTTGAATTTGAGGTTTATAAATTAACTTTTCAATCTTCCTTCGAAAATGTTTCTAGGAATTTAAGACGGAAAAACCACAGAAGTCTTCCCCTTTTTAAGGAAGACCTTTGTGTGTGTGTGTGGTTTTTTTTTTGGCAACTACTTGCTGTTAACCCTCCTACGCTTGCAAAAAAAAGAGTTAGTGGCCTGAAGTTTCAACCCTAGCAGAGTCTTTCTCGAAGACTAAACACACATAAACAGGTATTTCCAGCAAGATTACCTACTATTTAGCTGTGTAGGTTGTGTGTGGCGGCACAACTGTGCACAGAACCAACCGTGTACACCTGTGTACTGGGTGGATGTATCACCTAAATGATGTCATATTTCAGGTTGCCATAGTTTATCTGTCATTCAAATGTTCAAATGTTCAAATGGTCAAACAGTAGGAGGGTTGAATGTGTAAGGTGTAGATATGCACCATGTATCATTTTTTATGCTGGCATTATTTATCTTTCATTCAAAACTGCAGTGGATGATATTGAACATGTTGAATGGTCACACAGTAGGAGGGTTGACTGTGTATTGTGTAGATGTATCACCGCATGATACCATATTTCACGCTGGCTTAGTTTATCTATCATTCAAAACAGCAGTGTATGATATTGAATGGTCACACAGAAGGGAGGGTTAGGGAAATCCAGGCACAGCAATTTTTTTGTGTACAAGTCCCAATATGTTTCCTGAACCTCTTAGATCTTTCAAACACATTGATTAACTTTGATGACGTCTTGAGTCACCACGATGCAGTCAGGGATCTTGAGCAACCAGTCAAGGCAGGGTAAGTCTTGGTTTTGCATCTCTCTTTAGCTTTAACGTTACAACCTCTTTCCCACCGCAGGTCTGTAGCCAGCCTCTGTCTTTTCTACAGATATTTTCATGGTGATTGTGCCACATGTGTGTCCGACCTGGTTCCTCCTATCAGGGTGTTTGAGCGTGGAACCAGGCTTTCTGCTTCTTCTCACCCATACACTCTTAATTTGCTGAGATGTAGAACAAGGAGCCATTCCAACAGCTTGATCCCACGTACTGCATCTCTTTGGAACTCCTTGCCTGGTGCATGTTTCCCTCCATCATACAATCTAGACTGTTTTAAGAGGATTATCAATTCCTACCTTCAGCTCCCCTGAGTTATTTTCACATTTAATAATTTTTCTTCTTGTAGCCCCTTACCAAGAGTGGCTTTTATCCTTATTTGGGGCTAAGGATCTGGGCCCAATTTCATAGAGCTGCTTAAGCACCAAAAGTAGCTAAGCACAACAACATTATGCTTACCAGAATAAGGTTACCAGCCAAACTACCATGTCACATGTACACTTTGTGACTGGTCTCCTGCTCATTTATGCTAAGCAGGAAATTGTTAAGCAATATTTTCTGCTTAAGCGTCTCTATGAAATTGGGCCCAGTATGGGAATTGGAAGCGCCTTTGAAGATGCGCTTGGGCAGTTTTGTAGGAGTAGTGGTGCCTGGGAACAATGTATGGAAATATTGTAAGCAAAATGGCTTTAAAATGGCAGATTGGACCTTAGATGGAGCCAGGGCCAATAGCTGGAGCCAGAACTGAAACTAACAAGCCTCTGTCTAAAAGAAAAATGGTACATCCCTTAATCTTAAAATGATTTTGGATACAAATCTCCTCATTGCAGGGCTGGCAATGGCCTGGAGCTATACCTTAGTCACATGCAGCAGATTGAACAAGCCAAGTACTTCTTTGAAGAACACAACCCCAGCAGTCCAGAGCTTGCCAAGGCAGTGAGTATGGTTTTATTGCAGTTCTTCAAGTCTTCACTTTTTAAAACAACCGTGCTGCATCTGATTTCAGAGGGGCAATAAATAGTTCACTTGTTTTGACATTACACTTAGATTTGCAATAGACAATTACACACACACCTCAAGAATAATTAGAAACCAATGTTGCCTACTGATCACATGCCCCCTTGTTACACACTGGTAGAACAAAATACAAAAAAAAATAGCACTGGAAACTTCACAATTGTTCAACTGACAGAAGCCGAGTTACAAGCTAATTTGATTGAGTTCAATCTGTATGAACTACTCCAGTTATGAAGTAGGGTTCCATCTCTGCAACCGATAATGTGTGGGAACTATGTTTCAAGCAACAAAAAAAAGAGAGGAAAAAAAAGGGTTAATGTGGGACTGGTTATCAAATAAAATCGAGTCTGTTTTATTCAGGACACAGAACATCTGTGTATTACTTTGATTGGTTTGAAGTATTCTTATTTGCCATTGTTTTCTTCTAGACGTCATTGTTTAATACTGGCAAAGATTCTCTTCAGAATGAGTTTAGAGTGCTACTGAGTCGACACGGCCAACCTGTACCACCAGTCCTGATACTGGATGCCATAGCAGCTTATGATGAAGGTAGATTTGTTGGTCTGTTGCTTGTGTTTCTCTGTGTTGATGAATTGGTGTGTATTGAGTTTAGAGTGTAACTGAGCTAACAAGGCCAAGCACCAACAAGACAGGTGTAAGAGTTACTGTTAGTATGGTCTTCATCAGATCAAGTGCATGTGGGGCGCGTACTCCGGCTCTGGCTCTAGCTCGAGTGAGGGACTGGTAAAGTAGGTGATCGGGTTCTTGGGCTCACTGTGTAATAGCCAATGTAGCCGCCTTTTGTCGGATGTTCGGTGGAGAAATTCCTCCCAGGACAGGTAGTAGCTCAACGGCTCTGATCACTAGGCATGCTGTGATCACCAGGCATGCTCTGATCACCAGGCATGCTCTGATCACCAGGCATGCTCTGATCACCAGGCATGCTCTGATCACCAGGCATGCTCTGATCACCAGGCATGCTCTGATCACCAGGCATGCTCTGATCACCAGGCATGCTCTGATCACTAGGCATGCTCTGATCACCAGGCATGCTCTGATCACCAGGCATGCTCTGATCACCAGGCATGCTCTGATCACCAGGCATGCTCTGATCACCAGGCATGCTCTGATCACCAGGCATGCTGTGATCACCAGGCATGCTCTGATCACCAGGCATGCTCTGATCACCAGGCATGCTGTGATCACCAGGCATGCTCTGATCACCAGGCATGCTCTGATCACCAGGCATGCTCTGATCACCAGGCATGCTCTGATCATCAGGCATGCTCTGGTCACCAGGCATGCTCTGGTCACCAGGCATGCTCTGATCACCAGGCATGCTCTGATCACCAGGCATGCTGCGATCACCAGGCATGCTCTGATCACCAGGCATGCTGTGATCACCAGGTATGCTGTGATCACCAGACATGCTGCGATCACCAGGCATGCTCTGATCACCAGGCATGCTTCGTGGTCTATTGGTTAAATAATCTGCTATAGAATGTGAGGGGTCATGGGTTCGTAACCCACTTGAGTAGCCTGTGAGTTTAACAGTGCTTATTGCACATTGGTGTAAAATCAAGGGTCAAATATCAAATAGTTTATAACTTTCCCTCTTTACTTTTTCCTTAGATTTTGATTCGGATAATCTATCGCTTTGCCAAATGCCAGGTAAGCTACAAAAACCCAAAACCTGACCTTTTACTGTATTGTGATTTGTACTGACATAAAAAGACACAAACTCAATCCTGCAATTACTTTTATTTTAAATAGTCTGCAGACTCTAAATATGTCAACATAATTTAAAGTACTCTATTGACCTCATGCGACTGAGCTTCACACGAGGCGACTGTGCAATGCTCAGATGCTTTCCGTTTTGGGAGTCAATAAACGCTGCATTGCCTAAAATTCACACTAGCCTATGTCATACACAGTGATATTGAGTCCCGAAATGGTGCAACCAAGATTATTGTGATGATGACGTCAGGTGAATTTGCTCAATAATCTGGGATTTTTCTTTCCACGATGCAAGCTGTACACTTGTTGATATTTCTGTCATTATTTGTGATTCATAACAACAGAGTCAGCAATGGAAGACCTGACTGAGATAGCCAAATGGCTGAAAGACCACAGTAAGACCCTAGACTTCATCGACATCTACCATGCGATGCGATCCAGCATCCTCAAGAAGTCCTTGGAATCGCTGAAAGACCACCTTGCTAAACGGTCCACAGCGCCCTCTGTAGGAGCATACTCCCCCATGGTGGTGAGTCTTGGGATTGCCCTCAAGTTTAAAGCTGTTCTTAACCCGAGCCTCCCAAAAAATACACGAGGGATTACTTTGCCTCATCGGAAGGCACTTTTAATTATAGGGCAATTAAGTCTGTTTGGGGTGGTCTCAAGGTAACTCCCACTCTAGAAAGACTTTGTAGTAGCCTGATGATAGATAGATTACATTATGTTGGCTACAGACCAAAAAAAAAAAGAAGAGGCAAAAATCTGTACGTGTTTCAATTGGTGTGTACAACGCATGTTTTTTTTATACATGTACCTAACTTCAAAGGATCACGGTGACCTGTTTGCGAACTCAACCCCATTGATGACATCACTATCTCAAATGGGGGGTTCTAATAGAGGATTACATGTAATATGACCGGATTTGACCGAACGGTTCTGATGTTATTCATAGAAACACAAACATGTGCCTACCGCTGTCGCCCCCTTGCTTGACACAGAGTTAAGGGAGAATTGCTGAATTAAACAAGCTGTAACTTGAGATAACTCGCGGTTGACCTTGAGTTATAGTTGCAGGATAGCCCCGGAAACTTTGAGGCTAACCTCGAGTTACCATCTGTTTAATTTTGCATTCCTCCCTAACCCCTGACTGGTACTTAAAGTATTTGGGTGTTCTACAAGAAACCCTGCAGTTAGGCAGATATGGTGTTTCTGATCAGCAGAGTGTGAGTTCAAGTCCTGGTCGTGACACTTGTGTCCTTAAGCAAGACACTTGACCATTAATGCTTTGTCCTTCAGATGGCATGTAAAGCCGCAACTCCGTGTGTTGTCACAACTTGTCTATTACACGTAAAAGAACCCAGTGAACTTATCGCTAAGAGAAGGGGTTCGCCCCAATGTTCCTGGTTTGATTGGCTGCATATTGCACCTTAGCACCTTGTAAACCATTACATGGTGCTATGTAAAGGAATAGGTCTCATACATCCAAACATAGCTCTGCATACCTTGCTAGGTAAAAACTGTAGCACTTAGTAATGTAGTATTAAGCGCAATATAAATGTAAAATATTATTTATTTATTAATATATTGATTAACTGATGAAATGCAAGTGTTTTCCAACATGTCCAACAATGAAAAACAATTGTTCTGCTTCTCCATGTTGAGCTTTAGAATACTAGAGAATGGAAATGACTTTACTCTTCTATCAACCAGTATTGTAATGTACCCTGAACTCTTCATAAATAGGACTTCATTTAACCTAGTAGTTGGTTAAACGTAATGTTATGGTTGTGGTGCTCTACCAACTGAGCTTTCTAACCCTAATGTTGGCGGTTTTCCTATTTTGTCAATATCTTTGTTCGGGGATCACACCCAAGTTTACAATACAACCTTGGAAGCGGCAGGAGAGGGATCACCTTTAGGTGATGCTACTTTTTATTTCAAATCCCAAGTAATAAACCACAAGAGAAAGTTACTGAGTAAATTTTAATTAATTTTAGGTTGCACAAAGAAGAGTTGACTAGAGTGGGGCTTGTAACTGTGACCTCCGGATTAACATTTTAATACTGTTTATTACCTCCACCAACTGTTTTAATACTGTCTGTCTGTTTTTTCCCCCGATGCCTAGACTGCTGGCAAAGTTCACAGAAGCAAAGACACAACTAAAGGACGAACAACTACTGCTCTCAGACCGTAAGTCAAGTCTGATTTTTATTTATTAAAAAAAAAAAAAGAATCTTATCCATAAGTTGTGGGTTTTCAAATGAAAGGAGACCTGAATATTTGAATTATGCCAGTGTTTTGTCAACTTTTTAAAAATTGATTTCAAGCTTTGTTTAATCTTCCATTGTCTTCAAACTTTCTTTAAGACGTGAACTTGCATGTGTAAAACTCAAAATACAACTTGAGGGGCAGCTACGGGTGGTTTTAGGAGTTACTGAGCGGTCATGGCCGGGCGGTCTAGTTAACCGGACCTAAGCTCTGGTGTTCTCAGCAGCAGAGTGTGGGTTCGAATCCCGGTCATGACACTTGTGCCCTTGAGCAAGGCACTTAACCATAATTGCTTCGTAAAAAGTTGGGAAGGTATTGCATTCTACTCTATCAACCAGGCTCCTAGTGGATGGTACCCATGCCTACATCCTTACGGACTGTGAAGGGGGTAACCCTGTTTCAGCCCCAGGAGTAGGTGGAAACGTACCCCTGGTGGCAGTTGATTTGGGTCGATAGCCCAAGTCAGTTAAGTGTAGCCCTCACCTTGAAGTGGCCTTGTTTTGTTAGGCGATCTCTCGTAAAAAAAGTTTAAAAACAGGCAGAGCAGTTGTGGTCGGTGATTCAATTTTGTTGCCGTCTGAAAATCAGTGACATTGTCATTAAATAACCTGAAAGTCTATAAAACATGTACCATTTGTACATAGGTCCCTAGTACTTAATAAAGTGTCTCACTTTTTTTCCAAGGGCCTTATATTATTCCTGATAATATCAAATGTAGTTTGCAGAGTTGGTTTATATGTAAATTTCATTTCATGATATTAGTAAACGGAAGATTTTGTCAGTAAATCCGTTTGATTTGAATTATTTTGTTTACCCATAACACATGGTGATGAATATTGTTTGGTTGGCCATTCATTCATTCATTCATTCATTCATGCATTCATTCATGCATTCATTCATTCATTCATTCATTCATTCATTCTTTCATTCATTCATTCATTCATTCATTCATTCATTCATTCATTCATTCATTCATTCATGCATTCATTCATTCATGCATTCATTCATTCATTCATGCATTCATTCATTCATTCATTCATTCATTCATTCATTCATTCATGCATTCATTCATTCAATCATTCATTCATTCATGCATTCATGCATTCATTCATTCATTCATTCATTCATTCATTCATTCATTCATCCTGTGACCATGTTGCTGCTGGTTGTTTGGGTGCCATGATGGATCCATCTGCTGTCATGGATTGCCACAGCTCTCTGTCCTCTGTCATACGTACAAGGGCAGCAAAGTTTCGGCCTGTCCAGTCTCAAATGCTGTCAGACCAGGACTTTCTTTGTCCGCCCTTCCATCCCTTGCCCTGGACTGTTCCTTGGAGGATGGTTTTGGACAGGGTGTCATGAGGGGTCACATGACCATACCAGGCAAGCTTGCAGCATTTCACTTTTGTAAGGAGTGGTTCCTGACTGCTTGCAGAGGTGTTGATTAGCTGCCTGACAAACTCATTTGGCTGGTACATAGACTTTGTTTTGGATGAATGCGTTCCTAATTGATTGAACAATACTCGTAGAGGTAGTGTTGGTTAACTTTGTGTTTTGTTAACCCACAGTGTGGTAGCTCGGAAAGGCTCGTCAGCCAGTCAGTCAAGTAGAGGAGAAGCTTGTAAGTCAGACTTGTGTAGTATTTTCTGGAGGAAATGTTGAAATATGTTTATACCATAGGAAAGAATTTTTCTAATACAGTTTTAAATAACAATAATAGTAATACAGAGCATTTATATGGCGCTCTATGAAGAACACAGTGCCTCACGATTGTGAGGCACTGTGTTCTTCATAGAGCGCAACAGAACAACAGAATGAAATGAAAAAGAAATTAAGAAATTACATTAAATCAAACAGATCATAAGCTGGGAAGTATGTGAGTTTTGAGTTGGCACTGCAGTTTTGATGCTGCTTCCTTCATATCACATGGCAGCTTGTTCCACAATTCAAGGGCTGCAACAAAGAATGAGTGTTTTCTACGGCAACAAACAATGAAAGTTTACACTCATTGTCTGAATATTGTTTTTGTGGCTGAAAAGCTGAATAATAATTTACAAACATTCGACCAAGCATAGTCAAGATTTGGACCATGGAGGACGCCATCTTGGATTCTATAAAAATTTTATTAGAAGACTTTTTGACAGCACACACATGTGTAGATCAAACAACAATCATGTGAGTTACAGTTTAAACATCAGAAAGGATTTACCATTTGACTAAAACCCATGTTTATCATGTAAAGTTTATCTATCTAAAAGTGAGCATTCTTGAGGCAGTGCTTTCTTTCCTCACCTTCCACCTCTGGGACCCAGCCTCAAATCCCACCGGGGGCACTGTGTGGATTGGGTTTTCAGTCCCTACCTGATTGCTTGGGTTTACCCTGGAATCTGGGGTTTTCCTCCCAAATTTAAAACTGGAACTTCCTTCTTTGTCTTCTCTCCATGGGGTTCTTGGCTAATGTAGCGATTAAGTTCGCTTTTTTCTGAGAACCCTTGGCTTCACAACCAGAATGATTCGAATGAAATAAAACGTACGATTGACAAAAATAATCAAAATCTGGGGCTATTTCCATCACAATATTAACGTTAAAACAACAATGTCAGCATTTAGTGTTTTTGTTTTCTTGCACAGCTCACAGGAAGTTTAACAGTCTGACCCCAGACTCCCACGTGGATATGGAGTCTGATATTGAGAACTATCTGTATAGCATCAGTGGTCTACTAAAACTCATGCAGGTAAAGATGACAATGTATTTTGTATTTTGGTTATTGCTTTTTGTAATTTTGTTATAGACAGGGAGGTGATTTCTCGGAAGTCCGTTTTTTTTAAACTGCCCCCCCCCCCAAAAACAAAAAAGGTTGTTCAAGTTTTTTACAATTTAAGTTAAGACCATAAAAAACATGAAGATAAAACCAAAAAGAATGCCCCAGAGTGCAGATTAGGGCTTTTAAAGCAAAAGATAAATGTATGTAAGTAGGCTTCGAGCTTGCGAGCTTTTGCGTTTTGCGCTCATAGTTCAGTTTTTTTTTTCAACTGCCTATCACATCCCTGTATAGATAAACCATCCCAAATTCCATCGTTTGTGGAAGGCATTGGACATTTTACCAGTGCCCCATCAAAATCAATGTTATCAAGCTAATAGGCTAAGGGTGCAGTAGACGGACTGTAGTATATATTGCATCAAAGGAACATGGTGCAAATGGTTTTCGTTAAGCCATGTCCGCCTTGGTGGCTACAGCTATGGCTATGGCTAGTTTTCTAGCCATCATGCAATGATAGTATGTCCTTAGCAACACTCTAAGCAACAGTCAGAGCCGTAGCTGTAGCTGTCAATTTGGATATGGCCTTATGCTCATCTGAACTTCTTGCACAGTCTCCAATTTCATCAGTTGTCTTTATATCTTTCTAGAGTGAAGTACATCTGATGACCGGAGTAATCCCTGGGGAGCATCAACGTAAGACGTTTGATAAGATCATCGAGAGATCCATGGAAATGATCTTCCTAGATGGAGAGGTTAGTCAAGATTTTCGAAAAAAAGTTTACAAAATTCTTTTCCGTATTTTTTTTAACCTCGATTGTTGTTGTTTATTATGCCCCGCGGTTGGCGAAGCTACCAAAGGGGCATATTTTTTCCGGCATGTTTGTGTGTGTGGGTGTGTGTTTGTATTGCCAACCCTCCGAGGACATTTTACAATAGGGACAATAGGTCCTCACTAGTCGGTTCTTTGTTTTCAGGTGTCCTCACTAGTCATTTGTGTACAAAACCAATGGGGATTGCTTCAATACAGGAACAACAGAAAGTACAATAGGTGTCCTCTAACGTATAGGAGTGCTGTACCTGTGTGTGTGTGAGTTTGTTTTCACATTCAAACCGGGGACCTATAACAAAAGAGGACAATAGGGTCCCCGGTTGGGTAAAGGTCCCCAGTTAGAAATTGTGTACAAAACCAATGGGAGCTGTTGCCAAAAAGTTAGAGTCCAAACAAAAGAGGGACAATAGGAGGTCCCCGATTGGAGGTGTTTACACACTTGTGTGTGTGTGTGTGTGTGGACACACGGAAGGGCATTTGTGGGGTCCTGACAATGGAACAATGGACCCCACAAGGTAATTTCAATAGGAACAACTGGGCCCCACAAGGGAATTCTTTAGAAAAGGGAATAATAGAACAACAATAGCAGTACCCCACAAACCGGATCCGTACGGCTGTGTGTGTGTGTGTATGTGACCTGGTGTGTTGATTAGTCTTGAGGTCTTCCAGAAGCCTGTTGTTATTCAACCCCCAGGTCAAATGTCAAGGTTATTATGGCCAAAAGAGAAGCATATTTTTCAGCAGCTCACTGTTTTGGGAACCTTTAGATCTGATGTCAAGGTCATTATTGCCCAAAAAGAAAACAAAAGGGAAGTGTCTGAAATATAACTCAAGAAGAATGAGATCAATCTCACGGGGACATTTGTGTTTGTCGACACACCATTCTTGTATGTGTTAAAGTTTCTCTTTTGTGTGTAATTTTGTTGATTTTGTGGAGAGAAATAAAATAATAATTACAACATAATTTTTTGTACAGGCTATCTCTTCAGCAGCAAAGAGGGCGGTATTGAAGCATGACTACACCGCTGTCTTAACAGTGTTTCCTGTTGCCAAACATCTTAGCCAAATCAGACCCGAGTTTGAAGAGACGCTACAAGTAAGCCTCACACTCTACAGGATTTCCTTACCTTCTAAATGTTTGACTTTCTCTGAATGAAGTTTTATGAAAGGCTTTGCATGGTGGAGGGTTGATATAGGTTTTGGTTTTACTAAGTTTAATTTAATTCAATTCAATTCATGTTATTATCCTATTACGTGAAAGCTCCATTAAAGAAAGAGGCGAGAATCAAACATTCTTTTCATCTGACAACTACACCTGTTATCTCCATGTAATTCCTGGCTGCTGACTGCCCCAGGCAGATTAAATGCTCACAATTAAGTTTAATGACCCAAGTAATTCATTGTAAACACACCCACTGGTGAAAAGGATGAATATTTCTGAGTTTCTGAGGCAAAACTCGGAAAATCTTCAATGGAGCTTTCCCGTAATGCCTTAACAGCAAAAACTTGGGGCTAGTAGTACCGCAAATAGTTTTTACACAAATGCGTCACTGGTATAAGCAATTATTTCAAAATTATTAGAATTATGTGTTTATAAACACAGCACAAAACATACAGCAGTTGGTTTGAAGTTGAACCTTGCCTGTTAGAATATTGGAATGCTTTATACTTATTTATGTATTTTCTTCTGGTAGGGTACGACACCAACTACAAGAGGTAAATTGCCTACACTCATAGCTAGCCTGGAAAGCACTGGAGCCAAAGCCCTGGAAGAGTTCTTTGATGTTGTCAAGGTAAGCCCAGGCTTAGCCTCTAGTCAAGGTGGATGTGGCATTCCGTACATCTAGCAAAAACCCAGACCAAGTGGCACAGCCTCAAGCACCTGACAGGCCTAAGTTTAACCCCTGTTCATTGTGCCTGGTTAAAGCATTCCAGAAACTCTTTAATTCCTTTGGAGTATGCAGTACCAGCAGCCAAATAGGCACACATTGTCAGCTCAGTGCTGTCGGATCAAAAGGGCGTGTAGTGAAAAATGTGTATAAATTTGAAAAAATAAATCACAATCCACAAATAAATGTTTGTCTTAGAAAATGATTGTTTCTTTTTCCCCAAAAATACTTTGAAGACCACTCTTGATCAATAAACTTCATTTACCAGGAGCTCCAAAATATGCATAACCAATTTTAAGAAATCCATCCAAACTGCACTAACAACCTTATAGTCCTTAGATGACGACATGGTGCTGATCATTCACATCAACAACGTCCACCCTCACACGTACTGATATACTCCTGGGTGATGAGAAGCAATTAAGTGTCTTTCTCAAATACAAAAGTGTCGTGACTGGGACTCTTACCCACACTCTGGTGATTTTGCCACCGGTCAGAACTTGAGTTGGGTGCACTATAGCCTGCTTGGTCAAGACACAGTAATACAGGACTACTGAATAAACAAGCCACCAGAACTCAAGTTCTGTACCCTAGACTACTGTATAAACATGGCAGACTGGGGTGCGGCATGATAGAGATCCATCATCATCACAACGCCATGAGCCAATGTTTGGCCCGTAGCCGCCTACTTCTACTTCTTGAGATATTAAAAATTTCAATTCTGCATAGCCCAGCATCCTTTAGTTCAGTGACTGAAAGTCCACTTCACTGTGTCAAATTGTTCACCCAACTGGCTCGAGGTTGTCCTGGTCCTCTCATTGTTTGAGCTGGAAAACCTACGATCACTGCACACCAGCTTGCTTTGTTATAAACATTGTGTCTGATGAATTAGTCCAGCGACCTCCAGTGCGTCTTTCAGGATCCTCATTTGTCACCATGTCTTGCCAAGAGAGATCAGTCAATCAGCAATAATAATATTAGTAATTTTTATTTAATTTTTTTCTCTCAGAATGATCCTGATAAATCCAACATGCCAAAGGATGGAACAGTGCATGAGCTCACCAGCAATGTAAGTACAGTCATCTCCAGTGTGTCAGGTTATGGCAACTGCTGGGTCAGAAGAAAAAAAGAAAAAGAAAAAAACTTCATTAAAATATTACCCCAAAAAGTTTTGAAGAGGGAAAAATACCTATTGGCTTCCTCTAGATGGTCTGTCATGTCAGTACTGTTTTGTTTCTGTCCATCAACCTTGTTCCGAAAGTCGCATACTGGAAACCAGGAACAGCCATTGAAACTCCTGAGCTGGGAGAACATTGATCTGAAATATCTGCTTCGTTTTGAGGCTTTAATTTGTTCTTCAGTTTATAGGGTATATTGAATTGACAGTCGATGTTTAAAAATCAAAAGTTATGGTCAAAACTGATCCAAATTTTTAAACATTGGCTATTCTCAATGACCCCCTTATCAGTATTTTAAGTTTTGTTTACATCTTTGTTGAAGGTATTGTATAAAATTTGTAATAATCAATACAAGTTTTGATCGACTGTTAAACTTCTGTTGATTTGGGGAAACTAGAGGATTGGTATGTTTTGCTTTTTGGCAAACCAAGGATGTATCCTACAATGAAGCACTTGCTTTAAAAACCCTGCTGCAATATACAGGGCTCGAGTTTTGGGAAAACATCCAGAAGACCACATGGCTTGTAGCTCAACATGGCTTGTATCTCAACATGTTTACTGGACCAGGAATAACTTTACAAGACCAAAATCAAAATGAGAAAAAAAACTTCTTGATACAGTTTAACATACATTTAACTGCTTCTATTTGAACAAGCACTATGACATATTGGGGAAGATTTTTCATCTCATTTGTCTTTTTGTGTATACAAGTATTTTTCATTACTTAATAGAATTGAAACGTATTAGACTTAAAGTCAACATTTGAACATAATTTGTTTCTGTTCAAGACATTGGCTTGTTGGGTAATGAGTTTATTGCCCCGAAGCTGGAATCTCTGGCCTCGGGCTTGCAGTCCAGTGTAAAATTCAAGCCCTGTTCTCTTTTTCTGTGCAGCACACAAATCAAGTCATAAGACATGTTTTAAATGTCTGCCTTACTGTGTCACTGCTATGTTAATTTATACAAATTTATTCGTACATTGGTTTTGTTGGTTTGCACCAGGCCCTGACCTTCTTGGAACACCTTCTGGATTACGTTCACACAACTGCAGCAATGCTAACAGGACATAAAGGTTAGTTGCCATTCTTTACTTTTACACTGATGTGTGATTTGGATATCTGTGGAGAAAATACAAACAAACAAACACATAATTTGCTTGAAAAGTAGCTTCAAAACCAAGTTTTCCGCCAACTTGTTCATGGTGACCTGGTGAAAATGCAAGAAAAGCTTGCTTTAGTTTAATCACAAGCAAAATAATATTGGAAATAGTATTTCTAAACAATACTTTTATAAGTACAACTACTGCTCTAGTCTTTACAAAAAATTGCAGTCTGTATGGATGTTGCATTCTGGAGCAGAAATCCTAACTGCCAGACCACTGCGCATGCCGGGTGAGGGAGACCATTTTGAATCGTGTAATTAACAATTCAACAGAGGTAATATTAAATTAATTGAAATATAAAGTTTAATCTGAAATTCCTCTTGCTTCATTTAAAGCCCTACTTGTCACAAAAGCAGTGCTGACTAATATTCACTTTGCTTTTATAATCCTGCTTAACTAAAAACCTGGATATTATCAAATCAAGTCCCACTCACAGGACGATGAAAGTAATCAACTTTTCACTCATTCCTGTTTGTTCTCATTCCAGACCATTCATCAAGAAGCCAGGATATTGAGGCCAAGAAGAAAAAAGTTTCAATCTATGTTGGTAAGTGCAATGATTGTCAGTAACCGTCATTTTCTTAAAGCCATTTTCATAGAGCCCATTAGCAGGGCCCATAAGGCTGTTTACTGGGGCCCCAAAAGTAGCTAAGCACAACAAAATTATGCTTACCAAAATGAGATTAACAGCAAAAATGGGATGTCTTTGGACTGGTATTCTGCTTACGTTTCTTAAGCAGCTCTATAGAATTGGGCCCAGGAAGGCAAACTATTGTGCTTACCATAGAAGAAAAATATGAATAAGCTTAAGTGTATTTCATAAACTATTGTGTTGATTGGACAGTGTGTATGCACGTCCACAATAGATTTGCTTTGCAAACTAATGTGCCTTTTCCTTTGCTTACAGTTAGCAGTGTTCATGAAACAGAAACTGTGCTAATGGTTGCTCTGTAAGCAGAAATATCTACTTACAGGCTTTGTGAAGTAGGGGCCTGATGATTACTGTGTACGGATACGCGCTTAGCACAGTTTCTATTTCATAAGCACAGGTTACCTTAAGCAAAACAAAAGGCACACTCACTTGCCGGCAGCTCTTGTAAGCAGATAAGTCATCCAACACAAACACCATAAAATCTTGATCATTTACGAATCACACATTTGCTTAGACACCTTTTCTGCTACAGTAAGCACAAAAAAATGCGCTTACAGGTAAACAGCTTTAGCATTTGATGTATTATCAAGCAAACTCTGGCTGAAATCAAAATGGTTCATCGAAGTATTCTCCGTTTATCTTCATGATAATCTAGCAAGGTTTTCTGGAGCCACCATGTACATAATACCCAGCGAAATTGTCTATCTCAGTTTGCTCTGATTGTCTTCAGGAAGACTGAACTTCTGAAGACGATCAGAGCATACTGACTGAAATGTCGAGTTGATAACCACCAAGGCCCAATTTCATGGCTCTGCTTACCGTAAGCAAAGAATCAGCGCTTACAGAAGCAAGGAATTCTTTGCTTATTTGTCAAGCGTATTTCACGGGTTAGCAGAGAATTTTTGCTTGTGCGCGTGGGTACTCCACGTTACTAGGCATTCTTCGCTTACACAGCTAGTAATTCAGCGCTTGCACAGTAAGCGGAGAATGGTGATCGTTAGCGCAGAATTCAGCGGTAAGCAGAGCCATGAAATTGGGCCCAGTACTTTTCAGAACCACAACTCTTGAAGAGTGTTTTATGTCTGTACTGTCTCCACAAATCTCACTAAACTTTACTTATCTTCATCATAGCCAAGGTGCTAGGAGCTCTGAGTCTGAACCTAGACCAGAAGGCTAAGACCTACTCAGACCAATATCTTGGAGCCATCTTTCTCCTGAACAATTACCACTACATCCTCAAGTCACTGGAAAGGTAGGTCCTTTAAAAGGGTGTATACAACATTGTTGGGAAGGTAGTGCATTCTGCTCTATCAACCAGGCTCCTAGTGGATGATACCCATGCCTACATCCTTACAGACTGTGAAGGGGGTAACCCTGTTTCAGCCCCAGGAGTAGGTGGCAATGTGCCCCTGGTGGCAGTTGATTTGGGTCAACAGCCCAAAACAGTTAAGTGTAGCCCTCACCTTGGAGTGGCCGTCCAACCTTGTGATGTTAAGTGACTTATCATTAAAAAAAAGTTATATTAAAACATAAAAAACAAACCTTGAGAATTTAATTGTTTACAGGTTTGCACTAAACTTACATGGTAAAACGGTTCCCTTGACATATTGTTGCCAGAAATGCTAAAGTTTTGAGAAATGAGTTAAACAATTAGTTTTAATCCTTGTTTTAAAACTTGTTTTTTGAAAAGAGCGAAAACATATAAAGTAGGCACCCCTAAACAAAGTTGTTGACTAATAGTGAGACTGCCAACATAGGGCTGGATAGCTCAGTTGGTAGAGGGCCGGTACGTTGGTTCAAGTCCCACTCCAGTCAATTTTTATTTGTTCAAACCCAAATTATTTTCTTGTGACTCTGATGACTGATTGAGCTTAACTTGCACAAGTTTGTCATTTCATGTATATGTTGGATCACACAAGGTGTGGATTCGGGTCTTAAACAACTGCCAATGTTGCATGTGTGCTTGAAAGCGGTCTCTTTCCTTTGAGTTTTGTCACAGTGGATGCATTTATAAGAAGTATGAAGACAACTATATGGGATGATGTCGGATGTGCAGAAGGGTATCGTGACCTCTTTCTAAGGGTTGGGAATCGTGACCTGCTTGATTTATTGATTTCTTCTATTGTTACAGGTCAGAGTTGATGAAACTTGTCATCATAAGCGTTCCGGATATTGAGTCTCACTATGCAGACATCATCCGAGAACAGAAGAAAGAGTATTCAAAGAGGTAAGAATGTCTCCTCAAATGACTGCCTCAATACAAGAACAGCGTACCATTCAAATGTAAAAACCACAAATGGATCTGTCCCAGAATGACATCATGGTGCATCCAAGTTTTGAAACAGTTTCTCTGATAAGACGAAATTACAGTTTGAGTTTTTGATTCGTAATGTTAGTACTTGTTTGGTTGTTTTGTTTAGATGGTCTTCCCGTCTAGGGAATTGGCAAACTCCCACAAGAGGAAATATAAACACCAAGCTGGCAACAGCCAATCTCTGTCATACAAATATTGGTTTCATGTCTATGATTATGAACTGCACGAAATTTTGATTCAGTAACTAGATAACAATACTTATTCTAGTCATTGTGAAATCAGTGGATAGCTTGGTAGGATTCGAACCCACAACCTTGTAATGGCCAGCCCTGCAGTCTAACCACTAGACCATGGTGACCTTTTTAGCAGTTTGTTGTACGCAATACCCACTGCTAGGTCAGGATTCGAACTGACCGTTGTTTTAACACACGAGAATGTGAAAGGACGCGAGTTCAAATCCCACCCAAGTATCCTGCTTTTTGAGCAGGACTCGGGAAAGCACTGGATATACAATATTTGTACAGTGATTTCTCTGCAATTCGTTGTTCATCTACAAGTGAGCTCAGTGAAATAGTCGTTAAAGATGGGCTCCAAGGTTGAATTCAGTTTTGTGATGCACTCATTTTCCAATAGATAGAATCCTCATGAAAGTGGGGAAGAATTACAAGTCTCTGGTGTAATTGATACTCTTCAGAGCGAAATTTGAAAAATGACATCATGGGACTTCAAAAACAAATTGGTCAGTACATTCCAAAGAGGAATTTTTGATCAAGTCAAAAGGTCAAATTCAATTCTGTTTTGATTGGATATCATATCGAATTTAGGAATGAACTGAAAATTCTTTTTAAACAAATTTACAGACTATATGTTTGAAATGTGACGTCTCGTACATTTTTGGAATTTGACAAAAATTGCATTTGAAGGGTATCAAACGATGGCATTTTACTAAATTTTATAGTGAGGTTAAATTATCATTTTCTTTCCCATTTTCATGAGGAAAATTAGCGGATCATTAAACTGAATTTGACCTTTGAGCCTCTCTTTAAGACACCTGTTCTAAAACGTGAAAGGTCATAGGTTATAATGCCATGAGGGCGGGTCATTGTACCTAACACTTTTTAAATCTAAGGCCGTGTCCGAAACGGTGACTTCGGCTACAGCTACGGCTAGATCGCGCGCGTCTGCCTAATCTTCAACACTGGCAGACGCGCTGATCTAGCTGTAGCTGTAGCCGAAGTCGCCGTTTCGGACACGGCCTAACTCACAAATGGCTTATTTCTCATGCAGTTGAAATATTTATCTTTTATTGGGTGCGTTTTACTTTCATTTTCAGTTGGAACAAAGTCTTGTTCCACATCTTAGAAGTAAACAAGCCGATGTCAACCCAGCGTGTGACCCAAGATGCTAGCAAACTCAAAGACAAGGAACGCCAGCAAATCAAAGATAAATTCAAGGTAAGAAAAAAAAAGCTATTTGTGGCTCTCCACTGTTAATTATACGAGCCGTAAGAATTTGAGAGCGGAAAGCTTTTGTGTACGGCAGGCTTTTTGATGGTAACTCTATCTGAATTTCCTTCCTAGCTCATGTAAAAAAAGAAAATGGCATCATATTACGTGACTGTTTCATTGTGCAGTAAACACCATAAATACTCTCTCAAATATTGAAACAGTTATCACTGGAGGGTGTATTAACCTCTTGCACTGACGTCAGGTACATGTACAGCTGCAGTCTGCCATGGTCTGCCATTTTGGTAGTCAAAGTGCATGTGGAGACAGAGTGCGCATCTAACTGTGCAGGTGTTGCCTAAAATGCGCACTGCATAGTCACACACCCTGACTCCCAATATGGCGCAGGCAAGATTGATCAAGTGATGACGTCAGTCAATTCATAGCTGCCCACTCTCTCTGATTCTGCAGAAAGTTCACTGAAAATAAACCAATCTTTCCATGTTCTGATGAACAAATATGAAAATCTCCCTGATTATGGAAATTTTGTCTCTATTATTTTGAGTGTAATTCTCAATATCTACCTGATTGTATAAAATCTCCCTGATTGCAACATGCAAATGTTGGCTCTGTGATTTTGTACATTAGACATTTTAGGATCAGCCATTCTTTGTGACAATTTTGATGAAGTTATTTTCTAGGTTGTATTACCTTGAGGTACACACATTTCATTTTATCACCAGACCAGCCTGTGATAAAAGTCTTTCCAATCAGTGCTTGATATTCTTCACATTGACTGCTTTCATATTTTTGTGTCATAATGTGTTATTGATCAAATTTTTCAAATTTAGAATAAATAGATAGGCATTCACACATGTTCAGGGTTTCTTGCAAATAATTGGTATGTATCAATGACTGCTACATGAAAATACTGTGTTATGATTTGTGGACGGCAATGGCTATTAATTTGTTGAAGGTTGGGTCAGACACTGGGCTGGCTGGTCACGATGCTTGGCGAGGTCAAACAACGGGCACGTGCCACGCACAACTCTCAGCCAATGATAGGCCTTCAATGACCTTACTGAGAGCGCTGTTTGAGCTTGTGACATCAAATGCATGGGGTCTGTAGCTAGACACGTAACCATAATTGCCTTGTTCTTCAGATGGCTACATAATCATTAGGTCTAAAGTACATAGTTAGGTAGTGCATGAGTCTCTTCCTTTGTGCTGTATCTGTCGGCGGGAAGAGTTTAGCGCAGGGTGGAAAGTCACAGCCCGCTGTAATTTATATCTTACTTGTAAGATGCTACCAACTTCACCTCGTGGACATTCCCCTATGGCCAAATACATTTTATGGCACTGGGTTTGGATGTCAACTATTTTCTAGTGAAATAATCCAGCTCTTAAAAAAGTTCAGCAAATTTTAAACACCATTCTTCACCCAAGCTGATTATGCACGTAATTCCACAAGTGCTGATAACTGGCACTGCAACACAAAATGTGATTTGCCGCTATGTGAACGGGGCCCAATTTCATGGCTCTGCTTACCGCCGAATTCAGCGCTTACGATCACCATTCTCCGCTGACTGTGCAAGTGCCGAATTTCTGTGCTAGCTGTGTAAGCAAAGAATGTCTAGTAACTTAGAGTACGCACGCGCACAAGCAAAAATTCTCTGCTTACCCGTGAAATACGCTTGACGGTAAGCGCAGAATTCCCTGCTTATGTAAGCGGCGATTCTTTGCTTATGGTAAGCAGAGCTATGAAATTGGGCCCAGGTCCACGACAGGAAGTCATGAGATGATCCAAGCTGTTTTTTAATGTTGTGTGCCAGATTTTGTCATAAAAATGAGCGTGTACAAATTATATTTTGACTCAGTGCCCCAAAATGTGTTTGCCATGGAATGTTCAGAGTGTGAAATCTGCATCTTTTAAGAACTAAGATTTAAATTATAGATGGAACAAAATTGCCCACCCTGAAAATGGTGCCTGATATCCAAGATGTCACTGTAGTATTTAAACAAAAATGAAAGTCCTCCGGGGCTAAGTTGTGCAAGTATTTGAAACCAGAACACTCTTCTGGTGGACAGCAAGATCCCTTGTGGACAGGTTTTCTCAAGCTTTAAAGCTACAGTGTTTAAGCTTGCCCTTAAGGCATGCTTGGTTTCATTACCAGAAATATACATAACAATCAAAACTCCACTTAACCAGGAGTCAACAGGAAAGCTGAAGGACAAAAAGGAGCGACAGCAAATCAAGGACAGATTCAAGGTCAGAGGTCATGTCACAGGTCACATCACATGTCACCCTTCCCTGGCCACCATTCATGAAAATAAAAGCGCACAAGCTTATCAGTTGATGCATATTCATAAGCCCCGATACCCTGCACGTTTGAATGTGAACCATTACATAACAAAAATGCTCCCTCATCCAACAGCAAAAGAATGCACTCTGAATCGTTTCATTTGGTTTAAGGGATTAGCTCAGAAGTCAGAATGGGTGGAACATTCTAATTGGATCAGTTTAGTATTCCAGCAGGCGTGCATGGCCCCAGTCCCTTGAACCACCAGAGTGTTCCGTTGGAACTCTAAAAATGCCAGCGTGTAAACTCTCTTCCTGCAGGAGTGTTGCTGTAGCTCGGCACAATGTTGGGGTCCAGCAGAACATTCCGGCAGTCCACTGGATTGAGGGCGTACATGCCTACCCGAATGTTCCTTCGATCCTAGAACGTGCCTTACTTATGAGGCGCTCCCTAAATATCATGTGAAACTCTGGATGTTTTCCTCCATTTTTGGCAAATCTGAATATCAAAACGTCCACCTCAGAGATGTGTAGTTTTTGTCCAAACAAGTAGTTTGAACAAATGTTCTGATTCTCATGGTAGCTCCGCCCCTTTCCAGCCACCCCCAACATTGGATTGTTTACATCAAGCATATACGACCTCATTTATTGAATGATACGTTAATCCATGATTTGTACTAACCAGCACTTCTTCAAGATGCAAGGCACGAGTCATTATCATTTTGCAAAAAAATAAACAAATGAATAAATGAATAAATAAATATTGTGTTTGAATCATTTGTAGAATAGACCAATTCATTAAGGTCTTGATCGGGTCTATCCCAGCTTGACTGCACACCCAATAGTCTGCAATAAGAATGCCAACCTTGTTCCCATGTGTTGTATCGATCGTTCTTGCCGTTAACCCCTGGAAGATAGACACTGACAAACAATATTGATTGGATTCCAAAAGTGTCCGCTGTATCTGGTCTCTTGTTGGAAACTCTAGAGAGCTCGAAGGGTGCTCAGCATGTGTGTCAAAAGTGCGTGTATTCTGACACTTTTGCGCTCTACTGGTAGCCATTTTAAAACTTCATGCAGTTAAACATATCAAGATCAAAGACGAATGGGGATGGCCGAGTTGCTCTATGACTTGGTGCCTCTTTGGCCTGCTACCTTGCATAAGGATAGAGCAGCTAAGCACAACAAAATTGTGCTTAACAGAATAAGGTTACCAGCTAAAATGCCATTCCACGTGTATCATGTGTGACTGGTATCCTGCTCACGTTAAGTGTTAAGCAGTATTTGCTGTTTGAGCAGCTCTATGAAATTGGGCCCCAGTCTAATGTGACTGCCGTATGTTTGCACATTTCAATTAGGCCATTCCAGGGGTTATGATCGAGCAAGGCGACCAGGGTAATTAAAAGGTGCGACAACAATCTTGATACATCCATGGGATTGAGGTTGTGAGAATGTGAATGAACAATGCATGCAGGTCCAATAGAGAAGATCACGTGCCGCTACTCATGCGTGAAAGGTTGAGTGGCGATCAACGGATCAGTCACATTGTTTCTCGGATTATACCATTTTAGTTAGTGGTAAAAATTAAATACATTTATGCATTGAAATTGTAATGGTTTTACTGAAGGTAAGTGGTTATTAGTAATGCATTATATATTCATTGAGTTACAAGGCCAAAAGGATTCGTTCTTTAGTCTGTATAATTGATTTTGTTGTTGCTGCGCTGCATTTTAGCTTGGGGTAATGTTTTTTGCCAAAGCCGTATTTAGTTGCTAAAATAGAAAGACAGATCTTTGTTATAATACCGGTAAGTATTTCTTTTATGCAGATTAGCTCATTGCTGACCTTCATTTGTACTTTAAACCAGGAACAAATTACCTGCACTGCTTACTGCAGAATTCTGCGCTTAGGGCCCATGGAATCCTGCACCTTACAGGGTGCCGTATTTTTATTGCACGAGTTACATAAAATGTTCAAATGCACGTTACAAAAGTAACAGTACAGCAATGATTTTTAAACATTGACCAATTATAATTAGTGTACAATCTTGACCAATGGTTGAAAATAAGCCCTAATACAGTTAGCATGAACATTCAATCTGTGTTTGTAATTCGGTACAATTTTTAATGCTATACTTTTGATCACAACACTGGAAATATTTCCGTACCCATTTTTTCGACTGATACCACAGTCTTTATCAGCAGGATGACGCAGATGTAGCATCCGTGACCTCGTGGTCATGTGATCCCAACAACAGGCCATAGATTCCTGGGAGTTTGTACTTAGTACAGGTTAAATATTTGTTTTAAAAGATACAACGACTTCATTAACTTCTAAAAAGCCTATCAACATTAATGGGTAAAAATAGGAACATCGCCAACATCAGGGCGAGATGGTTCTGTTGGTAGAGCGCCGGCAGGTTAATCTGGAGGTGGAAGGTTCAAGTCCTGCTCTTGTCAAGGTTTCTTTGTTCAACCCAAAGTTTTTGGGGTTTTAAGCTAGTTTTTGAAGCTGTCAGTATTATTGGTGTTCCTGTTGCCTTGTGCGAGAGGATTCCACAATCTAGGTGTACTGCACTAAAATGCATGGTCTCCCAAAGTCCTTTTAGTTTTACAGAGCGCTGGCTGGTGACCAAGAAAAAAAGTGTCGTTATTTGGACAAAGACCTTTTAGTTTAAAGAGGACACAAAATATGAAGGAGCTTGCCAATTTACAACTCAAAAAAAGTTTCAAATTTATTCCTTGACAGGAAGCCAATGTCAGATCAAAATACACTACTGTCATTATTTTAACACCCCCCCATCCCCAAATTTGCATAAAGTATATGTATGTCGGATGGGACGTAAAGTCGTTGGTTCTGCGTGTTGTGTCACACACGTAAAAGAACCCAGTGCACTTATCGTAAAGAGAAGGGGTTCGCCCTGGTGTTCCTGGTTTGATCGGCTGCATATTGCGCCACAGCACCTTGTAAACCATTACATGGTGCTATGTAAAGGAGTAGGTCTCATACTTCAGAAACGTAGCACCACATACCTTGCAGGAAAATACTGAATGTTGAAGTGCCTTGAGCGTCACTGAGTGGCGGATATGAGGGCTATATAAGAAGCCACTATTATATATGTGTACCTGAGACTATCCTACACCGCACTGCTGTTAAATGTCATAATCTTAAACACATATTCAAAAGTTGGTCGGTGCGTACTCTTTACTTACACACAATTTGATAAGTCAGCCTATTTCCTGATTGCGGAAATTCTGTGTGGGCTAATTATGCATTACTTGGTGTTTCATTTGATGGTTTTAGAATATGGAGATCCATACTGTATATTTTTCAAACTTTTTTTTTCTAACAATAAACCTCCCCCTCCCTCTCCCCCCCCCCCCCCCCGCACACACACATAACCAAGTTATTTGTTTATTGCTGTGTTTTAACCACAAAGAACATTCCCTCAGACCCAATTTTTCTTTCTGTCCCCTTTGAATTCCTCCGACGCCCCACAGTTATCTTTCATCTGCGTGTCATTTGGACACGGCTCATGGCGTCGGTGTCCAATTTCCTGGTATCCCGCAGGGCCCTGGGGCTGGTCGACATTGGAATAATACAAACAGTGCCGCTTGCTCCTTGGTGAAATGACAACATTTGACCACGTTGATTGTAACGCACCATCGCTCCCAGCTGTGTGAGCAGTGCTTCCCCTGCGTAGCGCTTTCTCCTGGTCAAGGTAGACTGCAAACTGTACTCTGTGGTGTACTAAAGAAGGCCGATAGTCTGGATAATCGTCAGAAATGTAAACTAACATTTTCTTTGGTTCTCCCCCGCAGAAGAATATTTATCAAATCATCTCACGGGCGCTGGCTTTAGAGGCAGTGTTGCATTAGAGACTATTATCATGTTTCAGGCCTTGTAATTAATCGACAAAGCGCAGGATAATTGCTCTCTTCTGCCCTCTTGCTTATGCTGCACTCTTTGTAAAATTCCCATAGTTTAGCTTTAAGAACGGAAACGAACTGCGGGATGAAAGCAAAAGTGGTAATGACCTCATGTTTTTGACCTTAGCAGAGCCTTTCTGAAAAGCTGAATGACAACACGACACATATACAAGGTGCAATTACTTTACAGTCCTTGAAATCTTTGAGTGGGCAAGGTGGTTTTCATTTTGCAAAGGGCACTTCCATGGAAGGTCCATAGGAAACTTTTGGAGGGCCACCAAGGCCATGACCAGGGCAACAGAGGTCATGACCTCCATGACCTTCATGTAACTCCAGGCCTGATATAAGTGTAATAGAAGTACATGTATTTGGGAGAAAAAGTTGCAGAGACCAGACAGAATGTGAACATTAAACAAAAGTAGCCAGGCAGAAGGCAAAGGGGAAGGAGTTGAATGATTTGCTTATTGTAACCACAAAAAACAAAAAGTGAGCGAAAAAAAGTGAATAAGGTACATTCATATGGGGAAATCTGTGGACAAAAAGAAAGCAAAAATAAAGTAGCATTTCGGACAGAAATGTTTCCCTTTTGACCGGGGACATGGCCATGCTCTTAAAAGAACAAAGCAGTACTAAACAATGAAAACTTTCCATTTTGATCTTACCATCTTTTTGCCTCTCATTGATTATGATTGCAAGGGCCGTGTATATAAACCCATGGTGCTTGAAAATCCCTGCTAAGTAAAAAAATCCAGAAGCACCTCAGGTGGCTGTCAAATCTTCAGGCCCCAATTTAATCTACCAAAAGTGAAAAATCTACCCTTATGGTAAATTCAATGCATACATAAAATGGACTCAAAAACTAGCTGTGACTGATTTCCTGTGGGGCTGCATTCTTCACATTTGTTAGCGCAGCTTGTGCAATCAGTTTTAGCCAACACTGTATACAGAGACTGGTGGCTGTAAGCACAAAACGCCACAGCAACAAAATTGAGCTGAAATGTCTCAGTGAACCTGCTAAACCACTGAGCTACCAACAATTCCTATAAATAAAATCTTCGTTGCAAAGAGTATGAAATTGGCAAAGTACTGTCACTAGAGATGGTGGCAGGATTGTGTTGTTTTGTTGTGCATAGCGGGGTAAAATGCTGGAAAGAATAAGTGTAGTTGCTCTGCCACAATGGGGACAGACAGACAACCAGAAGACAGAAGGAGGACTGCTTGTCTTCCGGAAATGTGCAATCTATCGACAACCACATTTTAATTCCTGGATCAATGATAATGACCTATTTGAGTTCTCCTCTTGTATTTTGTTTTCTATTTTATTTCCGTGTCTGAAAAAATTTGCCAGACATTTTGTTTCATACTGTGCCCTGGTTTTAGGGGGCAGAGTGAAACCCTTGTTTTAAATTTAGAATTTTAGATAAACAAATAAAAATTACTCTACATTGTGACACAAGGTCAAATTATCTAGTCAATGACATGTACAGATACAACAATAGTTTTTAAAAATAGGTTATCGTGGAAGGCCAATTGTAGACTTTGGACTTATAGATGTAGCAGACTTGCCAGGAACATTTCTAGTTAGCGTAATTCTTAGTACATTTCCGAGAACAATGGATTGACCTGGTAAGTCTGCTGCCACCTAGTGTCCCCAAAAGTTTCCCACTGCATATACAAGGATGAAAATAAGACTTAATGAAAAGGAATAAACAATGCCCTTTCACACACAAATTATATTTTTTGCATCCCTGTGGAAACATCAATGTTCTTTTCTTTTGTCCCTGTAGTTAACACGTTGACTGCCGCCTACGAGTATATTCGTAGTAACAGGTGTAACGGATTCTGCCACTACGAGTATACTCGTAGAGAATGAAAGGTTTTTGTATTGTTAATTGAATACACTGGCATCACTGAGAACGCAACAAATACGCTTCTGGCAGTGGTGAGGACATACATCCTTAGAATTTTTATGTTCAAATTATTTTTTTTGGGGGGGGGGTGTTTTTGCTGTTGGTATGCGCACATGCGCACCACACTTGGCAAATGGGAACGCCCTACGAATCTATGACCGGCAGTCAACGTGTTAAGAACCTCCCATAGACTTTGTACACAAAATTCCTTGTGGAGCAATCCAGTCTTTAGAATTTCCTTATGGAGACCCTTTGTGTTCTCTTTTCTGTTTGGTTCTCTGTCTCCATAAGGTAGTGAATATGAAATCAGCTCTGTGTTGCAGTCACTCTGGCTATTCCTTTGCTGTGTACACTTCCGAAAAATCCTATTCTTCAACACTGTAAAAAAACACTGTGTGGGCGTGTGTCCTCCACATAGTGTTTCAAGTCCCTACATTATGTGGCCGTCTGTTTTTTTTCTTCTCAGGTCCCCTCTTCATATGTAGCGTTAAATCACACAGTTTTGCACACACCACGGTGAGGACTTGCAATTATTGTTCTATTAATCCCTTTTCTGAATAATTGCCCTGTGGGGACCAAGTTAAACGAAGAAAAACATTATGGGGACCTTTGTTTCATTGTATAAAAGTCCCCACAGCTGTGTGTATGCCTACCCACACATATTTGTAAATCCCTTAAATCAAGGACTTCTCTTTGTTCTCCTATTGTTTGAACTTGGTTTTTTTATCGACGTCCCCATTGGTTTTGTACACGAAAGCGAAGCGAGGACGTCCTCACTCCGTCAAACACCCGGATCCCTTGCGTTGAATGAGTAGACACACTCACCATAGTCTGTAAACACCTACAGGAACCTCCTTCTGTCCCTCTTTTGTTTGTACTTAACTTTTTGGCAACAGCTCTCATTGGTTTTGTAGACACTTTCCAACTGGGAACCTTCACCCAACCAGGGACCCTATTATTTTGTCCTCTTTTGTTATAGGTCCTTGAATGTATACACCTACCCGCACATGCGTATTTACATGATGACAAGTATGCTCTCCTTTTTTTCTCTATTGAGACTGGTTTGCCAGACCTGTTTAACTATTACTCTTTATTAATGAACATGTTTACTGGAGTGGTTGTTAATTAATGAACAAGTACCATCTTATTTAATGTGGCCTTTGGGTAGATTAGCTCTGTATAATGACTAACCTTCAGATCTTTGTGCTCTTCATGCGTTGTGATACATGTTTTTTTGAGGCAAGTGTTTCATACTGTTTACATTAGGTTATGCACATTCTGTTCAAAGTTTGAAGTAATACAGTAAAAGCATCAATGCTTAAATTTTGAATTGACTTCCTGGACGACCTAGCTTTCGCTCCGGTTCAGACAGTACACTCTTGACAGTTCCAAAGGTGCATTCTGCTGCATTTTATGCACATTGCCCCCCACCTTTGGAACAGTCCCCCTCTTCAAATTCATTCCGCAGAGTCACTTGAAATTTTCAAGAAACATCTCAAAACTTTCCTGTTCAATGGTTGATTGCTAAGGACCAACTATCTTTCCCATTATTAGTTACTTTATTTATTTGTTTATTGTATATAGTTTCTTGTAAAGCACTGTGGGACCCAGTGTTAGAGCGCTCTATTAATGCCCATAATTATTATTATTATTAATTCGTAGGGTCTAGACTTGGCCAGGCAGTTCCTGTCAAGTATTGAGAGGTGTAGAAAATCTTGCATTAGGTTGAAGGGAAAGGGGAGGGGGTACAATGGGGTTTGGAGGGGGTACCCTTATGCACTGTTTTCAGCCCCTAGACCAAGAAGAGACCAGGGCCCACTGTCTCGTTACTCATGGTGATTTGGTAGAGGCGGGTAGTTGAGAGGAGGAAGGTTGGGCAGGTTGGCCACTAATTTAGTAAGCCATCACTAAGGTAGTCATTGGAGCAGTTTTGTTCGGGAGGGGGTGAGGGAGGAAGGGAGGTGGTACCCCCTCTGCACCGTCCTCATCCATCAGGGCACTCAGGGGCAACTACACTGTCTTTATTTACATATTACTGGTGTAGAGTCTTTGTATCAAGTCGTCAGTGCCATGAGATGCATTGGGCATCACCTCGGACTGACAGAAACCCACAAATCGTTTTTCTCTGCAGGATTTTCCAAAATGTGCAAATCATAACCCTGGATCAAATCAGTTATCAATTGCTAAAGTGAATCGTAGATAATGAACTTGATATTAAAAAAACCAGGCACTCCAATTTATAACCGTTCATTGATTACATTGTTGACTTGACAACCTTCATGTCGAGTCTATCAAATTAAAATCCAGTTCAAATATCCTTTGTGCTGCGTCTGTCTCCTGTGCGGACGCTTTTAGATTTTACTTGACGACATTTCATATCTAGACATCATTACTTTGATCAAATTCTGATTACAAACTATATGACTCTATGTAGCTCGACCTCAATTGTGTCCTCACATTGTTAATAAAAATAAGTAGATTTTTTATTGTATTATTTAATTTTTTTACCAATAGAGTATGTCGTTGTGTGTTTTACTTCGCGGGCACAAAATTGCATTTTAGTGTTTAGAGAAGGACTCTTGCTGAGCAGAAATGGTTACCAGCTAAAACACAATGTACTATTACTATAGCTTGTGACTGGTTCTCTGCTAACTGTTGCTGAGAAGATAAATTTTTCGAACAAAGTTTAGTCAAAGTTATTTACCTGAACATTTTATTTTCAATAATCTTATACTGATCTTTTCACCATTTACGGTAATTGTTCTTCGGTTTGTTTTTTATTTGTAAGTTGTTGATTTCTCGATTCCTATAAGCATATAAATAAATAATAATTTATTACATTTCTAGTGCGCCCTCTCCATCCGAGGATATTTGAAGGCGCAAATAACAATAAAATTCCACATCAAAATAACAAAAATAAAAATTACACCCCTCAAAAAACGACATCGAAACCTAAAAACACAAAAATGTACCTATTCCATATACAGATGCAGCAAAAATTACACAAACAAATATCATAAGAAGCAGAAACCCTCACTCCTTTATTAGGGGGGAACAAAACCCCGTAAAAATGTAGTTACAGACACGACAGACCATATGCCTCCCTGAACAAGTGAGTCTGTAATGTGGCCTTGAAAGACTCAGCAAATTAATCCCCAGTAAAAAAGGCAGTAGTGCATTTCATAACTTCGGAGCATAGCAACTTAGCAGTGATATAGGCTATACAAATACGGTTTATTATTATTATTATTATTATTATTATTACAATTTATGCGTTTCTAAATCACCAAATCTGAAAACCATCTCCTTCCTTGGTTTTTCAACCGAAATTAGAGAAAGAAATCAAATCATGTAAAACAGTGGTAAAAATGTAGCAGAAAAAAAACATGTAGTCAGGAAGGGACTGGAAGCCCAATCCACATGCAGGCTTTGGTGTGGAGTGGGGTCAAAACTGGGCTCAACAGCGATAGAAGGCAAGGACAGAACCACTCAGCCAACCTGAAAGCCCAAACATGCAACGTATCAATGATGTACTGAGGAGCAAGGTCTTATCATAGAATGACAAGGGATGTGCGATAGCCGCTATTCCATCATTTGAAAATCTTATTAAAAACTAGGGGTGAAACGAAGAATGCATATCTTGTAAATAAATTATCCCCTCACCTCACTTGTGAGATTTCTGTAACAAATATTATTGGCGCTAGCATCAAACCCTGCAAAATGTAGAGCCCAACCCAGTTTATTAACCCAATAAAAAAAATAGGTAGTCGTAATCCAATACTAAGTCTGCCCTTGAATTACTGGCCAGGCAAAGAGGAGATTCATACAAAACCAGGACAGAAAAATCAAGGAAGGACACTCTAATAATGGGGTATTTAAATGAGCAATTGTAATCGCTGTAGACACTTTGTGATGGAGTAGACACACATGCTGCCTGCGTATTCCTAATGACGACCATGAAATATTCAGAGTGGTGTATGAATGTTTTACTGCCTGATTGTCACTGAAGCTAGCAATATCAACCCTTGGGTAGCCCTTAGGGTCTGAGAGTGGGTGATGACCCCAAATTTTATATATTTGTTTTGTAATTTCTATCCGAAAGCTTACTTGTTATAAAGATGGTAATAGTGGTAAGCATCCTGTGAAATCTTTTGTCTGAAATGCCCTCGTTGATTAGGAATCAAAGAAAAAATGTCTAAAAATTCACCTCAAGGCGAGTTTTGGAGATTCAAATACCTGTACTGCGGCTAGAGATAAAGTTGGTACCCGCATCACTGCACTAAATGGGTGTGATGTTCTTGATGAAAATGCAGTGACAGTTTTTGCTGTCGCAGTATATTCAGCTGAAATTTTGACCGGTGACTTAAATGTATCTTTATTGACAATTTGGCCTATAAATCAGCATTACGTTCACAAAAACCAATCTATGACCCTACCTCTAAAGGCGGAGTGTACTTTGGGTTTTTACTCCACAAGTTAATGGTTATAAAAACTTACTTGGTAAAGAGCACTGGAGAGCTGTTGATATTATAAAACATTGTCAGAAATGACCCCCTTTGAAGTAATGGAGTTATAGAGAAAGAGGTAATTTTCACCCCAAAATTTGAATCTGATAAAGGCTTCAGGCATGAAGCCTTTCTCAGGCATCTGAAAGCACACAATTCTATGGAACAATGTTGTTTTTTCTTTCATTATTTTCTTACAACTTAGATTATCAGTTGAGCCCAAATTTTCACAGGCTTGTTATTTTATGCATTTTGTTGAGATACACTGAGTGTTGATACTGTCTTTGTCAATTGCCACACGATACCCTGCCTTGGAGACCTTTTTTTCACACTATTATTTATTCGGTCAGGTTTAGCAAATGGAATTGAACTATTACCAACATTTTGTCTTTGCATTTTCCCTTTTCCACAGATTTTTCTCTTTTTTTGTCTGTCTCATTTACTAATTTGTTACTTGTTCTCCCTCTGCTCACCTTTGTTTTTGTCCTTTGTGTTTCCAACATCCTTTGGTCAAATCAGCCCCTTTCCTTTGTTTCTGACGTCATTGTTTATCCCTTTGTTTCTGACGTCAATTGTTTATCCCTTTGTTTTGGTGCTTTCTGCCTCTCTCTCTCTTTTTCTGTTTGACTGCTTCTGCTCAGTATACCTGTAAGTGTTGTGTTGTTATTTAGCCTTCGTGAAAGACTCTGCTGTGGGTCAGGCCATTAATTATTTTTTTTTAATCCCAAACAAATAAATATAAAAGGCAAACTCTTCTGGCTGTTTTTCAAATGTAAGAAAAGCATGAAATGATAAATAGATAAAGTTGTAAGTTGAGAAACAGTGGCCACAATACTGAAACTTTTTTCGAAATTAAAAAGTAAAAACTATTCTCATAAAATTGTTTGTAGTGTTGTCATTTAGCCTTCAAAAAAGACTCTGATAGGGGCGAAACGTCAGGCTACCAACTATTTCTCGCAGTTATACCATTGGTCCTTTTGGTTGGTAAGCTGTTTGCAACAGCTAATACTATTTTTCACTCATAAAATTATCTTTACATTAATAACATGTTTTCCTATTAAGTTAAGCATCTTTTCCATCAACGTGTATGCATAAAATACTCTTTCAATAACTCCATTTCTAGATACTCCACCCTTCACAAACTCTGTGAAACAATAGCTTGTTTCAGCCCAAGAAAGCAATTAAGGTTTTTTGCACAATATTAAAGTTTTGTCTACATAGGGTAGAAAACACATCCGGGCCCAATTTCATGGCTTTGCTTACCGTAAGCAAAGAATCTCCGCTTACAGAAGCAGGGAATTCCGGGCTTACATCAAGCGTGTTTCATGGGTTAGCAGAGAATTTTTACTTGTGCGCGTGCGTGCCCTACATTACTAGGCATTCTTCGCTTACACAGCTAGCACAGAGATTTGGTGCTGGCACAGTAAGCTGAATTCGGGGGTAAGCAGAGCCATGAAATTGGGCCCAGGGCAGTACCAAATTGTCATCCTACCATGGTGCATCTCTTTTGCTCACTTTGGATAGAATCAAATTGAGCCAAGAGGAACAACATGTACTGTATTGTTTAAAATTCTTATAATGCAGGGTTGAGCAGAGAAAAATTGACTAGAGTAGGACTTGAACCTACGACCTCTGGATTAATGTGCTAGTGCTCTACCAACTGAGCCATCTAGCCCTAATGTGGTCTTCCTGTTTGGTCTTTGTTGGGGGAGGGGGGCAAAACTGACAACAGTTTTTTTTTTCTTTGGGCCAAATTTATGAGCAAATTTATTTCCGACTGGAATGTGTAATTTTGTCCAAATTGCTGCCTTTGGTTTTGGATTGAAGGTCGAAAACTGATTGCGTTTTTGGGACTGAATCGTCAATTCACTGTTGAGATTTTTATGAGCTTTTTTTCCATGGTCTTTATCGTCTTCCCCTTCTGACTTCAAGTTAAAAAACAAATAATTTAAGACGTATTCTGCATTGCGCATAGTGTCATCGCTGCACTGATTGTTTATGCTGCCGAGAACTTTATGATCTCTTGTACTACGGGACATAAAGAACATTGGTTTAGATTGCCTGAATCGCTTCTTGGGGGTTCTATGTTGTGATCTCTCTTTGTACAGACATCAACAGCATGTGACAGTTATGTCACTACAGCAGTATTTTCAACCTCTCTTGAGACATTTATGAGTTTAGAGTTGAATGACGAGAGTTTGAGCAATCCGATGTGTCTGTTATTTGCTCTTGATGATGCTTTTTGAAAGCCTAAGAGTGTATTGTGGCCGAGAGGTCTAGTGCATCAGACACAAGTTTTGGAGGCAGAGTCATCAGGGCCCAATTTCATAAAACCTGTAAGCACAAAAACTTGCTAAGCACAGAAAAATAATGCTTAGCAAATACTGGTTACCAGCCCAAATTTCGTAAGGTTTACATTGTTTTGACTGGTGCCCCATTCATTTTTTGCTAAGCTGTATTTTCTGCTTAACAGGTTTATGCAATTGGGCCTGGGTTTATGTCTAAATTCACCCTTTTTCACTTGCCTATGACAAGCACTCAGTTTCATAAAGCTGCAGAAAATATCGCTTGACATTTTAAAAGTATGCACAACTTAGCAGAGCAGTTTCACAAGCATTGTAGATCAAATGATATTCTTCCTGGTATTACAGGGCCCAATTTCATACAGCTATATAAACTTTTAGAGGCTTTGCATGGTGAGGTATCAATGTTTAATTCGGTTTGCGGTAACACCATGTGTATATCTACTAGCTATGTAGATTTGTTCTTAGAAAACTAGGTCTTGCTTTTTAATTCTACTGCCGCGGAGTAGATTTGGAATCGAGAGACTACTTCGGGAGACTACTTAGCTAAGCTGGACAGTTCTTTTCAGAACTAAGTAGTCTCCCAAAGTAGTCTCCCAAAGTAGTCTCCCGATTCCAAATCTACTCCGCGGCAGTAGAATTAAAAAGCAAGACCTAGTTCTCTAAGAACAAATCTACATAGCTAGTAGATATACACATGGTGTTACCGCAAACCGAATATACATTCATACAGCTGTTTAAGCACAAAAAGTAGCTAAGCACAACAAAACTATGCTTACTAGACTGAGGTTACCTGTAAAGATTTTGCCACATTATGCGCATTTTGTTTGAGAAATTAGTCAAAAATACAACTGAGAAATATTACAAGTATATTTTGTTAATTTAATATTCTTTTTGTTTCATTTGAAATGTGCACAAAACTAAGCATTGTTATTGTAATATGTAGTGGACATTTTAGATTTGTATTATGTTAATGTTGGAAATTAATATCAAAATTATCCTTTGGATTAATTAAGTTGACTGATGATCGTTCCCAACCTTACAACAATTGCAGGGTTTTGAGTTGTGTTGATGAATGAGCAGTAGGGGACAATTAATTTTATAGGGCTACCAAGGAGAGCTTGATTTCATTAAATTGCTTAGCACAGGAAATCATGCTTAGCAGAAACAGGTTACCAGCCAAAATACCATGCAAAGTTTGTGACTGGTTTTCTGCTAATCTCTGTTAGCGGAACATTTTGCTTAGCACCATTTTATGAAAATTGAGTCCTGGTTGCATTGCTTCATAAAAATTTTCATGGTAAGCAAATGTTGCAGGGAACCAGTCACAAATAATAGAAAACACATGGTGTCTTTGCTGGTAACCTTCTCGTCCTAGCAAAAACTGTTTTCTGCACTCACCTGCCTGCGTGCTCAGTAACCCTATGGGGTTTATTATTGCTCAAAGTTTACATTATGAACAAGTACAAGTTCGTAACAGTCCATAGAACCTGGAAAGTGTTAGTTCATCAAAAAGATATTATTCTTCAATACGTACATTACAGTGGAGGTCATAAATAGCCATTAATTAGGCATCTTTCTTCAAAAGACAAAACTGCTGCGCCCAATTTCAAATTGCATAGCAGCTTTTTTTTACTAAGCAAAAAATGAGTTGGGCACCAGTCGCAACAATGTAAACTTTATGGAATTTGGGCTAGTAACCTGTTTCTACTAAGCAGTATTTTTCTGTGCTCACCAAGTTTGTGTGCGTACAGCCGTTGAAATTGGGCCCTGTTTTTTTGGAAGTAGCCTTTTTTGTTTGTTTCTGTTTTTTGTTTTTTTAATGCAGATATTGCAAATGATTGTCTTCAGACTTCATGTCGTTTTTTGATGAACTGTCACTCTCCAGCTTCTATGGTTTAAGTGATAATCAGTAGGAGGGTTACACTGTCTGTTTGACTCTCTTCACATCCTCTCCCCCAGGGTTTTAACCAAGACTTTGAGGAGCTGTACAAGACCCAGAAGAGTTATGCCATCCCCCACGCTGAGCTACGGCAGTCGCTACGCCGTGAGAACAAGGATCACATCGTGCAACCGTACCAAGTCTTCAGGGACAAGTGAGTAAATGATTGCTGCTCACACATCAACCTCCCCTACTCCATGCCCCACTCCTTGCTCCCTCCTGGTCAATTATCTCTGCAGCTTTCTGTTCTTTCAACCCTTTACAGTCGACTCTCGTTAATACGAGCTCGGAAGATACGAGACGCCGGTTAATACGAGGTATTTCACCGGTCCCGAACTGTCCCATGCGTGTTTCTATGTCTTAAAAACGGAAGATACGAGCACGGTCGTAACGAGAACACGGATATTACGAGGTATTTTTGCGGCCCCGTGATGACAAAATGTATTGTTTTTCATACTTTTATAGCGAGATCGGAAAAATATTGTTGCGTAAATAAAAGCTTACCGTTCAGTCAGCCAAGTTTCTGAAATTACATGCGTTTTGCCAAACTATTTTTCGGATCGGACCGGCTACACGGTTCCGTCCGATCCGAAAATCAAAACATTACGCTGGTAACTTATGCTTGAATTACTACTTCGCCTACACGTCTAGCGGCTACCAGCGAAAACAACGTTCAGCATAGGCGCTACGCAGTATCGAATCTGTCACATCATGGTCACATGAACAGCAAGTTTGACATGACTTTGCTATGATTTTTATTTTCAGTTTTACAAAATATTAAATTTCTATGATCATAGTCAACAAAATTGCATTTATCATTGATATTTTTGTGTACAGGATGCTCGTAAGAACTGTACTAGGAAGCCAACCGCTCCGTTCTAGCCTAGACACGTGTGTAGTGCATGCACTATGACGTTCTGTGTATACAGTACATGTACATGTACGTGTAAATAGTGCGCTGCGTTTAAGACGAGGTTCGGATGATACGAGGAAAACGGGCCAGTCCGGCGGACCTCGTATTAACGAGAGTCGACTGTATTTTGTTTTACAAGTATGATAAATGATGGCCAAAATGATTTTTATTTTAATAAAACAAAACAAAAAACAAAAACTATATTCTCAAACTTGCAAATGGCTCATTATCCTGCAAGAAAAACATCTGGCTGACAATGTCTGAAGCTGTCCACCTACTCAGTTTTAAATTTTAGTTAATTTGTTTAATTAGCCTAATTGAAATAACCAAAGTGTGTTGGTTATATTATTGTTTGTTTTCTTAGATTTTACTCCTTTTTATCTCATTTAAAAATCATATATCAGATCTTTGAATTTATGATTACATGAGAGATAAAATGAAGGAAACTTCAAATTTGTTTTTCGTTTCAAAAGAGAAACCTGAGTATTTTTATTTTATATTTTACCGGGTTTTTTTTCATGCCAAGTAGTGCTCTGAACTGACTCTTTCTTAAACCAATCATGTAGTTTACCTTTAATGGTATACCAATGTAATTCCATACATATAGTAATGACATAATAATATAATAATGACAACTTATATAGTGTCCATCCATGAAACTTGCTCCTGTGCGCTTAACAATTTAAAAACCATCAAAAATCCCAACAGTTTTAAAACACACAAAATAACACTCAAAAGGTAATCATAGAAAGTACTGGAGCACTAAAAAATCACATCAGTAAAAAACAGTTGGGATAAACATTAATTAAAAAAACCTGGCATTTCTTCAAATAGGTACTAGTGGTGTAAAAAAAAAAAGTTTAAAAAGGTTTGTCTTAAGGTTGGCCTTGAAGCTATCAACATTGTTGGCTTCCTTAAGTTGCTTAGGAAGCTGGATAATAGATAATAAAAAAATGGATAATAATAAAAAATATATATATTGATAAGTGCCTTTTCCTAGGGTTGCATAACACTCAGAGGATGACCAACAATCCAACAATGAAAATAAAATCAGGAAACCAAGTGGATAAACTGCTGCCAGGCCCAGCATGCAGCACTCAGACAAGAGAAGAGAGTCCAGCTCGGGCTCTTTATGACAAGCAGTGATACTTGGTCAGGCTTCATACTTCACAAGGCAACAGAGGCATTTGCCTCCATGCCCCAATCAGTGGCCTTTGTGCCCCTTCAAATGTTGCAATAGAATTGTCTCCTGACGATGACTACAGCAATCTAGTCAAAACGTTGAGACCAATTAAGAACTCACTCCGCGGCAGTGAAGTAATAACGAGAAGTCCCTTCGATCCACTAAGCGAAAGCAGTAGTCCCGGCTGATTTACTACCTTCCGCCTAGGATGTAGTTAATAAGCAGAGAACTAAGTAGTCTCCCGATTTCCAAAACCTACTCCGCGGCAGTAGAATAAAGCAAGATCTAGTTCCCTAAGAACAAATTTACACAGCAAAGTAGATACACACATGGTATTACCGCAAAACGAATATACATTGATACCTCACCATGCGATGCTTCAAAATTATTTAATAGAATTGTTGATCTTCCTCATAGAGGTGCCCAGACATTACATCAATTAAGTGTCCTCCCTGCTTAGTTATTTTAAAGCTTCATTCAGAAGTGAAACTAATCATTGATTTTTGTTTAATCTTTTTACCATCAGTCTCTTTTATCTCACCATAGTCTTCCCTATTATAATCATTACCCCTGGTTAATCACTTCCATCCGTGCATCGTTTTTTTTTTCAACCGAAACCCATTTACCAGTATTGATCCGTTGTCTTCAGTCTCCTTGCACTAAATGACGTCAATGGATGACGTAAAAAATAATGTCAGAATGGATTTTTCTATCCACCGTCTTCATTAGCCGGTGATAAATTTGAAGGACAATCAGAGCGAGTCAACAGGGTGGGAAACAAAAACTGGAAAGAAAAAACCCCACTCGCGTCGTTTGATACTTCATGGCAGCACGTTGTTGTTGACATTGTGATTTATTTCAAGACTTTCCTACGCTTATTAAGGCAGGCGTACAAGTAGCCTTCCGGAACTGAGAATTTTTGTTGGCAAGTATTTCCTTGGCAGAGAAGAAAGCGTCATCCAGTCAGAGTGGGATAGAGGATTGTTTTGTTTTTCGTTGATGTTGAGAGTCTATCAATCTTGTGTAACTAGGATGTGTAAGATTCAACTGCATGGTCAGCTGGGGTTCATCATCTAAGCAGTGGAGGAGGGGGATGATCACTGTGTGGGATGGCATCACTCCATTTGGTGTGGGAGGATCCTGACATTTTACCTAAGTGGTGGGGGGGGGCAGATATGTTACCTTTGTGGGGGAGGGGGGATCCAGACCTGTTATGCAGTCAGGGAGATGGGAACCCAGACCTGTTACCATAGGGGAGATAGGGGGACCTGTTACTTAGTGGGAGGGGGACCCAGACCGGTTGCCTTAGTCAGGGAGAGGGGGACCCAGACCTTTTACCATAGTGGGGACCCAGACCTATTACCATAGTGGGGACCCAGACTTGTTACCTGCGGATTCCTTCTCTTTTCGATAAGTAAACTGGGTTCCTTTACGTGCGTTACACAACACACGGGACCAACAGCTTTACGTCCCATCCAAAGGACGAAGCAATCATGGTTAAGTGTCTTGCTAAAGGACACAAGTGCCATGCCCGGACCTCAAACCCACACTCTGCTGGTCAGAAACACCAGAGCTTGAGTCTGTTGCTCTTATCTGCTCAGTGTGACAAGCCACAAGTTTCTACTTACAAAGCACAGGCTGCTATCAAAAATACCCCGTGATGTACATTAAATCAGCCTTGTTCCTGCTGAACCTAGCAGTGTTAATCACAGCTCTGGAGAATCGATAAAGAACTGTCGGAAGGATTTTAGAAAATTAAACTTATCACAAACCGTTGCACTATCCCGTTGATTGAGTGACTATCTATTTATTTATTTATATTTTCTAATGAGAAACATCAGTATCCATTATGTTTAATGCATCGTCAAGGTGGACTAATCCTGTATCAATTAGTTAAAGGTCACTGTATAAACAAAGGTGCTGTAAATACCGCTAGGGATGGCAGGAAAAGAGATCAAGTTCTTTGAAGTGGTTGATTCCCATGTGTTAGGTTTCTCACCTTGAGAGGTCCATATATTAGTCAGGGTTTCTGTGGATCCTGAAAAAGTGTTAAAAAGTCTGAAACTGGACTATCCAAATTTAAGGCCTTAACACGTTGACTGCTGGTCATTGATTCGTAGGGCGTTCCCATTTGCCAAGTATGGTGCGCATGCATGCATACCAACAGCAAAAACACAAAAAAAAATAATTTGAACATACAAATTCTAAGGATGTATGTCCTCACCACTGCCAGAAGCGTATTTGTTGCGTTCTCAGTGATGCCAGTGTATTCAATTAACAATACAAAAACCTTTCATTCTCTACGAGTATACTCCGTTACACATGTTACTACGAATATACTCGTAGGCGGCAGTCAGCGTGTTAAAAAGCATTGGAAAGAGTACAATTTTCTTATATGAGGTCTTAATTGATAAAGCGTGTGATGAATTTCCTATCAGCTCCTCGAGAACCAAATAACGCTGTGTGTAAAAAAAGTAACAAATTTTGGAGCAGTTGTAGCTGTTTCTCTCCTGCTTTATTCACTTGTTTTTGGTCTTAAATTTTGCTAAGTGTAGTATTAAAAGGGTCTTAAAAAAACTTTAATTTGACTTTTTAAAGCGTGCAGATAGCCTGTTAATCAGTTAATGGTTTGTGTCAAAATGAATCTCTGATGAAATAGAAGCCATCTGTGTAGCCAAGTTAATCACTTTACGATTGTGAAGTTAAAAAAATTATTACCATGCCTCTGCAGGGTATTATTTTGTGGAACTTTTCGGAACTTCCAAAGTAATTTTTGTTTCCATAGAATATTGTTGTCACAGTGAAAGTCAGACTCAATGAAGTAAAGACAAGAATCGTTCTCATCAAATGCACGGGGATTTTGTGCACTCTTTCTATACATTTTGGAATGTCTTCCTGAGAATAGGTTGAATCTTTAAGCCACAGCAGATAATCGGCCATGGTATGCTGGAATCTCAGACTTGCCTCACATATGCTGAATATGACAATCAATGGTGGCAGCCTATCAATCTCTTAAAGTTCTCCTTTGTACAATAAAAGGACAAAAGTCTGGAATGGGGGATTACACACACAAAAAAGAGACATTTCAAGCATGGACTTTGTTACTTGCTCTTGAATTTTAATGAAAAGGGGTGTTCTATAAAAATAATAAATAATAAAATAAAATAAAATAAATAATTCAGAATTGTTAGGACAGTAGCTCAAGAATGTTTATATTCTTATATTTTGATCGGAATCACTTTTGATCTTTGTCAAGAAGTTCAATAATTCAGGCTTAGGACAGGCATTCCTGTGTTGAAACTGTTTGTCATAACTCCTATCTCCCCATCGTGTCATCATGTCAGTTGGATGAACAGCAAGTGTTCTGAGCACCTGCTCATGTCATGTGATATTTACTGCTTAAAGTGTCTGTATAAGAATTTGTTGAAGTCACCTTATACAGGTAGGGTCATAGACTGGTAAATACTCTAAAAATTTATGACCATAAAAACTTACCTGGTGAGAAGCACTGCAGCTGTTGATATCACAAACTATTTTGAGAAAGGATTCCCTTCGAAGTGATATTGCTTGGAAAATTGTTCACCCCAAAATATTCGAAATGAGAAATGAGTTATGTATGAACAATTCTTAGATTTCTGAGAGTTGGTGTCTGTTCCTGAATTCTGTGGCGAGAAATGCGGTTGGCACCTCGCTAAACGTGGATAGATTCAACGTTCTTGTTCAAATTCTGTGACAGTTTTGGGGTGTTTTCTCAGCAACTAGACACTGTATTCAGCTGAAACTTTCACATGTGACTTTTATTATATTGATCTTTATAATTTTACATACAAAGCAGCATTGCGTTGACAAAAACCTATACATCTATACATGTACCTTTAACTTTCATGAAACGATTCCTGTGCAGAAAATCTCAAGGGATGCACCCTTCTCACAGCAACCCATGCAAACATGAAATAAAATTTATCATTTTATCATAAATGCCTGTCACACGGTATAATTTTGTCATGCGCGTGAAAGCGTAGCGTAATAAAGTGGGCGCGCACATCCAGAGAGTGGTTTCACAACTGTGTCATGCAGGGACAAATTTCATTGAGCTACTTTTAAAGCAGCTAAGCAAAACTTAGCAGGAAACCAGTCAAACACAGTTTTTGTGATACATTATGTTATTTTGGCTGGTAACCTGATATTCTGTTAAGCAAAAACAACGAGCTTCTTTTTGTGCTCACACAGCTCTATTAATTTTGGGCCCTAATAAAGGCGTACTTGGCAGTCTCCGGGTTCCATATTTGTGAACCAATAAAAGCAATGAGTATTCTCTTTGTACCAAAAGTGACACCAGACTAATTTGTCTTTCAAGCCTCTCTTTGGCCTCACATAAATTTAAAGGTGAGAGAAAAAGAGATCTTGCCAAAAACGCTTGCAGACTTTGAAAGCCATTTTGCAAAGACTAATGGGTGTCCTTCAGTCTGCTGCATGAAACATTCTCATACCTATTTAATTAATGATCAGTGACAATGCCTGACTGAGTTGGTTGATTAACACTGGTAAGCATGTCAGATAAAACACTACGGCATAGCTTTGTGGAAGGTCATTCAAACATCTGATTAGCCTAATTAGCCCACTCCAATTATGCTCCCATATTGTTCCTCGTGTCTGATATACCAATATCAAAACAACTTAAAGGGAAGGTATGCGTTTGGTAATCACTCTAAAAATTAATGGCAATAAAAACTTACTTGGTTGGAAGTACAGCAGCTTTTGATAGTTTAAAGCATTTTGAGAAACATTTCAATTCGAAGTAATGTGGTTATGGAAAAAGATATCAGGTTTTATCCCCCAAATTTCGAATCTGAGAAACGTTTCTCAGATTGTGTATTCCTATTTAGGATTACTCTTCCTGTGTGGACATATTCGCTCCAGATTTTCGGCGATATCTCAAAAAAAATTACCACCTTTTGAAATGAAACTTTCACAGATTAGTTTTATTGTATATATATCTACATTTATATAGGATTAAAACAATCGAACGGTTTCCAAAACCAAAGGTATACTTTGCGTTTAAAGGGTAATCTTGTCACACTATTTGACCCGTGGCACCCACTCAGCTTGTCAACAAAGGCACAAACTGTCATCTGTCATAGCAAACCTTCCCAGGTGAAATAAAAGGTGTACAAACTTTCTGAACCTAGTGCAAACCTAGTATACTATTCATCCAATTGCAATGAAAGAGTGTCTAGCTTGAGGTGACGTAAGACCATGTAGAAGTTAACAAATCATGAATATTTCCTTTTGAGTGGAGGTTTATGCCCTGCAGGTTAAACAAAGGGTGAGAAATTTACACTGTTATCTGAACTTGGTCTTTTGTATGTCTGCCTGGTGAAAAAAAACCAGCTGCTATTTTCCTCAGATATATCAAAATCTTGCTCTTTGATCTACTTCTCTTGCGCTGAGGATACTGTTCCCAGAAGCTCCTTTTTGAAATCTATAACTCCACAGGTTACCATAAGGTGGAAATGCCATCATTACAACATACCTCCTACCATTTGGATCCTGGTTTCAGAGATTTTTGTCAGCAATAACTCTCTACTCTGATTAAAACCTTGGTATACATCTTTGATAGTGGTCAAGGGACAAGAACACCCCCAAGTGGATGGACTTTAAACCTTGCAGTGTAAATCCAAGTAATGCAATGCAGTTTAAGCTGTAAATTACAGCTTGTTTTAGGAATTGCAAATACAAATTCTTGGTTTAATGACTGCAGTCAAGGAATATACAAGTTCATAACTGACTTCCCAAACTGTATTTTGGTCACAACCTGAACTTTCACAAAAGTCACGTGTTGTGTGCTGTGACCAGAGCTGTGTACTGAGAGAGTTACAACCAGAGAGCTGTGAAAGGGTAACCCTGTTTCATCCCCAGGAGTAGGTGACATTGTGCTCCTGGTGACCTTTGATCTGGGTCAACCGCCCAAATCGGTTAAGTGTAGCCCTCACCTTGAAGTGGCCGTCCGGCCTTGTGAGTTGGGCGATATCTCATTTAAAAAAATTTTTAAAAATTTTCTTTGGTAACGTAGTTGCTGGACGCATTATCGGTCCAAATGTCACATCACCCAATGTGCGGTGTAGTCTAGCACCCTGTGTGCGCGCATGCGTTTGTTGGACTGAAAATGGCTTTGAATCACAAGTTGTCGCAACACTCTCAATACACAGCTCTCTGGCTGTAACCGTTACGAATGGGTTATAAAAAGGATATTTGGCCCCAAACTGACTTGATTTAATCAGGGACATGGCAAGGGTTAATCTTTAAGCTTAATCTTTATCAACCTCACACTAGTAGCAGCTCCAGTATCGTCATTGGCATGTGTAAGAAAAATGTCCTTGAGCAGCAATTTATATTTCATTGGAGCTAAATTAAATCAAATTGATATGAACCTGCAAAATATTATACAAATATTGGATGCATTGGAGTGCAGAATATAATCACTGAAAATTGGACTATTCCATTTCCAGTCCCAGGGTGGCAGTGCACGAACTTAATGCATTTTATGTTTGTTGTACACATCTCATAGATCCTTGTCATTTGAATGTTTTCCACAATAAACACAGAAACTCGTCTACTCCACAGTCTGAAAATTCTGTTTAAAAAAACCTTTTGAACAATGTAGATGCCTTAGAAATCATCGAGTGATTATATTCTGGGACAATGCACAAACAAAATGCATTCATTCTGAACGAAATACATTCATTTCAATATTTGTTATATGTTACTTCACATAGATCCTTGTAACTTGAAAAAAGGTCACAATAAATACAAAATAGACACAGAAACTTGTCCGTCCCACTCTCTGGAACACTTGAAAATCCCCTTCTAAACAGCTTGATTCCATGTAGACACTAACCTTGTCAGCAGTGATACAATCTTGCCTCCTTTGGACGAATGGGCAGGAAACTATTAGATCATCCTATAACTATCCATATAGGACTCCTATATGAGCATTGGAGCATTACGGCGGTATACAATATGCTGTCTATGTGCTTTAAGCAGAGGTTAGTGTAATGTCAAGCCAATCCCGTTTGTTAGTGTGGTGTAATTTCATTATTAGCCACACTCACATAACAACTGGCTTCAATGATTTCCAGAATCCGATAGAAATTGCATTGAGCTAGTTTTTCTTTCAGGATTTACATATGAAAAAAAATTGGACTTGCCTTTCAGATTTTGTTTGCAGACTCTGAAGGTTCTCTCAGAATGATCACTTTCTGTCATAAGAAATGCCCTTGAACAATGAAATGAGTGTTTTTTTTGTGGAAATGCGCACAAACATATATGCCAGGTTTAGAAGTGGAATTACCAAAATGTTGCATGTACAGTGTATACAGCAGGTGTGTGGTGTGTGTGATGTACAGTGTACATACCTACTGGATAACCCTAAACTCTCCTCTATCAGCCACCAGCAGAACCATTTCTCAAAGTACCCCAATGAATTTGTTTTTAAACTTCTTGCAGGTACATGCTAATAAACTTCACCAAGAACCCAGCCAAGTACATGAAGCGAACTCCAGAGCAGGTTGCTTCTACTATGGACAAGTTCTTTGATATCACCGCTTAGAGGGGAATTGGGAGAGCCTCCAAGGTCCAGTTGAAGACCAAGGTAAGTCCTATAACTCAGTTGATGTGCCTTCTCCTAGACTGCTCTGTAGACCTTTTTCATGGAGTGCCACTTGGATTTCTTCCATTCGTATCAGTGTAACCAAACTGAGGCTGGATGTTAAAATAGTATGGTGCCTGAATATTAGTGTGTTCTTCCTTGCTAAAAGCACATTGGAAACATGTCAAAGATGGACGCTGTGTGATTCAGGTCAATCGCCCTTTGTACGGATCCGCCATGTGTAGAGCCTCGACTTCATGCTTCATTTGTATTGTATTTACATGTATGTATCTGTTTGGATCATAGTGCCATTACATTACCATGACAATACAGAGTTATTTTTAAATGCTTATATTCACTGTTGTCCCCAATTTGAGGCTCTAAATGCAAATGGCTGACCATGCAAAGGGCGAACAGAATTCTTGCACAGATTTCACACTTGGTTTCTGTTTGCCCATGGTCTGCCATTTTAGGAGTCAAAATACACGTAAGATAATGTTGCTTGTCTAAGTGAGTGCACATCACCTCAAGTGTGCACTGCACATTAACACACGGGGAATCTGACTTCCAAAATGGCAAGAGCAAGGTTTATTGTCAGTGATTTGGGCAATACTTTGATAAAAGACATGGCCAAAGGTTTTGTTCTATAGTTAACTGACAAATGGTTGAGTGCAGATTTGTGGACATTAAATCAACAAGTCAGAGCATTAAAATGGCAACAATTCCAAACAGTCTCATATAAGATAAAAGTACCTTTAAATTTCTAATCAAGGTGGAACATACATGTAATGGACGTTTTTTCAAAATGTTAATTCAGACTTGTGAGTTTTGGTGGGCGTTTCAAGCTGTCATTTTCAATTACTACTGAAACAGAAGTGTTCCTTACATGTAGGAATTTGTGGATTTCCATACTTCTGGAGTTATGTGTTTGAGATCTTTAAAATAAGGCTGCCTCTGAAGTCTGAGAAGCCATCAGTCTGCTTGGTGGAGAAGCTTGCTTGAGGATCAGGTTGGCTCTGTGGTTTCTGTCCCTGCCTTTCATCTGTATGGACCCTGGTTCGAACCTCACCCTAGACCGAAGCCTTGCATGTGGATTGGGTTTTCAGTCCCTACCTGATTGTGAGGGTTTTCCCCATTGGGGTTTTTCTCCTCACATCTAACACTGTCTAAAACTAAACTTTTCTTCTCGTTTCCGTTTCATCCTTGGCACTAATTGTGATGTTGGATGTGTAATAAAATAAATTGAAAAACAATAAATAAATGGTTAAGATGATGAGTAGAGCTCAGCCAAGTCAGCCTATAGATCTTTTTTCCTGCGGAATTTGAGTAAACATCCCATAATCAAAGACTCTTTTGTAGGCTGATCAAACATCCAGTTTGCAACATCAAATGTGCTCGGATGTTCGTTACAAAAAGACATTCAAGTAATAAACCACAAAGGAAACTGACTGGGTAACTTTCATATAATAATGGGTTGAACAGAGACAAATTGACTAGAGCGGGATTTGAACCTGCTACCTCTGGATGAAGGTGCCGGCACTCTACCAACTGAGCTATCTAGCCCGATGGTCCCTCTGCTGCCGCTTCCTAGATTGTTTCAAAAACTTGGGTGTGATCCGTGGCTATTACAGGTTGGATGGCTTCTGTCTGGCAACCCAAACAAAGATGTTGACCAAATAGGGAGACAGCCAACATTAGGGCTAGATAGCTCAGATGGTTGAGAGCTGGCACGTTAATCTGGAAGTCACAGGTTCAAGTCCCACTCTTGTCAATTTTCTTTGTTCAACTCAAAATTAAACAAAAACTACACGTTTAAGCTTAAACCTTACATCCTTGTGCTGGATTGCTTTACACCATTCCATAGGACAAGGTTTTACCTACATTCGTATGCATGCAATTTTCTGTGAAACTCATCAACTGATTTGATACAGAAAGATCTAGTTACTTATTCCATGTATTGATGGCTCTGTGGTAACCTGAGTGGCATACCAGAAAACAATAACCCCAGATAAAAAGGAAATGTAGTGTTCAGGCTGCTGTTTTCGTCATAGGGGTATTTTCTTATATATGGGGAAAGTGAAATCGAAGCCATGAAATAAAAGAATACATGTGATAAACATGTAATGTGATCTGAGACTGCAGTACAGAAGACAGCTATTCCTAAAGACAGTATTCATCTCATTCGATCTGACTGTGTCCTTGTCTTGATCGTCCCCTTATATTGTGCCTAATCATCATACAAACGAAACAAATGGCCCCAGTTTTAAATTTAATTTAGCTTGTCAGAAGTTCAGCGTGTGCCATTCTGTCAGATGCGCACCGGTTCCCAGAGTTTTTGTCTCTTCCGCACCACTGAGTTTTGCTGTCAAATGTATGATGGGGACCAGCTGTTGTTGAAATGTCGATACCCTGCATAAAGAGTTGTGTTCAACAATTTTGTGTGTGTGGGGAGGGGATGTAAATTGATTAAATATTTTTGAAGAAGATTACGCTTTCTTGAAGGTCAATCTTTTCTCTGATAGAAAATGACAAAATGACCTTCAAAATGCAATTAACTTTCAAGGTCTTGGGGGGTGTTACTTTACTCCTACTTTCTTGTTCAATTACTCTTCAAGTTTATGTTTCAGGAGCTTGTTTGATCTCTGTATAAGTCTTCGTGCATTCATAGTGAAATCTAAATTTTGGGTTACCAAAAGAAAAATCAACTGGAGTGGGTGTTGAACCTACATGTACCACCTCTGCTCTACCAACTGAGCTATCTAGCCCTATGTTGGCGCTCTCCCTATTTTGTCAATATCTTTGTTCGGGGGTGCCAGTCAGACATTCAGAAGCCATACAACCTGTAACTGCCGTGTAGCCAGGGGTAACACCCAAGTTTACGAAACAACCTGGGAAGCGGCAGTACAGGAATCACCTTAAGGGCATGCTGCTTTAAAGTTAATTCAAATACCAACTAATAAACCTTGAAATGAAACCTTTCAGGCAATTGTCTTAACTTTGTTTTATCATAGAAGAATACTCTTTTAATGATTTGTACCCATCTATCTCTGACCACAAAGTTTGCTACATGTACCTTTCGCATTCTTAGTGTTGACTTCTCTTAAATCTTTTGATGAGAGGGGTTTCACATTAACTTCAATTGATTTCTAGACCATTAAACACAGTTCTTGCTAATTATTTTAAACCAAATTTGCTTTAAAATGACCATGTATTGGCCATGTGGACTATATCAGCCATATATTCAGCAGCTTCCAAACTGGTGCCCAAGATGTTGAGAATGTTTGTTCTCATTCGGGTTATTCTTATGGGCTATGATGGGTGTAACCAAGGCCATGGTGAACAGAGGGTGTTTAGATGTTAGTGACACCCACCCAGTCAGTCATTTTTGTCACTTGGTGTTTTGAGACTCAGTAGGCAAGTGAATCACGAGGGCAAGTCAAACAAGGGCATCCAGATACAGTCACTTTGCCGATAAAACAAATCTTTGTGCAATTCATTGATGTGCAAGATTGTTGCTTTTAACATAATTGAATAGAGTGGGATTGGGTTGTATTCTGGGCACTCTAGTCTTTTAGTTTCGCTATGAAATTGTTGAGAATACTGGTAGCTCGGCTAGACTTGATTTCAATAAGACTGTGGTTAAATCTCTGCATCAGCCACGCAACCCCCCCCCCCCCCAGATTGACTATCACACGCCCTAACTCGCGATCTCATGATCCAAGGTTAATATTTGAGGTTAATCCGCAAGAGGGCGCTATTCTTTACACCGTAGACTGAAAAACCACGATCACAGACTTGGAACCTGGGAGGTGCCAAGTCGGCAAACTGGCTTCCCTACACTGCCTGAAACGATGCCAAGTACCTTCCATACACCTTCCCAAATTACAATTACCTTTCTACACCCCCTTGACGTAACCTTTAACATGATTGTAGTACAACACTTTGTTGTATACGAGCAATCATAACCTTCAACTTGACTTTTAGTCCAATTTCGTAGAGCTGCTATAAAATATTGCTTAACAACTTTCTGCTAAGCAAAAATAAGCAGGACCAGTCACATATTGTACATGTGACACAGTATTTCGGCTGGTAACTGTATTCTGTGCTTAGCTACTTTTTTTTTTTTGGGGGGGGCCTGTTTCCAATTTCATGCAGCTCCTTTAAGCAGAAAATATTGCTTACAAAATTTTTGCAAAAATAAGCAGGAAACCAGTCACAAATGATACATGTGACATGGCGTTTTGGCTGGTAAACTTGTTATGTAAGCACAATTGCAAAGACTCTTGAATGTTCCTTCCGTGGGCCCGATAATGATACTTTGTCGGGGCAAGGCAGTTCTTGATTGATAAAGTGCACCTCTGTGAGAGAAATTTGAACTTTCTATGTGAACATTTCAAGGGGGCACAAGGGCAATGTCCAGGGGCATAGGGGCATTTGCGCCAATGAAGTATCAGGCCAGCTTCCTGTAAAAGTTAACACTGCTTTTATCCTTCAGTGTGTGTTTATTCTGTCTTTCTGGCAAAAGCTATCAGCTTTGAATTGACTTTTGGTAAAAGCTATCAATCATAGATGTACCTTTTAACTTTAAGTACAGTAATAGGCAATCATAACCTTTTTAACTTGACTTTCGAGTACTGTAAAAGCAATCTAGCCTTTACTTTTGATAAAAGCTAACACAGCAGGGAAAAATTGTTGTTATTGAATGGGTCTGTAATGATCATTGACTCTGGTTGACGTACCTGCCGCTGTGATTGATGATAAGCTGAGCTAGTATGCCACCTTCAGCTTTGTCAAAATGCATTATTGTTATGGATGGATACTATTATTGTGAATACATGACGTGGGTGTTGATGTCAACATGGCAGATTTTTGTTTTATTTCAACCAGCAAAACCATGATGAATTATAAAGTAGGATTTAAAATCGTGAAACTAAGATTTGTGGTGACTTGTTATAAACTTCCGTAAAGAAATATGACAGTTATGAAAAGAACCAGGCACTAAGCCTGTGCATTTAGGATTATTTTTGCAGTTATTCCACCTCCAATCCGTTTCAGAACCACACTTCATAACAGATTTTATTACAAGCATAGTGTCAGCCAGAGGGGTGTCTGGGTGTCTTTTGGACACCCTGTTTTAAATTTGGGCACCTTGTTTTATCTGTTATTTACATATTAATGTATTGTAAGTGAACAAGTTGGACACCCACCCAGTTTTTAAATTTCCAGCAATTTTGGACACCATTTTTCCAAATCTTGGCTAAAACCTTGATCACGTGTGACGTGGTGCCACGGCAGACCGTCGTTTCAATTAGCACCATTTTGTTTATCAAACAAGGTCAAAAGGCACAATTAAAAACTACCCTGTCTATTGCAAAGGGTTTGTAGATGTGACCTTTTGAACACTATCGTGGGCTCATGTTTGGGAGACAAATTTGTGAATACTGTTTTTTTATTCCGGCCTGTCCTTCGTAGAGCAGCCCAAAATATCCACTCATTTTTTAAATAAAGCCATCTAATATCAATTCCAGTAGAAGTTTGTGCATCATCTGAACATTAAGTACACCAATTTTTTTTTTAAAAGCACACAAAAAAAACTTGCAGGTCATGCTATGTTTAGTTCACTTCTTCTTCAAATTCCTCTAACTCAGAGCAGGGCTGCACTTGGAATTTCAATAAATCTATACATGCCGTAAATCAATAATGAAGATGTTTTTTATTTCTACTTTGTTTTCCTTGTAAGTAAATGCTTACATACTGCCCATCTGCATTTCAGTCAAGTGTGGCTTACTGCACTTAAAAATCTGCGATAGAGATTTTTAAGTTGTTTTGTACACATAGACCCACAGGCTTGGAATTTCGAGTAGCTGTTTTTTGGAGCGCCTTGCGCCATAAATTTTAAATCGGAGACTTTCATGTTTTGTTAGTTTTCTTTATGTGTTTTTGTTTAGGTTCTTTCAGTTCATCATCAGTTCAGTTGGGGCATTCTTAGAGGCATGATATTTCATTTAATTTCATTCCATTGTCGCTAACCAATAGTGGTTTGGGATTTGAACTACCTTGGTCTACCTACCCACAAGACAAATGAGATCAACCTTCTCTTCTTAGAAACAAATTTTTTTTCAACAAAACAAAACCCCAAAAGACAGTAGGCCCTTCTGTCATTCTAGCCTTTTTCACTCCACTGCAGGAGGAAAGCATCTTCACCAATTCTCCATTTCACTCTATCCTGAGCTTTCTGTTGCCAAGCGGTATTTGTGTTGTGTTGAATGCCAATTGTTGTCATACCGCCTTGCTACACAATGTAGGTGACCTACCCATCTCCACTCCTTTGATTTACTGGTCTTGAAGGCGAGGTATACTTTTTTTAATTGTCAAAGACCAGTATCAACTCTTGAGGCCACACATTGAAATGAAAAAAGGAAATTAAGTCAGAGTGAAGAAGATTCAGAAGATAAATGAATTCATTTGAAGACAGGGTAAACTTTTGGTAATTGTCAAAGACAGTATCCTCACTCGGTGTATCCCAACAAATGCTTAGAATAACCATCATGTGAAAAATTTGGGCTCAATTGGTCATTAAAGTTGCAAGAAAATTATGCAAGAAAAACCGCCCTTGTTGCATAGAATTCTCAGAATGCCTGAGAAATATGCCTAAAGCCTTTCTCAGATTCAATTTTTTGTGTGAAAAATTTGCTCTTTCTCTAAAACTCCATTACTTCAAAGGGGGTCATTTCTAACAATGTTTTATAATATCAACAGCTGTCCAGTGCTCTTTACCAATTAAGTTTTTATGGTCATTTACTTGTGAAGGTATTACCAAAAGTACACCCTGCCTTTAATAATACCCTGCACTCTGTTAAAACAATGTTGTCATTTTGATTCTGGTCTTTTTGTGGCTTTTGTTCATTCTGGTCCAGTAAACGTGATGAGCTACAAGTCCTGCAGTCTTGTGGATTTTTCCCTTTAACGTTTTAGCAGCTTAAATGCTGGAGTTATTTTCGCCCACCTGTTTCTGATTACTAGCACTGTTCTAGAAACGAGTTCTTTGATGAATGCCGACCGTGCACGATTATTCCTCCATACACAGAACAAGTTTGCACTTTTCTCTCTTTTTTTTCTGGGAGTATAGACAAATTTAATGTTTATCTTCTGAGGCAGAATTTGTTCTATAAAATATGGGGTTTGTCAGTTCACCAGCTGGTATTATTCTTTAAAATATTTTCAAATGCCCTAATTGAACTTTTGCTCAGGTTGAAAAAAAAATTACTTGTGTTAAAGAGGAGCTCCAAGGTTAAATTGAGTTTTTGTAATGCACTCATTTTCCAATAGATAGAGTTCTCATGAAAGTGGGGAAAAAATACAAACTTTTAAAAAATCATGTCAGTAAATCTTGGGGGTTTGAACAAAGACAAATTAACTGAGCGGGACTTGAACCAACGACCTCCAGATTAATGTACCTGCGCTCTTCCAACTGAGCTATCCAGCCCTAATGTATGTTGGCGGTCTTCCTATTGTGGTTTATAATTTGGAAGTAAATTCTGTATATTTTGACTGGAATCTTAAATTTTTATTGGAGTGCTTATGTGATAAATCGCTTTATTTATGAACAAATTTTTCAGCTTTTTGGGTTTGTTTCATTACCGAATTTTATGTCAGAAACATGTTTATGGTCAAAAACCCTCAAGTATGCCCCTTATATTTGTTATTTTTTTAGTTGTGGGGATTGTTACTGTCCACTGTACATTGCCTGTAAATCATCATGTATCATCTTTTTTTGAAGTTTGTGTGGGCGATAGTGTGTGGGCGATAGGGGGGTGAGCCGTAATTCGGCCAGTGTGCTTTCTACCTTCTACGCTATCGGCTATGGCCGATATTGATATCCCTTCCCCTTTACCCAACCCCTCATTCTCACTTTAGAGCAGATTGTTCACCCGATATTTGACCTGATGCACCTAGGAGAGAAAAATTATGCACGCTTTTTATGCACGTAGGTAAATGTCAAAATATTCCAGTTTGTCAGGCATTCTTTGATCTTAGTCTCACGTTTTGTCGAGGGAGGACATTTTTATTTGCCTGATCACGTTATGCCTCAAATAATCAAGGCATGAAATTTTGTCACATAAAAACATTCCTATAACATTTCCAGGGAATGTTTTCAGCCAGAAGCATTCACTGCCCTGTGATCACATGACACGGGCTCCAATTTGGGGGTAGAAAATTCACAAGACCGCAGGACTTGTAGCTCATAGTTTTACTGGATCTGAATTTTGTTCTCATGAGACCCGGACTCATAATGAGAGAAGACATGAAATGAACAGAATCAAAATGACAACACAGGGGTGTCATGTGGCCGAGTGGTTTAGAGCATCGAATTCAAGTTTCGATGGTTAAGTCATCGGGGTGTGGGTTCGAATCCCGGTCATGACACTTGTGTCCTTGAGCAAGATGCTTTACTATAATTGCTTCTCTTCACCCAGGGGTATAAATGGGTACCTGCGAGGGTAGAGGTTGATATTGTGTTTGAAAAAGCCTTCGGAGCGCCATGGCAGCCCGGGCTGTATACTCCCCAGGGAGCTGAGAAAGATTACAGGAATGTTATTGGCCCAATGACCAGGGCACTAATGTAAAGCGCATTGAGACGTTATTGTGAAATGCGCTATATAAGAACTAGTTATTATTATTATTAACTTTGACCTGTAACATTGTTCGTTTTGAGAAAAGAGAAGATTGATCTCTTTAGTCTGATGGGTAAGTTGACTTTTGATACTCAACAGAATTGAAAGATATTATCAGACTGAAAGTCAACATTTGAAAAAACTATTAAAAAGAAGATTGAAATTCACAACACAAGGCAACCGAACTTGTCCAATTGTGAGTTTACTGGCATGAGACTAAAACCACTGGCCTCGCACCTGTGGTCCAGTATAAATTTCCATCCCTGACGCCTGATGGCAAGGTTTAAGTTGTTTTCTCTCCCAATCAGGTCACAAGTCGTTCGAGTACAATGTATATGTTAAGTGAAAGGGATAATGCATCCATGACATCATTGTCTTGGAATAAACTCATCTCCATTCTCTACCTGTAGTTTTTAATAAACACAACATTCAACCAACTTGTGAAAATATCATAAAATTTGATGGTCACATTTAAGTGAAGCAATGTAAAATGTTTCTGTTTTGTCATGGATTTGGTTTTCACATTCGTATGAGGCTTATTTAAATGTGGCAATCAAAATAAGAAACAGCAGTCTTCAAAAATTCTTTTCTCGATTTTGACACTTATTCGATACTTCCTTGAAGGATTGATATTAACTAGTGTGAACTTGGGTTCGAATCCCACTCGAGTATTATGACTGTGGACATTCATAAGACTCAGACATTCTGAGTATACAGTGTTTAACACCATCGGTGTATGGGTTACTGTAAACATTATTCTTAACTCTGATGCAAATGTTACATTGCGGTACCCGCTGCTAAAATACAGGATTTGCCTCTAGTGGGCAAGTTCGGTGGTCTAGTGGTAAGACATCTGCTCTAGAATGGCAAAGGTCATGGGTGCAAATCCCATCCGAGTAATGTGCCTGTACATTTTGTTTTTTCACAGGACTTGGGAAAGTATTGGGTTTACAGGTTGCTTAATATACATCAAATAGGTAAAAGTGTTACTCAGTGAACTTTTCCAGATTGAAGCTAACGAAACAGTAGAATAGGTTTTCCCCTGCCCATTCAAGCAAGAGGCCCACCTCACTATTTGCAGTGACCAACTTGCTCATTTTTTGACCAATAACACCACCTTGCTGTGAAGATTTGCCATAAAGGAAATACTATCAAGACAGGGATCTGTAAGAATGTGGAATTGTGGTCATGAAATAGCGGTAGACTGCCCTCGCAGCAGTACCAAGTGTTCACCAGATGTGGAAATGAAGAACTTATCATCGCTATGCATTAATTGGTAATTGTTACATCCTTGTATAGAGCATGTCTGTTGAATAATAAAACATTCACACACCACAGTAATCATGTTTTACTAATGCCATTTAGAGGGATTTTTAATTTATAGCGATTTAATTCGCTGGAATTTGAGCACAATCAGTTTTAAGATTGATTAAAAGGGAATGTACACCTTTGGTATTTTGAACCGTTCGGTTGTTTTAGTACTACTGTATATTATACATGTAGACAAGGTCTTAGCCAGGATTTGGTAAAAGGGTGTCCAAATTTGCTGGAAATTTGCTGGAAATTTAAAAACTGGGTGTCCAAATTGTTCACTTACAATACATTTACATGTAAATGACAGATAAAACAGGGTGTCTAAATTTAAAACAGGGTGTCTAAAAGACACCCAGACACCCATCTGGCTAACACTATGTACTTAGATATATACAATAAAACTAACCTTTGGAATTTTCATTTCAAAAGGTGGTCGTGCTTTTGAGATATCGCCGAAAATCCAGAACGAATACTCCACGCAGGAAGAATAATCCCTAATTAATAGCAGTACTCACTTTGAGAAACGTTTCTGACAGTAACGCTTCTCGGATTCAAATTTTGGGGATAATAACTTCTTTTTTTTTATGTAACCACATTACTCCACAATGAAATGTTTCTCAAAATGCTTTATACTATCGAAAGCTGCTGTAGGCTTCTAACCAATAAGTTTGTATTGCCATTAATTTTAAGAGTGATTACCAGACGTATCCTTTCCCATGTTAAAGGGCATGGGCTAACGCTGGAAACCTGCTCTAATATCCAATTAATTACCATTTTCAGCATGTACATTACATGTGTATGACATATGCATGACACGAACATACAGGTATCACAACGAACTCATAAACACAAGCTTCATGTACAGGATACTTGTCCCTGTAATGTAGATTTGTGTTGTCAGGAATTTTCTCGGAAAGAGTATGGAGGGTGCAACTCTGGGAAGTAAGATGTTGCCCACGTTGTGTCAAAACCTCTTAACATAGTTTGAATTTTTAATAATGAGAAGAGTCTGTAAAGCATTGAGAATGTGGCACCCAGTAGGCTCTTGGGGCTTCTTCATGGATACCAAGGATGGAGCCAGACCAACTAGCCTGGTTCATAGTACACCACTGTAGAAAGTCTGGCATTCTTCCCAGGCAGGCAGTTTTTTGCTAATCAGCTGATTTCTTTCTTTTTTTTGGTTTCTCAGCTGGGCAAGTAAAAAAAAACCCAGAAAAACACAGTGCATAGACTTTCTGTGCATGGCACTTTCCTCTTTGTTGTTGTTGACAAACTGCAGTTGTATGCCTGTTCTTCTACACCATCACACTGTGGAGGTTTAGGGTCAGAGGTCAGGGAAGTGTGTCTTTTTGACCATTGTTCCATAGAATCCAGCTGACTTCAAGACTAAACCATGTAAATCAAGCCAACCTGGAAGTGTGTGAAATCTCTCGCCTGTGTATCTTATTTTGAACAAACTGTTGGCAACCCACGCTTTTTCTCAGCCTGACACCAAGTCATTTCCCCTTCAGATCTTTATATCACATAAAGCAATAGCACAAGATATCTTTACAATTGTGCAAGTTTTCTTCTCCCCACCATGGTCGGTCGTGTTAGATCCAAAGACTAGGCAATCAGCGATTTGTTACATGCATGGGTCCACAAACAACACAAACTAATCCACTCTGGAAAAGGTCTCATAGTTCATCCTGTTCTCTCCCTGTATTTCCTGACAAATGCTCATCATATGCAACAGTGATTGTTCACATTTGTTACGATTCTGATTATCGGAGAGTTGTCTTGATAATAGCCAGACATGGTTTTTCTTTGTGGAGAATTTTATCACGATGGGATTGCTTTCGTCTTGAGATGAAAAGAAAGTGTAATTTGTCAAAGGCCATTTGAGCATGATTTCATCTTGATGCATTTCAAGTTGCAATTACTGTGATGAAAATGGATGTGTACGTTCTGTATGGCTTTATCACTCTTTGCCGACATAACTTTTTTAGGAGTGTTTTGAACCTCTGTTTGGACTTATGTTTGGGCCCCAAATCCTTCTGTATCCTCTTTGCTGAAGTGCAGGATTCAGAAGGACCAGGATTTTAAGGACATTGCAATGGAGGAGGATCCAGAAAGATTGAGGCAATAGTGGGTTCCTTGCTAAGGAGGGGATTTAGAAGGAATGTGATCATCAAGCTGTATTTGACATAAGAGGAAAGAGAAGGATTGTGGTCTTTATGCAGCTTGGCCAAACTGGGATTCAGAAGGATCTGGGTTTCATGGGAGGTCGGTGATGATAGGGTCTCTGTCATAAAAGGATCTAGAAGGATTCAGGTCATTAGCCATAGTAAGCAAAATTGGGATCCAGGTCGTTTGAGCTTTTAGCTCTACTTTTGAAGGGTATTCGAGGATTGAGGCTATGTGTGAGCAATAGGGCCTAATCTGTTGAGTTTTTAGTGTACTGCCGTGCATTTAAGCTGTTTATTCCTATCAGAAATTGCAACTGAAAATGACTGAAATCAAGGCAAACACAAAAGTCCAAAGATGACTTCCCAAACTAAATTTTTGTCACTCTTTAAATTTCACTAACTAAATTAATGTGTTGTAAACCAATAAAAAAGCATTATAAATTGGCCCTAATTGGCCAATACACAGTCCGAATATTGGGGTGATTTGATTGGTCTGGAACAGTGCTAGTGTTGAGCTGATGTTGAATCTGATGCTTCTGTTGACAGGCTTCAGATTTAGTGCAGAGCCCAAGGCTGTAGTGTTTCTTCTTGTCTTGACATGAGGAATTCTGTTTTATTTGGCCTTCCAGGTGAACAACTTTCAGGCTCCAACGTACACAAAATACATGAGGTCACATTTATGAAGAAATATCCCCACATATAGAATATTTTGACACGCTGTGCCCAGGGTGACTACTCTATGTTCTGCCCCCCCCCCCCCCGGGTTACGACAACCCCTCATGATTTACATTCGAGGGTATAGTGTCAGGGTTACGGTTAGGGTCAGGGTCACGGTTAGGGTTGGGGTCAAGGGTTAGGGTGAGGGTCAGGGTTAGGGTGAGGGTCAGGGTCACTGTTAGGGTTGGGGTCAAGGGTTAGGGTGAGGGCTAGGGTCAGGGTTAGGGTGAGGGCTAGGGTCAGGGTTAGGGTCAGGGTCAGGGTTAGGGTGAGGGCTAGGGTCAGGGTTAGGGTCAGGGTCAGGGTGGGGGTTAAGGACAGGGTTGGGGTCAGGGTCAGGTTTAGGGTTAGGGTCAGGGTTGAGGTCAGGGTTAGGGTCACTGTTTGGGTCAGGGTTAGGGTTAGGGTTAGGACTAAGAAAATACATCAGGAGTTTTGGAACCCAAATTATTTCAAATTTACCTAGTCAGTTTCCCTTGTGGTTTATTACTTAATAGTTCATTTTTGCACAATCTCACTCCAGGTCGGTGTGCATGGCCAAGTTGATTCACAACGCAACACTAAGAAGTCTGGACGTGTATCTTGAACTAATATATATTTTATCATCTAAGCTTCACATCTCTAAGATTACGAGATGAAGTGCTTGAGGCACTTTTTAGATATCCTTAGGTTCAATTTACCTTTTTTTAAAAAGGGGAAATAATATAACCTCAACTCTGGAGGTTAAATATCAGTCTTTTATCAAAATCCCCCGTCCACCCAATAAACCAATCATGGACAAAATTCTCTCACCATGTTATAAATCTGTTTCCAGATTGCCTGGATACTTGGCCTGGTACCCACGAGATCACATTGTTGGACATTATCAAATATATGGTTTACATGGTGATGCGAGAGTGCATGAACCCGGGCACACGAAGCGTCAAGTTACTCAGTCTCTGTGTTGAAGAGGGTGTAGACCATGACTCCTGATGTCGAGCTCTTGTAGGGAGCACCCTGACATTTCCACTTCTTTGATTGCCATGGAAACGAAAAACCCCCGTTCTGTTTTTCTGATGGTTCATGGAGTACAGCACTTGGAGATAGTGTTTGAGTACATTTTGTTTTTCTTCAAATGCAAAATGTTAGGCGTGTTGGGTTTCTGCATCTGAAGACAGCTTTTAAAAGAATTTTGTTTTTCAGTCGTGAAATTTTATGGAAACTTAAGTGCAGGGTTGGTAGTTATTGAAAAAAAAGACAAGAAGTTATTTGTTTCAATGTGATAGCATGCTAATTATAAAGTTCATACCAGAACTAATCCTCCAAAGGATATACTGTCATATAGAAACCCCACAAATCTTGGCTTTTTTTGATCGCCGCAATCAAAATAAGCCTGGTTATTTTCCCTGGGAAAGTGGGTTTTTATTTTATTTATTGATGATTTTTTTTTTTACCATTATTATTTTGGAGCAGGATTGTTGTATGGTGGTTTTTTGCTCTGTTTTTTTTTTTTTTGAAAATAGGAATCGAGTTACTTTACTCTTCCAAAAATTAATGATACATTTTCTTTCTCTTTACCTTTGTTTCATGCTGCATTCTGTCGGGATGTGCAGAGTTTGCCCGTATCATTTTTAGTGATTGTCCAGGAGGACCAGTCAGCTTGTCATTTCACTAGTCCATCAGCTTTTTACTAGTCCAATTTCAAGAAATAGGGTAGCCCAGGTTGGAATCCTCCATTGTATGCAACGGACACTGACGTCCTACCAGGGCTAGTTATAGGGATGCTTTTCAACACTGAACTAGCCAGTGGGACTACTTGGAGAGAATTCTGACTGGTCCTCAGGTGTTTTAACTGGTATTTGGCCAACGGACCATTGTTAATGGTTAAGGGAGAGCACTGATGTGTGTACTACTATATGTAGCAAAGGGACTAATAAAAATCAGAAGGCGCGTCATTAGTACTGTGTGATAATTGTACATTGCTGTCATTCAGGCAAATTTAAGTCATTCCTCAGTCCCAAGGGAAATCAAACAAGGCTGCTGTCTTACATGGACTTGTAATAAAATATCCTCCGGGGTGTCACATTACTCCTCCTAGATACAGAGAAGCAATTAAGGTTGCTTGTTGTGCTCAAGGGCAGGTGCGATGGATTTTGAGAGCCAGCTGCCAAAAAGATATTATCCCAGTGGAGCCATCTTGTTTTTCTGTCCGTACAAATCCACACAGCCAAACTGAGGTTTAGAGCTTTTCTTAACAAGGTTTCATATTTATCACCTTTTGCAGTGGATTAATAATAATAGAGATGGTGTCAGTGCTGTAGTTCAATTGTCCCCCTAGCAAGTGATATTTTACATCATCTTTTGTATGGTCCTTAGGGGTTCAGCTGGTGATGTCACTATCAACCTAAATGACATCTCAAAAGGTGACAGGCAATAAGTACAGAAAACAAAACAGACAAGAGACAATTGTACTACAACTGAGTGAAAATTGTAACTGAATTTAAAACCAACACCCATTTTCATAGAGGTATTTAAGCACAAACAATTACTAAGCACCAATCAATTTTTGCTCACTGAAAAGGGAACCAGCAAAAATACCATGTTTTGTGCACGGTTTGTTGCTGGTTTCCTGCTTTTTTTGTTTTTTTGCTAAGCAATAATTTCTGCTTAAGCAGCTCTATAAAATTGGGCCTGAACATTTGCCGGTCGCTTTATTCATAATTATAGTTATTTATGTTCTTTTTATCAACATACCAATTAATGACTGGTATACATCATTGTACATGAATTTAGGAGTGTACAATTGTAAATGTATGTAATTGGAGGTACTTGTTGAAATTTCTTATAAATTGTTTATTCTAATCATCACAAGATGGGAACCACTGTCATGCGTAGCATATTTAGTGAAATTTGAACCTAAAACATTGGCGAGGAAACTTAACCTGATGTGTTTTGAAGAAGAGGAAAGTTGGGGGTGTTTACCAGACTGACACAACCAGTAATCAAGTTCTGGAAGGACAATCTCTTTTAGGGTTCATCAAAGACTCTTCCATGACTGGTTTTCTGCCCATTGGGGTCCCCCATCCCTCCCCTTCTCTTCACCCATCCCCCCTTCTCTTCACCCATCTGTTCCTGTGTTCTTATAGTCTCTCCTCTATCCATCAAACATCATACATTCGTTTGTCACTCATCGCTACGCAAGCCGCCGTGAGTTTATTTGCAAAGGGGGCATGTCAAAGCGCCACCAGTGCGCCTGGGCAAACACGCTGGCCGTTGAGTGGCTTCAGTACATGTCATCTGGGCCAGAAGAAATCAGATTAGCTAATTGAATAGTCCTTTCAATTGCCGTCAATTGGTCACACCTGGGACCTCTGTGGTGGTGGCTAGGGAGAAAAAGACATGTTTGGACCAGAAAATTTCAATAAATTACGTCGGTTTTATTTTTGACTGTGTGGAAACTTAGCTTTAGATGTGGGTTTCCAAGTAAGGAAAAATTTAGGTCATTAAAGACTGTTATTTTGACCTATGACAGAGTGGGAGCTTAAACTCCCACAAAGAGGGACAATTGTCCTTCAGTTTCCTGTCAAAATTTTAGACTGACCAGAATGAGTCACGCTGGTTGATGACAGAGAATGTGAAATTGTGCTGTTTGGTGGATTTTTTTCTGAGTTGATAAACTATCTATGGAATGCAGACATTGAAGACATTTCCAGTCACATAACTCGGCAAGTTGTTTTTTGTGAGTGTTCTATATAAGAAACATTTCAAAGAAACATTGCATAAGAAGTACATAATTTACTGCTGCTGGCTTCTGCTTGTGGGTAGGTGTTTTTGTGAAACAAATTTACTCATCCACCAAGACTACACTCAGAGAATCCTTAGATGTTTTCAGATACTCACCAAAGATTGTTATTCCAAAGCTATTTTGCCTTAAGTGGGTTTCCAATGTACAGCTCCCCCCCCACCCCACAACCACCACCACAACAAATGAAGATCAACAAGAGTTAACTAACTATAACAAACAAACAAAATTTAAACCAAGTAATCAGACCTTCATAGTTATTTTAAAATTGTTATCTCCATGTGCATGTTTTCTGGTAAATTATTGATCTGTTCAACACATTATTTACTGTAAGGGATATGATATGGTGATAATGCAATTATTTCAAATAATTACCCATAGTCCCTGTCCACACTTGATATACCAACCCTGGGAAATTGCTGGAAAGTAGGGTTTTTTTTCCCATTGGAAATAGCTACGCCTACTGTTGGAGTACTGTTAAAGGTACATTAGGGTCATAGATTGGTTTTTGTTAATGTTGATCTAGAAGCAGAACTATCAAGAAAGATACAGTAAAAGTAACATCTGAAAGTTTCAGCTGAATAGTTGCTGAGAAAACAGCAAAAAAAAGCTGTCATGGTATTTTCACAAAAATGTCAAATCCATTCATGTTAAGGACAGTGACAGCGGGTACCAGTCATATCTCTGGATGCAGCATTTGCACACGAACACCAACATTCAGAAATCTTAGAAATTATTCATGCATAAATCATTTCTCAGATTCAAATTTTGGGTGTTGAAAATTTTTTCCAAATTTTATCTCAAAATTGTTTATACTATCAGCACCTGCAGTGCTTCTCACCAAGTAAGTTTTTATGTACATTTTTTTTTATAGTATTGACCAATCTGTGACCCTACCTTAAAGTGAGATAACCCTGGGCTTAAGTGTGACTTCTTCTCCAAGGAAACTGTGAAAGCGTGAACCCAGCACAGGGTGGCTATACATTGTTTGTGTTAATTTACACAACTACATGTACAGTCAGAAATAAATACTGAATAATTGGACATGGGACAACATTTAGGGTTGGGAGAAGAATGGAGACATGTGATTTCTCAGGGTTCTGTGCTAAATCTCCTTGAGCCTTCAAACTTTCTTGAAAGCGGTCACCAAAGGGAGAAGGAGACAGACCACATTGTGTCCAAAGCTAGAGTGTTGTACTTCTGGTGATGCACAGAGTCTGCTAACCTCCGGAATGAAGTATTATCTGGGATAATCTGGGTCTTGAATAAGTTGGTTCCCAAGCCATTTTCAGGAATTTTCACATTCAGCAAATATCCTCCATGGCAATGCCTTTAAACAGAGAGAGAATAAAGAACTCTGCAAGAAGTAGTCTGGTGCTGAAAGAAAATAGTAAGTAATAGATGAACATGTTTAATGATATTCACTGCTTAGTCAATTTGGAGTTCAATCACTCCATGTACGTGTGTTCTGTTCAGTCTGCATTAGACCTGCCACCTCCCACAGTGTCTGTCTGTCCAGGTGGTCATAGCCGCAGGTCTTTTAACGATGGCGTTGACAATGATAAAAAAAGGCTTTTATCTGTTTTATCGATTGCGTGGACAACCTTCTAACACTGCTCAAAAAGTAATCGTAACGTCTGCAACTTCATCTGGTGTGAGTGAACTCATAACAATGGACTCAGCAAATGAAATCACACAAGAGTTGTTTTCCTTTGGTTTATTGAGTAATTACTGATTATAAAAGCGTGTTGAGGTCACACTCTGAGTGTCGGATTTCCAGGTATCGGTTGTCATTATTTTTTCAAAATGGTGACGTTATCAAATTGTGTGAATTCTTTCTGACTGCCAGAAGAGTACAATGTTACTCTTCCAGTGACATGTACTTGTTAATGTAACACAGTTCACCGTGCAATAGATACCTTGCACATGTCACCATCGCCGAGGTGAAACAATAGAAGCATGCTTGCGTGCACATGCCACACACATCTCTCAGCCAATGCCGTGTCTTTCTTTGACCTCAGTGAGGGCGCTGTTTGAGTTTGTGACAAAATGCAAGGGGGTCCGTGAAAGCCTACTCAGCCACAACGTGCTTTCATTTTATTTGTCAAAAACAAAAAGTGAGGTTCCTCCTGCAAGCAAACTAAATTACTCTGAACACCTGAATAAGAAACTCCAACTGTTTAAGTACCCTTACATGTGGATGGAATTTTCAGTTCCAACCTGTTTGGCAAATCTATAAAAAAATATTTAAATAAATAAGAGAACGGACATAAAGAATATTATTTGGTTTTACCCTTACACTGATGTGTGTAAGCACAGTATACTCAGTACTTTCCTGAGTTCTGTGAACAAAATTCGCAAAAAAAAACCATTAAAAAGTATTAAATTAAGTTATTTGAGGTCTTTAAAAAAATGGATGAAACTTGTAAGGAATTTTCTATCAGCTCGAAGAGAACCAAATAATGCTGCGTTTTTTTAAAAAAGTAACAAAATGTGAGCAGTTGTAGCTGTTTCTCCAATGCTTTATTCACTTATTTTGGCCTTGAATTTGGTCAAGTGTAGCATTAAAGGATAAAAAAAAGTCTTAAATTTGACTTTTTAAAAGTGTGCAGACACCCTGAGTCAGTTGCTGCTCTATAATCCCTCTTGTCTCTGATCATGTCCAGTATTTGCACATTTTAGATTTGTCTTGATGCACGGTATCCTCAACATTCGTCTGTAGCTCCACATAGCTCAAGGGTTTCCATTCACAGAGGCACTTTGGAGAGTTAATACTGTTCCAGATCCACTCTAGCCTTCATGTGTGCATTCAAAGGGCACCATAAGAAGAAACCATGATGCTTTCAGACACTCAATGGTCCCTTTCTGAGATGGTTTTGGAGATAAAGGAGTGTAACACTTGATGCGACTCCTCGATCACAACTATGTACACGTCCCGTCCAACCTTAGGGCCATGTCACTCAGGGGCAATTTACTTGCAACCGAATCCAGCCGATCTTTAAGAAGAAAAAAACATTCACATGTTGATTTCCATGAAATTTCTTGGGGACTGTAAGATACTGTCTGTACAATATCTCTTGTGCTGCTAAAGTGCTCCTTGTGCATGCGGTGCTGTTGGTTGTCTCCAGGCTGCCCATAAAAATTGCTGCGACTTTAGAATCGTCCCAACTATAGTTGGGACCAGTCCCAACTTGAGTGCTACAGTTGGCCCAACTGTAACTGGGGTCCAGGGACCCTAACCCTAACCCATTACATTGACACAAGAGTTCTGGTAGATTGGGAGTGTATTTCAGTTGCGTGTATTAACAATTAGTTCTTCTCATCTTTTATGGAGGTAGACATAATCCTACCTCCATGGTTTTTTTCTCAAGTTTGGCCATGATAATTTACCTTGTTAGCCAAGAGAAAAGTGAGAGGATGTAAAATTACTTAAGAGGCACTGATTGTTGTGGTTATTTCTGTTGGTATCATTCTCACTATGGGTGCACCCAATTGAATAAACTCCCATATACAGTAATGCAAAATGCTAAATATTCAAAAATACTTTAAAAAGATGAAGTACTTAAAAAACATGGCTGTGAAAAAAAGGGGAAGGAAAATTCCCAAGACCTAACGTTGACGGAAATTAAATTTCTCTCTGAAGCTAAAAATAATATCATTAAACATCCAATATAAGCAATATTAAGGACTGTGTTTTGTTGCAACTGATTACATTTGCATTTACATGTACATGTAGATTAAGCATTATCTGTGTTCCTAATCAATGAATAAGAAAGTCTTCTCTTGAGTTATTACTTTCACAACTTGAATATCGTGCATTCATCAATTCTTGTCAAAACAGTGAATAAAATGAACACTTTTTTTAACAAGTTCCCTTCCTCTGAAAACTGTTTATGAATTTTCAAGAGGAATTTTATGGCAAAATTATACTTTGCTTCTAGTTGATTGAGTTGATTTTAATTTGGCGAAGTGCTGCTGAGCTGTAAGTGATTTTTTCTCTCTGCATTAATCTGACAAGAAGCTTCAATGCTCAATTGAGTTGTAATGCTCACAAGTGCGTCACCATCCATAGTCAGCAATTAGAATCAAAGACACTGAAAAGATCAAAGTTGAGGAGTTTTTCTTAGAAAGCTCAAAATAAAGTTGACTTTTCAAGATTGTGCTTTATATTGTGCTTGTGTGCATGACATTTAAGGTAGGGATATTATTTGGTTTTTGTCAACATAATTTTGATTTGTCGGGACAACTATCAAGAAAGATACAATGAAAGTAACATGTGAATTTTGTTGAGAAAACGGCAAGAAACTGTCACAGTATTTCCACAAGAACATTAAATCCATCCCTGTTTAGCGATTTGGCAGCAGGTACTATCTGTATGTCTGGCTGCAGCATTCATGAACAGACACCAACCCTCAGAAATTGGAGAAATTGTTTTCCAGATTCAATTTTTGGTTATTGATTTCTAATCAACAGAGGCATTTCAGACAAAATAATTTCACAGGATACTTTAACCATACCGTCTTTACAACAAGTAGGCCTATGTTTTAGGATAGAAATAACACTCTTTTTATTTGTCAGGTTCATGACCAAAGTATGACCCTACTGTACAGTAGTGTGCTGCCCTATGGTGGCAGCAGACATACCAGGTAAATCCTGTTCTCGGAAGTAACACCTGGTTCAGAGGGGTGCTCTAGAGTCGCTCTAAAGCAAATTATTAAAATAATGACATGAAAGGTTCGACGCCTGAATCAGTTAGGAGCGACTGGACATGTTGGAAGACAAAAGATTGATTGTCAATTGTAGCGTGTAGTTTTTTCCTGCATAACTCATAACATCTCAGAGTAAACATTGCTTATAACACATCATTGTAAAACCAAAATAATCTCATTCTTTACCCCGATGCATCATTAAAAATAGAACAAATTAACATTAAACTTAAATCATGGTTTTGGAAAATAATACAAACATTTATGTATTGAAAAACCTGAAGTGCTCTAAATTAATGATCTTTGGACTAGTACAATAATAAAAGTTTCATACGTTAATCTTTATGTACAGTCCTCAATCCTCATCAAGAATGCATAGGCTTTGCCTTATTTCCCCATAGGCCTCTCTGACCTTTCAGAATTATATTTTTGCAGCACTGAATGTCATATATTTTATTTTGCCGATGTGGTTTTTTTTAAGGTTCAGCAATAGTCACATGTGAAACCCCTTTTTTATGTATGTATTTTGACTTGGCATGTGTACACATGGTGTAGAGCCTTTGTTTACTCATGTAATGCATATTAAAACACAGTCTTTCAAGTTGTTTTGTCAAGGTATTTTTGTGATTGTTTTTTGAAAGTGGCACCAGGCTTGTGATTTCTAAGGTTTGGTGATTTTCTTCGCAAACCTTTAGCCCTCGAGAAACAAGTAAAGCTGTCACCAAAGGGAGAAAGAAATAGTCCACATTGTGTCCAAACCTGTAGTTTTGTCTTTCTGGTGATGCACAGAGTCTGTAGATCTCCTGAATTGTAACATCTTATAGTTTCTGGGTCTGAAATACGGGAGAGTGCAGGTCCACAAGCTGCTGCTCAGGAATTTTCAAATTCCTCAAATCTCATCTCTGGTCGCAACTAGTTTTTAATTAATACAAGTTTAACAAATATAATAAGTGATGCTCATTGTGACCGATTGTTTACTTTACCATGTTTACATAGATTTAAGAAGAAAGAAAATTCACTTCAGTCTTGTCTCACAGTTGGGCAACCCTGCAGATTTGTAGGGATGTGCCATTTGCATTTTTGTAATTCATAGTTTTTAAATTTAAAACTTGAAAATTACCAATATGTACTCATGCGAAAATGATTAGTGGCCTCTTGTTTAGACCCGACAGAGTCTTTCTCTAAGGCTTTTGAGAAAGGCTCTGCTAGAGTCAAAATGTGGTTAGTAAGCAGTTTGCAGTTAAACAAATTTTCTTGTTTCTGCATGTATCTCGCCAAAGGGCAGTGTCACTAAGACAAAATATGTTCTACATGCACATGTCCATCACTACGACCAAAACTTATATATGGATATCAATTGGACCAATGCTCTAGTTAATACGACCAAAAACTTACATGTACAGTATGTTACTATTAAGACCAAAACTGAGATCACTAAGACCAAAACTGAGATAACTAAGATAAAAACTGAGATAACTAAGATCAAAACTGAGATCTCTAAGGCCAAACCCTAAGGCCTTTAAGACCCAAATTGATATTCCTAAGACCCATACTGAGATCACTAAAACCAAAACTGAGATCACTAAAACCAAAACTGAGATCACTTAAACCAAAACTGAGATCACTTAAACCAAAACTGAGATCACTAAAACCAAAACTGAGATCACTAAAAACTGCACTTAAACTAAAACTGAGATCACTACAGTCAAACCCTAAGGTCACTAAGACCAAAACTTATGTAGTAACAGTTTTTAAGAATAATTGTCAATCTATTAAGCGAATCTCAGAATAAGAGTTTACGCTGTTCAAAGTTTAAAGTTCTAACGTTCAACCTTCCCAAATGCTACAAAAAAGCACTTACTAGTTACAAAATCACAAATTCATAATGGGAAATCCGTAGTTAAGTATTTTTTCCAAAAGCCAATGCTAATTTTTGTCCCTTTAAATTTTCCATCGCCGCCGTGTAACAAGTCATACAAATTCCATCGCATTAACCCTTAGTGCTTGTCTTTCATTTTGATTCTCAAATCAAAACAAAGCAAAACAAATGTCTCCCCTTTGTAACGTTGGAAGAGGAAATCACAAGTGTTGAGTGTTTGTTATGGACTCTAAGTGTTACCGTAGCAACGGTGTCTCTTGTCCCTCGTGTGATGGATCAAGTGTGTATAGTGCATGGCAGGTGCCTTTATAACTGTGGCATCTAACCTTTGAGACTGCCAGGAAGCATCTACAATCTGAAAGATGTACCCATCTGACTTGGCTTTGAGTTAATGGTAAGGTCTTACTTTGGTAGGGACTCCAAAAACTAATGACCATAAAAACTTACTTGATGAGAAGCACTGCAGCTGTTGATAGTGTCAACTATTTTGAAAAAGAATTCCCTTCAAAGTAATATAGTTTTTGATAGTTTTTCACCACAAAAACATTTGAATTTGAGAAACGACTCATGCATGAATCATGTTTCAGCTTTCTGGTAAGTTTGGTAAGTTTTGGTAAGTAACTTTAGTAAGTACTCCAAAAATTGAGGACCCTTAAAACTTCCTTGGTGAGAAGCACTGCAGCTGTTGATGGTATAAACTATTTTGAGATTTCCCTTTGAAGTATCATGGTTTGGATAATTTTTCACCCCAAAAACGTTTGAATCGAAGAAACGATTGCATACATCGTTTCTCCGATTACTGAGGGCTGGTGTTAGTTCGCAAATGCTGCGGCCAGAAATGCGGTTGGTAACTGCTATCACCTCGCTTAATGTGAATGGATTCAGCGACGGTGTGAAAATACCATGCAGTTTTTTGCTGTTTTCTCAGCAAAATGATACTGTATTCAGCTGAAACTTTTACATGTGACTTTTATTGTATGTTTCTTTATAGCTTTGCCTACAACAAATTAGCATTAAGGTGACAAAAACCAAATCTGACGCTACCTTTAAAGGTACCGGTATATCACATCACTGGTCTTTGAAGGAGTAAATTCATTCCCATCCCCTAATTTCCAATAAAGACACATCCAACCAACCTTTGAACAGTTCATCAAGACGTGTTGTTCCGTTTGAGTGAAAACAATGTAGAGCCTGATACTTTGTCTGTGATTTTGTGCAAATTCAAGGACTTGCTTATAATGCTCGATGATGACTTATGGAGTCTTCAGTGGCTTGACTTTGACTGTAATTCGGCCGGAAATATTTCTCTGGAGGATTTGTACTGGTGTGAACTTTGTAATCAGTGAGCTTGCAGACTGGGAGTAATTCATTTATTTTACAATTACCAACCCTGTACTGTGTCTCACCCCTAACCCCTTCAAAATCCTTGTTGGTTTGAGGACTGCACTTATAAACTGAGTACACTTTCCATGTGATCGGGCATACCACCATAATCGTGATGTTAAATCAGAGTCCAAGTGTAGATGTTGGTATTGATGATGATACACGTGTGTTACTACAGCAGTACCATACTAGGTTGCTATTGGAGGGTACGTTCACAAGAGTACCATGTAGGGTTAGCTTTTTGGTTTGGGCTTCATCTTCTTTGGTTTGGATCTAGTTTTGGTTAAGTTATGGCACATCATTCCCATGATCATGTCATCTTGGGGTATGTTCTTCGTTTCATTTCGTTTAACGACTTGTGATAAGATTGTGCAAGGATGTGGGCCAGGTTTCATCAACTTTGAATTTTCAAAACAGCATTGTTTTTAGCACTATCATTCAATGTCATTATCCAACCGATTGATATCTGCATTCCACCTTTCCTGCTGATCTTTGATCGATTCTTGGCAGGATAGTGTGTATTATCTTTCTATGGCGTGTCAGGGCTAAGCAGTCAAGTGCACTGAACTCGAGCTCTGGTATTTCTGATCAGCAGAGTGTGGGTCCAATTATTGCTTTGTTCTTTGGATGGGACGTAAAGCCCTATGTCCCGTGTTTTGTTTAATGCATATAAAAGAACCCAGTTACACTTATCGCTAAGAGAAGGGGTTTGCCCAGGTGTTTCTGGCAGTGGCTGCTGAATGCACCGCAACACCTTGTAAACCCTTATAAGGTGCTTCATAAATGGGTCGCATAATTCAAAAACTTCAAAAACCGGTCTGGAATTAATTAATAATAAGTGGGCACCCTGTTGCGCACATTGGAATCCACCTTTGCCCACATGTCGTAGACAGTTGACATACGGGGAGTTCCAGCATCCAGGTCTGTACAACCTATGATAAGTGACAGCGGACGAGGGTGTTGTAGAATGACGTAGATGTCAAGCATATTGTGTTGGTTTTTGTTACAGTGAGGAAAGAATCTAGTAAATCACTCCAGGATGTTAGGGCTGATGAAGGATGACAAGAGGAAAGGGTATTCATTCTGGAATGGTGTTATTTATGCATTGGAAATATTTGAATGATTAGTTACAGTTTTACTAATACCATAATTCCGAAGACCAAAATATTTTCAGTTTAAACTCCTTTATCGTGCTGAAGCCCAACTTGTTTGGTTTCATCCTAATCAAGTTAAGGCTGAAAGAGAATATAGTCTGGTACCCTGGTCAAGCCTCACTACCATGGGCAGTGCGTGGAATCGATACCTCACATCACTAACCCCTGGTAGGGATGCACTGAAAAACAATCTGATTGGCTCCTGAAAGTGACTGTTTTGCGTGCACGATTGTTAAAAACTTTCAAGTACTTTGTTCTGTGGTTTAGTACCTTGTCTTTCTTTGTTTTGTGATAAAGTACATTGTCTTTCTTTGTTCTATGGTTTAGTACATTGTCTTTCTTTGGTTAGTGGTTTAGAACATTGTCTTTCTTTGTTCTGTGGTTTAGTACCTTGTTTATCTTTGTTCTGTAGTTTAGTGCATTGTCTTTCTTTCTTTTGTGGTTTAGAACATTGTCTTTCTTTGTTTTTTGGTTTTACCCTGTCTGTCTGTGTTCTGTTGTTTAGTACCTTGTCTTTCTTTGTTCTGTGGTTTAGAACATTGTCTCTCTTTGTTCTGTGGTTTAGAACATTGTCTTTCTTTGTTCTGTGGTTTATACATTGTGTTTTTTTGTTAATGATTAAAAATGTGAATCATTAAAATATTAAGAAAGAGGGGGGGGGGCAAAATGACAGGTTTGAATGCCAATGGATCTTCTTCTCTAATGGTATTCTCTTTCCTTTCCCGTTGTCTTCCTGTCTGTAAAACGTAGCTATTTCAAAGGTCGTTAATATTGATTAATGAGCGTCTGCCAGAGTAGTCAAGCCAACGTGGTGCTTGTCCAGACGTCTTGAAGGCAACGTATAATACCAACTCAGGTTAATTGGTAAACCAAACACGCGTCTTGCCGAGGGGTGCTAGGCAGAGCTTATGAGCTCTCAATAACTCATTGACAAAGGCAGTTTAGGTTTTCTTTTAATTGTACATTTTTCTGAATGATTTTTTTTCTGGAGTTTTTTCCTGGGATGAATGGGATATTGAGACTTTTTGGATGGCCTGTTACAAGATCCAGCTAATGTTTTGGTTTTCTTTGTAGTAATTTTATGTATTTTTGTAATTATTTGCTTTTGTGAATATCATTGTCATAATGAGACCCAGACGATACAAAGTGAAGCCAACAAACGTTCTCATAAAAAGCACCATGCGTTTCATTCTCTGTCAAGAAAATATGGAATGTGTTCACTATAAATCAGTCAAACCTTGGCTGTGGGGAGTTTACTCAGCTTCTGTTTGTGTGTCTGAAAAAGCTGTGTGAGCACACATGTTGTCTGGTCATAACTTGTAAAAAAAAAAAAAATGTAAACAGTACAGTAAACAAATCCAATAATTCTGAGATGATTTAAATCTCTTCAGAAGTTGTCAGATTGTTGAATTTGAAACAGGATATCCCTAACAATCTAAAAATCTATTTAATTTTTTTTCCCTGTTCTCCTTTTTTATGGATTCATTGTTAAACATAAGGGATTTGGCAAACCAATTGTAGAGTGGTGACCTTAACTGATGAGTTTCTTTTATTGATGTGAGGTTATTCCTACATACAGCCAAAGCTGATTACTAATTAAGCAAAAGTGACAACACTTCAGCAGAAAGTGGACTTATTTGAAAAATATCCATTACTTTTGTAACAAAGTAAGCAGTTTGTTACATTGTTGGTTTTGGGACTTGTAAATTCATATTCATCCTTTAGTTTTCAACCATCCAACAAATCTGTTTCACAAATAAGTTTCATTAAATTAGGTGATAATGGTTTATGTATTGTCTGGGATCTTCTGCATGTTCATATTGAACTAGAACTCCAGAGCTGTAACTGATAGAGAACTAGAATTCAAGGGCTACAACTGATATAGCCTAGAACTAGATATCCAGAACTGTAACTGAGAACTGTAACTTATACAGAACTAGATCTCCGAAACCAGAACTCCGGAACTAGAGCTGAGAACTGAGATCCATAACTGACATAAAACTAAATTAACAAACTCTAACGAATATAAAACTGGAACTACAGAACTGTATTGAAATAAAACTAGAACTCCATATATGATATGCTAAAGATATAGAACTGTAACTGGATATATCAGATATCATTAATGATTCTTGCAACAATCAAAATTTAGTACTGGTGATTTGGGAGGTCTTCTGACTTTGACAGTATTTCAGATGGAAATATTTTGTCTGGAGGATTGATATTGGTATTAGTTGTTTTATAAGTGACGCTCTGGATTGAAACTAATTATTTTTCTGATAGTTTTCAATCCTTCAAGTTATCTTTAACCTTTTGAGAGCTCGTCTTGAAGCAGCAAGGGATAAAAAGAGAAACTCGATCACCGGTAGTTGGACACTCTTGTTTTTCCCAACGTCTCTGAACACACTCGGAGCTCTCTGTTTGAGCTTATTGGTACAGTTACACATCCTCGTTTGTTTGTTTCTCTGGAACAAGGTAGCCCGAGACATCTGAGTAAACGAGGTTTGACTACTGTAAAAGGAAGTCTGTATTCATCAGATTGGAGTCTCAGAGCTTTCAGACTTGTGTTTTTCTCTTAAGTTCCGTAAGTGTTGTCATTTGTGGAAGCAGTCAGGGAAGAAGTGCTTAGCCCTTGTCATCATCATTGTCATCCTCGTTCCCAGGGGTGATACATCTCGCCGCGCCATTTTTTTCCAGCATGCCTTGCTCGCTCATAACCCCTGGAATTGGTTCATAAAAAATGTGCTAGAATCTAGCACATTTTAATTAGGCCTGTGGCCGATCCACTCTATGCGCCCGCTCAAGTATGGTAACATGCAAAAGAGGCATCGAGTCAAAGAGCAAGTCCCCTCTCATTCTTCTTTGATCTTGTGATATGTCTAACTGTATGCAGTTTAGGGTGACCGTGTAAAAACATGATTCATTTGAAATGGAATTGCGTCAAAATACTTGCATTTTCACACGTGCGTACTAAGCGTCCTACGAGCGCCATACAAGCGCTTGAAAGGTTTTAACAAGCGTGCACGCTAAGTAGTCACCCTTGGGAGCCAATCAGCGTTGTTTTTCAGTACATCTCCACCAGGGGTTAGTAATGAGAGGTATTGATACGGTGCGCTGCCCACGGTAGTGAGGCTGCATCATCGTCTCTTAAGAGTCATTTCACGTAAATACTTGACATATGTGTCCACGGTCAAAAAATCATTTTTTTAAATACTTTGTAGGTCGAAGGGCCTTGGGGTGCAAGTAAACAAAATTGAACTTTCAAATCCATATATAGCCCGTTGCCATGGTAACAGCTCATTTTGTGTTTTGGGCATTTTAAGCCGATTTGGAGGTCTGAAAAACTGTTTTTTACCTCATGTTTATAACTCCACCCTACCAAAATGCAAAATTATTTCATAAAACCTTTTATACCACTACAAAGTATCATTCTTGGCGTTACTTGAGAAAAAAAATTATTGCTATAAATTTTACCCTTATGCTATTTTTGCATCAAGCATTAAAGCATGTTTTTACAACTTGCAAAATCGACATTTTTACCCTATTTTTGGCCCTAAAAATTTCAATTTGCCAGGGGTCTCAGAAAAATTTCCTTTCGGTTGTGATAAGGGCCAACATTGGTCTTTACATATCTGGTGAGGAAAACTTGGGCAATTGTATCCTGTTGTGACAATACTGCCTCAAAAACTGATTTTTTTCCAAAAACAGGAAAAATGCATTTTTAAGTTTTTCTCTCAGTTTGAACCAGTATCATTAAAAAAGAACACTTTAATCAATCAGGCAACTTTTCCTGAGCGTTCTGTAGGCTTGTTGAATACCCCACATTGATGAAAAACTTTTGATGACTTAAATCTCAGACTTTACCCCCCCCCCCCCCCCCCCCCCGAAGCGTATTATGTTACATTCCCTTACGAGTCATTCCGTGCCAACTCATCTGACGGGTTCGCAGGCTCCGTCTCAGATTTTGCTATTTTTGTTTGTAAACATTCCCCTATAGGTGTCATGAACACTCACCAAATTTTAGAAACCTACTCCTTAACATTTCTGAGGTATGGCCCCATAAAAGTTTAAGCCCCGCCCCTTCAAATTTACTTGTTGTGTTTTGGGCATTTTTAGAGGCCTATATCTACAAATTGAGAAAAGATATGTAACTGCAAATTAATATACAGGGTACCTGGTACCTCATCAACTAGAATCTACTGTCAAAAGTAGCTTGGAACATTTTTATATCAAGGCATAGGTCTGTAAAAACTGAAATTTTAGGCCGCGGAATGATTTTTCGTAATTTTTTAGACCACTATAGTGCCTAAGTGAAATGTCTGATTGATTTTGTATTACATTTGGTTATAAACTAGGTGTATATGTGTAACCTGATATAAGGATAGACCAATCACACTTTTGATGGGTATTTAGCAGGGGTCTGAATGTGGGTCTGGCTGTAAAATTGCAAAAAATACCACCTTTTTCAAGTGGTTATTTGACAACATTTCTTACAGATTTACAAATTTTCCCCCAAAATATTTTGTATCCAGTCTACTTGTGTGAGAAATCAAAAAAATTGACTCTTTACTCCTTCATTTAAAAAAAAAAATCAAATGAATATGACTAATTTAAGGTTATTGTTGTACATCGAAGTTTTTAGTGAAATCACTTGTTTACAAAAGAGCCACAGAACCTAGACTAAGTTCCTGCAGACCATGGAAGCGTAGTGCCGCCACTTGAATGAAAAAAATCTGCACTTTTTGTGTATATGTGTACAATAACTATCATGTTCGTACATTATAGCTATCATACGTACATTACTACTATTGGATGTACAAAATAACTATCACTGACACGGTAACTCCGGACTTATCGTGTACAGAGGATACTTATCCTGTTAGTACATATCTATCATGTTCGTACATGATAATTGTCATCCCCCCATACACAATAATTATCATGTTTAGTGTATGTACAGAATAATGACGATTCACGATCAACTTCAGACGCATCATGTATAGTACACAATATTGTGCAGCATCTCCATGCAAAAAGTACTCTCAAACAACCCTGAGATAGTGGCTTATGAATACAGAGATGAAATACTTTAAAATGGCAACCGAAACACGGCTTTGTTTGGATTTTATTAGGATGTTAACTAACAGTTTGTACCAAGCTTGTTTAAGAATATTATTTCACATGGAGATGCTTCACAAAATCTTTTTATACAGCTGGTCTTAAGGGGATGTGTTCATAAATCATAATTATTGTGTACGTACACATAACCTTTTGTGTAGTGTACAATTACGTACATGATAATTATCATGTACGACATCATAATTGTCGTCTATACGTACATGGTAAGTCCGTAGTTATTTTGTACGTTGATAAGTAATTGTGTACTATACATAATAGTTACTATGTATGTTTATTGACGTACATGATAGTTATTGTGTATGTACACATTAAGACATGTAAGAGAAGGATTGCTTTTCATGTGGCGGCACTACACTTCCGTAGTGTACAAACTACATGTATGCCTGCAGGAAGTCAAGGCTCTGTCAGCTCTTTTGTAAACAAGTGATTTCACTAAACTGCATGCATACACAACAATAACCTTAAATTAGTCATATTCATTTTTTTTTTACTTGAAGGAGTATAGAGAGTCTTTTTTTTTTGTTTATTTCTCACACAAGTAGACTGGACACAATGTATATTTATAAATACTCATCAAAGGGGGGGGGGGGGGTTGGTCTATCCTTGTAGCAGGTCACACATATACAACTAGTTTATAACCAAATGTAATACAAAAGCAATCAGGCATTTCACTTAGGCACTAGGGGGTCTCAAAAATGATGAAAAATCATTCCGCGGGCTAAAATGTCAGATTTATAGACCTATGCCTTGATATAAAAATGTCATGCTGCTTTTGACAGTAGATTCTAGTTGATGGGGGTACCAAGTACCCTGTATATTAATTTGTAGTTACATCTTATCTCAGTTTGTAGATATAGGGCCTCTAAAAATGCCCAAAACACAAAAAGTAAATTTGAAGGGGCGGGGCTTAAACGTTTAGGGGGTCATATCTCAGAAATGTTAAGGAGTAGGTTTCTAAAATTTGGTGAGTGTTCATGACACCTAGTTTATAACCAAATGTAATACAAAAGCAATCTGACATTTCACTTTAAGCACCAGGGGTCTCAAAAATGATGAAAAATCATTCCGCGGGCTAAAATGTCAGTTTTGATAGACCTATGCCTTGATATAAGAATGTCCTATGCTACTTTTGACAGTATATTCTAGTTGATGGGGTACCAGGTACCCTGTATATTAATTTGCAGTTACATATCTTTTCTCAATTTGTAGATATAGGCCTCTAAAAATGCCCAAAACACAACAAGTAAATTTGAAGGGGCGGGGCTTAAACTTTTATGGGGCCATACCTCAGAAATGTTAAGGAGTAGTTTTCTAAAATTTGGTGAGTGTTCAAGACACCCATAGGGGAATGTTTACAAACAAAAATAGCAAAATCTGATACGGGGCCTGCCAACCCGTCAGGTGAGTTGGCACGGAATGACTCATAAGGGAATGTAACATAATACGCTTCGGGGGGGGGGGGGGGGGGAGTTAAGTCTGAGATTTAAGTCATCAAAAGTTTTTCATCAATGTGGGGTTATTCAACAAGCCTACAGAACACTCAGGAAAAGGTGCCTGATTGATTAAAGTGTTCTTATTTAATGATACTGGTTCAAACTGAGAGAAAAACTTAAAAATGCATTTTTCCTGTTTTTGGAAAAAAATCAGTTTTTGAGGCAGTATTGTCACAACAGGATACAATTGCCCAAGTTTTCCTCACCAGATATGGAAAGACCAATGTTGGCCCTTATCACAACCGAAAGGAAATTTTTCTGAGGCCCCTGGCAAATTGAAATTTTTAGGGCCAAAAATAGGGTAAAAATTTCGATTTTGCAAGTTGTAAAAACATGCTTTAAATGCTTGATGCAAAAATAGCATAAGGGTAAAATTTATAGCAATAATTTTTTTAATTTTTTTTTCCAAGAATGATACTTTGTAGTGGTATAGAAGGTTTTATGAAATAATTTTGCATTTTGGTAGGGTGGAGTTATAAACATGAGGTAAAAAACAGTTTTTCAGACCTCCAAATCGGCCTAAAATGCCCAAAACACAAAATGAGCTGTTACCATGGCAACGGGCTATATATTGATTTGAAAGTTCGATTTTGTTTACTTGCACCCCAAGGCCCTTCGACCTACAAAGTATTAAAAAAAATGATTTTTTGACCGTGGACACATATGTCAAGTATTTACGTGAAATAACACTTAACAATGGTCCACTGGCCAATGCCAGTTAAGACACCTGAGGACCAGTCAGGTGAGGACACCTGAGGACCAGTCCGGCTGGCTAGTTCAGTGTTTACAAGCCTCCCTATTTAAATGAGATATGGACTTATGAAAAAAGCTGGCAGGATAGTTAAATGACAATGACAACTGGTCTCGCTGGCTATCACTAAAAGGTTAAGGGTGAACCCTTGGCATGTCTGTACATCCCTGTTTCTTAGGGGTGGGGTTGATGATGTTGGGTTTTTAAAATAATGTTGATGGAATATCCTCTGGAGAGACTGATATCTACACAGGAATTCACCATACATAATAATATATTGTATTTGTATAGCGCCTACTGCAGGCCAGCCTCTAAGCGCTTAACATTCAGTATTATCCTGCAAGGTATTTGGAGCTACGTTTGAAGTATGAGACCTACTCCTTTACATAGCACCATGTAATGGTTTACAAGGTGCTGTGGCGCAATATGCAGCCAATCAAACCAGGAACACCGGGGCGGACCCCTTCTCTTTTCGATAAGTGCACTGGGTTCTTTTTCGTGCGTTACACAACACACGGGACCAACGGCTTTACGTCCCATCCGAAGGACGAAGCAATCATGGTTAAGTGTCTTGCTTAAGGACACAAGTGTCACGACCGGGGCTCGAACCCACACTCTGCTGATCAGAAACACCAGAGCTTGAGTCCAGTGATCTTATCCACTCGGCCACGACACGCCATGTATGAAATGGAATGTGCAAGAGATGACCTGGACATCATTTTGTTTTGTTTTGAACTTTGAAACTTTCATGAGGTTCAAAGAGCTAAAGAAAAACCCAAACTAGCTTTCCCTTTTTCAAAAAATGTGATGGGGGGGGGGGTAGTCCTATGGAGACTATTACTTTCTTTTTAATCATCACCAAGACATGGCTAATAAATATTGTTTGAAGCTTTGCATGGTGTGGAGAAATAGGAAGAAACTATAAATAAATAGTAAGCTTGCGGGTACAACCATGAGTAAATCTCTTTTGTGTGAGTGTCTTGACGAGCAGAGTATACTGTTCGAAACGTCGAGACCAAACCGGCTCTTCTCAGAGCCAACACTCACACATAAGAGATTTACACATGGTTGTACCCGCAAGCTTACTATTTATTTATAGTTTCTTCCGACATGGCTAATGTTGTTGAGTTTTTGACACATTTTTCCCCCATTAATTTTGGGTCGAACAAACAAAAATTGACTAATGCAGAATTTGAACCTGTAACCTCCCGAATAATGTGCTGAGGCTCTACCAACTGAGCTACATGTGTATCTAGCCCTATGTTGGCGGTTACCCTAATTTGTCAATATCTTTGTTCTGGGGTGCAAGTCAGAAGCCATTCAACCTGTAACTGCTGTACAACCAGGGATGACACCCAAGTTTAAGATAAAACCTGGGAAGTGACATGAGAGGGATTACCCAAAGGGGATGCAACTTTTTTCCAGTAGAAATGTCTGAACAAATAAAGATGAAACAGAAATGTGGTTTTGTTTTAGAAATGTCGAAATTGTGTTAACATGGGAAACATTGGAAAAAAGCAATTTAGGACGTGACCTTTTTGGGTTGAGTGGAAGTAGGTCAAATCTTGAAGCCATTTGCGACCGACCGCTGGAGGCATTTCTGGTACAAGAGGCTTGGGGCCGCAGTGGTCTAAAGGGTTTGAGCACTTTACCTGGAAATGTGACACCTCAGAGGTAGAGAGCAGTGAGGGGTGCTTACTACATGTATTTGACACACAGCTTTCAGCTGATCAGCTGATTTCCATTTTGTTTCTTCTTCTTTTAATTTTTTTTATTTGTCTGTACTCTTAAGACCAAGGGGAAGCCTGTACCAAAACTGTTCCTTTTTTTTCAGCAGTGTAATGTATACATGTACTTTTTGTCAAAACACATTTCTGGATGTTATTACTATTACTCCATGGTTTTATTTAACCTGCTTGACAATCTAAGTTACTTGTATGCAGGCCTGGATTTTCGTCTTTGAGAGGGCAAGGCTAGTTTAATCTTGCAAAGGGCACTATCATTGGAAAATCTTAAAGTCTACTGGAGTATTTTGAAGGGGCACTAAGGCCAAGACCAGGACAACGGAGGCCATGGCCTCCGTGGCCTCTTTGTAACTCCAGGCCTGTTGTACAGTAATTTTATATAACACAAATAAAATTATTGGATTTGACACAAAGTGGAGCAATCCATCAGGGATGTTTTCTGCAGAAGTAGACCCACTCCACTGAAATGCAATGCACACATCATTTGTGAAGTTTGTCTGGCTTAGTGGTTGGAAGTGTAATGCCAGACCTATGTTATGTCCCTACTGCACTGTAGTGACATTTCAAACTGCTCGCCAACTCAATCTATATACACCGGACATGTCTTGAATTTGAATCATCCTGGATGATTGCAGAGTCAGTCGTTAATCTCGAGATCTGAACACTTTCATCATGCAAGCCATTGCAAGATAAAATGTAATCCCCTTATCGGCTCATCAAGGAAATTAGCACAGATTCTCAAGGCTTCATTTCTCTTTATTGATTTCGCAGAGGGGGGAACATAAAAAAAGACATTTGTGGTCGAGTCTGTCCACAAAACAATAGCCTTCTCTCGTGAGTCTGAAATGACAATGGTGGATGAATGGGTTTATAACGAGACGTATTTCCTGCTGTCGTTACTTGAAGGACGGTCGCATTGATTGAAGTGCTTGGAGTGATCACCAGCGCAGCAGCGCAGTGCCTGAAGGCGATGCCGACAAAAAAGTAGTCTTGTAAAAGAAAATCAACAAAATGATATACGTCATTGGATCTGTAACATCTGCACTGTGACATAAGGTCTGCAAATAGTTATGATCAATAAAAGACCATGTTTAGAAGGCCATAGTATCCACCAGAAATGAGCACTGATGCCCACCCCCCCCCCCCTGCCCCAGGCCTAGAAACAAACAAGCAAATTAAACATATTAATTAATAACAGCTCATTTGGAACAGGGTCTGGTCTCATCTGAAAGATCACTGTCTGTCAGTAAATTCAGAATAAGGAGGGGGGGGGTTTTAAATGTCACAACAACAAGTGTTGACATTACTTGTTGAAAGTTGGGGGGGGGTGGGGCTTTGAAGACAACCTCCCCCATTTGTGCAATTGTCAGTTTAATTATAAACCACAGCACAAGTACTTCTGGTTAAGGTAAAGGATGTGTGTTAAAGTTGTAATCAATTCTGAGCCCTGTCTTTAAAAGGAAAGTAAAAGACTTGTATGTTTTTGAAATCTACAATGATTTGAATCTTCATGAGGCTAATTTTAAAAGCCCTTATTAGTGTGTAATGTTTTTAAGCATGTGTACCCATTTTCATGGCTTTGTTTACCGTAAGCATAGAATTGGTGCTTACGGAGGCTGGGAATTTTGCACTTACGTCAAGTGAATTTCACAGATAAGCAGGGAATTTTTGCTTGTGCAACTGCGTACTCCTCGTTACTAGGCATTCTTCGCTTACAACAACTAGCGCAGAAATTTGGCACTTGTCCTGTAAGCGAAGAATGGTGATCACAAGCGCAGACTTCAGCGGTAAGCAGAGCCATGAAATTGGGTCCAGATGGTCAGTAAAGTTGTCTCCCCTACTCTTGTTGTCAGCTCCACCTTGATCCTTCAGACTCCTAGGAACTCAACACCCCTCCCCTTTCCCTATCCTCCTTTCCCCTCTCTCCTCTTTCTCCTCAATACCTTCTTCGTACACTCGTCATTGTATCCATTTCCTTCGATGATTAGGCGACCGATCCATGTGTCTGATTAAAACAGTACAATTTGGTAAACAGACAAGGAGGCGTGGTATTAGACAGATCATGACTGGCTCCAGACTAGATTATCCTGTCAGAGCCTGTCCCAATTCCATGATCGACTGGGAAGTCCTTACGGTAATGTTTTTTTTCCACTAATTGCAGGGGTATGAAACAAAACAGCAACCAAAGGTTCTTGTTTTTCCTGAGATATGGCCTATTTGTCAAATGGCATTACCCAAACCAGGGATGAGAAATTGCAGACTTTTATCTGAACTATGATTATTTTTTTATGAGATACTTCCTAACATCACTAGGCCGGATGGCCACTTCAAGGTGAGGGCTACACTGATTTGGGTTATTGACCCAAATCAGCTGTCCCCAGGGGCACGTTGCCCCCTACTCCTGGGGCTGAAAGAGGGTTACCCCCTTCACAGTCCGTAAGGATGTATGCATGGGTATCATCCACTAGGAGCCTGGCTGGTAGAGCAGAATACACAACTTTCCCAACTCTTTACAAAGCAATTATGGTTAAATGCCTTGCTCAAGGGCACAAGTGTCATGACCGGGATTCGAACCCGCTCTCTGCTGCTGACAATACCAGAGCTTGGGTCCGGTGAACTATACCGCTCGGCCACGACACGCCACAATTAAGACCTTTTAATGTCTGCATGGTGAAATAAAGTAGCTGTCGATTTTTCTTTACAAAGAAATCCTCCCCTTTGATCTACTCCTTTAACGCTGAGGATAATGTTCTCTTGAAATCTATAACTCCAGGGGTCAGTCACCAAAAGGTGGACATGTCATCTTTTGACCTCTCCTGAAATTTGTATTCTAGTTTCAGACCTTTTTGTCTGATTATTATTATTATATATTTCTGGTTGGGAAACCAAGGATGCCTCATAAGTGAACTTAATAGATGTAGCTCGCAAGCCTGAGGAAACCTGTACACAAGGGTGCATGCTAGGTGAACCAGAAACACCGGTGTTAACCCCTACTCTTCCACGATAAGTGTTCTTTTATGTGCACAGGACCTACACCTTAATGTCCCATCCGAAGGGCAAGGCAATTATGGTAAAGTATCTTGCTCAAGGACACAAGTGCCAAGACTGTGACTTGAACCCACACTCTACTGATCAGAAACACTAGAGCTTGAGTCTGGTGCTCTTAACCACTCTTGCCCTTGACCCAAAAGTAAAATCTGTTTTGTACCTCACTTTTCAGCACAATGGCTCCATCTATAACCATTCTTCAGAAAAAAAACCATAAGCCTTGCCAACTATAAACAGTAGTGACTGAGGTACACTCTGTTATTTTGGTTAAAAAGTTTGCCTCACAGTTGTCAATTTCATTTAGTTCAGCTGAGGTTATTTCCTCTTAAATCAGTTTGTTTGACAATCTGCAATACTTGGAAGCAAGCTTGTGGAGTGGAGAACCCCAATGTTTGTATATTGAATTTGCATTTACAAATAAACAAAAGCAATTAGTTGCACAATAACACGACTTGAAGGTCAAATTACTTGTCCAGTACAGAACAAGTAAGAGCTAAATTGATTGAATGTCATGTCACAGTCAGAAAGGTCACTTTCTGTGTCGGACACTCTTTGAACAGTCAGAATCTCAACACAGAGTCTTCAATCGCAAGTTTGAATAACTTTGCATTTTAACCACTGCCTGGTTTGAAGGGTAATGACAGATTTGTTGAAAGAGTACCATAAAGCTTAACCTCGGATCAAGTAGGGTGATGTTGATGAAAGGTTTGATGTTGAATGGGTGGAATATTTTAGACACTTGTTTTTGAACAGAACTTTTGAACCTCTTTTTAACGTACATGCATAGAGAGCTTGGCTTGATGTATTGATTTGGGATACAGTCATTGAATTCAAGTTTGCATAGCCATACAAATACTTCATACACAGTATAAGTAACTTTGTAGTATTGATTATATCTACTTGGATTGATTGTGTTTGCAGGAACTGTTTCAGTAGTTTGTCCGTTTTGTTGATCCCACTTCATCTCTTCACATTGACTGGGAACTTCGTGGGGAAGTGTGTTTTGTTTGTGATGTTGAAATTGCCCCGCGGGGCTGGCTCTGTTGTGCTCATTGAAAATGAGCTGCTCCTCATTTTTCATCATCTTCTATATTATTCCATGGGTGTCTTCCCATTATCTGTCCACAGCTGCATTCCATCCTCCCTTGCATCCTCGGCTTTGTCCTCATCTCGTGCAGTTGTTTAAGATTTTCCTTCTCTTCATGAAGTGTTAACAATTCCCCCGACTCCCTTTCCTAGCCAAATCTCAGTGTACTTTTTTCCCCTGCTCGGGTTATTGTTTGAGTCGAGCAAGACACAATGCACCTGTGTTGAAGTTTCCAGCCAGCTAGTCGCGTTTACTTGAAAATGTCAATGAATTCAGCCTCGATGTTTTTCTGCCCTGACTCCCCGTCTCCATCTTTCTTTTCTCTTTCACTCCAGAGGACATCAGGCGAGGTGATTTGTACGAGCCCTGCACGTCTTTGTAAATTGATCCAAGCAAAATGAAGGCAAGTCTCTTTTTTTATCATCCAGTGAACAACCCCCCCTCCAATCGGCTTCTTCATCCGAATGCAGTTGCCATGGTAACTGATGTACCCATCTCTCCATAGAGCTAAAGATCTTCAATTTTTCGAACCATCTTAATTATGCTCAGAATGGGACAGTTTCTCTAATGAGGGACTCTTTTTGTGCATGCAACTGCACTTAATGCGTCAAAAACATCTTGAAGAGGGCCAGCTTTCTTTAGGGTATTGATACCAAATGGATGTGGGAATAAAGCTACAATGAATATAGTCATCAGAACTGGAGGTTTTCACATCGTGCCATTAACCTGTTTTGTCTTTTCACTTTTCTTTTCCATTAATGGAATATTCTTCGATTTATGGCATTGTGCAGTCTGCTTATCCACCCTGACAGAATGTAATAACTAAAGCAGAATCTCGTCAAGGGTCCATTATTCTATCAAATTATATCATCAACTCGATAAATTATTGCTTTTCTGGTAATATCCGAGGAGGAAGGTCTGAAAGCTTGCTTTTTGTTTTGAAAAACAGCGTCGTTAAATTGGGTTTGAAAATGGACGGTTTACAATTGTAGAAAGTGGTGTTTGTAAAAACGATGTTTGCATTAAAAAATAACATTTCAGTATGGAGGAATTTTGTCGTAGACATTAAACCATGTGAGATTGCTAGATCAAAAGATTGAAGCAGTGATTCTTTAAAATATCTCAGTGCTTATGATCCATCACAGCTGGGTTTTTTCCTTCTTGTAAACAGTCTCTCAATGCATTGAGAGAATCGTGCTGTCTTGAAAAACAAACTGAGCCTTTACAAATTAGCTAGTGAGTTGACACGCTGAAAAGCAGAGTCTCTACAGTTTAAATGTCATGTGCATTTTGTGTAAATTTGATAAACAAGGTAGAATTTGAAGTCAGCATTAAAGACATTACTCTGTGTGAGATAAAGTCGTATCGCAATGGTAGACAAAGGTCATATCTCAATGTAGACAAAGGTCATATCTTAATGGTAGAAAAAGGTCATATCTAAACGGTAGACAAAGGTCATATCTAAATGGTAGACAAAGGTCATATCTAAATGGTAGACAAAGGTCATATCTAAATGGTAGACAAAGGTCATATCTAAATGGTAGACAAAGGTCATATCTAAATGGTAGACAAGGTCATTCCTCAATTGTAGACAAAGGTCATATCTCTGGTAGACAAAAGTTATATTTCAATGGAAGACAAAGGTCATATTGCAGTGGTAGACAAAGGTCATATCTCAGTGGTAGACAAAGGTCATGTCTTGAACACACATGGAATCAGTTTAGATTAGGTCATATCCCAAGCATTGGGTTTTTTAGTATGAGGAACATTCAAAACATTGGAACAAATTTACACTTTGTGACCTTACATGACCTTGCATTGTAGTGCAGAAATAAATGAAAGGACTTTGGTGGGAAATATCTGTTTTGGTTCACTCAAAACTTTTGGTTCACTCAAAACTTTTGGATGTGTTTTCCCCCTAAAATAACTTGATGGAAAATCAGTGTGCTCGGATCTTATTGTTTTAGTTGACAATAATATTTATGTATATATATTATCATATTATAAAGAGGACAATAAACAGTAATATTATGACATGAAAACTATTTATATGTTGCAAGTATTCAATAATTTAGTTATTGTTCTTTGTGTGAATATTTTGTTAATTGATGGGGGGTTTTCCTCGGGGGTGTTTGCATGTATCTTTAGTTGTGTTTTTGTTGAATGTTTTTGTTTGTTTAACTCACTTTAGTGTTTTTTTTTATATTCGTTTGTATTTTTATTTAATTTAGATTTGTTTTTCTCAGGTAGACTTGCCCCACTCATTTTGTTCACTCTCATAAAACAAAGTGTTAGTACATGTACTTAGTTATGTAACTAATTTATTTTATATGTTTTTATTATATTTATTTAGTTATGTTTTTATTCATTTCTAAATTTGTTAAATTGTTATTATTATATATTTATTTATTTATTTGTTTTTTGGGGTGCTGGGGTGTTTCTTAATGTGTTTATTGACGTAGGCTTATTCGTTTGTTTATTGGGGTGTTTGTTTGTTTGTTTGTTTTATTGTTGTTTTATTTTATTTTATTAATTTTTTTTTTGTGTGGTTAGGTTCTCTGCTTTTGTGTTTTTATTTTGTGGAAGTTCTTCCCAGCTTTGTTTTGTTTGATTTAGGTGTTTTTATTGGGGTTGAAGGTATATGAAGACATGGCTGTATTGCCTCACGCAGTCTGCAATCCACACATTTCTGAAAATCCCCAAAACTAATATTGTGTATATGTCAAGGTTTTAAAATAGCAGGCGACACTATAATGGAGTTTTGTCACAGATTCTTTTACAAGTGTTAATATTTGTCCTAAATAGACGAACCTTAGGGCATGAATAAACACTAATAAAACTGCTGAGAGATCCATTCTGCACTGCTTGTGACGCAATTCCTAGTATCCCTCACTGGAAATACAAATGTCAGTGATTTTCCAGTTGGTGGTTTTGCCGGCTCTGAACCATGTTTATAGGTGGCCTTTACAGTTGGCCTTTACAGCGGGCCCCAAGGGGCGTCAGGTGCTTGAATGCATTCATCTTCTCGTTTAAAGGTGTTATACATCAGAGGAAAGAGGACGAGTTGATCCATTCCCATCATCTCATGTACAAAGAAACACACCAACAAACAAACAACACAACCAACCTGTTAGCATGTTATTAAAGGAAGGGTATACTTTGGTAATTGTCGAAGACCAGTATCCTCACTTGATATATCCCAGCATACGCATAAAATAACAAACCTGTGAAAATTTGGGCTCATGGTCATCGAGTTACAAGAAAATAATGAAAGAAAAAAACCCAGCCTTGTTGCATTGTGCTTGAGAAAGGCTTCATGCCTGAAGTCTTTCGCAGACTCAAAGTTTTGGGTGAAAAATTGCCTCTTTCTCTAAAACTACATTACTTCAAAGGGGTCGTTTCATTCAATGTTTAATAACATCAACAGCTATCCAGTGCTCTTTTGGACCAAGTAAATTTTTATGGTCGTTATTTTTTTGAGCAATTGCCACAAAGGTGTATACCCTCTCTTTAAACTAGAAGTTAACATTTTGAAGAAAATAGTCGGATAGAAGTTCTGTTTTTATGGGATTTTGCGCACGTTCATCACACATACACTCATTTCGAAATAACAACCAAGTGTAGACCTTGCACATGACGTCACTGCAATTTGCAGGTTTTTGATTTGTCAGGATTTTCCTAACTTAAGAATGTTTTTTATTGGTATCCCTTCGACATCATATTGTCTTGAAAGGCGAAATTCCTACTCAGAGATTGAAGACTTCGTTATGACTATCAAAACCTTCAGTTGCTATTTGTAATGATAGAGACAGTCTGTAAAACTAAAAAATGTAACATTATGTGAATTCTTGAGACTTTATCTCCACACCAAGAAAACATGTTTTAAGCTGTATCTAGGAATTTTGTATAAAATGTCACCCCTGAACTTGGCGACGTCACGTACAGTTCAAAGGGAGGACGATCATTGGCCCATCTTGTGTGCGGCGCGTACATTGTGTTTTATCATCATGTTCCCTCGAAGATGGCGGTGGGATGACGTCACTGCGTAAAAGGTCCAATGAGAGACAGACTCCTACACATTGTTTTTTCCTGTCGGGAATATTTGTTATGACTTGTGGTGTGACGTGTAAAATATAAGAGTTCCAACATTAAATATTGTCAATATATTTGTCAATCATTTCAAATTTTTGCAACTGCGGTTCAAGTTGAACTCAGATATTCAATATACTTGATGTAGGACTGCGGTATTAAACCAAGCTACATGTGTTCGCTATCTTTGTCAAATTTGTGTGTGTGTGGGGGGGGGGGGGACATTATAAAAAGTTTGGAATACCTGTAACGGTCCTGTAGTCCACTTTGGGTCTTCTGGCAGATGCTCGTGTCTAATTGTCAATCAGATATGGAGATTTACGGAAGTCCCAAGGTCCTTCACCGAGTGGTAGTGCAGTCCGATGATAACATCGACCCGTGGATTGTCGTGAGATGACGGTATGAAGCAGGCTGTCGATCTCTGTCTATCTATTAGCTAGGCCCCTAGGCCGCCGTGAATGTACTATCTCAGATACCTTCATCCCGTGAAAGGAAAGCTGTCGGGCAGTTCCCACCAGTTGCCATTGAAGCTGCTTGTTAATGCAATACCGTTTATGAATTCAGTTCTAAACCTAACAAGGCCTCTTTTGAAGTGTATTGAAAGGTTGAGCAGATCTGGGTTGGAGTGTTGGGGGCGGGGACACTGGGCAAGGAAACACCAAAACAAAACTTAATCCTCGGTCAGTTTACCTTTTATCGCATTATCGGAACGTCTCTGAAACAAAGTAAATCAAAACAGTTTGTCACGGGGCTTGTATTTGAGTAAAGTGGAGATTTTAAGCGTGTGTTATGGAAAGCTACACTGTTAAATACAAGACTTCCTTTGAAAATTATAATGTATTTTGTATCATCATCACAGTAACTCCTTCTCCCAAGTTGACTTGCAATAGTGAGTTACTACATTCAAAGGCTGTGGGTACTTCATCTTAAAGACGCCATGTCGTTGCGGGTTTCCCAGAGTTGTTGGTGCAGGGATCAGGCCTGACATTGGTGACATTCTCTAGGTAAGTCAACACGCCACATCCGCGAGCTTCAGTTCTGTTGAATGTGCAAAAATGTTCTTTACCCTCCGGCTCTAAAGCTGGTATGATTCACCAAAATCACTCATGTCTGTGTTCAAAGGCATTTTTTGTGACAGTAATCGGTCATTCTGAGATGCAAAATACTGTCACTTTCTCCACTGAGTCTCGACAGACTAATGTTTTTAACAAAAATCCGTTTAGAAAAAAGTAGTTCCTATGGGCTTGCCAGTTTGTGTTGAAGTGGGCGTTGCTTAAAGTGAAATTACGTCACACTGACAGACGGGATATCTATGTACCATGTTGCGGCCATTTTTTTTCTCTTACGTCCGAATCAATACTACCAAGCTAAAGCTGGAAGGTTATGCAAGACAGTTAGACCTCTTTAAGCTATAATGGGAATCAGTGTTCACTGTTGTTTAATACATACAGGGACTGGGTACCGTACATGACAAAGATGGCGACAGCACGATACTCTGCAAAAATGTACGCGCCATGCGCTCATCTTTTCAGGCACAAGTGCTCGTTGCGTCTGACTACTAACTTGGGCCGTTTTCGAAACGGCTTCGTCCTCTTGTTTAAAGGCCCGTAAGGAAAGCACACACTTTCTAAATAACTAACGGAGACCAAGCCCAAACCTTAGTTTCTAAAACGGCCACAGACAAATTACTAACAATTTTGACCGTTCCTGTTAGGCTGTGTATTTCCTTGAAATGTAATTAATGCTCAAAATATGTTTTATGGTATAACAGTATGTGTTGCACACAGCTTTGTAATCTCCAACAGCCATGTGGTGCTGTATTCTTTCCCACATTTATAAATCATTCCATTGCCCCAAATTTCCCACTCGCAAATCGAAACATGTCACAAACTAACAATAATGTTCATAAAGCGAAAGAAAATAATCAACCAATATGTCATAAAACCTCTGACAGTTCATTAGTGTTTCTGTTTTCTAATCTCCATGGTTGGCGAAGCGTTGGGTGGCTCGACGTCCATGTTTTGTTGATCTTCGCCGCTTACTGTACGACCGTCAAAATGATGAAGGCACAGGCGCTCAATTCATTCAGATCTGGTCCGTCGGCAAACGAGTTGCATTGTGCCAAGTCACGCACTGAAAATGTCTGGAGGTGGAATTGTATGTTATGACGCCTTGTCACTTAACTGTGTGGGGAGATTGTGAACATTGGTTGTCAGTTTTTGAGGACTAAATTGTTTTGATGCAGGAATGTGATGGCTAGGTTTATTTGACAGAACGACGTGGCTGTCAGAAATTGTTTGTAGAAGTGCAAACTGAATATACAGTGTAGAATGTTTGTCTGTCATTGACGTATTAGTGTTACATTGTGCGCAGGATGAGCCGGAATTCACGGTGCAGAGATTCAAGATAAGCCAAAAGTCAATTAATCAATCGTAATTGCTAAAGAAAATGGTCGTCACAACACGAGCAAACCATAGTGCTTTGTGAAATTGGTCCTTGACTCCTTTGTATAGTTTTAAATGAATACGCTGTACTGCATTGTTTTGTTTTGAGTAATTTATTTGCATCGGATAAATTAGAGCATTTTGTTTTGATTTGCCATTTAGTAGGGCAGATAGGGAAAATATTTGACACACGGTCAGAGTATGTCATGAGAAGGATATTTGGCTATAGGGCCATCGCAGATTTGTCCTTTGAAGAATATAAGTAAAATAATAAGCAATGGCAGCCATTTTGAAAATTTAGAAATTTGCTTGTTATTTTACCTTAAATTTTTGAAAGGAGAAATCTGCGATGGCCCTATAGCCAAGTATCTTTCTCAAGACATACTCTGACTGTGTGCCAAGTTCCATGCTTGTATCATCAACGGCACAATCACATCACCTACTTGCCGTACTGGATGGACCTTGAGTATTGACAACATCACGCCGCCATCTTTTTTTTAGAGGTGAAACAATAATGAAACAATGGAAAACTCACAGCTTTGTACGCGCGGCGCACATGATGGGCCAACGAGCATCCTTCTTTTTACCTCTAGCCAAGGGTGTTTTACCCAAATGACGTCATGTGCCTTGTGTATAGAAAGTAAAATGTTGTCATGCAGTCACAATCTTGGTATCTTGCCAGCCCTTAAATGTAACCCGAGACCTAATTTGTATTAATTGTGTACAACCGTGTACCTAAACATAGCCCAGACTGAAACGTAGCTCTGGACTAAGATGTAGACATAACCTTGTACCCAAATGTAGCTCCAACCTTAATCTAAAATGTAGCCCGCACCTTATTGTACTTTACACCTTAACGTAGCCCAAACTTTGTACCCAAATGTAGGCCACACAATGAAGACCGAACCATGTACCGAAATGTAGCCCGATGTAGCAATATAAATGAATAAACTAATGTCCAAATATAAAATGCCAACCCGTTTCCCGCTCAGCAGATTTGGTTTCAACTTCGATTTCAACAAGAGGAAAAATGAATGTCTCCCCCATGATTCATTCCAACGCATCGTTAGCTCAAAGTTGGTGTGTTTTATGATGGGGGGAAATACACTTAGATAGCGTTAACAAAATGTGGACTGTCCAAATGATTTGCTTTCGTGGAGCTCTAATTTTGATTGCCCAAATCACCACGTGTAATTAGTGATTAGTAGTGTATTGGCGTATAACTGTGGCAAAATATTTCACAACAACATCATTACAAAGTCTTAGTTATTTGCGCGTTCCAAGAACTCAAATACCAGCCTAATTAAAATGTAATGGTTTAGAGTTAATGAAGTGAGTTTTTGTTATTCTATGCGTGGGCACGGAAAGCTGTCACGTGACTTTAATTTGGTATAAGGAAATGAAGACACAAAACACAATATCTATCAAAGTAACTAAGTGATGATGACGTTTTTGCTGTTGTTGCTGCTGCTGTTGTTGTTGTTGTTGCTGCTGCTGCTGCTGTTGTTCACTTTCACTTATCGGGCATCCCTGGTTCCATTACAAGAAATGTATAATAATAACAATAATACTTGTTATTCTGTACATCACTTACGTATGCATTCTATCATACATTCTTAAGCAATGCAAATGCAGCTATTCTTCAACAGTATATAATTGAATAATATCTCAAATAAACTAGAGCCCGAGTCTAAAGTCGACATTTACACATCCATTTAGCCCTTTATTACAATTCTAACATTCAAATAGAAAATTATTAAACCAAACAAATCATAAAAATAACATAACATATACGGTTTAATCATGTTCCACCAAGCAACCGGCCTTTTAATAAAAAGCACCATTCATTTAAAACACACTCTGTTCGATTAACACATCACGTGACAAGAACTCATAAGACACATAAAATTGCACAAAATGCCCATATTGTCCTTTATGACTCGATGCAGTGAGAGGAGTGGGGGACTTCTCTGTTGTCATGCCAATTTAAGAGATGTGGGAACAGTGTATAATCATGGTCGATAAAAACACGTATTAAAGGTTGCCATTGCGAGGTAAATGGGGATTTCGCACCGTTTTGCTTGACATTAACAATTTGGTCTTTGGCTATATTCGCCATTTTAAACCCATAACTGCTGCGTGTAGTGCATGTAGATGGCTTCTTACGGCTATTTGAGCTTAGGTCGAAGCCACGATTTTGAAAGGATCTGGAAACTGTTAAAGTGTAAACCCGCTAAGCTTGTTGAAATATCGAATAGCAGGGTACCAGCCTTAACAACGTAACTTGCGTTGATTGTGGGTTGTTCCTTGTAACTTTCGCTTAGCAAATCGATTCTTCCAGTAGTAGTTTTTGCTAAACAGCATCATGAAAATAGTGCAAGCTATAAAGCAGATTCCATGGAGTTTGTGTCCACACAAAAATGTGATATTCGTAGGAACATCATGTTGTGCAGAATTGCGTTACCAGCCAAAGAACACCCAGTGCAATTCACACCGCTGCAACTGGTGCCCAGCCTTTTTATACTTATTTTATACTACCTTTTTATTTATTGATTAATTTCATAAATATTATTTCTGTCTTTTTGCAAATTTACATCTTTTGCTGAACAGTTTCAAATGATGCCCCATCCACAAAAGGATGATTATTGTTATTTATTAATACTATTAATATTTGTTAATTGAAAATAATACATTGAAGCCCAAAGACTGATTTGTGTTTAAAATACCGTACAGTTCATTACATAAGTTATTTAAGGGTATACAAAGTGTGAGAGAGGATGGGTTACCAGACCGAATTATTTTTAAATCATAAAATACAATATAAATCAATAAAAATAAATGAGACAATAAGACGTAGACTTAATCTAGTCTTGCATGTCCCCTCCACGAATCTCACGCCCCGCCCTTCCCACATACTCGACTACCACATTTAACCATGACGTGGATAAATTAAAATACATCAAAATCCAACCAAATAACTTAAAATCTTACTTAACCTGCACTACTTTAATACCGTGATTCAATCACAAACTCCCACAAATACTTCACGTTTAACATCCAATAACATTTTACTTGTGTGAAACAATAACAAATAAAAAAACAGAAGCCATAAAATGACACATTTATGCAAAGGTTAAACTGATGACATCCAACACTGTATAATTATCAAAAGTAAAACACTTATAATAAATAATATATGTTCACATTAATACCACATTACATTATTATAGAAAATATAATATCACATGAAAACTCACTGTTTATATCAATAACTTAATAAGTAATAACTCAACATTACAAGCTTTAAAAAAAATGCTACACCATTAGTGTTAAATGGAAGATTACATTCTTTCCAATCTTTCATTTTTTGTGAAGAAGTTTTGCCTTAAACACAACCTAGTTCAGAATGGCACATCATTGTGTGCATGCATTCCAATTATCATTTGATTCCAAGAAAAATACCATAGAGATTGGATATTAAATTAACCAGAAATGGTCCAATCGTTCCGGACCTCCGGTTAAAGAAGGTAATTATATTAGCACATGTAATATAAATTAACCCATTGTACCTTTACTTGATTCAAGTAGAGTAGGGATACCAAAATTCTGATAATGTTTCGTGCTGATTTAAACGGAGTGGACATCGTTTAGACAGAAGCATCGTACTTTATCTTGATACACGAGTTTACAAGCAGTATCACAGTTGTCAACATTACCGGTAAATGTACCTTATCTTATATTTCAAAGCACAGCAGCACTGCTGTCAACATCACCAGCCTACAATGTACCTTTTCTTCATTTAAAGAGTTAAATAGCACAGCAGCAGCACTGGTGTTACTAGCACCCAATATACCTCTATTTTGACTCAAAGATTTATAATGAAGTTTAGCATTGACATTGATGTTGCCAGCGCAGCCAACACTGTTTTAAAGAGATTTTGCAAAACAGCAGCCACCATTTTCTGTAATTTACCTTATCTTGATGCACAGATCGATGTCGAATTACTAATGCTGCGTCTAGTCCAAATGCTGCATTGTTGCCAGCAATACCAATATGCATTCAGAGTAAGCGCACAAAAAGCCGAATACTTGCCAATCTGTACCTTACCTTGGTTCACATGAGAGAATATAGGCCTACAATATCTTCATGAAGCTGTCCCTTCATAAAAGGCGATGTGAAAGTTAGGGTCAAGATATCAAGTGGAACATTAATCTTTTGTAAGAATATAAATATTCTGGGTCCGGGTTTATGTTGCGTATAATATAATATAAAACGATCAAAATGACATTGACCTGATGATCTATATCGTCGTATCCCCCGACTCCCATCACTAAAACGTCACCAGTTAGAGTGACAGCAAGCAGTTACCTGTCGATTAAGTGTGTTTTAATAATTGATCAATTTCATTTTCTGCAAATGTTAATTGTTCCAGAGTGTGTCAGGTGCCGATCCTGCTCATTGTCTTGTTGTCGCATTGAAAATGTTTTTTTTTTTTAAATGGTTTTCACTTTGTAATATTAACCATTTTCTGTTTTGAAACCCAGTATATATAGTGCATGCTTGAAAGAATGCTTGTAAAATGTATGATGGTTAATGGTAGTATTATATGCACTTTGATGACTAATTGCATTTTACTGGGTATTTCGGTTGTAAATGCTCCTGTATTCCTGATGGTATTATCTTGTGTTTTGTCCTTTGTTTAATACTCAGCCCACTTATAATTTTGTGTTTTACAAATGATTTTGTATGGCAGCATCATTCAATTTTGTTCTACTAATGTACCGTGTGTGGTCTTACCACTAGACGACTCTGTAATGCGTTCTCTTGATACGGACGCATTAAGCCCCGCCCCGTCAATGTATTGACCAATCACAGTCGCAGCCGCGTAGTTGTGATTCACGTGATCAAAACACGCACAGGCAGCATAGGGGGCGGAGTCTCTCTTAGACCCTATCATGTTTTACCATCTTTATCAAGTCCCTTTCTACAATACAACAATATTGAATACTTAATATCTTTAAAACCGAAGAAGCACCGTACTATTTTGACCTTCACTTGTTGATTAGGAGTTTTTAGAAAATATGTCAGTGCCCACGATAAATGTGTGTTACTCATTGTGCGGAGTGGGGGCGGGGACTAATTGGCCAGTCTTAATTAATCGAGCGCGCATTACCCACATAATGGTTGAATGCATAGCTTTATATGTGTATTTGTATGTTTGGAGTTCATGTTTGCACCAAGATCATAATTAAAGAAGGCAGTCCATCAAATTATTAATAGTCTTTGTTGTGACATTTGTTTCTAATTAGAGAAAGTTTTCTAAAAACAGTCGTGCGGTCTTGTTCGTCAGTATGTCCGGCAGCCTGTCAGCAACGGTACTTTTGAATGAACTATGATAACGATCTTAAAATGTCCTTCTTAAGAGAATGCATATATTGGCAGATTGTTGGCACGGCTCCCAAAATCCAGATCGATAAAAAGGGATCTTTTTGAGGGTACAAAATGCTTTTAAAGCGAACTATAATGTGATCGCACATTATTGTAAGCGTTTACGTTATATTTGAGTACATTGTAGTTGTAGCTTCAAAGGCAAAATTTCACTGTAATATGAACTAAACTTCGGAGAGAAATTTCCAAAGAATTTGAACTTGAATCTGCAGGTGTTTCTGCAAACCCTGTTAATGGACCAATTCTTCGAGTACAACGAGCGCAGTGACTGCCCAACGAAAGTCCACGCAAATTTGCCTAAAAGGCACGTATCGAATGAAAACCTCGGCTCTGCGTGCGTTCAATAGTTGCGCTGTGTAACAACTGGGTTCTCTGTTTACGCGTCTTCATGAGTGCCACAACACTTATCCTAAAGTCGAGATATTGTATCTCTCGAAGTCGACTTATTTTTTGGAATAAGTCGACATACCTCGATAACCTATTTCGACAAGACGACTTAGTCAACTAGAGAAGTCGACAGCTTCAGTAAACCGACTTGGTGAAACAAAATATCATGCTCAGTCGACATTTTGGTTTGAGAAAGTCGAATTGGCGAGAAAAATCGTTTTCTTGATATGGGTTGCCACTCCTAGAGTTCCGTACCCATTTTGTCTTTTGAGGTTGTAGAAATCTTTGAAGAAATGCACGTGACCCATAAAGTGTGGAAGTCTGATGCTTTTGAGTGAAATACATTTGGAAATACATAGTTGGAACTGGATTGAAACGGATTTGTTGATTAATCTGTTTTTCAAAGCAATCCCTTTAAGGTTGAATACAGGGCCTTGTTACAAACAGGTTTGATGTATCAATGTAAACGGTATATTTTTCTGCGCAGTGATGTTTTGAAATTGGTACAGACTTTTATTAGTCACTCGCTCCAGAACTCTACACTTAATTAACAAATTACATTATTACCAATATAGGTTCCTTGATCAAGCCTTCCACGTTCAGAAAAATATGTTGTAAATTTCCATGGCAACGAAGCACATCAAAGTGGAACGTCGTCTTGGTTTTGTAGCAATTAACAAATTGGCACCTTTTCCATGAGGGTTCTTGTTTTCTTCTTCATTCCAAGAGAAGATTAAGGAGTTGTGCTGTGCAAAACGCAAACAGTGGAGTCAATTGTGTTTGTGTGAATCTTCAGGGATGCTGGCGTCACGGGGTCGTTTCAGATGTGGTTAAAATGCAAGGCCAGCAATGTGCACGCACTGGTAACTACAAAAAGTACACATGCACTGCATGTTACATACATGTTACATCGCAGGTCACCATAGCGCAACTCACTGTTTACAAGTGTGAGTGACGCAGTGGTTACTGGCTGAACCATAAACGTGCGTACTCTCCCAGTCCTCCTCCTCTGTGATGAAAAAGATCGATATTCTTTCTGATTCCTGCTGGCGCACTTGTTTTGTTTCATTTGTCCGTCTTTTTCTCTGACAGTTTCTTCTTAGCGCCTGTGAGTTCAACATTCTGGGGTTTTAGCAACAGGTCCTGCTGGTACTTGTTTTTGCCATTGCCCGCCCCTTTTGGAGCCTTAGTCCGTTGACCTTTGACACGCTGGTTCTTGTTGACACTAGAGTTGTTGGTGGCGGAATCGTGTGTCACTTTCTCTCTATGTTATCAAAAATGAGAAGATAAACGGTGAAAATCCAAGGAATCCATTGTTACTTTTTCACCGGGGGACTCACTTGTGACAGTCCTCTTGTTAATTTTACACACAAGTCACAGCCGAGAATTGATTGCAAACTGAGGCCAGCAGCTGATTTCACGAAACGCTAGGATTAATCCTATCTTGAGTTAGGACGAGTAACTAGTCCTAACTTAGGATTAATCTTAAGGTTTACATGTTACAGTGCAAGGCTGGGACTCGTCCCAAGTCCTAAGATTAGTCCTAAGTTAGGAAGAGTTTGGTGAAATCGACGGCAGGTCTTCCCCTGTTTGAAGTCTTGCGAGTTTTAATAGTGTCAATGGGAATCTACCATTTTTGACGCACTTTTAAATCATGCCTCATATCTGATTTGCACACAATAACGAACTGTGGACCACTTTTGAGGACCGAGGACCAGTTGTTCTCCTTTGTTATTAATGCCCTCAGTTTAAATGGTTTAAAAACACGCATATTTTCTGTATACAATACATGTTATTTGCACTTAGAATTGGCAGCTGACATTATATACAGATCCAACGTGCGAAAGGTGTACAAACCAAAATGAGCGTTGATATTTACCACGTCAGAACGAAATAATGACTTTACAAAAAGTTTACGCTGCGAAATTTGTCTGGGTGAAATGTCGTGAACACTGCGGTTTCAATTCAATATGAAACTTCATTTAATTGTTTCTTTATGAAAGCAATATTGTTTGACTCATCAGTGCACGTGACACAAAGGGAGCTTACCCTGTTCAAAACTTGGCGGGAAACTCGACCTTAACTAAAGATTTTCCCGCTGTGAAAAACCCTGAAAAAACAATGCTCGTTGTCGAAACATAGTTATTTTCTATTACTAGTAACTTTTGGGTGCAACCACGTGGTAACTCTTATGGGAGAAGTGTTGGCTCAAATGAGCTTTTGCTTTGGTCTCGACGTTTCGATCTCCTCGTCTTCAGGAGAGTGATTTTAGTACTGATTAACAAAAACCTTAAGGCCACAAATAGCAATTAGTTAAGTGAAAATGTGCTGTGGAACTTACTCTTCTGCATCATCGAACTCCACGCCACATGATGGACAGGCCGGGCTGTATTGTATCTTACAACACAAAAGTCCGTAGCTCCGATGGTAATTGACAATCCCTGACCGGCAGACCGGACACAGGCCACCGGGCACGGCCTTGTCCGTGCATAGGCCGAGCGCACCGGGGGCGACGATTGCAGCTGGAGCGGCGAAGGAGCGCATGATAGTGGGGGCATAGGGCCTGCAGCCCGTGCAGCGTCGGTCGCATGCCAGATGGGAGTCCCTCCTCGTTCTGTCCAGCTGATTGAGGTAAGGGGTCCCTGCATCTCAAGATACAAAGAAAAACAAACATTATAAACTCAGAAGACTTTGTGAAACGATCTAATTATTGCGATTAATGATACCTTACTCGCAGACCTTTCAGATTCTGAAACAATTGGTATAATCTCCTATAAACGCTCTTTATGTTACACTCGGAACAGTTCCCTTCGGGGTACCCATATTTCCAAAAGCTTCTATTTTCTACAGCTTCTTTAGTAGAGCTTTTCATGTGGAGTTTTATATTATAAGACGCAGTGTTGTAGTCAAGTACTTTTCAGTCGAGTATCAAGTACTGCCGAGTACTAGGATGGCCGAGTAGTACTCGTGTACAAGTAATTGAGCCATCGAGTAAGAGTACAAGAGTGTCCGAGTTCTGAGTATTCTGGTATCCGAGTACCGAGTTCAACAGCCGAGTACCAAGTACTTGTATAAGATTGAGTACTTTATAAAGAAAAGTACTGCAAAATGAGATGTAAATGCATTTATTGTTTTTTGACTAATTTCTAGATGATAATGTGTGCTGGTATTTTGTGTGTTTAAAATCAGTCTGATTACATTTTCAGTCGAGTATCGAGTATGGATTTCGGGTGCGAGTATTTTTCTAGACGGGTACGTGTATGAGTACTAGCACTACCAAAACTATTCGAGTAGTTATCGAGTACGAGTACCAACGAGTACTACCACGATAAATGTACATGCTACTTAGGGGCGTGGCATCGGGGATGGGTATGGCGGTGGGAATGTTGGTTGTGAATCCTGCATGGGTGCTGCTTCCCGTGTGGTAGCTCATGAATCTAAAACCGTGTACAGCTGTCGCGCATGTATGCCACTATAAACATAGGGTTCAAGTTTACTGGGCTGCTTTAATTGCTTAACAAATTTACTTGCTCTATAAGCCGAGTTGGCAGGGGCCAGTCAAGGTCTATGCACGCTCTATGTATATTGGCTGGTGGGCCTTTTATTAAAATTCATTTGATGCTAAGCTATGTTCAGCAGCTAATTGCTCCATAAAATCACCCACAAAATTACGTCTAATTTTTGCATTCAAATTCAGATCACAGTGTAATAAAACAAAACGTGTTAAGAACCGAGACGTAATGGCGTCGTAGCAGAAATCCAATGTCTATACAGTAGACACCGTGCGTCGATATAAATCAATCAAGTCAATTTGAGGGTCGATTCCGTCGTCTGTTATGGAAGATTCTGTAACTTTTCACTCATGCAACTATAAAGTATTTAACAAAGACTAACACATGATATTTTGCAGACGGCAGCGTGTTTGATAAAACAACTATCTTGGTATCTTTCTTGATTGGTAGATCGTGTATAGGGATTCGAGCGCAAAGCTTTAAAGGGACTCGTGCATGTTTATTGTCCCTAGGCTCGATTTCACAAAGAGCTAAGGTTGATCTTAACTGCGAATCAATCTGGTTAGCAAATTGCTTAGCAAATTGCTTAGCAAAGTGTGATGTCACATTACAAATCACTATGGCAATACTGACAACTCATCTTAAGATGAATCTTAGTGTGTTGTGAAATCGGTCCCAGGAAGCGCAAATTTATTTCCATCCTCAAATGAACACGGTACCGCGAAGATGAGGAATATTGTTGTCAACTTCGGTTCAGCGAAAACAACGCGAAAAACGGTGTAACTGTTGTCAGAGATATTGTGCATGAGGCTCGTTTCGAAATTTCGGCAATCAAAATAAGCACACAGGGAATCATGTCGTGAGCGTATTCACCAGTGTTGTAGTAAAGTATCATGTATTGTCGAGTACTAGGGTGGCCAAGTAGTACTCGAGTATTAGTACTTGGGCCATCCAGTACGAGTAAAAGTGTCCGGGTACTGAGTATTCTGACAGCCGAGTACCAAGTACTTAGATCTCCGAGTACGAGATACGAGTACTTTTTTAAGAAAACATAATGCAAAAGAGGTTTAAAATCATTTCAGCATCTGAGAGTTCTGATTTGGTCGGCTTTATAGGCCAAGAGAATTCCTGAAATTCAATAAAATATTATCGTCGCGCGTACAAGATTTATTTTACAGATTTGCAAATCTGTATAAAACTCATTTAGTGCACACAGAGCATGTCTTTGTATACGGCTTGTCGATGCATTATCATTTGAATAAAACGTGCTTGCTGTTCATTTATTAATTGTGTAGGTCGGTTTAATCACCCTTGTCTATTTGCATAATGCCCAATCGTGTACAATCAATTATATTTTCTCCCTATGAAGCAAGCAATGGCATTTGTATGAATTTTATTGACAATTTTGAAACAAGAGGATGTTGGCTTTAAAGTCGCGGGAAAAACCCATAGATGATTGCAAAATACTGTGTAGGAGGTTTGCAGAAGATTATATGAGGGCTGCAGAATATTCTTTAGGAGGTTGCAAGATATTCTGTAGGTTTAAAGAATACTATGTTAAAAGAATGTCATCCCTTCTTTAATGAAGATATTACAACTTCGAAAAAACTGTTACCTTGGGGCTATTTTCATTGAACTGTTTTAGCACATTTTGTGAAAGGGTTGTAGAATATTCTGTGTAGGAAGGTTGCAGAATATTCTGTGTAGGAGGGTTGCAGAATATTCTGTGTAGAAAGGGTTGCAGAAAATTCTGTGTAGAAGGGTTGCAGAATATTCTGTGTAGAAGGGTTGCAGAATATTCTGTGTAAGAGGGTTGCAGAATAGTATCTGTAGGAGGGTTTCAGAATATTCTGTGTTGAAGGGTTGCAGAATATTCTGTGTAATAGGAGGGTTGAAGAAATCTCTGGAGGAGGATTACGAAATATCTATCTTGAGGGTCGCTGACAATGCTGTAGGAGGTAACACGAACAAGATTCGCCTAGCAGTATAGTCTGCCAACCAAAATAAAGTTTAATCTGTATTATTTCCCACTGGATCCCTGCCAAGTAGAAACAATAACTGAGACATGTATTATTCTGCTACGCAGCTCTATGAAAATGTTGAGTCACACTGTAGACCTTTATCTCTTTGTTCTGTTCCCCTTCTGTAACAGCATTTGTACGCTTTTCATACGAAAGGGCATTAGACTATTTGGCAACACATCTTCGTTTTTTTTACATGGGTTGGAATATTGGAGGGAAACACCCCTAAAGTAGTAGCAAGATAAAAGTATACTCCGCAGAATATAAACAGACTATAGACTGTAAAGTATTTGAGGGCGGCAGTTTTTAAACCCTCCAGCGGAGATGATTTTAGCAGAAACATGATATAACTTTACTCCGAAAGAGGAAGCTCTTTTCCTCCATCATACAGAACTGAAAATATTAAAATGCTCTGCAAATCATACCGTTAGGCATGTCCCAATGCGCATGATCGGCACGCAAAGGATTCTGGGTGAAATCCGAGTCCGAGAAAAACCGTCAATCATCATGGTGTGCTGATTTTGAAGCAATATGGTACACGACTAAAAGAAACTCTCAACTATACAGCATGGCGTCCATCTTGGCAGCTTGTCTTATTTTTAACAATAGGCCTACTCGTTTTCCCAAGATGCATTGCGGTATCTATTCTAAGATGGCGCTTGTTCATATGGGCCACTATCATGATCTATTATTTCTGTCGCCACACAAAATAGTCACTTTCCAGGCCCAATTGTATAAGAGCTGACCATATTGGCTGCAATACTCTGCGCTGCTTGATATTGTTAAGACACGCTGACCTCCAGCGCTTTGTTTGTAGAAAATGGTCTCTTCTGGCGTTTTGCCATAGACAGGAGATTTGTATAAAATTATCCCCATGATGTATTTATCATTGACGACAAAGGCTACGAGGGAGTAATAACAATGGTTCGTATATAATGTGTTGGCAGCCATTGCCATGCAGTTCAAGCGTTTTATTCAAAATTATCACATTTTGTAAATCGTGCTGTATTGGGAATGTGTTCAATAAAATAGTTAACAAAAAGGACGAGGATCTCATACCCTAAGCAGACGTATTTCTGGTTTGCTGTATCTGGTTGTTGTCATGATTTAAGATCCTAAAAACCAGACAGCAGATCGGAAAATTGCCTTTTCCAGCGAACTCAGAAAGACATAATTATTACTGTATTGATAGATCGGAAATGTAACGCGGATGGACACGGCTTCCTTATATAACCGAGTGTTGGACGACAATTTCACACATAGACCTTAAGCATTGACGTCATCAAGCCGCTATCTTAGTGGTAAAAAGGAAAACGCACATCTAATGTACGCTCAGGATCAGCCAATGAGCAACCTTCTTTTGACCTCTAACCGAGGGCGCCCTACTTAAATGACGTCATATGCATATTAGGTTTGTCCGTCTGTCTGTCTGTTTATTTAAATAAATATAACAGATTAAAGATCGTTCATTTACTTTCTAAATCATTCCATCACAGACAAATCACAGAATTCCATTAGAGGACAAACAGTTGGTTTCAATCTAAAAGCCAACTGATGGTTATAAGGACTGTTTTCATCACGAGTCTTTCAGAGAAATCCTTTCGGCCGAAAATTATAAAAGTCGAGATAAAAGAATTAGAAGACCTCCTAAATTACAAACGTGTTTTTTTCCAATTGCATAAAACAAAATAAGCCCATATGAGATGTAGACAAGTTTCCAGACAGAACATAACAAGGTTTTCATTGTTTTTACTCACGCGTGAATACTTAATTTGATAAAATAGTTACAGGCTGTTTTTTCGTTTACCTTTCTTAACTTGATGGTTGGAATGAATGTATTTTCCCCCAAAAGCAGTGATGCATCACACGTTTATGGCGATGTGTTTTGTCTACACAACATACCAGTATAAGTGAACGACTTTTGATGATTGAGTAAATAATAGTCGCCCCCTCCCCATCCACTACAACACAGAACAAAACATTTCGCAGGACAAAATTTCATTTTACATTTTCACAAACGAAACTGCAAAACAAATATAGACTTATCAATCAGAGATGCATCTGATGGGCCATCAATCTATATCAGACCAAAAACGTGTACATTCGAGTGCCAACTCGACCACTTTTTCCCGAAACCGGTGCAACGTAGTCGACCTGGATGTTCGTTGTATATTTAAAGACTGCTGCGTCGCATGTATTTATTTACAGGTTTTTTTTATAAAATGTGTAGTCGGAGTAACAATTATTTGGCTGAAATGTGAACACCTTATAATTATTTCATTTGTTATCATCCGCCATGCTCCGATGAAAGTGTTAAGATATTCTCGCTGTAGCGCCTCACCCTTTCAAAATATCGAAGCTTTTTTGTTATGCATCCATGGTGTGTCGTCTGCTCAGTTGGAGCAGAATGTGATGCCATACAAATAAAAATGCTTTCAAAGCGGGGCTTGAGGAAGAATGGGTTCTCCTTTTTCATGTGGAAAGAGAGAGAAATGTGATCCATTCGGTGTGAATATATAGGCCATAATATGTCTACGTAAATAACGTCACTTAGTGTATATCTACATCAGTGCGTGCAGTGATACCTAAGTCTGCTCTAATGGTGTGCGGTTTGTAATATATTTTTTATCAAGTCATTACGGTACCTGATAACTTCAATGAAGAAGCGCAATATATTAACACTTTATTGAAAGTGACACCCCACAGTTCTTTGTGAAAATAAAATCAAAGAAGGGGACAGGAGTATTACAAAAATTAATTATATTGTCCTTAAAAAAAGCTTGGTATTCCTATAAGAAAAACTAGCCTCGTTGCCTATGACAACGGTAATGATCGCAAATGCGTAGGTTTAATGGGATTACCTTTTTTTCACGACTTCAAGTAGGAATTTCTCTAATGTAGCGTATATCATAGAAAAAAACTATTTAAAATACACCAGTTGGCTTCTTTACACATCATGGAATTTTCAATTCAAATCGGTATTCTGATAACATTGTACGTAAAAAATATGTGGTTTTATTTTACAAAAATGAAACAGAGCGTGCAGCGCATCCAGGGGAAGGTTTTGCTCTACTTTTAACAAGAAAAAGCTTAAGGCAAAGTGAAAGCTCTATACCCATGTATAGATTGGCTGTCTTCGCCACTCATTGTTTGCAAACAAGAGTGAGGCTTTGAGAACATTATTTCTGGTAAGGTTCAAATCCCCAGTTGTCAGTCCCCACCTGATTGCATGGGTTCCCTCTGATGTGTATGAGGTTTTCCTCAACATAATTTTCTACACAGGTAGTTTCAGGTCTACACTCTGCAAACGAATCGACTCGGGTACCGAGTCCCAGGGGACCCGACCCATTTCTGACCCGGAAAGTGGTTTGAACTTGGATTTGAACTCAGATTCTGCATCCATTTGTCCCGTTGCTGGGTTATTTTGACACAGATTCCGTCATACTGACCCAGAAATGAGTCATGCCCCAGTGGATCCGGGTCATTTCTGACGCGGAAGTTTGCAGAGTGTAGGCCTGAAGATACCCTGTGTAGAGAAGATGTTGAGGAAAACCTCATCTGGGGGAAACTCACGCAATCAGGCGGGGACTGAAAACTCAATTAGACATGCAAGGCCCCCCTGTTTAGCGAGATTCGAACTGGGTCCACAGAGGTGAAAGGCGACGGGGGAAAAAGCCAACTTGAATACCTATAAGTAGTAAGGGAGGAGCTGATTCAACCCCGTTATGAGCAGCAATGAGTGATACTCCTATAGGCCCCTAATACTTTGAGAGTGTAAATCGCTGATGTTTTTTCCAGAAACATGGAAGGGAAAGTAATGAGTTATTCGGACATGCTAGTGAGTAGTATTTCATGCTCTGCTGATGTAAACAGTTTTTGCAAATAATGTAAACAAACTATGTGGTTTAGTAACCTTCAGTTCAAAAGACTTGCACGTGCAGGTATTCTGATATTATATTTATATCGCTAGTGTCTGGGATGCCTGTCATTGAAAACAAACTCATAACGCCCCCACAGTGTTTGGCAATGTGACGCCGGTTCATTCGCTAATTCAATCTAATTCATTAGCTGGAAAGCTAATTTTACTGAGACAAAATGATTGAGTTTATTTAGCATGGAAGTAATGCTGTTAAAGTGTGGACAGCTGTTTGCTCTAGCCATAGAGCAAGGTTCTAACAAACATCAATATATTTAGGAACAAACATCAAGATATTTAGAAACGAACATCAAGGATAATTAGGAACGAACATCATGATATTTAGGGACGAACATCAAGGTATTAGAAACGAACATCAAAATATTTAGGAACGAACATCAAGATACTTAGGAACGAACATCAAGTTATTTAGGAACGATCATCAAGATATTTAGAAACGAACATCAAGTTATTTAGGAACGAACATCAAGATATTTAGAAACGAACATCAAGGATAATTAGGAACGAACATCAAGATACTTAGGAACGAACATCAAGTTATTTAGGAACGATCATCAAGATATTTAGAAACGAACATCAAGTTATTTAGGAACGAACATCAATATAATTTAGAAACGAACATCAAGATACTTAGATAGGAACACTGAGTACAACTTTAAACTCAATTCACTCTGCACGGGCCAGCTGGGCCAGCACACACTTAACTTAACTTGCTCAGAAGACATACCACATTGTTGTGATCGTAGCTGCGATATTTTTCTCCAAGCAATCTCTCCGAATCTACAGCTTTGTGAAATAGGGCCTGACCCATGCCACATGCTATGTTGTAAGTTTTTGAAGAAAAAAACCCCCCCAAATCAAACAGAAATTCATTACCGCCATTGGCGGCGACCTTTTCGAGGCTCCCTGCAGTGACCTACACAAAAGGAACATTCAGTTAACGGTAACCAGCGTAAAATGCAAGCCGAGATGACGTAATAATATGGAAAGTAAAAAGTGTTAGTAACAATAAATACAAAAGAAAAGAAAAGAAATAGATCAAAAGAGCACACAAATCACAACTACCTTTATACTTTCTATCAAGCTTTAAGATGTTTGTTTATCACATTACTGTAATTCAACCAACGAAGTCTATATCTCGAATTATTCCAGTCAATTGCGCAATTACGAAACCATTTGTCTCGGTATTTTTCTCAAATTATCGGTAAGTGAAACACGAGGCAAATGACTTGTGTCGGCGTGTCTTATCTGTCAACGCACCCGACACGCAAATCTGGAGATGTTTACAAACAAACAATTTAATGGCTGTTCTATTAATAAATAATAATACGTCTTAAAGAGAACAGTGCATGAAACTGTCTTCAACTGATACCTCGTGGTAACGTTTTGAACACTTAAATACGTGATAAGAAAAGCACAAAGAACTTAATTGTGCCAAATTGCAGTCATCGATCAATAATTATCTGAAGTATATTTATGTTTTTTATTTATGTTATGTAACTGGGTGTTTTGTTTTGTAGGGGTTTTTTCGGGGGGGGGGTAAAAATATCAAAGCTGTGGTGCGTAGGGAGAAGTTGGGCACCCCGAGAACATTTGTCGGTCTGTTCTACTCCTACTCTAAACTGAGGCAAAAGTCTGTATACAAATTAATTGTTTTGCTCTTTGTGACGTAAGACATGGCCTGGACGGGGAATAAAGTTGGTATTTGTAGTCAAACAAGGCAGAAGGTTTGTGAGTTTTATAAAAGTTGTGGCCACTGATTTGTTGATGTTTTAAAAAGTACTTTATGTCAGAAGAGCATGGCGTTTATCCGTTAATGAAGAGCTTCCACGAAGGCATATGTTTTTTTAGTAAATCTGTTTATTCCATTTCATGTGACCGTCGTGAAGGAGCCGGTGGAACATTCTTCAATTGCATCGTCGTGGGAGTATTTTGCTCTCGTTTTAAGAAAAGTATGAATATGAAGAAGATGTACTTTTTATTGACAGGGGGCCTAGTGATGATACTTTCCACGAAGGTAGATCTTTACACACAAAATAATAAGTATCTGTTTATTCCATTTGCTCGTCTTCAGATGAGTCTTCATAAAACGACGAGGAAAACATAATTAGTGTTTTTCTCTGTAAAGCACGCAGACAATATTACTGATAGTTGTCAAAGACCAGAATCCGCTTCTTGTCTGACCCAACATAAAATGACCTAACAAACCTGAGAAAGTTTAAGCTTAATCGGTCTTTAGAGTCGCGATGAAACAGTGCAAGCCCCCATTTTATATTTTCACAGTTTTCAAACATCGGGTCTTAGTTTCACGACATCAAATTTAATTGTTTTATACTCATCTATAAAAACAGTAGCATTTCAAGGGAAGTTTTCCAACCCTGACCACCTTTATACCTTGTAAGTAATGTACAATTCTTATGAACGTTTTATATTTTCAATCTTACTTATGTTGTGTACTGACCCTTTAAGCTCAATGAAAACATTGAACCATTTATACGAAGGCAGATGTTCATTTAAGTAACGATCATTCCAGTTAATGTTTCTTCCATTTGAGCGTCTTAAAAAAAAAACCAGTGGCACTGTTTTCAATTACTTCTTGTCAATGTCTTGCACAATTTCAAGACATAACGAGGAAAACATGGGGATAAAATGTCAGCTTTATGAAAATGGTTCATATTATGATCTGTTTATTCTATTTTGTTGTCTCTGGGAAGCCTTTCAAATGAATATTTATTGTGATTTACAGACGTCAGGAGATGGAGATTGAATAAGTTTTTAATTTGACTTAATGATAAGAATCTTTCCAAGAAGGCCTTTTTTAAACAGATGTAAATGTTTTTAATATTACGCACAGCTGTTGATCCCGGGTGTTGTCTTACGCACGATGCTGTCAGAGTTAAGTGGCTCTGGGTCGTGCGGTTCTTCAGGGTAAAATTGTGCCGTGCGTTTCATCAAATGTCAATTTACTTGGCGGGAAATGAGCATCCTCAGAAAAAAGAAAAATCACCAAACTCAAAGGGGTAGCACGGCATTTGGGGAATTTGAGTAGAAAATGGCAAAATGTCGAAGGTTTGCTGAGAAAGATTGTTAATCATAAGTAAAAACCTAACTTCAAATTCACCGAACAATTTAATATTTTTCAGTTGACCAACCATTACTAGAAATATTTCCGCTTGAACCGTTTCACGTTAGAGATTGGAGAATATGGCAGGGAATAAAATATGCCAAATCTAAGAAGATGTTGCCAGTATTAAGGCTATTTACAACCAGTGTGTAGTGAATGGATACATTAATTAAGATATGACGCCATGATGAGCTGTTAATTTACAATGTCACCTGCCAATCCATGATAATTTTTTAACGATTTGAAGTAACTTTACACTCTTCTTATTAAACCAAGGTTTTACCCGTTAATCTTTTTCCTATTGTTTCTATAAAATGATTGTTTGCACTAACCACTGAGCTTCTTGCGAACTCAAATAACTGGAGTCTGGAGAACATTTAAATCAAATTTCGACAAGAGTGCGCACTGTTCGGCTTAGTCAAAATGGTTTATGTACATCAGCACAATTTTCCTCTCTTACACGCTCAGACTGTTCACATTCTTCTAAACCCAACGAGTTATGGGTGTTCTTTTAGCAGGATTGTTTGCCATGCTTTTAACATTTTTACAGCTGATATCATTCGCTAGTTTCAATTATTGCCTGTGTATCCTTCGACTGCTTCATGTCTAAGTACGATTGGTAACTATCGAAAAACAAAACTGATCAGTTCCGATCTTAAACCAGAGTGATGAAATTCCCAATCCTCTTGGGAAATAGTTCCGTTTGATATACTGGAAAAGTTGAGAAAATTTCAATTAAAATATCCTCAAAATTACCATTGCTTATGCCAAATGCCGCAACTGAGTCAAGCCTGATGAACGTGTGCAAACATTCCAAAACCGTTATTTTGTTGTTTTCACTAGAACGTGACTACCACTTATTAATTATTCATAGGTTTGTTAAAACTAGAGGATGGGGAATTCATATAAAATTTTCCAACATACACCTTTACATTCCCCTTTAATTGTAGAGGAAGATAAAGCATGACAGTGAAGCTTCATATTCGAGAAATGATGTGATATATCTGATAATAAAGTCAATCAAAACTGAAACAAATAATGTTATTTATGTGTTTAAGCACCAGCTGAACGGTCACATTAGGCAAAACATCAACGGCTGTTTAATGGTGGCAAAGGTCGATGGTGGTCACCGTTATGTATTGCAAGAGCAACGATGCGGCCGAACTTGTTTAAAAAGGTGGCGGCAACCCCCGTACCTGCACCCGTATCCCCGCCCCCAAAACACAAACAAACACCCCCAACAAACCGATGAGATCGAACAGATTTCAACGAATTGCTCGGTTCATCAACCCCATCCAATTTTTTCCTTTCCCCCTACAAATAAAAATGTGTTATTGACCACGACACCCACCATGTGTCTATTTTAAAGTAGTAAATCGGTTTAGGAACTCGAGTGTGACAGAATTCTTGAATAAAATTAAAGACATATTTCTTAGCACAGTTTGCTTCAGATTACAATAAATGAATTTTTCAGACCAGAAAACTTTGGTTAATTGTTTCCAATCACCATCAATCATGTATTATGCCTGTCGGTAATGTATTCCTGCTTTTTATGGTTGAGTTCGCTTGTCAAAATGGCCAAAAAAGGCCATTCGAAAAAATGGCCTGAAAGAAGGCCACTCAAATAATGAGGCCACACATTGAAATAACAACAAGAAATTAAGACAGTCAGAGCGAAGAAGAAGATAAATGAAGTCATTTAAAGGCAAGGTATACTTTTGGTAATTGTCAAAGACAGTTTCCTCACTTGCTGTATCCCAACATTATGCATAAAATAACAAACTGTAAAATATTTTGCTCAAAATGGCCATCGAAGTTGCAAGATAATAATGAAAGAAAAAACATTCTTGTTGCATAGAATTGTGTGCTTTCAGATGCATGAGAAGGGCTTCATGCCTGTAGCCTGTCTCAGATTCAATTGCTTTGGTGAAAAATTGCCCTTTTTCTAAAACTACATTACTTGAAAGGGTGTCGTTTCTAACAATGTTTTATAATATCCACAGCTCTCCTGAACTCTTTACCAAGTTTTAATGGTTACACATTTTTAATTACCCATGGTATACCATTCCTTTCAGACATCTCGTAAAAATGTATGCTTTTATTTTATGGTTTGTACTGGAGACAAATTATCGAGAAAGCTTTTAACACCAAATTTGCAAATATTAATCAAATACACTAATTATATAATGGAGGAAAATATGCTTGATAAAACACTTTATTCATGATTAGATATCAAGGTTCTGCGACAGCTTAAAACAGCAACGAAGCAAAAGGATGAAATAATTGGGAAGGGAATTAAAATTTGTTATTATAAACGTTAAGTCTAGACCTAGATCAGCCATTCAAATCACAGTAGGTCTTAATATCATCAAAAACATTATAAATTTTCTCATCTGAAAATTTTGTAGATAAAGGTGTAACTGGCTACGCGTTTCACCGGTCAATGGTGCATTCGAATAGAACATAAACACATGCACCTGCTTAAAAAAAAAAGATTTAATTATAATTTTTTGCTAGATGGTGTCGAGAAAACTATTTAAAAAAATGCCTACAGGTTGTGTGTTTGTATAATTCAGAAAGCATTGTCAAAAACGCCCCACCAAAGACACAGCGCTCTCAAAAAACACCAGTGCCTAAACTCATCAAATTGAAACTCAAATAATTAAAAATGAACAAACACATTTTTATCTTAAACTGCAAAAAAATGTTGTTTTTCTGTTGTTTTTTGTTTGTTTGTTAGTTAGATGTAGAAAAAGAAAGAGTTAAGCAGGAACTTCATAATGTCTTCCCCCAAAAATCCCCCACATCATTGTAAATGAACCTATGGCTCCATATCTACTGACATAATAAACTGTCTGGATGTTTAAGGTGTTAATTTTGGTTATAAGTGTAATAAGTTGTAGCATTTATTAAAACAAAATAATGATGTGGGGTTGTGTGTACTCGATGCTGCCTTAACATCAAGACAGAATGATTTTAAACAGGATTGCACGCACCTCAAACAAAAATATGTTATTGGCAACATCGTCAATATTTAAAGGGGAAATGATATCATTGGGAGAGTCCAGATTCATTTCCACCCATGTAAATGTTAATAAAGCTCATCAAATAACCAGTTTATGAAAATTTCATTTAATTTGATGGGGTCACATTTTAGCTAAGCTTATGTTCGTGTTCATGACAGGCAGTTGGTTATTACTATTGCGGCGATTGTAATAAAGCAAGAGTAATATTTGTGGAGGTCTTCAAATGCCATTTCCTAAACATTGAATGTAGGGTTGAAACCGGCATGAATTAAATAATAAATGAGATATCAGATTCGAGCTAATCGTTAAGATTTTTGATAATTAACAATCATGTCTTAATTGAGTATAGATTTTTTCCAACAGTTATTAATACGCATTATAATGAACCCATAAAAAAAATCAATTTTGCGTGTATCACTGATGGTTGTGAAAGAAACAAGCGTAACGATGACAAAAGCAATTAACGTTATTTTGACTTTTTCATCATCAATGACAAGAACAATGATTTCTGATGAAAAAAAAGCATCAACAATTTAAATGCAAATATTAAATGATATTTATACTTACGTCTCGGCCAATTAAATAGAAGCGCCATGTTCACCTATTCATCCTTTATATATTTATAGGCTTGAATCTGCTGCTAGGATGGGAGCAGAGAAAGACATGCAGTGTACAATGGCCAGGAGTATTAATGTTTGCTTGATACCCGAGGATGGCCAGCCAGGCACAGTGGTTCGGTATATTACACTATATTATAGTCCAAGTCAGCACTAAGGTTGAGGTATATTGTGCTATGCGTGTCTCTGCCTTGCCTTGCATGATGTGTGTGTGCACGCAGCGAGGCAGGCACACGGAGGCAGAAACGCGACTCATTGCGATGGTAACGGCTCTTTGGCCTGCCGGAGGCGATGCGGTGAGGAGAGCATCCACAACGACTGTTTCGTGTACGGACTAGTAGATAGTCTAATATAGCTTTAAAAATTGATTGTATTTGTGCGTATGTAACAGTGCACATTCAGTCAAGCAACACGCCATCCAAAACCTACCACCCTCAGTGGGCAGCTTTCTCATTAATTTTCACATCTCACTGCAAAACATCACCCTGTGGAAGAAAAAAAAAACCAATACAAAATACAAAATGAAAAAAATAATTTCTAGTATTGCACAAGGTCTGAAATATCCGTCTTATTATTTGATGTACATACACTTTAAAAACAATAACATACTTAACTGGTTCGGAACTCCTGTGTTCGGAACTAACCTGGATACGAAGCCCAATAAGCTCAGACCCGGATTCTTGTTCAAGCTGAATCAGGATCCGGGATCCGGTTTTCCTGATTCTCTTGCAAACTGCTCCAGTCGGAGAAAGAAAACAGCTTTTGAATGATAGCTGAACGAGACCCATGCTCATTTAGGCACTTAATTTGCTAGACAAATCTATGCTAAGCAGCTATTAGCGGTCCCATGCCCAATTTCATGGCGAAAACCCCCCCCCCCCCGCAATTATAATGTTAAGCGTATTTCACAGTTTATCAAGGAACGTTTGATTGTGTATGAGCGTGCGTGCTTTGTTGTTAGTTATTAAGCATTATTCACGTTATACACACAGCTATAGCGCAGAATTTGCTGCTAACTGAGCGATAGCGGTCGCATAGTGAGTAAGCACAGAATTCTGCAGTATATTAGCAGAGTACTAAATAGGTCAAAATTCGTGCACCAAACTAATAACCATATATTGTTGGCCCTCCAATTTTTTATATATATATATATATATAATTTAAAAAAATTGGGGGGGGGGGTTCGTGGTAGTAATATATTGTGTAATTATGACAAGTTATCACAATCAACTTTTGATTGAGGAGTCTTGATCAACTTGGGCGTTTTAATTCGGTGCTAGTTGTCTTGGGAAGTGGAGGGACGCTTAATACCTTCGGGGGTAATTATAAATTCCAAAATTGAAAAGAAGTCTGAAATAAGTTGTCCGAAAAAATATTTTATTGGTTTTCAAGAGACTGATCGAGATGTTTATTGAGTATTTTAATTTTAATATTTAGCATTTAGCATTGGTTATGGGGAGCTTATAGTGTGGTGTACCCGATGGATTTACCTGGCAAGTTTGCTGCCACCTATTGTCCCCCAAAAAGGTCTCAAAATTGCTTGACGATAGCCTGACATGACTTCATGACGTATTGTTGAAATCGATGAGTGCGTGTAGAGTTGAAGAGGACTGCCAACTGGTGAATAAAATCACAACAAAATGCCCCCAAAGAAAGTAAGGCAATACGTGTTGGGAGAATGACATCAGTGTTTTCGCTCTCGTAACCCACTTTATTTCTGTTTGACGTCTTTCTGTCTCATGGAAAAGGCACACAACAGTCTCGGTTGCATATTATTTTGTTCCAGCCGAGTCAATGTGGAAATCGTAGGAAGTTGACGAAGCATGACGCCATTTTTTCCTCCCACACGCTGACCATTATATGAGAGGATGAGCGGACATCCATTTCACTTAGCCCTTATTTGGAAATATGGGTTGTGCCAAATTTCACATAAATATATATGTTTTGATAGTTCCTTTTTTAAATATCTCCACCGGACATGCTGCGAGATTTCAGAATGTTTACCACAATTTCACATTATCATAATGCATAGCTGAGAACAAGCCAGAAACAAGAACACTAACATTATTTTGTTTTCTTCGTGTAAACTTGTTAATGCTAAGCAAACACTGTTGTGAGCATTGTCTAATAATAAGTAACAGTTTAGAAGTTTGCACAGAAGGCGTAATCTTCGGTTTTAGCCAAGTAATAAGTTTCTTATTGACTTTTGCTGTTTTGTCAGCCTACCCCCTGCCAAAATCATTTAAAGGTAGGTTGTATGCAGAATTCCTAGAAAGATTTCAATTCGTAAAGAGCAAATCGAGGCAAGGTCACAAAATCGAGTCTGATATTAATCAAATGGATCAATATTAAATGGGTACGACAGGGAACCAGACGACTCAGGCACACTTTCGCGGTGGTCACTGTGTAATCACTTACTGCCTATCATTGTCTGCCATCACATTTGCATCTTACGTCTGCCATCACATTTGCATCTTACGGCCGCTGCGCGCCACTGCGGCCGTCAATCGATCTGCAACTCTGCCACCTTTTAAAGTACCAATGCCAAGAAAAATCAAGAACAATTTCACCGTACGGCTAAATTTGCCACACAATTATCTCACCAATGGCAAGGGCGACTGTGAAACACAACCTTTCTTAATTACCTTCGGTCCATTGGATACGGATGGTCAAAATAGAGAAGGGCAAGGCTTCAAGTTAGTAGTGGTGGAGAGGGGAGACAGGGTACACTACCTATCCTCGATAGGAGGGTACAGTAAGGTTAGCGCATGTGTACGGTACTCAGTACCCATCACGTATACAACATACCTTTATATTTGTATCCCACTTTTTATTCATATTGGAAAAGATACACTCATTTATAAGAACACGTGAAAAAAACGACACTTTTGACATTGAAGAATGTGACCAATGTGTATACTTATTACCGATCTGGTATGTCCTACTCCTAGTATTATTTTAAAGCAATAATTAAACATCTGGACCCAAGTTCATGGCTCTGCTTACCGCAGAACTCTGCGCTTACGGTCACCATTCTCCGCTTAACTTGCAAGCGCCGAATTTCTGTGCTAGCTGTGTAAGCGAGGATTGCCTTAGTAACGTGGAGCATGCATGCGCACAAGCAAAAATTCCCTGCTAACCCGTGAAATACGCTTGACGTAAGCGTGAAATTCCCTGCTTCCGTAAGCGCCGATTCTTTGCTTACGGTAGGCAGAGCCATGAAATTGGGCCTAGGTCGCAATGTTGCGACCGTTAACACCGTACTTTTGAATCTAGAGGGCGCTATACGATAAAGTAGTTATTTTCCTTCATAAAGATTCTAATCTTACTCGAACATTTTGTGTGTTTTTGTATGAAGATTTACACGCGCTCATTGCAAATGTATAACATGTTTGTACCAAGCCGTGCAAAGCTCTGATTACACTAATTTTGCATGTATAGGAAAATTAGTTGACTTAACTTTATAGCTTGAAAGTTTGTTGGAGAAAAACTAGATGATGTTCGTTGTTTAAAAAAACTCCTGATATTTCGTTCTTCGGCCTACATATTGTTTTAAAAAATTTTGTTTTCAAAAACTCTGATCTGAAAAACACTTGCATGCTCCATTCTTCGAGATTATTAAATTAAGGTTGGACAAACTCAAAGCCCCGTCTTCAAGCTATCTTTCACAAACAACGAAATTGCTTTTCAAAACACTAATTTACATAAAACCAAAATTCATGTAAACTAACTTGTGCATATTACATTATTTTGTATGCTTTTATATATAATATTATCTTTTTGTTTTACTGGTCCCTTTTTCCTTTAAAATTGTCCCCACAAAAGTGTGTTTTTTTCCGACAGCCTACTTGTTCTAAAGATGGTAATGGTAGCTATTCTTCTGCGCAATTATTTTGTCTGAAGTGCTCATTTTGGCTAGAAATCTATAAAAGTATGTCAACATTTTTAATTGCCAGAGATGGGCGACTTTTGGAGATCGAAAGTTCCGTGGTATTCTTTTGTGAATGCTGCGGCCAGAGATGCGGTTGGTACCTGCTGTCACCTCGCAACAATGAAATAGCTTTAATATGCAAACTACTCTAGTGGTGCGAATGCTCCACGTGTGACACTAGTGACCGCCCACGTTCAGACAAAATGGCGAGATGCGGTGAGACGCCATGTTTTCTCTTCATTTATTTTCCATTTACAGAAAATTTGTACTACAAAATCACTGCAAATTCAGCAAGATGAGTTGAATATTAATTATAGCATTCCATAAAAGACTTCCATGTTGAAAATAAGGTTTCGAACGGCTAAATAGAAGGAAACGCTAGGTATAATTTATGTAGCGGTGAGTTTGAAAAACATGTGGTCTGAATTTGTATTAGTTCTGTACAACTGTTTAAAGACATGAAGACAGAAAAGCCACGACAAGACTAATATTGATGCAAAAATACAGTTTTGTGAAACCTTGCTTAAAATTTGAGACGGTATTTACAATTGTGTATACACTCGGGCTTTGTTTTGGGGTGTTTTTGTTGAGGAAGGGAGCAGCGAAGATAGGGTAACATTTAACTTTAGGGGGAATAAGGCAAGGGGTGCATTTTTCTAGAGGAGCTCTTTTGGACAATTAATTGTAGTTTCTGTTTGCATTTTTCTCAAACAAGCCCCTTTTTAGCGCTCTTGTTATATGCCATTTACTATTTTTCATAAGATTCTCTGACATGTAGGTATCGGTACTTGTAAATTATGGTTTCAGTGTATTTGTGTATGAAGAATCTCCAAGCCAATGCTGACACATTTTCAGCAGCCATGATATTATTTGTGCATGGACAAATGTCGCTAAAAAGTAAACTTTTGAGTGACCCATTTCTTGGTAAGGGCTATAGCCTCACTTGTGTGGTTCAGCTTGGCCACACAAGTGGGGCTAGGTAGGGCGGGAGTTAAGAGTGGTCACGTGTGCTTTTATCAAATGCAACTGGTTTGTTATGTTTTTAGTTTTTAGCTCCAAAGTAAGCTTTGTTGACGTCAAGTACAAATTAAAGTTTGCCAAGTAGTTTTTGAGTGTGAGCACTTGAGATATGGAGTATAAGTACAGGTATTCAAGTACTAAGTTTTATGATATCCGAGTGGAAATTCCAACAACCGCGTTCAAGTACGTGTACTTAAAAATGAAGTTTGCTGCAAAATGATGTATCAAACATATGTGTTGGTTATTCACTAATTTCCGAGTGCGTGTGGCTGTAACTAAAAAGTATTGCTACATCAGAGAAGGCTTCCCTTTTCCATTGAGGTATGGCTCTTATTCCATGCATGCTTTTCACAAAATGGTTCCATTTAGACAGCCTTGCAACTTGGTCTCATTTTGTAACAGGATACTGATGACATCTGAAATCAAATTTACAGTCACTTCTTTCAAGAGATATCTTTTGGATGGATCACCTGAAATTTGAGGCATATAAACCTCACATGAACAAACATGCTTGCAACCTAGATGGTTTTCATTGCTCATTGTTACGTGAAAATCTCCTTATATTACATGTAAGTTTTGCAGGTAGAAACTTTACTGTTTCGATATTGGTGTAGAAGTTATAAGTTTATAATATTTAAAATGTTGAGCATAAAAATTTGGAGCATCTTTATGTTGGCCTAACTTATGTTACACTAACATGACTTAAGCAAAATCATGGCAGCCTATCTAAATGGGTTGACATTTTAGTAAGAGTTATTGAAGTTCAAATTTCTTTATTTGTACTTTGTGATATCTAGGGATCGATTTCGTCAAGCAATTTTGCATAGCAAAATACTTGATTTGAACAGTGTTTGTGCACTGACACGTACACTGAATGCTTTTAAGCAGCAAATGATGATTTTTCAGTAGCAACTGATTCATTTTGTGTAGCCTTTTGCTACGCTATACATATAAATCGTTCGTTGATGACTGACTAAAATAATAATAAAGATAACTTGCAGATTTGGACAATGCCAAAATGCATTATGCTCACATTCTTTCACCTGAACTTGTCAAAGTTGTTTGATCTGCGTGTAAACATGGAGTTCCATGGTGTAATTGTATATTGTATGTAGATTGTTAACTAAAATGTACAGTTATATTAAAACTTCTTACATTTATTCACTGGTACATGAAAGCTCAGAGACCAACATCGTGAACTCAAAATGTACGAAAAAGAGTACTTGCAACAACTGTAAACAGTAAGAAACATCATCCAGTAATTAAGATTCTAAAATTGATACAATTGAAGGAACAAAATACAATTCACCCATGAACTTAAGTGTTCATTGTTGATATTGGAAGAATTTTGCTTCCCTCATCTAGTTGTTAAATGTATTTTTAAGCGTACATCATAACTCCCTCAAGTTATTTAATTACTGGAATCCTTCCTCACTCCAACGAAATCCAACACCAAACGGTAACTCAACAACCAAACTAGTCATTGGGAGTGTGTTTGATACCAAAAGCCTAGTGCAGTCTTCAGTCCAACAGAATCAAACAAAGCATGCTGATGCTTTAGTAAAGCTTTAGTCTTGATGTATTGGGTTGAGGGTATAGTTTTAAAAGCCGTCCAACCCACAACATGTGAATATTTGATCTTATTTTGTTGTTCCATTTTAGTTAATTCACCAAATGAGTCGTGTTTTGTTCAGGGATTTTTTGCTTGAATTTTTTTTTTACTTATTTTGATTTGTGACGAACTAAATAATCAAAAGTGAGTTGGGAGATCTTAAATTTATTCTAAACGCAGACAGAAAAATGTCCCTAAATCAGTACTCACTTTTGTGAGCTTAATCATGGTGACGTTTCAGGTTAAAAGTAATCAATTGGGTTTTTGTTGTTGATAATTTGGTAGGCTTGGTGCCAATGGTCTGTCTAATTGTGATGATCATATTTTTTAGTTGAAATTGTGACTGTCAAGGTTTGCCAAATTTTCAGAGCTCGCAGAGCTCAGAGTGAATTGGTCAAAACATCCATGCATCCTATCCAATATAAGGTTCTCAGTGTGGGAAAGTGTCGTAACGGTTCATCTCATTTTGTTATTTCAGGTTCAGGATTAGATGACGTTGCCCTACAGTACGCCTTGATGCAACTCCATCTGCATAACCTGCCTGTATAGAACTATAGCTCACCTGTAAAAATCACCTGCCTGATGTCACCCATAAACACCCATATGGCATGGAAATATCAAGCCAAGCCACGTAGTGCACATTGAATTGAACACAAGAGGGCCTCCTTACTGTGTTATCATAAGCAACATATGAACTCCTGGATGTAACCAAGCAGCACCTACAGCACAAACTCTTGACACTCAGTCACCCTCCACTGAGGAAAGGTGACATCACATAAGTCACATTATTTGGGGATCATTTGCTGCTCAAAGTGGGAGTTATGAGTCAACCCACTGAGAAGAACCCTAAATTTGAACTTGATCCTTTGTGGTTAAGGATCATAGCCAAGGTATGTATTTAAACATTTTTGCCAAGTCAGCTTTTTTGGTTTATTTGTGAAATTGTTCTTTTTATTCAATAACTTTTTGAACAACAGAATAAACATTAACAAAAATAATATCACTGAAGGACTGTGGATGAAAGACACAGTTATTATCAAGAATTTTAGACTTAATACTTATAGAGTAGCCTTATAAATAGTGCCACTATGCTGGATTGCTAGACTCCCTCCTTCTTGGCCCTTCGCTCACATAGCATCAGGTAGTGTGTTGATTTTTTGAATAGAAAGTCACGTTTTTTGCTGCAATTTTCCCCTAGTCTGCTAGTCATCACTTAGTACCATTGCGTCATTGTGGAGAGTGCATTCAAATGATTTTGGGCAAAACTTGCTTTAATCTTTATGAAGAATCTCCGAGCTGACAATCAATCTTTAACTATCGTTGGTGCCATGATGCTTACTGATGCGCATGATCATGAGTGCTGATTCAATTTGCTGAAACAGTGGCATTACTTACATTATCTCATGTATCTAGTCTACTTGCTGCTGGTTTGTGTTCCGCAGTGGTGGTGCTGTGTGTGATGATTACCGCCTTGACTAAGCGTAGTCATACGCCATGCACCAGAGGGCATCATGGTGTCGATGAAGTTTAACTTTTAAATCCAAAGTTTAATGACCTAGGGGAGTCAAATTCAGTGATATCCTAGAATGGACCAGTACACATATCTAAGTGGGGGGGGGGGGGGGGGGGCAGACCCCATAGCACATATATTTTTTTACAGGAATTTTTCAAAATATATAGTGGACGGTGTGGTAGTAAATATTGGCTCCTCGGGGTAAAGTCGGGGGGGGGGGCATTGCTTAGATAATTAGATAAATATATCAAAAGATTCAAACAATCCTAGACAATAGCTGGGCATGTAAAGAAGTCACTTATGTAAAAATTGTTGGGAAATGCACAGAAAATATTTTTAAATAAACCTTAGATGGTGTGATAGGAACTACAGTCATTTGACCAGTTTGGGATCACTTTTTGAATTCACATTGTTTTTGGTTGCAATCTCTTTGACATTTTAAACAAAAAAGTTTATCAGTTTACCTAAACATGTTATAAAACTCACCAAGTATCCACTGACAAAAAAAGATTAGTACTTTGGAAGAGGCTTTGAGAAAAGTATTGTCACCTGTTTGACCAGTTCAGGATCAGTTGATTCTATTCTGAATCAGTAGCTTGCCCTCTATTGGAAACCAATACTCCCATTCATAAAACTGTCTCTCAAGGACACAAACTTCACAAGTTTGTTGGCATGGACATGGACTTCCTTTCTCCAGAGAATTTCATGCAAGTGTATTCAACAGCAGCGCAAAAATCCAGCAACAAAAACACAAAACAGCAGCAAAGGCAAATGAAAAGGTGAAGCACGCCTAAAAAAAGCAACATTGACCCAAATATCTATTCTTACAGTCGCAATTTCCTTCTCCAAGTTTCATTTTCTCACAAAAAAACAATATTCCTACAAGAATTTGTTGAAGAAATGTATCTTAAAAGCAACAAATAAACTTTCGACTGCAGCAGTAAGATTTTACCTCACTGAGTGCGGCACCATTTGACGCAATGAGAGATGCTGAGTAGTGAGTGATCCCGAACTGGTCAAGGGTACGATGCCCCCCAAAAGACGATTTCGGTAATTTCGTCTCCTAAAAAAAACAAGACGACTGCTCAGTATTTACCTGAAATATTGTTAACACATTCTAAGCATTTAACATAAATTTTATTCGCCCTGGCGTTCAAATTTTAAAGGTGGGAAGTTTTAACAGCGTTTTTCAACCAACATTTTTTTTAAAAATAATGATCAAAATCGCAGACAAACTTCAAGAAAATGGCCATAATTTATTTGTTGATGAAGTTTGGAACCTTATTTTGGGTTTGTTGGTTTATTGCATGTTATTCTTCACATGTATCAACAGAAATTGGTAATGTGAGAAGTAACTTAATTATGGGGTTGTTGCAAAGTTGAAGTGATCCCGAACTGGTCAATGATCCCGAACTGGTCAAATGACTGTATTGGCTCTTTCAAGCAGTTGCGTATAAATTAGACTTTTCACACATTTAAGTGATTCTCAGCACGGAGAGTCTTCATAAAATTACCCCAAAGCGAGTTTCACAACATACTGTAATTTTAATGCACTCCCAACAATTAGGCAATGGTAACTGACAACTGGCGGGAAACAAGAGTTTATATTTTAAAAATCATCACACTTCCTTATGCATTGTGGGGGTATGGCCAAGAAGCGGAGGGACTCCAGCGTATTGGCACCATTGCTGTACATCTACTCGAGTCCCTGTTGTCTGAGTAAGAGTCCTAAGTGAGTCCCTGTTATCCAAGTCCAAGTCTTCCCATCCTCGTTCCCAGGGGTGATCGATCTCGCCGCGCCATTTTTCCCAGCATGCCTTGCTCGATCATAACCCCTGGAATTGGTTCATTAAAATGTGCTAGAATCTAGCACATTTTAATTAGGCCTGGGGCCGATCCATTCTACGTGCGCGCTCAAGTACGGTAACCCGTAAAAGAGGCATCAAGTCAAAAAGCAACTGGTCCTCTGTCATTCTTCTTTGATTTTGTGATATTTCTAACTGTATTCAGCTTAGGGTGACCGTGTCAAATCATGATTCATTTGAAATGGAATCGCGTCAAATTACTTGCATTTTCACACGCGCGTACTAAGCGTCCTACAAGCGCCATACATGCGCTCGAAAGTTTTTAACAAGCTTGCACGCAAAGTAGTCACCCTTTACATCCCTACCAGAGGTTAGTGATGAGAGGTATTGATACGGCGCGCTGCCCATGGTAGCGAGCCTGAAGTCTTCCCCACTGAATCTGTATCCCCTTTTGTCCAAGTCTGAGTCCCTCGTGTTAGTTCTTATGAAAGAAACTTTGAATTAGCTCACTCTCATGGGCTTTTGGTAATCAGCGGAGCCAGTTTCTGTAAATTAGGCATGGCTTTATACACTTGAATAACTTCAAACACCTAGAACAGGGTTGCGTCCTTTGTCAATCCTCCTACTGACACTCATATGGAACATTTCTTTAATTTCCACCATTTCCATCTATTTCCATCTATTTCTATCAGACTATTGCCCCGATTAGCTGCAGGGAAAAAAAAGAAGGAACAAACAAGCGAGCGCAAACTTTCACAAACTTACTTGCTCAAAATCTGTATAGTAGGCAGGGCTCGGAATGGGCACTGGACCGCAGGTCTGAGGCCAATGATTTTAGGATTGTTCCAGTAAACTTCAGACTTGCCAAGTCTGACTGTCTTGCGTTTTTGTTCAAATGTTTACTGTAGTGGACTGTCAGTCTGATCTTTCAATTCTGTTGAGTAATCCCCATGCAAATTATAACATTTCAAATGTTATTCTGTCAATTTGTTGTTCTCATTTCAATTCTGGTCTTAAAAACAATTCTTGTCCAGTAAACATTTTGAGCTACATTGTACAAACCCTGTTTTTGTGGTTTTTAACCCTGAATTTGAGCCCTGGTACATGTACGTGTCCACCTGTCATTATGAGTGTCGGTCTGTCAAGGACTACAACCAATCATGGACACGACAACCCACCGATTCTAAGCCTGCCTTTTTAAGTCTGAGATTGAGCTTAGTTTTGGAAGGTTAATCAAGAAGAGGGCGCTATTTCAGGTGGACAAAAAAACACCATCACAGACTTGTACAAGACTATAACCCTGACCCCCCATGCCCAGTTGAAATATACAGGGTCAGTGGTTGTCATGCAAAGGCTAAAAAGCAACACATCAACTGATATTTTTTCATTATTGATGATTTACGTGTGCACAATGAAGGTAGCCAAAATTGTGTGTTTTCCCCCTTTTTCCCCATTCTCAAGCCGGTCTCGAGCCAAGTCTCGCCAAGTCCCAGTGTTCGAGTCTGAGTCTGAATCACAGTGCTCTGAGACTGAGTCCGAGTCAACAAAAAATTGAGTTGAGACCATTCTCGAGTTTGAGACTTGACTTGAGTCCACCAGCACTGATTGGCACTACATTGGGATAGAAAGAGAGATGCAAAATCCCTGAGAAAAGACTGAGAAAAACGTAACTGCTCATCAGGCTCATGAACAAATGGCAGATATTAAACATACATGTAGTCGACTTTCATGATAACAAGATCACTATGACTGGCCAAATTACATCTCTGTAACAGAAACATTGTTATAAGAGGACAGCAAGACAAAGAAACACAAAGTATTAGTGAGATTTGGGACTTCAGAATATACTTATTATGATATGAAGCAGAACCTCATAACAGCGCTCTTAAGGTTTTCAATGACTTTTAGTGGCTTGGATTAGGCAAATACCCTGTGGGTATAAAAATACAGCTTGAGGTCTCCAAGATAAAACCATTATAGCTACTCCATCTTTGTATCTATAATTGTCAAACATGACATTTTTTACCATAGAAATTTGCTTGGGGAGGATTGTTGGAAATTCACTCCAGGTGTAGAAGATTTCCATATTTAATAGGCCTACATAATAAAAACTAATGCATGTATCAATTGTAGTCCTGGCCCTTGGGTACCCGGGATTATGGAAAAAGTAGCCGGGAAATAGAAGGAGATTGTCCCATCGGGACAATAGCAGGGACTTCGTCAAGGTTGTGAACATTTGTTTGCCCTGCCCTAAAGGGACAATAGCTGGGACTTTGCCAAGGTTGTAAAAAATGTTTGCCCCGCCCTACCACAACGATGGGGGCACACTGCCAAGGTTGTACATTTTGTTGCCATGTTCCACAAGCTGGGACTGGGATTGTTGAAGTGTTGTGACAAATACCTTTCATGCCGGAGACTGGCTTGGATTGTGCAGGGGTTGTAAAATAGAGCCAGACATGCCGGTGCCTGGTTATAGCCAGGGATGTACAAAAAGTAAGTTCCCTGTCCGGCTGGGCAGTAGCAAGACAAGGAAAGAACTATCACGCTGGGCCAATTTTACATCCCCGGCCAATTCCCCATTAGTCCTGGGTCCACCCAGGGCCAGGACTTCAGTTGATATGCGCATTTTCTAAAAGGGTTGTGTAACTTTCATAGTGAAAGGACTTTGGGTACAACATGAGCTAAAATTATGTTAACTCTATGCAATGGCTTTCCCACAAGCTAATGACTTTTCAACTCTAAATTTCAAGCATTCAAAATGCCTTCAAGACCTAGCTGGAGTTTTTAAAAAGAATTTAACCCTTCAGAAACCACAGTGATCACAAGCAGCTTGTACCAAAATATCCATAACAGCTGCAAAATTTGACCTACTTGTGCTCAAACAAGAGCAAGAGCAAGAGTTCAAAGAAAATGGAATTTATCGAATTGACATTTTCCAATGTTTCCCATGTTAACAAAGAATCTTCAATTAAACCCCCCACATATTTTTCTGTTTCTTTTTTCCAGAAATTTTCCCTGAAAATTTGAGAGTAAAAAAAACCCCCAAAAGATTAGCAAAGTCTGGGCGTATCATTATTATTATACAGAAAGAAATGGTCTTTATAGTTTCAACATTCCTGGCTATTTAAAGAAATATTGAAGTATTTAATGACATTTGGGGAACTGTTAAATACTTTATCTAAACTTCAACAGAAATTCTTTAAATCTTCAGAATCTATTTATGAAGAGTCCAGCTTGATACCCATTATTTACCTCATTTACACGCGGCCATATTATTTAATTTTGCAACATAAACACATGTCTTGAGAAAATTTAGTCAAAAGAGGGCGCTACCAGACGATTGCGTGCAGAGGGGTGCACCACACTAAAACAAACTCCCATATTCAGAAACAACTTTACTTCAGATTTGTTTCCAATATTTGCCAGGTCATCCGTTTGGAAGTTTGGCAAATTACACTAGAAAAAAGCCCCCGAAACTGCGCTTTTTCCCAAACTGACTTGCTGACAGTTTTTATTTATTGAAGGACTCCTCCACTTCCTGAGCAAAATAGGAGCAACTTTATCCCAAATCTATCTAATTTCCTCAAAAGTTGAAGCACAGAACCCCCAGGTTGTGGTTACTTGTCATAATTACACAATCAATTAATTGCATGACCCCCAAATTCTTATTGTTCACAAGATTGTGATAATAATAATAATAACTTTCGGTTTATATAGCGCATAATAATTAACACTTAATTATCTAAGCGCTTTACAATAGTGCCCTGGTCATTGGGCCAATAACATTCCTGTAATCTTTATCAGCTCCCTAGGGAGTATACAGCCCCGGGCTGCCGTGGCGCTCCGAAGGCTTTTCAAACACAATATCAACCTCTACCCTCGCAGGTACCCATTTATACCCTTGGGTGAAGAGAAGCAATTATAGTAAAGTATCTTGCTCAAGGACACAAGTGTCATGACCGGGATTCAAACCCACACCCCGATGACTTAACCATCGAAACTTGAATTCGATGCTCTAAACCACTCGGCCACGTGACACCCCAAATCAGTTTGGCGCATGAATTTTTGCCTTTTTAGTGGTGAACCCAGAGAATGCGTCACCACACTTTTTATATGGTATCCCTGCACCCACTTTCAATCCCAATAGTGTTGTCGGGACTGTCTAGTGCTACAAAATAGTGTCAGATTTCCAGGGTGGTTCTTTCTTGAACAACGCCATGGAAGCGGCGAAGGATTGCCAGTGGATAATTCATTTCGCTGAGTGTTTAACCCCATATTTTGGGTGGGTGGAAGACATTTCGTCCGCCAATAAATTGATATCTGCATACCAGTTGGAAACTAAAACAAATTTTGTTCGCCAGGCCAGTAGTGTTCCAAATTTCGGCGAGTCAGGTATGTCCACAAATTAAACATATAAGGTACCCCATTGGTTGGCAGCTCCTTCGGTAGTTTGCTCTCCTGTATTCAATTTCATATGTTCTAGCCTACTAGCTGTTTTGTTTGATCTTTGTGTAAATGGATTGCTCTAAACAACAGAAAGCTGCTGGACTTCTAACGCATCAATTTGTTTATAGTCCAAACACCCCAAGTCTTTACTTTTTTAAATCGATATTCTAAATTAATGTTGTGCGTTGTGCGATTTTAACCAGATGTAAAACAGTAAAATGTTTTCATTTGCTCAAAATGACTTAATGCATGTAGGTGGATAACATAATACTAATAACTTGAATGCTAACAATGTAGGTATGTCAGTGGGATTATGATTGGCGATCATATTCTTCGATCCTAAAGGTACGAGCCTTATTTGAGTCCTTTAGTTACCAAGTAATTGATTTAGTTCCCTACAGCCATTAAGCTCTTAGAGGTGCTGCAACACCCCCCGAGTTTACCCCGATGAGTGAAAGGGCCAATATTTACTACCACACTATCCAATATATTTTGAAAAAATCTGTAAAAAATATTTTTAAAACCTTTTGGACCTTAACCCCTCTTAGATATGTATAATGGTTCATTCTAGGTAATCAAGGAATTTCACCCCCCAGTCATGACACTTTGGAGAAATAACTTAATCAGTGATTATGTCTTATTATATTCTCATCATCTTCTTTCACAACAGATTAATCCAGGAGTGACAACACAAAATCATGAGACAGTCCTGGATGGCCCCTCGATCATGGGCTCATGGAGCTTGGTCATCCACTGGTCTGTCATCGATCCTCTGGCCTAGCATCCACTGCTTGGTCTCATTGGGTCAACTTTCAAACAGAGGGAAGTAAATCCACAGTCCGCCCAAGCTCTCTGATGTGACCCCAGTACCACTGACTACTAGATGTCAAGCAACCATCGTGATTGACCAGAACTGCTGATTTACACTACAATTGAGGTGAGATAAATACTTTACTGCAAATTGACTTAAAGAGTTTTGCCTGTTTTGTTGTTGTTTTTTAAGGCCACGTTTGAGTGCGTTCACATGAAATGTTTTTCACCACAAATGTTCAACAGCCACCACTTTCATAAAATACAAAAATAATTGTAAAGGTTTATAAGTAAGTAGGTGAAAATTGTTGTCAAAGTTGTTACACTTGTTTTAACCACCCTGTACAGCAGATAGAGGTTTAATAGATTCTGACTGGCACCAAAGATATTATCAAAAAAGACCACCATTATAGGGCTTGATGGCTCATTTGGTGGAGAGCCGAAACATTAATCCTTGTGTTGCTCGTTCAAGTCCCGCTCTAGTCTTTTTCTTTGTTCATCACTCAAAAATTTAAATCTACTTTCAATTTTGAAAAAGACTAAGGTTGCAATGTCGTTCTTAGGCAGCAGCAGGGTGGCACTTGAACAATGTGCAAAAGAAAGGTCTATGTCGTTCAATGAGTACTGTGTGTATAAATTGGTCTTTTGTGTAGTTTCAGGACTGTACATGCAGTTTGTCAGGCTTGATATTTATTGTTGTCTTTACTTTCCTCTTGTTTCATCTGCTACAGATAAACCGATCCAGACAGAGAGTGTCGGATCTTCATTCACAGTGGCAGTTGGTCGGCAGCAGAGATGCCCCAATCTATCAACGATCAAGCCCAGCAGTGTCTCCAGAAATTGTCCCTAAATTTAAATCTTCAAAAAATAAAGACATTTTAGCCTACCAAATGTTTTAACACTTGTGGATAAAAGAAAGTAAGGTTTTGTTCATAAAAAGGGAATTTTTTTTTCTTGGTAAAGCATCATCTCTCTGGATCAAAATTATTATTATTATTATTATTATTATTACTGGTTTATTCAAATCTGCTCGTCGCAGCCGGCAGGCTGAATTAAAATACAGATTTACAAAAAATATTAAAAGTACAGCAAAAAATGTATACAATAGGAACATTAAAAATTAAAAAGCAATAGACAAACAAACAAACAGACAAACAACAAACGAACAAACACCCCAACACCCCAACAAACAGATAACCGAAACACATCAAAAAATACACCAAACAAACAAACAAACACCCCAACAAGGACAAGACAACACTGAGCAGACAAAAAAACAAGGAAGACAGGGAAAGGTAAATATCTAAATAAAAAACACATGAAAAGGGCAAGAGAAAATCTAAAAGACAAACTTAAACACCAGGGAATAAAAAGGTGTTAACAACCACACCCACCCACAAGGGACAACATGGTCAAAATTGGAGGCCTATTTAATCACTTTACTTGTTCAAAATACTGGTTAGGTAGGGAATGGGGCTAGACCTGTATCGGTTGGTTCTGCAAAATTGTAAAATTGTAAAAATAACTCTGTATGTAGCTAAAGTGTCTTGATAACGTTTGGTTTGGTAGATATAAAGTGTCTTGATTCTTTGAAGTCACAACGATTACCTTTTCTGAATTTAGAATAGCGCATTTTTTAAACACTTCCCATTGTGTGGTGACCACACTATCCCTTGTGTGGTGATCTTCCTGTACTTCTCCTTTGTGGTGGTCTACCCATACTTCCCTTGTGTGGTGATCGACTCGTACTTCCCTGGTGTGGTGCTCAACCCGTACTTTTCTTGTGAGGTGATCTACCCGTCCTTTTATTGTGTGGCGATCCACCCATACTTCACTTTTGTGGTGATTCATTCATACTTTCCTTGTGTGGTGAATCATTCAAATCAAAGTTCTATACGTGAATTGGAGTGCTGTGAAAGGCTTACTCTGTCATAATTCTAGCAAATCCATTTAGCTCATTCGTTTTAAATGTATGCTGTGGATGGAGTTGACAAACTTGGTTGCCATAGAATTGGAGCCGGATGGGAGTTTCCCAATTGTTTTTTCCCCAAAGGGGTTTTTCGAAGGGTTCTTGCCCATCCCATACACAGCAATAGCAGGCATGCAACTTTTCAGCTGGACAGCTGATTTTTATGGAGTTGGTTTTCCCAGCCGTTGAAAATTTAAAAACACAGTACAAATCTTACTGTGTCTGAAATGTCCTGGTGTTTTTTGTTTTTTGTTTGCAAAAAAAAAAAGTTGCATGCCTTAAGTAGGGACACTTTTGTGTCTATAGATCGTGATGTTCCTATGATCGAGCCATACTTCCCCTTGTGTGGTGATCTACCCGTACATTTTTTTGTTGTGGTGTGGTCTACTCACACTTCCCCCTGTGTGGAGATCTACCTGTATATTATACAAATGTAAATGAGTTGCTCCTATTAAAATGAAGCCATTACCAAATTAGATCTTCATAAAAGAATGAGATGAGTTTGCTTGCGAGTAAACTCATCTTTTTATATTTCAGAAATTGCCAAAACTTCTCATAGCAAAATTTCTTTCGAAGTAAAATTGCATAAAACACAATGCAAGCTTCATCTTAAAATTTCCCCTTTTTCACATTTTCTTTTAAATTTGTTTTTCTCTGCCTGATATTGAGAGAATCATTCAGAGCTCAAGGCAAAAGCACACAATTTCAAATAACACATGACTTGATGTGTACGAGCAGCTTATTATGATGAGTTTCTTTCATGCATGTTTAAAAATCCTCTGATAAACTCATCTGCAGAGTTGTGCAAACTCCTGTGCCTGTCGGTGGACCCCCTCGGCTGCCCGGAACAAGTGGTGGTCTTGCTGGCCCGGATGCAATGGAAGGTATGTTCTCTGTTCAGTGAAATTCAATTAGATGCACCATAAGTGTTCTAGTTCACTGGTGTAATGTCTTACAAAACTAGACGAGCTAGAGCGAGCGTTTTTGGAAGCATGCACAAATTTACTAGGATATGAGCTGGGAGTGAGTCGTTGGACCCTAAAGCGTGTTGAGCGATGTCCCAAGGAGTATGGATGAGGGCCCATTATAATTTAGTCTTTTGTTGGTCACGTCACTCTTTTGTTCTCTAGTAAGCAGGTTTGTGCTGGCGTTCATTTGAGACCTTCAAGAGCGGTGCCATGAGATGTCTTTGCTTGAGCCAATGGAATCTGGACCCGGTGGATGATGAGGACTTCTATCGAGTTGATGATATGAAGGCTGGAGAAACATGTTCTGCTTGGTCATGCCTGTATCTACACTTTCTTTGTAAGAACCACTCATTTTATTGCCTTTTGATACCAACGATGACATTGAATTACTTTTCATTGTGTGGTAAACTAACCACACTTTCCCTTGTGTGGTTGATCTACCTATACTTTCCCTTGTTTGGTGATTTACCTCATCCCATCTGCACATAATTTTTCTTGTGTGCTGATCTACCCATAAGTCCTGTGTGTGGTGATCTACCCACACTTCCCCTTGTGTGGTGATCTACCCACACTTCTCCTTGTGTGGTGATTTACCTTCACTTCTCTTATTTGGTGATCTACTCACTCTTCTCTTATTTGGTGATCTACTCACACTTCCCCTGGTGGGGTGAATGATCTACCCATACCTACCCCTTGAGACGGTGGTCAACCAATACTTCCCCTTGTGGGGTGATTTTTGCAGACTTGCCCCTTGTAGGGTGGTCTACCATACTTTCCCTTGTGTGGTGGTCTACCATTAGTTCCTTGTGGGGTGGTCTACTCACTCTTTCCCATGTTGGGTGATCTTTGCATACCTGTCCCTTGTGGGGTCATTTACCTAAATTGCTCCTGTGTGTTGTTACACTCACACTTCACCTTGTGGCTTGATCCACTCACACTTTCCCTTGTGGGGTGGTCTATCACACTTCCTTAAGTACGTGATCTAATGCCCAGTTTTCCTGGTAGGGTGATCCACTCAAACTTACCCTTGTGGTGTGATCTACCAACACTTCGTTTGTATGGTTGATCTACCTGTGTATACAGGTGGTCTACTCACACTTCTCCTTATGGGGTGATGTACTCACACTTATGTGGGGTGATCTACCTATATTGCCCGTGTGTTTATGTTCCGTCCCAACTTGACAATTGTCCCAACTACAGTTGGGACTGGTCCCAACTTGAGTGTTAAAGTTGGGACGTCCCAACTATAGTTGGGATCGCCCATAGACTTCAACAGGGCACCGTGATCGATCATGGGTCCTGATGCGATCAGAGTTAATTAACACTGATTCTTTATTTCAAACCCGGGTCTCAGCTCTGTACAAACTCATGTCAAAACTGGTTTGGAATGATAGTATATCGCTCACAATGGACCGCCAACTCAGTTTAAATAGTGTTTTTAGAGGGTTCTGACAGCGGACAGCGGACTCATGCTCAGTCACTGAGTCAGTGCCGCCGGGTCGCTTTCTCAGGTAGAAATAGAAACATATTTCTACCTCCATGGTCTCAGTAGGCCTACGCATTTAGTTTCCATTCTCTCGGAAAAACAAAATTATAATTAATCTGAAATATTCTCAAGGGAAAGTGATCTTAAAAACTTCATTCTATGATACTTACTAAACTAGTATTATTATGTTTTTAGTTGATTCATGGGGGTGCTTTGTGTTTACTGCGATCCCAACTATAGTTGGGACGTCCCAACTTTAACACTCAAGTTGGGACCAGTCCCAACTATAGTTAGGACAATAGTCAAGTTGGGACGGAACATTTATCTACTCGCACTTCCCCTTGTGCCGTGATTTACCATCTTTTGTGGGGTAATCTATGCCCAGTTTTCCAGGTACGGTGATCTAAACATACTTCTCCTTGTGTGCTGATCCACACAAACTTACTCTTGTGTTGTTGATCTACCCTTACCCCCTGTGTGGTGGTCTACTCACACTTATGTGGGGGGATCTACCTATATTGCCCCTGTGTGTTGATTCAATCACACCTCCCCTTGTAGTACATCTACCCACACTTTCGCTTGTTTGTTGATCTACTCGCACTTCCCCTTGTGCCATGATCTACCCTCACTTCCCCTTGTGGGGTGGTCTACCTGTACCTTAGTGTGGTGATCTAGCCATACTTGCCCTGGTTGGTTGATCTACCTGTACTCCCCCTTATCTGTTGATCCACTCACACTTTCCATTGTGGGGTGGTCTACCCACACTTACTACCTGTTATATAAATCCAATGTCATCGTTGTTATTTATTGGCAACCAAGTTGAGAAGGTCACTATAAATTAAACTAAAATGGTTTCAAAATATTTAGCCGTCTCTGTCGTTAGACCACACATATCTCTCAATGTGTTTGATACATTTCAATTTTTTTTTAATCAAAGCCCGTCAAATTTAAGTTCTCTTGTAGTCATTTTTTCGTTGACTACATTTGAACGTTCAAATTGCAGCCTCATGTTAAAGGAATGAGGGAAATTATGGCCATTGGTGAACACGTTTCTCCAACCAGCATATGATCAACTGATAGAAGTAATCATCACCTATTGGGTTAGGATCCCATTGGAACAAGGGTTGTCATCTGATGGCACCACCAGTACAGTTTGGTTACGAAACAACAAGAGGTGAAATCCTAAACGCTCTTGGGGGCGTCACTCATTTAAAACCCTGCAGTAAGCCACCATGCCATGATTTTCAAGGCAGAATTAGCATTTTTGTTAATTACTCCACTAATGAATAAAGTAGAAAGCCTTTTTTTCTTGACTTCCTCCATAATACGATTGAGAAACATAATGGAGAATTTGAGTGGCCTAGCTTATCTGGTTTGCCTGCTACATTCAATTCAACTGGCGCTGGTCCAAGGTCTATGGGGATTTCCCCATAGGCTTGCGGTGACATTCCTTAGCGTAGGGCCTATGCCTTAGCATACATGTACATGTTGTATGCTGTGCAGGCAGGCTTGTCTGTCAACAGATGAAATAACAACACAGACTTGATGGTGCCAGCTGTTGGGCTTCACCAAAGGTTTCCAAAGAGTTATTTATTTTGTGAGGTAAGGGGGCGGTGCTTATGTTTTGGACTTTGTGAATGGAGGTTTTTTTTTTTTTTTTTTTTTTTTTTCTTTTTTCTTAGTGATATATAGTGGAATCCTTCATGGCCCATGTGGGGGTATGGGGGAATTGTTTTACTATCTCTAGGCCATCTCAAAGGTGTTGCGGATGCTCAGAGTCCATTTATGGAGCATTAAATCCCCTGTTAGTGTGTGTGTTAGTGTGACATGATTTTCATGGCCAGCCCAATGCATAGCGTTTTCGTGCGCGCATATTGACCTGCAGGGTTTTAAGCAGGCAACAACTACCTTCTGCTCCAGACTGCGTCTAAAACACTGCAAAAACTTGCGTCTAGCTCGTTTTGTAAGACACTGCACTGTTGAAGTAAACCACTAGTAGCGCATCTAATTGAACTTCACTGAACAGAGAACACATCGACCATTGCACTTGGGCCTTTAGGTCACCACAAGTTCTGGGTAGCTGAGGGGGGGCACAACTCTGCATTTTTGTTGTTGTTTTTTTAGTCAAATAAAAATATTTTAAAAAGTACCCTCTCTCTGTAATTTGTGTTTTATTTAGGCGTAACCTACTTCCCCCCCCCCCACTTGATTTAAAAATTGAGGGTTCATTATATCCCAGTGGACCCCACCCCCACCTTGTAGAAACCAACCTCGGGGGTCAGTTTCTACAGGGTGGGGGTGGGTTCAGCCAGGATACGATGAACCCTTGAGCCACCATGTTTTCCAACAATGCAATTGGGTGTGTATTCCGCACTTTTTAGCAAGGTATTTTGCGCATGGAAACTCAGCAAAAAAGGAATACACACCCAATTCATATTGCATTGTGGGCAAACATGGCCACCATGTTTTCCAACAATGCAATTGGGTGTGTATCACACGCTCTTAGCGTATTTTGCACATGGTAACTTTGGAAATTTTAATACAAACCCAATTCCTGTTGCATTGTGGGTAAACATGGCCAAATGTAAACAAAAGACAACTCAAATAAGGACTCAAATAGTACTTATTTTACAATGAAATTGGTATAATGGGTTTTGAGTCATTTTAAGGTGAGGTACCTATAATATTCCACCATGTGTATACTTGTACATGTATATATCTACTTGGCTGTGTAGATTTCTTTCAACTGCTGTGGAGTACAAACTTATACATTTTTATGTTGTAATTAAATTTTCAGTAAATTGATACCTGTGTAAATATTTTGCTAACTACTTGTCGTACTTCAGTCTTGTCAATTAACATGTATATGGAAAGAACTGATGGTTCTGAGAAGAACCAGTGCTGAAGACCCAAAGAGCACAGTGTTTGAAATGTCAAGACTTATCTAATCTTATCAGAACCACCACTTCTTTCAAGAAGAAGAGATTATTAAATGGTTGTCTTCTGCAAGTTAGTTTATTATATTCACTTTCAATACCATACAAAGCTTCAAATCTAACGCCCGGTTCAGACAGGTGCTCCAGAGTCGTGCCAAACCAATAGGAGCAACTCTAGGTCGACCCAAATAAATTTTGGTTTCAGACAGGCCAACCTAACATTTACATTAGGTTCTGCTCATGACAAGATCAACGTCTGAAACCAATACGCTCCAGAGTCATTCCGAACGACTGCAACAGTTGATCTTTTGACTTCCAGCGTGTCTAGTTGCTCCTAACTGTTTCAGACATCAAACCTTTCATGTACTTATTTCAATTGGTTTGGCGCGACTCTTAAAGCGCCTGTCTGAACCAGGTGTAACATTATTGACCCCTTATGCCAATGTCACACAAGGCTACTTACTGTCTGCCATTGGTCTGTCATTTTGAGAGTCAGATTGCATAAATATATACGGTGAGCCTACATCACCTAAAATGTGCAGTCCACTATTATAACACATAGGGAGACTGACTCTGAACATGGTGCAGCATGATTTATTGGGATGATGATGCCAGGTGATTTGGGTCAATACATGTAAGAGATTTTGCCAGGCAAACACACTCCCTACTCTAAATATCTAGAGATAAGAAACACACAACCTTGGAATTACTTTACCCAAGATTCTGTTTAAAAACTAAGGCAGCAAACTGGAGAGAACAAGGTAATACAGAAATAGTGGTAATGATTAAACAGATGCAAAACATGTGTTTACTACCACAAAATATGCACCAAAGGCATTAGTCATAGATCTGTGATAAGCCAGAAACTGTACTGACTTCAGGGTATTTTAACTTACTTTTCTTTCTGTAAAACTATAACCAAATATCAGCAAATAAGTTTGTTTTTTCCCTAATCGATAAATATTGAACTTTGTATGGGGTATTGGGCTGTGCTCTTGGGAGACAAGAAACTTGCAAATGTTTCTAAACTGAACTTGAACTTCATTCTGCATCACATAATTAAACAGGCCTTACCGGCTCAATATTGTGTGGATGCCATCTTTGAAAATCAAGAAGGACTTTTTTAAATTTGTCGAGTCACTGCAACAAGGTCGTGTGTCACATTTGTGGTAAAATTGAGTTACACTGTACATAATGGTGCTTTTTTTTGGGTATAAAATTATGGTAAAAAAATTTTGTGTTCAAAATATAGTTACAAAGGCACAAGTTATTAAAGAGCAAGGGAAATGTCAAATTAAATTTTGTGATGTACTCATTTTCCAATAGATAGAATCCTGAAATGAGTCTCTAACCTCACGTTAACTTGGTATAAATTGCCAATGTATTCCATAACCTTACCCACTCACATGATGACCCTATCTATTGGGAAAATAAGTACATCACAATATTGAACTTGATGACACAGGTTGTGCTTATTAATACACTCCCTGCTTCACTTTCACCACAAAGGTCATAGGTGTGATGGCACAGGTTGTGCTGACTAGTAAACTCCCTGCTGCGCTTAAACTACTGCAGGTCATAGTTGAGACGGCACAGGTTGTGCTGACTAGTAAACTCCCTGCTACGCTTAAACTACTGCAGGTCATAGTTGAGACGGCACAGGTTGTGCTGACTAGTAAACTCCCTGCTACGCCTTAAACTACTGCAGGTCATAGTTGGGACGGCACAGGTTGTGCTGACTAGTAAACTCCCTGCTACACTTAAACCACTACAGGTCATAGTTGGGACGGCACAGGTTGTGCTGACTAGTAAACTCCCTGCTACGCTTAAACTACTGCAGGTCATAGTTGGGACGGCACAGGTTGTGCTGACTAGTAAACTCCCTGCTACGCTTAAACTACTGCAGGTCATAGTTGGGACGGCACAGGTTGTGCTGATTAGTAAATTCCCTGCTACGCTTAAACTACTGCAGGTCATAGTTAAGACGGCACAGGTTGTGCTGACTAGTAAACTCCCTGCTACACTTAAACCACTACAGGTCATAGTTGAGACGGCACAGGTTGTGCTGACTAGTAAACTCCCTGCTACGCTTAAACTACTGCAGGTCATAGTTAAGACGGCACAGGTTGTGCTGACTAGTAAACTCCCTGCTACACTTAAACCACTACAGGTCATAGTTGAGACGGCACAGGTTGTGCTGACTAGTAAACTCCCTGCTACGCTTAAACTACTGCAGGTCATAGTTGGGACGGCACAGGTTGTGCTGACTAGTAAACTCCCTGCTACACTTAAACAACTACAGGTCATAGTTGAGACGGCACAGGTTGTGCTGACTAGTAAACTCCCTGCTACGCTTAAACTACTGCAGGTCATAGTTGGGACGGCACAGGTTGTGCTGAGTAGTAAACTCCCTGCTACACTTAAACCACTACAGGTCATAGTTGAGACGGCACAGGTTGTGCTGACTAGTAAACTCCCTGCTACGCTTAAACTACTGCAGGTCATAGTTGGGACGGCACAGGTTGTGCTGACTAGTAAACTCCCTGCTACGCTTAAACTACTGCAGGTCATAGTTGGGACGGCACAGGTTGTGCTGACGAGTAAACTCCCTGCTACGCTTAAACTACTGCAGGTCATAGTTAAGACGGCACAGGTTGTGCTGACTAGTAAACTCCCTGCTACGCTTAAACTACTGCAGTTCATAGTTGGGACGGCACAGGTTGTGCTGACTAGAAAACTCCCTGCTACGCTTAAACTACTGCAGTTCATAGTTGGGACGGCACAGGTTGTGCTGACAAGTACACTCTCTGCTACACTTAAACCACTACAGGTCATAGTTGAGACGGCACAGGTTGTGCTGACTAGTAAACTCCCTGCTGCGCTTAAACTACTGCAGGTCATAGTTGGGACGGCACAGGTTGTGCTGACTAGTAAACTCCCTGCTACGCTTAAACTACTGCAGGTCATAGTTGAGACGGCACAGGTTGTGCTGACTAGTAAACTCCCTGCTACGCTTAAACTACTGCAGGTCATAGTTGGGACGGCACAGGTTGTGCTGACTAGTAAACTCCCTGCTACGCTTAAACTACTGCAGGTCATAGTTGGGACGTCACAGGTTGTGCTGACTAGTAAACTCCCTGCTGCGCTTAAACTACTGCAGGTCATAGTTGGGACGGTACAGGTTGTGCTGACTAGTAAACTCCCTGCTACGCTTAAACTACTGCAGTTCATAGTTGGGACGGCACAGGTTGTGCTGACTAGTAAACTCCCTGCTACGCTTAAACTACTGCAGGTCATAGTTAAGACGGCACAGGTTGTGCTGACTAGTAAACTCCCTGCTACGCTTAAACTACTGCAGTTCATAGTTGGGACGGCACAGGTTGTGCTGACTAGTAAACTCCCTGCTACGCTTAAACTATACTGCAGGTCATAGTTGAGACGGCACAGGTTGTGCTGACTAGTAAACTCCCTGCTACGCTTAAACTACTGCAGTTCATAGTTGGGACGGCACAGGTTGTGCTGACTAGTAAACTCTCTGCTACACTTAAACCACTGCAGGTCATAGTTGAGACGGCACAGGTTGTGCTGACTAGTAAACTCCCTGCTGCGCTTAAACAACTGCAGGTCATAGTTGGGACGGCACAGGTTGTGCTGACTAGTAAACTCCCTGCTATGCTTAAACTACTGCAGGTCATAGTTGAGACGGCACAGGTTGTGCTGACTAGTAAACTCCCTGCTATGCTTAAACTATACTGCAGGTCATAGTTGAGACGGCACAGGTTGTGCTGACTAGTAAACTCCCTGCTACGCTTAAACTACTGCAGTTCATAGTTGGGACGGCACAGGTTGTGCTGACTAGTAAACTCTCTGCTACACTTAAATCAGTACAGGTCATAGTTGAGACGGCACAGGTTGTGCTGACTAGTAAACTCCCTGCTGCGCTTAAACTACTGCAGGTCATAGTTGGGACGGCACAGGTTGTGCTGACTAGTAAACTCCCTGCTATGCTTAAACTACTGCAGGTCATAGTTGAGACGGCACAGGTTGTGCTGACTACTAAACTCCCTGCTACGCTTAAACTACTGCAGGTCATAGTTGAGACGGCACAGGTTGTGCTTTCTGTAAAACTAGCTGCTACGCTTAAACTACTGCAGGTCATAGTTGAGACGGCACAGGTTGTGCTGACTAGTAAACTCCCTGCTACGCTTAAACTACTGCAGGTCATAGTTGGGACGGCACAGGTTGTGCTGACTAGTAAACTCCCTGCTACGCTTAAACTACTGCAGGTCATAGTTGGGACGGCACAGGTTGTGCTGACTAGTAAACTCCCTGCTACGCTTAAACTACTGCAGGTCATAGTTGGGACGGCACAGGTTGTGCTGACTAGTAAACTCCCTGCTGCGCTTAAACTACTGCAGGTCATAGTTGGGACGGCACAGGTTGTGCTGACTAGTAAACTCCCTGCTACGCTTAAACTACTGCAGGTCATAGTTGAGACGGCACAGGTTGTGCTGACTAGTAAACTCCCTGCTACGCTTAAACCACTGCAGGTTATAAATGTGACGGCACAGGTTGTGCTGATTAGTTAACTCTCTGCCTCACTTAAACCACTACAGGTCATAAATGAGAAGATATTAATTACGGAGATTGAGAACATAAAAATGCAAGGTTACTGTTCATTTTACAGAAAATTTAGTGAGACATTCTGGCAAAATTTTTACTGAAATGTTGCCTTTCATGTCCTTTTTTCAGGTGAGGATTTTTTACTCAAAATCTTAGAGAAATGTTGAAGATTGTTGGTTTTGTTTTGGAAACGCACATCAACTTTTGACTCAACTTTTAACGCTACTTGCTTTTGCAGTTTTGTTTTGGGTTTATTTTTTTTTGGTGTTTGTTCAAGCCTGTCTTCCTGTTGATACCAGTGATCTTGGTGTCCTTGTTTTACTGACGATTAAAAAACAACATGGAGGGGTTTCGCTAAAAAAAGAGCAAATGACAAATGGGAGATCAACTAAGAACAGTCCTTGATTGACCTGGTCGACAAACATGAGCCTGTGTGTTGTTGTTGGGGGGGGGGGGGGGTTCAGATAAGAAAACTTTGGCTCACATTTTCCACTTTTGGCTTTCTTCATGAAAAAACAAATTTGTGCTCATATTTGATGCAAGAAAATGTCAGCCTTTCACCCTACTATTTTCAATACAATCATACAGAAAAGTGGGCTAAAGTTTGGAGAAACACAGCGACATCAAATGTGTACTCGCCGTGACTTGATTTTCCAACATAGAAAAACCTTTCTTTTTTTTCTCCCGTAAGTTATACGCAGATTTTGAAATCTGTTTATAGTTGTTGAGAGTATTTGAAATACCGAGTATCGGTTATTCGGTTCATTTGAGTAAAACACATTTTGAAGTGCGCCCGTTTAGCCTTGTGTGAACTCTGTTATGGTATCTTTTGAGTTTGAAATATCTTGTGGGTGAACTTTACTTAATATTCCCAAGTATGTTCTTTATGAGTGATCCCATATTTGGAAATCCCACCTGCACTAATCCCATCTGCACTATTGTAGGGATTGGCTCGTAAGGAACGTGCTTTTTCGGTTGAGCGAGTGAATGGTCTTTTGTCCCATTGTGTGACGATGTGCTTTATAAGACGACGCGCGCTAGGTTTAAGTATTAAGAAAGAACGACTACAAGAAGACAACATGGCCGCCCTCCCCACATGTTTTGGTGTTGAGAATTCGTGGGTTTATCTAGCAAGAGAAGCTTCCATATTCTTCGTCAAGGACAATGTAAGTATGATATTCATTTTAGGAATAAACTTTGTCAAAATCTGCACTGTAGGTGATGTATGTTTGTTGGACTAAGAAGAAATAAATAGGTCCCGTTTTTGTATAATACTTAAATGGATTTCGTCGTTTCACTCAGCCTCGGTCAGACGAAAGATGAGAAGAAACTTGATATGAAACGTTCCTTGTTCAAGTTAACATCATTAATTAGTCTCATTCAAGTTTTTACTTGATTCAGTGATGACCTGTGGTGATATAGAATGAATTATTTTGTTGTGTTTTTATAAAGAATTAGTGATATTTATTTTCATTGATAACCAGGTAAAAACAAACGACTTTATAATGAGCTTTTCTACCTAACACATGTTTTGAGTCCCCATTCACATTTAACAAATGATGTTGAGATTGGGGGTAGGGGTAGGGGTAAAGATCAAGAGACAGTGAATGTAACTCAAGGGACATCAAGTGTAGAGTGTAAAGACCAAGGTGTTGAGATACTGTATAATTTTACTGCAGGAACAGTTTTTGTCAAGTCCTCATCCGACACTATAATTTCATTCTTTTCCTTGTGCTACATACATTAAAGTGGAACGAAATTTGGACATGGTTTTAGTGTTTGAAATGACGATGCCACCCCCCTCTCCTGCCCCTCCCGCCTCTTCAGATATAGCAATGTCATCTTTATGTTAAACATATTTGAACTAATGTTGCTATAATTACATTGCAAGTGCATTTTACTTAAATCTTTGTAAACTCTTTGAAATTTACAAGCATTTTGTTCACTTATTTCATTAAAAAACCTAGGCTAGTGTGTGTTTGTGAACAAGCACTGTAGCTCTTGTTATTTATTTTGTTTTAATATTATTATTATCATTATTATTATTTGTCTCATTGATCACCAGGTCAATACCAACATTTTTACATAATTTTTATACAAATGACAAAAAATGCATACTTTTTTTAACTTCAAGTACTACAAACAACTTGAAAAAAGCTAAAATTTTTAGAGCCACACTGAAACACTGGCTGAGGCCACAGACCAATTGTACTGGCACTGAAGTGAAATGTTTTTATAAATGTGACAATCCATAGTTGGAAATAGTGAAAGGCCTACCTGCATGGGTGATCCAAACCTAATTTGTTATGATTTTGTATCTTTATTTTTCAATTATTGCCCAGTGTATGTAGTAAAATAACTAAAAATGTAAAATTTACAATTTTTGCCAATTTATTTTTCTTTTCACTCTGCTCCAGTGGCAGGATTCATGAACCCATTTGTTTGTCATTTCAACTAACTATCAATCACATAGCTAAGGTGCTTGTCTAAAGCGTTAAAATCTCATTTCATGCCTAAAGAGTGTGTAAAATGTATTGGCAAAATAGTCCATTGCAGAGAGATTTTGATTAGATGTTCATGCAGTTGCAGGAACACCTCTTGTTTTTTGGTTTCTTTCATTCCTAGACAAGTGTCTGTGTTATAAGTTATGGGGGGTTTTGGTCTTAACTAACTGCTAAAAATGCAAAAGCTTCAGTAGTTCTTATTTATTTTTTTAAATGCCTTTACTTTAATGCTTTTGGTTTAGAGAAAGTAGGTCGTATGTTGAGGAACTTTGCTCCTGGAATTTGTTACAATGCATGCTTTTATACCTGTTATGGTTTAAAGTTCAATATCAAACACTGTCTTAGGCTTACATGGAGGCATATTTTTTATTTGTGTAGTAAAATCTGTTGCTTTTCAAAGTCTATTTAAAGTTGGGAATTCTGCTTTGCCCATGACTATTGGTTTTAGATTCACCCTAGTAGGCTAGGTCATCAGTTTGTTTTGTACTATGTAGCCTACATGATTTTGTTTGTGTGTGCATTCTTGGTGTCCCATGTCACATTTCACAAAGGGAGGGTTGAGTTGTTGATGAAGCTGATAAGGGGGTAGGTTGGGGTAGATTGCCAAGGTCTTGAGACAAGTGCATAGTTTTACTGCAAGAATAGTTTTTGTCAAGACCTCGGCCGACACTGTAATGACAATTTTTACTTTTACTGCATACTTGTTGAAGTGGAAGGGAATTAGGACATAATTTAGTGTTTGAAATGACAATGCCCCCCCCCATCTCGCCTCTTTAAATAGGCCTATAATTGGAAGCGCTTTTGACGAAACTTGTGTTAACTCTTTGATGTTTACAAGTATTTAATTTACCTGTTCATAGAGCCTAGGCTAGTGTTTGTTTGCTAACAAACACTGTAGCTCTCTTGTTATTTTTTGTGTTTTTATTTATTTATTTGTTTCATTGATAACTAGGTCAGTATGGACATTTTTCATTAATTTTATCGAAATTCAAACATAATGATATTGTATAAATTGTGTTTTTACTCAAAGTACTACTTTGCACAACTTTTTTCAAACTTGTAATAGAGAAAATATTTAGAGCCACACTTGAACAGGTACTTTCATTTCAAACACTGGGTGAGGCATGCAGACCAAGTACTAATGAAACAAAAATTACGTTCATTTGGACATGACATGTTTACTGGGATTAAAGTGAAGTGTTTTTATAAATGTGACAATCCATAGTTGAAAATAGTGATACGTCTACCTGCATGGACAATCCAAACCTAATTTGTTATGATTTTGATCTTCAGTTTTCAATTATTGCCCTGGGTTATGTAGTGAAATAACTCAAAATGCAAAATTTTTGTAATTTTTAAAAATTATCTTGGCACTTTGCTCCAGTGTACAATTTAATAACTGTACTGTTCAAGTTGAAACCTGGCCTGGTACTTCAAACATGTTCCATGCATCCACTTGACAATTTTTGTTGGTGCTAGTACGTGAAATGTTAAGGGGGAGATTTTTTTTTTATTTAATTTTTTTTTTCAGTCAGACATCCTCTATCCACATGAAAGTTGTATTAGTTTGGGTTCAGACTAGGTCACTTGTAGTGCAGATATGATTTCTTTAAAATCAACCAACATGTCACATTTTCAATTAAATCCACCTTAGAATTAGTAACTCAGTTTTATTTAAGTTGCAATTTGTAGCCTGCCTGGAACTTCAAGCATGCTTCCATTTGATATTTTCATTTTTGTTGGTACTAAATAATGCAATGTTTGATTATATGATAATTGTAATAGTTTTGTATATTTCATTTTAAGTCAGAAACCTACTATCCACATGGCAGTTGGATTGTTCAGCTTCATGTCCCATTTTCCATTAAATCAACCAAATCCATAACTGAATTATTGGGGGTTTCGGCCAACCGCCGAAACCACCTTTGATTTCGTCGAGATTTTTATTTTTTTTTATTATTATTATTATTATTATTATTATTATTATTCTTCTTCTTCTTTCCGAAAATTCTCATAACATTTACACGTTCAAATTTGTGAGCGTTCGTTCTCAGGAACTACGGTCTTAAAAGACACAAACAATACATCAAATGAAAGCCTGGGCTCTAACTTAGATTTAACAGCAGTTCGACCGAGGGTTTTTAATCCTTTGTTGACGATTTTAACGATTTAAAAACACGTATCGTCAACAAAGCGCGATCGTCTTGTGTGTGTACATTGCACGTAATTCACGCTGTACATCGCATACCGCCATATACCCACACAGAGCCCATTGTCAACACGCGTAGCATCGTAACACGCTGCATACCGCCAGACCCACAGTCCACACGTGTGGCATCGTTCGATCTTTGTACCGTTCATTTTGGTTCGCTGCTTCGCTTCTACAGTTAACGGTGAACCTGTATAGCGCCCTCTTGCTTTTGGAGAGTCCTCGAACTATTAAATACGGAAGCGGTTTGGGATATTAGTACGGGTTCATTCTCATGCAATTTATTTAATTCTCCCACCACAATTTATTTCAAGGTCTGTGCGGTATAGCTTATTAATAGATTTAGCCTTGCCTTGGTAGTTTATTATTTACAATTTATTATTAAAAACTTTATATCGTCTGAACCATACGTAAAAGAGTTATAATTTGTTGTACCATATTGTAACTTACGGCAAAGTAAACATGTTATTTCCCCCACCCGTACAAAAGTTAATGCATATCACAGTTAACTATTATGTCAACATGGCATCAGAATAAATCACATGTTACTTTGTAATCTTTAAGCTTGTTTGGAACTTAAAACACATGTAACATTATAGTTTGTAACGTGACCGCACATCAACTTTTCCTTTTGATTCAAACAGGTCTCTGTGTAAAAAAAAACCTTCAAACGTTGTGCGGCGTTTTTGCTATTTTTGCATTAATTTTAACTTTATTTTCTATGTTAATTTTGGAATCTCTGCAAGACCCAAGCTTACAACTTTCAATTACTAATTTTTATGCGGTCCCACATGTTACAGCGCCCTCTATGAATGTGTATACAACACACATTGACCTTTCCTTCCAGTCCAAACAGGAAGTTCAAATTTAAACAAATCATATCTCCTTAACCGCATGTCATAGAGTTATAGTTCTTGTGCCGTTTAAAAGCTTAATACAACACATGTAACATTTTATTTAGAGGCGTGACCCACTTTGACCTTTACTTCCGTTACATACAGGTAGCTCCTGAATCAAATGTCATAAAGTCACAATGTTTATGCCATCTTGTAAGTCTTGACACAAGTGCATCTTTTTTTTTAAACTATCAACTTTGACCTTTCCTTTCAATCCAAATAAGAAGTTCAAAGGGCTAAAGTCCAAACTTAGCATTATTTTGTCCATAAAGTCATGATATTTTCTCTTTTTGTTCCACCAACGGCCGAAACCCCAGTGTTTGTTTTTTACAAACTTAATTTCTAGTTTGTATTGCAATCTGTAGCGGGCATGATATGTACTTCCAACACTGCCTACTTGGCATACATTCACTTGGCCATTTTATTTGGAATAAATACTAGTAATAGTGAAATGTTTGATATAAGACAATTTGTTCTTTTTTTCCCATTTTTTAAAGTCAGAAATCCTCTGTCCACATCACAGTTTAATTCTTTTAAGATTTGGACGAAGTTTTTTTTCTGGTGTCCACCTGTATTGGTTTAGGTTCAGACTAGGTTGGTGCAAGGTTATTTTTGTGCGATGGCAGGGCTCGAAATATCACTGGCCCGAGGCCAGTGATATTAGCGTCAGGCCAGTAGGCTTAAGACTGGCCAAGTCCGGGGGTCTTGGAGTTTTTTAATAATAAAACCTCACTCTTTTTTTAATTCATTTTTCAATATATTTTCAAATGTCGATTTTGAGCCTGATAAATATCTTTCAATTCTGTTGAATGTTGAAGTAATACATGTACCAATTAGGACAATTGAGATCAATCTTCTTACGGGTAGTGCATCTTTGAATCAAAACAGTTTCAAATTTGAAACTACATGTGTAAATAGTTTTTTTTTTAATAATCATTTTAGTTCATGTCGTGAAACACATTTTCCTGTCCAATAAATATTTGTAGCTCTACATGTCCTGAGGTCCTGATGAGGTCTTCTAAATTTCCCCCCATATTTGAGCCCTGAATGATATTATTGTTATTGGCCCACATGTCCATTTTGAATTAAATCAATCAAATCTGCAATAACTGCATGAAAATAGTAAGAATGTCTTGTTGGCACCTTTGACGAAGGCAGTGCAGCCATCGCAATAGACTGTGCAAGTCACGTGTGTATAGGAACGAGAAAGCGAGTCAAACGAACAACTTTCCTTTTCTAAAATCAAATTTTAGTTTTAAATTATATCTAATGACAAAATCTGACCAACAAAAATACCCATTACAATTTTTATAACATTAGTTTTAGCTTTTAAAATATGTTTTTATTCTTTTTAAAAAATGTTTATTGAAATAAAATGAAAACTCTGGGACAAGGATGCTTATTTGATCTTAACCTTTTAGAAACCCCTTATGCGGATTTGTGATTGTCAAACGTGCATAAAACGCGTGACGCATTTTATAGAGGACGCTGAATCCTCAACAACCATTGACTGCAATAAAGGCTTTGCCTTGCAATTACAGCATCTGGCAATTATCATCGCACATCGAAAACAAGCGTTTACATAATTTTTGTGGTCGGAGGTGAGCACAAAAAAATATAATTCTTTCTTTATTTTTTGCAGTAACCGGAAATTGATGTTAAGTTTAATTGTCTGGTTTTCTTTGTTATATTGTTGAATTGATTTTACTTATGTATTTTTGATCACTAAGTATTACATTCCCAACAACATACTAAATTTTCATAGTCACAAACTACTTTCCACTAAAATATTTGACAAAACAAAATCTAGCCCACGTTAAACTCCATATGATTGGGACCACAATGGTCCCGGAAGTTTGAATGCATGCAAGACTTGCACAGTCTATTGTTTGGCATTGTTTTGGGTTGTGATTAATCCATGACATGAATGAAGTGTCATAGGCTATATCTATAGTTTTATTGAAAATGTTTACAAATAGGCCTACCACTTAATTGTGGTTTTGTATGGTCTCCAAGTTCCCTAAAAAGATTCACTGCAAGAAGTAAATGGAATGGTCTGTGTTGGTCTTAGGATGGAGCGTTCTCACTCTGCAGACGACACATAAAGTTTGTCAATCCTTAAAATTGTTTCTGCTCGGGGCTTTGTTTTTCAGACTTTTCTCCCAATGGGAATATATTTTCAAACTACATAAATTATTCTTGTTTATATTTTCAAGAATTGGAACTATTTGGATAATAAGATACTTGGCAAAAAAACATGTTGTTAACTTTATTAACTTTCATTTTGTAAACAATATTTCTAATTACTATTTAGTATTCTCCTTTTAATTTAACACTTTACAATCAACATTCATGAGGGGCTATGTTGCCATGCTTTGTATTGATTTGATTTTAAATAAATAAATAAATAAATACATAAATATATTGTTTTTTTACTTGACACAATTTTAGTAGCTCCTTCAACTTAAGTCCAGTAAACCTTTCCACTATGATTGCCTTGCTGCATAAACACAACATTTACTTATTGGGTAAGAATCAAAAATATTTGCTGATCGTTTTCCCTGATTCTGAAATCTCTCCATGATGAACTAGTATGAAAATCTCTCTCATTATGGAATCGTTTTTGCTATTATAGGGAATGTAATTCTAGTTATCTCCCTGATTGTTATACAAACACTCCCTGATTGCAAGATGCAAATGTTGGCAGCACAGTCTTGTAAACAGATTGTTTACTTTTTCAAATCATAATTAATTAATTGTAATGATGACATTTGTACTAAAAAATGTTTGTGTTTGCTTTTCGCCCCTTTACCCTGAGTGTACTCAATGGATACAACTTGCCAGAGTCCTGTGATGTTCGTCTAGCCTAGTCTTCGTTTGCATTCACCAAGAGTTGAAATTCATCTAACAAGTACTTGGTAAGTTAATCCAACAACTATCCAATTTAGTAAAGCAGTGTTTTAGAATGTTTCTTTTGTCAACATCCACGACTGAATGGCCACTTAGTGGCAAATGCAAATCTACATCATGTGGTCTGCTCGGGTTAAACGGTAGTTGGTGCAGTTTGTATGGATTTCATAATAACGGTTAAAAATGCATAATTTAGAGCTCCTGGTAAATGGAGTAAATTGGTCAAGAGTGGTCTACAAAGTAATTGTTTTGCAGAAAATAACATTCAGTTTCAAAGAATATCATTCATTTGTGGATTTTGAGTCGTTTGTTCAAATGAAGATAATGTTTTATTTATCGCCATATCAATCATTTCAGATATGAAATTGTGATTAACAATATTTAAGCACCTTGGGCTGGCTCATCCAGGGGTACTCAATGTTGCAAAACTTATATTGCTTCCATTCCACTGGAGCTACCTTCACTCTGAATTTTGTTGTCAAACATGTTTCACAATTTTGAAAAATGTCACTTTTTGCATACATGGCACTGACTTAGTGTGGGAGCCTGGGATGGAGTCCTGCTCATCTACACATGCCCGCTCATGGACTCCTATGTTGAATAGCCTCTGACACGTCAGCTTGGAGCATCATTGTAGGCAAGGTAAGGTTATTTCTGTAACTTTATACCAAACCAGCACCAAACTGCATGTTATTAACAAGCTCACTTCCATCTTAACCATCACTTAACATCTATTAAACTCACTTCATGTTTGTAGTTTTCATCTTCATGTCACATTTTAATCTATCATCAATAACTTTGCACCATCATCTGTCATCAGTCACTAGGTCATGTAACAACCACTTCACACCATTTTCATGCACCTCACATAATGCCAAACTATATTGAGTTCTGTTTTGGAATTGCCATTTCTGATTGTACTTATTTGTCTTTTATTTACTGCAATGGTGAACTGCCGAACCATCTGCCCATGAGCAAGTATTCCTTGGAAATATGGAGTCCAGTGCAAACAACACATGCCATCCCAGAACCATGAAGACATCAATGGAGGTGTGTTACTCTATGAGGAGAATCACGTCTACTCATTTTAAAATTAAGAATAGAATCTAAAGGTAAGTTTTCTTTCAGTTTGCTTTATAATTCAGATATTCATACAGGACTGTTATTTGTTGAGATTTTTCATAAAATGAAGGTTTTCATTGGTCTTTGTTAAAGAGGGGCTACAAGGTCAAATTTAGTTTTGTGATCCACTCATTTTCCAATACATTCCTTATGAACATAGGGGGGGAAGTTACAAGTCTGTAACCTCAGCTTAACATGGTGTAAAATGCCACCATGTTTGATATTCTTCAAGCGCAATTTTTGTCAAGATTCAAAAATGTTTGATGACATCACATTTCAAATATATATGGTCGGTACATTTTTGTCCAGAGATTTTTCAGTTCATTCCTAAATTTTGATTTCATTCAATCAAATGTACAGACCCATTTCTTTAAGCTGTTCAATGGCGTCTTGTTTAAAAATACACTCTTCAACAGTATAAAATAATACTTGCACCATTTTAATGTGAAGTTAGAGATTTGTAACTTGTACACCACTTCCATGAGTACTCTACCTATTGGAAATTAAGTGAGTGCATCACAAAACTCAATTTCACCTTGTAGCCCATCTTTAACGGTCAGATTTTCAAGAAAGACATCACTACTATTACGACCACATCTCAAAATTTCAATTTGAAGTGGTGTCAAGAATCTATCAACTAGTAAAATCTGATTCATGTTTACTCATGGAGCATCATTTCCTGACAAAAAGATGTTGCCACATTTCCCCAGGATTTTTTATTTTTATACAACCACACCCTGGTAAATAAAAGTGCAGAATATAACCATGCAAAAAATGATAAAGTAAAAAGTATTTGATGTGAATGATGTAGTTGGTGACTTGATTCATATGTATTTCAGGAGTCTGTGTTTGTGCTGATGACATGCTGCATTATCTGCTGATGAGTAAGGGCCAAGGTGACAACAGATGGGTGCCTGGCTGTACAGCGAAGTGTTCCTGTCTCCATGGTGGATGACAAGATGTGTTGCAGTCTGATGGATGATACAACAGATGTAGCTGGTAATGTGAAGATCAAATGATCAAATAATTTTTATGAATTAAGCCTTAAGTCCTCAAATCGCCTACAACTGTCCTACCTGTTACTTCTCAAACCGCCTGAAAAGTTTGCAAGTTGTATCTTGAGTTTTATACATGCGATTGTAACGCACCAAACGGCAGTAGATAGAGCACGATCTCAATATTACAATGGTTTAAAAAATAACACATGGTCCCCCTAAGAAAAAAGAGTTATTTTCGACCTTCAACAACGTTCTTACGCAGCCCCCCATGTAACACACAATGAGAAGTTGTTCTGTTTGTGTATGGACCATATATTAAGTACAATATACCCAGTAATGGCAACCGTACTTTCTTTCATGATGAACTTACAGAGTTTTTACACATGGAATACCTCATGAATAGAAAGGATTTATCAGAGAGTAACTTGTGTCAATCTTTTTTTAACAATCTGTGTCTTTTGAGATGACAGTACAGTTGAGTAAATTTCTATGCACATCTTTCCAATGTAGCAAATGTTCACTTCACTCGCAAACAATCCTAATTTTTCTAATTTTCCTAATTTTAGTCCCTATGTTTTCAACCTCAAACCTTCAATATGGTAAAGCAAACAAAACAACTGTGCAAATCATTTGAAAGGTAATGTGATCATTTACTAAATAAACCAAACTTATTCAATGCGGAGGTTATGCAACAATTTCTAGGTATATTAGAAAATATCCGTGCCACGTTCAAGGAACACATGACTCAATGCTTACTTGTGAGTAAATTGAGTAACAAATAAATCTTGATCACCTTTTATGCTCACCATCAAGTCATTTTTCTATTGGAACAAAATTTGCAGGAAGACGAATTACTGGGATCCTCTTCGATGTAATCAACAGACTGTGAAGACACCAATGGAGGTGTGTTATCGTCCAATAAGTGACATGATCAAAGTTAAGGATTACTTCTTCCTATAGTATTTGACTGGCTACAATATTTTGAAAGAGGGTTGAAGTCAACTTTGGAGTCAATGTTGCGATTTCGCAACTTGTGTAATATTGAATGTATGACTTGTATCACTCAATATTTGATTGCCTCAAATCTGTTCATGAAAAGTAGCGAATGAAATCAATTTGGAGTTCACTTTGTAATTTGAATGCATTTATTATATGACTCTTCTTGTACAGGTGATGTCACAAGGAGTTATTTGGGTCCATGAATGAATGACCTTGGATGGATGAGTGTTATGATATCCAGATGCAAGTTTCAAGGTAAGATGACTTCAAGACATTGAAGTACTGGATTTATTATTATTGACCAAACAAATTTAATCAGTGTGAATGAGAAAGCTGACTGATTAAAAGGTACATTAGCAGCAGTCCTCCAGAGAAATATTTCCTGTCTGTAATACTCAGTCAAGGAAAGTGCTTTTGAAGATCTCATGTTGCTTATATTGACTGCAATAATCAAAATTATTGCGATATAATCATGCACTCAATCCCTGACAAAACACAAACTATTTTTTGCTGTTTTCTCTGAAACATGATCACCAAAACTTGATTCAGTTCTTTGTTTTTTTCTCATGGAAACATTTGAACTAGATGATAAGAATGATTTAACTCTTTCAAAATATCTTGTAGAAAGAAACCATAACAAAAAATGTAAAACTCACCAACCCACTTTTGTGAAGCTCTTTATAATACATGTAGACTGTTTTAGTGAAAATCTTTTACAACTTGGTAAATGCATTGTTAGTGTTAAGCATTTTGGGAAGAAACACCTTGGGGTGGCTTTTCCAGGGTGCTAAATAAATCAAGATTTATTTTGAAACTAATCATTGCTTCAATACTACTGGATCTACCTAAATGTACTCTGGTTTTGTTTGTTTGTAAAACATGTTTCACAACTTTGAAAACGTCACCTTTTATTACATACATGCAGTAACTGAATGTTGGAACCTGGGATGGAGTCTTGCTCATCCAACTGTTAACAATTTGATTTTTGTTTCTCCAGGGTATCTTGATGACTGGAATTGACACAGTGTACTGCTAATGATCATGAAGACATCAAGAGAGATCTGGTGTTGACGAATGACATCTTGGAGGTAAATGATTTGTACTTATGTCATAACAACTTAAATGTCTTTCAGGTGATAGTGACAATTGCTTTGATGTAGTATTCTGCTGTCAACATGGACCATGAAGATTGAAGTGATGTCCATGGTAGAAGGAGATTGGCATCCAGGTAATCTACATCTTCATATCACCAGGTTCACTTATGGAATTTGAAGGTGAGATTTCTTCTGCAGTTGAAATAGTGGGCTTGAACTGTCACACCCAAACCATTCTTAATCATATCTTTGAAGACACCGACAATGGCCTATGTTAGATAGCCTGTATGACTTTGGTTTTGCTGTTTTGTGAAATCTTTTATTTTTTAATGAACACACATGCATTTTTGTTCCCCCTTAAATGTGGAACAAGTTCCTGGGCGCTATTAGGGAAGTGACATCCACTGCCACCAACAAGCACCAACTTAAACTTAATTTATTTTTAGTAGTTTTTTTATCAGTGTTGTTGATTGTGAGGGGCTGTGGTCTTTGTAGAGTGCCATTAAAACTACCCATGTTGTTATTTATTTTAGCATAATGGGTTTTTACAATATTCTTCAAATATTAGGGATCCACATAAATTTTTGAGTCAAAATATGATTTTGATTTATTTCCAGGTGACATCATGAGGAATTACAGATTGTTGTGTGCGATGGGAAGCGTGAAGATTCCACTCTCGTGCTGTGTTCTGTTGTCAACCTGGACAATAAAACCATCAATGGAGGTGTGTCAAGGTGTGAATAGAATCTTATTAGTAGTCACTTCTGTTGGTGTAGAATTGAAACCTAGTGAAATCAGCAAATGTTGAATTGTTATAATAAGTTGCCCAGTCACTGTAAATAATTCACTATTCTGATCTGCATTTTGGAAACAGATTGTTGCTGTCAGTTGGAAACTGTGTTGATTTTTGATATGAAATTTGTTGTCAACATTCCAAAGGCCATGTTTAATTTAGAATCTTCATGTTCGTCATTGTATTTTATGTTATTAAGTTTGGCTGTTTGTTGACTTTGACTGCTGTATACTAAACCATTGTGATGGAGTGATTTTGTTTGTTTTGTAAAACATGTTTCACAAATTTGAAAGTGCGAAATGTTTTACTTACGTGGCTATGACTGAATGTGACAACCTGGGATGGAGTCCTGCTTATCTAAAACAATGTTCTTGCATATTAAGGAGAAGGTTTACAACTGTTACAACTTTGATTTTTGTTTTTCTAGGGTATCTCGATGACTGGAATCGACACAGTGTGCTAAAAACGATCATGAAGACATCGAGAGAGATCTGGTGTTGACAAGTGACTTCTTAGAGATAGAGACATCACTGAATCAAGGAAAGAAGTATCAAATTTTGTTTTCTTAAATGTTTATGTTCTAGGCCAGGTCTTGATGAATACTCGGGGTGGTAACATGTTTATCCTAAAGTCTTGTGACATCAATTGGTAGTGATCTGAGGAATAGAAATGACCATTCCTAATTCTGTATGTACTAGATACCAGTACCAAATATCCTGAGGAAAGTGTTGATCTGATCCACAACATGCAAATAATTTATCCTCCAATACTCGGTTCTTAATTCAATTAACCAATTCAAATTAAACATGTGGCGATAATTGTAGCACATGTATATCTTGTAGGTTTCTTAGTTTGTTGAAAACATCAAAGGCAGTTTAGATAGAGGAGACTAACAATTCAAATCTTACAAAGCTATATTTAATTCAGCATCTTTCTGTTCTTAGTTGTATTTGATGTTATCCAGGTTGGCTGTTTGATGATTGACTGTGACATTGACTGAACCACCCAACCGAGTTGCTGTAATCGACCTGTCACTATAGCCAGATGACCCACTCAAAGGTAGATTTTGTTTATGTTGTCTCTTTACAAAGTTCCATCTGTTTGTAATGTTTGTAAATGTAACTTGTCCAACTCGTTTCATACAAGTCTTTTTCGACCTATGAGGAGTGTTATGTCATATTGGAATAATTAATTAAAACAGTATTCCAGTGCTAATCATCAGATGATCAAGTTATATTTGTCTGTCAATGATTTGTACTGATACGAATACAACGTAACTGTCTTTCAGGTGATTGCGACGACTGATTTGATGTAGTATTCCGCTGTCAACATGGACCATGAAGATTGAAGTGATGTCCATAGTAGGAGATTGGCATCCAGGTATCTACATCTTCCTATCACCAGGTTCACTTATGGAATTTGAAGGTGAGATTTCTTCTTTGCAGTTGAAATAGTGGGCTTGAACTGTCACACCCAAACCATTCTTAATCATATCTTTGAAGACACCAACATTGGCCTATGTTAGATAGCCTGTATGACTTTGGTTTTGCTGTTATGTGAAATCTTTTATTTTTTAATGAACACACATACATTTTTGTTCCCCCTTAAATGTGGAACAAGTTCCTGGGCGCTATTAGGGAAGTGGCATCCACTGCCACCAACAAGCACCAACCAAAACTTAATTTATTTTTAGTAGTTTTTTTTATCAGTGTTGTTGATTGTGAGGGGCTGTGGTCTTTGTACAGCGCCATAAAAACTACCCATGTTACTTATTTTAGCATTATGGTTTTTTTTAAATATTCTTGAAATATTAGGGATCCATGTAAACTTTGGAGTCAAAACATGATTTTGATTTATTTCCAGGTGACATCATGAGGAATTACAGATTGTTGTGTGCGATGGGAAACTTGAATATTCCACTCTCGTACTGTGTTCTGTTGTCAACCTGGACAATAAAACCATCAATGGAGGTGTGTCAAGGTGTGGATAGAATCTTATTATTAGTCAAGATCTCTTCTGTTGGTGTAGAATTGAAACCTAGTGAAAAAAGCAAATGTTGAATTGTTATAATAAGTTGCCCAGTCACTGTAAATAATTCACTATTCTGATCTGCATTTTGGATACAGATTGTTGCTGTCAGTTGGAAACTGTGTTGATTTTTGATATGAAATTTGTTGTCAACATTCCAAAGGCCATGTTTAATTTAGAATCTTTGTGTTCGTCATTGTATTTTATGTTATTAAGTTTGGCTGTTTGAAGACTGTGACTGCCGTATACTAAACCATTGTGATGGAGTGATTTTGTTTTGTAAAACTCTGAAAGTGTCACCTTTTTTACATAGTGGCTATGACTGAATGTTGGAACCTGGGATGGAGTCCTGTTCATCCAACTGTTAACAATTTGATTTTTGTTTCTCCAGGGTATCTTGATGACTGGAATTGACACAGTGTACTGCTAACGATCATGAAGACATCAAGAGAGATCTGGTGTTGACGAATGACGTCTTGGAGATGGAAAGGAAAGGAGTATCAAATTTTGTTTTCTTAATTGTTTATGTTAAAGGCCAGGTCTTGATGAATACTCAGGGTGGTAACAAGTTTACTCTAACGTCTTGTGACATCAATTGGTAGTGATCTGAGGAATAGAAATGACCATTCCTAATTCTGTATGCACTAGATACCAGTACCAAATATCCTCCAATACCAAGTTCTTAGTTCAATTTACTAATTCAAAGTAAACATGTGGTGACAATGGTAGCACATGTATATCTTGTAGATTTCTTAGTTTGTTGAAAACATCAAAGGCAGTTTAGATAGAGAAGACTAAAATTTCAAACCTGGCAAAGCCATTAATTCAGAATCTTTCTGTTTTTAGTTGTATTTGATGTTACCCAGGTTGGCTGTTTGATGACTGACTGTGACATTGACTGAACCACCCAACTGAGTTGCTCAGATGCCAGATGACCCACTTATAGGTAGATTTTGTTTATGTTATCTCTCTACAAAGTCCCATCTGTTTGTAATTTTTTTTAATGTATTTTGTCCGACTTGTTTTATACAAGTCTTTTTCGACCCATGAGGAGTGTTATGTCATATTAGAAGAATGTTTTAAAGCAATCTTCCATTGCTGATCCTCAGATGATGAAATTATGTTTGTCTGTAAATGATTTGTACTGATATGATTACAATGTAACTGTCTTTCAGGTGATTGTGACGACTGATGTGATGTAGTATTTTGCTGTCAACATGGACCATGAAGATTGAAGTGGCATCACGGTACAAGGAGAGGGACATCATCGCATGAGGAGTTTCTTACATCCGCTGACTAGCAAGTTCACTTATGGAATTTGAAGGTGAGATTTATTCTTTGGAGTTGCACATAACCTAGAAAGTATTTATCTTTATTTACAAACGAAATGTTTTGTTTGAGTTGACAATCTGAAACCAATCTTCAAAACATTTCAAAAGTAGTCAATGGCCCAATGTTAGATAAAATAGACTGTAAAGACAATCAATTTAAAACTAGAATGTGCAGGTTGTTGATAGGTGATTTATGGATATCATAAAAACTTTACTTATTTTCAGGTGAATGTGGCGACTGCTTTGATGTAGTATTCCGCTGTCGAAATGGACCATGGAGAGAGAAGTGAAGTCATGGTACAAGCAGATATGGCAAAAGGAGACTGACATCCAGGTATCTGCACCAACCATGAAGATTGAACCACACTATTTCAACACTCTCTTGTCAACCTAGACTATAAAAACATCAGCGTAAGTGTTTCAAGGTATGAAACTTAACAGTGCATTCTTTGATACTTGAGTACAATGTCTTTTTACCTTAACTTGAAGACATACATTTAGATGAGGCTCTGGTAATTGTTGGCATCAAATACCAAATATTTTTGTCGAGGTCGATTGAATGACACTGTAAATCAAATCTGTACACACCAAAAAGTTATGTTGTCTCTAGGCTGCTTAAATCTAAAACTTTAACATCTTTAATTTTAACGATAGTGTTGTTTGTTTCTTTCTGGATCATATAGGATGAACACAGTCATACAATGTGGAGTCGGTCATGTCAAGATTCTGAGTTACCTCATGCAGTGCCAGGGCAACTATTGCTTTACCAACGTTTTTCTGAAGGACTGTTTCTTCATGGCGACTACCCTCGTCTAATACTTTGTCCAAACTCATTCACAATTGTCAACTTACTTGAAATGAGGTACTTCATTACAAGTATGTAGACAGAATGCATGTACAACTTCTAACAAGGTACTTCCTTACAAGTACATGTATTCACATGAAAGATTGCATGTTTGTAATGAGGTACTGCATTACAATCGTGCAATATTAACATGCTTGCAATGAAGTACCTCATTGCAAGTATGTTAAAGTTTCATGCATGTAATGAAGTACCTCATTACAAACATGAAACATGTTAGGTTACTTTGTAATGCATTAGCTCATTACAAAATATGAAACAATTTAAGGTTATTTGTAATGAAGTAAACTCATTACAAGTATGAATACAACAAGCTTGTTAGGAATTGTGTTTGAGCGCTGGTTATTACTAATAAAGTACCATTTTTTATTACAGACTTCGAATCATGATTCAAATATGAACGGTAAAATTTGTTGTCAAACTGACGTATGTAGCAACACACTGCTTTCATAGTGTTCTGTTTTTCTTAGTATTATCTTTTTAGTATGAATCACTTTTTTTATATTTGAAGTGGTGTTTTTTAGCAATGCATGCACAAGTGTAATTCATTGCTATCAATGCTCATTAACTGGTATGAACAGTAAGTTTAAAGGTTCTGTGAGTTTTTTCATGACATGAACCAGGTTTTGAATTAGTTTTTATTATGTTAGGTACATATAAATACGTTGAGTGTCACACAAGGTTTTATAACAAACATGCAACTGTTTTGTGTCACTAGCATGTAATAGTAGTTGAGGGTGTTTGAGTACTCATTAAACAATTTTGTTTTAATAATGACACGTACCTGGTGTTGACTTATATATTTTATATTTGGTAAATATTTTGTGTGGCTTACTGGGATCATTGATTCTTGTTTAAACAATTTACAAGTATCTGTTGTGGGGTGGGAGATGACAACCTTCACGTGGTCCACCCTGTTTTCGACTAATGTCATCAAAACAAACTGCAGCAACTCGCTACTTTCAAAATATATGTAATTCATTGGTATCAATGTTCATTAGTTAGTATGTATAGTAAGTTTAAAGGTTCAAATAAATAAACAATACACTGTTGATCATGTGAAACAAGTAAAAACTGATGTGGAATGAACACTGTAAAAGTCGATGTCCTTTGTCCTATTTTAATGTAAATTTCCTTTCTTTTCAAAAACTAGGCAAGACACCTTTATCCTTTGTCCTATTGTTATGTAAATTTCCATTGCATACAAAAAAGTATGCAAGACGCCTTTGTCCTATTGTTATGTAAATTTCCATTGCATACAAAAACTACGCAAGACGCTTTTGCCAATACTGCGAAGTGCGAAGTGCGAAGTGCGAAGTGCGAAGTGCGAAGTGCGAAGTGCGAAGTGCGAAGTGCGAAGTGCGAAGTGCGAAGTGCGAAGTGCGAAGTGCGAAGTGCGAAGTGCGAAGTGCGAAGTGCGAAGTGCGAAGTGCGAAGTGCGAAGTGCGAAGTGCGAAGTGCGAAGTGCGAAGTGCGAAGTGCGAAGTGCGAAGTGCGAAGTGCGAAGTGCGAAGTGCGAAGTGCGAAGTGCGAAGTGCGAAGTGCGAAGTGCGAAGTGCGAAGTGCGAAGTGCAAAGTGCAAAGTGCAAAGTGCAAAGTGCAAAGTGCAAAGTGCAAAGTGCAAAGTGCAAAGTGCAAAGTGCAAAGTGCAAAGTGCAAAGTGCAAAGTGCAAAGTGCAAAGTGCAAAGTGCAAAGTGCAAAGTGCAAAGTGCAAAGTGCAAAGTGCAAAGTGCAAAGTGCAAAGTGCAAAGTGCAAAGTGCAAAGTGCAAAGTGCAAAGTGCAAAGTGCAAAGTGCAAAGTGCAAAGTGCAAAGTGCAAAGTGCAAAGTGCAAAGTGCAAAGTGCAAAGTGCAAAGTGCAAAGTGCAAAGTGCAAAGTGCAAAGTGCAAAGTGCAAAGTGCAAAGTGCAAAGTGCAAAGTGCAAAGTGCAAAGTGCAAAGTGCAAAGTGCAAAGTGCAAAGTGCAAAGTGCAAAGTGCAAAGTGCAAAGTGCAAAGTGCAAAGTGCAAAGTGCAAAGTGCAAAGTGCAAAGTGCAAAGTGCAAAGTGCAAAGTGCAAAGTGCAAAGTGCAAAGTGCAAAGTGCAAAGTGCAAAGTGCAAAGTGCAAAGTGCAAAGTGCAAAGTGCAAAGTGCAAAGTGCAAAGTGCAAAGTGCAAAGTGCAAAGTGCAAAGTGCAAAGTGCAAAGTGCAAAGTGCAAAGTGCAAAGTGCAAAGTGCAAAGTGCAAAGTGCAAAGTGCAAAGTGCAAAGTGCAAAGTGCAAAGTGCAAAGTGCAAAGTGCAAAGTGCAAAGTGCAAAGTGCAAAGTGCAAAGTGCAAAGTGCAAAGTGCAAAGTGCAAAGTGCAAAGTGCAAAGTGCAAAGTGCAAAGTGCAAAGTGCAAAGTGCAAAGTGCAAAGTGCAAAGTGCAAAGTGCAAAGTGCAAAGTGCAAAGTGCAAAGTGCAAAGTGCAAAGTGCAAAGTGCAAAGTGCAAAGTGCAAAGTGCAAAGTGCAAAGTGCAAAGTGCAAAGTGCAAAGTGCAAAGTGCAAAGTGCAAAGTGCAAAGTGCAAAGTGCAAAGTGCAAAGTGCAAAGTGCAAAGTGCAAAGTGCAAAGTGCAAAGTGCAAAGTGCAAAGTGCAAAGTGCAAAGTGCAAAGTGCAAAGTGCAAAGTGCAAAGTGCAAAGTGCAAAGTGCAAAGTGCAAAGTGCAAAGTGCAAAGTGCAAAGTGCAAAGTGCAAAGTGCAAAGTGCAAAGTGCAAAGTGCAAAGTGCAAAGTGCAAAGTGCAAAGTGCAAAGTGCAAAGTGCAAAGTGCAAAGTGCAAAGTGCAAAGTGCAAAGTGCAAAGTGCAAAGTGCAAAGTGCAAAGTGCAAAGTGCAAAGTGCAAAGTGCAAAGTGCAAAGTGCAAAGTGCAAAGTGCAAAGTGCAAAGTGCAAAGTGCAAAGTGCAAAGTGCAAAGTGCAAAGTGCAAAGTGCAAAGTGCAAAGTGCAAAGTGCAAAGTGCAAAGTGCAAAGTGCAAAGTGCAAAGTGCAAAGTGCAAAGTGCAAAGTGCAAAGTGCAAAGTGCAAAGTGCAAAGTGCAAAGTGCAAAGTGCAAAGTGCAAAGTGCAAAGTGCAAAGTGCAAAGTGCAAAGTGCAAAGTGCAAAGTGCAAAGTGCAAAGTGCAAAGTGCAAAGTGCAAAGTGCAAAGTGCAAAGTGCAAAGTGCAAAGTGCAAAGTGCAAAGTGCAAAGTGCAAAGTGCAAAGTGCAAAGTGCAAAGTGCAAAGTGCAAAGTGCAAAGTGCAAAGTGCAAAGTGCAAAGTGCAAAGTGCAAAGTGCAAAGTGCAAAGTGCAAAGTGCAAAGTGCAAAGTGCAAAGTGCAAAGTGCAAAGTGCAAAGTGCAAAGTGCAAAGTGCAAAGTGCAAAGTGCAAAGTGCAAAGTGCAAAGTGCAAAGTGCAAAGTGCAAAGTGCAAAGTGCAAAGTGCAAAGTGCAAAGTGCAAAGTGCAAAGTGCAAAGTGCAAAGTGCAAAGTGCAAAGTGCAAAGTGCAAAGTGCAAAGTGCAAAGTGCAAAGTGCAAAGTGCAAAGTGCAAAGTGCAAAGTGCAAAGTGCAAAGTGCAAAGTGCAAAGTGCAAAGTGCAAAGTGCAAAGTGCAAAGTGCAAAGTGCAAAGTGCAAAGTGCAAAGTGCAAAGTGCAAAGTGCAAAGTGCAAAGTGCAAAGTGCAAAGTGCAAAGTGCAAAGTGCAAAGTGCAAAGTGCAAAGTGCAAAGTGCAAAGTGCAAAGTGCAAAGTGCAAAGTGCAAAGTGCAAAGTGCAAAGTGCAAAGTGCAAAGTGCAAAGTGCAAAGTGCAAAGTGCAAAGTGCAAAGTGCAAAGTGCAAAGTGCAAAGTGCAAAGTGCAAAGTGCAAAGTGCAAAGTGCAAAGTGCAAAGTGCAAAGTGCAAAGTGCAAAGTGCAAAGTGCAAAGTGCAAAGTGCAAAGTGCAAAGTGCAAAGTGCAAAGTGCAAAGTGCAAAGTGCAAAGTGCAAAGTGCAAAGTGCAAAGTGCAAAGTGCAAAGTGCAAAGTGCAAAGTGCAAAGTGCAAAGTGCAAAGTGCAAAGTGCAAAGTGCAAAGTGCAAAGTGCAAAGTGCAAAGTGCAAAGTGCAAAGTGCAAAGTGCAAAGTGCAAAGTGCAAAGTGCAAAGTGCAAAGTGCAAAGTGCAAAGTGCAAAGTGCAAAGTGCAAAGTGCAAAGTGCAAAGTGCAAAGTGCAAAGTGCAAAGTGCAAAGTGCAAAGTGCAAAGTGCAAAGTGCAAAGTGCAAAGTGCAAAGTGCAAAGTGCAAAGTGCAAAGTGCAAAGTGCAAAGTGCAAAGTGCAAAGTGCAAAGTGCAAAGTGCAAAGTGCAAAGTGCAAAGTGCAAAGTGCAAAGTGCAAAGTGCAAAGTGCAAAGTGCAAAGTGCAAAGTGCAAAGTGCAAAGTGCAAAGTGCAAAGTGCAAAGTGCAAAGTGCAAAGTGCAAAGTGCAAAGTGCAAAGTGCAAAGTGCAAAGTGCAAAGTGCAAAGTGCAAAGTGCAAAGTGCAAAGTGCAAAGTGCAAAGTGCAAAGTGCAAAGTGCAAAGTGCAAAGTGCAAAGTGCAAAGTGCAAAGTGCAAAGTGCAAAGTGCAAAGTGCAAAGTGCAAAGTGCAAAGTGCAAAGTGCAAAGTGCAAAGTGCAAAGTGCAAAGTGCAAAGTGCAAAGTGCAAAGTGCAAAGTGCAAAGTGCAAAGTGCAAAGTGCAAAGTGCAAAGTGCAAAGTGCAAAGTGCAAAGTGCAAAGTGCAAAGTGCAAAGTGCAAAGTGCAAAGTGCAAAGTGCAAAGTGCAAAGTGCAAAGTGCAAAGTGCAAAGTGCAAAGTGCAAAGTGCAAAGTGCAAAGTGCAAAGTGCAAAGTGCAAAGTGCAAAGTGCAAAGTGCAAAGTGCAAAGTGCAAAGTGCAAAGTGCAAAGTGCAAAGTGCAAAGTGCAAAGTGCAAAGTGCAAAGTGCAAAGTGCAAAGTGCAAAGTGCAAAGTGCAAAGTGCAAAGTGCAAAGTGCAAAGTGCAAAGTGCAAAGTGCAAAGTGCAAAGTGCAAAGTGCAAAGTGCAAAGTGCAAAGTGCAAAGTGCAAAGTGCAAAGTGCAAAGTGCAAAGTGCAAAGTGCAAAGTGCAAAGTGCAAAGTGCAAAGTGCAAAGTGCAAAGTGCAAAGTGCAAAGTGCAAAGTGCAAAGTGCAAAGTGCAAAGTGCAAAGTGCAAAGTGCAAAGTGCAAAGTGCAAAGTGCAAAGTGCAAAGTGCAAAGTGCAAAGTGCAAAGTGCAAAGTGCAAAGTGCAAAGTGCAAAGTGCAAAGTGCAAAGTGCAAAGTGCAAAGTGCAAAGTGCAAAGTGCAAAGTGCAAAGTGCAAAGTGCAAAGTGCAAAGTGCAAAGTGCAAAGTGCAAAGTGCAAAGTGCAAAGTGCAAAGTGCAAAGTGCAAAGTGCAAAGTGCAAAGTGCAAAGTGCAAAGTGCAATGCAAAGTGCAAAGTGCAAAGTGCAAAGTGCAAAGTGCAAAGTGCAAAGTGCAAAGTGCAAAGTGCAAAGTGCAAAGTGCAAAGTGCAAAGTGCAAAGTGCAAAGTGCAAAGTGCAAAGTGCAAAGTGCAAAGTGCAAAGTGCAAAGTGCAAAGTGCAAAGTGCAAAGTGCAAAGTGCAAAGTGCAAAGTGCAAAGTGCAAAGTGCAAAGTGCAAAGTGCAAAGTGCAAAGTGCAAAGTGCAAAGTGCAAAGTGCAAAGTGCAAAGTGCAAAGTGCAAAGTGCAAAGTGCAAAGTGCAAAGTGCAAAGTGCAAAGTGCAAAGTGCAAAGTGCAAAGTGCAAAGTGCAAAGTGCAAAGTGCAAAGTGCAAAGTGCAAAGTGCAAAGTGCAAAGTGCAAAGTGCAAAGTGCAAAGTGCAAAGTGCAAAGTGCAAAGTGCAAAGTGCAAAGTGCAAAGTGCAAAGTGCAAAGTGCAAAGTGCAAAGTGCAAAGTGCAAAGTGCAAAGTGCAAAGTGCAAAGTGCAAAGTGCAAAGTGCAAAGTGCAAAGTGCAAAGTGCAAAGTGCAAAGTGCAAAGTGCAAAGTGCAAAGTGCAAAGTGCAAAGTGCAAAGTGCAAAGTGCAAAGTGCAAAGTGCAAAGTGCAAAGTGCAAAGTGCAAAGTGCAAAGTGCAAAGTGCAAAGTGCAAAGTGCAAAGTGCAAAGTGCAAAGTGCAAAGTGCAAAGTGCAAAGTGCAAAGTGCAAAGTGCAAAGTGCAAAGTGCAAAGTGCAAAGTGCAAAGTGCAAAGTGCAAAGTGCAAAGTGCAAAGTGCAAAGTGCAAAGTGCAAAGTGCAAAGTGCAAAGTGCAAAGTGCAAAGTGCAAAGTGCAAAGTGCAAAGTGCAAAGTGCAAAGTGCAAAGTGCAAAGTGCAAAGTGCAAAGTGCAAAGTGCAAAGTGCAAAGTGCAAAGTGCAAAGTGCAAAGTGCAAAGTGCAAAGTGCAAAGTGCAAAGTGCAAAGTGCAAAGTGCAAAGTGCAAAGTGCAAAGTGCAAAGTGCAAAGTGCAAAGTGCAAAGTGCAAAGTGCAAAGTGCAAAGTGCAAAGTGCAAAGTGCAAAGTGCAAAGTGCAAAGTGCAAAGTGCAAAGTGCAAAGTGCAAAGTGCAAAGTGCAAAGTGCAA